>OY856409.1:880640113-882060113 GCA_963693085.1 Alisma plantago-aquatica
AGATTTCTTCGCCATCATATTCCTCATTAAAAACCACACCTATTGATGGTTTCATTGAGACCTAGTTTTCATTATTTTAGATTTTCCAATTCTCATCTCAAGTAACTCGAAGATTTTGTCCTTCAAGCTTCTAGAACGTGATCTCACCAATTAATACCTACACTAAGATCTTCAAAAGTCGCTTCATAATTCTCTTCTCATGCCAATTTCTCCCCAAACTGTGCACTTTGCCGTCATTTGCTCGTCTCTCCTCTATCTGGATCTACCTTCTTTGTCAGCCCCTTGTGCTATCGCGAGTCAAACTGCTTCATATGTAAGGACCCTCATGCATATACCTTTGCTTTTGGTGGATCAGAATCAATTGGGTTTTTCTGGTGCTTTTTGCCGAATTTCCAGCCGATGCGAGAAGCTTCATGCATCAGCCATGGCTGGGCATGATAGGAGGATCTATCTCCTCTTTAGTTTCCTGGCTCTACACTTCTTTTCTCTATTCTTCATGTTTTCTCACTAGGGGTGATTTGATAATTTCACCACTTGTTTTCTTTTGCCTTGGATGGGTCAAGTTGAATGTTGACCAGACAACATGGTCTCTCTGGATTTCAACATGTCAGTTGGTCAAACCTCTCCCTTTCTCTCTTTCTTTCTTGTGATTCTTGTTTCTTATGTGGCTTTTAGAAATTTTGTTATTGATCAATTTTGTAAAAACCATAACTAATTATCAATTGGTCAAAAAATATAAATAAATATGTTTTGGAATAAAAAATGAGATCTATCTAATAAATATAGTTTTTGAGTCTGATTTTTTTTCTTTCAAAAGATGATTTTAAAGAATGAAATATATGCATAAAATCATAAAATTGTAACTTAATCATATAATCTTGATTAATGCATATTCATCTGAGTTTTAGTCGCCATTTTTGGTCCAATTTTGCATTGAAAGCTCTCATATGCCCCTTGAATATGCTCATATATAATTTTCCTCATTTTTAAATGATTATCTAGAGTTTTGATCTAATCCATTCGTCTCCATTGTAGGATCAAGCATCACACTATGTGCACCAGTGTAGAAGACAGTGGTCCTGTTAACCGACTAGTGGCCCAAGAAACTTTCGATAATTTGGACTCTATTTTTTATGGGTAGTCCTTCATTAGAAAGTATCCTCATCAGTCAGAGGATTCATTGATGCAGACCCATCGACCCATATCAATAGCCCCCCCCACCACACAGGGGTGGATTTACTCTAAGAAGATGATGCTACGACTGCGACCAATATGACATGTCGACTGACACTCAACACTACCGGGGCCAGCTCGACACGGTCGGACCGAGGTCAAGGTAGTGCAACGACGACACCCAACTGCAACCGCGACGAAGAACCCAACTGCGACCTCGATGAAGAAGACCCCATTGCAACTGTGGCATACCAGCGCGACCGCAGTACAAACACCTCGATCGTGGCACAAACATCTCGATCGATACAAAATGACCACGACTACGACCAACTTGACACGATTGGGCGCACCTCGGCATGGTCGGGTTGATGAGTACCATGATCGGTACTAAAGGTCACGACCGCAACATCTAAGTCAGTGCACTCTAGATCTGCACCTATAAATAGATGACCCCCTCCTTCATTTGAGGCATTGATTCCGCTCCATCCACGCCACCAGGCTGCCGCTCTGTGCCTAGCCAAGGAAGATGATCTTCACTGCCAAAGACTACCTCTGTGGTGTCCTTGCTACTCTACCATCTCCGATCCATCAAGATCTATCTCCTAGACACAAAAGTGGTGGGATTTCATATCTAAAGCACCTTCATCCATCAGCCATCTACTACTCCATCTACTATGACCAAGAGCACGAGAAGAGCAGGAAGAAGGAGAGAAAAGATCATCCTCATCTATCTTGGTGTTCTTCCCCTCCTCATCCAGATCTGTCCAGCCATCTTGTACACAATCGTTTCTCCACCGAGCCGCGACCATCTTCTTCACCATGACCATGGAAAAATATTCCCTCTCTCTTGTTCTTTTTGTTTCTACCATGAGGAGTGAGTAGTCCATTTCACTGGGGGGTGTGGGGACTAGCCATGCTGCCCGTGCTAACATGTCCATTTTATAACATTCCATAGCTTGTATATAACTTTTCATTTCGTCGTTAATCATTTAATGCATGCTTTGTTGATTGATCACCTTCCTTGCATGATCTATTATATTCCTTTGTTGAAAAAACTTCAATACTTAGGATTTGAATATCGATTAACATGGTTGATTCCTAGACAAGAATTTCCAAAGGGATATCTCTGGAGTAGTAAGTGTGTAACCCATGGGTAATGAGACATCAAGCCCATGGAGATACTTACGCAAACTCTATTTCCTAACACACGGTTTGCTACTCCATTTGGATTGCCTAGATGTGTTTTGGATGTGTTTGTATGTGTTGTGGTGGTGAAACTCGATTCCACCCCAGTGATTCCCACCATCAATCTTAACTCAGTTTTAATCCCTCTCTTTTACTTTCCTTGTAATTAGTTTAACTAAACCCAAATCAACTCTTTTTATAAATATTAGTCTTAGTAGATTTAGATTCGACTAGAAAGATTCTTAAAAATGTTGTCTCTTGGGATTCGATCCTTAACTATACTGTGATAAGACATGTCCGCTTGCGGTGGTATTATTGCACAAGGTTTTGGTAAAAACTTAGGGATTTCAGCCCTAGGAGGATTTGTTAGTGCAGTTAAAACCCACATCAAATTCTGGCACCGTTGTCGGGGACAACAGAATCATCTAGTTAAATCTAGTTCTTTTGAGTATAATATAGGATTTTACTTTAACTTTTGATACTATTGACCAAAAACTTCAATTTGATTCTACTCTTTCCATCTAAATATCGAAAGATCTTTCCATCCCAGGTACCCCCAAAGACTAGTGCATGCCACGTTCCAACAACACCAGCCTTGCAGCTAGCTTTGACCTTGAGATAGAACGAACCTTTCATCGTCAGAGTAGAGAGAACCAAGATAGGATGACACAAGAGGAGGAAATTTCCCGAATGGTAACTCAAGCCCTTAATGCACAAAGAGAACGGCTTATGCAAGAAGCCTAAGCTACAGTTCAAGAGGAAATTCTGGCAGCTCAAGCAGTAGCTCAACAAGCTGAGTTACAAAAGGACCTTAGAAAGTTCTCAATCCCTAAGGTTGCTGATGTTCAACACCCAATGCAACCTCCTCCCATCACTGCTCCAAACTTTAATATTAAGTCATATTGGATTACACTACTTCAAAAAAACCCTTTCTATGGCAAGCAAGGCGAGGATAGTGAAGAACATCCTCTGAGGTTTATAGATTTATGTGCTACGACAAAGCAAAATGGAGTTACAAATGATTCCATCAGACTCTGCATCTTCAAATATTCCCTTGCAGATAGAGCCATGAGTTGGTATAACTCCTTGCAATGCGACACCATCACCACTTGGGAACAACTTCAATATGCTTTCTTGGAAAAATTCTACCCTCCTTCCCTCACCTATGATATTAGGGGACGAATAAGGAAATTTGTTCACGTCCCTGGACAAACCCTCACAGAAGTATGGGAAAGATACAATGAGTTACTACATAAGTGTCCACACCATGGCATACCTAAGAATCAGCTCATCGAAATCTTTTATAGGGGTGTGGATGATGATATCAAGAAGTTTTTAGACTCCTCATATAGAGGAAACTTCATGCACCAAAGTTATGATAGCGCATGGAAGGTTGCCACCCTTGGAGCTGAAAATCAAGCCAGCTGGGGTAGATCTGTAGGAAAAGGAGTGTTGAGGGTAACTATGGTAGAAAGTAGTCTTGAATACAAGTCTATCGCCGAGTCTCTAAAGCTACTAGTTTCCAAGCAAGATTCTTGTATTGTCTTTCAATGCCCATGAAAGGAGGCACTCACCCCCTCGACAACATGAACAAGTCAAGTCAGCTTCACCATTTTGCGAAGAATGTAAAGGCACTGGTCATTCTACTCTAGCTTGTAATTTATCTACAATGTTGTTCTCGGAAATGCTTATACCCAAGAAGGTAATGGCAAAATGGAAAATATGAATGCCATCCACACTATCCCTAGTTAAGGTTATTATAATCCAAATCGAAATAGAAACCATCTGGTTTTTAGTACGAAAATCCTTCAGGAGCAGAATACTCACAACAACTCAGTTTAGATAGTCAACAACGAGGCCCGCCAGGATTCCAGTATAATCAACAACAAAATTTCAGGAATCAAGGGAACTTTAGGGGTAACTTTCAGAATAGAAATTACAACCATTATCAAAACACCTCTGAGTTCCAGAATCTTAACCAAGTCCAACATCAACAAATAAAACAAGGACAACAAGTCGGTCCCATATCTTCTGACGAAAAACTATCAACCATTGAGACGATGCTACAGTCACAACCGACTATGATTGAAAATCAACAAGCCCATCAGAATACTATTGAATCCCATCTAGCTCAACTTTTAGATAGCCTCAAGCCACCTTCTGGAGCTTTTTCTAGCCAACCAGAGAACAATCCTAAACATCCTAAGCAACTAAAAGTAGTTTCCACTCGATCTGGAAAAGACTATTCTGATCCTCGTGTCAAGACACCTGTGGTAGTTACAAACGAACATGACTTGGTGACTGTCCAAGACACTGAAGTACCTGAATCTCAACCAAAAGAACAGTTGACCACTTATAAGGAAGAAAAAGCAACTTTTGAGGAACCTATCGATGCAGAAACAGAAGACATGCATGAGCTAGTTATACCAGTATACAAGCCTTGTCCTCATTTTTGAGCTCGACTAAAGCAGATAAGACTTGACACTCATTTCATGAAGTTCAAAGAAGTAATGAAGAAGCTTCATGTTGATATACACTTTCTAGATGCAATGGCTGAGATACCGGCCTGGATGAAGTACTTAAAATCTCTCCTCACAAGGAAGTATATAACTAAGGAATATGAGACAGTTAAACTAGCAACAACTACCTCTGATATTATTCAGAGCAAAATGCCCAAGAAGCAAAAAGACCCAGGATCTTTTAGGATTTCATGCCATATCGTCTACTCCACATGTAAGAAGGGACTAGCTGACCTCAGTGCTAGCATCTCTATCATGCTAGTTAGCCTTTTCAAGAGGCTAGGGTTTGTAGAATTTCTCCCAACTGGCATGACCATTCAACTTGCAGACAATTCTAGGACTCTCCCTTTGGGAATCATTGAGGATGTCCCAGTCAAGGTAGGCAAAGACTCTTATGTCCCACGTGACTTTGTAATCATGGACATAAAAGAGGACTCCATGTACCCTATAATCTTTGGCCACCCATTTCTCACCACTGTGAGAGCTTTGATTGATGTTGAAGCAGGAACCTTACTCCTAAGACTGGGAAAGGAAATACTCGAGTTTATAATTTTTTAAAGTATGCGAAGATCGAGCATGTAAGAAGAAGTCTATTTGATTAATTGCATAGAGAAAATGTCACTCCTCACACAAGAGAATCATGAATCAGACGACCCTTTATAAGTGGCTTTAACAAACCCATCCGCTAATGACTCCATCAATGAACAAGTAAAGAATTGTGTTCTCCACCTCAACACTGTAGAAGAAGATCCTGAAGCTAAATTTCAAGAACTCAAGGATGCGAATGTAACAAAAGGCCTTTGCGAGACACCAGAGGCCCCCAAAATGAAGCCCCTACCCGTGGGACTAAAGTACGTGTTTCTGTATGATCTTAAAGTCTGACCAGTTATCATAAATTCTGTCCTGACGTCTGAACAAGAAAATAAACTCCTGACAGAATTAAGGAAAAGAAGAAAGGCCCTCGGCTACAAAATGAGTGACCTAATCAGGGTCAGTCAAGAGCTTTTCATGCATAGAATCCCCATTGTGGAAGTCCACAAGCCGACTGTCGAACATCAACGAAAGCTGAATCCAAATATGAAAGAGGTAGTCCATCTTGAAGTTTTTAAATTGCTCACTACATGAATCATCTATCCTATATCTGACTTGCCATGGGTAAGTCATGTAAATGTTGTCCCAAAGAAAGGTGGAACTACCGTGATATGAAATGAAAATAATGAACTCATCCCCACTCAAACAACTACTGGTTGGAGGATGTGTATCGACTACAGGAAATTGAATAAGGCCACGCGTAAGGATCATTTCCATATGCCTTTCCTAGACCAAATCTTAGAGCGATTGGCTCACCAGGAATATTTTTGCTATCTCAATGGTTACTCTGGATTCTATCAAATTTCCATACATCTAGACGACCAACATAAGACAACATTCACTTGTCTCTTTGGAACATATGCCTTTAGAAGGATGCCTTTTGAACTTTGTAATGCTCCTGCCACTTTCGAATGTTGCATGGCAGCCATATTCATTGGACTCACTAAAAATATTATGGAAGTTTTCATGGATGATTTCTCTGTGTATGGGGATTCATACGAATCATGCCTGAAACACCTCTCCCTAGTCCTCAAGTGATGCAAAGAAGCACATCTAGTGCTAAATTAGGAGAAATGTCATTTCATGGTAAAAGAAAGCATTGTCCTCGGCCGTAGGGTTAGCAATTGAGGGATCGAAGTAGACAAGGCAAAGATTGAAGTGATTTCTAAACTCAGTCTCCCAACCAATGTAAGAGAGGTCCACACATTTCTTGGTCATGCAGGCTTTTATAGAGGGTTTATAAAGGATTTCTCCAAGATAACCAAACCTATCATGAACTTATTACTAAAGGATGATGATTTCCACTTTAATGAAGAATGCATCAAAAGTTTCAACAATCTTAAGCATGCCCTTACATCAACCCCTATTATCAGAGCTCTAGATTGGGAGCACCCATTTGAAATAGTTGTGTGACACCAGTGATTATGCATTCGGTGCTTTTCTGGGCCAATATATAGAAAAGAAACATCATGTCATCTACTATGCATCTAAGATTCTTGATGAAGCTCAAAGGAACTATGAAACAACTGAGAAGGAACTTTCAGCAGTTTTGTATGCCTTTGACAAGTTTAGAACCTACCTTATCAGTTCCAAGGTGGTCGTCTACACATATCATGCTTGAATTTGTGACCTCCTAGCAAAGAAAGATGCAAAACCCAGGCTAATCAGATGGATTCTCCTTTTGTAAGAATTTGATCTTTAGATAAGAGATAAGAAAGTAACGAAGAATGTTGTAGAAGACCACTTGAGTCGTATCCACACCCTGGACACTAAAAAGATCCAATTAATGACTCTCTTCTAGATGGAAAGCTCATGAAAGCTTCAGAAGCCATCCCTTGGTACGTGGACTACGTGAACGACCTTGCATAAAAAGGTCCATAATTAGGGTTTCTTAACATTAATATGCATTATGTACTCCCATACATGTTAATAACTTGGAATTAGGCAAATTTGATCTTGGAAACATATAATTGGTGAAAGTCGATAATAGGACTCTGAAAGTGAGGTATATACATTCTTACACCCTAAAATGGGAAATTGTGAAACAAACCATGTATTCCTTAATGAGGCATTAATTGAACCCCAATTCCTCTATTATTTCTTATTTTCCTATATTTGCTTTGAAATCAGATATGTTATACTATTCCTTGGGTCTTGAACCCCAATGCCATATTGCTATTATTTGATAATTTAACTTGCCGTATTATTTGTTATAGAATGACAATTTATTAGACTGTTTAACTAATGTAGTAGTACTTTTGTACAACCACCCTTAGATAGGGCATGTGTCATTTCACCCTAGGGAATGTGTTGGAATGTGTTTACTCTCCCCCTTATATAAATTTTTGTACGTGACTGGGAATGTGTTACTCTCCCCTTATCTATAGGTTGAGGTACGATAGGTGCCTCAACCCTACCTATTTAATGTAGTCCAATATCAATCATTCATGCAAATTCATTATTATATATTTGTTATGGCAAGAATCGTTTGTTATATGCCTCATACTCTTAACTATCTTTATCTTTTGATGAATCCATAACCTTTATTTAGCTTCTTATTCTTATATTTGTTCTTGTTCTTTATTTGACACATACCTTGTTTCTTTTCTCTTGCTAGGTGATCCCCAACCACCCAGGTTTAGGACAAAGAGTATATGGCTTTCAACATGGACCTAGCTCAAGGAGATGTTGCTTGGAGACAGACTTGAAGTAGTTTAGACTTCCCAATACTTAGATCCATATGTTGTATCTTACATGTACACCATTTATGGGAGATTATGATATACTTTTGAAAAATTGAATATAGCCAATACTTTTATTCCTCTACTACACTTCAATTATTTTGTATACAATTATTTGAAATTTGAAAATTTTACACCTATTCCAGCATACCTTTTTTGTGTGTTTGGAATGAATGTTTTATTATTCAATTTTTAGTAGGGAGTGGATCCCCTCTTGGGTACCCCTCTTTAGAACATGGTATCAGATCCCATGATAGTTAGAATCTGATCATTTCAACTTTTTCTCCCTAATTAGAGCCCTTGCCTTACATAGTTCCCCTTTAAGTGACATGTTTGCCTTAGAATTGATCTACTCTACCCTTGAGATGTTGAAAGGTTGATTTAGGATCATATGAGTTTCACATTAGAAACATGTTTAGTTAACCATAATGTGATGATGCTTTAGATGATATTACCCTACCATGTAGGTTAACAGTGACATGTATCTTTGGATGCAGTAAGGTTTTACTTGAGGACTACATTAGGTTATAAGGACAAGGAAGTAGTAAGATAAGGAGATCTTATTATGGAAAACTGTGACTTGATTTTGGTAATGAATATATATGAGAAGTTTTAGTGGAGAAAATCCCTAGAATTCGTTGGAATAGATATCGTAAACCCTTGTTTGGTTATGAAGAAGAGACTAAGAATATGATCTTAAGTTGACCTATACTTTCTGACCTTTGGTTGTTAAAGAAAATGTTAGGATTTTAGGTTAGAGACACAAGGACCTAAATGCTCAACCCTAGTTGGTTATGAATTTTTAGTTGGATACATAAACCACATAAACCCCTAGATACTCACAACTAAAATATGCATAAGTAACCATGATACCTTGAGGTTGTTTAGATTGGCCTTTAGGCAACTACTAGGACATGAAGTTGAAAGAAAAGGTGTCTAGAAAGGATCACGGTTCGGGGGTTGGAAAGATTTTTCTTCTCACGACTAGGTTGGTTTATGAGGATAACTGGATCTGCATGCACCTTCTTGTCCTGAGCTAATACTGACTATTTGAAATAGCATGCCTCTATGCAATAGTAGCCATAGACAACTATGTTGGATACTCCTGAGAACCTAATATGATGACCTAGTATGTCAAGTGTGGTGACATTGTTTAGGATGGATACCCAATATAATGATTGCCTTATGTCCCTTAGGACCACATGTTTGGGGTAGTCTATACCTAGAACCTAGACATTGATGTTTGTTGATATTAATGAGTAACCAATCAAGCAATAGATGTTATATATGGTATAGTTTGACTCACCCTTTTAACTCTAGTTTAGTTTGACTTGATAGGTCAAACCTCCTTAAGGGGTTGAGGGGTAGTAGTAATGGTGCCTTGATAGAAAAATGATGAAATCCTTTTTAAGGGGATTGAGTCATATAACATACCAAAATTTAGCTTCTTTGACTCTAAAAAACCTAACTCCATGATTAGCAGGGGTCATCTAATGAATAGTTCAGATGTTTGAATCGTAATGAATGTCTAATGCACATCATATGAGTAACTCACATATTAATAGTAATAGTGGATATGTATGATTGTGACCATGATGTAAACCAATAAGCCGTAATGATGTGATCAACAAGATAACTATAACCTAATCTTGGACTAAATGCATGTTAGGAAGGTATAGGTGAAATATAATAATCATGTTGACCTAAAACCTAAGTTGTAATCATGTAACATTAACCTATACATCCTTAATGACATTCATGATACATTAGTGGAATAAGGTGTCATAATCTGATAACATACTTTGAAACACATAAATGAAATATAATCACCTAATCATAGTTTAATCAAGTCACCAATATGAAATTCATATTACCTTGTTCTCTAATACACACCTAATTAATCACCTAATCATGACTTGATATGTGAATCAAATCATTAATATCTAATATGTCCCACCTTGTTCACTAAAATACATATAATGACTTACATATGGATAGGAAGTAATTGGATTCACATAAATGTGCATAATCAATAATAGAAGTCAATGAATATGAGAAAATGATTAATGATGACATTACTGTGAGCAAGAAAGGTAACGTGATAATGTGACAATCACTACTACAAAAAATGGTTTTTACAACAGTTCATTTTTCCATTTTACAATGGGTGTCAACTATTGTATTAGATCGCGTGGTCTTATGGGGGGGGTTCTTTATACAACAGGTGTCACACATGTTGTAATATATGTATTTTATACAATAGTTAACACATTTTGTAGTTCATTGAACACACCTGTTGTAATAGGGGTGTTGTATATAACATGTTGAGACAAAAGGAAAATACATCTAGACACAAGGTTTTGAACTTGAGACCACTTGAAAGTAAGGCACATCTTAAACTATTGAACTAGTTTCATTTTATGCAACACATATATTCTTTGTTGTACATATACAACAAATGACGTGCAAACCTGTTGTGTGGTTGTGGTATATTACAATGGGTAACTATTACAATAGGTGAAAGCCTATTGTGTAATTATAGTATACTACAATGGGTTATAGTATGTTGTGTAATGATGGTCTATTACAATGGGTTAACATATGTGACTATTATAATGGGTAGAGCATGTTGTGTAATTATGATCTTTTACAACAGGTTAGAGTATGTTGTGTAACGATGGTCTATTACAACGGGTTAACATACATGACTATTACAACAGGTTAGAGCATGTTGTGTAATTATGATCTTTTACAACTGTAACGCCCCGACCCACTTCCTAAGGCTCTAGCAGAGTTTTTAGGAATGACGACTGGCCCCACAGACCACCACTAGCCTTAACTGCACGCTTTTGTCCACTCACGCGTAAGCACGGATCAACTTCCTGACTGGTCACCCATCCTAGTACTACTCCAAGCTAAGAACGCTTAACTATGGAGTTCTTTAGAGATGGGCTCCCGGAAAAGGAGTTGCACCTTGGTGATATGGGTAGTCCAATCATTCCTTTTAAGATCATGTTATCCTAGGCCTCAAACCTGGGATGTTACAATCTCCCCCACTTAGACTCTTGACGTCCTCGTCAAGGCTCAACTATATGGCCTCATAATCTGACCCCATTTCAGTGCAGACCCACAATGGCCCATGGACACCCAGCTCCCGTCCACGGCTACCAGCGCAAGGACACAAGGTTTTGAACTTGAGACCACTTGAAAGTAAGGCACATCTTAAACTATTGAACTAGTTTCATTTTATGCAACACATATATTCTTTGTTGTACATATACAACAAATGACGTGCAAACCTGTTGTGTGGTTGTGGTATATTACAATGGGTAACTATTACAATAGGTGAAAGCCTATTGTGTAATTATAGTATACTACAATGGGTTATAGTATGTTGTGTAATGATGGTCTATTACAATGGGTTAACATATGTGACTATTATAATGGGTAGAGCATGTTGTGTAATTGTGATCTTTTACAACAGGTTAGAGTATGTTGTGTAACGATGGTCTATTACAACGGGTTAACATACATGACTATTACAACGGGTTAGAGCATGTTGTGTAATTATGATCTTTTACAACTGTAACGCCCCGACCCACTTCCTAAGGCTCTAGCAGAGTTTTTAGGAATGACGACTGGCCCCACAGACCACCACTAGCCTTAACTGCACGCTTTTGTCCACTCACGCGTAAGCACGGATCAACTTCCTGACTGGTCACCCATCCTAGTACTACTCCAAGCTAAGCACGCTTAACTATGGAGTTCTTTAGAGATGGGCTCCCGGAAAAGGAGGTGCACCTTGGTGATATGGGTAGTCCAATCATTCCTTTTAAGATCATGTTATCCTAGGCCTCAAACCTGGGATGTTACAATCTCCCCCACTTAGACTCTTGACGTCCTCGTCAAGGCTCAACTATATGGCCTCATAATCTGACCCCATTTCAGTGCAGACCCACAATGGCCCATGGACACCCAGCTCCCGTCCACGGCTACCAGCGCAAGGGCGGCTCCATCTCGTCTCTACGGATAGCCCTTTCCAACTTGCCTGGACCGCACGACTCAAGACTGGCATGCCACATGCCCATGTGGGCCCCACCTACTGGAGGGGTTTATGGCTCTGATACCATTAGTAACGCCCCGACCCACTTCCTAAGGCTCTAGCAGAGTTTTTAGGAATGACGACTGGCCCCACAGACCACCACTAGCCTTAACTGCACGCTTTTGTCCACTCACGCGCAAGCACGGATCAACTTCCCGACTGGTCACCCATCCTAGTACTACTCCAAGCTAAGCACGCTTAACTATGGAGTTCTTTAGAGATGGGCTCCCGGAAAAGGAGGTGCACCTTGGTGATATGGGTAGTCCAATCATTCCTTTTAAGATCATGTTATCCTAGGCCTCAAACCTGGGATGTTACAACAACGGTTTAGAGTATGTTGTGTAATGATGATCTATTACAACAAGTTAGCATCCGTGACTATTACAACAGGTTAGAGCATGTTGTGTAATTATGGTCTTTTACAACAGGTTTGAGTATGTTGTGATATTACAATCTATTACAACAATTTAGCACCTATTGTAGTATCACATATACTACAATGAGTTTGGCCCGTTGTATATAACTTGTGTTGTATAAAATATATAATTCACAACAAACAAATAGACTTGTTGTAAAAGATATGTTAACTACAACACAACCAACAGAACTGTTGTATTTTTCCCATTGTAAAAAGCATTTTTTGTAGTAGTGAATGTTTAATATAGATATAAGTAATTCATGTGACATTATTTGGATTAATTGTAGACTCAATAACAAATTGGATAAAATTTCTTATTTCATGCAAAATAATATGTTATAATTTAATATGGTGATAATGGAGACTAAATCCAAATGATTAAGGATAATGATCAAGTATATTGAGATAATTGAGTAAACTCTAATTGTACTAAAACTCCGAATGAAATAAATAAGGAATATATATGATTTCAAGCATAATAATGAATATAACTCTTTTCAAAACAAAGTGAATATAACCAACCCAATTAAAAGAATAATAAGGATGATGCAATAGCATAATGAATATAATACTAATAAGCCAAATATGTTAATTGTGTTATATATAAAATAAAGAAATCTCTAAAGTGGAACCCTTAGTGATCCATGAGAATCTGACCTATGAGCTGTGAAGATTCTGGACTACCAAGTTAAGCAGTTGAAGACCAAAGAGTTTGAGTTAGTGAAAGTTTTATGGTTTGAGGAAACAACATGGGAGTTACATATGAGATGTTGAAGACTCACCCTTCACTCTTTTCTTGAGATTTTGGAGATGAAATCCTTTTAAGATATGGAGTGTTGTAACATATCGAAACCTAGGTATATTCTAAGTTTGGCCCTTTTCCAAGCTTTTCCCTTTCTTTTCTATCCTTTTTGGCCTTGATGCTAAATTTGTGGAATTATTAGTGGTTTGGAGTAAATTTGATCACTATGCATGCCTATGTTTGGGTTTATGCATAAATACCTCAGTTAGTATTTCAATCAGGGTCTAAAATGTAAATTTACCACTTAAGAGGGATAATGATAAAAGAATTTCGTCCTAGAACTTTCTATGGCCTTTTGGAACAAGAAAGAGAAAAAGGAAAGAATAATAATTCCTTAAACATGAAAATATGGCATTAAATGATTTAATGTGACAAATAGTGAGAATGTGAGTAAATTTCCTAAATATACAAAAAGGAAACTCAAAGGATAAATCTAAGCTCAAATTCATTTTCCTTGGGTTTGAGTTTGTGTGAATGACAAGTTTCACAATTTTGAAAAATGAATAATTATCTTTGCATTAATTGGAATTGGAAAACATGAGTTTTCTCCAAAACATCAAATGATTCATTTAATGACTCCAAAAGTGGCAACTAATATCAAATTCATAATCTACCTATTAAAATAAGCCTTTGGGTGGATTTTGATCAAATTTGTAAAATCTCTAATACTCATGTGTAGATTAGGAGAGAGAGTGTGTAGAAGCCCAAAATATTGAATAATGTGACAAATGACTTTAAAAGATGAAATTAATGACAAATTCATATTAAACATGTTTTATTTTACCTGGAGATGAAGTTTCATCAAAATTTGATAATTCTAGTGTAATTAATGCTCAAGAAAAGAGAAAATATGATTTGCTTAATTCATGTATCAAAAATCTTCAAAAGGGAAAACTAATGTCATATTCTACATGTTCAAATTAGGATAGGTGTAAAAAATTATTTTATTTGGAGTTTGTTTGTACCCTCAATTGAAGAGAGAGAAATATAAAAATAATTGTAATCACACTTTATTTAAATCAGATTAGGAATTTGACACGCTTTTTACATGCGTAGAAACGCAAGTGTACGCGTCAATGTAATATAGGCCTTTGTGAGGCCTGAGTCGAACTCAGGGACACGTGAATTATCGGAGACTACTACTAACTACTCGCAATCAGCTAGACTGATTAAAAAGTTGGAGGTTGTTGTAAAATTAAAAGAAAATAAAATAAAACAAAACAAAGCAATCAATTAAATGTTTAGTTTAATCAATTCAAGTGGGAATCTTTAGGATTGCGGTTTCACCACGGGTTATCATTGTATGAATTTCTATATAGTCACTCAGACTTATCTCTCTATCTGGGTAGTGGCCTGAAATCAGAATTTCCCACTGTCATGGTACAATTCACTTCCTATGTCTAGGTCAGTTCCACCGTCGTAGTAACCTATACCCTAAAATAGGTGCATTAAAACCGATCTCTCGGTATCCACCATTAACCTTACACCACCTTGTTCAAGGGATTTGTCAATTAATGTCAATTCTGTCTCTTTTCAACCATTAATTCTTCTTTCAAAGTAATTAAGGGTATTAGATTATTATTATGGTGATCAAGCATAACAATATAATTGACAAAACGAAATTATACCACGGATTTAAGAGATAAATGATGAATTACTATGATAAAATTGTCATACAATGATTTCCCGGGCTACTCCCGGTCCTAAAGATAAAGGGGATTAGCCCCGCATGTTCATCTCAAGGCAAAACATGGTCGAGAAAAGGGAAAACATGGAGAAAAACGTGATTGAGTGGTAAAACCCCTGAACGGAGAAGATCCAATCGCTCCTTGGCGTAGAATACACGTTCTCCCGCCTTTCAGTGGTGGAAATCAGCTTCTTCGGCGTCCAGAACGTCTGGGGCGTGCTTCTGGGCTCCGTTCTTCTCTCCACACCTTCTCGGGACATGTGCAGCAGCTAATGACGTGATGGATTGTTCTTGGCCGCCTTCATTAGGTATAATCGCCGAGTTAGGTCGCCAAAATATCACAGCCGTCGGATTTAGATCAATCTGAAACCAACTTGTATCTGACGATGTCGATACTATCGATGCGCATCGATAGTATCGACCCTGCACTGTATCGGCTGGTCTCCTTTTCTTTTCTTTGTCGCGACTGATGCTAACTCGATACCATCGATGAGGGTCGATGGTATCGACTCTCTTAGGCGTCACTTTTATCTTTTTCCGTCGCTGAAGCTCCTCGTGTCGATAGTATCAACTTTGAGGTTGATAGTATCGACTATCTTCTCGCCAGCAACCTGATGGTATCTCGATACCATCGACTCTCCTGTCGATAGTATCGACTCTGTGATGCTCCTTGCGGCCGGCAACCTGTGGTCGTGTCCATGGTATCGACAGCAGATACTTGTTTTTCCTAAAATTACAACACGAAACCACATAAGCCGAAACAAAACATATTCTTATAATAATTTATACTCAAAATACTGAAATAAGGGAGATTTGACATAGAAAATGATCATAGACCAAAATAGACGAATTATGCAATATTAACCACCAAAATGACTAATAAATGCATAAAAACACAAATAAACAAGTCTATAAATGCGACTCAAAATCATCTCATCAAACTCCCCTAAGCTTGAACATTGCTCGCCCTTGAGCAACTAAACCTTAGAATAGAATTGCCAGAGTCAACTAAAGAACAAATCATCACAACAAACATCACCATATGATCCCCACCGGACATTCACATTCCGGCCCTCACTAACCACAGAATGAAAATTACCCTAAGGCGACAGTAATCATCCATAAAAGATACCCACCTCAAAACTGATGAACACTATCACATAAGGTAGTTAACATAATAAAATTTGCCGGTCCAGACTCGGTGCATCTTGTGATCTCCTATACTACGTTGCTCGCCCTAACTACCATCTACATGGAAGTATCTCTCCTGATATTCATAAATGAGGAGAAAATCACAATGGCCTACCAATTCGAGCAACGAGTGGATGAAATGGGTGGCTAATGGAAGAAATGGAAGCATTATACGGTTTCAACATGCATAAAACAAAAATGCCCTAAATGATGCATTTGCACATGAACATGCCCTAATGCCTATGATTGGGTGGAATGATGCATGCACTAACATCCCATCTCAAAATGAGATGGAATATCTAACCGAGCTACATCATGTACCATCTTCAAATACAGGTGAGATTATGTTCCTTTCTCCCTCTTATTCCACTTGCTTCTCAAAACTTTCCTTTTTTTCATTTTTTTTCTTATTTTCTTTCTTTCAGGCCCTTATATCAGCAAATGACAATGAATAATTTGTTGGGCTTACTTTTTCTGCATAGCTCAAAGATTTGAATTATTTAGAAGGTATGGAACAATTTAATCACCATTAAAGAAGAAATTAGATACATGATGTACTCTATGCATAAAAATTATGAATGCAACTAAATGACACACACCTAAGGGTAATGTGCATGTATAACTATTCTTTTTTTTTTCTTTCATGCAAAACATATGAAAGTGGTTGCAATGCAAGACCTATCTACATGATATGCAATCAAAAAGACTAAAACCATAATGTACTTCCAATTCTTATGGTGGATTGTGAAAAAACAATGAGGTGGAAAGATAACAAGACTAAATGATTGAACCTTTGAAAATAATTATATGTCCCTCCTTACTGACTTGTGTAGTAGTTAAGAGGTTTCTCTCTCTTATTTCAAATTAGAGTCTCATTATCATTTGGTCAGTTTAGGCTCAAACAACCAATTCCGTCCACTTTTCATGAATCATTAGGAATGTATAGTTGTGATTTTTCTATTTTAGAGTTGACAAAACCAATCATTTTCTTAAGTTATGTGCTCAAAGTTGAACAACACAAGCTTGCAAACACTCAAATTTTTTTTAATTTTCCCTTAATTCCCATATACAAGAATTGAGATGACCCAAGACTTAAGACATCCACAATTACACTAGATAGAATGTGGATCCTACAAACAAACTACGATTGCAAAAACTAAATAACAAGAAACAACAAAATAAAATGAAAAACTGAGAAAAATAAAAGATAGAGCTGTTCCAACTCCCCCCCTAAGCTTGAATTTGACTATGGCCTCATAGTCAAAACAATCTTAAAGGGTGGAACAGAGATACCGATTACTCTTCTGGCGGAGGCGGGTACTGTGGGGCCGCGGGGTCCTAAGATGGGTACTGTCCCTGAAAGCTCGGATCATACTGGGGCATGGACGGAGGTTGTGGATACCCCCCAAAGTAATTCTGGCTCCAGTAGTGATCGTAAAAGGGCTGCTGCTGCATCTCCATCCTATGCAACCTGTCATGAATCTGTTGTTGGTTGTCGAGGAGGAGGCACTCATTCTTGAAGATTGCCCTCTGATTGTCAAGTAACCGGTTTGTCATCTCTTGAACACCGGTGTACACTGCTGTATGGTGCTGCTGCGTCTGCTGTATATCCTGTAGCATGGCATACATTCCTTGCATGGAATAGACATCCTCGCTTGGCTGTGAGGGCGGTGGTGGTGGCGGAGGATGCGAAGATGAGGATGCACCCGGATGCATGCGAGGAAGCTTCCTAGGTGCCACTCGTGCCCGAAGAGGAGTGTAGGCCTCCTCTTCCTCTTTAGCCTCGTCGTCATTATTGTTGTCGTCGTCGTTGTCGCCATCTTCATCGGAGTCAGTAATGGCTATGATGGGCCATCGGAAATGTTGAGCCCCTTCGATATGGAAGACAGGATCGGGAAGCGAACATTCTTGATAAGCATGGTTCACATGGCAATGAGCATAAGGTAAACCATCCCGAAGCAGGATCAAGTTTGATCAGTGAAGATGCTGCAAATTAACCTTGCTTCTGTTGGAGAGCAGAGTCAGCTGAGAGAAATTCAACCCAAGATAGTGGGCCATTAGTGTGATGAGTCCTCCAAAGTGAGTTGGAGCCTTCCGCGTAATCCACTTTACCGCCAACACTCACTGCAGAAAGAAAGCTCCCTAGTTGCACTCTTGGCACTTTAGGAGTTTATGCAAGAAAAACTAGTCCGTCTCCTGGAATTTGCTAAGGGACAGATCACCCCTAGCAAACAGAGTGGAACACAGCATCCGGTGGAGAATCCACACAAACAGATGCTCAAAGTCTGCTACCGCTGCGTTGTGGTAGCTCACAGATTTGCCCGGTGGCACCATCAAAACCTCAGTGAAGATAGAGTCATAGTCAGTCCGGTTGTCTGGCCGCCAGTAGTCAGTTCGCCCATGGTTCCAGTTGTAGATCTTGTTGAACTGCCTGAGGGTGAGATTATAATCATTGTTGTACAATCGGAAAGACACACGGTCCTGGATCCACTCGCGGTCCGTGGCGATGATATCATTTGGCACGACACAGACATCCAACAATGCCATGAATTCCGCCACCAGCTCCATGTAAGTAGGCCATTCATTGAAGAACGGCTGGCCATCGGCATGGTACTCCATCTCATCGGGCCTCCTGCCCGTATGCCGTGCTTGCCCCTTGAGAACATAGGCCGTATTAGCCTCGAACCCCAAGTTGCGGATCATCTCCCGGTCAACATAACAGGTCGGCTCTATTTTCCTCTTCATGATCTCCTCGTAGATCTTCTTGACCTCCACGGACGGATGAACAATCCACGGTCGTGGAATCGATGCAGTCGGTGGAGGCACGAACTCTAAAATGTCCATCAGGTTGGCACGTGACGAAGACGCGCCGGCAACATGCACCATGATTGCGGAAGAAAGAGAAGTAGAAGAAGGTGCTCGGTGCAGGTCAAAGAAGAAAGTCTCCGCTTGATGAAGAACGTGCTCCTGGATGCTTGTCGTCGGGCTCAGATTGCTCTGGAATACGCTCGGCACAGGTGGACAAGGATTGCTCTGGAGTTGTGACGTCATCTGACGACAATCCTTCTCATATATAGCCGTGGTCGGCGTTGCTGTATGCCCATCGATACCATCGACGCGGGTCGATGGTATCGACACGCGTAGCACAATCCATACTGCCGTTGGTATCGATGGTCATCGATGGCTGGATGTGGGGGCCCAGATCGCTGACGTGTTGATACTATCGATGCGTGTCGATGGTATCGACCCGTCCCCTAGATCGACTCTCTGGTTGCAGTGATCGCCGTTGATCTCCTCTCGCGGATCGGTGACGTAGCACATCTATAGTATCGACGCATGTCGACAGTATCGACTTCCGTTTAGGGCAACACCCTCGTGAGGCCCGGCCGCCGCCTTCTGCCTGTAACTGTGTCGATGGTATCGACTTCACTGAGACGATTTCTTCTGAATATCTCTAGAGATCTCGATGGTATCGAATGGCATGTCGATACCATCGAATTTGACTTTGCGATCAACTTGTTGGTGTGTCGATACTATCGACGAGTCCGTCGATGGTATCGACGCAGTGTGATTTCTGCAGTCGCCAACCTGTACCCCGGTTGATACCATCGACGAGATGGTCGATGGTATCGACTCTGCCTCAGTCCTGCACATTGCACAAACGATCACGGTACCTTTTTTACACTAAAAACAAAGTTAAAACAAACCAAAGTACGAATGTGAAAGAAACTAAACTACACTACCGATGGTTGGGTTTCCTCCTAACAAGCGCCCTTATTTAACGTCTTAGGCTAGAAGACATGAAGCTCCTCATCAACGTAGAACTTTGGAGAGTGTGCGTAGAGGATCGTGCATCAGTTTAAACTCCACCCGATCTTGGCCAATCCCCAAAGTCAATGTACCTCTCCCAATGGCAGTGACAACATCGGTCGTTGCTTTAAACGGCCTACCCAATAGCATCTCGCAACCTTTAAGTTGTGGCATGTCCATGACGACGAAATATACCGGAAAGATGAACTTGTCTACCTTGATGAGTACATCCTCGCACACTCCGTATGGCTTTACAATGGACCCGTCCACCAACTCAATAGTTGTCGCTGATTTCTTTATTTTCTCCAACCCAAGCTTTTGAAATGTAGACAGAGGCATAAGATTAATGCTGGCACCCGAATCACATTGTGCTTGTGGAAATAATTGACCACCTATGGAACATGGAATATAGAAGCCTCCTGGGTCTATCCTCTTCTGTGGTAAGCTCCTGTGGATAATTGAGCTCACCATCTCATTTACCCGGCACACGTCCGTGTCTTTAATCCGCCTCTTCTTGTTGATGATTTCTTTGATAAACCTCCTGTAGGCGGGAATCTTCTCTATTATTTCCACTAATGGAATATTGACATGGAGTTTTCTGAACATTTCTAAGAACTTCCTATAATGTTGATGCTCCTTCTTCGACCTCAAGCTATCTGGGCTAGACACAACTTCCGCATGTAGACGCTCATGAGGTGAAACATATGGGCTTGTTGGGGGCAATCTCCCCCAAGCTTGCTTCAATGTCACCCCCTGGCGTAGACTTTGGCACATTGTTCTCAACAGTTGTGACTTGTAGCGGCTCGTCTCTCGAAGTGGATGTAGCTTCACCTTGACGCATGGCCTTCACCTGCAATTCTTGCATAGGTGTAGGAGTGACCGAGATGGGCACTTGGCGGGCTTTTCTGAATGGACAATATCCGCCTGGTAGTCCATAATGACTGCGCGGATACGGTATTTTTGGTGTAGCCTCCGTATCAAAAATCATTTTTCCTTTATCCTGGACCTCTATCACCGGAGCCTCTGCCTCAGTAACCACAGCTATATATTTCACTTGGTGATGTGCTTGAGCAACTTCTGCATTTCCTGCCTGTCTCTGTTGATTGGTATGCTTTATGGCTGCCACTTCATTGGAAATTTGGGTCATGGTCGTCTCCAGTGCCCTCATTTGTGCTCCATGAATTTGCAGTGTTTGTCCAAAATTGGTCAAAATATCACCCTGGGACTGCAGCTGCTTACTAAACATGCTCATCATCTCCTGATTTTGCTACACCACTTGACTAAGCAACTCGATGCTTTTATCTTCGGCTCTTGGTTGCGGCTTCGCATCTGGATCTTGGAGGAAGTTGTTTGGATCCTTCCATGAGAATTTCTTATCTTTCCTCCAAGCATAATCATTGTTTCTATAGCCCTGTTGTTGTAAGAATTTGACCTGGGCCTCCTCATCGGATTCTGCATCCTCCTTGGCAAGCAATTTCTTGACTAAAAGATCTAGTTTATCATTAATCTCCTTGATGGACCTAGACTCACCTGCAACTTTGACTTGTTCTGGTGCATCCCTATCGCCCCAAGACTGCTTCTTTGCCATATTTTTCAAGATCTCCCAACACCTTGTGCCTGTGTTGTTTAAGAAAAACCCTGAACCTGCTGAATCTAAGTTACTTCTATCATGCTCAGAAAGAGCAAAATAGAAGATCTTAACCTGTTTTTCCTTATCCAAACCATGGTGTGGGCACCTCCTCAGCATGATCTGAAATCGCTCCCAGGTTTCAGAATGTCTCCCCTGCCTTCTGGCTGAAATTGTGAATTTTTCTGATCAGATCATTTATTGTCTCAGGAGGGAAGATTCTTTCAAAGAACACTTCGACCATGTGGTTCCATGATTCCACATATTCGTCATCTAGATTGTGCAACCACTCTCGTGCGTTGCCTGCTAGAGAACTCGGGAATAGCTTCAAGTAGAGCGTCTCTTGTGGAAATCTATCAATTTTTATCATGTCACATTTTTCCATGAATTGGCTTATATGAGTGACTGGGTCTTCAATCTTGAGCCCATGGAAAGCATTTGACTTGACCAAGTTGATTAACGCATGATCAATCTTGTAAGTTGGAATGTTGATCGCCTGCTTCTTGATTGGCCCTTTTGAAGCATATGAAGAAGAAGCCTTGATCTTCTCCCATATTATTTGTTCCTCTGCCATTTCTTCTTGTTAGAATTCTGAATCTATTTCTTTCAAGTGGTCTTGATTGTAATCTTCCTCGTCGTCAGGTCCCGACAGTGGAACCTCTAGTGCCTATTGTGTGTAGTCAGTACTACACGTCTGCACCATACACAGTACCTGCCAAATGGTAAATTAAGTTCAGTACCGTGCTAGACAACTACAAGATGCGAAAGACAAGCTATAAATTTTTGGAAATGATTTCAAAATAATAAAAATAAATAAATTTAAAAAATGGCCTAGAGTGGCCGCTTGCAGCACTCGTAGTGCCGATTATTGCCGTGTCCCCGACAATGGCGCCAAAAACTTGACACGCTTTTTACGTGTGTAAAAATGCAAGTGTATGCGTCAATGTAATATAGGCCTTTGTGAGGTCCGAGTCGAACTCAGGGACACGTGAATTATCGGAGACTACTACTAACTACTCACAATCAGCTAGACCGATTAAAAAGTTGGAGGTTGTTGTAAAATTAAAAGAAAATAAAAATAAAACAAAACAAAGCAATCGATTAAATGTTTAGTTTAATCAATTCAAGTGGGAATCTTTAGGATTGCAGTTTCACCACGGGTTATCATTGTATGAATTTCTATATAGTCACTCAGACTTATCTCTCTATCCGGGTAGTGGCCTGAAATCAGAATTTCCCACTTTCGTGGTACAATTCACTACCTATGTCTAGGTCGGTTCCACCGTCGTAGTAACCTATACCCTAAACTAGGTGCATTAAAACCGATCTCTCGGTATCCACCATTAACCTTACACCACCTTGTTCAAGGGATTTGTCAATTAATGTCAATTCTGTCTCTTTTCAACCATTAATTCTTCTTTCAAAGTAATTAAGGGCATTAGATTATTATTATGGTGATCAAGCATAACAATATAATTGAGAAAACAAAATTATACCACGGATTTAAGAGATAAATGATGCATTACTATGATAAAATTGTCATACAATGATTTCCCAGGCTACTCCCAGTCCTAAAGATAAAGGGGATTAGCCCGCATGTTCATCTCAAGGCAAAACATGGTCGAGAAAAGGGGAAACATGGAGAAAAACATGATTGAGTGGTGAAACCCCTGAATGGAGAAGATCCAATCGCTCCTTGGCATAGAATACACGTTCTCCCGCCTTTCGATGGTGGAAATCGCCTTCTTCGGCGTCCAAAACATCTGGGGTGTGCTTCTGGACTCTGTTATTCTCTCCACACCTTCTCGAGACGTGTGCAACAGCTAATTATGTGATGGATTGCTCTTGGCCGCCGTCATTAGGTATAATCGCCGAGTTAGGTCGCCAAAATATCACAGCCATCAGATTTAGATCAATATGAAACCAACATGTATCTGACGGTGTCGATACTATCGACGTGCGTCGATAGTATCGACCCTGTACTGTATCGGCTGGTCTCCTTTTCTTTTCTTTGTCACGACTGATGCTAACTCGATACCATCGACGAGGGTCAATGGTATCGACTCTCTTAGGCGTCGCTTTTATCTTTTTCTGTCGCTGAAGCTCCTCGTGTCGATAGTATCGACTTTGAGGTCGATAGTATCGACTGTCTTCTCGCCAGCAACCTGATGGTATCTCGATACCATCGACTCTCCTGTCAATAGTATCGACTCTGTGATGCTCCTTGCGGCCGCAACCTGTGGTCGTGTCGATGGTATCGACAGCAGCAGATACTTGTTTTTCCTGAAATTACAACATGAAACCACATAAGCCGAAACAAAACATATTCTTATAATAATTTATACTCAAAATACTGAAATAAGGGAGATTTGACATAGAAAATGATCATAGACCAAAATAGATGAACTATGCAATATTAACCACCAAAATGACTAATAAATGCATAAAAACAAAAATAAACAAGTCTATAAATGCGACTCAAAATCATCGCATCAGAATTTCATTCATATGTCATCCCCCACATTTTTTTAGCAACTTAGCCAATTTCATGCTATGACTAGACAACGTGATTTGGATCCTACGACACAAAACACATCACCTACCTCTGGTAGGAGGGGTGCACAAAAATAGTAACCACGATCTGGTTTTTTGTGATTGTATCCCTCCACAATCCATTTTCCCCAAGATTTCTTTGCCATCATATTCCTCATTAAAGACCACACCTATTGATGGTTTTGTTTGTGTCATGGTTTCCATTATTGGAGATATTCCCGATTCTTGTCTCATGTGACTCGAAGCTTTTGTCTGTCGAGCTTGTAGAATGAGATCTCACATATAAATACCTACACTCCGATCTTCAAAAGTTGCTTTGCAATTCTCTTCTCATGTCAATTTATCCCCAAATCATGCACTTTGTTGTCATTTGCTCATCTCTCCTCTGTCTGGCTCTACCTTCCTTGTCGGCCCCTTGTTCCATCGCGAGTCAAATTGCTTCATAGTTAAGGACCCTCACACATGTGACTTTGCTTTTAGTGGATTAGAATCACTTGGGTTTTCTCCTGTGCTTTTTGCCCAATTTCCAGCCAAAGTAGAGAAGCTTCATACATTGACCATGGCTAGGCATGAGAGGAGGATCAATCTCCTCTGTCATTTCCAGGTTCTACCCTTCTGTTCTCTATTCTTTACATTTTCTCACTAGGGGTAATTTGATAATTTTGCCCCCTTGTTTTCTTTTTCCTTGGATGGGTCAAGCTGGACGTTGACCACACGACACGGCTGCTCTCAGTTGTGCCATGTCAGCTAGTCAGACCACTCCCTCTCTCTCTCCCTTTCTTGTGATTTCTCGTTGCTTATGTGGATTTTTGGAATTTGTAATTGGTCAGTTTTGCAAAAACCATAACTAATTATATGTTGGTCAAAAAAATATAAATAAATATGTTTTAGAATAAAAAAATGGGATCTATCAAATAAAATAGTTTTAGAGTCTGATTTCCATGTTTTTTCTAAGGATGATTTTGAGGAATGAAATATATGCATAAAAATCATAAAACTTGTAACTTAATCATATAATCTCCAAATTGGACACAAAAATATGTTTTCTTGATTAGGAGAAGATAATAAGTGGATTGGTGAAGTTTTTAGGGTCAAGATATGAGATTTTACAAAAAGGTCCATAATTAGGGTTTCTTTACATTAATATGCATTATGTACTCTAATACATGTTAATAACTTGGAATTAGGCAAAGATGATCTTGGAAACATCTAATTGGTGAAAGTCAATAATAGGACTCTAAAAGTGAGGTATGAACATTATTACACCCTAAGTTGGGAAATGGTGAACCAAACCCCATATTCCTTAATGATGCATTAATTGAACCCTAATTCCTTTATTAGTGCTTCTTTTTCTATATTTACCTCAAAATCAGATTTGTTATAATATTCCTTGGGTCTTGAACCCAACTGCCATGTTGCTATTATTTGATGCTTTAACTTGCCGTATTATTTCTTTAGCATGATGATTTATTAGACTATTTAGATAACGTAGTGGTACTTTTGTACAACCACCCATAGATAAGGCATGTGGTATTTCACCCTGGGGAATGCATTTACTCTCCCCCTTATATAAATTGTTGTAGGTGACTGGGAATGTGTTACTCTCCCCTCACATATAGGTTGAGGTCTGGTAGGTGCCTCAACACTACACAGTTAATGTAGTACAATATCAATCATTCATGCAAATCCATTATCATATATTTGTTATGAAAAGAATGTTTTGATATATGCCTCATAATCTTGACTATCTTCATATTTTGATATATCCATTGCCTTTATTTACCTTGTTATTCTTATCTTTGTTCTTGTTCTTTATTTGACACATACCTTGTTTCTTTTCTCTTACTGGGTGATCCCCAACCACCCAGGTTTAGAACAAGGAGTATATGGCTTTCAACATGGACCTAGCTCAAGGAGATGTTGCTTGGAGACAGACTTGAAATAGTTTAGACTTCCATATATTTAGATCCATATGTTGTATCTTACATGTAAATCCTTTATAGGAGATTATGATGTACTTTTGAAAAATTGAATATAGTCAATACTTATATTCTGCTGCTACACTTTGGTTGTTTTGTATGCCATTATTTGAAATTTGAAAATTTTACACCTATTCCAAAATATCATTTGTGTGTGTTTGGAATGGATGTTTTATTCTTCAAATTTAAGTAGAGAGTGGATCCCCTCTCAGTTTCCACTCTTTACAACATGGTATCAGAGCCCATGGTAGTCAGAATGTGACTATTTCAATTTTATCCCCCTAATTAAAACCCTTGCCTTACATAGTTCCCCTTAAAGTGACATGTTTGCCCTAGAATTGATCTATGCTACTCTTAATATGTTGAAAGGTTGAACTAGGATCGTATGAATTTCACAAATTACAAACATGTTAGTTAACCATATTGTGATGAGGCTTTAGATGATCTTCCCTACCATATAGGTTAATGGTGACATGTATCTGGGTTAATGGTGACATGTATCTTTGGATGCAATAAGGTTTGACTTGAGGACTAAATTAGGTTATAAGAATGAGGAAGTAGTAAGATAAGGAGATCTTACTATGGAAAATTGTGACTTGATTTTAGAAATGAAGATATATGAGAAGTTTTAGTGGAGAAACCCTAGAATTAGTTGGAATAGACATCCTAAACCCTAGTTTAATTATGAATAAGTGACTAGGAATATGATCTTTATTTGATCTATCCTTTCTGACCTTTAATTGTTAAAGAGAATGTTAGGGTTGTTAGGTTAGAGACACAAGGACCTAAAATATCAACCCTAGTTGGTTATGACTTTTTAGTTTGATACATAAACAATGTAAACCCCTAAAATACACTCAACTAAAAGATGCATAAGTAACCATGATACCTTGAGGTTGTTTAGCTTGGCCTTTAAGCGGCTACTAGGACATGAAGTTGAATGAAAAGGTGCCTAGAAAGGATTAGGGTTTGGGGGCTGGAAAGATTTTCCTTCGCACTTCTACCTTGATTTACAAGGAATCCTAGATCTGCATGATACCTACCTGGCCTGAGATGAGATGACTGTTCGAAATAGCATGCCTTTAGGCAATAGTAGCCTTAGCAATCTATGTTGGAATGTGAATCAAATAATTAATATGTAATATGTCCCACCTTGTTCACTAAAATGCATATAATGACTTTAATATGGATAGGAAATAATTGAATTCACACAAATGTGCATAATCAGAAATAAGAAGTGAATAAATATGAAAAAATGATTAATGATGACATTAATGTGAGCAAGAAAGGTATTGTGACAATGTTTAATATAGATATAAGTAATTAATGTGACATTGTCTGGATTAATTGTAGACTAAATAACAAATTGGATAAAACGTCTTATTTTGTGCAAAATAAATCTGTTATGATTCAATACGATGATAATGGAGACTTAATCCAAATTATTAAGGATAATGATCAAGTATATTGAGATAATTGAGTAAACTCTAATTGTACCAAAAATCTTAATGAGATAAATAAGGTATATATTGGATTTCATGCGTAATAGTGAATATAACTATTTTAGCAACAAAGTGAATATAATGTGACACAATTAAGAGAATAATAAGGATGATGTAATATCATAATGAATATAATACTAATAAGCCAAAAATGTTAATTGTGTTTTATCTAATAAAAGGAAATTTCTGAAGTGGAACCCTTACTGATCCATGAGAACCAGACCTATGAGGAGTTACCTATGAAGATTTTTTACTCCCAAGTTAAGTAGTTTAAGAACAAGGAGTTTGAGTTAGTGAATGGTTTGGTGTAAGTTTTATGGTTTGCAGGAAACAACATGGGAGTTTGAGATGAGATGTTGTAGACTCACCGTTTTCTCTTTGCATGATATGTCGGGGATGAAATCCTTTTAAGGGGTGGAGTGTTGTAACATACCGAAACCTAGGTATATTCTCAGTTTGACCCCTTTTCAAGCTTTCCCCTTTCTTTTATATGTTTTTTGGCTTTGATGTTAAATTTGTGGAATTATTAGTGGTTTGGAGTATATTTGATCACTATTCATGCCTATGTTTGGGTTTATGAACAAATACTTTAGTTAGTATTTCAATCAGGATCTAAAATGCAAATTTACCACTTAAGAGGGAAAATGATAAAATAATATCATCCTAGAACTTTCTATGGCCTCTTGGAATAAGAAAGAGAGAAAGGAAAGAATAATAAATCCTTAAACATGAAAATTTGGCATTA
Organism: Alisma plantago-aquatica; assembly: GCA_963693085.1. Taxonomy (NCBI): domain Eukaryota; kingdom Viridiplantae; phylum Streptophyta; class Magnoliopsida; order Alismatales; family Alismataceae; genus Alisma; species Alisma plantago-aquatica. Next base: position 880,668,739 of record OY856409.1, read on the forward strand.
AATGATTTAATGTGACAAGTAGTGATAAGTTGAGTAAATTGCCTAAAATTCATAAAAAAGGAAACTCAAAGGATAAATCAAAGATCATACTTGTCTTCCTTGGGTTTAAGTTTGCTTGAATACAAGTTTCACAATTTTGGAAAAGTAATAATTATCTTTGCATAAATTGGAATTGGAAAATATGAGTTTTCTCTAAAATATCAAATAATTCATTTAATGACTCCAAAAGCGGAAACTAATATCAAATTCGTAATGTACAAGTTAAAATAAGATCATGTTTATAACTTTGAATTTGGGATAAAGATGTGGCATCTGAATTGGTAAAGTTGATGTTGTACGACCAAGAGGTTGAAGGTTCAAACCCATGTGATGGGATGAACAAATCATTAATTTTAAAAATATAACTTGGAATTAGGCAAAGTTGATCTTGGAAACATCTAATTGGTGAAAGTTGATAATAAGACTCTAAAAGTGAGGTATGTGCATTCTTACACCATAAGTTGAGAAAATTCTGAATCAAACCCTATATTCCTTAATGAGGTATTAGTTGAACCATAATTCCTCTATTATTGCTTCTTTTGCTATATTTGCCTCAAAATCAGATTTGTTATACTATTCCTTGGGTCTGGAACTCCACTGCCATGTTTCTATTATTTTATGCTTTAACTTTCCATATTATTTCTTAAGCATGATGGTTTATTAGACTATTTACCTAATGTAGTGGTACTTTTGTACAACCACCCATAGATAGGGTATGTGTTATTTCGTCATTGGGAATGTGTTTACTCTCCCCCTTATATAATTTTTTATAGATGACTGGGAATGTGTTACTCTCCCCTCACCTATAGGTTGGGGTCTAGTAGGTTCCTCAACCCTACTTAGTTAACGTAGTCCAAAATAAATCATTCATGTAAATTCATTATTATATATTTGTTATTGCAATAATATTTTGTTATATGCATCATACTTTTGACTATCTTCATCTTTTGATGAATCCATAGCCTTTATTTACCTTGTTATTATTATCTTCGTTCATGTTATTTATTTGACACACACCTTATTTCTTTTTTTTTTGCTGGGTGATCCCCAACCACCCAGGTTTAGGACAAGGAGTATATGGCTTTCAAAATGGACCTAGCTCAAGGAGTTGTTGCTTGGAGACAAACTTGAAGTAGTTTAGACTTCCCTCTACTTATATCCATAAGTTGTATCTTACATATAAACCCTTTATGGGACATTATGATGTACTTTTGAAAAGTTGAATATAGTCAATACTTTTATTCCACTGCTACACTTCGGTTGTTTTGTATGCTATTATTTGAAATTTGGAAATTTTACACCTATTCCAACATACCTTTTGTGTGTATTTGGAACTAATGTTTTATTTTTCAAATTTTAGTAGGGTTTGGATCCTCTCTTAGGTCCCACTCTTTACAACTTCCTTTATGAATCCTTTATTAGTTGAAACAATACCTCGCACAATGTATATTGTTTGTAAACTTGTTCTTTCTAGTACATGTCTTCTCCCAATCAATCCATGTGTAAAATCTTTGAGCTTCAACTGGATTGTTGAACTATGAGTTCTTCACGTATCGCACATCCTAATTTGGGTTAATTAATGATACTTGAAGGGAAAGTATGAAGAAAACATCAATGTAGTTCACTTTAGTAGATTATATACCACGATAAGGTTTTGAAGAGCTAGTGAGGGAGTAGCGTAGTGGTGCAACTCAGCAATCCCCAATGAAGGGACCCATGTTCGACTCTCCCCTCCCTCAAAATGAATACACCTATAGGTTAAATGACCTCTAGTTGACTTGAATGGGTCTCACATGCATGCAGGTCAAGCAATGGACCCCCTAGGTTTACATTGTCAGGGTGGGGCCATTGAAGTGTCTCCTCGTTAGAGGTAGTTGTCATATAAAAAAGATAAGGTTTTGATGAAAATAATTAAACATTTACAATCATTTGATTGCATGGTGAACCATGATTCAATTACCTAGTGCACCATAAATTTTGATCCACTATCACTATCTATATAGATGTTGGTTTCTTTCACATTTAAATGTTGGTTTATTTCAAATTCAGGTGCTAGTTTAGTGTACATTTAGTTTGCATTTGATTATTAGTGTATTTTGTAGTGATCAAATATTTGATTATTACATAAACCATGAATTCCATTCTATGATCAGTTTGCAATAGCATGTCACTCCATTGTGTTTTGTACCATGTTACACGATGCATATTGTTGTATGTTTACTTATCATTTAAATCATAGTTCATATGCAATCAAATAATGTATCATGGCCATACAAATTCTTGTTTTGTATTGCATTAGACTCCCAAATCATCGATCATGTGATTCTTGGTTCATTGCACACTACAATCTTAGTTGGAAGATCATAGGAATCATGGTTTATAGTAAAACCAAATCCTAGTCCATTGTGCAAAGTAGTTCTAGACATAGTTTTGTCTGGTTTAGAAGAGGTAAAGCATGTAAGAAAACATATAATCTGATTGTAATTTGGAAAAAATTTATTGGTTTATCTGGAACCAGAGTGGGTAGAAATTCCAAATCAATAATATCATTGACATCTCTTTCAATAACTTCTTCAAACCCACACACATCACGTTAAGATCTTGATTTAACATAGGTGTACATTACCATGATTGACTTTGTGGTGAAGAACATAAATTTCACATTTCTTCACTTTATATATTTTGTTGTGGTGATGAGACAACTTAAAAATAATTGTATGACCCAATCCATTTCATCTCTAAGCCCTTGATTAGTCGTCATGCTTACTCTAGCTTTATCCCATCTAAGCTAATAAAAAACACTGATAACACCCAAATTTAGGCATCTATGCTAAGAATTTGTTTATGGTTTTGTGTCATTATAGCCTTAACATGCCCATAATAACCCTAGATTCTCACCTTTTAGTAATTTATATCTTTTCATAGATAAAGTTGCTCAACTAGCTAATTTTGGGACTTGTAGGCACCGAACCTGAAAAGACATCTACTCTCTAAGATTTCTCCCCAACATAGTTTTTGCAATAGCTGACTTCCATCCGTCATGACCGCAATGAAATAAGCATCCCACTATGTGCACCAGATTAGGAGACAGTGGTCCTGCTTAGGCCAATCAGAAGGTTCATCGACGCGGGCCCATTGATCACCAGTAATACCCCCCCCGTGGGGGTGGGTTGGGTCATGATGTCACGACTGTGGCCAAGAAGGATGCCGCGACCGCGACCAAGATGTTGTTTCAACTGACACTCGACATGACTGGGTCGAGGCTCGACACAGTCAGGCCGAGGCCACGACCGTTACTGAGGCACATCAACCTCGACCGTGGCACGACCGCGACTGTGACCGCAGTGCATCTTCCTCGACCATGGCTCGACCACCTCGATCATAGCACGACTGCGACTGTGGCATTACCCACCTCGACTAAGGCATCTATCTCAACCATGGCATTTGCGTCAACTGCGACCCTCAACACAACCGTACCCAGTCCGAAACGGTCAAACCAAGAATAGGGCCGCGATCGAGGTTGGTTCCACGAACATCTTCTGCCTTCATCTATAAATATTTACACCTCGCGACCTGGAGGGGGGTTCCAAGTTTTACAATTTTGGGAGGTTCCACGTTGTGGTTTCACACATTCTTGGTTCCCAGAGCCCCGTGGGAGAGTTCTAAGGTCCGAAAAGGCTGAAGTGTGCATCCTATGTCCGTTCCTCTGGTTGGTTTCCATCTGCCACCATTTTCCACCACCATTCACCCATATCATACCATTCCCAGCCATCTTCCACCTCCATACACCCACTAATCTGCTATTTGGGGTGGAATCAAAGAGAAAGGAGGCCAAGGAGTCCAGAAGACCAAGGAGGATGATCTAAAGATGAGATCTGGCCTATACAGAGGCTAAGGAGTGAGAGTCACCTCTCCTCAATGGGAAAAATCTCTTCTTCTTCTCTTTTCTTCTATTGTTCTCCTTTGTTTCTATACAAATGATGTTCTTACATCTTTGTTTGGTGCCAACTATGCTTGTCCATAGCTAGTTGAGCTCTTCTTGGCTATGTAGCCCATTTTGGGCATGTTTATGTACTTTTACCTTAAGCAAGTAGTTTTATTTCAAATCTAGTATGTATTCTATTCTATCTTCTCTTTGTGGTTATGATTGCTAGTTTGGTTCACTACTATAGAAATGTCTTATAAAGTCACATTTACAGGCGTCGGTTGATTTTTTGTCAAAACCGACGCCTAAACCCTAAAACGTCAGTTAAGTACACAAACCGACATATATATGTTAGGAGTGACCTGACACGGGTACCACTTTTTATTTAGCCTCAGTTCCTAAATAAGCAACCGACGCCTAAAAACACCCGCTAAATCCAATCTTTTCAATGAAAAAAATTACCTCCAAAATTTAACAAAAGACATCGGTTGTTAATTAAACAACCGACGACTAAATGTTTTCTGTGAGATAGAAATTGGGCCCATTTTAATCATCGATTTGGTTGTAATAACAGACGATGATGTGTTTTCTCACGTTATACCCACGAAAATTTTCATCCCTATATGGCGTCAGTTCCCTACGGAAACCGACGACTATGGTCAAAATTCGATAACATTTTCTTTTTTGTCAGCATATGAGGATAGTCGTCGGTTTTGGTATAAAAACCGACGACTATAATTAAGTATAGGTGTCGGTTTTTTATTTATAACCGACACCTTTTGTTATAAGTGTCATTTTTTTAATTAAACGACGCCTATTGGTAAATTAATAGCACCCGCGCGAAGCAGACTCTTCCCCTTCCTCTGTTTCATTGCGATTGAGAATAGGTCTGGCGATTCTATGATTCCGCCGCCACCCTCTCCCTGCTCACTGTCACCACCCTCTCCCTACTTGCCACCACCGGTACTCCCTACCCTCCGCCAGCTCCCTGCCCTCTGTGCTCGCCGACTCCCTACCCTCCGCCGCCCGGACACCTGGTGTTGCCCTCTGCCTCCCAAGGATGCGTGCCTAGCTGCTCCGGCTGTGGGACGTGTGCCTAGCTACTCCGGCTGCCAGCTCACTGCTCAATTCTCACTGCCGCTGCTGCTCCTCACACTGTCGCTACTCTTCTCCACGCTGCTAGCTGCTCCACAGGTAGCCCTCTTCTTCTTCCTCCATGCCCCTCCTCTTCTTCTTCCTGCTCCCTCTCCTTACCAAATGGATTAAAGCAAGGCCACGACCGTGTGGGCTGGTCACGACTGTGGCTGTGTTGGCCGACCACGGCTGTGCTGGCCCATGGTAGGCCAACACAGCCACGGTCGTGGCCAGCCCACACGGTCGTAGTCTTGCTTTTATCCATTTAGTAAGGAGGGAACAGGATACATTTGCAATTGAATACTAATGCTTGACCTAATTCTGTAAATTTTGATGCGAGTTGAATTAAGATATTAAAACCCTAATACACATTTTACCATAATCTTGAATTAACTATATTGCTGAAATCTTGTGATCAATCTATGTAAGATATTAAAACCCTAATGTTAAATCTCTAATTTTGTTGTGATGTGTCACCCTAACATCTACATGAATCCCTATTGTATGATGTAGATTGATGATAATGCATGAGCTTGTTTGAAATCAATTATGAATCTCTCCATCCCTAGGTCATACTAATTTATGTGTAATCTTTATCTTGATGATGAACATGCATGGACACTTGAAATGTTGAAATCAATGTTATAGAATGATAGCACATGTATTTGTTGGCCTAGAAACCCGTCTAAGATTTACTCATTAGGAGTAAATCTTGGATAGTCCCCGGTTTGGGACTATTCTTGAACACCTAATCTCACTTAGGATGTAAGTGTATCATGTGTATTTGGTTTTCAAGAAAATTTCGGCAGCATTTCCCCGTTTGTTCTCTAAGTGTATAATGTGCCGAAATTTTCTTGAAAACCCAATACACATTATACACTTACTAGTGAGATTAGGTGTTCAAGAATGGGATAGGTGGTACACATTTATTATATATAAGAATGCCAACTCATGTATTTGTTGGCCTAAAGTTTTAACCATGCAAAAAATCTAATCTGTTAACCCTAGGCCCTAATCTTGTTGTAATATATACTTGTTTTCTCTTTGATCATAGAATGGATAGATCATGGATGTCCATTTGCAATCGCTGCACCCCAGAGTTTATTTCTGGTCTTGACCAGTTTATTAGATTTGCCGAGGAACATAGGAAACAACCTGGAGATAGGTTCTACTGTCCATGTAGGCATTGCGGTAACAACTTGAAAGTTAGCACTGGTGACGAAATCAAAAGTCATGTCATGTGCAATGGGATTATATAAGGCTATACAGAATGGCACTGGCATGGAAAGATTTCAAACCCTAAAGCAGTGGATGTCGATAGCAGTGCTTGTGTGGAAGAATAAATTACCTCCGATGACGTGGATGTGAATGAACCAGTTCCAGTAGACATCATTGATGCGATGCTGGATAGTTGTGGGGTAGAGAACACCGATCTACCTCCCATTTTTAGAAACATTGTGCATGATGCTGAGATATCGTTATACACAGGTTGTACTAAGTTTACGAAGCTTAGCGTTGTGTTGAGATTGTATAAGCTGAAATCTAACAATAGATGGAGCGACAAAAGCTTCACGTCATTGTTGTCTTTGTTGAAAGAAATGCTTCCTGAAGGAAACAAGCTGCCAATCTCAACATACCAGGTAAAGAAATTGTTGTGCCCAATGGGAATGGATGCCAAGAAGATACACGCATGCCCGAATGATTGTGTATTATTTCAAAAGGACTATGTGGATTTGAAAGATTGTCCAAAATGTGGTGCGTCACAGTATAAATTGACGACTTTAGGGGAGTCCAAAACTGGTTCTCCTGTCAAGGTGATGTGGTATCTACCTATAATATCACGATTTCAACGCTTGTTTGCCAATCTGATAGATGTGAAGAATTTGAGGTGGAATGCAAATGTTAAGAAAAATAATGATGGGATCCTATGACATGCGTCTGATTCCCCACAGTGGAAGAAGATTGATCTATTATACCCTGAATTTGGTGAAGAAGTCAGGAATCTAGGACTTGGGCTTTGTATAGATGGGATGAATCTGTACGGGACATTGAGCAGCCAACATAGCACTTGGCCAGTCATGCTTGTTATATACAATCTTCCTCCATGGTTGTGTATGAAAAATAAGTATGTAATGTTGTCATTGTTGATATCGAGCCCTAAACAACCTGGAAATGATATCAATGTTTATCTTGAACCTCTGATTGATGACTTAAAGAAACTCTGGGGTGAAGGTGTGATGTCCTATGATGCTTCATGAAGAGAGACATTTTGTTTGCATGCTATGCTGTTTTGCACTATTAATGACTTTCTAGCATATGGGAATTTTTCTGGATATAGTGTCAAAGGAGCTAAAGCGTGTCCTATATGTGAAGAGAACACTGATTCAACAAGACTAAAACATGGTGCTAAGACTGTATATCTCGGTCATTGAAGGTTTCTTACAAAATTCCATTCGTATCGTAGGAAGCGCAAAGCATTCAATGGATTGAATGAGGAACAAAGTGTACCTAAACCTATACCAGGGGAGGTTGTTTATGAAAGAGTAAGAGACTTTGTCAATGAATTTGGTAAGAGATCACAATGTACTATGGACACATGGAGTGACAAATCTTTATTCAAGAAGAAGTCAATATTTTGGGATCTTCCTTATTGGAGTTCTTTGACAGTCAGGAATTGTATCGATGTCATGCACGTTGAGAAAAATGTTTGTGATAGTGTCATTGGTACTTTGTTGAATATACCAGGTAAGACTAAAGATGGGATAAAATCTAGACTGGACCTATGTGAAATAGGAATAAGGTCAGAATTAACAGAATTACATGAAATGGGAAATCAGAGAACATACTTACCTCCCACTTATTACACATTGTCTAGAAAGGAGAAGAAAGCTTTTTGTGAATGTTTGGTAAATGTTAAGGTGCCACAGGGTTACTCATCCAACATACGTAGATTGGTATCAATGAAAGATCTGAAGTTGATAGGTCTTAAATCTCATGATTGTCACACTCTAATGCAACAAATATTGCCTGTGGCAATTCGATCTATATTGTTGAAGCATGTAAGGTTTGCAATCACCAGACTTTGTTTCTTTTTCAACAGTCTGTGCAGCAAAGTTATTGACCCTGATACTCTCGATAATTTGCAAAGAGAAGTGGTTGTTACCCTATGTCAGCTTGAGATGTATTTTCCTCCTTCGTTCTTTGATATCATGGTACATCTTGTTGTCCACTTGACTAGGGAAGTGAAAATGTTGGGACCCGTTTTCTTGCATTGGATGTATCCCTTTGAACGTTACATGAGCATTTTTAAAAGTGATGTTCAGAACTGTTATCGGCCTAAAGGGAGTATTATTGAGGGTTATGTGGCGAGAGAGGTTATGGATTTTTGCAATGACTTTCTTAGTGGTAATGACACTCCTGGTAATGACAAGAATATTGAGGAGCAATTTGGCAAAGGAATTTTGGGATCATGGGTGAAAGTAATCAGCTGTGAGCAGTTGGAATAAGGCCACTTATATATTTTACACAACATGGACGAAGTGAGTGTTTATATCGAGGAACATACCAATTTCATCAACAGACAATATCCTTGAGCCAATACAATGTGGCTTGCTAGAGAGCATAACAAGACATTTATTAAGTGGTTTGAAGATAAAGTCTTACATACACTATCTCAAACACCAGATGATATTACTGAAACTATCAAATGCCTCATCTTTAAACCAAAATTGAATGTTATGTCTTATGAAGGGCATGACATTAATGGATTCACATATTACACAAAGAGCCAAGATGATAAGAGTATCATCCAAAACAGTGGGGTCATCCTTCAAGCGTCAACTATGTTTTCTGCAAGTGCAAAGGATAAGAGTCCACGTGAAGCTAAAATGTCATATTACGGTGTCATTGAAGACATATGGGAGTTTGACTACATAGATTTCAGAATTATACTCTTCAAATGTAATTGGGTTGATAACACCAAAGGAGTTATAGTGGATGAATTGGGTTTCACTTTAGTGAACTTTGAAAAGATTGGCGAGAATGGTGAACCATTCATATTGGCATCACAGGCGAAACAAGTATTTTATATCGATGATCCTGCAAATGATAAATGGTCGGTTGTTCTTCATGGTAAAAGACAGTTCATTGAAGATCCTATAGATGAAGAAGAGTACTATGATAAGTATGATGACTCCAGTCCATTCTCAGTTGGGTTGCCAACACCAACAAATATTGAAGCTAATGATGACTTGTATGTGCACAGAGATCACAATGAAGGATTGTTAATTGATAAAAAATCGCAATATTAGAGGCATGCATGTTTATATTTTTTATATGTTTTATTTTTATGAATGTGAACTTTACAATGTGAATTACTTTACAATGTGAATTACTTTACAATGTGAACTTTACAATTTGAATTACTTTACAATGTGAATGTGAACTTTACAATGTGAGCTTTATAATGTTAATTACTTACAATGTGAACTTTACAATGTGAATGTGAACTTTCAAATGGCTGAGCATTCTCCTAATGACCGTGCTTATGATTACCGTGAGGGTGAGGACATCAATGTGTCACCTCACAATGTAAGTTTTAAAAATATATCATATATTTATATCTATATGTCCATTTATAGTTATATCATGTAAGTGTGTTTATTTTGTCAAATTTTAGGTTGATGATGCACATTTACCCTCTGAAGCACTTGAGGCACTTGATGAGCAGCACCAAAAAGTTGACAAGAGAAGGGGCATCACTATGATGAAGAAGTTAATAGAGCAAAGGGGAAATGGAGCCAAACTTATTGTGGATTTTGATAATGCAGGAAATGCAATTGGAGTGAATCACAATTCGTTTGTTTCATATCTTGGGTATGTTACTCATAGCCATTGTGGTTGTAAGATAGATTATTAGCATAAAGTTCCTAAGGGGAAGAAAGATGTAATATGGAAGGATTTATGTGTGACTTATTATTAATTTGCAATTCTATTTTGTAGATTACTAATTTTTTGGATACTAGTTAATAGCAATTCTATTTTGTAGAGTATATTTGCATTGGATGAAAAGCTGCATTGTAAATGCATGATGCAACGCTGTGGGAGAGTCCTAAGGAACTATAGGACAAATCTCACCCAAGAATACATAAAAGAAGGTGACAGGAGGAAGAAGATAGCCACTGAACAGTGGAACTTCCTGGACCAAGAAGAATGGGACACGTTTGTTGCTTCAAGAACAACTGATGAATTCAAGGTATTAGGCGTCACTCCCAATTTAATTAATATACATTGTATTCACCTATTCAAGATTAACATTTAGTGTTACTAACCAAATCATTAATGTGCATACTAACTAGGCCCTCAGTGAGACGCAAAGAGCAAGGTGTGCACGGAATGTGTATGACCACACAATGGGTCCAAAGGGGTATGCAGACATTCGCCAAAGACTACAAACTGAGTGTACTGCTCAGTCTGCTGCTACTCAAGAGTCCTCTACTATAGGTACCACACCTCTGCCTCACCATGATGTCTGGATAGCTGGGAGGCAAAATAAGAAGGGAGAAATAAGGAAGCCCGCAAATGCTGAGGTGGCTGCAAAAATGGTAAAATACAGCTCTTAGAGCAATCGTTCGAATATTGATTATTTGTGGTGTTTACTTAATTACAAAAAAAATTTGGTGATTAGCGGGAGCTGCATGAGCTGAGGAAACAAGGCAAGTTCATCCCTGAGGGCATAAGGGATGAATTGACAGTTGCTCTGGGTAACCCAGAGCATCCTGGATGTGTTAGGGTTGCAGGCGCTGGTGTGGGCATCAAAGCGTTCTTTGGGTCATCCCAGTGCAAACATGTCCTGAAATTGGGAATTTCACAAGAAGAGGTAACCTATTCTTTCTTTAGAATGTTACTGTAAAAGAGAATTCAATAATCAGAAGCTAACATTTCTTTTATCCATGTATAGGTAGATAAGATAGTTGATAGGAGAGTCGATGAAGTAGTTGATAAGAGAATCAAGGAAGCAGTTGATAAGACACTCCATGAAGCAATTAGCAAGTGGCAGGCATCTCTGACTGCCACTCAGTAGACAGTACCTATGGCGTACCACTCTACTCCTACTGTAGAGGTTGGGAGTAATCCTGTAGACCCACCACCTAGCACTCCACTGTAAGTATTTTTATGACATAGTAACTAGTCTTTTCAAGATGATATATTTTCAAGATGATATGTATATAACATTCTTTACACAAATTTGTAGGGGTTGAAGCCATGCCGTCTATAAAGTAAAGAATTTGTCATTGCACAGGTGTCGCTTTACCCATCCCTACTAGGGGAAATGTTTCATGGGTCTCCATTACCAGTTGGTTGGGTTCGTGTGAGCCCGCTACGTATATTCCCCAAGTGGATGGATCTTCCATTGCCATATGGCCACCCAAATTGTGAAACGCTTGGTGAGGCAGAAGGCGGAGTGATATTGTGGCCAAAAGTGGATGTCCTCTATACTGAAACTGTAAGGTAAATTTACATTACGTTAAATTTTTAGTGTGTGTATATGATGTCAATTGATCTGAAATTATATATATATACAAGATAAAAAGAAGACACCCAGAGCATCTAGGCCTCCACCTCCACCTCCTACATTACCAAGTTGAGTTCCACAGGACCTACCTGTCCCGTTAGGTCCTAATTATAGGGGTATGGTAATATGGTTAGGCAAACATGATATAAATTGCCCTATAACTATTTCTATAGATGAGGATGGTGCAGGTCAATCATATGAAAGCAAACTATTTATACAAGTTATTTTGGAGTTGTTTCGATATGATTGGCTGAATACATCTGTGATAGAGCTATGGATAAGGTGAGATCTTCTTTATACATCCATATACCTTGTGTAGGATCTGGTGATCTGGTTTCTTATTTATTAATGCATACATAATACATGTTTTGCAGCTACTTAGACAAGATATGTGCAGATTTTTCATTTGAACATGTAGGATTTTTGATTCCATCTTTGATTAGTCTAGTAGCTAAAGACCCTTCGTCAGTTCATCAATACTGCTGTGATGCTTTTACAAATTTTGCTCAAAATAATAAGACGATGATAATAGCTCCATTCAATGTGGAGTAAGTTTACTTTGCTTATAATTTGGACTTAAGAAAATTACATTTTTATTGTGGATTTTGAGTTATTAATTTTTAACTTTTTTACCTCTAGTGGTATATGCATTGGGAGTTACTAGTTATTGTCCCCGATACGTTCACTGTCTCTTATCTAGATCCTAAGGGGAGTAAATTGAATTCAAAATATGGACACACAATGAAAATGACATTATTCTGGTGAGAAATATTTCATTTTCATATCCGTTAACATATGTTATTACATTACTATTTAATTATGCAATGTACTATGCTACATTAACATGTAGGGGTTTAGATGAGTTCAAAAAGGCTGGAGGAAAGGTCCCCATGAAAAAGAACCAACCAATAATTTGGAAGAATGTGGAAGTAAGTTCCTGACTGTAATGTATATATTATTTATGTGAATAGTGCTTAATTAGTTGTATTTTTTAATATTTTGTATGTTTCAATTTATAGTGTGCTACACAAGACAACAGATGGACATGTGCATACTATGTGATGCAATTTATGCACATGATTATCAAATATGCCGCAGTGGACATCGATACCATTCCTAAGGTATTATATATAGTCTCATTAGATAATATGAAATATATCAATCTTATTTATATATTATTAATTATATATACATCATTCTCTTTGCATCTGTTTAAAACTGACCACACTACAAGAAAGGCCTTACTAGATGCACATGCTCCCTACACGATAGAAGAATTAAATGATGTAAGAGAAGAATGGGCAAAAGCCATACACTTAGTGGGGTTTTTTAAATATAATTGGGATGTTGATAGCGAATAATGACTAAAGAATGATATTTTGTAAATGAATTTCTGAATTGTAATATGTGTGAATGTTTCTACATATCTGAATATTTCTACATGTGTTTGAATGTTTATACATGTGTGAATGTGAAAATAAATGAAACTCTTGGTTGCTATATGAATGTTTCTACATGTGTGAATGTGAAAATGAATGGAACTGCAAATTGCTACATGAATGTTTCTACATGTGTGAAAATCGAATGGAACTGTAAGTTGCTAAATGTGTGAAAATTAATGTTGTTAATTTTACAGGTTTATGGCTTGTTTGTTGGTTGATATCAATGGATGTCGTAAAACATGCAGTTCATAACAGAACTGCAGGTTTCTCATCCTATGACCAGCCACAGCAGGCCTACAGACTGATAAGAAAAAAAAACATGCAATAGGCATCAGTTATTTGTTTAAAACGGACGACAAATGATTACAGCGTCGGATAAATAATTATAACTGATGCCTAATACATGTGATGTGGCGTCGGTTATCAATAATAAACCGACGCTAATAGTTCTGGTGTCGGTTGTCCTACTAGTAACTGATGTCGATTTCCCTAATGAGGCCAGACACCACGACTGTGCCGGCCAACACGGTCGTGGCAGCGGGCCAGACACCACGACCGTGCTGTCCAGCACGGTCGTGGCAGCGGACCAGACGCCACGGCCGTGCTGGCCAACACAACCGTGGTAGCGGGCCAGACAATACGGTCGTGATGGCCAGCATGATCGTGGCAGCGGGTGAGATGGTGTTGGTTATCACTAATAAACTGTTGCTGATAGTGCCCCAGATGACGCATTTTCTATGGCATGAAGGTTTATTGTGTCGGTTTCAAAACTAATAATCGACGCCTATACCCCCTTGCTGGCGCATTTTCGGTGGTGCACGAAGGGTTGTGGCGTCGGTTTGAAAATAGACACCTAACAGTTTACCTTTTAGCGGCACCCACATAGGTTTCACATTAAAACTGATGCTAAAGGCCTTAAATAACCGACACAAAAGGTCAGTTATGTACTAGTGGTTGATCTCTTTCTTGCTTGAACTTCTATTTCTTCCTGTGTCGAGAGATTCGTTATAGATATATATAAGAGAAGGTAGTTTAGGTCAGAACCCGAAAGAAGGATGATTCAAGGTGATTTGTGCATAACTTTAGACCTAGGCACGACTGTGCCCAGCCCGACCCACTACCAGGTTCTGCCCATATCACACTTGTTCCTAGCATCTCAAAATATTCTAGACCTGAGAGGGTGTCTAGAATATTCTAGGGTGTTGATTTGTCATCCTCAATAGAGGTTTCACATCGTTGATGGGTTTTACTCACGCTAAGCGAAAGCTAGTAGGATGACCCCACAAGAACAACTACCACAGTACGTACTATGTTTGGATGTAGGTTGTTTGTTGGGGTGTTCGAGGGTTGTCTATGCCTGAGAACAGGTTCATCGATTTCCCAAATTGTGGTTACATATCCAGGATTTCCTTATCTCTAATTAGTAAAATATGACAAACTCTGTTTTGTTTTATTTCCTTTCTTTGTTTTACTTCGTGACAAATTGCTAGACTAGATCTAGATCCATACTTTTTTCGACTATCAGATTGACTTATCTGACTTAAGAGAGAGATTTTAAGCATCCTAAACGTCCCCATGTACCTGTGTTCGACCCCGTATATCTACTTTGACCCCATAATAAAGTTGCGGGGGGTCCTTGAAGGTTTCAAGTTATAAATTTAAAGTCTGACCACCCTCTCGAGGCCAATCAACTTTTGGCATTGTTTCCAGGGATGTGATTTTCCACGTTTTCACACGAAAAGATTTTTTTATATCATCCTTAAGCCTATATATATACATATGCATAGTTTTCTTTTATTTTTACACATACTCATTCATATATACTGAATAGATTTCCTTTTTCTTATACTTTTTCTGCTAGGGATCTTGCCTCTACAAGACAAGTTATCTTGTCCACTTGTCCTCTTGAGTTTTTCCGTAGTTCCGACTACTGGAAAATAATTGAAGGTCATGCTCTACAACTATTCAAACTACACTTGCCTCCACTGTCATCATACTTAGAAGTTTCAACAATGGAGATTTTCCATCAACCCTCAACTTCTGTGCTATCATGGGATCAAGAACTGATTATAGAAGTGGAGCTAGTTGGAGAAAGTGTCAATGCACTAATCTCCTCCTTAGCTCCTCATCTCCAAGAAAATGTCGATCCACTCCAGCAACTACTAGAAAAGTAGGATCATCAGCTCCAAGTATCCAATGAGATCGCAGACTACAGTAGAAGTTTACTTCAAACTATTGAACAAGGATTCATCCAAGTGCACCAGTTTGATACTTTGGGTTCCCAATAGAGGTACATGGTGAAATTGACGAATCTTGGAAGCATTGTTGCTCAACTACAACAGCTTTGTGATAACGATGTTGAACATGGCAGGAGGCTTCAAGAGCTCATTGATTTAGTTGCCACGTGATTACAAGCACCAGAGAACAATCATGAAGGCATCAATCATCAATACCATACCATTGGGCCTGATATGGAACATACCTCAACATCCTATTCATGCTATCAGCTAGATCCACCAAGATTTTTTGGTGTAGACTACCCATCCAGGGGAACCCTTCATTTTATATAGATGCTTCAGTTGATCAACTAATGGAATCTACAAGCCACATGCACAAATGGTTTTATGATGATGATGACTCCTATCCTCACTAAGGAATTCAAACAACCTCGCAACAGGGAGGTCAATTTGAGGAACCTGAATTAGACATTGACCGAGACCAGGGTGATATCTCTCATATTGGGACATGTCACTCACTTTGAGCAGTACATCAACCATGGTTTGGAACAATTTGTTCAATGAGGATGACGATGACTCACTACTACAAAACATGTCTTTGGTGTCGGTTGTTTATGCCCTTTTAGTGACGGTTCTCAAGCGACGCCTATGTGGGCGCCGCTAAAGGTCGAACTCTTCGACGTCGGTTTTATAACCGATGCCAAAAGGCTTCGCGCCACCAAAAACACACCAGTAGGGCACCGATAGGCGTCGGTTATGTATAGTAAGCCGACACCAAAAGGGTTTGCGCCACAAAAAGGGTGCCATCTAGGACACTTTCTACGTCAGTTTGCAACTAAAAAACCGACGCCATATTCCCAGACGCCATGGCCGTGCTTCCCTGCACGGCCGTGTTTAGTACTATAGGCATCAATTTTATACTAATAACTGACACTTTTTTTGTCACGACCGTGCTTTCCTGCACGATCTGGTTGTTTGTCACATTAGGCGGCGATTTTTATCCAATAACCGATGTTGTAATCCTTTGATGACGGTTTTTTATAAATAACCGACGCCTATGTTTTAATTTTTTTTTCTTATCAGTTTGCAGGCCTACTGTGGATGGTCAGCAGGATGTGAACCTGCAGTTCAGTTTTTTGAACTGTAGGTTTACAACATCCATTGATATCAGCCAACAAACAGGCCACAAACCTACAAAATCAACAAATATACTTTTCACACAAGTAGATACATTCAGACATCAATTCAATTCTCACATTCACACATGTAGAAACATTCAAATACATGTAGAAACATTCAGACATGTAGAAACATTCAGACATGTATAAATATTTAGAAATATTCATTTACAAAACATCATTCAACATCGCTATCAGCATCCCAATTATATCTTACAATCGCCACTGCTTGTATGGCTCTTGCCCATTCTTCTCTTACTTCATTTAATAATTCCATCGTATATGGAGCATGTACATCTTTTAAGCATTTACCTATAGTGTGGTCAGTTTTAAACACCTGCAAAGAGAATGATGTATATAAATAAGTAATAATATAAAAATAAGATTGATATATTTCATACTAACTAATGAGACTATATATAATACCTCATGTATGGTATCGATGTCCAATGCGGCATATTGGATAATCATCTGCATAAATCGCATCACATAGTATGCGCATGCCCATTCGTTGTCTTGTGTAGCACACTATAAATTGAAACATACAAAATATTAAAAAATACAACTAAGCACAGTTCACATAAATAATATATACATTGGAGTCGGGAACGTACTTTCACGTTCTCCCAAATTATTGGCTGGTTCTTTTTCCTGGGGACCTTTCCTCCAGCCTTTTTGAATGCATCTAAACCCCTACATGTTAATGTAACACAGTAAATTGCATAATTAAATAGTAATGTAATAACAATGTTAACATATATAAAAATGAAATATTTCTCACCAGAATAATGGCATTCTCATTACGTGTCCAATTTTAGTATTCAATGTACTCCCCGTAAGATCTAGATAATAAACAGTGAACGTCCCAGGGAGAATAACTAGTAACTCCCAATGCCTACCGCTAGAGGTGAAAAAGTTAAAAATTAATAACTCAAAATCCACAATAAAAATGTAATTTTCTTAAGTCCAAATTATAAGTAAAGTAAACTTACTTAACATTAATTGGAGCTATTATTATAGTCTTCGTTTGCTGAGCGAAAATTGTAAAAGCATCTATACAGTATTGTTAAACACTATCAGGGTCTTTAGCTACCATACTAATCAATGATGGAATCAAAAATCCCACATGGTCAAATGCAAATTATTTACATTGATTTTCGACTAAGTAGCTGCAAAACATGTATTACGTATGCATTAATATATAAGAAACTAGATCACCAGATCTTACACAAGGTATATGGATGTGTAAACAAGATCTCACCTTATCCATGTCGCTATCATTGATGTATTCAGCCAATCATATATAAACAGCTCAATAATATCTTGTACAAATAAAGAGCTTTCGTATAATTGATCTGCATAATTCGCTTCTAAAGAAACAACTATAGGGCAATGTATATTATGTGCCCGTAGCCAACATGCCATTCCCCTACAAGAAGGACCTAACATGTATTTTAGGTCAGTTGGAACCCAACTTGGTAATGCAGGAAGTGGAGGTGGAGGCCTAGATGCTCCGGGTGTCTTCTTTTTAACCTATATATATAATTTCAGACCAATTGACCTCATATATATACATTAACAATCTAAAGAAATGTAAATTTATCTTATAATTTTATTAGTGTAGATGGCATCTGCTTTGGTCCACAATATCACCCCACCTTCTGCCTCAGCAAGTGTATCAATATCCGGGTGGGCATATGGCAATGTACCTTCCATCCAATCGGGGAATACATGTATCAGGCTCACACGAACGTAGCCCTGTGGCATTGGAGTCCCGTGAAACGTTGCCCCAGGAAGGGATGGGTAAGCATGCGCCTCTGCAACAACATAGTCTTGCATTCTTAAGCGGCATGGCTTCAACGCCTACAAATTTACGTAAAGAATGTTATACATATATACATATCATCTTGAAAAGACTAGCTACAATGTCATAAACAATACTTACAACAGACGTGTTAGGCGGTGGGTCTACAGGATTACTCGCAGTTTGTGCATCAGGAGAAGACTGGGTTGCCACAGGATGATTGGAAGCCTGAGATGCCTGCCACCGCTGCATTATATCCTCGACTTTCTTAGAAACTAGATCCTCTACTCTTTTATTCTCCTATACATGGATAAAAGAAACATTAGCTTCTTATTATTGAATTCCCTTTTGCAGTAACATTCTAAAAAAAGAATAAGTTACCTCTTCTTGTGAAAGTCCCGCTCTGGGTTTGCGCTGGGATGGCCCAAAGAATGCTTTGATGCCCACACCAGTGTTGTACCCCTAACACGTCCAGGATGCTCTAGGTTACCCAGAGCAATTGTCAATTCATCCCTTGTACCCTGAGGGATGAGTGTGCCTTGTTTCCTCTACTCGTGCAGCTCCCGCTAATCACCATCAACAGAAATTGGTAAGTTAACACCACAAATAATCAATATTCAAATGATTTCTCTAAGAGTTGTATTTTACCATTTTCGCAGCTGCCTCAGTAGTTAAGGGCTTCTTTATTTCACCCTTCTTGTTTTTCCTCCCAGCTATCCAGACATCATGGTGTGGCATGGGTGTGGCAGATGTAGTAAAGGACTCCTGAGTAGTAGCATACTTCGCCTGTAGTCTTTGGCGAACGCTTGCATAGCCCTTTTGACCCATAGTGTGGTCATGCACATTCAGTGCACGCCTTGCTTTTTGCGTCTCACTAAGGGCCCAATTAGTATGCACATTAATGATTAGGTTAGTAACACTAAATATTAATCTTGAATAGGTGAATACAACGTATATTAACTAGTATCTAAAAATAGAATTGCGCCTCACTTAATACCTTGAATTCTTCAGATTTTTTTGAAGCAACAAACGTGTCCCAATCTTCTTTGTCCAAGAAGTTCCACTGTTCAAGTGCTGACTTCTTCTTCTTATCACCATCTTTTATTTATTCTCTGTTGAGATTTGTCCTATAGTTCCTTAACATCTTTCCAGCATGTTGCATCACGCTTTTACGATTTAACTTCTCATCCAATGCAAACAGATTCTATAAAATAGAATTTCTATTAACTAGTATCCAAAAATAGAATTGCAAATAATAGAATTTGTAATCTACAAAATAGAATTGCAAATAATAATAACTCACACATAAATCCTTCCATATCATGTCTTTCTTCGCCTAAGGAACTTTATGCCAATTATCATACTTAACACCACAATGGCTTCGAGTGAAAACCCAAATATAGTTTACAAAATTATTATGGTTCACTCCAATTGCATTTCCTCCATTATCAAACTCCACAGCCAATCTGGATCCACTAGCACTTAGCGCTATTAACTTCTTCAACAGAGTGATGCCCCTTTTCTTGTTAAGTTTTTGGTGATGCGCATCAAGTTTCTCCAGTGTTGCAGTGGGTACATCAACCTAAAATTTGACAAAAATAAACACACTGAATTAGCCCAATATAGAAATATAGGATATATGACATAACTAGAAGATAATGAATTTCATAGAAATACAGGATATGTTTTTAGAACTTACATTGGTATCCTCACCATGCTCATCATGGACTTCATGCTCATCATCGACATCATACTCATCATGGTTAGCCATATGAAAATGTCATTAAAAATGCAAACATTTAGCATTTGTATTAACTAGAAGATAATGAAACATCAAATCTGAAAATGATATTGATACTAAAAAAGCAAACATTTAGTTTCAATAAAAAAATATAAACATGCATGCCTCTAAAATTGTGATCTTTTATCAATTCACAATCCTTTATTGTGATCTCCGCGCACATATAAGTCATCATTAGCTTCAATATTTTGTGGAGTTGGTAACCCAACTGAGAATGGACTAGAGTCATCATACTTATCATAGTACTCTTCTTCATCTATAGGATCTTCAATAAACTATCTTTTACCATGAAGAACAACCGACCATTTATCATTTGCAGGATCATCGATATAGAATACTTGTTTCGCATGTGATGCCAATATAAATGGTTCACCCTTCTCGCCAATCTTTTCAAAGTTCACTAAAGTGAAGCCTAATTCATCCACTATAACTCCTTTGGTGTTATCAACCCAATTACATTTAAAGAGTGGAATTCTGAAATCTATGTAGTCAAACTCCCATATGTCTTCAATGACACCATAATATGACATTTTATCTTCACGTGGACTCTTATCCTTTACACTTGCAAAATACATAGTCGACGCTTGAACAGTGACCCCACTGTTTTGGACGACACTCTTATCATCTTGGTGCTTTGTGTAATATGTGAACCCATTAATGTCAAACCCTTGATAAGACATAACATTCGGTTTTGGTTTAAAGGCGAGGCACTTGATAGTTTCCGTAATATCATTTGGTGTTTGAGATACTTGATGTAAGACTTTATCTTCAAACCACTTAGTAAAAGTCTTGTTATGCTCTCTAGCAAGCCACATTGAACTTGCTCGAGGATGTTGTCTCTTGATGAAATTGGTATGTTCCTCGATATAAAAACTCACTTCTTCCATGTTGTATAAAATATACAAGTGAGCTTGTTCCAACTGCTCACAGCCTGTGTATAACGGTATCTCAGCATCATGCACAATGTTTCTAAAGATAGGAGGTGGATCGGTGTGCTCTACCCTACAACTATCCAGCATCACATCAACGATGTCTACTGGAACTGGTTCGTTCACATCTACGTCATCAGAGGCAATTTCTTCTTCCACCCAAGCACTGCTATCGACATCCACTGGTTTCGAGTTTGAAATCTCTCCATGCCAGTGCCATTCTGTATAGCCTTGTAGAATTTCGTTGCACATGACATGACTTTTGATTTCGTCACCAGTGCTGACTTTCAAATTGTTACCGCAATGCCTACATGGATAGTAGAACCTATCTCTAGGTTCTTTCCTATGTTCCTCGGCAAATCTAATAAACTGATCAAGACCAGATATAAACTCTAGGGTGCAGCAATTGCGAATGGACATCCACGATCTATCCATTCTATGATCAAAGAGAAAACAAGTATATATTAGGACAAGATTAGGGTCTACGGTTAACAAATACATGTGATGTCATTCATTCTATATAATAAATGTGTACCACCTATCGGTGCCCTGCTGGGGACTATCCAAGATTTACTCCTAATGAGTAAATCTTGGATGGGTTTCTAGGACAAAAAACACATGTGATGTCATTCTGATATATAATAAATGTGTACCGCCTATCGGTGCCCTACTGGCACGTTTTCGGTGGTGCGAAGCCTTTTGGCGTCGGTTATAAAACTGACACTGAAGAGTTCGACCTTTAGCAGCACCCACATAGGCGTCGCTTGAGAACCTTCGCTAAAAGGGCATAAACAACCGACGCCAAAGGCATGTTCTATAGTAGTGAAATTCAAGGTTTCTAGGCCAACAAACACATGTGATGTCATTCTAATATATAATAAATGTGTACCACCTATCCCATCCTTGAACACCTAATCTCACTAGTCAGTGTATAATGTGTATTGGGTTTTCAAGAAAATTTCGGCAGCATTTCCCCGCTATTCTCTACATACATATGTACTTAGAGAACAAACGGGGAAATGCTGCCGAAATTTTCTCGAAAACCCAATACACATTATACACTTACATCCTAAGTGAGATTAGGTGTTCAAGAACAGTCCCAAACCGGGGACTATCCAAGATTTACTCCTAATGAGTAAATCTTGGATGGGTTTCTAGGCCAACAAACACGTGATGTCAATCTTATATATAATAAATGTGTACCACCTATCCCATCCTTGAACACCTAATCTCACTAGTAAGTGTATAATGTGTATTTGGTTTTTACAAAAATTTCAGCAGCATTTCCCCGCTGTTCTCTAAGTACATATGTACTTAGAGAACAAACAGGGAAATGCTACCGAAATTTTCTCGAAAACCCAATACACATTATACACTTACATCCTAAGTGAGATTAGGTGTTCAAGAATAGTCCCAAATTGGGGACTATCCAAGATTTACTCCTACTGATTAAATCTTGGACGGGTTTCTAGGCCAACAAACACAATAATAGATATGTACATGTTAGGGTTTCATCACAATTAATGTTAGGGTTTCATCACAATTGATGTTAGGGTTTCATCAATGTTAGGTTTAATCAAATCAAATTAGGATGCTAGAATGGACACGTTTAAATCTTATTTCAACATGCATCAAAATTTAGTGAATTAGGTCCAACATTAGGATTAGAAGCACAAATATATGCAAGAAAAATATTTGTTCATATCCAAGGATTTACATAAAGCATTACATAAAGATTTGTTCATATCATTACCAACAACAAGCACGACTGTGGTTGTGTAGCACGGCCGTGGTAGGCCAACACAACCATGGTCGTGCTTGTTATTAGTAAGGAGCTAGGGAGAAGGAGCTAGGGTAAGGAGCTAGGGCTACCTGGAGCTAGCGTGGAGAAGAGCGGCGGCGAGCGACAGCAGTAGTGGTGGCGAGCAGGCGAAAAGTAGAGCAGAGAGGCGCTCGCAGTGGAACCAGGAGAAGAGCAGAGCAGCAGAGAAGGCGAGCGGCGACAACAGCAGAAAGAGGACGCGGTGGCGGCGAGCAGAGGCGCACCAACAGCAGTGGCAGTGAGCAGCAGCGGGGGTCGTCGGATGAGTTTAGGCGAGAGCGGTGAGCACAGGAGAAATATTGCGATGAAACAGGAAGAAAGGGGGAAGAGCCGAGTGATCGGGTCTATTAAGTTGGTTAACGACGTCGGTTATCTACAAAATCAATGCCTATTACTCTCAAGCATCGGTTGATAGTAAAACATCGACATCCAATTAGACAATCTTTACCCTAAATTATTTGGCGGGAACCATTATCAGCGTCGGTTATCAAAGGATAAACGATACTGAAAGTGGAACTTTTTGCACAAATTTTCATCTTAAATAGGCGTTGGTTAATAATTAAACAACCGCCGCTGTATGTGACACTTTGGGGACAAAAATTTTTTCGCTCGAAAATGGGATTTCGCTGGCGATTTTAGGCATCGATTTGTTATACCCAGCTGACGCTGAATACAAAGCGGTACCCGTGTCTGGCTGGTCTTCGAATATAGACGTCGATCTTCCTAAATAACCAACATTGATTATTATAGGCATCGATTTTCCTAAATAACCGATGCCTAGAAAAGCGACATTGAATGTTGTTTCTATAGTAGTGACTGTTCCTTATAGTGGAGTGAATATACTGATGATGATGAGTTGGAGTAGCATGAGCTAACATTCACCACCATCCCTTTACAAAGCTTGGTGGACATCAGAGGATAAGGATGGACAATCCATCACAACATGGTTGCTGAGCATGAAGATACCCCAGACCCCATAGAAGGTGACAAGCTTGGGGTTGTAGAACTACAAACAGATTCAACTGGGGATACTTCTTATTCAGAAGGTGACTGGATGACTCAGACTGCATATAAAAATTTATCAGAGCATCCAACCTCAAGTTTTGAGGTGGAGAGAGAAGAGAGGAGTCCTCTAGTCAAATGGACAATTAGATGTACCATGATATCAAAGAATGAAGGGGGAAAATACTTATAAAGTTTGCATTGGTTAGTGACCACTTCTCTTTTCAACTTATCTAAAGTCTCAAGATCAATGAATTTGCTACATAGTGTGTTGAAGAAGAAGAAAAGCCTTGTGATTGCAAATCTTAGATGCTTAGAAGGATAGATGAAATAGACATATGCAATATTTGTTGTGTTAGAGTCTGAAAATCAGAACCTTGATTGATACCATTATATTAACTTTAGATCCTTCATTTATACTAATCTATGGATATTGGGAGAGTATCCATGTGATATCTTAACATTATGCAAGCACTCACAAAAAGTTCTCTTTTCCTGTCTAGACAAGGTATAACAAATAGGAGGTAAATATGTGCAATGACCCTTGCTAACTTCTACTTTAATTTGTTCCTTATACCCATTCCAGCAAGGTCCATTTTGGATATGATATCATCTTTAATATTGTTTGATATTTTCAACAGAATACTGATGATGATATACAAACATTTCTCTTAACATGCATGGCATTGATACAACGTCAAACTGTCAAATAACTCAAATTAGGAAGATTCCAAAATATTGATATCTTATTTAATAAAAACTTTCCACCTAGACGTAGTACATGGTCTCTTACAAAAATGATTTGCAATGTTGTTTACTTTGCATAAACATCCTCCCCTAATATAGGTTTAGGGATACTCCTTTCCTTAGTTTAGCCATTGAAAGCTTTGTGCAACTTTAGGTAAAGATGCACGTTTGGAAGAAACCTTCAATGACTAAGAGATATAGTCTTACCATCATGTTTTAGTTAGATCGAATAAATATTTTCCTCAAATACATGACATGCATCTGATCCTTTTACATTGTATCCAGGAAAGTTCCTATAATCTAGAATGTCATTAATAGTGCAAAACAATATAGCCCATAAATCAAATGTCTTTCAACACAAAGCAGCATAAGTCAACCCACCTTCTCTCCAGAGTTTCTTTAGGTCATCAATCAAAGATTCATGGTAAAGTCAATATCATTTCCAGGTTGTTTGGGGCCCAATATCAGCAAGGACATCATGGCATATTTATTTTTCATACATAACCATGGAGGAAGATTGTATATAACAATCATGACATCACAAGTGGCATGTTGACAACTTAATGTTCTATATGGATTCATCCCATCAGTGTAGAGTCCAAGTCTTAAATTCATGGTTTCTTTACCAAATTAAAGGTACAATAAATCAATCTTCTTCCATCGTGGGGAATTAGATGCATGTTGTAGTATACATTGTTGTTTTTCTTTACCTCTTCATGGCAAGATAAATTTTGTGCATGTACAACAATAGCAAACAGTCATTGAACCTATGGTATTAATGATATATACCACATCACTTTAGAAGGAGACTCAGTTTTGGTCTTACCCGATGTCATCCTTTTGTACCTAGATGTCTCACATTTTGGACATTCTTTCAAATGGATATAGTCCTTTTGAAATAGCACACAGTCATTTGGGAATGCATGTATCTTGATAGCCTCCATTCCTATTGGGCAAAACATATTTTTTGTTTTTTATGTTAATATTGGAAGCTCGTTCCTTTCAATGGGAATTTCTTTCAACAAAGAAGTGAAGGTTTTGTCACTCCATGTATTGTTAGCCTTCATATTATACCATCTGAACATAGCTCTCAACTACGTAAACTTAAGTACAAATTAATTCTAATGGATTCTCAACATCATGCACAATGTTTCTAAACAAGGAAGATGGATTTGTAACATTTACCCCACAACAATCTAGCATCACACCAACCATATCCATTGAAATTAGTCTGTTCACATCAACATCGTAAGTGATTTCTTCTTTGACACAACTAGCACTATTGACATTGTTGTTCTCATACTTGGAATCCTTCCATGCCAATATCATTTGTTATAGCCCTATACAATCAAATTGCACATGACATTTGTTACGACCCCACCTTCCGGTAACCCCCAATTAAGGGAGACCGAGAGGTCGGAGCCGCACACATAATTTCCAGATCAAAGGTTCGACAATTAACCAAGAACAATTATTAAATTTTAACAGACTAAACTGGAAAGCTGTAAGAAAATAAACTTTGCATACCTTTTGAAATTTTGGATTTCTAAACTTCTATCCATGTATGAATTATAATCTAACTAATCCTCCTTGTATTTTACTTCATGTATTTTGCAATATGATGATTTACTATTTGTCCTTTTGGCTTGTACCTAAAATTTCGACAAACAAAACGTCGGTCAGCCAAAGCTGGTTTGTGGGGGAAACAATAATCATGCAATTATTCATAATAATGTATTGCAGCCAATTACCACTTAACAAACAATTTTACATTTTAAATATAACTGCGTGATCCATGCATTCCCTATCCTCTGTGTTGTCCCTGTAGTGGACTTGGATGCTACTTTCCCTTTAGTAGATTCTCATTAAACCCCTCATGGTCCCACCTATAGGTGAACTAGTTTCTAGGGTTGAGTCACATGGCACTACCCATAAGTAGCCCACTCCTTAACTCATGGCATGCTAAAGGGTCTCATGGCACTACACTTGGTTGCCCAATTTCTAACCCACGATAACCTAGACCTTACTCTAGGTTACCCCTTTTTAGCCTTTACAATCCACAGAGGTGGATTCGGATATAAGCCAGTTATATATATATTCATAGTGATAATCATAGTCACTTTATAGTTGCATGAAATAAAAGGCATCCAACAGTTCTTTTCAAGAAACCGATAAAACATTCAGAAATCACCGTGAAACTAAATAGATTATTCATAAGCATAACCACATACCTATTCAGTAGATTCCTCAAGCAAATATCAATTCCAACCAAGAAAGCAATCCAAGCAAGTAATTCAACCACATCATCAAGAATCCTTAAAACACGTAATCTATTTACTACACACTTTATCAAGATTCTTTCTATTCAACTTGAAATTGCTTCCTAAGGTTTCCGTATCCATTTTAGGGTTTCCTTTGCAATTAGGGTTTCACTTCATCTTTAATTATTCTAAACCCTAATTTTATACCATTACTCATAAACCCTAATTATCTCATCCATTCTTCAATATTAAGGTTATCTTAACAACATATAACCCTATTTTTGGATTAAAGGCACCATTAACCATTAATTAAGTTCATTAAGCCTCTTTTACATTAAATCTACTATTTTTATCCTTTTAATCCATGATAAGATCATTATACGCCTTTATCATCAATTCAAAGTTCATTATAGTCTAATCACATATGAACTCGATTTGCCATAATTCTACATTTTATTCATGAGAAAACCCTAATTACTAAATATAGGTTATTCATCCAGGATTAAGTACTTTTTTATTCAAATAACTTAGAACCATCATTTAACAATGTATTTTCACATCTTTCAAATTATATATGATCTTATCCTCTTTTACCCTAAATTAGGGTTTCTAAATACTTAATCATTCTCATATGGGGTAAAAACCCTAAATCATGCAATTTTACATCTAGATCAGGTTCGAACCTAACATTATCATTCAACAGGTTATTAATACTTCAATTAACCCATTAAGCATACTAGATTCAACCTTTAATCACAAATAGGGTTTTTAACCTAACTTTAATGCACTTTTCATCAACATATTGTATTTTTGCAATTAGAAACGGAATCAATCTTTAATATCATTTTTATTGGATTCCTCTTGTTCTCATGATCAAAATTCATATATTACTTGTCCTAATCAAAGTTACCAATATTTAATTACGAATTTAGCAAGATTTCACTTACTTGGGCCAATCAGGACACGCCACGTCGCTCATCCCATGCAAAGCACTCGATTTGGAAAATATAATGGAATTACCGTTATACCCTCACTTAAGTCAGCCATTGCTTCATACCCCGGAGGGGTAGAATGGTCCAAAACCTCCGCCGTCATCTCCCAGCTTGGGAACCCTAGGCTGCCGGCAACAGTAGCTGGTCGCGAGCTTGTTTCCCCTCCCTCCAAGGTTGGAAACTCCATGGAACTTGGCGCCCCTCCTTCGCCTTCCCTCTGTGCACAGGAAGGTACTCATTGGGTCGTAGGTAGGGTGGTGTTTCAGGCCTACTTGGTTCCGCAACACATGGCTGACCTGCAGCCATACAACGGCCGTGCGCAAGCTTCAGAACATGGGGAAGATGACCGCACCCCTCCGTGGTGTCGTGGAAGCGTCAGGTCTCCATTGTAACCTCCCCACGGTGCCTGGTTGCTCTAGGGTAGCATGCTTTCTCTTGGTTAGGGTTGTGTGCGAAGAAGAAGGAGAAAGGAGAGAGCTGTGTGGGATTCCCTCCTAAATTTGAACCAATATCTAACCCCTTTTATTGGGGAGAGAAACAAAGTCATAGGTTGGCTTATACATGACTCAAAGAGTCTCTTTCCAAAAGGATTCATTTTCCTTCAAGGAGAAGTAATCCTTCTCTCTCTTCTTTATCCTTTTGATATCCTCTATTATTTGAGTATATAGGAAATAAAAAAATCCTTCTCATTATTATCGTTATTCTTGGCTTTTAGTCCATTAGCCACGAAATTAAGTTTTCCTTTTAATAGAAAATACTTCCTTTTATCAATATCACAAAACTCATTAATAATGTATCACATTATCCTCTTATTTTGCAATTTTGGTATTTTCTCCTCGGATACCGAGACACTCTATTATATCAAAATTCTTTTTAAGGATACTTATTATCCTTCTTGATGCATCAATACTCTTTTTTTTTTAAAGTAGGACTGCCGATATCATTCATTAGCTTAAATCTTCCATGGTGCAGTTCTTTACAAACGTGGGTATAGCAGAGCTATCACCATAACAGAAATTACAGGGGATCGCCAACCTCGCTAAGAGGTGAGCTAGATGATTTGCCTGTCTCTTAACAGAACAAAAGGAAATGCTTGGAAAGAAAGAAGATAACTGGTAAATGTCCTCAAGGATAGTGCCCAAATGGTCCTTCCTCTGGGATTTATTTTTGATAAGGTTGATTACACTCTCTGCATCAGATTCTATAATGAGATTGGTCATGTTCATATGTCTCGATAGATGAATTCCCTCGCTGATAGCCTAAGCTTCAGTACACAGCACGTTCAGTAGAGACGGTGTGTTGCTCCCTGCTGCCTTGATGACTTCACCATCATGATTCCTCCACACCATACCCGCTCCGTCTCTCCCCTGGATACCTACTACAGCGTCGTAGTTTACTTTAATAGCTTGCTGGATCAGCTTGCACCATCCTTCCGTCGTCACTGCCCATGATGAAGCAGGCCTTCCTTTACTGCCACTGGCTTCACGATGTCCTCTGATCAGCTCTAGAAGAGGTCTGTGCACCATCGCTGGTGGTCACATTTCTTTGCCAAAGGTGATATCATTCCTCCTCGTCCATATCGCCCAAAGAGCTGCAATGGTTTCTTCGTCTGCCTCCACCTTCTCCATCCATGTGATTTTCAGTATCGCCTCATCTACTCGCCAGTGCACCACTTTCCTGACTCTAGCTTGCTGCACCCGAGAGCAGTCTCGCCAGAGCTCCCAAGCTTGTGGGCACCAGAATAACATGTGATTAATGTCCTCTTTCTCTTGTGAGCAGATGCTGTAGATCCTGTCTGTGTGGCAGTGACGGTCATAGAGCCTTCCGAGCGTGGCCAACGCCCCTCTCGCACAGCGCCACAGAAAGTGTGCCGCCTTCGGGATGATACCGCGCTTCCAGATGAGTCTCCATAGCCTGTCTCCTTCATTGTTGGGCATGCTAGCGGTGCTGCTCATCGACTGTGAGGCCAGCCAGTACGCAGATCATACTGTGAAGTCCCCACTTCTTCTTGGTTTCCAGAAGATTGAGTCTGTGTTCCTTGTCATGCTTAACGGGACTGCCAATACTTTTTGGGCTAGCTCCTCCGTGAACAAGTTTCTCACACACTCCACATCCCATCTCCTTCTTTCAGCATCAATGAGTTGATACACGAACTGGATTTTTGGGCTAGAGACCCCATAAACGGATTCTATATTGCCTCTTGAGTTCGAAAGCTAGTAGTTTGTCCAGATATCAATGTTTGTCCCATCTCCGACTCTCCACTGCATTCCTTCAAGAATAATACTCTTCGAATTCCAAATGTTGCACCACGTGTAACTTGGATTGTACCCTCTTCTCGCTTTCAACACAGTGTTTGATGGAAAATATCTATCTTTGAGAACTCGGTACACCAGTGTGTCCTGTCTGTGGAAAAGTTGCCAGACTTGTTTTGCTAGTAGAGCTTGATTGAAAATATGAAGATTGCGGAAACCCATTCCCCCTTGATTCTTTGGTTTACAAAGCTCATCCCAGCTGACCCATGCAATTTTCCTCTCCGTTCCTTCCGCCCCACACCAAAATCTAGAGATAGTGATGTTAATTGCGTCCAGTAGAGAGGAAGGTAACTGGAATATACTCATGATGTATGTAGGAATGGCTTGGACCACTGATTTGATGAGAACCTCCTTTCCCGCTTTGGATAGTAATTTTTCTTTCCATCCTTGAAGCTTTTTCCATATGCGATCCTGGACATATGCAAAGACTTGTTTCTTGGATCTACCCACTATTGTGGGAAGGCCCAGATACTTGCCATGGTTGTGCTCCTCCTTGACCTGCAATAGATTCACCAGCTCTTCCTTTTTTTCCCTATCCACCCCTTTGCTAAAGGCCACCTCAGTCTTGGATAAGTTAATCTTCTGTCTGGATGCCCGTTCATACTGGCTGATAATAGCAGCTAATTTCAGGCATTCTTCTTTGGTTGCCTTTGCAAAAAGGATTGAGTCATCTGCAAAAAAGAGGTGAGAAATATGGGGGCCATTGCAACTTGCCCGTACTCCATGAATATGATTTTTTTGAGATGCTAACGTAAGTGAAGTTGAGAAAGCTTCAACACATAAAATGAATAGATAAGGGGATAGAGGGTCTCCCTGTTGCAGACCTTTGGACGATTGAGTTTTCTTGGTACGCTCTCCGTTGATGGCAAAAGAGTGTGAAACAGATGACATGCAATCCATAACTTTCATTCTCCATCTTTCTCCAAAACCCAACTTTCCCTGAATGTAGTCCACAAAAATCCATTCTACTCTGTCATATGCCTTAGACATATCCAACTTCGAAGCAATATGCCCTTTATTTCTCCCCTTGGTGCCCTTCATAGTGTGGAACAGTTCGTACACAATAAGAGCATTATCAGTGATGAACCTGCCCAGGATAAAAGCACTTTGTTGTTCAGAGATGATCTTATCCATCATCGGTCTCATTCTATTGGCCAACACTTTTGAAGCTATCTTGTAAACTACATTGCACAGGCTGATAGGTCGATATTCACCAATCTCCGTAGGTTTTTGCACTTTTGGGATCATTACCACTAAGGTAGAGTTTACATCAGTAATACTTCTGTCGGATTTCCACCACCCCTTGATGTAGTTGGTCATGTCCCCCCCAACAATATGCCAATACTTCTGGAAGAAGAGAGCCTTCATACCGTCCGGTCCTGGAGCTTTGTTAGGATGCATATTATTTAGGGCAATTTTTATTTCCTCCGTAGTGATCTCTCTCTCTAGATGAACTTTTTCTTCCTCTCCAATCTTGGTCGTCAACCCCTGTGTAGCCTCTTCCCAGCCTGACGGGTTAGATGATTGAAAAAGGTTTTGGAAAAAATTTAGGATGATCTTTTCAATTTCCTCTTCATCTATCAACCACTGCCCCTCAGAATTGTATAGTCCTTCAATATTGTTCCTTTTCCTTCTTTGAGATGCTTTGTGATGGAAATAGGTTGTATTCTTATCACCCGCTTTCATCTCATTGATCCTTGCTCTAGCATGCCAAAAAGCCTCATCCCGCCTGTGCCATCTTTGTAACTCTGCAGCTAAGTCAGTGCACCTCTCCAGGTTTCCTCTGTCTGATGGTAGGAGTTGAGCCTCGCCCAGTTGTCCTTCCAGTTCCTTGATTTTCTTTTTTGTCTGTCCAAATTTTTCTCTTGCCCACGTCCTAAGCTTACTTCCACATCTTTCCATCTTTGATTCTAGTCCTGAAGCTCGACTTTCATCCCATACTTCCTTGATGATCTGCTCACATCTTTCCTCTTCCACCCACATTGGTTCGAAGAAAAAATATTGTTGTCTTCTTCTCTTTTCCTTCTTTCTTTGTTCTGTGTTGATGACAATAGGCACATGGTCCGATTCATATTTGAGAAGGTGTATGACTCTGGCTTGAAGGAATTTTGAAGTCCAATTTGGGCATGCCAACGCTCTGTCAAGTCTCTCCTGGATAAAAGTATCCGGTGTCCTACCTCTCTGCCAAGTGAACTTGCTGCCGCTGAAGCCCAGGTCCGTGAGATCACAGTCATCAATCACATCTCGAAAATCCTTAATATACCTTAAAGGTTTTGGAGGTCCTCCATGCTTTTCAGAATTTGACGTGATCTCATTAAAGTCACCAAAAAATAAAGTTGGGAGATTTGAATCAGATTTCAGCTCTCGTAACAGATTCCATGTCTTATATTTTTGGTTTTGGTCTGCCCATCCGTAGATCCCAATCACCCTCCATGGATCAACTGTCCCCATTTCAGAAACCTCTCCACTACAATGATGTTGAGAATAAGAGGTAATTTTAAGGTCCACATCTCTCCACCATAAGCCCAAACCACCCGCTCTTCCCTCACTTCCTATACAGACGCCTTGCGTAAAACCACATTTCCTCTTGACAACTTCTAAATCAGCACTAGAAATCATAGTCTCCATAAGGAAAACTATGCTCGGTCCCTCCCTCCAGTACCAAGACCGAAGGGCATTCACCGTGTCAGGGCGGGCCAGTCCCTGACAGTTCCAGCTTAAGATTTTCATGGCTCTTCGCAGAGCTGGGTCTTTCCAGCCTCTGCTACTTTGGCTGTATCAGCCCTGTCTTTGAGAGGATCTTCCTCATTGTTTCTTGCCTTTTTTCCGACTATCTCAGAAAAGTCAGCTTCACCCGTCTCCATGTCACATGGTTCTTCCTGTCTGTCTCTTTTTCCTGTGGTTGCTTCCCAGGTTACCTCTGACTCTTTTATTCCTAGACGTTGTGCTCTGCTCATCTTGTAAACCCATGGTGGTTCTTTCTTTTTCTTTGGATCTCTCTTCCCTTTCTTCATTTCTTTTCTCCTTTGAGCTTCTTCTCTTTGTGCCCTGGTTCTGACCCTGTGAATTTCTGCTCCACATCCTTCGTCAAAGTGATTGCTTTTTCCTCCTTGGTTCCCTGTCATACCTTTCTTTATAGGTTCTCCATCTGCTGTTGTTCCTTCATGCCTTCCACTTCCGCGTTCCTCCAATATCCGCCCCCCCCCCCATGTCAGAATGTCTGACCAGGTATGTTTTATTTCCCCCTTCTGTGTCACAGACAGTTGCTCAAGCCCTTCTGCTCTTGATTCTCTGCCCAACACTTGCAGTTGGCTCTCTTCCTCTTCGCTTTCCCAGACATCCCCTTTCTCTTCCGCCATTGTTTTTTTCTCAGGAAACCAGTCCTCTAAGTTGCCGACTGACTCCTTAGTGGCTTCATTACTGATTCTTTTATTCTGTTTCTTTTTCTGTAAATCTGCCCGTTGTCCTTCTTCACCGCTACCTCTTTCCGCACTACATGTGGTTGTTGTTCTGTTTGCCGATGATTCAGCATTCGTTTCTACGCCCTTGACCGGTTTGGTTTTGAACTGAATCCTATTCGTTGCTCTAGTATTTCCATGGACCTCCTCGTGCAAAGTGATTCTCAGTTTCCTGGGTGACGCCTTCATCCATGCTCCCCATTGTGATCCTTGTTCATCGTCTTCCTCCTTCACAGCATAGTCTTTCTCCACGTGACCTAGCCGCCCACAATGGAAGCAGAAGTTTGTGAGCCTTTCGTACTTTATTTCTAGAGTCATGAGTTTGTTATGGTTTCCCTTAATCCGCAACACCCATTTAAGGGGCTTGGCAATGTCCAACAGAACCCAGACTCTTGCAGAAGAATCCCAACCCAGTTCGTCAATGTCCAGTTCAATTACGGTTCCCACCCGACTCGCTACCACCTCGATCACCTTTCTTGATTTGAACCCTAGCGGGAGACCATAGATCCGCACCCAAAAGGGGCTGTGCGTGATGACAATGGTCCTTGGCTATTCTTCTTCTTTGATTTCTTTAAATAGCAGTAGTTTGTTCTCGAATTTCCATGGCGCTCCATCCACAACCTTTTGCTTGTCCCACCAGTCCAAGAACTGAATCATAAAGTTGTCTCCTTCCAGTTGTTTGAAGATCACCTTTTGCGCCAAACCCCAGGCTTGGGTCAAGGTTCGTCAAAAGGTTCGTTTCATTGCCCAGAAGTTGACGAACCTGTCTGAAAGGATCCGTGCCACCAGAGCCAGTTTCAGATGATCTGCTTCTTCTTCAGTCGATTCCTTCTGTATTTCAATAGGCTCTTCCTCATATGTTGTCAACTGCATCCTTGCGTATCTGTCCACAAGGTCTTCCGCCATCACAGAGAGAACACCAAGATACTCGTCCTGTCCTTGAACCTGCAAGAGAAGAGACCTGAAAGGTAGAGAAGATGCTCACTCGTGGAAACCCTAATCTCCAGAGCGTAGGGCAAGGCCACGGGAACAAGTATTAATGCATCAATACTCATTATTTCACATTATCTTGTTTATTTCTTAGTAAAATATCTCGGTTTGAGTATTTCTCTTTATTTCTCTTTCATTTTCCTCATTGGCATTCCTTTTATCATTAGTAATCCTTGGGATACGAAATTCTACCAAGGATAACTCCATTATACTTCTTTTCACTTATTTTCCACATCTTACCATTGTTTTCAATTTCTTTCTTAATAAAGAAATACTTAATTCATCTTTTCTTTTCTTATTTCCTTTTCTTTGCAACTTTGGACTCCTTGGAACCCAAGGAACCCAAGAGGCACTAAATCCATCTTTGGATTACATTATTTTTCCTTCTAGAGGTTTCTACTTCATTCTTTTCTCAAAAACTCAATTATTCATTTACTAATTGAATTTTCTTGTTATTTGGGCCCAATATCCAATAAAGCCCATAACACAATCATCAAGGCTATTGTAAACAAAATCCATTTATTCAAAACAAATCATATCTTTATTTGTTCAAAAATTGTTAATATGAGAAATTACATTTCTCGGCAAATGAACCCAATAATTGGGGTTGTAACAACATTACTTTTGATTATGTCAAAATTGTCAACTTTCAAGTTGTTACTACGATTCCTACAGAGGCAATAGAACCTATATCCAAGTGGTTTGCTATGTTCCTCTACAAATATAAGAAATTGATCAATGACATGCTTAAACTCATTGTTCAACCACAAGTGCACGTGTTGAAGTAATAAGGGCCTATGAGGATGAGATATCAAATTCGTAGAAATGTGACTCGAGAAACTACTACTAACAATGAACTGATTAGCTAGACCTATGTAAAAGTTGATTGGTTGTTGATTAATATGAGTGAAATAATTAAAATCTAGTTAAGTTGGTTTTGATCACAAAATTGGATGGAATTCCTTAGGATTGCATTTTCACCACAGTTAACATTGCAATTCACTTTATTTCATTAATATTCATTCACCCTAAATTCTTGAACAAAGGACCTGTAGCAAGTATCACCCACTCCTACAACGTGATACACTGCCTATACTAAGGCAAATCCTGTTTCCATAGAGATTTAGGAATTATCTAGGTCCCTTAATGCAACCTATGGGTCATATCCCTTACAACCAATAGCCCTTTCCCAAGGCACGATATAAGTTGTGTAAATCTATGTCCCAACCCTTGATCCCTATCCTGAAGAAATGAACAGTTTGAGAAAATAACTATGGTGATCAAGCATAGACAATTCATTAAGCAATCATAGATTTATGTCCACAATTTAGATCAAGTATATATATAATCATACTTTTAGTTACAATTCATAATCAGGATAATCCTAGGTCCTATGAAACAACTAGGATTAACCCCTCATGATTTCCATTGTCATACACATGGGAAAAGACTAGGAAAATGTGTCAAACATGAAATAACTCGTGTAAACCCTGAAAAAGTTGGTAGGGATGACTCCTTCTCTCGAACGATCCGATTTTTCTATCTTCTGGCAGAAAATCTGTCCAACGGACATGTTTAAATGTCTAGAACATAGCTTTCTCCTCTACTTCCTCTCTCCCATATCTCGATTGTTGTGCAATGGAATAGAATGGTGATAATTAAGTTTGGCTGGATCCCCCCTTAGTCATAAGAGAGTCTTAGACCATCATTAAGTTGTGGCCATTGGATTAAACTTGATTTGAATCTTTGTCTAATTGCGTGAAGTTTGCACCACTGATAAGATGTCGGTGGCACTGACCCATCAGCCAAATTCTTTTCATCACAATGTTAGTACTACCGATATTTCATTCGGTAGCACCAGTCTAACTTCTAATTTCTCTAGATTGATTTTATACAAAAGTTGGTACCACTGAAAGGGTATTTAGTGGAACCAATCCTTCTTGGCGTAGCTCTAGATCCTTGAATTGGTAGCATCGAGCCTATGGTTAGTAGCATTGAGAATTTTCGACGTATCCTAGATTAATTTCCTTTTCAACTCGGGACCACTGACAACAAGTCGGTGGAACAGAGCCTCATCGTAAAATCTCAATCCACCAGAATATGGGAAAATCAAACATAAGTAAAAAAAATCATAAGAATCACTATAATTTAGTGATAAAAGATATTATTTAATGTGATATGTGTTCATAGGGTAATAATGATGAACATACACATAACTTATACCAAAATGGCCAATTATAAAGAAAAATGCATATGAAACATCCTATGAAAAGAGACTCAAATTTAGTGCATCGAAATCCCCTAAGCCTAAATGTTGCTCGCCCTCGAGTAACACTACCTTTGGATATTTTGGAGACAAGTCAACAAGAGGACAAAAAATATGAACTACACTTCTCACCTATCCCCACTTGACAGTCCTAAACCAGCCCTTACCAACCATTGGACAAACAACTACTCTATAGTGACTAAAAATATTCATTTAAGTTGTCTATCCTTTGATCAATGAAACACTATTAACAGAGCAGTTAATCATGGTCAATAGGGCATCTGCTTGATGCATCTTGTTATTCCCTAAACTACATTGCTCTTGTCTACCTACCAACTATGTTGGAAGCAACTCTCCATACAGAAATGAATGAGGGGACAAATCAATTATGTAGCCTACCATACAGAGCAATGGGTTCAATGAAATAGGTGGTATGAAAAAGAAAATCACAAGTAACATTCAGATTGCTTATGCAAATAAAAATGCATGAACCTATAAAATGCAATGGGTAATAAATGTATGCATCCTAATGCCTAAAATAGGGTGGAATGATGAATGTATTGAACACCTCATCTGAGTGATGAGTAGAAAATAAATGAGACATTCATGTAGCTAATTAACTTCTCCATGAATAAAGTGTTGAAATTCAATTTAAAAGGCATCCCTCCTTTTTAGAATTCTTTTTCTCTTTTTTACTTTTTTTCTTCCCACTCCTTTAGCATGATTTACAATTTATGCTTGGGGATTTCTCACATATAGAGATTTTATTTCATGAAAATTTCTTCTTTTTGGAGGACATAGGTGAACTTATTTTAAGAAATAGATAAGTTTCATAGATTAAGCATGCTACAAAAATATGTTAAAAATAAATGCTACTACATGAAATTGTTATGGAACTAGTAATGACCCATTGCAGACACGATCGGCGGCGGCAACGCTGTGCAAGGAAACGGCAGGAACGCCCATTGCAGCCCAGTCTTCATTCCGATTGGCAACACAGGATTGAATCTAAGCTTCTCCCAAACCAGAACGGAACAAACTACCTTCTCACCCTATCACAGCAACGCTATGGACGTTAATACAGAAAACTTAGCACCATCACAGTTCCCTGAACTCCCAAGCAAGAACTCTGGTCCACCGTCTTCGTCTATCCCCCAACAACAGAGGCCATCCTATAGAGAATCAGTGGGAAGGAACATGTCTCAAGACCACGGATACATCAGGATCGATCCAGAGGACAATAATACCTTTCTGAAGCCTGAAGATATAATTGTATCTTCTGATAATGGAATTCCTTCCTTCGGTCTGAAACAAGATGCTCGAGAAAATCTCCTAAGACCATGGCAGTTCACTGTCATAGTGAAACTAATGTCTAAAGATATCGGCTTTCTCACGTTACAAGACAGAATCAAACTGATGTGGAAACCTAAAGGCTGCTTCAATCTCATAGACTTGGCAAATGACTTCTTTGTGGTCCAACTGCAGAGGGAAGATGACTACCTTCATGCTCTAACAGGAGGCCCATGGCCTCTGTTTGGGTCCTATCTCACCGTCCAACGCTGGAAACCAGATTTCTCTCCGGAGTCTCCCTCATCCACGAACCTAGTGGCATGGATTCGCATCCCCAACCTCCCCATACACTTATACAAGGAAACACTCCTGTCAGAAATTGGAGATCATATAGGTAAAACCATAAAGGTTGACCTTAATACGTTATCACAACGCTGCGGCCGATTTGCTAGGATCACTGTCGAACTGGACATGTCCAAACCCCTCACCCCGCAAGTGTTGATTGAGGGAAACAGATACCGAATTGAATACGACAACATCCCTTATATCTGCATGTTCTGCGGAAGGGCAGGACACTTGGAAAAAGATTGTTCTAAAAGAGTTACAGCAAAAATGAAGCCCGGAAATCTGATCCTTTGAGAGACACCTCAACGCAACCTCTACCTCCACCTGTCCAGGGATTCACTGACTTCATTTATGCTCGCCCCATCCCACGTAAACAAAGAACCAGCAAAGCAGCTAATCAGAAGGAACCGAGAAATAACAACAACAGATTTCAGAGCTTGGATGGCCAACTTCAAGAAGACGATGGAATGGAAGTCATCGATGTGGACAATGTGGCGGAAAGGATTGTCAATGGAATAGATTGGAAGACAAGGAAGAGAAACTCACGGCAGAACAAGGTGACACCAGTCAATGAACAACAACAAGGACCCTCACTGGAATTCAGACAATCGCCGCAAACAAACCATGTGCATGAGCAAACAAACATCCACCACACTGCAGTACACCCAGCTGGAGATGCCCTGGTCACAGGCAGATCACAGGAATCGCACCCCTTCGTCACCACAGTCTTCTCCATGGGAGATACGTCCGGCTTGGAAACCCTACCTCATCCCCATCGCAGCACCCAAAGGAACTCAGTAGGTATTCACTTAAGGAACAGGAAAGTGGTACAAACTAGTTCCAGCCCCATCTCATCTAATAGGAAACGGGGTAAAACCTCTCATATCCATGACCTAGAAGAAGATGCCAGAATGATGGGCACGTCAACACTCACCCATATTGATTAATGCGGATTATCTCTTGGAACATTCAAGGGGCCTGCGACAAGGACACTCAAAACAAAACTAAGGATTTGGCAATTAAATATGACATCTCTGTCTTATGCCTTCTTGAAACCAGATGCAGCGGAAGGAAGGCTCTGAATATCATCAAGAAGCTTGGCTTTGCGCATTCGCATAGAGTGGAAGCCACTGGATACTCGGGGGGCATTTGGGTGCTGTGGAAGCACAACATAAACCTTGACATCATTTTCTCACATCAGCAATTTGTTCATTGCAATGTTAATGGTACCTTATTCACTTTTGTGTATGCAAGCACAATGAGGGGGGAAGGAAGCTACTGTGGAATCATCTCTGTACCTTGTCCCATTCCATCATGGAACCGTGGGTTGCCATGGGCGACTTTACTGTGGTCATGCACCCTTCTGAGAAATATGGCAGCAACACCTTCGACTCTGCTAACAGTAGGGATTTCCAAGAAGCTATGCTAACCTGCAGACTGTATGATCTGGGGGCTTCTGGTGCCCGCACCACCTTCATATGTGGGCTCCTTCACGAGCGTCTCGACAGGGCATTGGCCAATCGATCTTGGATCAATAGTTCATCAAGCAAGGAGGTCAGTGTTCTTGAAAAAAATCATTCCGACCATGCGCCTATAATGGTTTCATGCATCGACCATCATTCAACCAACAAACACCATATTATGCGAACCTCAGTGCGTTGGTACTCTACTCCGAGCTATGAAGATTTCTTCACTGCTGCTTGGCCCCAGGACCAAGACTTAATGTCTGCCAACACCAGCTTCCTTATTAAAGCAAGAAAATGGGACACTGCCACCAGGAAATCCGACAGGATGGAAAAGGACCGAATATCGAACAAAATCAAATGGAACCAAATGAATCTAGCCATATCCTTCAATCATGCTATCGCACAAGAAACGGTTACCCTGCAATCAAAACTGGATGACATCCTCAAAAGAGAGGAAGCTGATAGTCAACAAAGAGCCAGATGCGAATGGATAAAACTTGGGGATAACAACACCCGGTTCTTCCACTCTCTCATCAAAGCACGTCGAGCAAGGAACAATATCACTTGCCTCAAGGACTCCAATGGCGAATGGACGACTGATGAAGCAATAATCAAGCAACTAATCACATCTTTCTTCTCCAACGTATATAAGGAAGCTAATGCGAACTTGAGAAGACAGAAGTGCCCATCCTTCCCGAGTGTTTACATTCGCTTAACCTCAGACCAGGAAACTGAATTGGCTTCCATTCCTAACGAAGAAGAAATACACTCTTCCCTGGTTTCCATGTCTCCAATCAAAGCCCCTGGCCCCGACGGAATCGATGCTGCATTCTATCAAACAAACTGGAATAATCTAAAAAATCAGCTCTGTACTTTCATCCAAAGTCCGTTCCATGGCATTCCTTTGCCCCCCCAAGTCGACGAACTCACTCATCATTCTCATCCCAAAGACAACTACCCCAGAGGTTTGCTCTCAATTCCGCCCTATATCTCTGAATAACGTTTGTACAAAGCTTTTATCCAGGGTGCTCGCAACCAGAATCAGACCCTTTCTCAAGGACTGGGTGTCGCCCCATCAATCTGCCTTCATTCCCGGGAGAAGGATTAGCGATAATACTGCCCTAGTTCAAGAAGTTATACACTCCATGGAGTCAAAAACTAGCACCAAGAAATCCCTGGCATTGAAGCTTGATCTAGTTAAAGCTTTTGATAAACTGAGTTGGCAGTTCATTCATGATACACTCACAAGAACCTCCCTACCAAGAATCATAATCAACATTATTATGGAGATCATCACTTCAGGAGAATCTTCCATCCTATGGAATGGCGATACCGCCTGTTCCTTTAAACCTTCATGTGGGGTTAAACAAGGTGATCCCCTATCACCTTATATCTTTGTCCTTTGTTTAGAGCGTTTCAGTCAGCTCATAGCATCTGAAGTATCTACTGGGAAGTGGACACCTATTTTCATCTCTAAAGCCAAGATCCCCATAACCCACGCTAGCTTTGCGGATGATATCATCCTCTTCAGGGAAGCATCTCTTCAACAAGCTAAGATTATTAAAGCCTGCCTTAAAAGGTTCAGTGAAGCATCTGGCCTCACCCTCTCTCACGAAAAATCAGCGATCTTCTTCTCCATCAACACACCTAGGGATATGAGGAATCGAGTATGCAGGAATTTAGGCATACTAGAAATGAGCAATCTGGGCCGTCACCTTGGGGTTCCGATAATTCACAGAAGAAAAAACAAGGAACTCTTCCTCAACCTCACCGAGAAAATCCATAAACAGATTCACCAATGGCAGAATAATTTACTCTCCTTGGCAGGAAGAATTACTCTCGCAAGATCAGTGTTACAATCACAGGCTTGCTATGTAATGCAATCGATCCAACTCCCCTCAGCTACCTGTGACAAAATAGATAAACTAATCAGGAATTTCATTTGGAACGGCAGCAACAACAAGCGCCTAAACCTGGTTTCCTGGAAGACTGTTACAAAACCAAAACAACTAGGAGGTCTTGGCATCAAACGATCTAAGGACTTCAACACATCCCTTCTTATGAAGATGGCGTGGACATTTCTGCTTCGAAAAAGCATCCCTTGGGTGGATCTCATGGTGGGTAAATACCACAGTAGAAGACAACCAAGCTCAAATGGTTCCCACCTATGGCGGAGTATTAGAAGACTCACCCCCACTCTCCTTAACAACTCCAAAAGGATCGCCATCTCGGGGGAGGATACCCTGGCCTGGATAGATGAATGGGTTGGAAGTGGCCATCAACCTTCCATCAAAATTGACCTTACTATCCCAGAGGACCTGCTTGGCCTCAAGGTCGCCATCCTGGTGAAGGAAGATGAAACGTGGGATACTGATTTTCTGAACTTCTGGTTCAACGCGGATACAGTTCACTCCATTCTGCACATGCCTACACCCAAGCCTTCATACGGGGATGACACTCGAATTTGGAAGCTAGATCACAATGGAATTTTCACAACCAGCTCAGCATACGCCGTTGTATGTAGTTGGCAGGAAGAAGAACAACCTCTTTTCAAAACCATCTGGTCGATTCCAATACCTCACAGAATCAAAACACATTTATGGCTTTTGCTACACTACCGCCTGCCCACTAATGTCCTTAGAACTCTGAAGAAGTTTACCGAAGTTCCCACATGCTCCAGATGTAATGCCGCAGACGAGGATTGCCTCCATGCCATACGTGACTGTGAAGCTTCTAAATAGATCTGGGTCAAGCTTATACCAACGGAAGCTGGTCTCTTCTTCTCGAGCAGCAACATTCATTCATGGATGGAATATAATCTCAAAGAACTCCACCGCATCCAGAACTGGCAAACAAAATTTGCAGTAGCATGTTGGAGGATATGGAAGAACCGCAACTCTTTTATTTTCGAGCAAAGAAGTACACCGCCTACGGTGGTGGCTGTCAACTGTATTGCTGAAGCTTCATCTATCACCTGTGCTATGACCCAATCACATAGTTCCGGAGGAAACATTATCAGCCCACCTCTACCTACTCGGACATGTACAACCATTATTCACGTAGATGTTGCCATCTCAAGCAACACACAAACGACCTGTATATGTGCTATAGCTAGAAACTCATTGGGACAGTGGAAGACAGGCTCTGCAAATCTTTGTCCTGGTTCGGATGCCATGGAAGGCGAGCTGAAGGCTATCTTGCATGGAGTACAACTTGCTGCTCTTAACACACTTGCTGAAGGTTTAATCATTTCAGACTCTTGGAATGTTGTTCAATGGGTTTCACATCTGAAGGACCCTCCTGACAAATACCACACTCTTACTATAAAGATCAGAGATGCCTTGATACATGCAGTGATACAGAAGGTGGTGCACCAAAGAAGGAATCAAAACAGACTCACAGATGCGCTTGCTAAATTCTGCTTAAAGCAACCATCCTCAGCGACACAATGGCATGTGTGTCCCCCTCAAGGGCAGCAATTTTATCTTTCAGACATTCATTTGTTTCCTAACTGGTTCCCTACTAGCAACTGATGTTTTCGTTTACAAAAAAAAAGAAGTAATATGCATCTACCCACAAATGGGAAGATTTGTGTATATATTTTTTTCTCTAACTAATGCATTACAAAACTATCTATCATATTACCTATCATGTATGTAATGCAAATAAAAGAAAACAACTTGGGTTTTTTTTATTCATCTATAAGTGGTGGATGTAATGACATGAAATGGATGGAATCCCTTGATTCAGATACAACACCTTTTTTAACTATGATGTGTCCCTCTACTATCAACTTGTGTACATAGTTACCGTATAGTTTCATTCTAAAAATCCCATTTAAGGTCTTGTTTTTGTTTGGTTGGTTTGGGGTCAAACCCCATCATCCTGCACATACAACAGATAATTAAGATTTTCCTTCATATTTAATGTCCTCAAGATGATTAACCCATTGACTTCCTCTAGATTTGTTGCCTAAGACTTGCAAATACAACGTTTAAAGGATATGATAAATTAATTTTTATTTCATTAGCACATACATTACAATTTTGTAAATCATGATTTAAGCTCCACTATTACACTTGATAGATGTTGATACTACAAATTAAAAAACTTGAACAAATTTGTAAGGCCCCTAAACTTGCTTAATGAGTTGAATGAGCTTAATTACCATAATTTAATACTTATAACCCTAATATAACCTTTGTATATGTTTTGAAATCATAAGACAAGCTTAAGTTTCAAATTTTGTCCAATTTGGACATTGTTTGAGCAAGTTATGCAATTTTCTGCACATTTTGTACTTTTCTGCAATTTATCACATAAATTATGTTCCTTATATGTTATGTTATCATTCTTGAGTGTTTTGAGCCATGGGTCTCCTAGTTGATCCATTGTTTTAAGGTGTTTTCTCTAAGGGTATTTTAGGGTTTACCCCTTCACGGATGAGCTACCTTTAGTAGCTATCAACTAGTGAATTATGTGCTTGGATGGGAATTTCAACAAAGGAAAGCTAAGAAGGTCTATAAGGATGGTGGAGGAGCTTCTTATATGAGTGATTGTATATTCTTAATAGTTTAAGGCCATAGACACATGGGGAAGCTACTTTTACACCTCATGCTTGCTTCTATCCTTATCCATGGGCTATATTTACCTCTTCCTTGCCCAAATACGAAACTATGCTTGCTTTTTCTTTCCTCTAAACTGGAGAAACGACTCCACTCTATTTTTATGTGGAACCAAGTTCTCTAAGGTAGAAGACAACCCCTTTTTGGAGAAGAAGGTCTCCTAGAGCTCCATCTAGCCCTACCTAGGGTTTCTAAGGTCATCTTCCAGGGATTTTGACCAAGGGAAGTTGTTTTTTTCCTTCCTTCTCCATTTTTCTTGCTATTATCCTTCCTTAGACCTTCCTCCAGGTCGAAACCCTACTGTTCCATGGTGAAAGTGGCTCTAG
Source organism: Alisma plantago-aquatica (assembly GCA_963693085.1). Lineage (NCBI taxonomy): Eukaryota > Viridiplantae > Streptophyta > Magnoliopsida > Alismatales > Alismataceae > Alisma > Alisma plantago-aquatica. The sequence goes on from OY856409.1 coordinate 880,713,704, forward strand.
AACTCAAAAATATATCCTTCTTGTTTCTTTTTCTAGGGTTTTTCTTCCTTGTGGAGAGAAGTGCTTATTTGTCCAAGTTCAGATCTGAATCTAAGGTTTTCTTGCCCTATTTTCTTGAGATTCTTACTGTTTGGGATCTGATCTACTCTATAGAGGTGAGTTATATAACATTCTTCACTTATATTGCTAGTTAGAAGCTTGTTAGTTCATGTTTATGCATCAATGTGATGAATTAAGCATAGAGAAACCATGCTTGTTTAGAATTACGAATTTTTGTGGTGTTCCCTATTTTGTTCTAGTTTTATATGAACTTGTAAACATGTCTACGGCCTTTCTGAGGTGTAACATGATCTAGGACAAGTTGATAGCAACAAACTATGGTGCTAAGCACAAAGGAATTGATGGTTCAAATTAGGTTTGTCAAGCTATTTCCTTCCCTATCACACAACTGATGGTCATACCATTCAACAACCAATGGTTTTGCTATCTTGCCAACTAATGTTCGTGATAAAGGGTGTCAAATTTATGGTGACAACCTATGGTCACCCCCTTAGGTCAGGTTTTGTCTCAATTAGATGTTTAATTATCATCTATTAAGTATTCTAATGATGTTATCAATCGATGATGACATTAACTTAATATTTGATGGTGTTAACTGAATGTATTACTAATCTAACAACCAATGGTTACCTAATGATCAAAATTAATGGTAGATCAGGTCATCATCATATATGATGAGTTAAGAATGTAATTATAGATTTGACTAAACCTTAAACTAATGGTTCCTTGGTTAAGAATCAGTCTAAGGTACACAAGCAGTCCCTAGATGCCCTATGGACGCACGTAGTGGTGGTGGCGGCAATGGAAGGGGTGAAGGACACCCGCCTCCACCACAGGGAGGAAAACAACAGCAACCTAGGCAGAGATCGTACGTTGTAGTGGTCAAGGTAGCTCAGAAATCGAAGGACTGGTCAGTGGTGTTCAAAAACTCTATCGGCGACTCTGACACAAGGTTGAATTCAACGGAAATCATGATTGTGGATGTCACAATTATCGTCCCTCAGGATGAAATAGAAGCCAACACTGCTCTGTGGAAAAACACAGTAGCAGGATACATCATTGGATTTAGACCCCACATTCCCACTCTCCAAGACTACCTTAGCTACCGCGTTGGAAGATGGACCCTGACAGGTGAAGGGGAAGCCAATGATCCTCAAAAAATGGGAGATAGGGGAGCTACTGGAACAAGAGAAATTGACATCAGTTCCAGTTTGGATCAAGATTCTGGATCTCCCGCTTGAACTCTGGAGCGAGAAGATGTTGGCGTGCATTGCTTTGTTCCTGGGTAAACCTCAGTGCTTGGATAGACAAACCAAGGCAAGAAGCAGAATAGACTTCGCCAGATTAAACATTCTGATGAGTTCCTCTTTAGAATTCCCAACCACTGTAAAACCCCAAATAGATAAAGGATCGCCATACTCAGTAAAGATCGAGTACGAGTGGATCCCCCAAAAGTGCCCACACTGCGGCAATTTTGGGCATGATAAAAAGCTTTGTTGCAAACCAACGGAGAAACCTGGTTCCCCTATAGCGGAGGCGGTAACTGTCGATGTGCCTCAGGTGGAAAATAATGGTGAGAAGACCAGCTCAGAAGGTGTTTGTGACAATGGTGTAGAGAAAGAACAAGCCAACTCGGTTGACAAAGCTGTAGAGAAGGCACAGACTAGACTGGAAGTAAGAAATGTAGGCCCATCTTCAAAGAAGGTGCCAGCAACTTCAGAAGTCAGCAATGTAGGTCCAGAAGCAACATCCAGCTGAGACAGTGATGGGTTTGAAAAACCTCACAGGACAAAGAGTCCTAAGAGGAGATCTGCAAGGAACCAGAACCAGGCAAGTAACGAGAAGAATGGGAAGTCAAATGACAATATATACCAGTCACTCGAAGGGTTGTATTTAACCTCTGAGGCTGTGGTTGGCGGCAAGCGAACCCCCCCCAATGGTTAAAAAACCTATAATCACGGCCTAGAACACTCATGGCTTGTCAGATTGGGAGAAGTAGAGTGTGGTCAGGGCTGAACTTAGAAGGGCAAAGTCAAACATTGTCGTTCTATCTGAGGTGAAGATTAGAAGAAACAAAATAGCTAAAGCAATCAATCATACCTGGGCTGGCTACAACTGGTTAGATAATTCAGCCAACAGTAGCAAGACTAGGATCCTTATTCTCTGGGAAAAGGAGGAGTACCAGTTGTCCATGTTGAGCCAATCCAAATAGCACATACATTTTCGTTTGTCAGCTGGAGATCTCAACCTGGAGATTACAACAGTCTATGCGAACAATGAAGATAGCAAAAGAGTTACGCTCTGGGAAAAACTTATTGAAATTAAATCTAAGTTGCAGGCCCCTTGGATTGTTACTGGGGATTTCAATGTTGTGAGACTATGTGAAGAAAGGCTAGGAAGATCTGCTCCCTCAGCCAAATCCATGAACGACTTCAAAAGTTGCATCTTGGACTCTGGTTTGCTAGAGGTTGAGGCCAAAGGCCCTTTCTTTACTTGGAATAATCAGCAGTTGGGGAAGAATAATACAAGGTGCAAAATAGATAGAACATTCTATACTATCCAAGCACAGAGGGAGTTGCCTAAATTCTAGTTGGAGGCCCACAATCTTAAGTGACCACAATCTACAGGAGAAACTGAAAACTAATTATCCTATCATATTTTTCAATGTGTGGACTTCTCTGGAAGGGTATCATGAAACGGTTAGGAAAGCATGGCATACTCAATGCACTAGTACTCCTATGTTCAAATTCATGTCTAAGCTGAAGTGTACCAAGAGGTTTTTGCAAACTTGGAATTGGGAAACGAAAGGGGACTTGACTGATTCAGCAGCAAATAAAGAAAAGGAGGCTTTAGAGGCTCAAGCAAAATTTGATGAGGCCCCCGAAGATAAACTTTTGTGGGAGAGTGCCAAAACAAAAAAGGATGAGGCACTAGCAGCTAAAGATATTGAGGAATCCATGGTGAGACAGAAGTCTAGAATATTCTGGATAAATAATGGTGACTCAAACACTAGGTTCTTCTATGCTTCTCTGAAGACAAGGCATAGTAGGAATCAAATCAAAGTCATAGAGCACAATGACTCTTACATAAAAGATGAGGAGGAAATCAAACACGTTTTTTACCAGCATTACACTAGACTTTTTAACAGGAGTGGATCGACTAGGAGGGTTTGTTGGAAGAATGTCCCTAGGCTACAACTGCATCACCTGCAATCTATGTTCGCTTTGGTGACGGACAAAGAGATCTATGATGTAGTCATGAAGGCCAATGAGGATAAAATGCATGGGTCAAATGGCATGAATGCTTGCTTCTACAAGGCATCATGGGATGAGATAAAAGAAGATTTTTGTCTTGATATTAAAGACTTTTTTGAAAAAGGACAACTTCTCAAAGAGGTAAACAAAACCTATATTTCCCTTATTCCAAAGGTCAAACATCCACAAAAGGTGGTGACTGGAGACCCATATCCTTATGCAACTTTGCCTATAAAGTCATATCCAAAATTCTCGCCAATAGACTAAGAGACATTCTCCCCTCCTTAATTGACATTAGCCAATGCGCTTTTGCTAAAGGGCGTAGAATCTCTGATGCGATCCTCTTGGCCAATGAGTTGGTTCATGATTTTAAGAAACCTCAAGTCAGGAAAAAATTATGCTTTAAGGCTGATTTGAGCAAGGTGTATGATTCTATTGATAGGAACTGTATCCTTGATGTGATGTGTGGTATGGGTTTCCCGGATTGTTGGATCCATTGGGTGAAAGAGTCTTTGAATAATGCCTCTTTTCAAATCCTAATTAATGGATCTCCTTCATACCTCATTCAAGCATCTAGGGGAATACGGCAGGGTGACCCCATGGCTCCCTATTTGTTTGTCATAGGCATTCAAGGGTTTTCATCTATTATTAATGAAGTTGTTGAAAATGGTACTATTAACCCGCTTGTTTCAGGTGATACTAAGGTGTCTCATCTCATCTTTGCTGATGATCTCCTTCTTTTCGCTGAAGCAAACTAGCAAAGTGTTGATGGCATCATGAACTGTATGAACACCTTCAAGGAAATCTATGGCTTGGAAATGAACCCATCAAAGAGCCAACTATTCTTAAGCAATTCAACTCCTAAAAAACTCAGTTGGAAGATGATGGTTGCTGAATGTGAATTCCCTATTCGATACTTGGATCTCCCTTTATTTGCAGGTCGGCTCACTAAGGCTATGTGCACCCCTCTTATTGATAGAATTAAAACGAAGCTTGATTCTTGGAAGACTATCTTCTTGTCAATGGCGGGTAGACTCGAGTTAATCATCTCCACACTATCTTCCTATCATTTATTCTGGACTGGTGTATTCCCTCTTCCTAAGGCAACTATGGGAGAGATAGAGAGGCTTTGTCGAAAATTCCTATCGGGTGACAAGGAAGATAGTAGACACTTTCATACAGTGGATTGGGATGATATTTGCAAACCTAAACAAGAAGGAGGCCTTGCTATAAGGAAGGTTGAGGATTGGAGTAAAGCTGGTCTTCTCAGACTTCTTTGGGACATATCAAATAAAAAGAATACTCTATGGATAAGATGGGTGCATAGATAATACCTCAAGACAGACACTTTATGGTCTTGTTGCTCCAAACCAACTCATAGCTGGATGTGGAAATCTCTTCTGAAAGCCAGAGATGAGTTTGCCCACCTAGTGAGATTCTCTATTGGAGATGGCTCAACCATTTCCCTCTAGAAGGATCCATGGATTCAAGGGAGATTCTTGGATGAGGTGATTATAGATGCTAGAGCCCTAAAGCTAAGGTCAAGTACTGGAAGAAGTGCTCATGTGTCCTCCATCATTGCTGACGGCAGCTGGTCTGTACCAAAAACACGAGGCAGTAAGGAACTGATGGAGGTTTGTGCTGGTCTGCAGCTGAAGAATAGAGACGTTTGCTACTTCAAGAACCTCAAATCGTTCACTCTGAAGGGTGCGTGGCAACTGTGCAGGAAGCGCAACAGTAACCGCAATTGGGTGATGTGGCTGTGGAAGTCTATTGCCCCCAATCGGATTAAGATCAGCTGCTGGAAAATTATCCAATATCGTACAGTAACTGAACATTTTCTGCAGAAGAAAGGATATTCCCTTGCTTCAAGGTGTTGCCTATGCACCAAATAGCAAGAAACCATGCATCACCTGCTATGGTCATGTGATTTTACGAAGTCACTTTGGGAAAGAGCCAGCTCTCGGCTGCCTTTTATTCCATAGTCTATTGAAAGCCTCATATGTATCAAAGAGAAGAACTGCAAACTTCTGAGCCAACTCATTATTTATCACATGTGGAGTGGTAGAAACTGATTCATTTTTGAAAGTGTAAAGCCGTCTATTACAAATGTATGGAGGCTTATAGAAAATGATTATATTGCCCTGCATAGATAGGTCAATTTTCTTCGAGCTAAGCTCAATCAACTTATACAGTTTCTTTTGTGAATGAAATAGAAGGAGCACGCTTACTGATAAAAAAAATGGTTCCTTGGTTCAATTGATCTAATGGTTAGACATATACTTCAATTGATATCCTTGAACAATGAACCTGATCCAATGAATAATATTGGATGCTTCCACATCTAATATATTAGAATAAATCACATGGTATTATATGTGGGTCCTAGTGATGATAAGTTGATGGTCCAATACCATTAATTTTTAGTCTTACCTTTTCCATCATATAGTTATGTTTGATAAATCACTATAATAAGTGGTTGCATAACTCCCGTGTGATCTAGCTTGTTATACCTAATGATAATGTAATTATATGATGTTGATTGGTTATAATCAGACCTCATTAATGATTAATGTGATAATGAATTACACTCTTCTTATGTTGAAACCACGATGTAGTACTATTTAAATATCATATTGCCTTACCATGTTAATATCTATGGACACATATGTGATAATGATATTTTGAGCCTTGTTTAAGGCATGTAATGATGATGATAACCTTACTATGAATAATGTGATGGTCTTAACGACCTTTGGGCATGTTTGAAGCCATGATTGAGGTGAAATCCTCTTCATGTTCCAATAAGGGTTAAAACCTTGGAACTTGTGATAAGATATTGGTATCTTGTAAAAGTATGATGATAAGTGTGGTCCATTAATTTGCAATGAATGATAGCATGTGGTAATGTGATTAAGATTTATATCTCAAATGTTTTATATCTTTTGAAGTTTTTATATATACTCTTGTTAGAAAAGAATTAGGGTTTCAATGTCGATTTGTATGATTTAGCCTTAATTCACCCAATTGGCATAATCTTGTGCCATAGATCTATTTGAGTGTCATAAATTTCCAGATAGTGAAATGAGTATTCCTAAGGGATACTCGAAGCGGATACTGATGAGTATGTGGGGTGCTTGTCATCCTAAATTCAAGTGTTAGGGAGGATGACAGTGGTCATACCTAGCCCTCAACTTGAGAATGGTTGTGTTCGTGTCTCAGTGATTATATATATATATACATATATATATATAATGAGATTGGAGGACAACTGTGGTTATACCTTGGATGATAGGGTATGCATACCCACCTCCTTTCACTAGTGTCGTGACCTATACCAAGGATGGACTAGGCCATTAGCAACTTGACCTTATGTGTTATTGTGGCAGACCCGTACTGACCGGGGGCGGAGAAGATCTTAGGAGTTTGGCTCTTCCTAGATCTTGTATGGCACTGATTTTGACTTAGTAGTGGTCAATTGAGATTTGAGTGGTATTTCTCAAATCCCTCAGGGCAATGTAATAAAAGAAGTGATACTAGTTGTGTAGTATAATTTCTAGGGTTTAATACTTATCACATTGGTTGATTAACCCTTATCTTGTCTTTACACTACATATTTCTTACATGATGTAGACTTATGGAAATTGTGCAACTCTACTTGATGTTACAACTTATTTTCTTAACTGTTTAGCATGATTAAACTGTTCAATCTATTCATATTGTTTATTCAATACCCTAATTGCTCAATGTATTTACTGTTAATTAATATGTTATAATCAATATATGTTGGAGAGAGTTATATCTCTTGCTGGGACTGGGTCTCACCCGTGGGTCACCACATGTTTTAGGTGGTTGAGGGCAACGAGGTTGAGGTCGTGATGTGAAAGAGAACCAACCTGGTGATCGATAGATTCAGAAGGTTGGTTAGTTGTAGATGTTAGTAGTAGAGTCCTAGTGTTGTCCCTGTACTCTTAGGTCTGGGTATGGGATGTGTTTTCTAGATGATATGCTCGTATCGACACGAGCTTTTGGTAGTTTGCTGATGTTTGTAAATATATGGCATGTACATGTGAAATATCTTTTGTATGCAGGATGTGACTGAGGTCTTTGAACCTTTATGTAAATACTTGTTATAGTATATGAAAATGGAATTATGGACCTTTTTTTAATGTTCTAGAGTTTATTTACATTGTTGGAATTGGTTTTAATTATCCCACATTTTTGACTATGTGATTAATTAGTAGTTGATCGTGTTTTGTGTTTTGAGTAATCTCATTTAGCATAATGAGGTGTCACAGTTAAGTTGGTATTAGAGCTCTAGGTTTACTCAGTCTACATGGACATAGGACTTAGGTTTGAGTCTGTTCTTATGATTCCAACATTTCTGATCATAGTTTATGCTTATGAAGATATGTCTGGGGGACATGAAGAACATGTTGAGAGTAGCTATGTAGAACCAGGAGGAGGTTCTAGGAGGTAGGAACATGATGAGAGAGTGCCAGAAGATGGGCCAGAGCAGCCCACAATGCCTCATCTAGACCTGACAATGATGACTAATACTGAGTTTCAGCATATGTTTAGACAGATCATGGCCACAATTACACATATTGCTGATAGAGCGCCAGCACCTCAAGCTAGGGAAGACACCTCTAATGTGGAGTCCCAAGGTGTCAGGAAGACATTTGAACATCTTAGATGTGTTGGGGTGATTGAATATGCACGTACTTCTGATCCAGTAGATGCTGAGATGTGGTTGACTAAGCTGGAAAAGGTATTCAAAATCCTAAACATCGCTGAAGTAGACAAAGTTAAGCATGCAATATACTTGTTGAAGGGTAGTGTTGGCCATTGGTGGGCCATAGAAGAGGAGAAAAGGATAAGAATTGTGATAGGATTGGAGGAGTTTTGGAGGGAATTTGTTAGCCAATATTTTCCAGAGACCTACGTAGATGAGAAAATTTCTCAATTCGAGAAGATTCATCAGGGAGCTATGACTATCAATGAGTATGAATCAAAGTTTATGGAACTTCTGAGGTTTTGCCCACACATGGTAGAAACAGACAATAAAAGGATCTGGAGATTTGAGAAGGGCATGAGTACTGAGTTGACTACTACAACATCAGCCTTGGAGAATAGGGAAAGGTTTTCCACCTTTGTGGAATCTGTCAGGAGGATGGAGAGGTCTGCCATAGAGAAGCATGAAGATAATGCTAAGAAGAGACCTATGCAGTTTTAAGGGAAATCATCTAGAGCCTTTAAGAAGCCAAGGTTTTTCCCACCGTCGTCCCAACCAAGGTCAACCTTCACTAAACCAAGATCACATGCACCATCACAGTGGACCCTGAGTAGGGTTAGAGGTCACAGTTTTCCACCAACAGGAGCTCGCAATTCATCATCAGTCTCAGTTACAAGGCCGTTTAGACCGCATAGTGATAACTGAGTGTGTCATCAATGTGGACAGATAGGGCATATTAGATGGAATTGCCCTATGAAGGTTGAGGAGGTGACTCAGCAGCCAAGGCAGAATCAACAGGGATCATAACAATGACAGTTTGATACTGGTAGTGGCAGAGGACGTGGTCAGATATCCCATGCAGGATCCTCAGGACATGCAAGCAGAGGATGTGGAAGGTAGTAGGCAATAGCTAGGTTCTATGCCATGACCCAGCTGGAAGCAGTGGTCAATCCATGACTCATGATAGGCCAGATGGAATTATTTCATTCTGATTTGTCTACTTCTTGTTTCGTATCTGTGTTAGTAGATCCGGGTGCGACACACTCTTTTATCACCAGAGAGGTGATAGATAGTTGTTATCTACGTGTTAGTCTTAGATATGATATCCTGCGACTAGAGACTCCTTTGGTTGATTCCCCTGAGTTGTGGGAAGTGTGCCCTTCTTGTGTTCTTTCTGTCTTTGGATACAACATTCAAGTGGATCTTTTGCCACTTGACATGCATGGTTTTGATGTAATCCTAGGAATGGATACCTTGGGAAAATACAAGGTAGTCTTGGACTATAGTACTAAGGTGGTGGCGTTCCATGATGGAGATGTGTAGTGGATTTTCCAGGGTGATAGGAAGATTCTTCCTACATGTTTGATGTCAGCTATGACAGCTAAGCGATTGATGAGACAAGGATGTGAGGCTTTCTTAGCTCATGTTGTGGATACCACGGCGGTAGGTCCTAGTATCTAGAAGGTACCAACGGTGCGAGAATTTGGGGATGTATTTCTTGAGGAATTTCCTAGCATTCCCCCTCCTAGAGAGATTGAGTTTGAGATCAATCTTATTCCTAGAACACAACCCATAGCATAGTCAACATACAAAATGGCACCAGTAGCGATGCAAGAGTTAAAGAAATAGTTACAAGAATTGTTAGAGAAGGGTTTTATCAGGCCGAGTATTTCCCCTTGGGGTGCTCCCATGTTTTTTGTTAAAAAGAAGGATGGTTCAATGAGGTTGTGTATAGACTATAGACAGTTCAACAAGGTGACAATAAAGAATAAGTATCCTTTGCTGAGGATTGATGATCTTTTTGATCATTTGAGAGGTGCCACTTTGTTTTCAAAGATAGACCTGAGGTCAGGTTACCATCAGTTGAGAATTAAGGTTGATGACATACCCAAGTCAACTTTTAGGACTAGGTATGGTCATTATGAGTTTGTGGTTATGCCATTTGGGCTAACCAATGCACCTATAGCTTTTATGGATCTAATGAATAGGGTTTTTAGACATTATCTTGATCAGTGTGTGGTCATATTCATAGATGATATCTTGATGTACTCCAAGGATAGTCAACAACATGAGAAACACCTTCGCCAGGCATTGAATTTGTTGAGGCAACATCAACTATATGCTAAGTTCGGCAAGTGTGAATTCTGGTTATCTAAAGTGTGTTTTTTGGGTCATGTTATATTTGCAAAAGGTGTTTGTGTTGATCCCAAGAAAGTGGAATCTGTACTAGAATGGGAACAACCAAAGACACCGACAGAGATCCATAGTTTCCTAGGTCTTGCAGGTTACTACAGGAGGTTCATCAAAGACTTCAGTTCTATAATGTTACCCCTAACTAGGTTAACCAGGAAGGATGTTCCTTTTTCTTAGAAAGACAAGTGTCAACATTCTTTCTAGCTGTTGAAAGAAAATTTGACCAGTGCACTAGTGTTAGTACTGCCAGAGCAAGGAAAATGCTATATTGTCTTTTATGATGCTTTAAAGAATGGGTTGGGATGCGTGTTGATGCAGGATAAAAATGTGATTTCTTTTTCTTCGCGATATTTTAAGAAACTTGAGGAGAATTACCCAACACATGATCTGGAGCTTGCAACGGTTGTCCATGCCTTAAAGATATGGAGACACTATCTTTATGGAGAAAAGTTTCAGATCTTCACTGACCATAAGAATCTACAGTATATCTTCTCAAAATAGGAGATGAATGTGAGGCAGAGGAGATGGATGGAGCTGATTAAGGATTATGATTGCACAATAGACTACCATCCAGGGAAAGAAAATGTGGTAGTTGATGCATTGAGTAGAAAGCCATCTTCATTATCAATGGTAGATAATGCACAATTAAATTCCTTGATGTTCCATAAGAGAGATATGCTAGTGTCTCTTCACTAGATAAATGTACAACTAGAAGTTTCTTTGATGGCAGGATTTTTGGCACAGTTACAAGTGAAAATTACCTTGAGACAACAAATTCATGATGCACAACATAATGATATTGTGATACAGAATATTTGATCAGGGATTGGCAGTGAAAAGTATGATGGCTTTCATGAGGTAGATGATGGCATAGTTTGTTACCATAATAGGACAGTAGTTCCTAATGTTGATGGGTTGAGGAAGATGGTACTTGAGGAGGCTCACTCCTACATGTATGCAATGCATCCTGGAAGTACTAAGATGTACCAAAACTTGAAAGACATGTATTGGTGGGCATGTCTAAAGTGTGATGTGGCAGAGTTCACTGCCAAATGTCCAGTTTGTTAGCAGGTGAAGTCTGAGCACCAGAAGCCTGTAGGGACATTACAACCCTTTCCAATAACATAGTGTAAATGGGATCATATTACTATGGACTTTGTGGTTGGTCTTCCTAGGACTGCCAAGGGTCATGATTTCATATGGGTGATCGTAGACAGATTAACTAAGTCAGCTCATTTTCTGCTAGTTAAGACGACGTTTATAGTAGATAAATTGGCTCAAAAATATGTTGATGACATAATCTGTCTGCATGGCATTCCAGTGACTATAGTTTTTGACAGAGGTCCATAGTTTACAAGTCATTTTTGGGAGCATATGCATTCAGAAATGGGAACACAGCTGAGATTCAACACAACTTTTCATCTACAAACCGATGGCCAGTCTGAAAGGACTATTTAGACTTTAGAGGATCTCTTGAGGGTATGTGTGCTGCAATTTCTTGGTAGTTGGGATGTACATATAACTTTGATAGAGTTTACGTACAACAATATCTATCAAAGTAGCATAGATATGGCTCCTTATGAGGCTCTGTATGGGATATGATGTTAGTCTCCTCTTTGCTATTATGAGACAAGTGAATATCAACTTTTGGGTCCTGAGCTAGTACAACAGACTACAAAAAAGATTAAAGTGATACAACAACAGTTGAAAGTAGCCCAGGACAGGCAGAAATCTTATGTAGATAACCAATGCAGACCACTTGAGTTCTAAGTGGGAGATAGATTATATCTTAAGGTTTCTCCTTGGAAAGGTATGCTAAGGTTTGGAAAGAAGGGTAAGTTGGCTCCCAGATTTATGGGACCATACCCTATCCTAGCTCATGTTGGAAAGGTAGCATATAGGTTGGAGCTACCACCAGAGCTACATAGATTACATAATGTCTTTCACATCTCTATGTTGAAGAAATGCCACCCAGATACTGACCAGACAATCCAACCAGTAGAGGTTGAGTTACATGAGGATATCTCCTATGTTGAGGGTCCTGTGTTGATCTTAGATAGAAGGGTGAAAAAGCTGAAGAGAAAAGATATAATACTAGTGAAAGTTTTATGGAATCATTGCGGCATAGAGGAATCCACATGAGAACAAGATAATGAGATTCATAGAAAATACCCATCTCTTGTTGCGTAGGATTTCAGGGTGAAATCCTTGTTAGGGGTTTATAGTTGTAAGGCCCTTAAACTTTCATAATGATTTGAATGAGCTTAATTACCATAATTGAATCCTTATAACCCTAATCTAACCTTTTTATATGTTTTGAAATCATAATACAAGCTTAAGCTTCAAATTTGGTTCAATTTGGACACTGTTTGAGCAAGTTATTCAATTTTCTATACATTTTGGACTTTTTTGCAATTTACCCAATTGAGGGGTTTTCTTTGCAATTTATCACATACATTATGTTCCTTAGATTTTATATTATCATTCTTGAGTGATTTGATCCATGGGGCTCCTAGTTGAGCCATTGTTTGAAGGTGTTTTCTCTAAGGGTATTTTAGGCTTTACCCCCTTCACGGATGAGCTACCTTTAGTAGCTATCAACTAGTGAATTATGTGATTGGTAGGGAATTTTGACAAAGGAAAGCTAATAAGGTCTATAATTACGGTGGGGGATCTGCTTGTGTGTGTGCTTGTATATTCTTAATATTTTAAGGCCATAGACACATGGGGAAGCTACTTTTACACCTCATGCTTGCTTCTATCCTTATCCATGGGCTATATTTACACCTTCCTTGCCCAAATACGGAACTATGCTTGATTTTTATTTCCTCTAACCTGGAGAAACGGTTCCAATCTGTTTTTCTATAAAACCAAGTCCTCTAAGGTAGAAGACAACCCCTTTTTGGAGAAAAAGGTCTCCTAGAGCTCCATCTAGCCCTACCTAGGGTTTCCAAGGTCATCTTCTAGGGATTTTGACCAAGGAAAGTTGTTTTCTTCCTTCCTTCTCCATTTTTCTTTCTCTTCTCCTTCCTTAGACCTTCCTCCAGGTTGGAACCCTGCTGTTCCATGGCGAAAGTGGCTCTAGAACTCAAAAATATATCCTTCTTGTTTCTTTTTCTAGGGTTTTGTTTCCTTGTGGAGAGAAGTGCTTATTTGGCCAAGTTCAGATCTAAATCCAAGGTTTTCTTTCTCTATTTGCTCGATATTCTTGCTGTTTGGGATCTGACATACTCTATAGAGGCAATTTATATAACATTCTTCACTTATATTGCTAGTTAGAAGCTTATTAGTTCATGCTTATGCTTTAATGTGATAAATTAAGCATAGAGAAACCATGCTTGTTTAGAATAATGAATTTTTGTGGTGTTCCCTATTTTCTTCCAGTTCTATATGAACTTGTAAACATTTCTAAAACCTTTCTAAGTTGTAACATGATCTGGGACAGGTTTATAGCAACAACATATGGTGCTAAGAATAAAACAATTGATTGTTCAAATTAGGGTTGTCAAGCTATTTCCTTCCCTATCACACAACCGATGATCATACCATTCAACAACCAATGGTGTTGCTATCTTGGAAACTGATGTTCGTGATCAAGGGTGTCAAATTTATGGTGACAACCTATGGGCACCCCATTAGGTCAGGTTTTGTCTCAATTAGATGTTTAATTATCATCTACTAAGTATTCTAATGATGTTATCAATCGATGATGACATTAGCTTAATATTTGATAGTGTTAATTGAATGTATTACTGATCTAACAACCAATGGCGGCCTAATGATCACAATTAATGGTGGATCAGGCCATCATCATATATTATGAGTTAATAATGTAATTGTAGATTTCACTAAACCTTAAACTAATGGTTCCTTGGTTCAATTGATCTAATGGTTAGACCTATACTTCAATTGATAACCTTAAACAATGAACCTGGTCCAATGAATAATATTGGATTCTTCCACATCCAATATATTAGAATAAATCACATGGTATTATATGTGGGTCCTAGTGATGATAATTCGATGGTCCAATGCCATTAGTTTTTAGTGTTACCTTTGCCATCATATAGTTATGTTTGATAAATCACTATAATAAGCGGATGCGTAACTCCCATGTGATCTAGCTTGTTATACCTAACCATAATGTAATTATATGATGTTGATTTGTTATAATCAGTCCTCTTGAATGATTAATGTGATAATGAATTACACTCTTATTATGTTGAAACCACAATGTAGTACTATTTGAATATCATATTGCCTTACCATGTAAATATCTATGGACACATATGTGCTAATGATCTTTTAAGCCTTGTTTAAGGCATGGAATGATGATGATAACCTTAATATGAATAATGTGATGGTCTTAATGACCTTTGGACATGTTTGAAGCCATGATTGAGGTGAAATCCTCTTCATGTTCTAATAAGGTTTAAAACCCTAGAACTTGTGATAAGATATTGATATCTTGTAAAAGTATGATGATAAGTGTGGTCCTTTAATTTGCAATGAATGATAGCATGAGGTAATGTGATTAATATTTATATCTCAAATGTTTTATATCTTTTGAAGTTATTATACATATACTCTTGTTAGAAAAGAATTAGGGTTTGAATGTCCATTTGTATGATTTATCCTTAATTCACCCAATTGTCATAACTAATTAAGTGACTCTAATCATGTAGTGACATGTGCCATAGATCTATCTAAGTGTCATAAATTTCCAGATAGTGAAATGAGTATTCCTAAGGGATACTCGGAGCGCATACTGATGAGTATGTGGGGTGCTTGTCATCCTGAATTCAAGTGTTAGGGATGATGACAGTGGTCATACCTAGCCCTCAGTTTGAGAACAGTTGTGGTCGTGTCTTGGTGATTATATATATATATATATATATATATATATATATATATATATAATGAGATTGGAGGACAACTATGGTTGTACCTCAGATGGTAGGGTTTGCATACACACCTCCTTTCACTAGTATTGTGACCTATACCAAGGACGAACTTGGTTGTTAGTAGCTTGACCTTATGTGTCGTTGTGGCGGACTCGTACTGACTAAGGGCAGAGAAGATCTTAGGAGTCCGACTCTTCCAAGATCTTGTATGGCACTGATTTCGACTTAGTAGTGGTCAGTTGGGATTTGATTGGTATTTCTCAAATCCCTCAGGGCAATGTAATAAAAGAAGTGATACCAGTCGTGTAGGGTTTAATACGTATCACATTGGTTGATTAACCCTTGTCTTGTCTTGTCTTTACACTACATAGTTCTTACATGATGCAGACTTATGAAAATTGTGCAATTCTACTTGATGTTACAAATTATTTGATTAACTGCTTAGCATGCTTAAACTATTCAATCTATTCATTTTGCTTATTCAATACCCTAACTACTCAATGTATTTACTGTTAATTAATATGTTATAATCAATATATGTTGGAGAGAGTTATATCTCTCGCTGGGACTGGGTCTCACCCGTGGGTCACCACATTTTTTAGGTGGTCGCGGGCAATGAGGTCGAGGTCATGCTATGGAAGAGAACCAACCTGGTGATCAATAGATTCAGAAGGTTGAATAGTTGTAGATGTTAGTAGTAGAGTCCTAGTGTCATCCATGTACTCTCAGGTTGGGGTATGGCATGTGTTTTCTAGATAATATACTTGTATCGATACGAGATTTTGGTAGTATGCCAATGTTTGTAAATATATGGCATGTACATGTGAAATATCTTTTGTATGCAGGATGTGACTGAGGTCTTTAGACCTATATGTAAATACTTGTTACAGTATATGAGAATGGAATGATGGACCTTTTGTAAATGTTCTAGAGTTTATTTACATTGTATGAATTGGTTTTAATTATCTTGCATTTTTTACTATGTGATTAATTAGTAGTTGATCATGTTTTGTGTTTTGAGTAATCTCGTTTAGCGTGATGAGGTGTCACAAAATTATAGAACAAAATGAAGATAGAGTTATTCCGTCACCCCCTTATTCTACCTTTATTGCATCCTTTCCAACTTCTCACGCCATTTTTCTCCATTATTGTCCTCCCACCTCAACATCAAGTTCCCTATTTACCAACCCACAGACTCTATGTATCTCCTCAAGGTCTTCACCAGTTGTATCATCATGGTCACTATCATTAACAACGTCGATAACAACATTGCTAACATCTTCAAGGTCAGTGCATTTTCACACACCTCCTCCCTTGTCACACTGTCAAATCCAAGATCCTTTCACCTTCACAAATTCTTTATTCTATCCTGGAAGGTACCAAACTTGAACATCTATTTGGCTAAGTCATGATGATTCCATGTGGAGACATCTTGGTCTAGGATTCAATCTCTAAGTGGAATGTTGACCAGGGATCATCCCTAGTAGGTTTGAGAGGTTCTGGATGGGTCTCCTTTTACGACCTTCCCCCACACTAATGGGAATTAGATATCTTCCATGAGATTTCTCATGCCATTGGAGCTACTCTACATTTTGTTATCCAGGGCACTCTCCAACCCACCAATTACATCAAAGCTTTATGCATTTTCTCAGTCAAGAAAACTATTGAACTACCTACATTGATCAAAATATGTTTTGGAGAAACTATTTACACCATCAAACTCATATCTAAAAACACATCCCCTCCATCCACCACCTTCACTGATCTTTTCAATCATCCCCTCCCATGGTTATGTCCTACCAACAACAAACCCAAAACTTTCTTTGAACCTTCGTGTAAGCATGTGGACATGAAAATGGTTTGGGAAAAAAAAGAAAACCTTCACACTATCCAAGAAAACCCTAAACCTAACAGCATGCCACAACACAAGAGACAGTGCATTCCCTCTCCTTCAAAGTTAGCAAATCAATCACCTTTCATGGATAAAGTCAAACCATTTTCTTTACAAAACAACCCAACCCGAGCTCCAAATATTGACAAAGCTACAATTCAAAGGCTCAAATCAACCATCATTGAAGAAATAAGATCATCTCAAAGTCCAAAGTACAAGAAGTCATAAAAGATTTTAGCTGTAGTAACATCCTTAAGATCCCTCATAACAACTCCAGAGGACAGACTAAGAAAAATTATAACGCTTTGATATGGGCATGTTAGGGATTTGATCCAC
Organism: Alisma plantago-aquatica; assembly: GCA_963693085.1. Taxonomy (NCBI): domain Eukaryota; kingdom Viridiplantae; phylum Streptophyta; class Magnoliopsida; order Alismatales; family Alismataceae; genus Alisma; species Alisma plantago-aquatica. The sequence goes on from OY856409.1 coordinate 880,731,077, forward strand.
GTTATTTGATTCATGTCACATGATATTTTAATGGCCTGGGTTACTCTTTTGTGTTATCACACATCATAACTTTATCACATAATTCAAGAGAAATTTGATCCTTTTTCCCATTATATTCATTGTCCACATTTTCATCTGATTAACTGGCATGCCTATAGTTTGTTCAGTTCTGATTGCATAATAGATGGAAATTCATATCTTTTTGTTGGTATGTCCAATGGGGTCAATTATATATTTTTTGAGATATAACCAATGGGATAGTCATAATTCTTGGTTTGGATTTGTTTCAAGAAGTTTTAGAGTTATCATGATTAGGGTTTAGAAACCTAATTAAGAAACTTTGGGTAATTATCACAGGTTTATTAAGATATAAGATCACAGATGCTAAGAGAGATTGTTCCTACTAAAATTAGGTAAGTGATCCATGCCTTATATTGAATCATAAAGTTTTGTTCGTGCCATATTTATAGTTTATATAGTACATGCTATCATGTCAACACTTTAGTAATTTAAGAGGTATCTATTATATGAATGTTACCATCAGATATTTTAACAATCATACCACTTCATGTTTTAGATCAGTAATGCAATAACAAGTGAAAACCATAAGTAAGATGAGATGAAATAAGATCGGAGCATGAATTAATAATTAGGACTTGTCTCATGAACATGTTGTGTAAGGTCAGTGCCTCATGACCCCCTTCATTTATGGGTTCATACCCAAAGCCTAGACACCTTGAGTGTGCTCAGTGAGGTTAATGTTTACGGGTTCAGTGAGATAAGATTAGTTATGGTTCATTGAGTAGGTGTCCTAATAAGAATGCATAATTACGTTAAGAATGAATCTGAAAGCCATTATTAATGTTTATGCATGTTCATATCAATTTCAATCATTATTCAAGTTATGTTCATAATTTTACTGAAACTTAATCACTTACAAACTATTTGACGAATGCATGGGTATGTGTTGATGCACATAGGTTGTTTGAATATGAGATAGATCTTAGGAGGTGGATCAATAATGAGTTCAAGACCTAGTTGGTTTCCGTCTATATGATCTAAGGAGGTTCAACTAGTTTATGAGTTATATCACTTATCATGTTCCTTATAGTTAGTTTTGTGAAAATGTATGAGAATTGGTGTAATTTTATCTGTGTACAATTATTATTATTGTTGTAATGAATGCTATATGATTTTTGCGACACTCTCACAGTGTAATCTTGTTGGTCCATGCTTCATGTTGTTATATATGGATCACATATGGGGGATGTTATAGGAAACTAGGTCAGCTTCTAGCATAGTAGGGGTTGTAGTAGCCTTGACTAGGAATGTTGTGGATAGAATTGAGATCTTCCATTTGTTGTTATTCATCTTATGCTTGGATGTTGTTTGCCATGACATTGTAACAACTATGGAAAATTAATTGGAATGGTCATTGCCTTTCCATGCTTCAAAAAACATATTTTCTTACTTCACTTGTGGTCTCATATGTTGTGGCTCTATGATTCTCTCATAGGCATTAAAAGGTGGTTCTAGACCCTCCTTCTTTAAGGACAAAAACTCCAAAGACTCCACTATGGATTTTAGTTCATAACCATTTTCTTGCATGGCTACCTTGAGAACACCTCCATGCTAACTCGGTGCTATGGATAGACATGTTGGCAGTACTAACACTTAAGGACTTCAATGCAGCCAAGAACTTAGTACCACCAACTTTGGAGTCGGTGGTACCAACTTTTTGCGATTAGAGCAAATTGTATAATGAACCAAATCCAATAGCTGCGACTTAGTGATGGCCTAAGCCCCCCTTATGACCTACAAGGAGTTCGACAATACTTGAGGATCATGATCTATTCCATTGTATGACAATAGATAGCAAGGACAAGAGAAAGGAGAAGAGATGGCCACGTCTTGGACGATCCAAGCACCTCTGTTGGGAAGATTTGTAGCCAGAGGATGGAAAATCTCCAAGTTCACCAGACCGAGTCATCCAGACCAGATTCTCAAGAGGTTACACAAATTTTCTTATGTTTTCCACATTTTTCTTCGCTTTCCCCCTTAGAGAAACAATGTAAATCATGTGGTGCTAATCCCGTTTGTTCCTTAGGATGTGGAAGTAGCCCAGTTTTTCATTTTAATTGACATTAAGATTTGATATATATATATATATATATATATATATATATATATATATATATATATATATATGGGCCCATCTTTATTTCCCGCGCGGGTAGCTACCCGCCCACCCTTCTGACCACTTTTTTTCAAAAAAAAATCGCAATTTTAGAGGACAATTTTGTCTAGCTCTCCAAAAAAATTTAGCCACAAATAATATCATTGGCCCCTCCAAAATCAAAAAACCCATCCTTATATATATCAGATGTATATTTTGTACAGAGTTACTTTTTTGGCCAGCAGAGTTACTTTTTTGACACCATAGTTACTTTTTTAACAACATCGTTACTTTCTTAGCCAGGAGAGATACTTTTTTGGCTTCCGGGTAGCGAAAATCCAGGCTACCCACGCGGGCAATGAATGAACGCCCTATATATATATATATATATATATATATATATATATATCTTAAAATTTGGGCATAAATCTATGATTGCTTCATGAATTATCTAGGCTTGATCACCATAGTTAGTTTCTCATTCCATTAATTGATTCAGAAGAGGGATTAAGGGTTGGATAGGTCATAGATTTACACAACTTATATTGTTTCTCATGAGAGGAGTTACGACTGTGAAGGATATAACCTATAGGTTTTATTAAGCCACTTAGCTCTCTCTAGGAGTGGGATTAGATTCAGTCTAGGTAGTGTATCACGATGTGGGAGTGGGTGATACTTGTTATAGGTCCTTTTGCCTATAATTTAGGATAAATTAATATTCATTAAATGATGTCAATTGTAATGAGAACCACAGTGAAATTGTATTCCTAAATAATCCATACAATATGTGATCAAACCAAAATATATTTAGAATTTAATTATTGCAATAAGATTAATCAACAATCAATCACTTTTCTGTAGGTCTGACTGATCATGTCATTGTCAGTAGTAGTTTCTAGATTCACATTTCCCTAAGTTTGACATATGGGTCTCATAAGCCTATATTACTCGACGCTTCCACTTGTGTGTTGCACGCATAGTATTAGCATGTCAAGTTTTTTGTAATGTTGCTGGGGAAATCGAAACTCTAGCACTATGAGTGTTGTGATCAGATACTCTAGGCCACATTTTTTTATTAGTTTCAAATTTTATTGCAATTATTTGTAGGTACTAGTGCATGGTTCACACTTGAACCGTGGATTACAGAGTATCTACCCCAACCATTGTAGATCAATAGGAGATTCTTCATGGGGAATAAGAATTTGAAGCTTCAAGTGGGAAGATCATCGAAACTCCACCACCACAGGTAGAGCAAGAAGAAGGATTAGTCATGTTGCAGAACAGTGATGACAATATGGAAGACATGCATGAGGAACAAATAGTTTGGGAAAAATCATGTAATCCTCAGCCACAACACAACTTGGGCCAATCAAATGGAAAGAAATCAATGTGGGAAGTTACAAGATAGATTCATGACTAGTGGCACTGGTCAAATCATAGGATTTTCATGGTCACAACATGGAGGATCCCATGGAACATATCAATAGCTTTGTAGAAAGTTGTGACATTCTGAAACTAGATAGGGTCCTAACAATTGTTATATACTTGAAGTTGTTCTCCTATTCCCTGTTAGATAAAGAAAAGTTTTAGTTTCCTAGCCTTCCTCTAAAATCAATAGAGACATGGGATGAAATGATTGACACCATCTTCAAGCTATGATTTCCACCCCATAAGACAAATGAACTAGTGGGGAAGACCCACAACTTCATGAAGCATGTTGAGGAGTTCTATTCTGAAGCTTGGGAGCAATTTTAGAAATTCTCAGGAAGGTCCCTCGTCATAGGATTGATCTATATGGGAAGGAGAATACACTCTACTATGGCCTACACAAAGGGGAGAGGAATAGTCTTGACAATGCAAAAGTAGGTTTCTTTCTAAACAATAAGGCTACAAGGTGCCATGAGATTTTATAGAACATGGCATAGAATCAATCCTAGGATGAAGAGAGAGAAGCACTTGTAACAATCAAAAGTTCTATAAAATCAAGGGATCTCAAAACACTAAAAGCTCAGATTGTCAGACTCACAAAGAGGCTCGATGAGAAATTAGGAACCTCATTTAGAGGTGAAGAGGAGGACTACATGTACTCGTGTCAACAATATCAAAAGAGAGGGCCCCTAGTAAGATATAGAAACTTGAAGACATGCTAGGTAGGCTAGTGAGTCATAATGGGGCCTTACTAGACCAGACAAAAAAGGGTGCATTAAAATCAAGATGCTCAAATTCACAATATTGAAAATTAGATCTCTTAGTTGGAAGCGGAGGTGGCATCTAAAAATAAGCCCAATCAGCAAGGATTCCCTGGGAACACAGAGATAACTCATATGCATCATTAAGTAAATGTTGTCTCTATTGTCGAGGAACTAGAGCATGTTATTGAGGAGTCATCAGAACAACACATTTCAAAGTCGGATTGGGAGTATATTCTCTACAAGTTCCATTTTCACACAACATGTATGGAAGACCAGAGGGATATAGAACGCCAGTGTACTATGTTCACACATGTACATAATTCAATACAAGGTCAGCAATAAGCGACACATATAGCACATCTACACCATTGTTGCAAGACAATGAAATTCAAGCTTCCACTACTACTATGTCCACACCCTCAGTTCTATAAAAGGTGTCTATTGAAGAAGAATAGGAGAAGGTTCCACTTCACAGTGGAACAGTTACAGTAAAAAAAGATGCACCCACAATTTAGAAGGAACAGACATAGGTCACCCCATCCATGAGAGACATTCTAAATTATGTTCTAGTAGTGTTTCCAAAACCCTAGTATATGAGGGGTCATGTTTCATGGTTTAATGGTTGTTGTGATTCACCATTTAGTCAAATGGACCATCCAAATGGTTGATAGACTTGCTTTCCTATTCACAAAAATATTAGCTTTTAATGTGACAATTAATGCATGTTATTACATCTGCACCAATCACTTGATCCAGTCCTAGTGATCATCCAATTGGTCGATTGGACAATCCAGTTGGTCGATTAGATCTCTTAACAAGTCGACAGTAACTATATATATTCAATTGATTGGACACTCCAATCGGTCGACTGGTTGTTTCCATAATCAAATATGAATTCAGTTTAGTCAGTTGAGTGGACATTCCAATCGATCGATTAGCACACCAGTCGGTCGACTAGACTCTCTAGTTGGTTGATTCTTTCACTAGTTTCATTTAAGTTGATTACTTAAACACATTAGTAACCAATTTAAACCTTATCCACTATAAACTCCTATTCAAGGTACATCCAATGTTTGTGACCCTATAGGTCTCAAATTAAGTTAGTAGTAAATGTCCAGAACTAGATTCTGAAATCATAAGAAATGAGAGGTATGTAGCAATACTTCATTACTACTCAAATAATTGGAAAATTGGAGAACAATTTCAACCTACATATGTGATCATTGGTATACTGATCATATAGTTCCTTTGTCCTAGATAACTAGATTGAATGTGAGGCATGGAATCTTTGTCCACTTAATACTCAATATATGTTTCTTGAAATAGAGCACACTACAGAGATGGATAAGATCTCAATATCACATATTGACTGACATGAGCATGGCCATGTTTTTCTCAGTCTCAGTTATCAAGTGGCTGGGATATCAACTCCAGTAGTAGGGAAAAGTCCCATATACCTCACTCACATTCAATTCCCATGTGTCACAAAGTACCCAATCATCATCTTTATCGCAATCCTTATTCAAGGTCACATTGGATGGTGTCAAAGTTAATTTAATGACATGTGATGAACGTAGTGACTTCAGGTCTAAGAACCACAATCACCACTATTACTTTGAGACCTAATTCTAACTACCATTTTGTGGTATAAATTTATCACTAAGGTGAGTCTGTCTGTTACACTATTCTCTAAAAAGTACCTATGTGTTTAAATTGATATCCATAACATGATTAATGAGATTTTTTCATTAGTGAACTCACATTCTAGTCTTATGTGTAATTTTCTTCCACAATAATATAAGACTAGGGACATAATATGAATGCATATACTCTTAACATAAATATTATCTCATTGTTCAACCCCTTAACATGAAGACATATGTTATCGATTAACATCATTCTTTAGATATATATATCATGATGTGTCAACATCCTATAACTAAAACAAACATAATAGATGGAACTGCCTTTATTATTATTATCAAAACAAGTACATGATGCCACATTCCATACATCATATGATTGTGTCTTTGAGCATATATACTAGCAATTGATCCATTCATTTAGAGTTACTTGGACATGCCAAAATTGTATGAGTAGATCATAATGCACTTTCTTATCATCCTTGTCATTAACCCTATCATATAGAAATATAGATGACTACAACCATAATGGATCCTCAACATCAGAGAAGAGGCTCAAAGTAACATAGTATTGGTTTTTATGTGCACATTTTATATACACTTTTTGTACACTTTTGCACACAAATTCAGTCCATTTTGTGTTCCATTTTGCCTCTAATCATACTTGATTTCTCACCTTTTTAGTTGTTTTACTTGCTACATGATTATGACCATAGGTACACAAAAAAGATGAACAAGTGGAGTCAATCCAAGCCAAATTTGACCTTAGTTGGATTCTCCAATGATTTGCAATTGGTCTAGAGGATTCCTTGAAGCTTCAGAGAAGGACACACCATGTGTTATTTTTCACATAGCATGTATCATTTCAGAAAGGTTACTCTTCAACAATAAAGAAGTGACATGGCATGTACTTTTGAGAACACGTCGTGTCCATTCAGCCAAGAAATCAACAAAGGTTGTTGTATCAAGATGACACGACGTGCATTAAATGCACACACCATACCTTATTACTTAACACACCCTACTTTAAATACACATGACATGTGTTAAATAACACACACCGTGTGTAATTTGATCAGTTTGACTTTAGACGGGAGCTACATGGTGTGCCTTTTAGCAACATGTCATGCACTCTTCATATTAGAAGTTTTAGCCACAATTGCATATGATGACACACCATGTGTCTTCTCAGACATGATGTGTCTTTGAAACTTTCTACAATTTTGAAAATACAGCCATCCCTCGTTTAAGTACTAAAACTCTAATATGAGATTGTTATCTCTCGTCATTTGGAGCAAATTTTGATAGAAGAATGGTTCAGACCAATGGAGAGGCAATTTTGGAGAGGAAGAAGAGGTTTCTTGGGAGAAAACCTTCATTCTTCTCCATTTTTCTTCAAGGAGTAAAATAGAGCTTCTCTACTTCACCCACACCTCTCGGGAGAGAAGGTTGTCTGAGTAGAAGAAGCTACAAGAGTGGAATTTAGCCCCAAAGACAGAGTTCTACCTTTTCTTCTTCATCCCTTGTGTTTTATTTGTTCTTCCCCTTCTCTAATCATGTCAAACTACAAAGTTTGTGGTTTATACATGTGTTTCTTCATTATGTACGAGTAGAATCCTTTTTTTGGACATGGGAGAGTATCTCCCATGCTATTACTCATGTGAACTCGTAATTGTTAACTAATGGTAGTTAGTTTGCTTCTCCAAGAGTTTCTATGCTGTTTATTGCTTGTATTCTTGAGTGGCCATCTAGCCTACAAGTCTTATGCTTCTTTATTCAATATGGGAAGGTGTGTAGAGAAGTAAGGAGTAGTTTTCTTGGCAATGGATCCATGACTGCAGGAGTGTATCATATACGTTGAGGATCTAAGATTATAGTTCATGTCTTAACATAGGGATGGAAGTGCTATGAATAGATGGGAATTATCTCATATCATCAGAAGATGTATGATGACAATAATCTCCTTTGCAAGCTAACTAACATGTTATTTTCATAGTTTCATGTGAGTAATGGTGTGTAAGTGAAATCCTATGACCAAGATTCCTTAAAAAATGAACTAAATCACTTTTTAGTTTTAGTTCACTTGGTTCTTTAATTGCTAATTAGAGAATCATCATTCATCCCAAATTTTGCAAATTGATCTAGATTATTGAATATTAGCATGCCTGTGCCTAACTATACCATGCTCCCTTGGACAATCTCGAGTTATAAATTTAAGACTTGCACATCAGCTAATAAGGGAGAATTGATATTTATTTGTTAGAGTAAGAAGTGTAAATTAGTAAGTGAGAATAGATCAACTTCCCCTCACTTCATCATTTAATTTTCATCTTATTCATATACCATAACTTATATTAATTGTTTGTGTTCTCGCCCTCTTGTGATTTTTTAGGTTTGCATGTGGATCTCTAAATGGGATCTTCAATCATCAATCTACTTTGACGATGAGATTGAGCTTACCTTGAGAAGCCAAAGAAGAGAAAGGAGGAGTGAAAACTCTCAGCCATCATCATTACATTCAAGGCCTAGTAAGATATAGAAACTTGAAGACATGCTAGGTAGGCTAGTGAGTCATAATGGGGCCTTACTAGACCAGACAAAAAAGGGTGCATTAAAATCAAGATGCTCAAATTCACAATATTGAAAATTAGATCTCTTAGTTGGAAGCGGAGGTGGCATCTAAAAATAAGCCCAATCAGCAAGGATTCCCTGGGAACACAGAGATAACTCATATGCATCATTAAGTAAATGTTGTCTCTATTGTCGAGGAACTAGAGCATGTTATTGAGGAGTCATCAGAACAACACATTTCAAAGTCAGATTGGGAGTATATTCTCTACAAGTTCCATTTTCACACAACATGTATGGAAGACCAGAGGGATATAGAACGCCAGTGTACTATGTTCACACATGTACATAATTCAATACAAGGTCAGCAACAAGCGACACATATAGCACATCTACACCATTGTTGCAAGATAATGAAATTCAAGCTTCCACTACTACTATGTCCACACCCTCAGTTCTATAAAAGGTGTCTATTGAAGAAGAATAGGAGAAGGTTCCACTTCACAGTGGAACAGTTACAGTAAAAAAGGATGCACCCACAATTTAGAAGGAACAGACATAGGTCACCCCATCCATGAGAGACATTCTAAATTGTGTTCTAGTAGTGTTTCCAAAACCCTAGTATATGAGGGGTCATGTTTCATGGTTTAATGGTTGTTGTGATTCACCATTTAGTCAAATGGACCATCCAAATGGTTGATAGACTTGCTTTCCTATTCACAAAAATATTAGCTTTTAATGTGACAATTAATGCATGTTATTACATCTGCACCAATCACTTGATCCAGTCCTAGTGATCATCCAATTGGTCGATTGGACAATCCAGTTGGTAGATTAGATCTCTTAACAAGTCGACAGTAACTATATATATTCAATTGATTGGACACTCCAATCGGTCGACTGGTTGTTTCCATAATCAAATATGAATTCAGTTTAGTCAGTTGAGTGGACATTCCAATCGATCGATTAGCACACCAGTCGGTCGACTAGACTCTCTAGTTGGTTGATTCTTTCACTAGTTTCATTTAAGTTGATTACTTAAACACATTAGTAACCAATTTAAACCTTATCCACTATAAACTCCTATTCAAGGTACATCCAATGTTTGTGACCCTATAGGTCTCAAATTAAGTTAGTAGTAAATGTCCAGAACTAGATTCTGAAATCATAAGAAATGAGAGGTATGTAGCAATACTTCATTACTACTCAAATAATTGGAAAATTGGAGAACAATTTCAACCTACATATGTGATCATTGGTATACTGATCATATAGTTCCTTTGTCCTAGATAACTATATTGAATGTGAGGCATGGAATCTTTGTCCACTTAATACTCAATATATGTTTCTTGAAATAGAGCACACTACAGAGATGGATAAGATCTCAATATCACATATTGACTGACATGAGCATGGCCATGTTTTTCTCAGTCTCAGTTATCAAGTGGCTGGGATATCAACTCCAGTAGTAGGGAAAAGTCCCATATACCTCACTCACATTCAATTCCCATGTGTCACAAAGTACCCAATCATCATCTTTATCGCAATCCTTATTCAAGGTCACATTGGATGGTGTCAAAGTTAATTTAATGACATGTGATGAACGTAGTGACTTCAGGTCTAAGAACCACAATCACCACTATTACTTTGAGACCTAATTCTAACTACCATTTTGTGGTATAAATTTATCACTCTTAAGGTGAGTCTGTCTGTTACACTATTCTCTAAAAAGTACCTATGTGTTTAAATTGATATCCATAACATGATTAATGAGATTTTTTCATTAGTGAACTCACATTCTAGTCTTATGTGTAATTTTCTTCCACAATAATATAAGACTAGGGACATAATATGAATGCATATACTCTTAACATAAATATTATCTCATTGTTCAACCCCTTAACATGAAGACATATGTTATCGATTAACATCATTCTTTAGATATATATATCATGATGTGTCAACATCCTATAACTAAAACAAACATAATAGATAGAACTGCCTTTATTATTATTATCAAAACAAGTACATGATGCCACATTCCATACATCATATGATTGTGTCTTTGAGCATATATACTAGCAATTGATCCATTCATTTAGAGTTACTTGGACATGCCAAAATTGTATGAGTAGATCATAATGCACTTTCTTATCATCCTTGTCATTAACCCTATCATATAGAAATATAGATGACTACAACCATAATGGATCCTCAACATCAGAGAAGAGGCTCAAAGTAACATAGTATTGGTTTTTATGTGCACATTTTATATACACTTTTTGTACACTTTTGCACACAAATTCAGTCCATTTTGTGTTCCATTTTGCCTCTAATCATACTTGATTTCTCACCTTTTTAGTTGTTTTACTTGCTACATGATTATGACCATAGGTACACAAAAAAGATGAACAAGTGGAGTCAATCCAAGCCAAATTTGACCTTAGTTGGATTCTCCAATGATTTGCAATTGGTCTAGAGGATTCCTTGAAGCTTCAGAGAAGGACACACCATGTGTTATTTTTCACATAGCATGTATCATTTCAGAAAGGTTACTCTTCAACAATAAAGAAGTGACATGGCATGTACTTTTGAGAACACGTCGTGTCCATTCAGCCAAGAAATCAACAAAGGTTGTTGTATCAAGATGACACGACGTGCATTAAATGCACACACCATACCTTATTACTTAACACACCCTACTTTAAATACACATGACATGTGTTAAATAACACACACCGTGTGTAATTTGATCAGTTTGACTTTAGACGGGAGCTACATGGTGTGTCTTTTAGCAACATGTCATGCACTCTTCATATTAGAAGTTTTAGCCACAATTGCATATGATGACACACCGTGTGTCTTCTCAGACATGATGTGTCTTTGACACTTTCTACAATTTTGAAAAGACAGCCATCCCTCGTTTAAGTACTAAAACTCTAATATGAGATTGTTATCTCTCGTCATTTGGAGCAAATTTTGATAGAAGAATGGTTCAGACTAATGGAGAGGCAATTTTGGAGAGGAAGAAGAGGTTTCTTGGGAGAAAACCTTCATTCTTCTCCATTTTTCTTCAAGGAGTAAAATAGAGCTTCTCTACTTCACCCAGACCTCTCGGGAGAGAAGGTTGTCTGAGTAGAAGAAGCTACAAGAGTGGAATTTAGCCCCAAAGACAGAGTTCTACCTTTTCTTCTTCATCCCTTGTGTTTTATTTGTTCTTCCCCTTCTCTAATCATGTCAAACTACAAAGTTTGTGGTTTATACATGTGTTTCTTCATTATGTACGAGTAGAATCCTTTTTTTGGACATGGGAGAGTATCTCCCATGCTATTACTCATGTGAACTCGTAATTGTTAACTAATGGTAGTTAGTTTGCTTCTCCAAGAGTTTCTATGCTGTTTATTGCTTGTATTCTTGAGTGGCCATCTAGCCTACAAGTCTTATGCTTCTTTATTCAATATGGGAAGGTGTGTAGAGGAGTAAGGAGTAGTTTTCTTGGCAATGGATCCATGACTGCAGGAGTGTATCATATACGTTGAGGATCTAAGATTATAGTTCATGTCTTAACATAGGGATGGAAGTGCTATGAATAGATGGGAATTATCTCATATCATCAGAAGATGTATGATGACAATAATCTCCTTTGCAAGATAACTAACATGTTATTTTCATAGTTTCATGTGAGTAATGGTGTGTAAGTGAAATCCTATGAACAAGATTCCTTAAAAAATGAACTAAATCACTTTTTAGTTTTAGTTCACTTGGTTCTTTAATTGCTAATTAGAGAATCATCATTCATCCCAAATTTTGCAAATTGATCTAGATTATTGAATATTAGCATGCCTGTGCCTAACTATACCATGCTCCCTTGGACAATCTCGAGTTATAAATTTAAGACTTGCACATCAGCTAATAAGGGAGAATTGATATTTATTTGTTAGAGTAAGAAGTGTTAATTAGTAAGTGAGAATAGATCAACTTCCCCTCACTTCATCATTTAATTTTCATCTTATTCATATACCATAACTTATATTAATTGTTTGTGTTCTCGCCCTCTTGTGATTTTTTAGGTTTGCATGTGGATCTCTAAATGGGATCTTCAATCATCAATCTACTTTGACGATGAGATTGAGCTTACCTTGAGAAGCCAAAGAAGAGAAAGGAGGAGTGAAAACTCTCAGCCATCATCATTACATTCAAGGCCTAGTAAGATATAGAAACTTGAATACATGCTAGGTAGGCTAGTGAGTCATAATGGGGCCTTACTAGACCAGACAAAAAAGGGTGCATTAAAATCAAGATGCTCAAATTCACAATATTGAAAATTAGATCTCTTAGTTGGAAGCGGAGGTGGCATCTAAAAATAAGCCCAATCAGCAAGGATTCCCTGGGAACACAGAGATAACTCATATGCATCATTAAGTAAATGTTGTCTCTATTGTCGAGGAACTAGAGCATGTTATTGAGGAGTCATCAGAACAACACATTTCAAAGTCGGATTGGGAGTATATTCTCTACAAGTTCCATTTTCACACAACATGTATGGAAGACCAGAGGGATATAGAACACCAGTGTACTATGTTCACACATGTACATAATTCAATACAAGGTCAGCAATAAGCGACACATATAGCACATCTACACCATTGTTGCAAGACAATGAAATTCAAGCTTCCACTACTACTATGTCCACACCCTCAGTTCTATAAAAGGTGTCTATTGAAGAAGAATAGGAGAAGGTTCCACTTCACAGTGGAACAGTTACAGTAAAAAAAGATGCACCCACAATTTAGAAGGAACAGACGTAGGTCACCCCATCCATGAGAGACATTCTAAATTGTGTTCTAGTAGTGTTTCCAAAACCCTAGTATATGAGGGGTCATGTTTCATGGTTTAATGGTTGTTGTGATTCACCATTTAGTCAAATGGACCATCCAAATGGTTGATAGACTTGCTTTCCTATTCACAAAAATATTAGCTTTTAATGTGACAATTAATGCATGTTATTACATCTGCACCAATCACTTGATCCAGTCCTAGTGATCATCCAATTGGTCGATTGGACAATCCAGTTGGTCGATTAGATCTCTTAACAAGTCGACAGTAACTATATATATTCAATTGATTGGACACTCCAATCGGTCGACTGGTTGTTTCCATAATCAAATATGAATTCAGTTTAGTCAGTTGAGTGGACATTCCAATCGATCGATTAGCACACCAGTCGGTTGACTAGACTCTCTAGTTGGTTGATTCTTTCACTAGTTTCATTTAAGTTGATTACTTAAAAACATTAGTAACCAATTTAAACCTTATCCACTATAAACTCCTATTCAAGGTACATCCAATGTTTGTGACCCTATAGGTCTCAAATTAAGTTAGTAGTAAATGTCCAGAACTAGATTCTGAAATCATAAGAAATGAGAGGTATGTAGCAATACTTCATTACTACTCAAATAATTGGAAAATTGGAGAACAATTTCAACCTACATATGTGATCATTGGTATACTGATCATATAGTTCCTTTGTCCTAGATAACTAGATTGAATGTGAGGCATGGAATCTTTGTCCACTTAATACTCAATATATGTTTCTTGAAATAGAGCACACTACAGAGATGGATAAGATCTCAATATCACATATTGACTGACATGAGCATGGCCATGTTTTTCTCAGTCTCAGTTATCAAGTGGCTGGCATATCAACTCCAGTAGTAGGGAAAAGTCCCATATACCTCACTCACATTCAATTCCCATGTGTCACAAAGTACCCAATCATCATCTTTATCGCAATCCTTATTCAAGGTCACATTGGATGGTGTCAAAGTTAATTTAATGACATGTGATGAACGTAGTGACTTCAGGTCTAAGAACCACAATCACCACTATTACTTTGAGACCTAATTCTAACTACCATTTTGTGGTATAAATTTATCACTCTTAAGGTGAGTCTGTCTGTTACACTATTCTCTAAAAAGTACCTATGTGTTTAAATTGATATCCATAACATGATTAATGAGATTTTTTCATTAGTGAACTCACATTCTAGTCTTATGTGTAATTTTCTTCCACAATAATATAAGACTAGGGACATAATATGAATGCATATACTCTTAACATAAATATTATCTCATTGTTCAACCCCTTAACATGAAGACATATGTTATCGATTAACATCATTCTTTAGATATATATATCATGATGTGTCAACATCCTATAACTAAAACAAACATAATAGATGGAACTGCCTTTATTATTATTATCAAAACAAGTACATGATGCCACATTCCATACATCATATGATTGTGTCTTTGAGCATATATACTAGCAATTGATCCATTCATTTAGAGTTACTTGGACATGCCAAAATTGTATGAGTAGATCATAATGCACTTTCTTATCATCCTTGTCATTAACCCTATCATATAGAAATATAGATGACTACAACCATAATGGATCCTCAACATCAGAGAAGAGGCTCAAAGTAACATAGTATTTGTTTTTATGTGCACATTTTATATACACTTTTTGTACACTTTTGCACACAAATTCAGTCCATTTTGTGTTCCATTTTGCCTCTAATCATACTTGATTTCTCACCTTTTTAGTTGTTTTACTTGTTACATGATTATGACCATAGGTACACAAAAAAGATGAACAAGTGGAGTCAATCCAAGCCAAATTTGACCTTAGTTGGATTCTCCAATGATTTGCAATTGGTCTAGAGGATTCCTTGAAGCTTCAGAGAAGGACACACCATGTGTTATTTTTCACATAGCATGTATCATTTCAGAAAGGTTACTCTTCAACAATAAAGAAGTGACATGGCATGTACTTTTGAGAACACGTCGTGTCCATTCAGCCAAGAAATCAACAAAGGTTGTTGTATCAAGATGACATGACGTGCATTAAATGCACACACCATACCTTATTACTTAACACACCCTACTTTAAATACACATGACATGTGTTAAATAACACACACCGTGTGTAATTTGATCAGTTTGACTTTAGACAGGAGCTACATGGTGTGTCTTTTAGCAACATGTCATGCACTCTTCATATTAGAAGTTTTAGCCACAATTGCATATGATGACACACCGTGTGTCTTCTCAGACATGATGTGTCTTTGACACTTTCTACAATTTTGAAAAGACAGCCATCCCTCGTTTAAGTACTAAAACTCTAATATGAGATTGTTATCTCTCGTCATTTGGAGCAAATTTTGATAGAAGAATGGTTCAGACCAATGGAGAGGCAATTTTGGAGAGGAAGAAGAGGTTTCTTGGGAGAAAACCTTCATTCTTCTCCATTTTTCTTCAAGGAGTAAAATAGAGCTTCTCTACTTCACCCAGACCTCTCGGGAGAGAAGGTTGTCTGAGTAGAAGAAGCTACAAGAGTGGAATTTAGCCCCAAAGACAGAGTTCTACCTTTTCTTCTTCATCCCTTGTGTTTTATTTGTTCTTCCCCTTCTCTAATCATGTCAAACTACAAAGTTTGTGGTTTATACATGTGTTTCTTCATTATGTACGAGTAGAATCCTTTTTTTGGACATGGGAGAGTATCTCCCATGCTATTACTCATGTGAACTCGTAATTGTTAACTAATGGTAGTTAGTTTGCTTCTCCAAGAGTTTCTATGTTGTTTATTGCTTGTATTCTTGAGTGGCCATCTAGCCTACAAGTCTTATGCTTCTTTATTCAATATGGGAAGGTGTGTAGAGAAGTAAGGAGTAGTTTTCTTGGCAATGGATCCATGACTGCAGGAGTGTATCATATACGTTGAGGATCTAAGATTATAGTTCATGTCTTAACATAGGGATGGAAGTGCTATGAATAGATGGGAATTATCTCATATCATCAGAAGATGTATGATGACAATAATCTCCTTTGCAAGCTAACTAACATGTTATTTTCATAGTTTCATGTGAGTAATGGTGTGTAAGTGAAATCCTATGACCAAGATTCCTTAAAAAATGAACTAAATCACTTTTTAGTTTTAGTTCACTTGGTTCTTTAATTGCTAATTAGAGAATCATCATTCATCCCAAATTTTGCAAATTGATCTAGATTATTGAATATTAGCATGCCTGTGCCTAACTATACCATGCTCCCTTGGACAATCTTGAGTTATAAATTTAAGACTTGCACATCAGCTAATAAGGGAGAATTGATATTTATTTGTTAGAGTAAGAAGTGTTAATTAGTAAGTGAGAATAGATCAACTTCCCCTCACTTCATCATTTAATTTTCATCTTATTCATATACCATAACTTATATTAATTGTTTGTGTTCTCGCCCTCTTGTGATTTTTTAGGTTTGCATGTGGATCTCTAAATGGGATCTTCAATCATCAATCTACTTTGACGATGAGATTGAGCTTACCTTGAGAAGCCAAAGAAGAGAAAGGAGGAGTGAAAACTCTCAGCCATCATCATTACATTCAAGGCCTACATCTTCACAACCATATTTTCCCGCTCATCAACAACCAACCATGGAAGTCACTGCCCATTAAAGGAGTTTGTTATTGATTCTGCAATCAACATTTGTAGAGATATTAGTCATCTAATCATAGAAGCCAATAATTTCTCTATCAACACCATTATCATATAGATGATTCAGCTAAATGGTGTTCTTGCTGATGATATGCATATGATGTTGTTTACTTTCACGTAACAGAGTTTCTGTAGTCCATGGGCACCTTTAGATAAATGGTGTTCTTGCTGATGATATACATATGATGTTGTTTACTTTCACCTTAAAAGGCAGAGACAAGGTGTGGCTCTCTTCCTTGCCGCAAAGATTCATTAAGAGTTGGGACAATATGCTGAGTGTTTTCCTTACTAAGTACTTTCCTCCTACAAAGACCACACATCTATAGGCAGCTCACCAAGTTCAAGCAACAAGAAGGTGAAACACTCTATGATATGTGGGAGCAATTTAAAGACATGAAATGCCTCTTTCCTCACCATGGTTTGACAAATTGGCTATTTCTTCAAACCTTCTACAGTGGGTTGTTCTACAATACCTGTATGATAGTGGATGTACCTATAAACAGAGATCTCATGAACAAATCGTACATGGAACTCAACCAGTGCCAATGGATTTTAAAAGGAATGAGTCAATCGTTCTCATCTAGAAACACCTCAAAGAAGTCAAGTGGAAAGAACAACGTAGACGTTGTTGACCATATCACGGAAAAGCTTGATGCCTTTTCATAGAAGTTTGAAAGATAGAGTACATATTCTACCAAGGAAGCTGAGCAAGTTTGTGATGCATGTGGATCTATAGGGAACAATTCTTCTTATTTTTCCCAACAAATGAATGTGGGAGAAATGTCAGAACAAGTAAATGTTGTGGGTGGCTTTGGAAACATACAACCCTATAACCCATTTTTCAATACTTACATTCTGGGATGGAGGGATCATCCAAACTTCTTCTACAAAAACAAAAACTTCCAGTTCCACAACAACAAATTCAAGGCCAAAGTCAACAACAAAAAATGGGAAACTGAAAGCCTATGAAGAACAACCAGCTGTCGAGATTCAATAACAAAAATAGGTGCTACAATCAACCTCAACCTAAACCAAGTTTGGAGAGCATGCTAGAAACTTTTTGTGTCAGTTCAAATGTGGCAGAATTATGAACTTTGTGCCCATTAGGAAACTCTTAAAAGATGTTATAACTCAACTCTCTTCAAAGGTTGATGTTTTTTTACTAATACAAAGATGTTGGAAACCCAAGTTTCACAATAAGGTCTCGCCAATCAAAGAACACCTTTCGGTTACCTATCTAGCCAACTGAAGATGAACCCTAAAGAGACATTCAAATGTGTAAGGCTAAGGAGTGGAGCTGTAGTTGGAGGATCTTCACCTCCTTCAAGGAGGAAATCAAATGAGGTTATTGATATGAGTGTAGAAGAGACAAATGAAAACTAGAGAAAAAGATTGTTGGAAATTCTCAAGAAGGTGACTCTTTTTGCAAATCTAATGCTCCTTTCCCTCATAGGTTTTCTAACAAGAAGGATGATGAAAAGTTCAGCAAGTTCATGGAAATTTTAAACAAGATCTATGTAAATATTCCACTAGTTGAAGTCATATATAAAATTTCCTCTTATGCCAAGTTTTTGAAAGACATTCTCACAATGAAGAGGAGTCCTAAACAAGATAAAATAGTGATGCTATCACAAAGAATCAATTCTATTATTCAGAATAGGTTGCCAAATAAACTTGACAATCTTGATGCATTCACTCTTTCATGCAAGATTGGGGATTCAACCTTTGATAAGGGATTGGTTGATCTCGGTGCTAGTATCAGTCTGATTCCATTTTCTTTGTGGGAAAAGCTACATTGGGGATATTTGAAACCAACTTCAATGTCTATTAAGTTGGTTGATTTGTCAATCAGATATCCTAGAGAGATTTTTGAAAACATCTCCATGTAGATAGGAAAGTTATACATAAACTTGTGATTTTGTAGTTTTAGACATGCGTGAAGATCTGAAAAATCTTATTCTCTTTGGGAGGCATTTTTCAAAACTACAGGTTGTATTGTAGATGTAAGAAAATGAAGTCTAACTATCAGTGTTGGGGATGGAGCTATAGAATTTTTTATTTTTTATTCTATGAAAGCACCCAACACCAAAAATTATCTTTATTTGATGGAAAAAATTCATACATTTCTCAAGGAAGACAATAATTCTTTTGAATCTATTTTTGATGACCTTGAGGGTGAAAATGATATAGAAGACTTGATGACTATTCTCAATGGGAAAAATTCTGAAGCTGCAAAAGGTCCATCTATTATTGAAACACCAAAAGAGATGGAGGAAAAAAAACACCATAAAAAAGTTAGAATTAAAACCCCTCCCACCAGGATTGAGGTATGCTTTCTTAGACTCAAATTTCACTTCTCATGTCGTAATAAATTCTGAATTTAGTCAAGAACAAGAGGATAAATTGTTGAAAGAACTTACACTTTATAAAGGTGTGATAGGTTATTCTTTTGATGATTAGAAAGGAATTAATCCTTCCATTTGTATGCACCATATAGCTTTGGAACAAGACATTAAACCATGTATAGAACCCCTAAGAAGGTTAAATCAAAACATGATGGATGTTGTTAAAAAAAGAAAATCTTTAAAGTAAAAGATGTTGGGATAATTTACCCTATCCCTAATAGCCCTTTCATAAGTCCTATACATGTTGTACCAAAAAAGGAAGGAACCACTGTAACAAAGGGGGATAATGATGAATTAATCCAAACACGAGCAGTTACAGGGTGGAGAATGTGCATTGATTTTAGAAAAATAAACAAAGCCACAAGAAAAGTCCATTTTCCTTTGCCATTTATTGATTTAATCTTGGAAAGACTTGCTAGCTGTTCCTACTTTTTCTACTTAGATGGGTATTCCAGATTCTTTCAAATCCCTATTTACCTACTTCATCAAGAAAAAACAACCTTCACATGAACTTAGTGGACATATGCCTATAGGTGAATGACTTTCAGGCTATGTAATGCGTCTGTCACTTTTCAAAGATGCATGATGGCCACATTCTCTAATTTCATAGAAAATATTATGGAAATATTCATCAATGATTTCAATATTTATGGCAATTCTTTTGATGATTGCTTGCTAAATCTAAGTAAAGTTTTATAGAGATGTAAACAAGTCAACCTTGTTTTCAATTGGGAGATGTTCCATTTCATGGTACAATCGGGTGTTGTACTTAGACATGTCATATCAAGCAAAGGAATTTAGGTTGATAAGGAAAAGGTAGAAGCCATTGAATAGATGTCAACTACAACCACAATGAAAGATGTTCGAAGCTTCTTAGGACATGCATGGTTCTACAGAAGGTTCATTTAAGATTTCTCTAGGATTGCAAAGCCTCTCTATTCTCTATTGGCAAAATATGTTGAGTTCATTTTCAATGAAGAATGGCAAACAACTTTCTGAATATTGAAACATGCTCTAATTTTAGTCCTATTAAACAACCACCAGACTGGAGTGCTTCATTTAAATTATTTGTGATGCTAGAGATTATGCTATAGGGGCGATCTTTGGACAGAGGCAAGAGTATAAACTTCATTCCATCCATTATGTAAGTAAAAACTTAGATGATGCATAGATCAATTATGCCACAATCAAGAAGGATATGATTTCCATAGTCTATTCCTTTGATAAATTTTGACAATATCAAGTGGGTTTTAAAGTCATTATCTATATGAATCATGCCTCCATTAGATATCACATGAACAAGAAGGATGCCAAACCGCATTTAATCTGGTTGATATTATTGTTTTAGGAGTTTGACTTGGAGATTAAAGATAAGATGGGAATAGAAAATAATGTGATTGGCCATCTTTCACGTCCGAAAACATATGCAAATGCAAAGTTCCTATTGATGACAATATTCCTATTGAAAATCTCTACATTTGATCTTACCACAGTTCCTATTGATGACAATTTTACATCATGTAGGAAGTCATCTATGATACCACAGTTTATTGATCTTACCAATTATCTAGCCACTAGATGCCTTCCTCCTGATATTATATATCAACAGAAAAGGAAGTTCTTACATGATGTAAAATTTTACTATTGGGACGATTCACTCTGGTTTAAACAATGTGCAGATGGGATAACCCGGAGATGCATTCCAAATGAAGATATTCCAAATGTGATTTTAGAATGTTACTCTTCCCCTTATGGAGGACATTTTGGAGGAGATAAGACTGACAAAAATTTTACAAGCAGGTTTCTATTGGACAACTTAATTCTGGGATGTAAATGCATTTGTTAAATCATGTGGTAGATGCCAAAGATCTGAAGGTATTTTAAAAAAAAAAAGATGAGATGTCATTGAAATCAATTTTGCAGATAGAAGTATTTGATGTGTGGGGAATAGATTAAATGGGTCCTTGTTATAACCTCAATTTCCTGAGTATATAATGAAAAGTGTAACTCTCTTTTCAAGAATAAATGAAATCTATTTCTTTGATTTGTGATGGATTTCGTGTGAAATGCCCTTGATTGATTGATAATGGGCTTTGTTGGCCATTGATCCCAATTGAAAAGAAAAGAGAAATAAAAAGGAAAAGGATTTCATTAAATAAAAGGAGAATATGTGAAATAGAAATAGAAAAGAGGATAAAGGCAAGTAAATATTCTCTAATATGGGAATTCATGCCTTTAGTTTTTCTTGAGGTCCAAGGGACCCAAAATAATAAGATAATAGCAAAGGGAAAAGAAATACTAATTAATTTTGGATTAATTAAAGGATAACTTGGGAGGGAAGGAAACCTTCTCATCCATTGGAATTTGTTTCCAAAATTTCGTAAATATCTAGATAATGTCAATATGAACTTTCCCTTAAATTTTGAGATAAAAAGGAGCTATAGTTTAGGAGATATGATTTTCTCAAAAAAAAATAGCATTATTTTGCAAATAGGAATATGTATCTCCTTTTGGTTGATCGCGAGCAAGGAGGACCGTTGGATCTTGATCCGACGCCTGGCGCTAATCGTCTAAGTCCCACTAGGACTGGGACTCTGTGAGTTACAGAGAGATTTTCCTCTCAGGTTTTCTCGTGATCCAGAGAGTGTGCAAGCCCGATGATGATTTCTTTGGACTCAGAGGGTGAAACTGAGGAAAACCAACCCTACTTTGTAGGGGATTGGCCACCTATTGGGAGAATTCCCAATCCGACAGGAACCTATCCCGACCCTATTTATAGGGGAGGGTGAACGAGATACCAGTACATACTTTTGCTACCCTAACCTCTGTGGAAGAGTGTGAGGAGTGTTTTAGTGCCTTTAATTGATCCTTTCATCCTGACCTTCACCCTCATCACCTCTGCAAACCTCACCAGAGTCCGGTGAGTAGGAGAGGGTCACGGCGTGATCACGGCCTGCAATTGGAGCCCTAGTCGAGTTCGAAAGAGGTAGGCAAAGCTCCCTGTATGTTTTGTGTGCTCGCATGCAAACGGGATCGAGAAGTCAACTACGGAGTTGACCCTCGCAATAGCAGCAAGGTCGTGAGGTTGAAGAAGGACTTTGTGAAATTACCAGCCTACCTCGTCGTGCCTTCAATGCAGGTAAGGGCAGTTTTGTCCTTCACATTATTTTAATTACAAATTTGTGTGTGCCCATCCTTGGCCATTGGATTCTGAGTGGACCAGCGGACCACGCATCCAGCGATCCTCGCTTTTCTGGAAATTGCTGATAAATCAGAAAAAGGGATTTTCTTATTAAAAATCATATCTTTTGATAGAAAACTCAGATGAGGAAAGTTAATAAATGAAAATTGATCACAAAAATACGAGGGATGCGTTAAAAATAGTTTGGGAACCTAAATCAGTATCTTTTTGCAAAAGTATATAATTTTGATGGAAAAATATTAATTTGTGATTAGAAACCCTAATTGTTGATAAAGGATAGATTTAATCTTGCAAATAAGTTAATTCGAGCATTATTAACTTGATTAATGATAAAGATGGATTTTAACTTGTTTTGATGATGGAATTGAAAGGTTTAGGGTTTACAACTTAATATGATGATTAATATGCTTAGAAACCCTAAATAAGAGAAAAAGAAAAGAAAAGTATTTATAATCCTAAAATAGGGTTTCATGTTGCTAAAAGATGAACTTGGAATCTTTTTTGAAAGAAAGACGAAATAATTAGTGTTTGTAAGTGATTTTATCAAATTAGGGTTTAAAGTAATAAAAATGAAGTGGAACCCTAATTATGCTCAAAACCATAAAAAGGATTAATAACCCTAGGAAACAACTAGGATTAATAGATCATGCTGACATGATAAATGATAGAAAAATTGGATGCCTTTTTTAGGATCAACTTGTGGGTGCTTGCTTGGTTTCTTGATTGGTTGAATTATTTAAGCATTCAAGTCATCTTGACAGGTATGTGGTTAATTATGGTTAATCACAATAGTTTCCCGAAGGTTTTCTGAATGATTGATCGCATTGAATGCAACCTATCAGTTGGATGTTCAATTTTGCAAATTATAAAGTCACTATGATTATCACACTTGTAATATAAATGTGTATTCTCGCACCTACATGCCACACTGATGGATAATGCAAAACGGTCAAGCCCAGGAGGGAAGACCAATGGGCACCATGAGAGGTGACCCCAAACACCAAGCTCGGGAATGAGAAGGTGGTCTATGTTGCATGACTAAAGAGCACCATGAGAGGTGACCCTAGGCACCAAGATTGGGATTGAGAAGGTGGCCTTAAGTCAAACCCAAGAGAGGGTAATCCAGGGTTAGGGAAAAAGTGGTGGAGATCGACACAATGAAAATGTAAATTGACTTATTAATTACCTTGGTTATGATAATTAGTTTTTTAGCCATAATTGTGAACTTTTGGTTGTCCCCACATACTGGCATATTCTTATATGCTGACCGTCATTTTGTTTGTCGGCATTTTAGGTACAACCCTGAAATGAACAAATTGTAAAGTGACACGTTGTGAAAATAAGAAATAAAGTGCAAGGAGGATTAGATAGAATAGATCCAAAGCTGTGGATAGAAGTAGATTTCTAAAGTTTTTAAAAGGTATGCAAAATTTTATTTTATACCAGATTTCTGTTTAGTTGGTAGAATTTCTTAATTATTATTGATTAATTGTCGAACCTTTGATCCAGTTTATTGGGATAATGGCTCTGACCTCTTGGTCTCCCTTAATTGGGGGTTACCGGGAGGTGGGGTCATTACAATTGGTATCAGAGTATAGGTTCCTCATTTAATCTTTAATAATTATTAAATTTTACAAATTCTATAGAACCGAGGGAGTTATTAGAGGATTTTCCAAAAGACAGAGGTTTCTTGAAAAGGATCACGTCCGGGGGCTGGCAATATTTTCCTCCACACCGCTAGTCGGAATATGAGGACTCATGTATTGTGTGACTGCCTAGACAATGTCTTAGGATTTGACTCGAAATAAGATACCTTTAGGACTCTCTCATCTTGTTCATCCCTTCCCAACTCAAATTCTATTAAGGATTTTAAGGATTAGGGTTTTCTCTCTCTTCCTCACCCTCTTGAGGTATGGGTAAGGTTGAGAAGGTTTAAGGAATCCTCCACCAAAGTAATAAAAGATACATAATTAAGATGTCATCGAGATAAGTATAATGAGTTAAATATAGACTAAAGGTCTATTTGTGTGCTTATGTAGATGGCTCGTACAAAGACAGTGGCTATCCCGGTTGCCACCAATAGTGGTGGGCCTCCCCGCAAAGAGAATGGGTCTTATGAGAAAAGGAAGCGGAACCATGGTGGTGAAACCTCAAAGAAGAGAAAGAGACTTGAAGGAACTGCTCATGAGGCCCCCAACCCTGACCCAATACCCTTTAGCAACCTTGAACAAGAAAAGGGACAGGGATATGAGGAACAACATGTGTACGAGGAGGTATCCTAGATGGAAGAGGACCAGGATGGTGGTCTGGAACCGGCTATGGTAGTCCACACTATGAATGTGGTGTTGATGGAGCAATAGAAATGGCTGACTGAGGCTATCCATGCCTTATCCCTCAGGGACATAGCTAGAGATGAGAATGGCGAGCCACTACCTGTTCGTCCTTCACTGGGAGCCACCATCTTGGACTTCGTCAAGTTGAACATCGAGAAATCCTGGGGAGAAGATAAGTCTGAAGTGGTTGACAAGGTGGAAGCTTGGGTGCTTGTAGTCGAGAATGGATTCTGTATGCTTGAAGTATAGCCAAACAAGAAGGTTCTATTTGTTACTCACCTTTTGGAAGGTGAAGCCAAGATATGGTGGGAGAACCATATCACGGGAAGAGACCTAAGCGAAGAACCGATGGCGTGGACCGATTTCAAGACCATATTCACCGCCAGAATCATCCCCGTCTCAGCCAAGAAGGAGAAGGAGCGATAGTTCACCAACATGACTCAAGGAAGCTCATCAATTGCGGACTTTGGTCGCAAGTTCCGCATCCTGGAACGTTTCGATCACATGATGGATGAAGAAAGAAGGTTGGACCACTTCATAGAACGTCTGCACCATGCCATCAAGCCACTTGTGATGGCTAGTAAGCCAAAGACCTTCTCTGAAGCCTACAACACCACCTTGGACATGGAAAGGATGGTGATGCCTGCATAGAATCCCTCCAAAGGATACTTGGGTTTCACTGAATGTTATGGAGTGAACTTTTAAGGTTCTTGGATGCCTTTTTGGATAACTAGATTCATGTATATTATATTTGTGATGAGTTTTGCGTTGACATATCAATATGGTGAGGATGTCATACTGCCCTATTACATGTGCTTATGAAGACAATTACAAGATTAGAGGATTTAATGGACTTTTGGATCAGATGTAAGTTGAGTGATGAGGAATCTTTGTCCCAAATTCGGTGCTATTTGAATATTCCTACAAAGGGGTACATGATTTTGGAGTTAAACGATAAAAGAAGTATTACAATGTAACACTAGTTTGGTTTGTATGCATGTCTAAGTTGTAATCAGAAGCATAGTCACGCACCTCGTAGGTTTGAGGAACCATGGATCGTCCTAATGAGGATTAGATCTCGGGTCTTGGGTACATTAGATGGTCCTTTATCTGTTGTCAAGCCAGAGGTCGTGGGGTAAATGATTCACACTTCCCCATCCTCCATGACAGTAATCGTGGGCATCGTGTTAACCGTGAGCAGTTAGCTTGGTGTCGATGATAGCCATACTAGACCTTTGCATCGGGTTTGGCTTAGAAACAACATATTACAAGTGGCCCTCCCCCCCCTCCATTGCCCACAAAGACCACATGAGGAGGTGGTGGTTGGATCTGGTTTGTAGAGCTTCCTCTCTGCTTTAGGTACCACCGTGAGCGGAAGATTCTGATGACGAGTAGCCTTACGGATACCAAGGGTCGCGTGGAGGGGAAGAGGATGGGTGCAGAGGACTCCATCGAGTCCTAGTCCCATCTGAAACCGAGCAAAGAAGCCAGCGATCATTTTACATGCTGAGAATTGGAGCGTCATTATAGGCTGACAAGGAGGAGAAGGGCGTCTTGTGCTTGTCGACATAGACCAGTGCAACAACATAGCTTTAGGCTTGACGAAGGGGAAGGCGGTGAGATCGTGCAGACTGCAGGCAGTGATGGCTAAAGAAGCTTGAATAAAGGAGTTGGTGGTACATGATCTCATGCTGGAGATCATCATAGTGGTGGCCATGAAGCGGAGTCCCACAGACTCACATATTGCGGGGGAGCAGAGATGCAAGACAGAGATAGAGAGGGATCACAGAGGTGCCATAGGAATTGCCAGCATCCGCAGGGGGCGGTTGGGAGGCTGTCGGAGGAGGCGATGACACCATGGCGAGATTGTTCTCCATTGATCCTAGGAACAGCGACGGCGCTTGTTCCAGAAATGGAACAGAAGACGCACGTAAAGTTTGCATCATGTGAGGGTGAGAAAGAGAAGGGAAGCGGACCGGTCTAGACTCCCACTCAAGCAAATGGACCAGGTTCAGGCACACGGACCAACCGACTCAGGAAAAGACTCCATGCTCCTTGGTGGACAGGTGGCGGAGTGCCATTGGCTCATGGAGGTAAATACCCCAAAATCTTACAGATCTTCAATAAATCATACAAATTGCCTTGATTATCAGAAAATTACATATAATATACCAAAATGTTCAGAAAAATGTGAAGAACAATAAGAAAGCATAATATCAGGCTTTTGAGGAGTTAATGATAGTGATATCATGTAAGATGTAAAACGCTTGTTTAATTGATTATAAATATCAAATGATGACCTAAAATTATGAGAACATGTTTGTAAATCCATAATTATGTTTATAATCCATATAAGGTCAATAGTTATGATGTTAATGCACGAAATCAATCAATTTGCTTCTTATGGCTATTTAGGGCTTTTAACCCTAAAGAAAATGTAATTAATACATGCATGCTCAATAAATGGTGAGATTTATAGAAAACCCTAATATCAGTAATTGTAAGATGATATGTAAATATGAGATTAGTTTGATACATGAAATCCATGTTACATGAAGAGCACCCTTAATACATGTGACGTAACTCTAATATGGTTAATGAAAGTGACATAATGTTAAATATGTTCACATAATAATGTGACACATGAGTATATCCAGTTGATGAACTATAATATGTAATATGACATCAGTAATATAAATCTAAGACAAGAATGCAAGTTATAAAGGATAATATCCTACTAAGTTAAGTAAACCCTAGAATGGATAAGTAGGGTTAAGATGATGAGAACCTGATTATAGTATGTGATCTTATCTTAACCAGGGGTTTGACCAAGATATAGTTGACATGAGGAATATGTGATTAGGATGTCTCTTTGGAAGGTACACCATTACCTCTTACTTGTCTTATTATACAATATGCTTGTGTTATATGTGTAGTAAAATACTTGGCATATGGTATTGGGTGAAATGATTGTTCTTGTATGATATCTTGCTTCATTTTCAATACTTATGGCTATGAACACCTGAAAACATAATATAGATGTTCCATCATAAGATAGCTCATAAACCACTTGGTGGTAGAGCGCATGCATAATGATCACAAACCACTTGGTGGTAGATCATATGATATTTGTATAATGATCACAAACCACTTGGTGGTAGATCATAAGGCCTGAAGACGTCAAAGCCACTTGGTGGCAGACGCACGAGATGTATGATGGAAATAACCCTAAAAGACATGTGTTCTCTTTTGTTAATAAGCATTCTTGTTCAAGTACGTTTTTCATATATTTCTTCTATTACTTCCAAGTATTAGTTTTATCTTATTCTCAAGATATGATGAGAGGTATATAAAAGACACATAGGCATACTCAGTATAATATTCTTTAATATTGTGCTGAAGTGTACCGCATGTAATCTTTTGTTTAGGTTTTGGTTATGCTCTTGAAGATCCATGATAGTGAGAGTTGTGTGGCAAGCTGATGTACAGGTAGACATGTTGTCTTAAGATCTTGTAGTTTAGTGGTAGTACATGTATATGTATAAGTTTGTTGTTCAATATGTAATATCAAATGTTGTAACAATTCATGTTGTAATTATATGTTGAATGGTGAACATGTGTTGTGGTTGTTTATTGTTCATGTGCATGTGCTACTGTCATTTCCTTTGAATCCCTCGATTTTCTTCTTCTTAGCCTAGTGTGTGGTGTTTAAATTGGGATTCTCACTGAGGTGAGGGTTTCAATTTGGACGTCACATATCAGATTAAGTTTTAGAAAATCTGGGGACGTCACAGGTGGTATCATAGCATGAACAATAGCAAAGCCTGACATTTCCTCATTATGCAACTCAAAACTAAAGAACCTTGAACTTAATAATCTTTTAGGGTTAGATTAGTTGTCTTTTAGAGACTAGATCTGACCTAGCCTCTAGGTTAGCACCTAGATGTCTGAGAACTAGGCCTAGATTGGTGCTTGTTGTATAGCAAGTCCTTAGATGTCATTCTTTCCTTATAGTACAACGGTATGGGACGTTGCACTATTTGGAAATGACGTGCATCAAGGGAAAAGAAACCCTAGACATATTGTGCATGTTGTATAGAGTAGCTACACTAGTCTACCCCTATGTTCTCACCCTTTTCACTAGTTTTTGTGACACTGTACTCTCTACTATGTGTGGGACACTCATTTTTAGGATTTGGTTTCAGATTCCAGTCGGATCGAACCGTGATAGTTTTCTCTGATGCTTGTTTTATCGGAGAAAAACTATACAATATTTTATTATGTATATGTATTACAAAAATGTGTTCCCACACAAGGTACGAGTAGGACGTGGTCATGTAACCTAAGTGAAAGTGAATGACATCAGTCTAGAAGAGAGAGTAGTTCTAGATTAGATGTCTAGAGCCTTGTTGGAATATATGATAGATGGAATAGATGAAATAAGTTTTGATGATATGATGTAAGTCTTATATAGATGAAATAAGATGGTTATGATGATCTATGTTTGTCTTCGAGGACTTAAGTTCAGTTTTGAGGTTTTGAGATAAGTTTTGATGATGCAAGTATGTGTGCTTTTCTAAGTTAAGATAAGCTAAGTTGAAACGAGATGTGAGTCAGCAAGAGCCTCAATCTCTTCTACAAGGGAGGACCTCTAGTGTTGGGACCAATTATAGGGTTAACTCCAGAGAGAGTGAGACCCATTGGGAGAAGGTCAGAGAACGTAAACTCTAAGATATGAGAATAACGAAAAATATGTGATATGATGTGTCCTAAACTGGACTACTCCTGAATGATTGAGTTGTGCCTCTCTATGTATGATTCCTATAGTTTTCTTGAACCCTAGATCTCCTTGGGAGGACCAAACCCTAGAGACAAAGAGAGGCTATCTATATGTGCATATGTGAACATGAATAGGAGTGCCTACCATTTGGGTGAGGGAGAGAGCCCAAGACCTTGGAGGAGGTAGCTATGTTAGTTTCTGTGAAGCCTCATGCTCGGGTTGGTGGTTTCCCACATAGGAATCTAGTGGTGTGTATATAAGAGAAAGAGAGTTGAGAAATAGTTTTCATGGGTATAGAGCTGATAAGAGAGTTTTGGGTAAGCATGACTCATGGGTAGAAACCTATGAAGAGTATTTCATAGAATGTTTTGGGTTGTGCTTATTTGTCTTGAGCTTGTAAGGCTATCTCTAGTGCCAATAAGGTATACCTGAGAACCGTAGACAGAGAGGAAAGATAAAAGTATATGCATATGAGATACTCATAGAGTTGAGTTAGCTCAGAGAGAGTGAGCATGGAACTCTCCACATGATATGGATCAAGAAAACTTCAGTTGGACTAGATAAAGTTTTGATATATGTTTGATTAGCCACTCACATAAGTTGGTTTAGCACAACCATGATAAAATATATGTAAGATGGTGATCTAATCATGAGATATGGATATGAGATGATGGAAATCGAGAAACGGTTTAATAGATATCAATGCATAAATGGTTAACCATATACATGAATAATGATGATAATGTGATAATGTTGGTTAACCTTGTGATGAAATCACAAGTAATTGTTTCAGTTTAATTATGAGAAATGAAATAAGATCCTATGAATGAAACATGTTACACGAGGTGTTAATCTTAGTGCTTAACAAAGATGGAAAATTAGCACAACATAATGATTATGACACCTTGATATTATCTAGATGGATAACGCATGTTAATTATAGTTAACTCCCTCCTAAAAGGCATATGTTAATGATGAACATGTTCTAACAATGAGCTAAATAAAATGTTGATGACACCTTGATACAATGGGGTAACTTTAGCTAACTCCTTTGGAATATGATAATATGATGTGGAAACCCTAATGCATGGGTCAAGATAAAGATGCAACCTTAACATATGAGATATGTAATGACATAACTAGAGTTTTTAAACCCTTTTGAAGGGGTAATTCAACCTAAATGTGTTAATAGCCTCCTAGGAGTGGTACATATATGTTTTAGAAATGATGTTTATGGATCTTTGCTTTTGTATATGTTGCACATAGAGTAGTGTCCTACATATGGATGAAGAACTTTTGGTTGTTCCTTGAAGTAAGATGATGCTTAATTTTGAGGACGAAATTTTCTTTTAGATGTATATGATGTGAAGGACTAGATTTTTAGCTTAATTTCGAGGATGAAATTTCATTTAAGGTGTGTAGGATGTTATGGAGTGAACTTTTAATGTTCTTGGATGCCTTTTTGGATAACTAGATTCATGTATATTATATTTGTGATGAGTTTTGTGTTGACATATCAATATGGTGAGGATGTCATACTGCCCTATTACATGTGCTTATGAAGACAATTACAAGATTAGAGGATTTAATGGACTTTTGGATCGGATGTAACTTGGGTGATGAGGAATCTTTGTCCTAAATTCGGTGCTATTTGAATATTCCTACAAAGGGGTACATGATTTTGGAGTTAAATGATAAAAGCAATATTACGATGTAACACTAGTTTGGTTTTTATGCATGTCTAAGTTGTAATTAGAAGCATAGTCATGCACCTCATAGGTTTGAGGAACCATGGATCATCCTAATGAGGATTAGACCTCAGGTCTTGGGTACATTGGACGGTCCTTTATCTGTTGTCAAGCCGGAGGTCATGGGGTAAATGATTCACACTTCCCCACCCTCCATGACAGTAATCATGGGCATCATGTTAACCGTGAGCAGTTAGCTTGGTGTCGATGAAAGCCATACTAGACCTTTGCATCGGGTTTGGCTTAGAAACAACATATTACGAGTGGCCCTCCCCCCCCTCTCTCCATTGCCCACGAAGACCATATGAGGAGGCGGTGGTTGGATCTGGTTTGTAGAGCTTCCTCTCTGCTTTAGGTACCACCGTGAGCGGAAGATTCTGATGACGAGTAGCCTTACGGATGCCAAGGGTCACGCGGAGGGGAAGAGGATGGGCGCAGAGGACTCCATTGAGTCCTAGTCCCATCCGACACCGAGCAAAGAAGCCAGCGATCGTTTTACATGCTGAGAATTGGAGCGTCATTAGAGGCCGACAAGGAGGAGAAGGATACCTTGTGCTCGTCGGCATAGACCAATGCAACAACATAGAAGGGGAAGGCGGTGAGATCGTGCAGACTGCAGGCAGTGATGGCTGAAGAAGCTTGAACAAAGGAGCTGGTGGTACAAGATCTCATGTCGGAGATCAGCATAGTGGTGGTCGTGAAGCGGAGTCCCACAGACTCACAGATTGCGGGGGAGCAGAGACGCAAGACAGAGATAGAGAGGAATCACAGAGGTGCCATAGGACTTGCCAGCACCCGCAAGGGGCGATTGGGAGGCTTTCGGAGGAGGCGATGACACCATGGCGAGACCGTTCTCCATCGATCCTAGGAACATCGATGACACTTGTTCCAGAAACGGAACAGAAGACGCACGCAGAGTTTGCGTCATGTGAGGGTGAGAAAGAGAAGGGGAGCGGACCGGTCTAGACTCCCACTCAAGCAAACGAATCAGGTCCAGGCACACGAACCAGCCGACTCAGGCAAAGACCCCACACTCCTTGGTGGACAGGTGGCGGACTGCCATTGGCTCATGGAGGTAAATACCCCAAAATCTTACAGATCTTCAATAAATCATACAAATTACCTTGATTATCAGAAAATTACATATAATATACCAAAATGTTCAGAAAAATGTGAAGAACAATAAGAAAGCATAATATCAGGCTTTTGAGGAATTAATGATAGTGATATAATGTAAGATGTAAAACGCTTGTTTAATGGATTATAAATATCAAATGATGACCTAAAATTATGAGAACATGTTTGTAAATCCATAATTATGTTTATAATCCATATAAGGTCAATAGTTATGATGTTAATGCAAAAAATCATGCAATTTTCTTCTTATGGCTATTTAGGGATTTTAACCCTAAAGAAAATGTAATTAATACATGCATGCTTAATAAATGGTGAGATTGACAGAAAACCCTCATATTAGTAACTGTAAGATGATATGTAAATATGAGATTAGTTTGATACACGAAATCCATGTTACGTGAAGAGCACCATTAATACATGTGACGTAACTCTAATATGGTTAATGAAAGTGACATAATGTTAAATATGTTCACATAATAATGTGACACATGAGTATATCCAGTTGATGAACTATAATCTGTAATATGACATCAGTAATATAAATCTAAGACAAGAATGTAAGTAATAAAGGTGAATATCCTACTAAGTTAAGTAAACCCTAGAATGGATAAGTAGGGTTAAGATGATGAGAGCCTGATGATAGTATGTGATCTTATCTTAACCAGGGGTTTGACCAAGATATAGTTGACATGAGGAATATGTGATTAGGATGTCTCTTTGGAAGGTACGCCATTACCTCTTACTTGGCTTATTATACAATAAGCTTGTGTTATATGTGTAGTAAAATACTTGGCATATGGTATTGGGTGAAATGATTGTTCGTGTATGATATCTTGCTTCATTTTCAATACTTATGGCTATGAAACACTTGAAAACATACCATAGATGTTCCATCATAAGATAGATCATAAACCACTTGGTGGTAGAGTGCATGCATAATGATCACTAACCACTTGGTGGTAGATCATATGATGTTTGTATAATGATCACAAACCACTTGGTGGTAGATCATAAGGCCTGAAGACGTCAAAGCCACTTGGCGGCAGACGCACGAGATGTATGATGGAAATAAGCATAAAAGACATGTGTTCTCTTTTGTTAATAAGCATTCTTGTTCAAGTATGTTTTTCTTATATTTCTTCTGTTACTGTCAAGTATTAGTTTTATCTTATTGCCAAGATATGATGAGAGGTATATAAAAGACACGTAGGCGTACTCAGTACAATATTCTTGAATATTGTTTTGACGTGTACCGCATGTAATCTTTTGTTTAGGTTTTGGTTATGCTCTTGAAGATCCAGGATAGTGAGAGTTGTATGGCGAGCTGATGTACAGGTGGACCTATTGTCTTAAGATCTTTTAGTTTAGTGGTAGTACATGTATATGTATAAGTTTGTTGTTCAATATGTAATATCAAATGTTTTAACAATTCATGTTGTAATTATATGTTGAATGGTGAGCATGTGTTGTGGTTGTTTATTGTTCATGTGCATGTGCTACTGTCGTTTCCTTTGACTCCCTCGATTTTCTTCTTCTTAGCCTGTTGTGTGGTGTTTAAATTGGGATTCTCCCTGAGGTGAGGGTTTCAATTAGGACGTCACACATCAGATTAAGTTTTAGAAAATCTGGGGACGTCACACTGAAGGAGCTCAAGGGTAGAGGAATGAACATAAGAAGGGACAAGGACGCAACCACAACAAAAACAAGCATGGGCACAAAGGCAAGCCCCATGGTTGCCTCCAGTAGTGTCGCACCTGTGGACGGACACATCCTGGGAAGTGTCGTTTTGAGAAGAAGGTGTGTTTTAGATGTCAGCAAGAGGGACACTTCATCTCCAATTGCCCTCAGCCCGACCCAAGAGGACCTTTGGGGTCACATCCTATTGCAGCACAACCAGTCACTACATCACCTCCAGTAGGAGCACCAGTCGGAGCACCCCCAGCTGGAGAGAGAAGGTAAGCTAGAGTGTTTGCCATCAACAATGAAGAAGCTCAGGCGAATGCTAATAGGCTGATGGAGGGTAATAACCCCTAGAGTTTTCCTTTTAGTTCAGTAAATCATATAATAGCCTTCTAATGTGGTATAAATTATGTAGGCCTGTGGGAAGTCATGGGGCAAAATGTAAAAGCACTCTTTGATTTTGGTTCTACTAATACTTTTATTTCGAGAAATCTAACAACTATGCTTGGTTTGGATATCAAGGATTTGTGTTATGTTTTGGATGTGACAACCCCGAGTGGTCGTAATTATACCTCTCTTTTGAAAACCCATGTTTTTCCAATTAAGTATCTGAACCATGAGCTTCCCACTAACTTCATCCTTCTCGATATGAATGATTTTGATGTAATCATCGGTATGGATTGGCTTTCCACCTACAGAGCCCAGATTGACTGTAGAGAGAAGAATATTGTTATTAGAAATACCGGCCATCCACACTTCACCATTCGAGGAAGGAGGGATGCGACAACCAGCCTTTATGTGTCTGCTTTGAAAGTTGAACAGATGTTATCCAAAGGTTGTCGAGCATACCTAGCCATAGTTACCGTACCTGAAGTTAAGGGGCAATCCTTAGAGGAGATAGAGGTGGTTCGGGAGTATGCGGATGTGTTTCCGTATGATCTACTAGGAATTCCCCCTGAGAGGGAGGTAGATTTATCCATCGAGTTAGCTCCTGGGACTAACCCTATATCTAAGGCACCCTATAGAATTGCCCCTGTAGAGTTGCTTGAGTTAAAAACCCAGTTGCAAGAGTTGTTGGATAAAGGCTTTATCCAGCCCAGTACATCACCTTGGGGAGCACCAGTCCTCTTTGTGAAAATGAAGGATGGGTCGCTTCAGATGTGTATTGACTATTGGATGATTAACCAGGCAACCATTCAAAATAAGTATCCTTTGCCTAGAATAAATGACATGTTTGACCAACTCAAATCAGCTTGAGTCTTCTCCAAGATCAATTTGAGGTCAGGATACCACCAGGTGAGAGTAAGGAGTGAGGATATACCTAAAATGACTTTTTGAACCCTCTATGGCCACTATGAGTTTTTGGTCATGCCGTTTGGATTATCCAATGCACCTAGTGTCTTCATGAAACTCATGAATAGTGTGTTCCATCCTTTCCTTGACTCTTTTTTGATAGTGTTCATAGATGACATTTTGGCGTACTCGGGTGACCTAGCCCAACACTGTGACCACCTGGGTAGAGTCCTTGATATCCTGAGAAAGCATAAGTTTTTTGGAAAGTTCTCGAAATGTGAGTTTTGGTTAGACCAAGTCATGTTTCTTGGACACATCATCTCAGGAGGAACAATATCCGTAGATCTAGCCAAAGTAT
Source organism: Alisma plantago-aquatica (assembly GCA_963693085.1). NCBI lineage: Eukaryota > Viridiplantae > Streptophyta > Magnoliopsida > Alismatales > Alismataceae > Alisma > Alisma plantago-aquatica. The sequence goes on from OY856409.1 coordinate 880,767,146, forward strand.
CGGCAGTTTGAGACTGGCCAGCACCAAAGAACCCCTCTGAGATTCATAGCTTCTTGGGGTTGTCCAGATACTATCGACGCTTCATCAAGGATTTCTCAAAGACTGCTTTGCCGCTGACCATGTTAACCCGGAAGGATGTGAAGTTTGTGTGGTCTGACATATGTGAAGCTCGCTTCCAGGAGTTGAAGGGGAAGCTGACCACTTCCCCTGTGTTGACTCTACCTTCTGGCAATGAGGGTTTCATGATATTCACCGATGCTTCCAAGATGGGACTTGGTTGTGTGTTGGAATAGAATCGGCACATGTTTGCATATTCTTCTTGACAACTCAAGCCCGATGAGGTGAATTATCTGACACATGACCTAAATCTAGCTGCTATTATCCATGCCTTGAAGATATGGTGGCATTACCTGTACGGTGCTACCTTCGAGATCTTCACTGACCATTAGAGCTTGAAATACCTATTGACCCAGAGAGACCTGAACCTATGACAGTGACGATGGATGGAGTATATGAAGGATTACGACTTCACCATCTCCTATCATCCTGGTAAGGCAAATGTCGTAGCAGATGCTATGAGTCAGAAACAGCTTAAGTGTGCAGTTTTTTTGTCCAGTCAGTGGAAGAGTTTGTAGGAGCTGGTAGAGTGGACTCCACAACCTCTAGAAGATTGAGTTTGTTTGGCTAATATCCAGATTCAATTTGAGTTGTTAAATGAGATCATAGCAACACAGTTGACCAGTGAAGAGCAGGACAAGATGAAAGGTTTAATGGTGAAGACACATACTCGTCTATCTGTGGGAGTAGATGGAGGAATCAGGTTTGAGAATCGCATATGGGTTCCAGCGGATTTATCGATAAAGGAACGTATCTTGCAAGAGGGTCATGGATCCAAATACACAGTACACCCATGAACTACTAACATGTTCAAGGACTTGCAGAGGTTTTTCTAGTGGCCAGGAATGAAGAAAGACATTGCGACATGTGTTGCTAGCTGTCTTACGTGCCAGATGGTGAAGGCTGAACACCAAAGACCCGACGGGCTTTTACAGTTGATAGAGATTCCATAGTGGAAATGGGAACAGATCACCATGGATTTTGTGGTGGGTCTACCCCGGACCAAGAAAGGTCATGATGTGATATGGGTTGTGGTAGATCATCTTACCAAGTTAGCACATTTCCTTTCCTTAAAGACCACTACTAAGGTGTCAGACCTAGTCGAGTTGTATATCAGAGAGATAGTGCATTTGGATGGTGTACCTAGATCGATCATCTCTGATAGAGACCCAAAGTTTACTTCCAAGTTGTGGAAGCCAGTTTAAGAAGAACTTGGTACCAGGTTGAAGTTTAGTACCGCTTATCACCCCCAGACGAATGATCAGTCAGAAAGGACAATCCAAACATTAGAAGAGCTGTTGAGAGCTTGTGTGCTCGATTGGGGTGGCTCATGGGAGCAGTACTTACCTTTAGCTGAGTTTGCCTACAACAATAGCTACCAAGCCGGTATCAGGATGCCTCCATATTAAGCTTTGTACAGGATACCAACAGTACTTACCTTTAGCTGAGTTTGCCTACAACAACAGCTACCAAGCCCTATTGAGGTCATATGAGCTCCAAGTGTATGTTGATAAAGTTTCTTTGATCAAGAAAAGGGTGAAGAGAGCCCAAGATCGATAGAAGTCGTATGCTGATGCAAAGCGGACTGATGTGCATTTCACTGTGGGAGAGCATGTGTTTTTGAAAATCCGACTGCTCCGAGCTATAGCTAAGAATAGAGGAAAGTTGTGTCCCCGATATGTGGGTCTATTTGAGGTGTTAGAATGGATTGGTGAAGCTGCATATCATTTAACATTACCCCCTCAGCATAGCATGATGCATGATGTGTTTCACGTGTCCAACCTGAAGCGATATGTGCAAGATCTGAGCCATGTGCTGAGCATTGAACCTATTGAGCTTCAAGGGAAAATGACTTATCTTGAGACACCTTTACGGATTCTAGATACCAAGGTGAAAGAGCTCAGATGCAAGAATATAGAGATGGTAAAGGTTCTTTGGAGGCACCATGGAGAGGATGAGGCCATATGGGAGCTGAAGGCAGACATGGAGAAAGCATACCCTGATTTGTTTGTTTGATTGATTGAATTTTGACGGCAACTTTCCTATAAGGAGGGGAGGATGTTATAACCTCAATTTCCTAAGTATATAATAAAAAGTGTAACTCTCTTTTAAAGAATAAATGATATCTATTTCTTTGATTTGTGATGGATTTCAAGTGAAATGGCCTTGATTGATTGATAATGGGCTTTTTTGGCCATTGAGCCCAATTGAAAAGAAAAGAGAAATAAAAAGGAAAAGGATTTAATTACATAAAAGGAGAATATCTGAAATAGAAAAAGATAAGAGGATAAAGGCAAGTAAATATTCTCCAATATGGGAATTCATGCCTTTAGGTTTTTTTGAGGTCCAAGGGACCCAAAATAATAAGATAATAGCAAAGGTAAAAGAAATACTAATTAATTTTGGATTAATTAAAGGATAACTTGGGAGGGAAGGAAACCTTCTCATCCATTGGAATTTGTTTCCCAAATTTCGTAAATAGCTAGATAATGTCAAGATGAACTTTCCCTTAAATTTTGAGATAAAAAGGAGCTATGGTTTAGGAGATATGATTTTCTCAAAAATATAGCATTATTTTGCAAATAGGAATATGTATTTCCTTTTGGTTGATTGCGAGCAAGGAGGACCATTGGATCTTGATTCGACGTCTGGCACTCATCGTCTAAGTCCCATTAGGACTGGGACTCTGCGAGTTATAGAGGGATTTTCCTCTTACATTTTCCCACGATCCAGAGAGTGTGTAAGCCCGATGATGATTCCTTTGGACTCAGACGGTGAAACTGAGGAAAACCAACCCTACTTTGTAGGGGATTTGCTGCCTATTGCGAGAATTCCCAATCCGGCAGGAACCTGCCCCAGCCCTATATATAGGGGAGGGTTAATAAGAGACCGACACATCCTTTTGCTACCCTAACCTCTATGAAAGAGGGCAAGGAGTGTTTTAGTGCCTTCAATCTATCCTTTTGTCCTGACCTTCACCCTCGTCACCTCAGCAAACCTCGCTGGAGTCCGGCGAGTAGGATAGGGTCACGATGTGATCACGGCATGCAATTGGACCCCTAGTCGAGTCGACGGAGGGAGGCGAAGCTCCCTAGATGTTTAGCATGCTCACAAGAAAATGGGATCGAGAAGTCAACTGCGGAGTTGACCCTCGCAACAGCAGCAAGGTCGCGAGGTTGAAGAAGAAGGAGACTCCGCGAAATTACCAACCTACCCCACTGTGCCTTCAATACAGGTAAGGGCAGTTTTGTCCTTCATGTTCTTTTAATTACAAATTTGGGCACATGCATCCTAGGCTGTTGGATCCTGAGTGGACCAGCGGACCACGCATCCAGCGATCCTCGCTTTTCTGGAAATTGCTGATAAATCAGAAAAAGGGATTTTCTTGTTAAAAATGGTATCTTTTGATAGAAAACTCAGATGAGGAAAGTTAATACATGAAAATTGATCAGAAAAATGTGAGGGATACATTAAAAATAGTTTGGGAACCTAAATCATTATAGTTTTGCAAAAGTATATAATTTTGATGGAAAAAGTATTAATTTGTGGTTAGAAACCCTAATTGTTGATAAAGGATAGATTTAATCTTGCAAATAAGTTAATTCGAGCATTATTAACTTGATTAATGATAAATATGGATTTTAACCTGTTTTGATGATGGAATTGCAAGGTTTAGGGTTTTAAATTTAATATGATGATTAATATGCTTAGAAACCCTAAATAAGAGAAAAAGAAAAGAAAAGTACTTATAATCTGAAATTAGGGTTTCATGTTGCTAAAAGATGAACTTAGGATCTTTTGTGAAAGAAAGATGAAATAATTAGGGTTTGTAAATGATTTTATAAAATTAGGGTTTAAGGTAATAAAAATGAAGTGGAACCCTAATTATGCTCAAAACCCTAAAAAGGACAAATAACCCTAGGAAACAACTAAGATTAATAGATCATGATGACATGATTAATGATAGAAACATTGGATGCCTTTTTTAGGATCAACTTGTGCGTGCTTTCTTAGTTTCTTGATTGGTTGAATTATTTCTGTATTCAAGTCATCTTGACAGGTATGTGGTTAATTATGATTAATCACAATAGTTTCCCGAAGCTTTTTCGAATGATTAATTGCATTGAATGCAACCTATCAGTTGGATGTTCATTCTTGCAAATTATAAAGTCACTATGATTATCACACTTGTAATATAAATGTGTATTCTCACGCCTACATGCCACCCTGATGGATAATGCAAAAAGGTCAAGCCCAGGAGGGAAGACCAATGGGCACCATGAAAGGTGACCCCAAACACCAAGCTCGAGAATGAGAAGGTGGTCTATGTTGCATGACTAAAGGGCACCATGAGAGGTGACCCTAGGCACCAATCTCGGGATTGAGAAGGTGGCCTTAAGTCAAACCCAAGAGAGGGTAATCCAAGGTTAGGGCAAAAGCGGTGGAGATTGACACAATGAAAACATAAATTGATTTGTTAATTACCTTGGTTGTGATAATTAGTTTGTTAGCCATAATTGTGAACTTTTGGTTGTCCCCACATACCAGTATATACTTATATGCCGACCGTCATTTTGTTTGTCGGTGTTTTAGGTACAACCCTAAAGTGAACAAACAGTAAAGTGACAAATTGTGAAAATAAGAAATAAAGTGCAAGGAGGATTAGATAGAATAGATCCAAAGCTGTGGATACAAGTAGATTTCCAAAGTTTTTAAAAGGTATGCAAAATTTTATTTTATACCATATTTCAGTTTAGTTGGTAGAATTTCTTAATTATTATTGATTAATTGTCAAACCTTTGATCTGGTTTATTGGGATAACGACTCTGACCTCTTGGTCTCCCTTAATTGGGGGTTACCGGGAGGCGGGGTCGTTAAAGTCCTTTTCCCTCTTCATGTAGTTACATGTTCATAGTAATCACATGTGACTATGTGTCATAGTGGGTAGAGATAGTTCCCACACAAACCCCAGATGCCAGTGATAAGGTTTCTCTAAAAGATCATCTTCCCTAGATTTAGCATTCCAAGGGTAGTCATATCCAACGGAGGCAGCCATTTCAATGAAAGAAACTTCAAAATCAGTTGAGCAAGTATGGAGTCAAGCACAAAATCTCTAGCCTTACCATCCAAAAGCTTCAGGGCAAGTGGAAATCTACAACAACAAATTGAAAGCAATCTTAGAGAAGACCATCTCAAACTCAAGAACATATAGGGCACTGAAACTAGACGATGCATTATGGGGCTATAGGACAACTTACAAAACTCCAATTGGCAGAACTCCATTTAAGTTGATCTATGGGAAATCTTGTCATATACCAGTGGAACTTAAGCATAGAGCATTATGGGCAATCAAATTTCTTAATTATGACATGAAGAAAGCATGAGAGGTAAAGATAATACAGCTCCAAGAACTTGAGGAGCGCAAGTTAGATGCACATGAGAACTCCAAAATTTATAAGGAGAAGAAAAAAAGATGGCACAATAAGAGGATTCTGAGAAAATATTTCAAGGAAGGATACCAAGTGTTGTTGTTCAACTCAAAGCTCAAATTCTTGCTAGGAAAGTTGCATTCAAAGTGGTCTGAACTATTTTTTGTGCTAAAAGTTTATCCATATGGAACCTTAGAGATGTAAGGAAAGTAATTCACATTCAAAGTTAATGGATAACAATGCAAACTCTACACTAATAGAGAAAAGATAGACCAGGGAGCCTTTTCTCACTCTCAGATGCATGACATTCTAGATACAAGTCTAACGCCGAACTTTAAATGGAGAACCTTGTGGGAGTTGACCCTTAGGATAGATTTTTCTTCAAGCATTTTCTCATGAACTTTTACCTCTAAATTATTTTTCTGTGGATGATTATAATATAATAGACCATTATAAGTCATATACATTGTCATCATTAAAGGTGTGAAGAAAAACACAAGAAAAGTCAAATTCTATAGGAATGCATAGGACACACGTCGTGTTCAACAAGACACACAACTTGTCACTTGCAGAAAACAAGAAAAATAGACCTTAGTATAGAACACACAACGCATGGTCCGCACCACACGAAGTGTTCCACCCATGATGAATTCATCGTAGGATCTAGAGATCACACACAATCACACAATTTGTGTAAAATGCAACATGTGTGTCTTCTGGGAAATGCAATACTCGAGACCCAACTAGGAAATATACACATCGTGTGAAAATTAGCACAAGTCATGTGTTAACTTGATGAGAGACACTCATGGTCTACTGGAAACATACATGACGTGTGTCCATTTGTACATGATGTGTGTTAAATTAAGAAATCTAATGGGGTGTTGGTATCATACACGACGTGAAAAAATTTGCACACATTGTGTGTAACGTGAGAAGTTCATTGAAAGATCCACTAGAAACAAACACGTCATGTATTTATTCATACATGTCGTTTCCTTATCAAGAAAGTCAAAAATAAAATGAAATTCTGATATGGGCATTAGTACACGTCATGTACTCCTAGCACATGGCATGTAACACCCCTGACCTGGGTTAAGCCTTAACCCTATATGTTTTGCTTAATAAAGTTGATTATATGCTTGCTTTTATCTTTTGAAAAGTTATTAAGGCTCAAGAGGAACTTATGTTTCAAATTTAGTCCTTTTTGAATAATGTTGAAATAATGTTTTGCCTATTTTGTACTAAAGTGAAAATTACCCAAGTTGAGGGGTTAACTTGCAAATGTTACATGATAAAATGTTCCTCAGATGTTTAAGCATCATAGGAATAAGTATGATGCATTGGTTTGGCTTCCATAAGCTTGAGCACCAAGATAGAGCTTGTTGAGCAATCTTTGTGCATTAAAACCTAGTTTTGGTGTAATGTGTAATTTACCCAAAACCTAGGGTTCAATATGTAGAATACCACTTCAAGAGGGTCCCTCATGATTCTTGGAATCATTTAGAGAAAAGAATTTGAGAGGGGCGCCTCATTTGAATCATTTTGGAAGAGAGACAATCTTGATATTAAAATAATCAAGATTTAAGCATAAATAGAACTTTACTTAAAATTAATGCAAAAATAAATATGTTAATTGAAGTGCCATTCAACCAAAAATGAGATGGTTGAAATTAGATAATTGTGGACGTCCTTATTCCTTGCAAAGGCCACGAAAATATCTAAGTATGTGGAGAGCCCACTCACATTAGTTAATTAAAAGTAATATCCACTAACTTATGGATATTATTATTATAATGATTAAGGTGTTTTATTGATTTTCCTTTATTTGTGGATAATGAAGAAGAATTAAAGTAAAAGGAGGGTGCCTTCATATGCAATGAGTAGAGGGGGTTATGTGGCACCAATTTGGGGAGTTGAAGGATTGCTTTTCAACTTTCTCTCTCTTTGAAAATCCTTATATACACTTCATTTCCCACTCAACCAAGGACTCTTTTTTGGATTTTCTTTCACTCTTTGTTTGAAAAACGACCACAACCTATAGGTAATCTCCATGATCTCCTTTCACCTTGATTTCATGGTGGAAATTGAAAATCAATGCTTGATTTCTTCTTTTCTCCACTCAATTCTCAACTTTGACCATTCATTTCACTCAAAGAGTTGAGCACAAGCTTGGGATAGTTGAGAAAGCTTCTTCCACCATTAAATATGTGGAGTTAGAGCTTTGAATCATTCTTTAAAGGCGGGTTATATAACTTGAACCCAATTATATCATTATTCAATTCCAATTTTACAAGTTATGTTGATTTCTCCTTCTTCTTGATTAATTGCTAGTTGTAATGGATGATTCTATGAAATCAGTAGTAATGTGAACCTTATAAAATGAAGGTAGATGATGATGACATCATCTTGGACACTTTTCCCAAAATTGCAACTCCAATCAGTTTCTAATAAAATTGGTCAATCGGTTTCACCAAACCGTTTGGTGACCAAACGGTTTGCAAACCATTTGAGGAATTGGGTTCAAAACCATTTGGGACAGTTGACCATTTGGATTGAATTGACCGTTTGGATTGAGTTGACCATTTTTATTTGAGTTGACCGTTTGGAAAGAAATGGTTTCTAAACCATTTGATGATTAACGATCTTTAAGATCGTTTGGTGTTTATGATTTCCAAAACCAATTCAATGGAAACGGTTTTCAAAACTGTTTGAGTTTGAGACCAAGACCGTTTGGGGGTCTAAATGGTCTCAAACTATTTGGGCATGTTTGACCAAAACCGTTTGGACATGATTGTTCAAAACTGTTTGGGGCATGTTTGATCAAAACCATTTGGAGATCCAACTTAAGCAAAATTGTTTGAAGGTTTAATTTGGACAAAACCCTTTGAAGGTTCAATTTGATCAAGCCCAATTAATGGATTAAATGATTTCTAATCATTTGAAGGTTCAATTAACTCCAAAACTAATTGAATACTTATAAAGTACCTCAATGATGATTATAGTGGAAGCATATTTAATGTACTTAGATGATTTATACATTTGCTACCTATGAAGGTAATAAACTCATTACCCAATGATTACCAAAGGTAAGTACAAAGGTTGAATCCATAATGTACTTAATTTATTGGTAGCCTTTGTAGGCTTAACCTTTGATATTTATGGAAGCAACAACTCAACACACAAAGCTAACCTTAAATGTATGTTTTTGAATATAGGATTAACTCAATGTAATCAAGATTGGAGTAATGAACGTCCTAGAGAGGATGAGAGAGAGAAATTCATACATGTATAATAATCAAGTAGTAACCAAGCCTCAACACATTCAAAATATATATATAATATATAATTAGGGTATGATCCTTGATAAAGGGATCATGAAACCCTAATTGAGAAGGTTAATGAGCCCTAACCCTAATTTAGGGCAATACTAGGTGAAACCCCGATCTAGGGTGATGGTGTAACTCTAATCTAGGGTGACGACATGAAAAATCCCAATTTAGGGTAATTTAATAAGAAACCCTAATTTAAAGAGGATGTTTCATGAAACCCTAATTTCGGGCAAGGCTACAAGAAACCCTAATTTGGGGAAAAGTTATAAGGAACCTTAACTTAAGAAAATGATGTGTGAATCCCTAATCTAGGGTGATGCCATGTGAAACCCTAATGAGGAGTTGTGAGGTAAAACTCTAATTCAGGGTAATGTTATGTAACGTTTTGAGAAGCCCTAATATAGGGTAATAGAAAGTGAAATCCTAATTGATGAGAAAAGGGAAACATTAACCCTAAGGATAAGATAGTGGCTAATACCTTGATAGGTGAAACACCTAAAGTGGTTGATAATGGACAATCATATGTCAACAATGCCTCAACTTTAAATGAGTCTATACTAATTGATAATGAATGGACAACGCAAATGTATAACTTATGATCAATGCACTACATGATAAATGTAAGATAGTGCATAAAGTATTAGGATAGAAAATACCCTAATACAATATAAGTTGAGGAACTTATGTAAGTAAGAAGTGATGAGAGGAGTGATACATCCAAGATATGATAGATATCACACTCATCATTATAAAATTGATATATCTTGATGCACTTTGAGTCCAATGAACTTTAATAAGTAACACTTGAAGTATGATATGTCAATTGTTACATTATGATGCAATGAGTTTAATGCACTTTGGTAAGTGAAGGCTAAAATACCTTGAGAAAGGGTTAATCTGAGTTAATAAAGTATGATGTAATCATACTCTGGTAAGAATTAGAACTCATACCTTGAATTGATAATCATTTAATGATAAATTATGAGAATAAATAAGTACGATTGAATACTTATGATAACAATGTATGCTCCTAGATGTATGGGGTAATGAATTAGGGTTTGGATCAATAATATGAAACCCTAACCTTAATATAGGTTGAAGGTATATGAAACCCTAATTTTGGGGAATAAAGCATGAAACCCTAATTTTGGGCAGTATGATGATAAATCATAACCCTAAGCTGGGTAATGGGATGAGTATCCCTAATTGACATTAAATAAGAAACCCTGATCCTAATAAGAGTATAATGGTGTTGCTTTGCATAGCATGATGCTGGAATGTAAATGATATAACTGTTATCATGAATAATAACCATGTATGTATCATGAGATGATGAGCATAGCCAGGTATGCGTTATGATGTTTTATTTATTGAAAATTATGTTATGGGCGTTGTGAGCCATAACCTGCTTTGTTGCCTAGTAAAAGGTGACAAGATACTTAATGGCCTTGAAGAGCCATGTGATAATATGTTGTTTAGTGAAAAGTAACAAGATATTTAATGGGCCTTGTGATCCATGTGAGATGCTTGTGTAACAAGCATCATATATACCTTGGTCTGAGAAACCATAGGTGATAGTTATCTGATAAATGGTAACAAGTGTTCTTTGATGAACTGAGGGTTTGAATACCCATATTCCATAACCATGATGATGAGATGTTAAGGAATAAGAATGTCCATGATGTGGCAAGGGATTGAGATCCCAATACTTTATAAAGTTTCAAATAGTATCTGATGAAAGTGTTACACATTCCTTATAGCATTTGCTATAATAACTTGTGTTTGGAAACTTGCCTGACGATAAAAGAATATGGTAATACACTTAATTAATTAAGTGATATCATATTATGTAGTTGCTCGGACCATAGATCCATCAGCGTCAGAATTTACTGGATGATGAAACGGGTTGCCCCGCGGCATAATTCGGAACGCATATTTTTGAATATGTGGGGGTAATTGAGTAATTATATCCTTATTCCCCATAGGGATGACTGTGTGTTATCATATATGTATAGAATAGGCTATGTGCCATAACCCTGAAAAGAGTATGGCTACAGTCCATGACTCCACAATACAATACTAGGTATTGGCTTAGTGCCTTAAACTTGAAGAGAGTATATGCTACATCTATAACTCTATAGCAAAGATGTCAATATACCCTGGCAAGCTAATTGCAGTTTGACACATGATGTCTCTGCCATATAATCTCGTACTGACCGAGAAGGTTGATGTCTTGGAGTCCAGCTCTTCAATTGACCTTGTATGGTACAGATTTCGACTTCACAGTGGTCGGTTGGAGTATGAGCGGTATACCTCATCTCCTAAGGGCTTAAGTGTACCAACAGTTCATTCAAGCCATGATGTAAACCACGATAAAATCATTGAAAAAATAATGCGGGATAATCATAAGCATAACCACATACTTGTCATTCAGACTCAGATGCAAGAATAGTCCAAACAAGGAAGTAATCCAAAATCAAGCAAGCACACAGTTCAATCCTGAAATATACATCCAATTCCTTTTTATCAAAAACTATCCAAACCATCTTGCTACTTATGGTTTCTATTCCTTTTTAGGGTTTCTTCCTCATTTTAGGGTTTACTTTGCAATTAGGGTTTTACTTCCCTTTACTCTTTTTAAACCCTAATTTTCTTCACAAAAGTTATTAAGGTTACCTTTTACAAATAGATAACCTTAATTCTAGATTAAAACACAAATAACCATCAATTAAGTCAATTAAGCTTCTTTTACATTAAAGCTACCATTTTTATCCTTTTCAATCTATGACAAAGTCATTGTTCGTTTATCATAAATTCGTATTTCATTATGTTCTAATACTCATATGAACGTTATTTATCATTAATTCTACCTTTTATCCACTAGGAAACCCTAATTCCTCATTAAGGATATTTAACCACAATTAGGAACTTTAACGCTCGAAATAGCTTGGAATAATCATATCTTAACTTTATTCATGATTTTGAATAATTAAAGTCATTAAGAGTCACAATTACCAATATTAGGATTTTAAGGCCCATTCAAGTATATCCATGCACATGAAACTTTAAATTAAACCAATTACGTGCACAATTCATCTTTTTCGGTCTTAGTGTATCTCTTTATGATTAATAGGTTAATATCAACTTTAATCATCAATTAAACCCTACTAATCACATTAATCATATCAAAATAGGGTTTCTTAATCGTTATTACATTAAAGTTAATAACTTCCATTACTTTTCGCATTGCAATCAGAATTAGGCTTCAAATATATTTTTATTACATTCCTTGAGTTCTCCTGATCAAAATTCATGATAATGTGTATCTATCCGGGCGACCATTAATTAGTTATGAATTTAACAAAATTCACTTACTCTGGGCCAATCGGAGGGCGCCACATCACTTCGTCTCATGCAACATTGCTTGGCTATGTTTGAAACATTTTGAAAAGTCTGAAATGCCCTTGGTTAAGTGGTTGGGTTCCTTAGAACGCAGAGGGTAGAACCATCCAGTGCGCCTCTCCCTTCTTCAACCTTCAGCATCCCGATGGCCGCCGCCCTAGCCGCTGAGTGTAGGGCTATGTGAGCGCACCACCTCCTTCCTAGGGCCCACGGACCGCCACTGATGGCCGCCCAAGATTCCCTACCCTTAGTCGCACCTAGGGCACTGTCCAGGTCATGGTTTATGTAACGACCCCGCCTCCCAGTAACCCCCAATTAAGGGAGACCCAAAGGTCAGAGCCGTTTATTCAATTAACAGGATCAAAGGTTCAACAATAATCAATAATAATTATGAAATTCTACAATCTAACTGGAATTTGGTATAAAATTAAAACTTTACTTACCTTTGAAAACTTTGGAAATCTATCTATCTAGAGCTTGAATTATTCTATCTAATCCTCCTTGCACTTTATTTCTTATTTCCACAATGTGTCACTTTACTGTTTGTTCTTTCAATTGTTGTTCCTAAAACGCCAACAAACAAAACGTCGGTCAGTATATCAAAATATACTAGTATGTGGGAACAAACAAAAGTTTGCACATAAGGATAACAATCTAATTATCACAATCAAGTTAATTAACAAGCCAATTTACACTTTTCAGTATGACATTCTCCATCGCTTTTGCCCTAACCCTGGCATACCCACCTTAGGGTTTCCTTTACCAATGACTTAAGGCCACCTTCTCAATCCCGAGCTTGGTGCCTGGGGGCACCACCCATGGTGCCCACTAGTCATGCAATATCATAGGCCACCTTCTCATTCCCGAGCTTGGTGCATGGGGTCACCACTCAAGGTGTCCATTGGTCTACCCATCTGGGCCTGACCTTTGGCATCATACATCAGGGTGGCATGTAAGTGTGAGAATCCATACTTTTATTATTAATGTGATAATCATAGTGACTTTATGATTTGCAAGTATGAACATCCAAACTGATAATTTGCATTCAATGCGATTAACCATCCGGAAAATCCTTGAGAAACTAAGGCGGTTATTCATAATTAACCACATACCTGATCTGACGATTTGAACAGAAATATCCATGCAAATGAGAATCCAAGCAAGGAAGCATTTTCAACAAGATCCTGAAATAATCACGTAATCCCCTTTTTATTATTCATGTCATCAAGATCCATTAAACCTAGCTCGCTTCCTAGGGTTTCTAATTCATTTTTAGGGTTTCTATTGCAATTAGGGTTTCCCTTCATCTTTTACTGTTTCAAACCCTAATTTTATACCATTACTCATAAACCCTTATTATTTTATCTATTCTTCAGTATTAAGGTTATCTTAACGACATATAACCCTATTCTCATATTTAAAGTCACATTAACCATCAATTAATTTCATTAAGTTTCTATTACATCAAAACTACTATTTTTATCCTTTTTAATCCATGACAAAGTCATTATACTCGTTTATCATCAATTTGTAGTTCATTATGCTCTAATACTCATATGAACATTATTTATCATTAATTATACCTTTTATCCATGAGAAAACCCTAATTACTACATTTAGGGTATTTATCCACAAATTAGGAACTTTAATGCTCGAAATAGCTTATAGTCATGAAAACTCAGTTCTATACATGAAATCGAGTAATTAAAGCCATTAGTAATCCTGATTACCAACATTAGGGTTTCAAGGCCCATTAAAGCTTATTTATGAACTCTCAATTAAGCTACTTATGTGCAAAATTCATCCTTTTTATTCTTAATGTTCCTTTTTATCATTAACAGGCTAATATCAACTTTAATCATCAATTAAACCCTACTAATCACATTAATCATATCCAAATAGGGTTTCTCAGTCATCATTACACTAAAGTTAATAACTTCTATTACTTTTTGAATTTAAAACATAATCAGGTTCCAATTATATTTTTAATGGATTCCTCTTGTTGTTCTGAGCAAAATTCATGTATTAACTTTTGTCATCTGAGTTACTATTAAAGGGGTATTAATTTCAGAAGAAATGCCTCACTTGGGCCAATGGGGAGGCGCCACGTAGCCTTTAACATGCAATGTTGCTCGGCTACTTGAAAACATAATGAAAAGACTATTTTGCCCTCCACTTGAGTAGACCATCCTTTGCTACGCCGAGGGTATATCTGTCAAATGTTGGTCATCTTCTTCCCCCGCGCGCCCTAGTGCTGCCCTCGACGTCCGTCGACTGTGGGGGTTCACCCCCTCAACTCCGAAGCCTGAGGGTGGCCGGAAACTGCCGCCCCTCCTCCGTCGACCTCCAGCAGGCCCAGGGCACTTCTCCTTCACGGCCAAGGTGGTCGCTCCAGTGCGCCCAAGCCCGCGACTCTCGGCTGATCATGCAGACCTGCTGCAGGTTAGCGTGGGAGGTTGAGGGCTTGGGGACGATAGTCGACCGTCCTCAGGTCATCGGGAGATGTCCAACCTTCATCAAAGTGACCCACAGCTCCCGATTGCTTCAGGAAGAACACCAACCACGTGACTTAGGATTGAAGGCAAGGTCATGGAAGAAGAATATAGGTAAGAGAGAGGGAGACGTGTGGGATCTCCATGGGCCCAAACTAGGGATCTACCCCTTTATATAGGGAAGAGTATCCATGCCCCGACACACTTGCCCTTGAAGAAATAGAGTCCTTTCCTATTAGGAATTGGATTTCTTCATCATGAAGCAAGTTCCCCTTTCTCTCTCTCCTAAACATCTCTTTAATATTCCTTATTTCTTGGTTAAATAGAAATACAAAAATCTTCTCCCTTATCCTCGTTTATACTTGCCTTTTAATCATTGGTCACAAAATTCTATCTTTATTTAATAGAGAATACTTCCCTTTTTATCAATATCAGAAAATTCCTTAACAATGTATCACATTATCCTTTTATTTTGCAAATATGGTATTTTCTATTTCCTCTTTCTTCATTGGGACTCCTTGGATCCCAAGAAACTCAAATAATTCAAAATTCCTTTTTAAGGAATACTCATTATCCTTAAATGCATCAATATGCATTATTTCACATTATCATATTTATTTCTTATTAAAATATCTCTTTTTGAGGATTTCTCTTTATTTATCTTTTATTTTCCTCATTGGTATTCCTTTTAACATTAGGAATCCTTAGGATACGAAATTCCACCAAGGATAACTCAATTATACCTCTTTTCACTTATTTTCCACATTTCATCAATATTTTCAACTTCTTTCTTAATAAAGAAATACTTAATTGATCGTTTCTTTTCTTATTGCACTATTTATGCAACTTTGGACTCCTTGGAACCCAAGGAACCCAAGAGGCACGAAATGCCTCTTTGGATTTGCCTTCTAGAGGTTTCCACATCTTTCTTTTAAATTCTCAGTTATTCATTAATTAATTGAATTTCCTTGTTATTGGGCCCAATAGCCAATAAAGCCCACAACACAAACATCAAGGCTATTGTAAACAAAATTCATGCATTCAATCAAATACATCATTATTTGTTCAATTATCTTTATTATGAGAAATTCACATTTCTCACCAAATGAACCCAAAAATTGGGGTTGTAACATCCTTCCCCTCTTATAAGAATTTTGCCCTCAAAATTCCATCAAGCAAACAAATAGTTCAGGATAAGCCTTTCATTCGTCCATCAGGGCTCCCATGTGGCATCACCCTTTCCATGGTGCTTCCCAAGAACCTTCATCATCTCATATTCTTCCATCTGAGTTCTTTCTTTTACCTTGGTATATCATACCCTCATAGGTGACTCAGGACATTTCAGCCTCTCAAAAGCTGAATAAGTTCAGGGCTCAACACATGGCTTGGATACCTCACATAGTGCTCTAGATCAGACTCATGGAACACATTACACATCATGTTATCCTGAGGGGCAAGTCTAAACACAACCATATCCACCAATCCATCTCAAATGGACCTATATATTGGGGACTCAACTTTCTCAACTGTAGCTTAGAGGGGTCGGATTTTCACATCACATATTCTCCCACAGTGAACTTCATGTCAGTCTGATTTGCATTAGCTCGTGATTCATGTCACCACTGGGCCCTCTCTCGACCATTGCACGATCAAAGTGACTTCATCTGCACACATTGTGGATCTTTTCTGACCTTCACGAGGCCTCCTTCACCAACATCATCTTAATAAAGCAGTGCCCGACACAACCTCCTTCTTGCATCCCGATAAAGGCTATGGTGGTTAACATCACATATTATGAACTGTCTCTTTGTATCACTCTGAACAAGAACACTTGTTCTCATCAGACCCTCTAGTCTGGATCAAACTAATCATTAGTTAGGGGTGATTACCTATACTATCATCGAGTTCTTTATGTATCTACTCCCACCTCATGGAAGTGAACCTTTAGGTCATAATCAAGAACTTTTGAACTTGCATCATGGTGTAGTTGAACCATCTTTCTCTCTTAAGTAGTTCAACTGAATCTGCCCCTTGACAAAACTCCTTTCTTTCACATGTTATCTAGGTAAGGCGATCTACCATAACCCATATTGCATCTTGAACTTCTGGGTCAAAGGGAGACTTACCACAACATCCATAGTGATGAACTCCCATTCCCTCTCAGGGACTCTTTTATCCTCTATATCGATACACTGGGTTACTGGTGTTCGTCCTTCACCCCTGGCTTGCATGGCCACCTGTCACATGCAACTCCACATCAAGCAACTGAAGTGCTACTATTACTTACTATCTTTGTAGTATCACGGTGTTTGGTGATCTTCAAACCATGATCTCCTATATGTCATGATTCCTCAAGCTTGAAACCTCAGAAACCCTAAGCCACTCTCATCAGGGTTTCATCACTTTTCTTTCCAAAGAAGAACATCTGAGGTTCTACAACCATCCTTTCATTACATCAAAGACTAGGCTGGCTATCCAAACAACCACTAATCTTGTTCAACAGATCTCGTTATATTTGTGTGTTAGCCAAACTTATCTCTTTTTCTCAACTTAAGGTTAGCCTAACAACCTCAACTTCTTCTAGCTTCCAGCTAAACTAGGTAGCTATATCTCAACCAGAGCATTCATTACCACTCCTTATCCTTAGGTGTTATGTAATGTCGAAGACATACACCTCCATGCATTATACTTATCATCTCATCTCAAACTCTAAGTTTGTCTTCATCAAGAAACTCTGAGCTCATCGTCATGGTGATCAAACTCAACCATGGTTACCTTGCAAATTCCACATAGCTCATGATAAAACATCCTCACAAGATGATTTCATTAACACTCTTAGTGTTTGTAAACCATCCATGTATCATTCATTCCACAAAGGTATGTTATCATTTCTATCCTCATACCTTGTAGCAACGTTCCAACTTCCATCATCTTTTATCCTTGGTGTAAGGCATGCGTATTGTCCTATCTCTCACTCCCATAACAAGAGGAAATAAACATTTGGTTGTAGTCCAAATACAGAGCTCTTCCTGTTCCAAGAGTAGAGATGGTACAACCCACCTTGCCAGTACACTTTCAAATCTATGTTGAAATGTGCCACTTATGTCTCTCCATCACAAACATCATGATATCAAAATTACTTCCATGGAAAACTGGTCTCAACCCTACTTGGTCTCAACACAATCCTTGGTCGTCTCCTCTAGGTCTATAGGGTGATGGCACTTTTGGGGTCATGCTTATTCCCTTATGCATCCAGAGAGTGCCCTACTCGTCTGCCCTTTGGGTCCCATGAGTTCATGAAGGTGATCAATCTCCTAACCCTTGGCCCTTAGACAATGATAGTTGTTACCTCCTGACCCTATGGTCATGTGCAACTAGGGAATTAGGCAACTCCTTCTTCCATCAGTCTTATCCCTACCTGACCCTAGGATAGACTTAGGATTCTATTATAGTACATGTCCAACATAGAACCTTACCCAATCCTTCATCATCTCTCTCTACATTCATGACTGACTTTCATCCCTTCATAGGGGTCATGGCAACCTGCCTACCTTGGTCAGGCCCCATACCGGTTACCTCCATGGTAACATATCCATATGCACTTAGAGATGGTTAACTATGGGTCTACAGGTTCAATCTCATACCGTGTACTTTTCACTTAGTTTTCTCAAGATCCCATGAACCCTCTTTAGGTCACCTTAAAACCAAAAAAACTGGTATATACCCAACCAAAGGGCCCCTCTCCCAAGATGGGGGTAAACTACAACTCTTGACAACAAGGTCACAACCGTCCTTAGGGTTTACCTTCCCATGAGCATGCCTAACTCAGCAGCTACTAAAGCACAAGAAGACCACCTATTAAACCATGCTAGGTCGTACTTGTTCTCTTCCCTAGATATTAGGTCAACATAGTTGTGAGGGGTTCATCAAACCTACCTTTAACTTAAGGGGTTTCCTTTTCCTCTATACATGAAGAGTACCATGCTCGAAACTATAGAGACTCAATTCTCATCATGAGCATTAGGTACACCACTTCTCCTCTTCGGCCAGGAACCCTAGGTTCACTTTTGGATATCCAACTACATGCTCAACCTCTTAACCACGAATCAAGCATGTCCAAGGTATGCCATGTACTCCCATGATCCTTTTATATGAGCAACACCTCAGAGTTGAGTCCTCCTCAAGGACAACCAACTCGGTATAAAGCCCCACAACTGGTTACTTGAACCTCCTCAGGGTCTAAGGCACTCTTTGTCTCACCTCAGTAGGTAAACTCCTATACCATAGGCACATAGGTTCCAGAAGCATCATCCTCTCTTTAGGGTTTGGTTCCCCTAAGGCCACCAAGATAATATCATCCTCCATGGATCAAGCATGAGGCAACCACTATCATCCACTTAGGTCGCATCATTCTTGACTCCCCACTGTTCCTCATATCTCGGGGTTTTAGGCTTCCAACCTCCCTACTGGGTTCTTACTTTCTCTCTCTAGAGCTAACTCCACATCCAGCCTTCCTACTAGAGGTCCCTTCTCCATGAAGGCTCAAGCTCACAAGCATACCTATGTGGGTGAAGCCTATGCTCGAACTTATGTTTGCTCAAGATTATCCAATCCCCTTATGCTTATCTCATAAGTCATCCATCATGATCCCTTGTCTAGGGTTTCATCCTACTATCAGTACTACTGATGTACTTTGGGTGCAAGTTATACCCTACTTGCACCAGCCCATAGGGTTCTATAGGTTCTTCTCTAACCTCCTCCATGAAGGAGCTATCCTTCGCTCTAACATTCTCGACCCTTCCCAGGGTTGGGTTGCCAAAGGTGCTAGGTCATCCAACCTCTCATGGCTCGTGTGGAAATCTAAAAGCATATCTATCCAAACACCTAGTCGACCATGTCATCTAACTCATCATGTCATCTCTCTCTCTAACCTCCACTTAGGGTTAGGGTTAACATCATCCTTAAAGGATATGCTAGGTCTCTACTTTAATGGAGATCTCCACCTCCAAGACTCACTTTCTCTACTTGTCCTTCTTACAAGAAGGTCTAACCCCAGGTCTCTCATGAGGGCAATGACAACTTATGTCATACAACCTAAGCATGTATCTATTCTCTTACGCTTACTCTATTAAGCTTATGTCCATGACATCTTATTTACATGCTTTTTATTTATTTGGTGGAGGATTCCTTAATCCTTATTAGCATTACCCATACCTCAAGAGGGTGAGGAGAAGATAGGAAACCCTAATCCTTAAGGTCCTTAACAGAATTCGAGTTGAGAAGGGATGAACAAGATGAGAGAGTCCTAAAGGTATCTTATTTTGAATCATACCCTAAGACTTTGGCCAGGCAGTCACACGGATCCGGGAGTGCTCGTGTTCCGACTAGCGGTGCAGAGGAAACTATTGCCAGCCCCCGGTCATGATCCTTTTCTAGACACCTCTGTCTTTCAGATAATCCTCTAATAACTCCCTTGGGTTCTACAGAATTTGTAAAATTTAATAATTATTAAAGATTAATTGAGGAACCTATGCTCTGATACCAATTGTAATGACCCCGCCTCCCGGTAACGCCCAATTAAGGGAGACCCGAAGGTCAGAGCCATTTATTCAATTAACAGGATCAAAGGTTCAACAAATAATCAATAATAATTATGAAATTCTACAATCTAACTAGAATTTGGTATAAAATTAAAGCTTTACTTACCTTTGAAAACTTTGGAAATCTATCTATCCAGAGCTTGAATTATTCTATCTAATCCTCCTTGCACTTTATTTCTTATTTCCACAATGTGTCACTTTACTGTTTGTTCTTTCAATTGTTGTTCCTAAAACGCCGACAAACAAAACGTCCGTCAGTATATCGAAATATATTGGTATGTGGGAACAACCAAAAGTTTGCACATAAGGATAACAATCTAATTATCACAATCAAGTTAATTAACAAGCCAATTTACATATTTTAGTATGACATTCTCCACCACTTTTGCCCTAACCCTGGCATACCCACCTTAGGGTTTCCTTTCCCAATGACTTAAGGCCACCTTCTCAATCCTGATCTTGATGCCTGGGGGTCACCACCCATGGTGCCCACTAGTCATGCAATATCATAGGCCACCTTCTCATTCCTGAGCTTGGTGCCTGGGGTCACCACTCAAGGTGTCCATTGGTCTACCCATCTGGGCCTGACCTTTGGCATCATACATCAGGGTGGCATGTAAGTGCGAGAATCCATACTTCTATTATTAATGCGATAATCATAGTGACTTTATATTTTGCAAGTATGAACATCCAAACTGATAATTTGCATTCAATGCGATTAACCATCCGGAAAATCCTCGAGAAACTAAGGCGATTATTCATAATTAACCACATACCTGATCTGACGATTTGAACAGAAATATCCATGCAAATAAGAATCCAAGCAAGCAAGCATTTTCAATAAGATCCTAAAATAATCACGTAATCCCCTTTTTATTATTCATGTCATCAAAATCCATTAAACCTAGCTCGCTTCCAAAATCCATTAAACCTAGCTCGCTTCCTAGGGTTTCTAATTCATTTTTAGGGTTTCTATTGCAATTAGGGTTTCCCTTCATCTTTTACTATTTTAAACCCTAATTTATACCATTACTCATAAACCCTTATTATTTTATCTATTCTTCAGTATTAAGGTTATCTTAACGACATATAACCCTATTCTCATATTTAAAGCCACATTAACCATCAATTAATTTCATTAAGTTTCTTTTACATCAAAACTACTATTTTTATCCTTTTTAATCCATGACAAAGTCATTATACTCGTTTATCATCAAATATGTAGTTCATTATGCTCTAATACTCATATGAACATTATTTATCATTAATTCTACCTTTTATCCATGAGAAAACCCTAATTACTATATTTAGGGTATTTATCCACAAATTAGGAACTTTAATGCTCGAAATAGCTTACAGTCATGAAAACTCAGTTCTATACATGAAATCGAGTAATTAAAGCCATTAGTAATCCTAATTACCAACATTAGGGTTTCAAGGCACATTAAAGCTTATTTATGAACTCTCAATTAAGCTACTTACGTGCAAAATTCATCCTTTTTATTCTTAATGTTCCTTTTTATCATTAACAGGCTAATATCAACTTTAATCATCAATCAAACCCTACTAATCACATTAATCATATCCAAATAGGGTTTCTTAATCATCATTACACTAAAGTTAATAACTTCTATTACTTTTTGAATTGCAATCATAATCAGGTTCCAATTATATTTTTAATGGATTCCTCTCATTTTTCTGAGAAAATTCATGTATTAACTTTTGTCATCTGAGTTACTATTAAAGAGTTATGATTTTCAGAAGAAATACCTCACTTGGGCCAATGGGGAGGTGCCACGTAGCCTTTAACATGCAATGTTGCTCGGCTGCTTGAAAACATAATGAAAAGACTATTTTGCCCTCCACTTGAGTAGCCCGTCCTTTGCTACACTGAGGGTATATCTGTCAAACGTTGGTCATCTTCTTCCCTCGCGCGCCCTAGTGATGCGCTCGACCTCCGTCGACTGTGGGGGTTCACCCCCTCAACTCTGAAGCCCAAGAGTGGCCGGAAACTGCCGCCCCTCCTCCGTCGACCTCCGCCAGGCCCAGGGCGCTTCTCCTTCATGGCCAAGGTGGCCGCTCCAGTGCGCCCAAGCCCGCGACTCTCGGTTGATCATGTAGACCTGCTGCAGGTTAGCATGGGAGGTTGAGGGCTTGGGGATGATAGTCGACCATCCTTAGGTCATCGGGAGATGTCCAACCTTCATCAAAGTGACCCACAGCTCCCCATTGCTTCAGGAAGAACACCAACCACATGACTTAGGGTTGAAGGCAAGGTCATGGAAGAAGAATATAGGTAAGAGAGAGGGAGACGTGTGGGATCTCCATGGGCCCAAACCAGGGATCTACCCCTTTATATAGGGAAGAGTATCCATGCCCCGACACACTTGCCCTTGAAGAAATAGAGTCCTTTCCCATTAGGAATTGGATTTCTTCATCATGAAGCAAGTTCCCCTTTCTCTCTCTCTCCTAAACATCTCTTTAATATTCCTTATTTCTTGTTTAAATAGAAATATGAAAATCTTCTCCCTTATCCTCGTTTATACTTGCCTTTTAATCATTGGTCACAAAATTCTATCTTTATTTAATAGTGAATACTTCCCTTTTTATCAATATCACAAAATTCCTTACTAATGTATCACATTATCCTTTTATTTTGCAAATATGGTATTTTCTCTTTCCTCTTTCTTCATTGGGACTCCTTGGATCCCAAGAAACTCAAATAATTCGAAATTCCTTTTTAAGGAATACTCATTATCCTTAAATGCATCAATATGCATTATTTCACATTATCATATTTATTTCTTATTAAAATATCTCTTTTTGAGGATTTCTCTTTATTTCTCTTTTATTTTCCTCAGTGGTATTCCTTTTAACATTAGGAATCCTTGGGATACAAAATTCCACCAAGGATAACTCAATTATACCTCTTTTCACTTATTTTCCACATTTCATCAATATTTTCAATTTCTTTCTTAATAAAGAAATACTTAATTGATCTTTTCTTTTCTTATTGCACTCTTTATGCAACTTTGGACTCCTTGGAACCCAAGGAACCCAAGAGGCACGAAATCCCTCTTTGGATTTGCCTTCTAGAGGTTTCCACATCTTTCTTTTAAATTCTCAGTTATTCATTAATTAATTGAATTTCCTTGTTATTGGGCCCAATAGCCAATAAAGCCCACAACACAAACATCAAGGCTATTGTAAACAAAATTCATGCATTCAATCAAAGACATCATTATTTGTTCAATTATCTTTATTATGAGAAATTTTCATTTCTCACCAAATGAACCCAAAAATTGGGGTTGTAACCGTTTAGCTAGCTAGTGCATGAGCACTCGACCTTCCAAGCATGGTCGTCGTTGCAGCCATGTAGTTGTAGCTGCACGAATCCAGGGTTGATGGGGCGGTATCCAAGCGGTCCTGGGTGGTCGTGTAGGTTTCCCGCCTCAAGCAAGACCACAAAACACACCTGCGTTGCTCTAGGGTTAGATCCCTACTCTCGATTAGGTTTTCCACAGAAAGAGCAAGGAGGAGAGTGTGGGATCTCTCTTTCTCTGTTGGACTCGCACTAGGGCTTTACCCCTTTACATAGGGTGAGCATCCACGCCCTCAGACGACTATTCATGAATCAAAGAATCCCTTTCGAAATAGGAAACCAAATCCTTCAATGAGAAGTAATGTTCTCTCTCTTCTTCATCCTTTGGATATTCTCTATTATTTGGATATATAGGAATTCGAAAATCCTTGCCATTACTCTCTTTATATTTGCTTTTTAACCCATGGGTACAAATTTCTATTTTCCTTTAGTAGCAACTATTTCCTTTTTAACAATACCACATAATCCATTAATAATGTATTCACATTATATTCTTATTTCTTTTATAGGTATTTTCTCTTTCCTCTTTCTTCATTGGGACTCCTTGGATCCCAAGAAATGCTATTATTTCGAAATCCTCTTTATTGGATACTCATATCCTTCTAGATGCATCAATATGCATTTTTTTAATGCAACCAGCATGTTACTCTTCTATTAGACTAAAAAAACATGTACAGAGAAGGCCTTGGACAAGGTGTCCAAATACTAACTACAGAAAATGCTCACAAGTGAGCACATCAAAACCGTATACCAAAGCGGAAGACATACCAAGTTGTACAAGGAACTAAAGCCAGAGAAAAAATAGAGAACGAACACTCTAACAGCAAACTCCATGATCCCTTCTAAAAAAGGCTTTTAGAATCACTGCATACTCTCCTCCACAGAGTATCAGTACTACAGCAAGAACCTTCAAAGATTCTACCATTCCTCTCCCTCCATAAATGATATAGGATAGCAATCATCACCATCTTTTTGTCACCCCGAAACTTAACAAGGCCTTCAATATTCATTGGATTCACCCCATGGACCTCCTTGAAACACTCCCAGATCTTAGTACTGAAAGAACAGTTGAAGAATACATGATTCAGAGTATCTTCATCATTCAAGCACAGCGGGCAATGAGTAACAAGCTGAAACCCCACCTTCCTCAAATATTCACTGCTTGGCAAGCGGTTAAGAAATAGCTTCCATACAAAACTTGCCCAATTACTAGGCACTTTTCTATCCCAAACCCAATTGAACCAGTACACACGGTTCTTAGACTTTCTAACAATTTCCCATCCATTCCAGATCTTGAACACATCACCTTTGTTATAAGTAATTTTATCCTTACCACCCCCTTTCATAACAGAACTTCTTTCCGGAATATTAACGACCTTTTCAGATCCTCTAATGTCTGGGTAATACCAATTACCATTCACCAAACAAGCATTCACTTTACAGTTATCACCCTTCCCAAATCTGAACATGTGTTGGTTATCACACAACTCCAACAGGGTTTTTTTCTTAGGAAGCCAAGGGTCTTTCCAAAGAAGAAACGATTTACCATCCCCCAAACAGAAATCAATATTATATTTTACCAGCTCTCTATACTTCAACAGTCTCCTCCAAAGACAAGAAGATGAAGCTTTACTCTCCACAGCCCAGATCGAATAGTTTTGAATGTACCTCTCATGGACCCATTTTACCCACATTGATTCTTTATTTCTAGCCACATTCCAGAGGTTTTTTAGCAAACCAGCCTTGGACCAGTCCTCAATACATATGATACCTAACCCACCTTCATCTCGAGGTAGACAGATGCATTCCCAAGAAATAGTATGCATATGCTTTTTGTTCTCATTGTCATTCCAAAGGAACTCCCTCATAATCTTTTCCATTTCCAAAATAACACTCTTTGGCAGGGGAAAGGCAGTTGTCCAAAACATGTGATAAGATGACAAGGTTGAGATCACCAACTCAATCCTACCAAAGAAAGAGAGCATCTTACTCTTCCAAGCCTCCAATTTACTCCTCAATTTATCCACAATCCGATTACACATCTCTTTAGTCAATCTCCCAATAAACAGGGGAAGACCTAAATACCGAACAAGCAAAGAACAGATAGGAATCTTCAACATGTCACTCAGAAACTCCTGATTAGAGACCTCTTTACTGAAAAAAAATCCTGGTTCTTCAATTTATTAAGTTTAAGCCCCGAGATGTATTCAAACTTAGCAAATAGATCAGCAACCTCCTTGACATTAGTTGGGTTAGCTTTAACAAACATTAAAAGATCATCCGCAAAAAGAATATGGGAAACACCAAACTTTGAAGAAGTCATCAACGGGCTAATCCTACTATCCTTCACATAATTGTTGATAAGAGAAGAAAGACCCTGCATAGCCAGCACAAAAAGATACGGAGCAAGAGGATCTCCTTGCTTAACATCGTGGCTCGCTTTAAAAGCATCTATAGGTACACCATTGTTAATCACTTGAAAAGTAGCTGAGTCAAAGCAAGAGGAAATCCAGTTCAACCAACAGCTTGGAAATCCCATTTTATGCATAATAAACAACAAATAGTCTCTTCTGACAGTATCACATGCCTTCGATAAATCCACTTTCACACACATCTTCTCAGTTCCATGATTTGGGAAAGAACTCAGAAGTTCATTAGCGAGCAGAATGGCATCCCCAATACTCCTCCCCTTTAGAAAGGTAGCTTGATTAAGATCAATCAGCTCAGGTGAGACATCCCTCAATCTACTAGTAAGAATTTTCATGATGAACTTGAAGATCACATTACAGAGAGAAATAGGCTGAAAATCCTTGAGATTGGACGCCCCTGGGATTTTAGGAATAAGAACAATAAAGGACTTATTGCATTCACCCAACATCTTACCAGTTTCAAAGAACTTCAGGATAGCCTTCGTGACCTCTTCACCTACTATGTCCCAACAATTTTGGAAGAAACAAGCATTCAACCCATCTAGACCAGGCACTTTGTCACCATTATAGCCTTTAACAACCTTCTCAATTTCTTCTTTGGTAACAACTTTCCTGAGATTATCAAACTGCATAGCTGACAATTTAGGAAGAATCCACTCCTCAGACCACTGGACCTCCGATAAATCTGTAGAGTTAAAAACATTCGAGAAATAGTTCACCACATGCTCCCTAATCTCCTCGGGATCTTTTATGACCTTGTACTCATTCATCAGCAAACAGATATTATTATGCATCCTCCTAGTTCTTAGTGTAGCATAGAAAAATCTAGTATTCCTATTACCCTCCTTCAACCATAAGGCACGAGACTTCTGTCTGACAAAACTCTCCTCATTATTCAAAGAAATCAAAGCACATTTCCTCACCTCATTCAACTCTTTTTGTAAGTCTGTATTAAATGGTTGAGCATCTACACGCCTCTGTAGAGAAATGGCCTTCTCCTCCATCTCCTTAGCAACATTAGAGAAATTACCAACTTTCTTTCTGTTCCAACTAACCAGGTCCGCAGTTACTTTGTTGATCTTCCTATAAACTTTCAACATAGGTTCTCCACTCCCAACATCTGAATTCCAAGCATTTCTAACAGTTTCTTTGAACCCCTCCTGAGACACCCAGGCGTTAATAAACCTAAACATATTTTTACTTATCTTCCTTACACTCAAATGCCACTCCAGGAGGCAATGGTCACTGATAATGTTAGGAACAACCTCACCCCAAGCCGAAGGAAACAGAGCAAGAAAAGAATCATCACACAGACATCAATCGATTTTAGAAAATGTGCTTTTGCCTGATTTGCTTTTACTGTCCCAAGTAAAGAAATTCCCCTTAAAATTCACTTCCAACAAACCTATATCTACCATGAAATCATTGAAGTCTTCCATGCTTTTACGGGAAGGAGGTCTCCTACCCGCCTTTTCAGAGTTTTTCCTAACTGCATTGAAGTCTGCAATCAAACCCCAAGGTCTCCCATTTCTCTGCACAGACCTCAAAGAACACCATAAACTAGTTCTATCAATGTCTCCATTGGCACCATAGACAACAGATAGATTAAACTCAATATCCCCTACTGACACCAAAGTATGGATGAATTGATCGCCTTCAGCTTCCTTGATAACACTAATCTCAGTACTTTGCCACAAAAGTAGGATTCTGGTATAAGAATAAAAACCTAAGTTGTCGATATAGGATGCATTCGGCTACAAGAAATCCACCACTCCCTGAATCTCCTTATTCTCCAATCTAGATTCCATAAGAATTAAAATATCTGGTTTATGCTTCCTCACCTCCTTTCGAACGCCATTGAGCTTATTATGAATGCCCCTGACGTTCCAAGACATAATCGAAAGATAACTATCCATTTCGATAGGTTGGGTCAGCCTCCACTCCCACATTGTCGACACCACCTGCACCCTCTCCTAAATTAGATAGAAAGAAGAATTTGTTCGGAGATAATTGAATATTCCTTGCCACAGACACTGGCTTTGTAGCTACCCTTGGGGTGACTTCAAACTCCTCCTCTGAGTTTCCCACTCTGGTGATGGGTGAGGGGTAAAAAGTTTCTACTGTGTTATTTGCTTCTCTTCCACAAACCTCTCCTCTCTTATCATAGTCACTGAACTCTCCCCTCCCTAAGTAATGTCCTCCACAGCATCACTAAAAATCTCCAGTTCCTCTTCAACATTTAGATTACGAATCTTCTTCTTCAGAACCCAGACCTGTTTCTTTGGGGGATTCACCACCACCAGCACCCTCTCCTTCTCAACGCAAAGCCCCGATTCATGTACAAAGTTGCCACAGGCTCTATAGGTACCCAGCTTCCATTCATATCCAAACTAAACTCTGTCTATATGACCGTCATCACTCTGAAGCTCTAACTCATCTGGAAAGGAAAACTCTACATCAATCAACACTTGAAGTCTTGCATACTCCAGTCGAGTGAGGTTTCCCGTTAACTGATCAGTCCTTAACGGTTTCCCAAGGAATGAGTCAATTCTCATGAACATCTCATCATCCCATACCTCTAGAGGTAGATCATAAATCTTAAGCCATATTGGGATCTCAGTCATTTTGAGCTTCTCCATGGGCTCCCCATGCTCCCACTTTTTGATAATCAGTGGTTTGCCGGCAATGAACCAAATCCCTCCATCCAGAGTCTTCACCAGATCCTCTTCATTTGAGAAAAGGATTATGAAGAACCCTTTCCCCCTTGATTTGATCTCTGGCGACCCTTTCACCTTCCACAATTGAGCCAGGAACCGCACCAAAGACGGCCAGTGAGGTGTCATACTGACAATATAGCCCACCGCTGCCTTGCTCCATTTTTTTATATTCCTCTCCGCAATGGTTTTCGGGTATAGAAGCTTGCCATTATCCATTTGAACTTCCATATTCCTGAAGGTTACCGATGTGTCTTTATTCTTCGCCACCAGATTTGTCCATGTTTTGGTCCCCGACGAAACTCCAATTAACCCAAATCTGATACTTTCTACCTTCCTGGGATCTTGGATCCTCGCCACATTGCTCAGATCCACAATGTTGCCAACCTAAGAAACCTCAGACTGAACAGAACTTCCTCTTGGATCTCCATCCATCACCACTAGGTTCACCTCCTCACTCGCCACTGGGATTGCCTTTGGATCCTCCATCCTGTCTGAGGTAACTCCTCATTACCCTTAATATGCATTATTTCACATTATCTTGTTTATTTCTCATTAAAATATCTCTTTTTGAGGATTTCTCTTTATTTCTCTTTTATTTTCCTCATTGATATGCCTTTTATCATTAGGAATCCTTGGGATACGAAAATCCACCAAGGATAACTCAATTATACCTCTTTTCACATATTTTCCACATTTTATCATTATTTTCAATCTCTTTCTTAACAAGGAAATACTTAATTGGTCTTTTCTTTTCTTATTGCATTCTCTATGCAACTTTGGACTCCTTGGGACCCAAGGAACCCAAGAGGCACGAAATCCAACTTTGGATGATGTTCTTTTTCCTTCTGGAGGTTTCTACATTTTTCTCTTCTCCATTTCTTATTAATAATGGAGTTTCTTTTGTCTTTTCCTTGTTATTGGGCCCAATAGACAATAAATCCCACAAGTAAATCAACAAGGCTATTTTAAACAAAATTCATGCATTCAATCAAAAGACATCATTATTTGTTCATTTACCTTTATTATGAGAAATTACATTTCTCACCAAATAAACCCAAAAATTGGGGTTGTAACATCCTTCCCCTCTTATAAGAATTTTGTCCTCAAAATTCCATCAAGCAAGAAAACAAACAGGATAAGACTTTCTTTTATCCATCAGGGCTCCCATGTGGCTTCACCCTTTCCATGGTGCTTCCCAAGAACCTTCATCATCTCATATTCTTCCATCTGAGTTCTTTCTTACCTTGGTATATCGTACCCTCATAGGTGACTCAGGACATTTCAGCCTCTCATAAAGCTGAATAGGTTCAGGGCTCAGCACATGGCTTGGGTACCTCACATAGTGCTCTAGATCAGACTCATGGAATACATTATACATCATGTTATCCTGAGGGGTAAGGTTAAACCTAACTATCTCCACCACTCCATCTCCAATGGACCCATATATCGGGGACTCAGCTTTCTCAGTTGTAGCTTAGAGGGGTCGGATTTTCACATCACATATTCTCCCATAGTGAACTACATGTCAGTCTGCTTTGCATCAGCTCGTGACTCATGTCACCACTGGGATCTCTCTCAGCCATTGCACGATCAAGCGACTTCATCTGCACACACTGTGGTTCTTTTCTAACCTTCGTGAGGCCTCCTTAACCAACATCATCATAATGAAGTGGTGACCGACACAACCTCCTTATAGAACTTCTTGCATCCCGATAAAGTCTATGGTGGTTAACATCACATCTTAAGAACTGTCTCTTTGTATCACCCTGAACAAGAACACTTGCTCTCATCAGAGCCTCTAGTCTGGATCATACTAACCATTAGTATGGGGTGCTAAGCTGTACTAACATCAAGTTCTTCAAGTATGTACTTCCACCCCATGGGAGTGAACCTTTAGGTCATACTCAAGAACTCACATCATGGTGTGGTTGAACGGTCGTATGACATAAGTTGTCATTGCCCTTAGGAGAGACCTGAGGCTAGACCTTCTTGTCAGGAGGATGAGTAGAGAAAGTTAGTCTTGGAGGTAGAGATCTCCATTAAAGTAGAGACCTAGCACATCCTTTGAGGATGATCTTAACCCTGACCCTAAGTGAAGGTTAGAGTGAAAGATGACATGATGAGTTAGATGTCATGGTTGACCGAATGTTTGGTTGGACATGCCTTTGGGATGCCATAAGAAGTTAGATGACCTAGTACCTTTGGTGACCCAACCATGGATAGGGTCGTGCATGTTAGAGCGAAGGATAGCTCCTCCATGGATGAGGTTAGAGAAGAACCTATAGAAAGCTTATGGGCTGTTGCAAGTAGGATATAGATTGCACCCAGAGTACATCAGTAGTACGAGCAGTAAGTTAAAAGCAGGACCAGAAGGACAAGAGGGATGGCTTATGAGATAAGCATAAGGGGCTATGGGTAATCATGAGAAACATAAGTTTGATCATAGGCTTCACCCGCATACAGGTATGCCTGTGAGCTTGATCCTTCATGGAGAGATGACCTCTAGTAGTATGGCTAGATGTGGAGTTATCTTTAGAGAGAGAAAGAAGGAACCAAGCAAGAAGGTTGGAAACCTAAAATCTTGAGATGTGAGGAACCATGGGGAGTCAAGAATGATGTGACCTAAGTGGATGATAGAGGTTGCCTTATGCTTGACCCCTGGAGGCTGATGATTTCTTGGTTGCCTTTAGAGGAACCAAACCCTAGAGAGAGGTTGATGCTTCTGGTACCTATGTGCCTATGGTATAAGTGGTTACCTACTGAGATGAGACAAAGAGTGGCTTAGACACTAAGGAGGTTTAAGTAGCAAGTTGTGAGGCTTTATACCTAGTTGGTTGTCCTGGAAGAGGACTCAACTCTGAGGTGTTGCTTAAATAAAAGAATCAGGGAAGTACATGACATACCTTGGACATGCTTGACTCATGGTTAAGAGATTTAGCATGTAGTTGGACACCTAAAAGTGAGCCTAGGGTTCCTAGATATAAGAGGGGAAGTGAAGTACATGAACCTCGCGATGAGATTTGAGTCTCTATAGTTTCGAGCATGGTAATCCTCATGTTTAGAGGAAAGGAAACCCCTTAGTTAAAGGTATGTTTGATGAACCCCTCACAACTAAGTTGGTCTAATGTTGAGGATGAGAACAAGTGTGACCTAGTGTGGTTTTGTAGGCGTCTACTTGTGCCTTAGTAGCTTGCTAGGGCTAAGCATGCTCATGTGGATGCAGACCCTAAACATAAGGATGGTTGTGACCTTGTTGTCAAGAGTTGTAGTTTCCTCCCATCCTGAGAGAGGGACCCTTTTATAGGGCATCTACCAGTTTTGTTGGTTTTGAGGTAACCTAAAGAGGTCTCATAGGATCTTGAGAATCTAAGTGAAAAGTACATGGCATGAGAATGAACCTGTAGACCCATAGATAACCATCTCTAAGCACATGTGGATGTGACGTCCCCAGATTTTCATAAAACTTAATCTGATGTGTGACATCCAAATTGAAACCCTCACCTCAGTGAGAATCCCAATTTAAACACCCCACACCAGGCTAAGAAGAAGAAAATCAAAGGAGTCAGAAGGAAACAATCAGTAGCACATGTACATGAACAATAATAAAACCATACACACATGTTCACCATTCAACATATAATTACAACATGAATTGTTACAACATTTGATATTACACATTGAACAGCAAACTTATACATATACATGTACTACATCTAAACTACAGGATCTTAAGACAACAGGTCCACCTGTACATCAGCTCGCCATACAACTCTCACTATCCTGGATCTTCAAGAGCATAACCACAACCTAAACAAAAGATTACATGAGGTACACGTCAGCACAATATTCAAGAATATTGTACTGAGTACGCCTACGTGTCTTTTACATACCTCTCATCATATCTTGGCAATAAGATAAAACTAATATACTTGGCAATAATAGAAGAATATAAGAAAAACATATACTTGCACAAAGATGTTCATTAGCAAAACAAAACACATATTTTAAGCACATTTTCCATTATATATCCATGCATTTGCCACCTGAGGGAATAATGCATCATCTCTGCTACCAAAGAGAATGAGATGTAAGGCCTTATGATCTACTACCAAGGAGTTAGATCATTGTACAATGTGATCTGCTACCAAAGAGAATGATCACTTTCAAGCACTATGCTACCAAAGAGAATTAGTGCTTTCATATAATGGAACAAATATATTATGTTTGATGTGTTCATAGCAATAAGTATGGATAATCATGCAACATATCATACAAGAATAATCATTTCATATAATATCATATGCCAAGTATTTTACTACACATATAACACAAGCATATTGTATAATAAGCCAAGTAAGAGTTAATGGCGTACCTTCCATAGAGACATCCTAATCACATATTCCTGATATCAACTATATCCTTGGTCAACCCTGATTAAGACAAGATCATGTACTATCATCAGATTCTCATCATCATACATCTCATCTTAACCCTAATCGTGTTCATTTTAGGGTTTGCTTACTCATCTGGATATGTTCATCATTACTTGGATTTTTGTCTTATAATTATCATACTGATGTCATTTTCCATATTATGATTCATTATCTGAACATTATCTTCCATAGCATTTTTGTGCACATTAATTAACCCTAGTTACATGTATTACTCGAATTAGGGTTTCATCACATGTATTATGGGTCATCTTCGTATAACATTAATTCCATGAATCTAACTGACATCCGAGTTACATATTAGCCTCACATTACTTATATGAGGGTATTCTGTAGTTTCCATGATTTATTGAGCACATATGTATTTATTATATTTTATTAGGGTTATTAGCCCTAATTAGCCTTATAGAGCAAATTACATGATTTCGTACATCAACATGACCATATCTAACATCATATGCATTATAAACATGATTATAGACTTACTGACATTTTTCCATAATTTTATATCATCATTTGATATTTATTACTCATAAACTAAGCATTTTACAACTAACAAGATATCACTGATATTAGTGTGTCAAAAGCCTGATATTATGCTTCCACTGTGTTCTAGTCATTTTTCTGAGAAGTTTGGTATATTATACTTATTTTTCTGATGCTCGAGCTATTTTCTACGATTTAACAAAGATCCAAGTAATTTTGGGATTTTACCTTTTTGAGCCAATCCAGCATTGCCACATGTCCACCAAGGGCACAGCTTCTGCCTCACGTTGGGCTGTGGTTCACTTGGTCTGGAGCCAGTTCGGGATTGGACCTGGTCCGTCTTCTTTCTCCTTCCGCTCCCGAGCCTCACGTGTTGCCCCTATTTTCTCTGTGAAACAGAGCACCGCCGCATGGTCCGGGCTCCGATGAGAAAGAAGCCAAAATTTGGGCCTCCAAGCCAGCTCCTACGGCCACCCACATCTCCGGAGGGGTCCTTCGATTCTCCACGACTGATCTGCTTCTCGACCTTGGCTCTGAGGCTCACTGTCCTGCAGCTTCCTGTTGGCTAAATGGACATCTATAAATCCCTTTGTTTTGATTATGACAAACATTTCATTCTTATTGATCTAACGAGCTACTTGAGTGTGCAGGATTTAGGTGGATGACAAATCAACTAGGGAAATCCATATGCTTACTTGTTTATGTTTTCATGCAATGTAATCGCTTTGTAAAAACTTGTATAAATATATAATGTACAAGTACTTAGATTGCATGTAAATCAAGCGTTAGATTCTCCCTAGCTAAACACCACATTTAGATAACTCATTCCCTTCAAATAGGATCACATATGCACACTCATACATATAATTAGTGCCTAAATTGAAACATTGAAATAGGATCAATCTCGGTCAACAAACTCCTCGATCGAGACACTCTCGGTCGACAATCTTCTCGACCGAGAAAGATCCAAAGTAGCCATTAGACACAACTGACAAGGTAGTTGGCAGTTGAAGATAGACGTTGCAAATCACTTGTTCCAGAGAGCCTGTCGGTCGACAAAAGTTCGACCGAGTAGGTGTCTCGGTCGACCATTCCTCGACCGAGATGATCTCTGACAGCAACTGCAGAAATAATTAATTAGTCGTTGTTAAAACAACAAACTTGTACCTAACGGCTAGTTAAGCACTTAGAAACCCCTAGAAGTTGTCTAGAACGTCCTTAAGCATCCTTAGGCCATTCCTATAAATAGGACAAGCCATAGGACACTCAAATACACTTGTTACACTTGAGAAATCCTTGAGCATACTTTGAGCAATCTGTTTGTGAGCAATTTGAGCATTGTGACAATTGGCTATTTCCTTCCTTAGCTCAAAATTCGTGTCCTATAGGCTAGTATCTCCTACCCACTGCAATCACAAGTTCATACACTTGGTTAGGAGATCTATACGCTTGATCTAGGCAAATCAAGCCTTGGGCTACAAAGGATAAGTTGTAATTTTCTTTTTCCTTTCTTGTTCTCTATTACCGTTTGTACTCTCCTTGCTACTCCTAGGTTGGAGGCTGCTGATTGGAGAGGGTGGAGATCTTCTTGGTGAAGAAGGTGACTTTGAGATACTTCAGAAGGCTGGTGCAACGGGAGGTTACTTCTAGAGAGGAAGGCTACTTCAAGGGGGAGCTTGGAGTTACTTCAAGAAGGATACCTCAAAGTTGGTGCACCTACTTCAAGTGAAGGCTGTTCAAAGGGTGTAAAGGAAAGTATTGTATTTTGTATAAATCCTTGAGAAGGTAATAAAATAAATACTTTCAAAATCCCAGTTGGGTAAGCAACCGGGTAGTGGACTGACAACTTTAGTATTTGCTAAAGTTGGAACCACTCTAAACACATGTCTCCTTCTTCCAATTTTCAATTGTGGTTGTTTGAGTTTAATAAATTGTTAAAATTATTTAAAAACTCTATTCACCCCCCCTCTAGTGTTTTTCAATTGGTATCAGAGCAGGCTTCAAGGAACTCTAACCAGGTCTTGAAGAATGGAGGGTAATGGTGATTACAATCACAACAAAAGGTGCTGCTTGGACAAAACTACAACATGTTGCAATTGGTGCTTAGGAACAAGCCACACAACAACCAAATGTCCATGGAGATCAAAGAAGGAAGATGAGAACAAAGATTGTCTCATTGCCACAACTAGCGAGGAAGAAGAAGAAGAGGTAAGTCTTTTTGATTTATCTAAAGAAGAACTAGTTGCTAGCCTTGAAGAAACACATATTAAATATGTTGAATGCAAGAAGAAATTAAAGAAATCTAATAAAGCAAATGATGAATTACATGCTAAGCTTCTGGCTATTACATCTGAAAACGAAGATCTTAAAAAGATCATTGAAGATCACGATATTGAGTTAAAATCTATAGAGTCAAATTGTAATCTACTTTCTTTAGAGAAAAATAATTTGCAAAGACAAGTGAATGATCTTCAAAAACAACCCATCTTATGCAACCATCTAGATTATGATTCTATTATCAAAGAAAGAAATTCATTGTCTTCTAATCTAGATCAAGAAAAACTAGATATCAAGAAGAGAATGGAAGAGATTGCCAAGTTACAACAAAAAGTTAGTAATTTAAATAGTAATGGCATTCTTGATGAAATCTTAGATAATCCCTATCATCAAATCGGGAGAAGAGGACTAGGTTACAAGCCTAAAGGGAAATCATATCAACAACCTAGTTGGAGAAAGTCACAAACACATCAATCTATATATGTACCCAAAGAAACATCATCACCCAAGAACAACACTAAACACAACCATAGAAAAAGATATGAGGTTGACTCGATATGATGTCATTACTGTTTGCGCCTTGTTCATTATTCCTTTTCATGTCCTTACAAGAGAAAAGATGTCGAGTTAGTTTGGGTTCCAAGACCTCCAAACTAAATAAACACAATTAAGTTGAGATATGACCAAGAACCTTAGTTGCATATTTCTACGTCTATCTCAACTCAACATAATGAGATAATAAATAAATCTAAGTATCTAAATATTTAACTTGCATAGTTATGTTTTATTTGGAAGCAATTAACAGTTCCAAAAATATTGTCGGTCTAGAGGCTGTCTACCGAGACACTATCGGTCGAGAAATTGTCGACCGAGCATGTCACTGATTTCCAGTCTGTTGCAAAATTGCTGAATCTCTTTGAGATTGATGAAAATGCTATCTATTTGTGATTGATGAATGGATATATGTTGAAAATCATCCCTACAAATTTAAATGAGATTAATATTAGTTTATTTCAAAAATGATTTATCGGTTATATGCTATTGCTTGCAACACATAAGACAAAATCTCTAAATTAGTATTTTTTTTGAAGAATTGAGATATTAATTGTGCCTTCATTTAAGAATTATATCAAGTAGTATGCTTCAACTTGATACTTAATCAAATTTTATACAGATATAATACTCGATATGTTCAATTTGAAAATCTGCAAATTCGCCTCTTGGTTAAAATGAAATTTGACCAAGGGGCGCTATGGTCGTAGTCAAATGCGACCTAAAATAAGTTTGACACAATAACTATTTGAATATCATTTTATTGTGATTAAAAGCAAAATCAAATCATGATCACAAAATTGTCCCAATATTGTCAATAATAAAACAAAATATTACTCCCTTAGAAAATATATATATGCTCTACAAATTCAGTCTTTAATCAGCTTAAAAAATTCGTACCCAGTAAGTCTGTCGGTCGACGAATCTTCGATCGAAAACCTCTCGGTCTGCCCACCTCTCTCGACTGACAGAATCAAGACAGACCTAACATCGGACACACTTCCGGTCGACAATTGTTCGACCGAGACAGTGTCGGTCGACAATTTCTCGACCGAGAAAGAGCCTTTGGGATTTGACCGTTGCAATCCGACCGTTACCGTTAAACGGCCGACCGTTGCAAGTCGACCGTTGGACGGCCGAGTGGCGCGTCTGGAATATGACCATTGCGGACGCTCGGTCGACAAATTGTCGACCGACCCGGTCACTGGATTGCTATAAAAGGGACCAAAAACGGGTCACTTCTTCACACTTTCATATTCTTGTTTCCATAGGCTCTCTCTAGTGAATTCTTGTGCAAATCTTTAGCATCCTCATCCCCAAGACCTCCTTGCTTCTTCTCCACCTTCAAGCAACGCAATGGCATCATCATCTGCTCGTGGAAAGAAGAAGGTTGCTGGCAGGAAACAAAGGGAAGCTACTCCACCATTGACGATCATCAACGACATTGCCTTCGTCGACGGAGATGCTGGCGATCTCTATCTACGGCTCTCCTCCAAAGCTCCTCTCCCACGACGACCAGTTGAAGTTATGGACTTCCTCAACATCGTCGACTTGGAGGACCTTTTTGAAGTGCAAAAGTTGAAAGAGTTCATCAATCCTTCTTTCACTTCCTATTCCACCAAGGTAGTGAATGAATTCTATGCTAACCTCATCTCCCACTCTGAAAGAGAAACCATCTTCTTCTATACTATGGTCAATGGGCATAGCTTTCGATTTACTGAAGGAGATATTCTTGACATGCTAAATATTGACATAGATGAATATCAAGACACCCTTGACCTTACCACTGGAAACCCACTTAATCAATTTCCCCAAGATGACCATACAATTAGTCTTAGTGACATCAAAAGAACCATTTTTCAATCAAATACAACCTATCACAAAGATAGGGGCACATACTATGCTATCAATCTCAAACCAGCTGCTAGGATTGTAAACCTTATTGTTTCAACAAACATACATCCTAGAGTAAATAAGTCTGAAGTTCCTATTTTTCATATGTGTCTAATATATGCCATTATCCAACACATTCCCACAAACTTTATCCGCATTATTCTTAAAAACATGCTTGAGTTTTCTGGCAATCCTCCATATGCTGATCTTGTATGCCAAATTACTCAACATTTTCTTAAGACCCAAATTGAGGATATGGGATATACATGGGAGCGTAGACCACAAAAAATAAG
The DNA here is from genome assembly GCA_963693085.1 of Alisma plantago-aquatica. Classification (NCBI taxonomy): domain Eukaryota; kingdom Viridiplantae; phylum Streptophyta; class Magnoliopsida; order Alismatales; family Alismataceae; genus Alisma; species Alisma plantago-aquatica. Next base: position 880,805,998 of record OY856409.1, read on the forward strand.
TAAGAATAATGTAGAAAAAATGGGAATTGATTTCGGTCATAAGAGGGCTAGGGTAGAAGGAGAAAAATCTACCCAAGATATACGACCTCCACCTCCTCCTACCAGCCTACCCTATGATCCCATCCAAAACACTCTAACCTATGTTGCTGGGTCACAATATCATCTTAGTAAACAACTAGATTATAACCATCATGCCATGACTTATCTAAACCAAAGAATGCAAACTCTTTCTCCAAACCAACTAGATGAATATCCTTACTCTTTAAATCCTGGCATGCTCAATCCATATAATCCATCTTACAACTACTATCAACCTCCACCTCCACCATCTACAGATCTCACGCATACTCAGTTTTCATCAATGCAACTACAAGATATTGCTGCTCATTTCCGATTTGATCGTGTTCCAACCTTCTTGGAGGCATATGCCTTAACCAAGACAGGTGCTCTGGAGTGGCAAACTTTGGTCCAGTACTATGGAGCTGAGCCTTTTCTTGGGAAAGACCCTGACATTGATGTAATTCTTAAGTCTTTCCAGTGAGATTTGGAATTGTATTAGTTGTAATGGAATCTTTGCAAAATTGTAATAAATGGGTTATCTTTACATGATTTGGCTATCTTTTCATGCTTGTAATTGGTTATCTTCATAATGGATATTTTTTTACATCATTTGAATTTGGATTGTAAGACTATTGTAGAGCATACAAAATAAGGGGAGTAATAAATACAAATAAATCAAAAAGGTTGAAAATCTTTGCAAATACCTAAAAGTTAAAGTTATGGCTAAATTTACATCTATTGCAAAGCACTTATATCTTGGGATATCTATCAAAAGGGGAGCATAGTATAAAATTAAGGGGGAGAAGTAATAACATGAATATCTTTTTGAAATGACAAAGGGGGAGAAGAAAATATTAAAATAAAATAAAGATCAAAACTATAATAACTGAGTTTCATAATAAAAAAGGCCAAGCACTTACTTGCAAAACAAGAATGGCTACAAAAGGTAATCTTCAGGTATGAAACTCATATGGTTTATATTTCCTTTATTTATATTTTTGGAAATGTTTGTCATCTTCAAAAAGGGGGAGATTGTTGGCTAAATGGACATCTATAAATCCCTTTGTGGATGACAAATCAACTAGGGAAATCCATATGCTTACTTGTTTATGTTTTCATGCAATGTAATCGCTTTGTAAAAACTTGTACAAATATATAATGTACAAGTACTTAGATTGCATGTAAATCAAGCGTTAGATTCTCCCTAGTTAAACACCACATTTAGATAAGTCATTCCCTTCAAATAGGATCACATATGCACACTCATACATATAATTAGTGCCTAAATTGAAACATTGAAACAGGATCAATCTCGGTCGACAAACTCCTCGATCGAGACACTCTCGGTCGACAATCTTCTCGACCGAGAAAGATCCAAAGTAGCCGTTAGACACAACTGACAAGCTAGTTGGCAGTTGAAGATAGACTTTGCAAATCACTTGTTCCAGAGAGCCTGTCGGTCGACAAAAGTTCGACCGAGTAGGTGTCTCGGTCGACCATTCCTCGACCGAGATGATCTCTGACAGCAACTGCAGAATTAATTAATTAGCCGTTGTTAAAACAACAAACTTGTACCTAACGGCTAGTTAAGCACTTAGAAACCCCTAGAAGTTGTCTAGAACGTCCTTAAGCATCCTTAGGCCATTCCTATAAATAGGACAAGCCATAGGACACTCAAATACACTTGTTACACTTGAGAAATCCTTGAGCATACTTTGAGCAATCTGTTTGTGAGCAATTTGAGCATTGTGACAATTGGCTATTTCCTTCCTTAGCTCAAAATTCGTGTCCTATAGGCTAGTATCTCCTACCCACTGCAATCACAAGTTCATACACTTGGTTAGGAGATCTATACGCTTGATCTAGGCAAATCAAGCCTTGGGCTACAAAGGATAAGTTGTAATTTTCTTTTTCCTTTCTTGTTCTCTATTACCATTTGTACTCTCCTTGCTACTCCTAGGTTGGAGGCTGCTGATTGGAGAGGGTGGAGATCTTCTTGGTGAAGAAGGTGACTTTGAGCTACTTCAGAAGGCTGGTGCAACATGAGGTTACTTCTAGAGAGGAAGGCTACTTCAAGGGGGAGCTTAGAGTTACTTCAAGAAGGCTACCTCAAAGTTGGTGCACCTACTTCAAGTGAAGGCTGTTCAAAGGGTGTAAAGGAAAGTATTGTATTTTGTATAAATCCTTGAGAAGGTAATAAAATAAATACTTTCAAAATCCCGGTTGGGTAAGCAACCGGGTAGTGGACTGACAACGTTAGTATTTGCTAAAGTTGGAACCACTCTAAACACCTGTCTCCTTCTTCCAATTTTCAATTGTGGTTGTTTGAGTTTAATAAATTGTTAAAATTATTTAAAAACTCTATTCACCCCCCCTCTAGTGTTTTTCACTGCCGGCAAGGGCCGCCGCTACAGCTGGGGAAGCTCCGGTGAGAGATCCTTGAAGACCAGACCTCCCTCGAGGCACGCTTGTCCATCCATGAGCTTCAACGCCACCGCGCGGCCTCCCACGGATGCTTGGGGTGCCGCCTGCGCCTCTGAGATCTCTTCTTGGGCGCCTCCTGGCGAGCTCAAGGAGCTTGCTGCCGCAGGCTACTGCCATGGTGGCACAAAAAAGGGGGAAAAGGCCTCCACTAGTTCTCCCTATTGCTTGAGATGATCAACATGAACACCGTGTTTCCCCAAAGTATTACACACCCTCCATGTGTGGTGAGATGAACTCCTTATAGCCCCCGACTTCCATCTTCCTCTCTGAACGACTTGACCTCGTTAACCATGGGGGACCTTCACGGGAACCACCAAAATGCCAGAATCCTTCTCCTCATACTGTTTTCCTCATTTCCCCTCACTTCATCTTCTTTCGATCACCCCTCTTCCCCCTCTTCTCCACCTCCGACTACCACCTGTAGGCTACGGTGGAGAGACACTGGGGAGTTGGCTTCTGTTCTCCCTATTGGAGCAGTCGCACAGCTCATTTTAGGGGTCTACACACTCCTCTACTTGAGTCAAGAGCAACTGACCACTTCATTTCCTCATTCGGGCCACAACCACAACGTGGGGCAAGGCTAAGGCTTCCCACTCGCTGAAACCCCATGATCTCCAGTCTGACCAGAGGTAGGGATGAGGATCTAACCATCCAAAGTACATCCAAAGACTACTAAGGAACTCGCCCACAGTAGGATCCGGGGATCACTTGAGTTGAAGGCCTCAACCACCCGATTAGTCATGAATGGCCAGGATTCGGCTGTGCAATCTGCTCTCAAACAATGGGGTGCGTGACACCAGATTATACTCAACTTAGGTCTATAAATCCTCCATAAAATACATTATTTCCCAATTTTCAAACCTTAGTAACTTCCTGTAGGATACTCCAATTGCCACCAAATTTTAACCATAGCTTCACTACCTCTCAAGATACATTCTACTCACATTTGGTGACAAAACTCAACTATTTTATCGTCCAAATAAATTCCTCAAAAAGGCATGAAAAGAGAGATCTTAACCATGACATCAACATCACATCAACACACCTACTTTGTCAAAACCTTGGAACTCTCAATATTATTCAACCTTATGATTTCACTTATGTCATTGGATGATTGAGGACTCCAAAAGTCCACTCCATCACAGTGGATGTGTTACCATGGAGGTAACCGGTATGGGGCTTGATCAGGGTAGGCAGGTTGCCATGATCCCTATGAAAGGATGAAAGTCAGCCCATGAATGTAGATAGAGAGATGATGGAGGCTTGGGTAAGGTTCTAAGTTGAACATGTACTATGTTAGAATCTTAAGTCTGTCCTAGGGTCAGGTAGGGATAAGATCGATGGAAGAAGGAGTTGCCTAATTCCCTAGTTGCACGTGACCATAGGATTGGGAGGTAACAACTATCATTGTCTGAGGGCCATGGGTTAGGAGATTGATCGCCTTCATGAACTCATGGGACCCAAAGGGTAGATGAGTAGGGCACTCTCTGGATGCATAAGGGAAAAGGGATGACTCCAAAAAAAAATGTCGGCACCCTACAGACCTAGAGGAGATGACCAAGGATTGTGTGGTGACCAAAGTGGGTTCGAGAACAGTTTTCCATGGAAGTAACTTTGATATCAGGATGATTGTGATGTAGAGTCAGGTGTGGCACATTTCAACTCATATTTAAAGGTGTACTAGCAAGGTGGGATGTACCATGTCTACTCTTAGAATAGGAAGAACTCTGTATTTGGACTACAGCCAAATGCTTATTTCCTCTTGTTATGGGAGTGAGAGATAGGACAATACGCATGCCATACACCAAGGATAAAGATGGTGTGAGTTGAGACGTTTCTACAGAGAGGATAACATACCATGGTGGAGTGAATGATACATGGATGGTTTGCAAACAATAAAAGGAATAAGATAGTCATATTATAAGGATGTTTTTTTTTGAATGAGCTATGTGGAATCTGCAAGTGATGCAAGGTAGAGTTTGATCACCAAGAAGATGAGTTCAAAGTGTGATCAATGATGATAGACTTAGAGTTTGAGTTTGAGATGACAAGTGAAATACATGGAAGTGTATGTCTTCAATGTTACCCAATACCTAAGGATGTGAAGTGGTAATGAATGCTCTGGTTGAGATATATCTGACTAGTTTGGCAAGAGGCTAGAAGAGGTTTTTAGGTTAACCCTCAATTGGAAAAGAGATATGTTTGGGCTAACACTCAGATGTAACAAGATCTGTTGAACAATTTAGTAGTTGTTTGGATAGCCAGCCTAGTCTTTGATGCACTGAAAGGATGGTGGGAGAACCTCAGATACACTTCTTTGAATAGGAAGGTAATAAAACCCTGATGAGAGTGGTTTAGGGATTCTAAGGAATCGATCTTGAGGAATCATGACATACAGGAAATCATGATCACCATACACCATGGTACTATTGAGATAATGAGTGGTAGCAGTACTATGAATGTTGGGGATGAGGCTGCATGTGGTATGTTGCATGCAAGCCAGGAGGTTAAGAGCAAATACCAGTAACCCAGTGTATCGATATAGAGGATAAAAGAGTCCCTGAGAGGGAATGGGAGTTCATTACTATGGATGATGTGGAAAGTCTCCCCTTGACCAAGGAATCCATGACATCTTATTTACATGTTTTTCATTAATTTGATGGAGGATTCCTTAGACCTTATTAACCTTACCCATACCTCAAGAGGGTGAGGAGAAGAGAGGAAACCCTAATCCTTAAGGCCCTTAATAGAATTTGAGTTGAGAAGGGATGAACAAGATGAGAGAGTCCTAAAGGTATCTTATTTCGAGTCATATCCTAAGACATCGGGCAGTCACACAATTCGGGAGTCCTTGTATTCTGACTAGCGGTGCAGAGGAAAATATTGCCAGCCCCCGGACGTGATCCTTTTCTAGACACCTCAATCTTTTAGACAATCCTCTAATAACTCCCTCGGGTTCTATAGAATTTGTAAAATTTAATAATTATTAAAGATTAAGTGAGGAACCTATGCTCCGATACCAATTGTAATGATCCCGGCTCCCGGTAACCCCCAATTAAGGGAGACCAGAAGGTCAGAGTCATTATCCCAATTAACAGGATCAAAGGTTCGACAAATAATCAATAATAATTATCAAATTTTATCAACTAAAATGAAAAGTGGTATAAAATAAAACTTTTGCATACCTTTTAAAAACATGGATTTCTAAACTTCTATCCATGAAGATACTAATCTATCTAATCCTCCTTTGCACGTTAATTCTCATTTAATTCCACATATGCCACTTTACTATTTGTTCCTTTCAATTGTACCTAAAATGCCGACAAACAAAATGTCGGTCAGTAAGAGGCTGGTATGTGGGGGAAATAATAATCGTGCAACTATAGTAACAATGTAATCATCCAAATATCATTTAACATCTAATATTGCGCTTTAAGCAATACTACTCAATCCTTACATATCCCCTATCTCTGTGTTGTTCCTGCAGTGGACATGGATACTACCTCTCTCATATGGTAGATCCTTACCCCCATGGCCCTACCACATAGGTAGACAATACTTAGGGTTATGGAGTCGCATGGCCCTACCCAAAGGTAGACTCATGGTGACTTGATGGTCCTACCCCATTGGTAGCCATGTACTAAGTCATTCAATGACCTGATAGACCTACCCCATAGGTAGCCATGTACTAGGTCAGTCTATTAAGCTACAGAGGGGACTAGGATCTGAGCTAGTAGGCACATATCTTATGTGATAGTCATATTCACATTATAATTTGCATGAATTAAATTCATCCAACAGTTCATTCAAGCCACGATGTAAACATCGATAAAATCCTCGAAAAAGTAATGTGGGATAATCATAAGCATAACCACATACCTGTCAGGCAGACTCAGATGCAGGATTAGTCCAAACAAACAAGTAATCCAGAATCAAGCAAGTACACAGTTCAATCTTGAAATATACATCCAATTCCTTTTTATCAAAAACTATCCAAACCATCTTGCTACTTATGGTTTCTATTCCTTTTTAGGGTTTCTTCCTCATTTTAGGGTTTATTTTGCAATTAGGGTTTTACTTCCCTTAACTCTTTTTGAACCCTAATTTTCTTCACGCATGTTATTAAGGTTACCTTTTACAAACACATAACCTTAATTATAGATTAATGCACAAATAACCATCAATTAAGTTTGTTAAGCTTCTTTTACATTAAAGCTGCCATTTTTATCCTTTTCAATCTATGACAAAGTCATTATGTTCGTTTATCATCAATTCATAGTTCAGTATGCTCTAATACTCATATGAACATTATTTATCATTAATTCTACCTTTTATCCACTAAGAAACCCTAATTTCCTCATTAAGGGTATTTAACCACAATAAGGAACTTTAATGCTCGAAATGGCTTGGAATAATCATATCTTAACTTTATTCACGATTTTGAATAATTAAATTCATTAAGAGTCACAATTACCAATATTAGGGTTTTAAGTCACATTCAAGTATATCCATGCACATGAAACTTTAAATTAAACCAATTACGTGCACAATTCATCTTTTTTTATCTTAGTGTGTCTCTTTATGATTAATAGGTTAATATCAACTTTAATCATCAATTAAACCCTACTAATCACATTAATCATATCAAAATAGGGTTTCTTAATCGTTATTACATTAAAGTTAATAACTTCCATTACAAAATAGCTTGGTTATGTTTGAAACATTTTGAAAAGTCTGAAATGCCCTTGGTTAAGTGGTTGGCTTCCTTAGAACGCGGAGGGAAGAACCGTCCAGTGCGCCTCTCCCTTCTTCAACCTTCAGTAGCCCGATGGCTGCCGCCCTAGCCACTGAGTGCAGGACTATGTGAGTGTGCCACCTCCTTCCTAGGGCCCACGAACCGCCGCTGATGGCTGCCCAAGCTTCCCTACCCTTAGACGCACCTAGGGCACCGTACAGGTCATGGTTTAGATGGCTAGTGCATGAGCACCTGACCTTCCAAGCATGGCCTCCGTTGCAGCCATGTAGCTGTAGCTGCACGAAGCTGGGGTCGATGGGGCGGTATCCAAGCAGTCCTGGGTGGTCGTGGAGGTTTCCCGCCTCATGCAAGACCACAAAACACACCTGTGTTGCTCTAAGGTTAGATCCCTACTCTTGATTAGGTTTTTGTTACGACCCTGCCTCCCGGTAACCCCCCAATTAAGGGAGACCGAAAGAATAGAGCCGTTAACCAATAACCCGGATCAAAGGTTCGACAAATAATCATTAATAATTATTAAATTCTACCAACTATACTAAAATATGGAGAAAAAATAAAAACTTTTGCATACCTTTTAAAACTGGGATTTCAAAACTTCTATCCACACAGATACTAATCTATCTAATCCTCCTTTGCACTTTAATTCTCATTTAGTACCACATATTCCACTTTACTGTTTGTTCTTTTCATTGTACCTAAAACGCCGACAAACAAAATGCCGATCAGTCGAGGCTAGTATGTGGGGGATACAATAATCATGCAAATATATTAATAATGTAATCATGCAGTTAATCATTTAGCAACCAAGATTATGTTTTAAGCCATAATACTCAATCCTTACCTATCCCTCAACTCTGTGCTATCGCTACAGTGGACTTGCATACTACCTCTCTTTAGGTAGATTCTTACCCCCATGGTCCTACCTTACAAGTAGCCAATACCTAGGGTAATAGAGTCTCATGGCACTACCCGAAGGTAGCCCAATATCTAACTCAATGTGACTTGATGGACCTATCCCATTGGTAGCCATGTACTAATTCAACTATTAAGCCACAAAGGGGACCATGATCTGAGCTAGTAGGCACATATCTTATGTGATAGTCATATCCACATTATAGTTTGCATGAATTAAATTCATCCAACAGTTAATTCATGTCATCGATGAAAACTTCAGAAAACCTCAGAAAACTAACTTGAGATATTCATAAGCGTAACCAAATACCTATACATGTAGATTCAGGTGTAGGAATAATCCAAACAACAATGAGCATTCAAGCATTCAATAAGATCCTGAAACAATTATACAATTTCCTTTTATTACTCATGTCATTAAGATCTATTAAATCTAGCTCGCTTCTTAGGGTTTCTAGTCCACTTTTAGGGTTTCCATTTCAATTAGGGTTTCCCTTCATCTTTTACTACTTTAAACCCTAATTTAATGCAATTGATTACAAACCCTAATTATCTCAACATCTAATTCTCAGTTTCGGATTAAAGGCATAATTATCCATTAATTAAGCCCCTTAAACCTCTTTTCATTAAAGTTATCATTTTTATTCCTTTAATTCATGACAAGATCATTATACGCATTTATCATCAATTCATAGTTCATTATGGTCTAAATCACATATGAACTCGATTTGCTATTAATTCCACCTTTTATTCATGAGAAAACCCTAATTACTACATTTAGGGTATTTATCCACAAATTAGGAACTTTAATGCTCACATAGATTAGATTCAGCATATTCCAACTTTAATCATGAAATTAATCAATTAAAGCCATTAATAGTCGAATTAGTCAACATTAGGGTTTCAAGGCCCATTAAAGTATATTCATGCATATGAAACTCTAAATTAACTAATTATATGCAAAGTTCATCCTTTTCAATCTTAACGTTCCTTTTTATCATTAACAGGTTAATACTAACTTTAACCATTAATTAAACCCTACTAATCACATTAACTATATCAAAATAGGGTTTCTTAACCATTAATACATTAAAGTTAACAACTTCCATTACTTTTCGATTTGAAAGTAGATTCAGGATCCAATTATATTTTTAATGGATTCCCCTCATTTTTCTGTGCAAAATACATGTATTATTTGTCCTAATCGGAGTTACCAATCATTAGATATGATTTTTGCAAAATAAAAATACCTTTGGCCAATCGGAGATCGCCACGTCGCTCCTTGTTCCCATGCATGCGGCTTGCTTTGCAAATATAACCAGATTACGTTATTACCCTTAGGTAAGTTGTTGGCCTTTTAATACCCAGAGGGGTACTTTCATCCAGACGACCCACTAGTCATCTTCTTCCTTGCAACGGCGCAACCAGCCGCCCTAATCGTGATTTGCATAGCTTCCCCTAGCCCTCCTGGCTCCCAACGACCACCGGAGGTGGTGCCTACACCTTCGACTCCCTGTTGCGCACCCATGGGTGCCCTGATCACAACCAACCTCGCCAACTACCAGCTCCTCTGGCCCGCGATGTGCAGCAGCTTTTGCAGATGTGTGGTCGCTGGTGCACCTTGACTAGAGCCTAAGGACGAGCGCTGACCTTTCCTCCAGCAACGTGGGGTATGGTGCCCCCAAAGCAAACCATCATTAGCACCCATTTGCTCCTTGGTCGTTCCGTTTCTCCCTATTAGGGTTTATGGATGGAAATGAGGAAGAAGAAGAAGAAAAGAAACGTGAGATTCTTTTGGGCTCAAACCAAAGGGTCTCCCCTTTATATAGGGGTGAGTAAAGAAGCCCTAGGTCAGCTATTCACGAATCGAAGAGTCCTTTTCCAAGTAGGAAGTCAATTCCTTCTAAGAGAAGTAATATTCTCTCTCTTCATTATCCATGATTATTCTCTATTATATGGATATTAAGAATTCGAAATTCTTTCTTTCATTTTCTTTGTACTTGCCCTTTTTATTTATTGGCCACGAATTTCTATTCTCTTTTAATAGAAATTACTTCCTTTTTCATAATGCCACCAAAATCATTAATAATGTATCATATTATCTTCTATCTTGCAAATTTTGGTATTTTCTCTTTCTTTCCTCTTTATTGGGACTCCTTGGATCCCAAGACATTCCATTATTTTGAAATTATTTTTATTGGATACTTATTATCCTTCTAGATGCATCTTTATGTATTATTTCACATTATCTTGTTTATTTTTCATTAAAATAACTCTTTTTGAGGTTTTCTCTTTATTTCTCTTTTATTTTTGTCATTTGCATTTCTTTTAATATTAGCAACCTCATGGATACGAAATTTCACCAAGAAATCTCATTTATGCCTCTTTCCACTCATTTTCCACATTTTATCATTATTTTCAATTTCTTTCTTAATAAAGAAATACTTAATTAAACTTTTCTTTTCTTATTGCCTTCTCTATGAAACTTTGGACTCCTTGGAACCCAAGGAACCCAAGAGGCATGAAATTCATCCTTGGATTACATCTCTTTGCCTTCTAGAGGTTTCTACCTCTTTCTTTTCTCAAATATTCAATTATTCATTTACTAATTGAATTTTCTTGTTATTTGGGCCCAATAGCCAATAAAGCCCACAACACAATCATCAAGGCTATTGTAAACAAAATCCATTTATTCGAACCAAATTATATCATTATTTGTTCAAATATCTTTAATAGGAGAAATTATATTTCTCACCAAATGAACCCAAAATTGGGGTTGTAATAGTTTTCCACAGAAAGAGCAAGGAGGAGAGTGTGGGATCTCCCTCTCTCTCTTGGACTCACACTAGGGCTTTACCCCTTTGTATAGGGTAAGCATCCACGCCCTAAGATGACTATTCATGAATCAAAGAATCCCTTTCCAAATAGGAAACCAAATCCTTCAATGAGAAGTAATGTTCTCTCTCTTCTTCATCCTTTGGATACTCTCTATTATTTGGATATATAGGAATTCAAAAATCCTTGCCATTACTCTCTTTATATTTGCTTTTTAACCCATGGGCACAGATTTCTATTTTCCTTTAGTAGCAACTATTTCCTTTTTAACAATACCACATAATCCATTAATAATGTATTCACATTATATTCTTATTTTCTTTTATAGGTATTTTCTCTTTCCTCTTTCTTCATTGGGACTCATTGGATCCCAAGAAACTCTATTATTTCGAAATCCTCTTTATTGGATACTCATATCCTTCTAGATGCATCAATATGCATTATTTCACATTATCTTGTTTATTTCTCATTAAAATATCTCTTTTTGAGGATTTCTCTTTTATTTTCCTCATTGATATGCCTTTTATCATTCGGAATCCTTGGGATACGAAAATCCACCATGGATAACTCAATTATACCTCTTTTCACATATTTTCCATATTTTATCATTATTTTCAATTTCTTTCTTAACAAGGAAATACTTAATTGGTCTTTTCTTTTCTTATTGCATTCTCTATGCAACTTTAGACTCCTTGGGACCCAAGGAACCCAAGAGGCATGAAATCCAACTTTGGATTATATTCTTTTGCCTTCTAGAGGTTTCTACATTTTTCTCTTCTCCATTTCTTATTAATAATGGAGTTTCTTTTGTCTTTTCCTTGTTATTGGGCCCAATAGCCAATAAAGCCCACAAGTAAATCAACAAGGCTATTTTATACAAAATTCATGCATTCAATCAAAAGACATCATTATTTGTTCATTTACCTTTATTATGAGAAATTACATTTCTCACCAAATGAACCCAAAAATTCGGGTTGTAACATTAAGTATGATTGTAAAATGTAATCATCCGAGTAGCGTATTTTCTTAAGGCTAAAATACAAGAATCATTGATTGATGTTACACTGCTTAGCATATCATAGAAGGATAAATGTTATACATGTTCTTTAATTCCTCATTGAATAAGTATCATGCTGCTTTATCAAGTTATAGCTGAAATGCTTTGAATAAGAATACTGCTCTAATCTATTTAGACATTGATCTATCTGTTATTGAATATATAATTCCATTGCATAGTTTTATCCCATTAAACTGCAATAATAATGTTTTGGCGGACAATTATATCTCTCTCTGGGGCAATTTACAATTGTCTCACCCCCCGTGGGATCTCCATTTTTAGGTGGACGCAGACGAGGAGGTAGGAATCCTTCAGTAGGTGAAGGACTACAACAGCAGTAGAAGAGAACGATAGTGATTTCTTAGGTGGAAACACTGGCTGTCACATCTTATATATATGTATAGAAAGTCATATGTGTCGTCTCTGTACTCTCAGGTCCTTGGAGTAATTGTTAGTGCTTTTGAGATTTTGGCTTAGTGCCTCGAGATTTTATACTGCCTATGTATAGTTTAACAGGGCAGTTGATGCTTGTAATTCTCAGGAAAAAGATGATACAGGACATGTACTTGTGAACTAGTATGTAATTAAATTACTTCAGCTCCTTATGAAAGAGTTCTCCTATGTGTGGATCTCTCTGTAAAATGGTTTTAATTTTTAGTGATTTTCGGTAATCCGCTGCTAACGAACGCTTCCGCTTAAGTAGATCATGTTTTTGTGTTTTGTTCACCACATGGCATGTCCAATGGACAAAATTAAGGCTTTTAGCCCCAAATCTGAAGTCGCTATCCTCTCTTCTATAAATATCGACAATCATTCACGTCATGTGTAACACCCAACAACTTTGTCCGCACTCCATCTCACCATCACCGACATCCACCACTGGTATCATCTCCAAGCTCCGCATCACCACCTCTGACTTTGAGCACCGTTGCCTCTCTCTGCGGTACCTCTTCGCAAAAATGCTTCCCACCCGACATTCACCACTGAGCAAGAATCCACAGAGGACAGGTCCAAATCCAATAGCCACCACCTCTAATTCTGCTCACTTGTTGTCATCACCGTTGTAGATGCCAATCATCACTGCCTTATTTACATAACCACTAGCACTCAACTGTATTTCTCCACCAAGCATGCCATCATCGGCACTACAACAAAGATCAGTGAGATCTTGCTAGATCTTCTTCCTACCTTCATGTGATCTAGGTCATCCTTGACCTGGAGTTCACCGTCAATGCAGAAGACACACCTTGTTCAAGCTGAGACACGCCATGAAGCCTCCTCAATCTTTGACCTGCAAATCATCTTCTTCACTGAACACACATGTGTCTTCCTAGACACATCGTGTCCCACCGTTCAGAATCTACTTGTGACATCAGAGAAGACATGCCATGTCCCTCTTTAAACACACTGTGTCCCCTGCTCCATCAACTCAACAAAGAGGCAATGACATCTAGGAAGCAAGCCTCCAAGCGCCCAAGGGGGAAAGATCATCCTTAGCACCTTAGATATGTCTCCTATACCTAGTTCAGTGTATCCTAGGCAGAGTAAGCCTATTACCAAATGTTGATTACGCTTAGAGTTCTCCCTACATGTTTTTCCTATGAAGAGGCAATGGAGGCATTGGTGTCAGGACCCACTCTTTTGATCAGCATAAATACCAACCATTAGAGAAAATCCCAAACCTAAACCCAGATTATGAAATAAAACAATGAATTATCGAAAAAGGTAAATAAACAATATACGAAAAACACAGATAAATTTTTCCTTTTTCTTTGTTCACAAACTCATAAATTAATGTCACATCAAGGACATCACATTCAGATATCACAAATCATTTTCAACTCCATTAAATCCAAAATCAAATCTTGTTCTCATATGTGGTTCAGTTTACATCAGATACATGTACATTGATGAACAAACTTAATCTACAACCCATCTCGGGAAAGAGAGAGTACAGGGACATTCTGACCTATCTAGATTATGCTATTTATATCTTCTTTTTCATGACCTCTCCACTGGATAGTATTATACCTAAAAACATTTGAAACAACCTTATTAGACTTATATAGATCCCCAATGAGTGGATACCTCCCACTCAAGCTAGGTACATGCATCAACATCATATTAAGTATAATAAACTTAACATAAACATGCAGATATTGAAAAGTCTAGAAGATAGTTCTATAATAATTCAAATCTATCTTACAATGGTAATCTAATCCAACTGATAAGGTAATCACTTAAACCAATTATAACTTTGAAACATCTATTAAAGCATGTCTATGAACAAATCAGCAAATACTTCTTAGTTCATATTAAGAATCCTACTTCATGAGTAATAAGTCAAGTTCTAAGCATTTTGAATCAATACATAACAATAACATTATATTTTTGACACTCCACCAGCCGGACCAGGAACACATCCTGTAGTCCTGAAGCTGAAGTACACATAATACATATCTACCAAACAATACTATCAAATAGCAAGAAGTCCAACTCATAATCAGAATGGATAAGAATCCCATCATTTATAACTTGTCAAAATGACATATCATAATATGAAATAGAAAATGTCCATAGCAACATGATTACTTTCCACAACAAGAAGCATAATCAACAATGACAAATCATCAAGTAGTAGTACAAGGAATGTAACAACCATTCAAATCATGTTCTATGTGGCTTATCATCTTTTATTCATTTTCCCTGAAACTACTTGGCTTGTACCTCACCAAGTAGAAGTTGCCATGCCTGGTTCTCATGTCAACGAATCACCGTCACTATTTTAGGGTGTGTCACTATCTTAGGGTTTAGCTAGCCACCCTAAGATATCAACAACAGACCCTTGCCACCTCAGGGTTGCTTAAAGAGGCTCACGTCCTCATACCAGGTACACGAGATAGGAACCAGCAAAATAGTATATCACATATCACAATATCTCACATATTTTTTATTTCACATTTCACATATTTCATTTTAACAGAGTCTATTCCATCTGGACATAGACTTTCATAGCAAGGATTTAGGGCCAGAGCCACTCCAGATGACTCACTCCTAAATCCTAGTGGTCTAACCTTTAAGGTCTCGGTCCACACTCTGGAAATCCTTCTCATAATTCATTGATTAATACAAGGAGATCTGTTTTGTTTCCCCGATGTGGTCCTCGAGGGAAACTCATTGTGTTCAGGGCACCTAACTAGATGTTCCATCATTTCACTTATTATTAATCTCTTTTACCCATCTTAAAAGAATTCAAAACATCATATATCATATATGTGTATTCTTGCGTAACTAGAATAACATGAAGTAGATTAAGTTTATCAATAAGGACAATGATCAAAGCAAGAAGCACAATAAATCTATAGATTGCAACACATGATTATTTCTATCTTCTACATCATCTCACAACAATCATCAACAGTGGGCTTTCTGCCCGAGAAGAAGGAACACTATAGTTATCTAGCGGTCCCAATAGTTATATCTAACGGTCCCAATAGTTATATCTAACATTCGATTGATGAAATGTTGCCCTCATGTAGATAACTATTTGATCTATATCAGTAATATACACCTAAAATCAATAAAAGTAAGGACTATATATATTTATAAGAAAATGTTTATATTTTAATGCTTGTATAACATAATATATTTTAGTTGATATATGTAAATACTTTTGGAATTTTGGATCTTTTCATATCATACATAGTACCAAATCCCACATTTGGTTAAAAAAATTGAGATAAAATTTGGTATCCAAATGTGACTTAAATA
The DNA here is from genome assembly GCA_963693085.1 of Alisma plantago-aquatica. Classification (NCBI taxonomy): domain Eukaryota; kingdom Viridiplantae; phylum Streptophyta; class Magnoliopsida; order Alismatales; family Alismataceae; genus Alisma; species Alisma plantago-aquatica. Next base: position 880,821,873 of record OY856409.1, read on the forward strand.
TGTTAGTTACAATTTTTATATAAAAAATGTGAACATAGATGGAATCGTATCAAGACGCCACTATAGGCCAAACTGAAATTTATTGTTAACCAATAATCCCTATGGAAAATAATAATAGTATGTAACTATTAATCCTTGGCCTACGTTAGAATTAAATCCTACATAAATATATCATTTATTAGATGTCCACAAATCCTAGTATGTCTCGTCACTAAATAGCATTAACGCTTTGATAATTTGTTTAAGTTTGGTCATTAATTTTCAACACAACATGCTCATGTTTTTTTTTCTTTTTAAGATTGAACTCATTTATTTTATGTGTCCTAATGAATTATATTCACGGTTTCAGATTGACCGTCTGTATTTCAGGTCTGGATTGATCGTGGTTTATATTTTGATACGATAGGTTAGTTTTCGGTTCAGACAAACCAATCGCGAATTCCGTCGGGTCGGTTTTGGGTTCAAATCTTCACATCCTAGATTAGTTATGTGTTTAGACAAATCCTACTGGGTTAGCTGCGGGTTAAACTGTTAAAAAAATCTGAATCACGCGAATTTAGAAAATTCCGACTTATTTGTTCTAATTTAATAACTTGAGTTTGTCCTTTTCTGACTTGGAACCAATCAGACCCAAATCTTTTGTCCAATCGACTTTCGTAGTATGAAAATGTCAGAAAAATAATATGAAACAAATGATAAAAAAACTCACCGGCAAGAGGCATGGCCGGTATAAATGTAAACCAAATGTAACAGTCGTTAGCTTTGATGGGTTACTGTCGATAAAGTGAATAGCAAGCAGGGTCTATTCAAAAGTGTTCCACTTTGGTGGGGTTTCACGCGTTAGTAGATTAAAGAGGGAGGTTTTGGGAAAAAGTTGAAACTAAAATCAGCCTGAATTATTATCCTTGGTTCCTGGTCGACACAACGGGCACGTTTGATTAGTTGTATATGGACGTATTAAATTGTATTTTTATATCCTACAGTCAAAAATCTACCTTTGATTTGTTGGAGCCGTAAAAATAACAAATTCCCTATACTTTAAGTTAGTACGTAACTGCCGCATTTAATTCTCCCGTTCGAAATGACCGGGGGCCGCGATCCAGTTTCTATGGCTGTCTTCTCGCGTCTGTCCCCATGTAACAAAACTTATCATCCCATATTTTTATCCATTATAACCAAATCTATTATTTAATTTTGCAGGATCTTGGACCCGTCGTTTTGACGGTAATCCTGCTGACTCCGGCTATCGAAACGTCTCCAACGTTGGCTCCAGGATCGAGATGTTGCAGATCCTAACAAGGCAGTGTGTTGCCCTCCCAACCGTATGCAAGGCCTGATTCTGCTTATCGGCTCATGACTTTACTGTTGTATCCAATAGTGGTACTATCAAGTTTGGTTCATTATTGTCCTCCTTCTGTCGCTAGCGAAGGGGGGCCAACTGCCAGGAGAAATATGGTGGTATGGTTAAACTTTTTTACCAAGGTAAAATACTGCAACCTCAACATGCATATATATATATATATATATGCTAAACACTGTACTATAAATAGTAGGCTTTGGAGAAATCTGAGAAAGAGAAACCAACAGCTATCTTAATTTTCTTTCTAAATTTGGACTCTTTTATTTTACGTGTCGTAAGTTTATATATTGTCTAAAATTGAACTCATTTATTTTAAAAAATATGAATCACGAGAATTTAGAAAAATCTGGCTTATTAGTTCTAATTTAATAACTTGAGTTTGTCACGGAACCGATCAGACCCAAACCTTCTATCCAATCGACATTTGCAGTATGAAAATGTCAAAAAACAATATGAAACCAATTGATAGAAAACACTCACCGGCAAGCGGCGTGGCCGGTATAAATGTAAACCAAATGTATCAGTAGCTTTATTGGGTTACTGTCGATAAAGTGAATAGTAGGCAGGGGTTGTTTAAAAATTGTTACACTTTAGTGGGGCTTTAGGCGTTAGTATATTAGAGAGGGAGGTTCTGGGAAAAAATTGAAACTAAAATCAGCTTGAAATATTGTCCCGACACAGCGTTCTCCGGGATCGTGATATTGCAGATCTTGGCAATGCAAGGGAGTCTGTTGCCCTCCCAACCAGGACAAACTGATCGGCTCTAGTTGGAAACTCATTATCTCATAGGCGAACGCAGGGTCTGATTCTGCTGGTCGGCTCGTGACTTTATAGGGGTACCATTCAGTTTGATTCATTATTGTCTTTCTTCTGTCGCTAACTAAGGGGGGCCAACCCACAGGAAAAATATGGTGGTATGGTCAAAACCTTTTTCCAAAGGTAAACTACTTCAACCTCAACATGCATACAAAGGTAAACCAAAATGACATATTTAGTTATTTTAATTACTAAAATAACATGATTCAGAACTTAATTCTCAAAATGGCACGTTTCTGAAGCAATATATCCCCAAAAATGATGCATTATTTCTGGTACTTTAAAAGGCATGGGGATGTATTGTCTCAAGCAGAGCAATGCATCCCCAGTGAGGATGTATTGCTTTTTTATTTTTATTTTTTTATTTTTTAAATTATGATACCATATATATTATATATACATATATATGTTAAATTGCTAAATGAATATAATGTGCATTAACTTATATACAAATAGCCATATATTTGAAATAATACCTGAATATAATAAAATAATAATAGAATATTATATTTATTAAACATAATATTTATAAATGTAGATAAAAGTATTTTAAAATAATGGATATAATAATAAAATTATATAATAAAGTTTAAAATTATAAAAATAAAGTAAACATATACATGTATTTATTTGTAAACTTAGAAAAAAAGAAAACTAATATAGCAATAAAAATAAGATAACACTAAAATAAAAACTAATATGGTAATATATAAGACACGCTGGTGCACATAAAACACACACACACACACACACACACACACACATATATATATATATATATATATATATATATATATATATATATATATATATATATATATATATATATATATATATCAAATGTATGATACATAATATCAAAAAAATAAAAATAAATCTCAACTATATAAAGTAAATATACATGAACAATAACAATAGATAATCAAAATAAAATATATGATACATATGATCATAAATGTAACACATAAAAAAATCATAATATATTATGAAGCAAACTTTTTATTATGTTTAAAAAATAATATATTAACATAAATCATAATAACATAATAATATTTGTAACTTTTTATCCAGTTCAGAGACAAATATAATATGATAAAAATAAAATATATTATGATTTTTTATTTAATTTTAAATTATAGGTATCATATATTATAATTTGATTGTTCATTGCTATTGTTATAGTATATTTTACTTTGCATAATTGACATGTTTACATTTTTTTGATATTATATTTTGTGGCTTTAATATATATATATATATATATATATATATATATATATATATATATATATATATATATATATATATATTTATACATATTATATATTTATTTATTTATTTATATATCTATTTTGCATATCAACATGTGGTATATGTTGCTATATTAGTTTTCTTTTTCTTTTTTCTAAGTTTACAAATAAATATATACATATATATGTATGTATGTATATATTTATTTTATTTCTATAGTTTTAAACGTTACTATATAATTTTAGTATTGTATCCATAAATTTTAAATACTTCTATCAACATTTATAAATATTATGTATTAATGAAATATAATATTATGTTATTATTTGATTATGTTTAGGTATTATTATGTTCATTTAGCAATTTAACATATATATGTATATATATAACGTACATGGTATCATAATTAAAAAAGTAAAAAAATAATACATCCTCATTGGGGACGCATTGCTCTGTTGGAGGCAATGCGTCTCCACTGGGGACGTATTGTTTTTTTAAAGTAGCAAAACGTCTCCCGATGGGACGTATTGGTCCCACCATGAGCAATACGTCCTCTTTGTGAACGTATTGCCTCAGAAATATGTCATTTTGAAAATTAAGTTCAGAAACGTACCATTTTGATAATTAAAATATCCAAACATGTCATTTTGTTTTTTTGCCCTATAAATAGTAGGCTTGAGAGAAGTCTGAGAAAAGCAGCCAACAGCTATCTTACATTAGAATTCAGAGCAAGCAGTAGCTAGCCAGCATATCAAGATGACGACGGCAACGAAACTTTTTTTCCTCATGATGGCGGTGACAATGTTGCTTGCAAGTTTGGCTCCCGCAGCTTCTGCCCGTGGTTTGGCTGATGAGGACGGCCGCATTCAGCTCCCGACCTGGGTCACCCGCAACGCTGGTTGCTCGGGCTCCTATTGCGACATCTTCAATCCTTGCAAGAGCGGTTGCCGAATGCCAATGCTTATCAGGCCTTTACTTCGGAGCGTGCGCCGGTAGTTGCTGCTAAGAAGCTGTAGCAGTCAGCTCATTGTCTGTCGATCGTCAGTAATGAACTTGAATAAGGGCTAATTTGGTTGGATGTAAAATCAACCAACACTTTGAATTGCAAAACAGGAAACTGAAAACAGTGAGTTGGGATCCAATTGTTTTTATTTGGTTCTAAGCAGATTGAACGAATCAGTTTAGTTTGTTTACGTTTGGTTGACTGCAATTTACTGATGTACATATGTACTAACAGTAGCGGCAACTCACGTTTGAAGCAGCAGTGTGTATGATGTCAGCGAAAAACAAGTAACAGATAGACACAAAGAGACCGTGGAATTGGAACCGAGCCCAAAAACTGCGCAGTCCATTCCCTCAATTTTCTACGGAATCAAAGATCACCCTGCGGTTCGTTTCCACATTATGGGTTGGAACAATGTCCAACCAAACATGTGAATTGCAGCTCACCGTGTACTTGCAGCTGCATGAGTTGGTTTGTTGCAGAACCAAACGTGCCCTAAGACGACTTGGTCTGACGTGCTTGCTATGTGTGCAATTATGTTTTGTTTTTTGTCATCTTGTCTTAGCTCGCAATCTGTGAACTAAACAAGTTGTTATGAAGTAAGCCATGTCAACTTTATTAATATTTATGATGTTTTGCTTCCTATGATATAACCAGTCAATAGTAGCCACCCCATTCTGATGTGGATATAGTGCAAAATGTATATGTACCTGCCCTAAGTACAAACAAGGAAATAATAGCACTTAAGAGAGGCCATAATATTGAACAACAGTGATATATCATAAACTACAAGCCACTGTTCCAATCCAAATCTTTTTTGCCCAACTTTATTGACAGGTGTCCCTTGCATTCTAGCCATAAATTTCTCGACCGCTATACATACAACTAGTGGTTGCTCTTAAAATCTACCGCTGAAAATGAAGGACACATAGAGCTGGATAGGAAGAAGAAGGTACAAAAAATGTAGGCAACGAAACAACAAGTTTCTTGTGCTTACCATTTTGTAGGCAAAATCGTGTTACACGTTGAAGCTCTCGTTTTAGGGAACAATAACACAAAAGGATAATTTTATTGTATTATTCTTGTGAAGATGTGCTCACAAAATTATATTGTTTACCAATTATCACTTATACTATTTGAGTCTACATGATGTCATTTTTATCTTTCAGATATCTCAGTCCAAGTGAGATCCTTTTTATCTTTTGAATTTTAACTTGGACCGAAGTAAACAAAGTGAATTGAATGCAATGCAGCCATAACGCGACCAACTAAGCTAATTTGACCAGAAATACTAGTAGGACGAAGGTGATATCTCCAAGTTTGGTCTGGATCAAAATGTTCATGGTTTTTCAATTCATTCTGGTTCCTTGAAGTGCTAAGCGATTGGAAATATTAAAAAAAATCTAGAAAAGACATTCACTGTCCCATCCCAGAAGTAAGCCGACTCAAGAGAGGGTCAATTGTCCTCCTAAATTGAACAAGGATTCCTCTTATGTGATTATTTTATTTCTTCTCATAATTATTAGACTCCTCGATAGAGCCCATTTTAGTTTCTAGAGGAGACCAAGGAATTAATTCCCATTAAGTTTGAATATTATCTAATGTTTCTAGAAAAATGAGTTGGATCGTTTCTCAATTTCTTCTAGTCATCATATGAAAAATCCTATTTCTCTATACAAAAGATTCCATATGTAAGAATATTTTTACTAGTGATCCTTGCAAGAACGGTTGGTATTGCAATCATGCAGTTGTGCATATAGGATACCGTCATGCAACATCCTCAATTATCCTTGCAAGAACGGTTGCTATTGCATCCCTATAGGCCTTATCAGAGGAGTGTGCAATGGTCGTTGATGTTAACCATTTGTAGTTGTGCATATTGTGTTGTTAATAATATAGGTGGCATTACATGCAAAAACAAACATATGCACTTCAATTAATGTGCTCGAGCCAGATCCAAAGTAACAGAAGATAAAATAGAGCATGAGAAAATAAAAATAAAGTTAGGAAGTCGGATCAAATCATTTGTTGAAAAAATGAACATGTTATTTAAAGAATTTAGCGGCCCACAATCCTTTTGGTTTGACGTCATTTTTCTGGTTGACCTAATTAGGAACATATAGTAGACGTCACACACATGTTAATAGTGAAGGATCTAGATGTTGAATGACTTATACTATCAGTGCAGCCCAGTGACCGCATGTTCCACCACGCGACAAATCACATCTCGAAGGAGAGGAAGAACCAAATCACATTGCACAGGAGAAAGTCTCTATGGAGAAGTTTGGGAGTGACGATGGATAGAGAGTAGCTAGTGTTCGCAAAACACCTATACGAACGTCGACGGGTGATGTTCGTAAGTTTCTTTAACCCTAATGATCATGGGAATATTTATAGCACTCTCATATCTCGTTGTCCTATTTGAAAATAAGACTCGATCACATGATCACTCTTGTACACAAAAAGTAAATAATTTCATTTAGAAAAATAACAATTAATTAAATCAATAATTAATTTCATAGTTGTATCCTTGTGCAAAAAGAAGATGGAAGATAGAAGACAATTCTTACAATCCAGTGATCACCATACCAACCAAGGAGGTGAGCATATTCTCCCATTGAGCTCTTTGGACCTAGTGTTGTAAGGACCCTGACCTCCGTTTTGGGCTTATCCTGGTTGCTTTTCCTAAACCTTGTGCTTAGTTGCTTGCTAATCACCTCTAGTGGTGATTAAGGTTTGCTTGAGCTTTGTTGAGAGTTGGAGGTGCTACTTGCAAATAATCTAAGTTTAGGGTTGATGAGCAAGTTTGTCACCTTGAGAGATGTTTCTCTCTCTCCTTGCTTCCTCTAGAGTTGAGAGGAAGGGTTGGGCTCATTGCTTGAGTTGCCTTGGGCTTTGTTGAGCTCTGTTGAGCCTTGTTTTGCTTTGTTTGGGCCTCGCTTTGCCTTGTTGGACCCTGTATCGGGCAAGAGAGCTCTGTGTCGGCCATGGGTGTGTCGCCCATGGGGATGTGTCGGCCAAGGGAGTGAGGTGTATCGACCTATGACCATCTTTGACTCTTAGCTTCATTTGTGTCACCACTCTAGTGGACACTTGGTGCATGATGCTTGCATGTGGCAATTGCCTTGGACATGTGTATAAGGTGGGATGAGAAGGTGGCATTGCCCATGGACAAGTGTCCCTAGGTGGGTGGCACATTGCCTTGTTTTCTCCTCCACCCTCTTCTATATATGTATCTCCTTTCTCTTACTAAGGATCCCTTTAGTTCCTTAGTTTCCCGTCTTACTTGGTGAACGACACCTCTCCTTTTGTAACCTTGGTGGCCGATCCTTCTCTTTGAAGTCTTCTTCCCCTTCCTCTTATGGTGGCCGAAGGTGTTGCTTGGTGCTAGGAGCTTGGAGCTTGCTTAAGGCAGGTTACATAATTCCTAACCTTATCTATACTACTTCCCTTTCTTGTTGCATAGTATGTTTCATCTTGATTGGCCATGTACCTTGTTGAATATACTTCTTGCTTAGTTTTATCTTTGATCTTGTTAGATATATGATCTTGTTGCTATAACGGATGTGTTGGATGTGCTTTGTTCTTGGTGGTTGAACCTTATGTGTGGAGTTTCTTGGGCAAAACCCCTTTCCCTCCTTTGGTCTTGAGAAGTGAGTTCGGCTCTAGTGATATAGGCAACACCCCTCTCACTTGGTTGTTGAGAGGTGAGTTTATACTCTAGTTTCTTGGGCAATACTCTTCTCTCACCATGGATTTGAGAGGTGAGCCTTGGTTGGATGTTGACCTAGTAATGGTTGAGAGTTGGCCGATATGGAAATGATCCATCATGTTGCCCAATTGGCGATGGAGGTTGTACAAAACCCCTCTCTCTTGGTTGTTGAGGGGTGAGCCAATCCTCTTGATCTTTTAGGGTTTTGATGATGGTGATCTTGAGGTTGATGATGACCTTGTTGGGATGAGCTTGGTGCCTTGCATGATACACCTTATAGTAGTGTTGCCCGACACACCTCCCTTGGTCTAGGGTTTTGATCTTGGCTGTTATGATGTGTTTGGTTGGCTTTGTGCCCGATATGACTCTCTTGACTTTGATGATGAGCTTGGGTGTTATGCCTTGATCTAGATGATCCATTGACCTAGTAGTTGTTGCCCCCCTTGGTTGATAGAGTGCCTAGTTGATATCTCTATTTGGAGTCTTGGGCAATATATGTTGGGTCGGGTTCTTTCCCAACATGGGTTGAGTGGTGGCCCTTGTGAGTACCTTGTGGTGACCGATATGGTGTGTTGGTTTTGTTGGGCGATAGGCTTCCCTGTGGTGCCCTTATATCGGTTGTTGATGTGTACCTTGATGGGTGTTATGGTGTTGGCTTTGGGCACCACAATCTTAGCCGATAGGGTGGTGATGGTTGTCCGACACAACCCAAACCCTAACCCTAGCTAGCCGTTTGAGCTTTGCCCGATACACATAGCTGCCCATCACACCTTGACCTTGGATGCACGATATGCCCCTTGGACTCAGCTGCACGAGACACTTCTTGGTCTTGGTTGCACGATGTAATCCTTGCATCTAAGCTGCACGATAGCACATTTTCTCTCTTGGTGCACGACACACCATGAAATGGTTGCCCGATATACCTTGCCTTTGGGTTGGCTGATATGTGGCTAAGTGATTGGCTGATAGGCCTCTAGTAAGGGTCATTACCCTTCCCAATACCACCTATATTGAGGGTTGCCCTACCCATCACACTTCTAGTGAGGGTAGTGAGCACCTTTGGTGAGGGTTATGTCCAACCCGGAAACCCTAGGTAGTAGTTCTTTATCTTGTAATCGCATCTTTTGATATATTGATGATAGTTGCAAACCTATGCTATGTTGGATGTCTAAAGATGATGTCGTTTAAGATGATAAGATGCTTGCCAATGTTTATAAGGTAAAGAGCATAAATGGATGCCCATGATTTGATAGAAGTGATGTAATTGATACAGTCTGACACACATATTTATAATCATGACATGTGCATCTGCAAATCCTAATGACATGATAATCAGTAAGGGCTATGTCTGGTGATTTTAAGTTATCTCTCTTGATGTGCATACTAACCATGCAGGTGTATCAGATGAATTCATAGCCAGGTAAGAGATATGAGGTATATGTGTTTGAATAACACTGTATCATGATGATAACTTTGTTGATGAGATAACATGCATCACCAGTATGATGAGATAGGTCTGAGGACCTGATAAAGGCTGAGTGCCTAGTTGAGGAGTTATCCTATGATGATGAGATAAGGGATTTCTATCTTAAGATGTTGATGTAGGATGTTGATGCCTTGAGAGGCAGTAGCAATCTGTGAGGAGGGATTGAGATCCCATGATGATGTGATAATAACGGTATTAATGTAGCTCAATGTTATTTATATTTTACAACTTGGTTGCCTCAACAACTCACTTAAAATATACTAATTAATTACAGTCGAACATATCATGTAGTTTTCTATGGCCATAGATCCATCATCGTCAGATTTTGATGATGGTGAAACAGGTTTATCCTGCGGGATTATCTGGAGCGCATATTGTTGAATATGTAGGGTTTTCTCCTAGCCGAAAATAGGAGGATTAGAGTACAAATGCAGTTGTAGACTTCATATGGTAAAAGAGCATGGTGAACAGGCTCATGACTCAATGAGTTAGAGCATGAATGCATTCATGGCTCAAGAGCACAGTGATCAGGCCCGTGGCTCAAAAAGTATACTAGTGCCTGTGTCAAGGTGAACTAGAGATGTGGGTAGCTTGTGGAGCTGACCCTGAGGATGAGGCCATATAAGCATGAGACGGTGGTCCTATTTTGGTTTTCATGCACTGACCACGAGGAGGTGAGGTCATGGAGTTTGTCTCTCTCATTGACCTTGTATGGCACCGGTTTTGCGCTTTGCAGCCGAATGTTAGATTTGAGCAGGGACAACTCACTTCCTCAGGGCATAACAAAACGTAATCCAGCCGAATAGTATATACTGCTTAAAGAAAAACATGGAACATTGATTGAGGCCTTGCTTATATAGCTGATCTAGTTACACCTTGCAGTTACATGTACGATCCTTATATTTTGTGATAAGTTCTTATAAAGCTTATCTTGTCAATCATGTTCCATAAAGAAATACTTGGTTATATGCCTACTGGATATCTTGGTAAGATTGATGATGATAATAATCTTGCTCAGTATGTTGCCCTTATTATATGCCTTTACCAGCTATCTGCTTTATCTGCTTTAAACCTTCTGAGGTTTTATAGTTTCGGTAGGGAGTTATGTTTCTTGCTGGGACTGTGTGTCTCACCCAGTTAGTTTACAACCTTTTTAGGTGATCACATTAGATGTGGTGGTGGTCGTGAGGTTGCGGCTGAGCAGCAAGAAGAGAAGTAGAAGGCAAGAGATGGACATGTTGTTGTTTTGGTTGTTTTGTAGTAGAGTTCTAGAGTCATCCCTGTACTCTCAGGTCCTCAGAGGTGTTTTGACGACGTTTCACGATGTATAGCTGTTGAACCTTTATTTATCATGTTGTTGTCCTTATGTGGCTTATTATGTACAAATAATCAGGTGATGAACTCATATGTTGACAGGACAGTTGATCCTATAAGTTGTGGACTTTTATCAAGGCTTGTATATGTTTATATAACATGTTTCCTTATAGGATGAGGATCTGAATGTAATAGTTCTCTCTTATATGTTTTCACAAATAGTTTTAATTAACCCGCATTTTCAGTAACATGTGGATTTTGGAAGTTTCGCGCATTTTCGCGTGTCACCTTGTTGTCTGTGTGATGGCGGGGTGTCACAGTTAGTTTGGTATCAGAGCTCTAGGTTCACTAAGTCTACTGGGATCTAGGATTAGGTTTGTGTTTGTTCTTGTGAGATTTCCAGATTTTCTTACAATAATCTTTTGCCCTCAGCGGAAGAAAAAGCTTAAAGATGTCTGGAAACCATGAAGAACATGTTGCCGAGAGCAGCGATGTTGCATCAGTTGATGGAGTAAGAGTGCAGGCACATGAAGATCGGGTGCCTAAGGTCCCCCAACTTGACCCAGCCATTCTCGAAAACCCTATCTATCAGCACCTTATGGGGCAGTTGATGGCTACGATGAATCACATGGTGGAAAGAGTGACAGTGCCTCCGCCAAGACAACAAGCTCCCCATGGTTAATCTTCAGACATTGGGAAGACCTTTGAGTGGCTTCGCCGAGTCGGAGCTTCGGATTACGCTGGAACGGTTGATCCGGCGGATGCAGATATGTGGCTGACAGGTCTCGAGAAGGCCTTCCGGATCTTCGACATCCCCAAAGCAAACAAAGTCAAGTACGCTATCTACCTTCTGAAAGGTAGTACTGGCCACTGGTGGGCCATCGAGGAGGAGAAGCGACCCGGTGAGATAATCGGTGGGGAGGTTTTCCGGTGAGAGTTCGTCAGCAGATACTTTCTGAAGACGTATCTAGATGAGAAGATCAACCTGTTTGAGCGACTGCACCAAGGATCGATGAGAATCACCGAGTATGAAGCCAAGTTTATGGATCTGTTGAGGTTTTGCCCTCACATGGCGGTGACAGATGATGAGCAGATCAGACGGTTTGAGAAAGGTTTGAGTGCCGAGCTGTCAACACCTGTTGTTACCTTAGAGAATCGGGAGCGGTTTGCCATGTTTGTGGAGTCTATCTAAAGGATAGAACGGTTGGTTAGGGAGAAGAGAGAGGCCATGACCAAGAAGGGGCCTGCTCAGTTTCAAAGACAGAGATTTGGTGGCTTCAAGAAGCCAAAGTTTTCGATACCTTCCGCGATGCAGAGTTCTTGTGTACCATCTCAGTGGTCTCTGAGTAAGGGAAGAGGTTGTATTTCTTCGCCGTCGAATGCGCATAGTACAACTTCAGTGGCAGTGATAGGGCCATCTAGGCCGCAGATAGAAGGCAAGTCATGCTATCTTTGTGGATAGACCGGGCATTTGAGGTCAAATTGCCCAAGGAGAGATGTTGAAGTAATACAACAGTTTAGGCAGAATCAACAAGGGTCAAACAGATAGCAGCCCAGTGGAAGCAGAGGGCGAGGATGTGGTCAAGCATCGCAAGCAGGATCGTTTGCTAAAGGAAGCAGAGGACATGGACAACAAGCAACGACTTGATTCTATGCTATGAGTCAGCCGGAGGCGATAGTCAACCCACGAGTGGTGGCTGGTCTAATGGAGTTATTTCATTCTGATTTGTCTTCTTCTTGCTTTATATCTGTTCTAGTTGACCCGGGTGCTACACACTCTTTTATCGCATGAACTATGCTTGAAAATTGTCTTTTACCTATTAGCTGTAAGAAAGATAGCATGTTGTTAGAAACACCTCTTGATGGTTCCTCGATGCTTCGAGAAGAGTGTCCATCTTGTGTCTTATCTTTTTCAGGACACAATATACAAGTGGATCATATACCACTTGAGATGCATGGATTCGATGTGATCCTTGGGATGGATACCTTAGAGAAGTATAAGGTAGTTTTGGACTGTGGTTCCAAGCAGGCAGTGTTTGATGATGGTGGAGAGAAGTGGATCTTCCAAGGAGATAGGAACATTCTTCCGACATATTTAGTATCAGAGATGGTGGCAGAGAAGTTGTTGCGGCAAGGATGTAAGGCGTTCCTAGCTCACGTTGTGGATACCAAGGCAAAAGGTCCTAGCCTTGAGGAGGTTCTGGTTGTTCAAGAGTTTGTGGATGTGTTTCCTGATGAGTTCCCCGATATTCCCCCACCTTGAGAGATTGATTTTGAGATCAATCTAGTACTAGGAACACAGCTAGTTGCACAGACACCGTACAGGATGGCTCCACCTGAGATGGAAGAACTGAAGAAGCAGTTACAGGAGTTGTTGGATAAGGGTTTCATCCGACCAAGCACATCACCTTGGGGTGCTCCAGTCTTGTTCGTTAAGAAGAAGGACGGATCGATGCGGTTGTGTATAGATTATCGGTAATTGAACAAAGTTACGATCAAGAACAAGTACCCACTACCGAGGATAGACGATCTGTTTGATCAGTTGTGTGGCATTGTAGTGTTCTCAAAGATCGTTCTATGGTCTGGATATCATCAATTGAGGATTAAGATGGATGACATACCAAAGTCAGCTTTTAGGATGAGGTATGGTCACTTTGAGTTTGTGGTTATGCCCTTTGGGATAACCAATGCACTTGCTGCTTTCATGGATCTAATGAATAGGGTAATCCGTCCATTTCTAGATCAGTTTGTTGTAGTTTTTATACATGACATCCTGATCTATAGTCGAAATAGTCAAGAGCATGAACAACATCTTTGATAAGTGTTGACTCTTCTTCGCCAACACCAGTTGTATGCCAAGTTTAGTAAGTGCGAGTTCTGGTTGAAAGAAGTGACCTTCTTGGGCTATGTGATATCTGCAGAAGGAGTCAGAGTGGATTCAAGGTGGAGTCAGTTGCAGATTGGGAGCAACCGAAGACGTTGATAGAAGTTCGTAGTTTTCTGGGTTTGGCAGGATACTACTAGAGGTTTATAAAGGACTTCAGTGTGATCATGTTGTCGATGACAAAGTTGATCAGGAAAATGTACCTTTTTTCTGGGATGATCGTTGTCAGCAAACTTTCCAAAGCTTGAAGGAGAAGCTGACTAGTGCTCTAGTGTTGGTGCTGCCAGAGCCTGGGAAGAGCTACATTGTTTTCTGCGATGCTTCCAAGAAAGGCTTAGGTTGCGTGTTGATGTAGGAAGACCATGTGGTTTCCTTTGTTTCACGACAGCTTAAGAAACATGAGGAGAACTACCCAACACATGATTTGGAGTTGGCAGCAGTGGTCCATGCGTTAAAGATTTGGAGACACTATCTTTATGGGGAAGTGTGTCAGATCTTTACATATCATAAGAACCTGAAGTATATCTTCTTGCAGAATGAGATGAACATGCGACATCGTCGTTGGATGAAGTTGATCAATGATTATGATTGCACCATTGAGTATCATTCTGGTAAGGCAAAATTGGTAGTTGATGCTCTTTGCAGAAAGTCTCCTTCTTCGCGCTCGATGAAGAAAGCACAGTTGAGCTCCATGGCATACCATAGGTGGGATATGCTTGCCTCTTTGCGGCAGATGAATGTGTAGTTGGAAGTTTCTTTGTTGGCAGGTTTGTTGGCACAGATGCAAGTCAAGCCTACGTTGAGGCAGCAGATCAAAGACGCATAGCAGGCAGATGATATTGTGTAGTTGATCGGGTCAGAGTTCGGCAGCGAAAAGCGTGATGGGTTCCATGAGTCCAAAGATGGACTAGTTTGTTATCTTAATAGGATGGTGATCCCCGATGATGATGATAATCTGAGAAAGCTAGTGCTCGAGGAAGCACACACATCAATGTATGCTATGCATCCAGGAGTCACTAAGATGTATCACAATCTGAAGGACCTGTATTGGTGGCCTGGATTGAAGAGAGATGTAGCCGAGTTTGTGGCTAGGTGTGTGGTATGCTAACAAGTTAAGGCTGAGCATCAGAAGCCGACAGGTATGTTGCAACCCATACTGATACCGTAGTGGAAATGGGATCATATAACCATGGATTTCATAGTTGGTCTGCCAAGGACAGCTATGAATCATGATTCCATTTGGGTGATAGTGGACAGATTGACGAAGTCTGCCCATTTCATACATGTAAAGACAACATATACAGCCGAGAAGCTTGTTCAGGTGTATGTAGATGAGATAGTGTGTTTGTACGGTGTACCAAAAATGATAGTTTTTGACAGAGGACCCCAGTTCATGAGTCGTTTCTGGGAACAACTACACAAAGCTTTGGGAACACAGTTGAGGTTCAGTACCGCTTTCTACCTGCAGACATATGGAAAATTTGAAAGCACTATTCAGACTTTGGAGGATCTTCTCTGAGCATGTGTTTTATAGTTTTTAGGTAGTTGGGATGTGCATCTCAGTTTGATAGAATTCGCCTACAAGAATAGTTACCAACGGAGCATCGACATAGCTCCTTATGAGGCTCTATATGGAAGGAAGTGCAGATCTCCTCTATGATGGTATGAGTCTGGTGAGTATCAGCTTTTGGATCCTGAGTTAGTGCAGCAGACAACAGAGAAGATCAGAGTAATACAACAATAGTTGAAAGTAGCACTGGATAGAAAAAAGTCTTATGCAGACAATCGCCGACGACCTTTAGAGTTCCAGGTGGGAGACAAAGTATATCTTAAGGTCTCACCATGGAAAGGTGTTCTAAGGTTTGGCCAGAAAGGCAAACTGGCACCCAGGTATATGGGTCCATACCCGGTAATAGCACGTGTTGGCAAGGTAGCTTACAAGTTAGAGCTACCGCCAGAGTTGCACAGGTTACAATCAGTGTTCCATGTCAGCATGCTGAAGAAAAGTCATCCAGACACATGGTCAGTGATACAACCAGTGGAGGTTGAGCTCGATGAAGATGTGACCTATGAGGAAGGTCCAGTGATGATCCTTGATAGAAGAGTAAAGAAGTTAAAAAGGAAAGACCTAGTTCTTGTGAAGGTTCTTTGGCATCATCATGGCATTGAGGAAGCCACATGGGAGCTTGAGGATGAGATGAGGAGGAAGTATCCCTCGCTTTTCTCTTCAAATTTCAGGGGCGAAATCCCTTTGTAGAGGTTTATGGCTTGTAAGCACCCTGACCTCCGTTTTGGGCTTATCCTATTTGCTTTGCCTAAACCTTGTGCTTAGTTGCTTGCTAATCACCTCTAGTGGTGATTAGGGTTTGCTTAAGCTTTTTTGAGAGTTGGAGGTGCTACTTGCGAATAACCTAAGTTTAGGGTTGATGAGCAAGTTTTTCACCTTGAGAGATGTTTCTCTCTCTCCTTGCTGCCTCTAGAGTTGAGAGGAAGAGTTGGGCTCATTGCTTGAGTTGCCTTGGGCTTTGTTGAGCTCTATTGGGCCTTGTTTTGTTTTGTTTGGGCCTTGCTTTGCCTTATTGGACCTTGTATTGGGCAAGAGAGATTTGTGTCAGCCATGGGGTTGTGTCAGGCAAGGGAGTGAGGTGTATCGGCCTATGACCATCTTTGACTCTTAGCTTCATTTGTGTCACCACTCTAGTGGACTCTTGGTGCATGTTGCTTGCATGTGGCAATTGCCTTGTACATGTGTATAAGGTGGGATGAGAAGGTGGCATTTCCCATGGACAAGTGTCCCTAGGTGGGCGACACATTGCCTTGTTTTCTCCTCCATCCTCTTCTATATATATATATATCTCCTTTCTCTTGCTAAGGATCCCTTTAGTTCCTTAGTTTCCCCTCTTCCTTGGTGAACGACACCTCCCCTTTTGCAACCTTGGTGGTCGATACTCTTAGAGGAGCTAAGCTTGGTGGTCGATCCTTTTCTTTGAAGTCTTCTTCCCCTTCCTCTTGTGGTGGACGAAGGTGTTGCTTGGTGCTAGGAGCTTGGAGCTTGCTTAAGGTGGGTTACATAACTCCTAACCTTATCTATACTACTTCCCTTTCTTATTGCATAGTATGTTTCATCTTGATCGGCCATGTACCTTATTTAATATACTTCTTGCTTAGTTGTATCTTTGATCTTGTTAGATATATGATCTTGTTGCTATAATGGATGTGTTGGATGTGCTTTGTTCTTGGTGGCCGAACCTTATGTGTAGAGTTTCTTGGGCAAAACCCCTTTCCCTCCTTTGGTCTTGCGAAGTGAGTTCGGCTCTAGTGATATAGGCAACACCCCTCTCACTTGGTTGTTGAGAGGTGAGTCTATACTCTAGTTGCTTGGGCAATACTCTTCTCTCACCATGGATTTGAGAGGTGAGCCTTGGTTGGATGTTGACCTGGTAATGGTTGAGAGTTGGCTGATATGGAAATGATCCATCATGTTGCCCGATTGGCGATGGAGGTTGTGCAAAACCCCTCTCTCTTGGTTGTTGAGACGTGAGCCAATCCTCTTGATCTTTTAGGGTTTTGATGATGGTGATCTTGAGGTTGATGATGACCTTGTTGGGATGAGCTTGGTGCCTTGCACGATACACCTTGTAGTAGTGCTTCCCGACACACCTCCCCTGGTCTAGGGTTTTGATCTTGGCCGATATGATGTGTTTGGTTGGCTTTGTGCCCGATATGGCTCTCTTGACTTTGATGATGAGCTTGGGCATTATGCCTTGATCTAGATGATCCTTTGACTTAGTAGTTGTTGCCCCCCTTGGCCGATAAAGTGCCTAGTTGATATATGTGTTTGGAGTCTTGGGTGATACATGTTGGGTCAGGTTCTTACCCAACATGGGTTGAGTGGTGGCCCTTGTGAGTACCTTGTGGTGACCGATATGGTGTGTTGGTTTTGTTGGGCGATAGGCTTCCTTGTGGTGCCCTTGTATTGGTGGTTGATGTGTACCTTGATGGGCGTTATGTTGCTGGCTTTGGGTGCCAGAATCTTAGCCGATAGGGTGGTGATGGTTGTCCGACACAACCCAAACCCTAACCCTAGCTAGCCATTTGAGCTTTTCCTGATACACATAGCTGCCCATCACACCTTGACCTTGGATGCACGATATGCCCCATGGACTCAACTGCATGAGACACTTCTTGGTCTTGGTTGCACGACATAATCCTTGCATCTAAGCTGCACGATAGAACCTTTATGCTCTAGGTGCACGACACACCATGAATTGGTTGCCCGATATACCTTGCCTTTGGGTTGGACGATATGTGGCAAAGTGTTTGGCCGATAGGCCTCTAATGAGGGTCGTTACCCTACCCGATACCACCTGTAGTGAGGGTTTCCCTACCCGTCACACTTCTAGTGAGGGTAGTGAGCACCTTTGGTTAGGGTTATGTCCAACCCGGAAACCCTAGGTAGTAGTTCTTTATCATGTAATCACATATTTTGATATATGGATGATAGTTACAAACCTATGCTATGTTGGACGTCGAAAGATGATGTCATTTAAGATGATAAGATGCTTGCCCATGTTTATAAGGTAAAGAGCATAAATGGATTCCCATGATTTGATAGCAATGATGTAATTGATACAGTATGACACACATATTTATAATCATGACATGTGCATATGCAAATCCTAATGACATGATAATCAGTAAGGGCTATGTCTGGTGATTTTAAGTTATCTCTCTTGATGTACATACTAACCATGTAGGTGTATCGGATGAATTCATACCCAGGTAAGAGATATGAGGTATATGTGTTTGAATAACACTGCATCATGATGATAACTCTTGTTGATGAGATAACATGCATCACCGGTATGATGAGATAGGTCTGAGGACCTGATAAACGTTGAGTGCCTAGTTGAGGTGTTATCCTCTGATGATGATATAAGGGATTTCTATCCTAGGATGTTGATGTAGGATGTTGATGCCTTGAGAGGCAGTAGCAATCTGTGAGGAGGGATTGAGATCCCATGATGATGTGATAATAATAGTGTTAATGTAGCTCAATGATGTTTATGTTTTACAACTTGGTTGCCTCAACAACTCACTTAAAATATACTAATTAATTAAAGTGGAACATATCATGTAGTTTGCTATGGCCATAGATCCATCATCGTCAGATTTTGATGATGGTGAAATAGGTTTATCCTGCGGGATTACCTGGAGCGCATATTGTTGAATATGTGGGGTTTTCTCCTAGCTGAAAATAGGAGGATTAGAGTACAACTACAGTTGTAGACTCCGTATGGTAAAAGAGCATGGTGAACAAGCCCATGACTCAATGAGTTAGAGCATGAATGTGTTCATGGCTCAAGAGCACGGTGATCAGGCTCGTGGCTCAAAAAGTATACTAGCACATATGTCAAGGTGACCTAGAGATGGGGGTAGCTTGCGGAGCTGACCCTGAGGTTGAGGCCATATAAGCATGAGACTACGGTCCTGCTTTGGTTTTCGTGCACTGACCAAGAGGAGGTGATTTCATGGAGTCCGACTCTCCCATTGACCTTGTATGGCATCGGTTTTGCACTTCGCAGCCGATGGTTGGATTTGAGAAGGGACATCTCACTTCCTCAGGGCATAACAAAACATAATCCAGCCAAATAGTATATACTACTTAAAGCAAAACACGGAACATTGATTGATGCCTTGCTTATATAGCTGATCTAGTTACACCTTGCAGTTATGTGTACGATCCTTATATTGTGTGATAAGTTATTATAAAGCTGATCTTGTCAATCATGTTCCATATGAAAAAACACTAGAGGGGGGTGAATAGGGTTTTATGATATTTTAATAATAATTTTAACTCAAACAACCAACCACAGAAATATTGGACAAGGGGACAAGGATTTATAGTGGTTCTAACCTTAGCAAATACTAAGGCATTCAATCCACTACCCGGTTTCTTACCCAACCGAGATTTTGAAAGAATCAAATTTTATTACCTAGCAAGGACTTTACATAAAATTACAATTCTTTCACCAAACCCTTCAAACAACCTTCACCTAGAAGTAGTTGCACCAACCTTGAAGCAGCCTTCTTGAAGTAACTTCAAGATCCCCCTTGAAGTAGCCTTCCTCTTGAAGTAGCTTCCCGTTGAAACAGCCTTCTTGAAGTAATTCGAAGTCCACCTTCTCCACTGAGAAGAACCTTCTCCAATCTGCAGCCTCCATCCCTAAGAGTAGTAAGGAGAATACAAAAGATACAAAGGAACAAGAAGGAAAAATAGAAATTACAATACCACTTGTAGCTCAAGGCTTGATTTGCCTATATCAAGCATATAGATCTCCTAACCAATGAATATTGAAATGTAGGTTTAGTGGATAGGAGATGTTAGCCTATAGGACACGAAATTTGGAGCAAGGAAAAGAATATCCAATGCTAGTGTTGCTCAATTGCTCAAAACAGATTGCCAATTGCAAGTGTAAGCTCAAGTATATGCACAAGTGTATTTTGGGTATCCTATGGCTTGTCCTATTTATAGGAATGGCCTATGGATGCTTAAGGATATTCTAGATACTTTCTAGGGGGTTCCAAGTGCTCAATTAGCCATTAGGTATCCACTAGTTGGTTTGACAATGACTAGTTAATTAATTCTAAAAAGTGCAGACAGAGACAGACTCGGTCGAAGATTTGTCAATCGAGATCCCAGTCGGTCGAAGTTTTGTCGACCGAGGGACTGTCTGGAGTTAAGTGTATATAACGTTCTGATCCAACTCCCAACTACTTTGTCTGCTGTGTCTAACGGCTACCTGGGTCATTCTCGGTCGAGGAATTTGTCGACCGAGAGTGTCTCGGTCGAGGAGTTTGTCGACCGCGATTGACCTTGTTTCAACATTTTAAACTAATTACCAAGTGTGTGTATGAGTGTGCAGAAGTGACACTATTTTAGGGGATGACCTATCTAAGTGTTGTGTTTGGCTAGGAAAGATCTAATGCTTGATTTACATGATGTCTAAATACTTGTACATTATATATCTTGTACAAGTGTTTACATTTGATTACAATCATGAATTAAAACAACTTTGAGCAATTAGATCTTCCAAGTAGTGTATCATCCACCTAATTCCTGCAACACTCAAGTAGCACGTTAGATTCACAAGAATGAAATGTTTGTCATCATCGAAACAAAGGGATTATACTAATGTCAATTTAGCCAACAATCTCCCCCTTTTTGAAGATGACAAACATTTCATAAATATAAAATAAGGAAATATAAATCATGTGAGTTTCATACCTAAATTTTACCTTTTGTAGCCATTCTTGTTTTGTAAGTGAATGATGGCCGAAATATTATGAAACTCATTTTATTTTATGTTTTTGATTTTATATTATTTCTCCCCCTTTGTAATTTCAAAAGGATATCCAGGAAAATCATTTTGTATGACTTTTATATCTCCCCCCTTAATTTGATGCTATGCTCCCCCTTAAAGAGATAGTCAATTTAAAAGCTAGGGATTAATGCAAAGCAATTATTGTTAATTTTAGCCACAATGTATTTCTCAATCATTTGCAAAGGATGTTAAGCCTTGAAATGATATGAGTTCCTGTTAAGCTCATGGCATATGTGTATTGATTTCTCATCCATTTTACAAGGGATGTTAAGCCCTAAAAAAATGATATGAGAAACCTTTAAGCTTATAGTAAAGTACATAAAAAGTATCTCTAACCAAATGCACGAGATGTTAAGCCCAAATTTGTTTAGAGAATTCCATTAAGAACAAGATATATATCACATTCATGAAATTCGTAGATTCCTTTATTTTCATAACTAAGATTAAAAATACTAAGGTCATAACAAGCTTCAAATGATGTTTACAAAATTTTGTAAGCTGCTTAATCTTATAATCAAAATAATTTTTGTGAGCTCCCCCTTAATCTTATAATTAAGAAAATTCAAGGATTCTAAGGTCACAAATGATTTTTAAGATTTTATTTTGACCTTTTATTTATGTTTTCAATATGATGAACACATTTTGAATCAAGATACTAAGGTGAAGTGCAGTAAAAAGATGTACAACTAAGCATTTTGTCAAGCTTATTTTAGGTCAACCTTGACTTCGACCAAAGCGCCCCTTGGTCAAACTTTGATTTCAACCAAGAGGCAATTTCTACAGATTTCCAATTTAAACACTTATATGTGAAGTATAATTTCTACAGATTATCAAATGTATTTGTGCCATGAAATTTTACTATTTATGCAAAGTGGCATCTTCATATGAGCTGAAACACAATGATCAAAAATAATATCCATTCATGGTTTGTATATATGGATCAAAGAGTATTGTAGACAAACCAATGAAAACATAAAAATTATGGCATAATGATTATGATAGACTAGTAGAAGCATAACCTCAATATAATGATCAAGATAGAAGCATGTACTTTCATGAAATACAATGATTATGACCATTTAAATTTTAATACACATGGTTCCTATAGACTAAGAAATACTTAGGATAAACCATGTGAACTATGATAGAACAGTAATTTCCTTGATTAAGCCAACATGTAGAGGATAAACTGGTTTTTAATTTTCAGTTTTAAGCCAAGCCATGTAGAGGATAAACGAAAATAATCTCATTCATGATTCATGGATTTTCAAATTTAAGACAAACCATGTAAATGATCATGCTTAATAAACTTTTTCAATCAATAAATCAGTCTTCATATAACACGTTTGCAATATGTTTAAGGATTTCATATTCATAATGTTATACCTTAATTCATAATGCAAAAAAGATCAATATGTCTTGTTTCAAAGATGGTCTCCAAGATTTATTCTTGATTTGCATATTAAATCAATCATTAACAACAAATTGATAGCAAACTAGATTAAGTTAAAACAGGTTCAGATTTATTGCAAACTTGAAAATAGGAACCTGGTCGGTCGACCATTTCTCGACCGATAATGTTCTTGGTCGAACAGTTTCTCGACCGAGGAGATTTATGTACTGTTTCAGAACTGTTTTTAGTAATTGTTTCTATAAGAGTATGAAAGTAAAAACTCAATTGTGTTGAGATATGACATTTGTATATCAAGAATCAATTTAGGTCAAATCTCAACTAATCAAATTCAACTTTTAGTAACCCAAGCTAGAACATCATTCCTTTTCTTGTATGGGCATGAGAAAGAGTAGTGTCCAAGACACAAACAATAATGACAACTAATAGAGTCAATCTCATTTCTCTTTCTAGGAGTTGAGTTGTTCTTGGGTACATACATGGATTGATTCTCTAGCACTTGTGTCCTTCTCCCACTAGATTTTTGATAAGATTTTCTTTTAGGCTTATAACCTAGTCCTCTCCTTCCAATTTGATGATAAGAATCATTTAAGATATTATCAAGAATATCATTATTACTCAATCTACTAACTTTTTGTTGCAACTTAATAATCTCATCCATTTTCTTCTTGATATCTAACTTTGCTTGATCTAGATTAGATAATAAAGAATCTCTTTCTTTAACAACAATATCATAATCTAGATGTGTACACAAGATAGATTATCTTTGAAGATCATTTACTTGAGTTTGTAAATTTAACTTTTCTAGAGAAAGAAGATTACAATTTGCTTCTACAGATTTCAGCTTAATATCATGATCTTCAATAACCTTTTTGAGATCTTCATTTTCAGATGTGAGAGTAAGAAGTTTAGCATTTAACTCATCATTTACTTTATTTGATTTCTTAAATTTCTTCTTGCACTCAATATATTTCTCATGTGTATCTTGAAGACTAGCAATTAGATCTTCTTTTGGTAGATCAAAAAGACTTACCTCTTCTTCTTCTTCTTCATTTGTTGTAGCAATAAGACATTCTACTTCTTGTTTTCCATCATCACTATCATCACTTGAATCATCCCATGCAGCTTTATATGCTCTTTCTTTCTTTTTGTGAGATGATTTCTTTCCTTTCTTGAATTTTGGACAATCACCTTTCATGTGTCCCTTTTTACCACATTCAAAGCACCTGGAAGAAGAAACACTAGAAGTTTTGTCAGTTTTAAAACTTTTATATTGCTTACCGTTTACAATGAGAGTTTCTTCTTCACTATCATCTTCACTTGTGTCATGACTAATCTTGGTTGATGCTTTGAATGCAATGTCCTTCTTTTTTCCTTGTTGAAGTTCACGTTCTCGTCTTTCTTCCTCTTCTAAAGTTGCCTCATGTGCTTCTAGGTTACCAATAAGTTGTTCCATCCTTAGCCGGGTGAGATCATTTGCTTCTTCAATAGCAGTCACCTTGGGCTTGTATTTGGGAGGGAGATATCTAAGAATATTTGACACTTGATCTTCTTCAACGATTACTTTGCCTAAAGCATTCAAACGATTTACAATAGAAGAAAATTTTGCATACAGTTCACTAATAGACACATTTTGATCCATACAAAATTGTTCAAATTTCTGTTTAAGCATTCCGATTTTAGAATTTTTAACTTGAACAGTTCCTTCATATGTTATAGGCAATCTATGCCATATCTCATAAGATGTTTCACAATTTGATATTCTATTAAACTCACCAACGGAAATTGAGCAATAAAGTATACTTACAACTTTTGCATTCATTTGGGTAGACTTTATCGTATTGACATCCCAATTTGCATACTCCATTTGTGGAAGTTCATAAGGAGTTGATACCATTCTCCATAAGTCCCAACTGATTCCTTGGAAGTAAAATTGCATCCTCCTTTTCCAGTAAGTGTAGTTTGTGCCATCAAAAGAAGGAGGTCTAGCCACGATTGTTCCTTCCAAGTTGAGGTTGTTGAGTACCCCGTCACCCATTCTTCAAGACTTTGTTAGAGTTCCTTGAAGCCCTGCTCTGATACCAATTGAAAAAACACTAGAGGGGGGGTGAATAGGGTTTTATGCTATTTTAATAATAATTTTAACTCAAACAACCAACCACAGAAATATTGGACAAGGGGACAAGGATTTAGAGTGGTTCCAACCTTAGCAAATACTAAGGCAGTCAATCCACTACCTGGTTGCTTACCCAACTGGTATTTTGAAAGAATCAAATTTTATTAACTCGCAAGGTCTTTACATAAAATTACAATTCTTTCACCAAACCCTTCGAATAGCCTTCACCTAGAAGTAGTTGCACCAACCTTGAAGCAGCCTTCTTGAAGAACTTCAAGCTCCCCCTTGAAGTAGCCTTCCTCTTGAAGTACCTTCCCGTTGCAACAGCCTTCTTGAAGTAATTCGAAGTCCACCTTCTCCACCGAGAAGAACCTTCTCCAATCTGCAGCCTCCAACCCTAGGAGTAGCAAGGAGAATACAAAAGATACAAAGGAACAAGAAGGAAAAATAGAAATTACAATACCACTTGTAGCTTAAGGCTTGATTTGCCTATATCAAGCATATAGATCTCCTAACCAATGAATATTGAAATGTAGGTTTAGTGGATAGGAGATGTTAGCCTATAGGACACGAAATTTGAAGCAAGGAAAAGAATATCCAATGCTAGTGTTGCTCAATTGCTCAAAACAAATTGCCAATTGCAAGTGTAAGCTCAAGTATATGCACAAGTGTCTTTTGGGTGTCCTATGGCTTGTCCTATTTATAGG
This sequence comes from Alisma plantago-aquatica, assembly GCA_963693085.1. Classification (NCBI taxonomy): domain Eukaryota; kingdom Viridiplantae; phylum Streptophyta; class Magnoliopsida; order Alismatales; family Alismataceae; genus Alisma; species Alisma plantago-aquatica. The sequence goes on from OY856409.1 coordinate 880,847,318, forward strand.
AATGGCCTATGGATGCTTAAGGACATTCTAGATACTTTCTAGAGGGTTCCAAGTGCTCAATTAGCCGTTAGGTATCCACTAGTTGGTTTAACAACGACTAGTTAATTAATTCTGAAAAGTGCAGACAGAGACAGACTCGGTCGAAGATTTGTCGACCGAGATCCCAGTCGGTCGAAGTTTTGTGGACCGAGGGACTGTCTGGAGTTAAGTGTATATAACATTCTGATCCAACTCCCAACTACTTTGTCTACTGTGTCTAACGGCTACCTGGGTCATTCTCGGTCGAGGAATTTATCGACCGAGAGTGTCTCGGTCGAGGAGTTTGTCGACCGAGATTGACCCTGTTTCAACATTTTAAACTAATTACTAAGTGTGTGTATGAGTGTGCAGAAGTGACACTATTTTAGGGGATGACCTATCTAAGTGTTGTGTTTGGCTAGGAAAGATCTAATGCTTGATTTACATGATGTCTAAATACTTTTACATTATATATCTTGTACAAGTGTTTACATTTGATTACAATCATGAATTAAAACAACTTTGAGCAATTAGATCTTCCAAGTAGTGTATCATCCACCTTATTCCTGCAACACTCAAGTAGCACATTAGATTCACAAGAATGAAATGTTTGTCATCATCGAAACAAAGGGATTATACTAATGTCAATTTAGCCAACACCATATAGAAATACTTGGTTATATGCCTCCTGGATATCTTGGTAAGATTGATGATGATAATAATCTTGCTCAGTATGCTGCTCTTATTATATTCCTTTACCAGCTATCTTCTTTATCTGCTTTAAACCTTCTGAGGTTTTATAGTTTTGGCGGGGAGTTATGTTTTTCACTGGGACTGTGTGTCTCACCCCGCTGGTTTACAACCTTTTTAGGTGATCGCGTTAGACGTGGTGGTGGTCGTGAGGTTGCGGACGAGCAACAAGAAGAGAAGTAGAAGGTAATAGATGGACATGTTGATGTTTTGGTGGTTTTGTAGTAGAGTCCTAGAGTCATCCCTGTACTCTTAGGTCCTCGGAGGTGTTTTGACGATGTTTCACGATGCATAGCTGTTGAACCTTTGTTTATCCTACTGTTGGCCTTATGTGGCTTGTTATGTACATATAATCAGGTGACGAACTCATATGTTGACAGGACAGCTGATCCTATAAGTTGTGGACTTTTATTAAGGCTTGTATATGTTTATATAACTTGTTTCCTTGCAGGAGGAGGATTTGAATGTTATAGTTCTCTCTTATATGTTTTCCGCAAACAGTTTTAATTAACCCATGTTTTGTAACATGTGGATTATGGAAGTTTCACGCATTTTCGCATGTCACCTTACTATCTGTGTGATGGCGGGGTGTCACAAGTGTCACATGTGATCCTACAAGTAAGGACCAGAAATGTTTTAAAAGTAAGCACCGTAGGACTAAAGCTCTTCTCATTTGTACGAGAAAAAAAACTACCTGTGACATCCCTAGATTTTTTAAAACTTAATCTAATGTGTGACATCCAAATTGAAACCCTCACCTCAGTAACTGGAAGATAATATGTAAATATATGATCAGTTTTATACACAAAATCCATGTAAGATGAAGATGACCCTTAATACATGTTATGAAATCCTAAATTAGGTTAATGATGTAACCTAGGGTTAATATGTGCACAAAAAGGATATGGAACCTAATGTTCAGATAATGAACCATAATTTGGAAAATGACATAAGTAAGATAATCCCAAGACCAGAACATAAATAATAATGAGAATATCCCAATGAACTAAGTGAAACCCTAAAATGGACCTAACTAGGGTTGATAAGATGAGAAACTGATGATAGTATATGATCTTGTCTTGATCAAGTTTAACAAGTTATAGATGACATGAGGAATATGTGATTATAATGATCTATCTCTTTGGAAGGTACACCATTACCTCTTACTTGGCTTATTATACAATATGCTTGTCTTATATGGTAGTAAATACTTGGCATATGGTATTGGTTGAAATAATTGTTCTTGTACGATACGTTGCTTGATTTTCCATACTTACTGTTATGAACACATCAAACATAATATATATGTTCCATTATATGAAAGCACTAATTCTCTTTGGTAGCATAGTGTTGGAAAGTGATCATTCTCTTTGGTAACAAATCACATTGTACAATGATCAAACTCTTTGGTAGTAGATCATAAGGCCTTACATCTCATACTCTTTGGTAGCTGACATGATGCATTAATCCCTCAGGTGGCAAATGCATGGATATATAATGGAAAATGTGCTTAAAATATGTGTTCTCATTTGTTAATGAACATCTTTGTGCAAGTATATGATTTTCTTATAGTTCTTTATAATTGCCAAGTATTAGTTTTATCTTATTGCCAAGATATGATGAGAGGTATATAAAAGACACGTAGGCGTACTCAATACAATATTCTTGAATATTGTGCTGATGTGTAACACATGTAATCTTTTGTTTAGGTTGTGGATATATGCTCTTGAAGATCCAGGATAGTTGAGAGTTGTGTGGCGAGCTGATGCATAGGTGGACTTGTTGTCTTAAGATTCTATTGTTTAGTGGTAGTACATGTATATGTATAAGTTTGTTGTTCAATATGTAATATCAAATGTTGTAACAATTCATTATGTAATTATATGTTGAATGGTGAACATGTGTTGTATGGTTTTATTATTGTTCATGTGCATGTACTACTGATTGTTTCCTTCTGACTCCCCTAATTTTCTCTTTCTTAGCCTAGTGTGTGATGTTTAAATTGGGATTCTCGCTTAGGTGAGGTTTCAATTTGGACGTCACACATCAGATTAAATTTTAGAAAATATTGGGACGTCACACTACCTTTTTCCTCTATGTACTAGTTGCACTACATTGGGCTTAATGCATATAAACATATGGTTGTAGAAGATATATATCTAACTATCCATCACAAAGTCCAATGTGTAGTGTGCTTTGTCAATCAGTCATCTATATAGTGTTTTTAATAGAATTTTTTTGGTTTGAATCTACCTTAGTTATCCAACTTAGATCCCCATAGGTTCTAGGTGAATAAAAGTAAAAACATGAACCTTGGGTGCAAGAGTATTGGTTGGTACCAATATAGTGAAGACATGGTAGAAAGAAAGACAACACGTTAAGGCCATGCATACAAAAACCATGCCATAATTGATATTAAGGAACAACCCAATTTCTCTGTTATGGCCTGCACAACATCAATAATTTAGTTGGAGTCTCCAAGGATTGTACTGCTAAAATCTTGTTCTAGACTTGATATCATTCAGAGACTAATCCCTTACTAACTTGTAGTCATTCCATTAACAAGTTTCCCAAGAGATAGACACACAGATACAAGAAGCATCAATCAAATTACATAGTGTCATCTAATTCACATGACAACTTGTTATTACCACATTCAACCCAATTGTGGGATCTCCATTCTTTGAGTTGGGTTGCCACATCCTATGAATAATAAGGAGTTTGATTTCCATCCCCAACCTGGATTTCTCTACTGAGGACAGGTGAAGACCTTTAGTGAAAGGATCAAATGTAATATATTTATACTGACGTAGTCCACAACCACTACCCCATTAGATATTAACTCCCTTACAAACTTGAATCGGATATGGATATGTCAATGCTGCTTTTGATTATACTTGGAACTCTTTATCTTATCTATGGTTGTAGTGATATCACAATGACTTAAATTACAGGAAATGGCTTCTTTACAATAGGTAAACTGGACATGAGTCCATGCAGCCATTCATCTTTGAATCCAGTTTAATTTAAAGCACATAACTCATCCTCAAAAGTAGACTGAGACAATATGATCCGTTTCTTAGACCCCCAGGAAATTACACCTCCTCCCAATAGAAAAACATATCTTGCCACACTATTACTCTCAGAGTTCATGGAAATCCAACTTACATCACTATATCCTTTGACTATAGAAAGATATTTTCCATAATGTAACTCAAGGGAACAAGTTCCCTTGATATACCTCAAAAATATATCAAGAGCTTCCCAATGGATCTTGTGGGGACAACTGATGTTGTTGACTTAAGGTCTAAATTGACTAATCTCATGTTTTTATGATGACTAAACCATTCCACTCATTTGTGTATAATGCTTCTACTGAAGTGATTTCAGATTAGATAGACACGCTCCAAATTCCTAAACTTGCACATCCGAATTTGATGAAAAGTAAGTCAAACTCAATGTATGTGCACTTTTATGGAATATGATGTATATCCATTAGAATCATGTTGTAGATTACTTTTGATGATTGTATGACTTGTAGTTAATATTATGAAAAATTAAGAGCACTTTAATCAAATATTTATTTACATTGCATCATAAACACTTTTGTCAGTTGAGTTTTCCATTTTAGAAACTCTACTGACACCTAGGATGGGTCTTGGAAACTGTCAGGGTTGGTCGAGTTTACCCCAGGACAAACTTGACCAACACGCTACACTTGAGAAACATTCTTTATCATCGGTCGAGTTTCATCAAGGATAAACTCAACTGACAACTCAAAAATATTTTGTCTAATAGTGTCATTGGTCAAATTACTTGTATGAAAACTCGACCGACAATATTGTATGGTAAAATATAGAAAAGTATCTCTAACCATTGTAGTATTGTAGAACTCAAAAATATATCTGTTACAAGACACCAAATAGATAGAATTTGACCCTAAGAGAATAACAGCTAGGAGGCATCCCCAACTATAAATAGGACCCCTTGACACTAGTACATTTCTGACATATAATGTCACTTTTTCTAGCATCGGTTCATTAGAAAAAATCATCACCATAGACAAATAATGTCAGTTCTTAAGTAAAAATGTCACCATAGTTCAAGTCTTGCTGATTTAGAAAAGACATGGGCATCACTTTTACTATAACATAACTTGTGATTAAGTAAATTGACGTCTTTGATAACCCGCAAAATATAAATTTTCAGGGGAAAATGTTTGCCCCTAAAAATTGTATGTTTAGCGTCAGTGACTCAAGGAACTAACGACAATGAGTTTGTGCCATGTCCCCACAGAAGAAATAATGCCCCCTAAATTACTTCTGAGTCGTTGGTTCATAAAACGAACTAACGACACAATTTCCCTTACTGAGGCCCACTTTTTGGTTTGTAGAAGGGTCTCTATCATTGGTTATAGGTTTGTAACCAATGTTTAAGTGCTTTCACGCCTTGTGCCTGTGAAAACAGTTTCTCGCCAAATTGCTTCTGCGTCGTCAGTTTCCCTCACAACTGACGCCTAAGGTGTCCGACTTATTTATTTGGGGATGAATCTCTGTGGTCGGTTTCGGTTTGAGAAATCGACATCAATGTGCTATCTTAGTTGTCGAGTTTAGCAAAGAAATGGATGACTAAGTCTCCTGACAAAGACTGGATTTTTTTTAGATTAGGGTTTCTGTCATCGGTTTAAGCCTTAAAAAACTGATGATTGAGTCACCATCATGAGCGTGTTGGTCTGCACGTCTGTGTTTGCCAACACCAGTTTAAGTGTCAGTTTGTGGTTTTATCTGACGTTTAGGTTTTCCAGTGTCAATTTTTTTATTAAAAATGATTATTAATTGTCACTTAATAGCACATGCGTGAAACACTTTCCCCTAACATTTGTTTCATTTCCCCCTACATTCTTGCTCCTACTCTAGAGATTCTAACCTCTGCCGCCACCGTGCTTCTGCTCCACCACCACCACCACCGCCACCACCACAGTCGTCCCTACTATTCTAGCCACCACCTCCTGAGGAGCTAGCCACGACCTTGGTCATCCCTTCTATGCTCATCACCGTCCCTACTCCTGAGGAGCTAGCCGCCGCCACTTGAGGAGCTAGCCGCCATTGTTGCTACTCATGCTTCTGGTCATTGCCACTGTTGTTGTTGGCCATTATAGCTAACAGAGATCAAGATGTTTTTTATTTAAAATGAAAAAAATATATATGTTCCATTTCTTGCATCCTAAATGTTAATAAATAAGTAGGATTCTAAAATGATGAATTGAAATCTAGGGTTTGTATGGGAATCTTATTTTTACTATGACTTTGTGATACATATAGGATGATGAAATTGAGTGGCTAATTATATTATGGTATCTCTAATAGTGTGTACCTTATTGATTGTTGTTTATTAAATTTAGTTATTAATAACCTGAATCTTATTCGAACCATGTCGTCTAATAAAACATCTCAATATTAGAGGCGTGATTCTATTTCTTTAAATATTAAATGTGCACTTTACAATCTTATATTTCATTGTTAAATGTTAAATGTTTGATTGTTTTCTATATTACATTTTTAGATGGTGTCTGACCATGAGTATGATGATCATGATGATGAATGCCATGAGAATGAGCTGCATCATGATGTGAACCATGACACTGGTGTAGTTGTATTGTTATATTATAGAAATATGCAATTTACAATATGTCTAACTTTATCACATTTATAAGTTATATCCTTTTATGACCTATATGTGTTTTTTTGTCAATTTTAGGTTGAGGATGTATGCCCCGAGGATCTTGTTCAGCTTGATGACTAGCATAACATGGTAAAAAAAAAAAGGGGCATCACCATGATGAACAAGTTAGTACAACAAAGGGGTAATGGACCAAAGTTGGTCGTTGAGTTTGATGAAGTAGGAAATCCTTTTGGAAAGAATTGCATCTCTTTTGTATCATTTCTAGGGGTTCTTACTCATAGCCAATGTAGTGTAGAAGTAGAATCTTGGCATAAAATTGATAAAAGCAAGAAAGACTTCATATGGAAAGAACTATATGTGAGATATTATCATTTACAATTATATTTTTAAAGCTATTTACAATTCTATTTTTAAGAATATTCCATTAAGTATATGAACTTTTTTAGAGTATATTTTACATGGATGAAAAATTGCATCATAAAAATGGGATGCAACGTTGTGGGAGGGTACTAAGGAACTATAGGGAAACTCTAACAAGACTATACATATAGGAAGTTGAGAAGAGGAAGAAGCCAACCACTAAGCAATGGAACTATCTTGACCCAGATATGTGAGAGGTGTTTGTTGAAGAGAAATACCAATGAATTCAAGGTATTAAGCGTCACTCCCCATTTTGAATACATTCTTATGAATTCATTATTTTACCTTGACCTTGATTGTTATGTTTTACTTACCACACTACTACAGAAACGGACTTTTGCGTCGGTCGTTTAACCCCATTTGGCGTCGGTTTCTGACCGACGCCTATGTGGGCGCCGCTAAAGGTCGAACACTTCGGCGTCGGTTTTTTAACCGACGCCTATATTCCATATAGGCGTCGGTCTTTTGGTATATAACCGACGCCAAAAGTGTTCGCGCCACAAAAAACGGCATCATCTAGGGCACTTTCTGCGTCGGTTATTTACTAAACAACCGACGCCTATATGGAATATAGCGTCGGTCTTTTAGTAGATAACCGACGCATAAAGTGCCCTAGATGACGCCATTTTTTGTGGCACGAACACTTTTGGCGTCGGTTATATACCAAAAGACCGACGCTTATAGGTTAAATAGGCGTCGGTTTGATATGAATATCCGACGCCATTTCCAGGACTGCTTTGGCCACATCAGGCGTCGGTTTATTGAAAAAAACCGACGCTGTAGGTCTTTCCTGACGGTTTTCTATAAATAACCGACGCCTATTTATATTTTTTTTTTCATATCAGTTTGCAGGCCTGCTGTGGCTGGTCAGCAGGATGAGAACCTGCAGTTCAGTTTTCTGAACTGCAGGTTTACGACATCCATTGATATCAGCCTACAAACAGGCCGCAAACCTGCAAAAGTCACAAGCAAAATTCTACACAAGTACATACATTCAGACATCAATTCAATTCTCACATTCACACATATAGAAACATTCAAATACATGTATTAACATTCAGAAATATTCATTTACATAGTATCATTCATTATCGCTATCAACATCTCAATTATATCTTACAGTTGCCACTGCTTGTATGGCTTTTGCCCATTCTTCTCTTACTTCATTTAATGCTTCCATCGTATATGGAGCATGTATATTTTTTAAACGTTTACCTGTAATGTTGTCAGTTTTAAACACCTGCAAAGAGAATGATGTATATATATAAGTAATAATATAAAAATAATATAAGATTGATATATTGCATACTAACTAATGAGACTATATATAATACCTCATGTATGGTATCGATGTCCAATGCGGCATATTTGATAATCATCTGCATAAATCGCATCACATAGTATGCACATGCCCAACCATTGTCTTGTGTAGCACACTATAAATTGAAACATACAAAATAATACAACTAAGCACAATTCACATCAATAATATATATATTCGAGTCGGGAACTTACTTGTACGTTCTGCCAATTTATTGGCTGGTTCTTTTTCCTTGGGACCGTTCCTCCAGCCTTTTTGAATGCATCTAAACCCCTACATGTTAATATAACACAATAAATTGCATAAGTAAATAGTAATGTAATAAAAGATGTTAACGGATATAAAAATGAAATATTTCTCACCAGAATAATGGCATTCTCATTACGTGTCCAATTTTAGTGTTCAATGTACTCCCCGCAGGATCTAGATAATAAACAGTGAATGTCTCGGGGACAATAACTAGTAACTCCCAATGTCTACCGCTAGAAGTAAGAAGTTAACAATTAATAACTCAAAATGCAAAATAAAAATGGAATTTTCTTAAGTCCAAATTATAAATAAAGTAAACTTACTTGACATTGAATGGAGCTATTATTATCGTCTTCTTTTGCTGACCAAAAATTGTAAAAGCATCTATACAGTATTGTTGAACATTATCAGGGTCTTTAGCTACCAAACTAATCAATGATGGAATCAAAAATCCCACATGATCAAATGCAAATTGTTTGCAATGATCTTCGACTAGGTAGCTGCAAAACATATAGGCGTATGCATTAATATATAAGAAACCAGATCACCAGATCTTACACAAGGTATATGGATGTATAAACAAGATCTCACCTTATCCATGTCTCTATCATTGATGTATTCAGCCAATCATACATAAACAGCTCAATAATATCTTGTATAAATAAAGAGCTATCGTATGATTGACCTGCATAATCTGCATCTAAAGAAATAATTATAGGGCAATGTACATTATGTGCCCGTAGCCAACATGCCATTCCCCTACAAGCAGGACCTAACGGGTATGTTAGGTCAGTTGGAACCCAATCGGGTAATGCGGGAAGTGGAAGTGGAGGCCTAGGTGCTCCTGGTGTCTTCTTTTTAACCTGTACATATAATTTCAGATCAGTTGACATCATATATACACATTAACAGTCTAAATCAATGTAAATTTATCTTACAATTTCAGTCGTGTAGACGACATCTGCTTTGGGCCACAATATCACCCCGCCTTCTGCATCAGCAAGTCTATCAATATCCGGGTGGGGATATGGCAATGTAGCTTCTCTCCAATCAGGTAACACACGTATCGGGCTCACACGAACGTAGCCCTGTGGCATTGGAGTCCCGTGAAACATTGCCCCAGGAAGGGACGGGTAAGCCTGCGCCTCTGCAACAACGTAGTCTTGCATTCTTAAGCGGCATGGCTTCAATGCCTACAAATTTACGTAAAGAATATTATACATATATACATATCATCTTGAAAACATAACAACTTGAAAAGACTAACTACAATGTCATAAACAATACTTACAGCAGACGTGCTAGGCGATGGGTCTCCAGGATTACTCGCAGTCTGTGCATCAGGAGAAGAGTGGGTCGCCATAGGCGTATTGGAAGCCTGAGATGCCTGCCACCGCAGCAATTCTTCCTTGACCTTCTCAGCAACTACATCGTTGATCTTCTTAGCAACTAAATCCTCAACTCTCTTATTCTCCTATACATGGATAAAAGAAACATTAGCTTCTTATTAATGAATTTCTTTTTGCAGTAACATTCTAAAAAAAGAATAGGTTACCTCTTCTTGAGAAAATCTCGCTCTGGGTTTGCGCTGGGATGGCCCAAAGAATGCTTTGATGCCAACACCAGCGCCGACACCTCTAACACGTCCAGGATGCTCTGGGTTACCCAGAGCAACTGTCAATTCATCCCTTGTGCCCTGAGGGATGAACGTGCCTTGTTTCCTCTGCTCGTGCAGCTTCCGCTAATCACCATAAACAGAAATTGGTAAGTTAACACCACAAATAAGCAATATTCAAACGATTTCTCTAAGAGTTGTATTTTACCATTTTTGCAGCCGCCTCAGCAGTTACAGGCTTCTTTATTTCACCCTTCTTGTTTTGCCTGCCAGCTATCCAGATATCATGGCGAGGCATGGGTGTGGCAGACTCCTGAGTAGGAGTAGACTCCTGAGTAGCCGCAGACTCCGCCTGTAGTCTTTGGCGAACGCTTGCATAGCCTTTTGGACCCATAGTGTGGTCATGCACATTCAGTGCACGCCTTGCTTTTTGTGCGTCACTGAGGGCCTAGTTAGTATGCACATTAATGATTTGGTTAGTAGCACTAAATGCTAATCTTGAATAGGTGAATACAATGTATATTAATTAAATTAGGAGTGACACCTAATACCTTGAATTCTTCAGATTTTCTTGAAGCAACAAAATTGTCCCAATCTTCTTTGTCCAAGAAGTTCCATTGTTCAAGGGCTGACTTCTTCTTCTTATCACCCTCTTTTATGTATTCTCTGTTCAGATTTGTCCTATAATTCCTAAGCATCTTTCCAGCGCGTTGCATCACATTTTTACGATGCAACTTCTCATCCAATGCAAACAGATTCTGTAAAATAGAAATGTTATTAACTAGTATCCAAAATAGAATTGCAAATAATAGAATTTGTAATCTACAAAATAGAATTGCAAATAATAATAACTCACGCATAAATCCTTCCATATCAAGTCTTTTTTCCCTTGAGGAACTTTATGCCAATTGTCATACTTAACACCACAATGGCTCCGAGTGGTACACCCAAGATAGTTCACAAAATTATTGCGGTTCACTCCAATTGGATTTCCTCCATTATCAAACTCCACCACCAATTTAGATCCACTACCACTTAGCGCTAATAACTTCTTCAACAGAGTGATGCCCCTTTTCTTGTTAAGTGTCTGGTGTTGCGCATCAAGTTGCTCCAGTGCTTCAGTGGGTACAGGTGCATCAACCTAAAATTTGACAAAAATAAAACACACTAACTTAGCCCAATATAGAAATATAGGATATATGACATAACTAGAAGATAATGAATTTTATAGAAATACAGGATATGTTTTTAGAACTTACATTAGTATCCTCGCCATGCTCGTCATGGACAGCATGCTCATCATGGACTTCATGCTCATCATGGACATCATGCTCATCATGGTCAGCCATCTGAAAATGTCATTAAAAAGGCAAACATTTAGCATTTCTATTAACTAGAAAAAGGCAAACATTTAGCATTTGTATTAACTAGAAAAAGGCAAACATTTAGCATTTGTATTAACTAGAAAAAGGCAAACATTTAGCATTTGTATTAACTAGAAAAAGGCAAACATTTAGCATTTGTATAAACATACATGTCTCTAAAATTGTGATCTTTTATCAATTAACAATCCTTCATTGTGATCTCCGCGCACATATAAGTCAACATTAGCTTCAATATTTTGTGGAGTTGGCAACCCAACTGAGAATGGACTGGAGTCATCATACTTATCATAGTACTCTTCTTCATCTATATGATCTTCAATGAACTGTCTTTTACCATGAAGAACAACCGACCATTTATCATTTGCAGGATCATCGATATAGAATATTTGTTTCGCCTGTGATGCCAATATGAATGGTTCACCCTTCTCGCCAATCTTTTCAAAGTTCACCAAAGTGAAACCCAATTCATCCACTATAACTCCTTTGGTGTTATCAACCCAATTACATTTAAAGAGCGGAATTTTGAAATCTATGTAGTCAAACTCCCAAATGTCCTCAATGACACCGTAATATGACATTTTAGCTTCACGTGGACTCTTATCCTTTGCACTTGCAAAGTACATAGTCTACGCTTGAAGAGTGACCCCACTATTTTGGACGACACTCTTATCATCTTGGCGCTTTGTGTAATATGTGAATCCATTAATGTCAAACCCTTCATAAGACATAACATTCAGTTTTGGTTTAAAGGCGAGGCATTTGATAGTTTTTGTAATATCATTTGGTGTTTGAGATAGTTGATGTAAGACTTTATCTTCAAACCACTTAGTAAAAGTCTTATTATGCTCTCTAGCAAGCCACATTGAACTTGCTCGAGGATGTTGTCTCTTTATGAAATTGGTATGTTCCTCGATATAAACACTCACTTCATCCATATTGTGTAAAATATACAAGTGAGCTTGTTCCAACTGCTCACGGCTGATTACTTTCACCCGTGATCCCAAAATTCCTTTGCCCTCCTCAATATTCTTGTCATTATCAGGAGTGTCATTACCACTGAGAAAGTCATTGCAAAAATCCATAACCTCTCTCGCCACATAACCTTCAATAATACTCCCTTCAGGCCGATAACGGTTTCGAACATCACCTTTAAAAACGCTCATGTATCGTTCAAAGGGATACATCCAATGCAAGAAAACTGGTCCCAACATTTTCACTTCCCTAGTCAAGTGGACAACAAGATGTACCATGATATCAAAGAACGAAGGAGGGAAATACATCTCAAGCTGACATAGGGTAACAACCACTTCTCTTTGCAAATTATCGAGAGTATCAGGGTCAATAACTTTGCTGCATAGACTGTTGAAAAAGAAACAAAGTCTGGTAATTGCAAACCTTACATGCTTCGGCAATATAGATCGAATTGCCACGGGCAATATTTGTTGCATTAGAGTGTGACAATCATGAGATTTAAGACCTATCAACTTCAGATCTTTCATTGATACCAATCTACGGATGTTGGATGAGTAACCATGTGGCACCTTAACATTTACCAAACATTCACAAAAAGTTTTCTTCTCCTTTCTAGACAACGTGTAACAAGCGGGAGGTAAGTATGTTCTTTTATTACCCATTTCACGTAATTCTGTTAATTCTGACCTTATTCCCATTTCACGTAGGTCCAGTCTGGATTTTATCCCATCTTTAGTCTTACCTGGTATATTTAATAGAGTACCAATGATGCTATCACATACATTTTTCTCAACGTGCATTACATCGATACAATGCCTGACTGTCAAAGAACTCCAATAAGGAAGATCCCAAAATATTGACTTCTTCTTGAATGAAGAATTGTCACTCCGTGTGGCCATACTACATTGTGATTTCTTACCAAATTCATTGACAATGTCTTTTACTCTTTCATAAACAACATCCCCTGGTATAGGTTTAGGTGCACTTCGTTCATCATTCCATCCATTGAATGCTTTGCACTTCCTACGATACGGATGGAATTTTGAAAGAAACCTTCGATGACCAAGATATACAGTCTTGCCGCCATGTTTTAGTCTTATTGAATCAGTGTTTTCTTCACATATAGGACACGCTTTAGCTCCTTTGACACTATATCCAGACAAATTCCCATATGCTGGAAAGTCATTAATAGTGCAAAACAACATAGCGTGCAAACGAAATGTCTCTCTTGCTGAAGCATCATAGGTCATCACACCTTCAGCCCAAAGTTTCTTTAAGTCATCAATCAAAGGTTCAAGATAAACATCGATATCATTTCCGGGTTGTTTAGGACCCGATATCAACAATGACAACATAACGTACTTATTTTTCATACACATCCAGGGAGGAAGATTGTATATAACAAGCATGACTGGCCAAGTGCTATGTTGGCTGCTCAATGTCCCGTACGGATTCATCCCATCTGTACAAAGCCCAAGTCTTAGATTCCTATCTTCTTCACCAAATTTAGGGTACAATAGATCAATCTTCTTCCACTGTGTGGAATCAGACGCATGTCGTAGGATCCCATCATTATTTTTCTTAACATCTGCATGCCACCTCAAATTCCTCGCATCTTTCGGATTTGCAAACAAGCGTTGAAACCGTGATATTATAGGTAGATACCACAACACCTTGGCAGGAGAACCAGTTTTGGACTCCCCCGAAGTCGTCAATTTATACCGTGACGCACCACATTTTGGACAATCTTTCAAATCTACATAGTCCTTTTGAAATAATACACAATCATTCGGGCATGCGTGTATCTTCTTGGCCTCCATTCCCATTGGGGACAACATTTTCTTTACCTGGTATGTTGAGATTGGAAGCTCGTTTCCTTCAGGAAGCATTTCTTTCAACAAAGTCAACAATGAAGTGAAGCTTTTGTCGCTCCATCTATTGTTAGCTTTCAACTTATACAATCTCAAGACAGCGCTAAGCTTCGTAAACTTAGCACAACCTGTGTATAACGGTATCTCAGCATCATGCACAATGTTTGTAAAGATAGGAGGTGGATCGGTGTGCTCTACCCTACAACTATCCAGCATCGCATCAACGATGTCTGCTGGAACTGGTTCGTTCACATTTACGTCATCAGAGGCAATTTCTTCTTCCACCCAAGCACTGCTATCGACATCTACTGGTTTCGATTTTGAAATCTCTCCATGCCAGTGCCATTCTGTATAGCCTTGTACAATCCCGTTGCACATGACATGACTTTTGATTTCCTCACCAGTGTTGACTTTCAAGTTGTTACCGCAATGCCTACATGGATAGTAGAACCTATCTGTAGGTTTTTTCCTATGTTCCTCGGCAAATCTAATAAACTGATCAAGACCAGATATAAACTCTGGGGTGCAACGATTACGAATGGACATCCATGATCTATCCATTCTATGATCAGAGAAAACAAGTATATATTAGGAAACAAGTATATATTAGGAAAAGATTAGGGTATACACTTACATCCTAAGCGTATAATGTGATGTCATTCTTATATATAATAAATGTGTACCACCTATCCCATCCTTGAACACCTAATCTCACTAGTAAGTGTATAATGTATATTTGGTTTTCAAGAAAATTTCGGCAGCATTTCCCCGCTGTTCTCTAAGTACATATGTACTTAGAGAACAAACGGGGAAATGCTACTGAAATTTTCTCGAAAACCCAATACACATTATACACTTACATCCTAAGTGAGATTAGGTGTTCAAGAACAGTCCCAAACCGGGGACTATCCAAGATTTACTCCTAATGAGTCAATCTTGGATGGGTTTCTAGGCCAACAAATACATTTGATGTCATTCTTATATATAATAAATGTGTACCACCTATCCCATCCTTGAACACCTAATCTCACTAGTAAGTGTATAATGTGTATTTGGTTTTCAAGAAAATTTCGACAGCATTTCCCCGCTGTTCTCTAAGTACATATGTACTTAGAGAACAAACGGGGAAATGCTACCAAAATTTTCTCGAAAACCCAATACACATTATACACTTACATCCTAAGTGAGATTAGGTGTTCAAGAACAGTCCCAAACCGGGGACTATCCAAGATTTACTCCGAATGAGTCAATCTTGGATGGGTTTCTAGGCCAACAAATACATTTGATGTCATTCTTATATATAATAAATGTGTACCACCTATCCCATCCTTGAACACCTAATCTCACTAGTAAGTGTATAATGTGTATTTGGTTTTCAAGAAAATTTCGGCAGCATTTCCCCGATGTTCACTAAGTACATATGTACTTAGAGAACAAACGGGGATATGCTACCGAAATATTCTCGAAAACCCAATACACATTATACACTTACATCCTAAGTGAGATTAGGTGTTCAAGAACAGTCCCAAACCGGGGACTATCCAAGATTTACTCCTAATGAGTAAATCTTGGACGGGTTTCTAGGCCAACAAACACAATACTAGATATGACAAATATATGCAAGCAAAAGATTTGTTCATATATGCAAGCACAAATGTATGACAAATATATGCACAAATTAGAAGTTCATAACCCTCATAACCCCCCATCTTAGGATGATGAAGGTCCATCTTTGCAGTCCTTGGCTACCATATGAGCCAATGAACAAGGAAGTTGGTCGTTTGTCCCAGGATTAACATTGTGAAATTTGAGTTGAAGAACATGAACAAATTTGAGTTGAAGGTCCATCTTTGAGGTCGGTCATCTAGGTTCACCCACAATACAACTTATCAGAAGAACATGAACAACTTTCAGGGCAAGGTCAAAGCAAAAATCAGAATGATGATGACATTGATGAATTTTTTGTTGGTTGAGATTGAGAAATTCATGCCCAACTATAATATATTTCACTCATATTTTAAGCCCTTTTTAGTTAGAGGGATAGGGCTGAACGTATATGACCACATTATGACTTTATAGAGGTTCAAGTAAAATTAAGTATTGATTGAGATCTTGATAATAATGTTCTATCTGATCTTGAAGATTTTTGGATGGATAAAAAAGATATTATATATGAGGGTATGAAATTTCCATCCTTGAGGTGCTTATATAGGTGAATAAGTGGATTTTAATATTGATACTTTGTGACATAATAGTTATGTCTTGATTTGGTGAAATTCGGAGTAGTAATACTAATTTAGTTTGATTATTTACGAAATTAGACATATATGATTGTGTTCAATACATTATGCGCGTCTTGCATCTTAAAAAATATATTTAATAATGTTGTAGGGATGATTCTACGTTGAGGCGACTTTCAGGACTTGTAAAATCTAATTACAAACAGATTAAACGGTGTTTTCCTTTTTGTTTGGGAGAACAAATAGATAGGTACTCGTAGAGAGAGTGTTTATTTATGTTTAGGATATGTTTCTTGGGTTTCCTTTTGGGTATAGGAAAGTGACCCATCAGTTGCTAATAGTTAATGTTTTAATTAGATTTGCGTTTTGAGCATCCTTGTATCTCACAATCCGACATAGGAAAAGACGACCTGGCAGTTTGGTAGGGGAGGGGGTTCTCTCAATCACAATCAAATATGATTGAAAAATTAAACCGTTCTCCTTTGAAAAATTACAAGAAAATATAAATGACAAAATGAACCAAATTGCAATAAAAAACAACAACATGTTGAATATGATTGAAGCAAAAATGAGCTGTGTAACTAGGTATAAAAACTCATAACCAAATGATTGACCAACAACTCAGAAACCAATCTGACCTTATAAAGAACACACATTGAAGGATCCTATAACAGAGTAAAATCGAACCTGTAAGTAGCAAGCTCGTGGAGGAAGAAGAGGAGTAGCTCTGTCGGTAGCGAGCTCCGTTAAGGAAGAAGAGCAGTGGAGGCGGCGACGTTGAGCAGTGGAGGCGGCGGTGTAGGCAGTGGAGGCGGCAGCGGCGTAGGGCAGTGGCAGCAGCGGCGGAGACGCGGGGGTCGTCAGGCGGAGATGCGGCGGCGGAGAGGCAGTGGCAGTAGTGGCAGAGACGTCGGCGGAGAGCAGCGGCGGAGAGCAACAGCGGAGAGCGAGCGGCAGAGAGCAGCAGCTGGAGTCGTCGGGCAGAGAGCGAGCGGCGAGCAGCAGGATGAAACAGGAAGAACGAGGGAAGAGATGGGTGATCGGGTCTATTAATTTGGTAATCAGCATCGGTTATTTAGAAAACCGACGCCTCTAACGCTTTAGCGTCGGTTGTCTGTAAAAAACCGACGACCGTTTAGAAAACCTGTACCCTAAATTTTTTGGCGGGAACCATAATCAGCATCGGTTATCTGGCACAACCGACGCTGAAAGTGGGACATTTTTGCACAAATTTTCATTTTAAATAGGCGTCGGTGAATACCTATAAAACCGACGCTAAAGATGACCTAAAATGTTTTTGCTCGAAATTTGGATTTCGCGGGTGCTTTTAGGCGTCGGTTTTTTATAAACAGCCGACGCTGAATATAAAGCGGTACCCGTGTCTGGCTGGTCTTCAAATATAGACGTCGGTTTGTATAAATAACCGACGTCTAATAGTATCGGTGTCGGTTTCCGTAAACAACCGACGCCCAGACAAGCGACACTGAATGCTATTTCTGTAGTAGTGCCAAATACTATTGATGATTGTTACTAACCAGGATGTAAGTGATGATCAAAGAGAAAGGTGTTCAAAGAATATGCACAACCACAAGATGGGTTTAGATGGCTATGAAAAGCTTCTCCAAAAACTACACATGCATCTTCTTCTCCGAAGCCTACTCCGGGGACTGTGGAGTCCTCTACTACTCCTGGACCTCTACCTCGCCATGATATGTTGATAGCTGGGAGGCAAAACAAATATGGAGATATACCCAACCATGCAACTGTTGAGGCAGATGGAAAAATGGTAAGATTCAACTCTCAAAGCAATTAGTATTGATGATTGTTACATTTTACTTACCAATTACTATTGATGATGATTAGAGGGATCTCCATGATCAAAACAAGGCAAGTTCATCCCTGAGGGAACAATGGATGAATTGATAGTTTATCTAGGTAACCCAAAGCATCCTAGTCGTGTTAGGGATGCAGGTGCTTGTGTTAATATAAGAGCATTCTTTGGGCCATCAGAGCATAAGTACAAATCTTCTAGAAAGGGAGATTCTCAAAAGAGGAGGTACAAGAGTTAATTGCAAAGGGAATTAAGGAAGCAATTAGCTAGCATCATGCTTCTCGATTAGCTACTCAACTAGTACATGTGTCACTCTAATCTTCATATGAGGTGGATCCCCCTACGATAGAGGTGGTTGGGAGTAATCATATGGACCCAACACCTAGTACATTTGTTGTAAATATTTTTATGACATGGTAATATTTCAAAATAAATTGTATAATATATATAACACTCTATTCAAATTTGCCAGGATCGAGTCCATGTCATCTAAAGTTACAAGAATATGTATTTGTTGTGGGTGCGGCTTACCCATGCCTTGAATGTGACATGATTCATGGTTCTCCTATGCCCGCCGATGATGTTCGCATGACTCAGAGGCTTGTCTACCCCACTTGGAAGAAAACTCCACTTCCATATGAGCACCCTGACCACACAACGATAGGTAAAGAAGAAGACGGTGTGGTCACTGGCCCAAAGCAAGAGTTCTCTATACTGATGTATGTTAAATTTACATTGTGTTTATATATATATATATATACATGGCAATTGATATGATATTATATATATGCAGAACATAGGGCCTGAGAAACCCCTTACATCTCATCCTCCACCTCCACCTCCTCTTCAATTACCTGGTTGGCTTGCAAAGGACCTATTCAATTCGACATGTCCTCAGTGCAAGGGTATGACACTATGGATAGGCGAACATGAAGAAGGGTCACCTATGATGGTTTCTATTAAAGAGGATGTTGTAGGTGAATCTCATGATACTAGTATATTTTTGCAAGATGTTTTGGAGTTTTCGGTTATGCTTGGTTGAATACATTTGTGATAGATATTTGGATATGGTGAGATATTATATAGCTATACACCTCATTTTATATATGTTCATCTGTTTTCTTGTATATTAATGCATACATGATATATGTTTTGCAACCACTTGCATAAAGTATGTATAGATTTTTCACAGTTCCATGTGGCATTTCTAGTTCCATCCTTGGTTAGATGTGTACATAAAGACTTTGCATCTGTTACCCAATACTTATCTACCGCATCTAAATATTTTGGTAAAGCGAAAAAAGAGTGTGATATTAGCTCCATACAATGTTGAATAAGTTTACTTTTCTTATAATTTTGACTTAAGAAAGTACATTTCATTGTAGATTTTGAGTTACATTTTATTATTCCTTCTTATTACTCAGGAATAAACATTGGGTATTATTTATTATCATCCTAACAATGCTAATTGTGTCTTATCTAGATCCTAAAGGTGAACAAATAGACAATGGGGGACATGAATTGAAAAGGACATCATTCATGTGAATAAATATTTATATTTATATCCGATAACATACATATTACATGACTATTGACTCATGGAATTCAATGTGTTACATTAATATATAGGACTATACAAGAATTCAAAAAAGCTGGAGGAATAGTGGAAAAGAAAAAGAAAACTATCATTTGGAAGAATGTTCAGGTAGTTTTCTAACTCCAATACATATATATGCCAACTATGCTTACTTTTATTTATTAACATTTTGTATGCTGAAATTTATAGTGTTCTATATAAGACAACAGTTGGGCATGCAGATACTACATCATGCGGTATATGGACATTATTGCCATATATGGGGTACTAGATATCGACGAGATACAAAATGTAATATATATATAGTCTTGATCATCATAAGTATATAGTCTCATTAGATAATATGAAAATATCAAACTTATTAATTATATACATTTTTTTCTTTGTAGGTTCTTAAAATGAAAGACTTCAATACGCTAGAAAAAGCTAGAAGACATACAAATGTCCTATACAACAGAACAACTAGATGAGATACGAGAACAATGGGCACACACCTTCGAAAAGGATGTTAACTTTAATTATGAATGGGATGATGAAAGAATGACTTTTCTAAATTTTGATTGCATTATTTCTATATACATGTGGTACTTATGACTTCTTACAATTTTAAATTTGATGCGAGTAAATTATTGGTGCATATTTGAATGGTGATCTATATACATGTGTGTGAATGTGAAGATAAATGAATGAATGAATTGAGTTTATATGTGTCATGAGAATGGAATTGGAGTATCTATAAACAAAGTATGATGTGTGGGAATGAATGTGAACATGAATGAATGGAATATGCTTGTACATGTGATGAAATGGAATTGGAGAATGAATATAATTTTGTGCATATTATGTTTGTTATTGTAGGTTTGGTGGTCTGTTGTTTAGCTGAACCCACGCGATGTTGTAAACCTATAGTTCAGAACTTTAGTTCTAAACTACAAGTTTTGCATCCTACTGACCAGTTGGACAACATGTCTACAAGCCTACTTTACAAAAAACAAAACATAGTCGGCGGTTGAAACAAAAAAAACGACACTATAGACATGAGCCATCCGTTTTAGCAATATATCCAACACTGAAATGACTATGTTGTGTAGCACAGTCGTGCTGAGGAGCATGCCATAGTCATCAGTTAAGTTATAAAATTGACGAAACTATTAATGTAGGCTAGCTTATGGATCAAGGCACTATCAACTACATGATCCTTAGAACTCTCCCCAAGAGGTTGCAACATAAGCTGACACCAATTGAAGAATTAAAGTATCTTGGTGATATTCCTATTGAAGAGCTCATAGGAAATATACAAGCCCATGAAGTTCAACTTGACAAGTAAGAGGAAGAAAAAATAGAAGAAGAGAAAGAGCTCAATAGAATGAAGAAGGCCAAAATCAAAGTCAAAATTGAAGCTATTGTTAATCAAGCCTCTCCATCTGCTCATGTTGAAGAAGGTGCCATGTACTCCAAGGGTAAACTCTACAAAGGCAAGTCTTCCTCCATCTTGTGGTTCAAATGTTGAAAGAAGAGGCACTTCAAGGAATATTTCCCACAAGGAAAAAAGACCCATCACTACAAGAGATGAGAAGAGAAGAACAAGAGGAAGGAGAAATGGCACAAAAGCTCGTGTCTCCTCCAACTCAAGCTCAAGTGAAGAATCTAGTGGAGAATCTAGCTCAAGTTTTAGTGAAGTTGGAGAATGCCATCTTTATCTAATGATAAGTGTAAATTAAGATTCAAATAAGGTAGATCTAAACTATTTAGATAAATAATCTTTAATTTCCATTATTAATACTACTCGTGCATCTCTTATGTCTACTTAAAAGAAAAAGAAAAAGCTTGCTAAGATTGTTGACAATTTGCATGTAGAGAAAGATGAACTTAATCATGTTAATATTTGATTGCTTTATGATGTCAGCAATCTATAAGATTATTATCTACAACTTGAATTGAAATTCAATAGTGTTGAAATAGAGAATAATGCTTATCTTAGACAAGTAGGTGTTCTTAATCTTATGGATGCTAACTTGCTTGATAAGATTAGATTTCTAGAATCTCAACCTTTTATGCCTAGTTCTAATGTAGAGCATATTAATCTTGTTGACTCTCTCATGCATGATATTGATGTTCATAGAACTAAAAATGAGGATATAGATTTTATTTTGCAAGGAATACAATATGAATATAGTGTTTATCTTTCTAAGATTGCTTTGCTTGAAAAAGAAATTACTTCCTTTCATACTAAAATCGTTGTCTTTGAATCTTAATTCTACTAGTAGAGAGAATGATATTACTTATCTTCATATAGAAAAAAAATTCTTATATGACTAAGTCTCTTTGCTTAGAAAATTACCTTTTGCATGCTAGAGAATATATTAGTCAATTGACTTCTACTACTACTTCTTCTCTTATGCAAGATAATCATAGTTTTAGATCTTCTTTGAAAAGATTCTTATATGATAAAAAGAATCTTACTCAAATCCTAGACCATACTACCAAATAAATGGGTAGAGATGGTATTCGACTTGATAATAGCCAAAGGAACCACAACGGAAAAAGATCTTCAATTCTCAATGGAGAATCCTCTAATTCCAAGGCTATGGGAACTTGCAATCATTGTAATGAATTTGGTCATTATTCTACATATTGCCCTTTTACGAAAGCCCTAAAGAGCAATAGGACTTATGTGGATAAGCTACCCCCCTAACCTAAAAATGTGATTGGGGACCATTTCATTTTTCTTCTTGCAAGTAACTTGATAATGGATTGAATTGATCTATTAATTTGCAAATTGGTATCTCAATCGACATAAAAGAAGAAAGGTGAGATGTGTATGGGTTGGCAACAAGTGTAATAGAAATGGTGAGAATAGAGGTAATGGTATTCTTGCTCTCATATCCAAACATTGCTTGTGTTTTCCAAGTTGCTATGCACTTTACATGTGGTTTTTGAGCTATTTTTGGTATATTTTGATTATCATCTCTTTCATGATCATAAATTGCATATGATGATTTCATGGTGCATTACTAACTTGGTTATACATGTTTGGATATTGCTTATAAATTTATCATTCTTCTAGATATATTTTTATGAAAAATGTATGTTTTGGACAGTAGCGGCCGAGTTTGTTCTGAGGAAACTCGATTGATAAGAATCATGTGGTTTTTTCAAGCAGCTGGTGTCAGTCGAAAAGTTCATCCTAGAAACTCGACCGATAGCATTGTAGACTGAATATACAAATGGATTATCAATTTCCCTCTCAACTAGATTTTCTCAACCAATAACCTTATTCATTTGAGACTCCCCTTGGTACCTTTTTATTATATGCATATTTCCATGCTTTAAATTTCATATCTTGCATACAACTCTATCTTTCTTAATTGCTATTGGTATCTTTTTCTTGCAACTACTTGTCTTAAGTTGTTATGCATGTTTTGATGATAATCTCCTTGGACTTTATGGTTGTGATTGATTGGCTTCCATTGTGCTCTAACTTGCTACATCTATCTAGTTGTATATCTTATTTGATGCAACCTATAGTTTTGTAGTGGTAATCATCTTTTGGTAATGATGCATATTTTCTATTGAGTAATATTCAATTCGTTCTTCTTAACTTGCATATTTATTTGTGTGGATATTTCTCTACATCTATTCATAGAATGTTTTAACTTGTGTACCTTTTTGGTATCCCTTACTATGACTTAGATCATACTAGTAGTCCTAACTTGTGATAATATCTACTAGTAGTCCATCTCCATGTAGTTCTAGTTTTGTTCATTAATTGGTATTCATCATGTGTTATGATCTTGAATCATACATGTTTATTTAGCTTGCATATCTACTATATTGAGTTGCTTGCATAGCATTGTGATGCGACAAATGGAGTTACATTATATGCAGAAATTGGAGCATCCTTGGAATTCATTTAGGTTTTTCTCTTGTGTCATATTTAGGTGTAAGACTAGTATTTTTCATACAGAAATGACCTTTTGAGCAAGACTCCTTGCTATTCCCATGAGCCCTGGAGTTTTTTGTGTGATTCTATCATCTAGAGGGTCAAAATTGTGATTTCTTATCTTTTTGTTGCACTTTATCTTGCCTTAATCATGACTAGAATTACATCTAGAGTTGTTCAAATGCATGTTTTGATTTAC
This sequence comes from Alisma plantago-aquatica, assembly GCA_963693085.1. Classification (NCBI taxonomy): domain Eukaryota; kingdom Viridiplantae; phylum Streptophyta; class Magnoliopsida; order Alismatales; family Alismataceae; genus Alisma; species Alisma plantago-aquatica. Next base: position 880,871,411 of record OY856409.1, read on the forward strand.
CTTACTTACATTGTTTGGACAAGACCTTATATTCTGCTCTTCTACTCTCCCTTTTTCTAACAAAATTAGTTTCAGCTCTTCAATCCCTCACTTTTTGAAATGAAAAAGTGGGACAAGCCATGCCTTATGTAAAGGGGAGAATACATATATGAGAATACATATATGAGTAGAAGACATATAATGTTATGAAAGCTAACCTTGTAGGAGAAATAGCATACATTGAGGGGGAGTATGTGGACTTAATTAGCATAAATTGAGGGGGAGCATATGTACTCAAATCATTAAAACCCCTAGGTTTCTCCAAAGGTATGATTTTAACTATATTATTTCAAAAGCTATTTGTGGAATGGTTTTTCATCTTCAAAAAGAGGGAGAATGTTGACTCAAGGTCTAAATTGACTAATCCCATGTCTTAATGATTACTAAACCATTCCACTTATTATGTCTAATGCTTCTACTGTAGTGATTTCAAATCAGAGAGATACACTCCAAATGCTTAAACTTGCACATCCTAACTTGGATAAAGACAAGTCAAAATCAATGCAAGTGTACTTTTGTGGAATATGAAGTATCTCTATTAGAATCATGTTGTAAATCACTTGTAATGATTGTGTGACTTGTAATTAAGCTGAGAAAAGTTCAAGAGAACTTAAATTGAATATTTAAGCACTTGTACGACACTTTCCAGAATCCATCACGTGGACTTTTGTCAGTTGAGTTTCATTAAGGATAAACTCGACTAACACCCTTGATGAGTCTTGAAAACTACTAGGTTCACCCGAGTTCCCTAGGACAAACTCGACTAACGCTCTGCACATACAACTTAGTTTTGAACCGTCAGCTGACTTTCATCAAGGATAAACTCGACTGACAACTCACCTACCAGCTTGTCATATAGTGTTATCGGTCGAGTTAGCTTTATTGAAACTTGACTGACAACACTATTCACAATGTGCAAAAAAAGTGTTTCTAACTGTTAGAGTGTTGCAAAACTCGAAAATATGTCTGTTGCAACACCCCAAATGGCTAGAATTTGATCCTAAGTGACTCTAACAGCAAGGAGGAATCCCGAACCATAAATAGGACTCATTGGTCTTCATCCCATGGTTATACAAGTACTATGAAGGTCATACATTACAGTTGAATGCCTCCAAGAGCGTCCTTCCACTCTTAAGCTTAATCAATGGTTGCATTCATTAGAATGAGGATTTGTAAGAAACTCATCCTACATGTATATCTTGTGAGGCCCGTACTTCCTCCACCTCCCAATATCTCATTTCTACCATGAAGATGAAGATGAAGATTTTCTCATGAATTACAAACGTCTGGAAAATATCTATTGCTATACATATCCATACGACCGAGTCCTTGGGTTTCTGAAATAGTGTAATGTAAAAAGAAGTGCTTCGAATCATTGCTATTTGACTTGGACCTGTTGTGAAAAAGAAGAAGAATGGAGGGAGTCCCTTGGTTAAAGCTTCTCCTTAGCAAAGGTGAAGTCAAAGGGGGAAGATCCATAAAGAGTGGGTATTTCCTTTAAGGCAAAAGACTTGTGCAAGAGTGAGTAAGTCCTTGGTGAAGTCAGAAGACTAATTGCAAAGTGGGTATGTCCTTTAGAAGTTGGAGACTCTTGTTCATGGATAGGTAATTCCTTTGGTAGGTTGTTGGTTCCCTTCTCGTTAAAGGGAAGGTTGGGTATCCTTAGCCCTAAAAAGGAAGGTCTTGATTGTATGTCTTATAATGGAATATAAGTATGCAATGGTTGAAAAATCATAGAGGTAGACCTATCTAGGTAGTGGGTTGACTTTCTTCTAGTTTAGATATTAGAACCACTCTACATAGCCTGTTCTTGTATTTGTTCAATCTCTCTCATCATTTCTATGTATGTTTAGCTACACTACACTCAAAGTCCATATTTTCCATATTAACTTGTGATATAACTTGAAGGTCTAATGAATTTTGTTTAAGTGTGCTTAGCTCTATTCATTTCCCCTCTAGATTCCATCATAGATCCAACATAAAAATAATGGATAATTCAAACCCTTGAGGACATGATAAGATTATGTGTATTGCAATTCACCAGAAGTTGGTATAATCATGTCAGTGTTATGAAATTTTTCTATAACAATAGTTAGCATTCCAATTTAGGTTTGGCTGCTTATGAACCTTTATACTGGAGGAAGTGTAGATCTCCCATTTTTTGGTATGAAGTTGGTGAAAGGCAAATTCTAGGTCTTGTGTTGGTGTAGAAAACAACATGAAAGATAAATGTGATCAAACAACATTTGAAGGTTGCATAGGACTGACATAAAAGTTAAGTAGAGAAAAGATGCAGACCTCTACAATTTGAGGTTGGGGATGAAATTTACTTGAAAGCGTTATTGTGAAAAGGTGTGTTGAGGTTTGAAAAATTTATTGAATTTATACTAAAGCATTGTAGAGAATTCAATTACAAATCTAATACAAAATAAATGAATCAAATTTGTGTTAAAATGAGAGAGATATGATAATTTTAGTAAACATGTGTAAAATTGGCTTTAGTCTCTTTTTTGTCAGACCGATGGGTGGGCCCAATAACCATGCAAACCAATAGGAGGGCCTAATGGCTAAGAGAATAAAAAACTAGGACCTGGTTGTCATGTAGACATATAGGTGGAGTCAATTTCCACATGGACCAATGGGTGGGGCTCAATAGTCACATAGATTGATGGGAATGGTCAATGGCCATGTCAACCGATGGGTAGAGCCTGATGGCCAAGCAAACTTATGAGTGGGCCAGATGGACACATGTGTTGATGGGTGGGTTCGATGGCCACACATACTGATAGGTGGGACCGATGGACATACATATTAATGACTAGTCCCAATGACCATGTAGATTGACAAGTGGGCCAGATGGACATGTAGAGCAATGAAAATGAATTGTGAAGTCTCTAAGGACAGACAATCAGTAAAATGATCATGGATTTTACTATTCATATCTGAATTCAAAAAAAATCTCATTAAAATCATATTTCAGTTTGCCACACAATTAGAGCCCTAAACCACTCAAGAGGTCGACGGAGTGACGATTTCTAGGGTGACTTTTGGGAGGAATGTGAGAAATAGGGGGAACCGAAAAATAGCCACTTATCAGTCGTGGTTAGTAGTTTTGGATAGAAGATCCTTATTTTTTGCTCTCTTTCTTGGTCAAGATATTCTATGAGTCTCATTGGGTCTTTCTTCTATCCCCTTTTTTCATATTCTTCCTCTAGAAATCCATGTTTGGAGAACAAGTCTTTTATCAATCGATAGAAGGTAGATATTGAAGCTTTAAGATGGAACCCAGAATCAGTCGACCACAAATGTAGACTTACCAAGCATAAATACAAGATCTGTACCCTAGGGTCAGTCCAAGTGAGTAAAAAATCACCTCCAAATCACGATTTTCCAGAAATAATGTCAAATAGCATAAAAATATTGTATCATTATGCTTGGTGATTCCTATTACAAATTTAATTAATACTAATTGCTAAATCTCAAATATAATACTGGTTGATATAGTCTTTTGAGATGTGTTACAAATGATGTTAGTTCTATAATGATTTTTCATGAGACATGGTAAACTCTAAAGGTAGAGTAGAGGCACCGAAGATCCATGACTTGCCCTAGTTTTTGCAACTAATGAACTATATTGTGAATTCATGATTTGATTGGTAATCATTACTACTCATAAGTATATAAAGTATAGTGAACAAGTTATTTGAATGACAATTTAGAATGCTTAGTTATTAGTTTATGAGAATTCTTTTATCTCGACCAGTGATTTATTTGATGAAAGAACTTGGTGTATCCTAAATATAGGGTTAAGATAAGAAGTAGAAAATAATGGATTATTGTTTGTGAAACTAAAGAAACACTAGACCTTTAATGCCTTGAACACTATAGATTCCATCATGGAGGTCTACTCTGTGAAGGAGGAATGATGCATACTGGCTGGAAGAGTCAGGATGAGGTAGTCAGAGTGTACCAGTGGGTTACGGAAGCCCAACCCCAGTGAGGGAGGACTCCTTAAAATAGTATATTACCCAACATTTTTCAAACAATTTGGTGCTACTTGGTTAGAGGGAAGTCAATATGGAACACTGAAGTAGATGTCCATGCTAGAGTGTTTCAACTCTCTACTTGAGTACCCAACTTTAGAGGAGGTGTTTAGTTAATCTGATCACTATCATTAACCATCAAGCCCAGACGTAGTGAGACCCGTTGTAGACATGATAACTAGTTAGAACTTAGAATCTCGAGTCTACATTAAGGTCTTTTACAATGAAATAGTAAGCTTGTTATGATGCTTTCACATGTCGTAGTGCACCTCATGTGGGTCCCCAAAATATAATAAAAGGATTCTTAAAAGAAATCATCATTGGATTTAGTTTTTTTATATATCTAGTCAACTTTCAGTATTTCCTATGTTGTAGTATGATTATATAGAAATAACCTACCACACTAGTATTCTTTTGAGTGATAAATTTTATTAACATCATAATCTGAATCATCTTGGTTCATTGTTGATTTTTTATGCACTAGGCCAGTAGCTCATACAATATATTGAGACATTTTTCTGATAAGGGACCAACTCTGCAGGAGGTGTCAAATGCTAGCATTCATCAAAAGTCAACCAACCGAGGTCTCAAGAGAAATAGTCCAAATAGTTAGATGGTCTCTAATCCTTCATCGAGATCCTGGGAATGAGAGAGTAAGAAAAGAGAGAATTTGTAATAAGATGTATTTATGTTTATTAAGTGAGAATTCTTTCTTTTATTTAAAATTAGAACACCATTGTAACATTTCGTGGTATGCTTAAACAAGATGTCATCAGTTAGTAAAATGATGTTTCTATATATTTGACAAAGAAAGAAGCAAAATTTAAGTTTGATTTTTATTTAGTAATTAAAAATGAATGGTTAGTCTAATCCCTCTATGATGTGCTAAATCCTAGTTAGTGGATTTGGGGTGTGTCAATTCTAGCCCTTGCAATGGCTAGCTACTTCTTCATGTGCAATTGCATCCATGAAATATGACCATATGCCAATAGTAGATTTCAAATTGAGATACATATGTAGTGCAATTGACATCTTTCCATCCAAGAAGAAACGTGCTTGTCTTGGAGTTGAGATGAAAACCAATCTTATAGGTTCATGTATCATACCACATGATTGTTCCCAGGAGGACCGTCTTATATTTATTTGTGAACTCATGAACATGGTATTCAAACAAATATAAGAAAGAATCATAAATGGTATTCCCACCTTTTTGCAAGAAAAAAATAAATAAAATAAGGAAAAGTCAGTGTGACCACAAATTTTTTAAGAGGTGAAACTTGGTAATGGGTAAGAAATAGAAAACGAGCAAGATTCAAGTATCTACACACTCAATTATTAATTCTAGTAGCACCAAGAGGAAAGGGCTTCATTCATCTCTCAAAATGATATTGTGGTGGTTCTTTGGTTCTTAGAAATTTTATCAGAGAAGGGAGACATGGTGAAAAATACAAAAGACAATAGAAAACAAATAAACATTGTGAATCAATGATCCTATATGTCTATCTCTCCCCTTAACTATGAAATTTATTCTTGGAGAATTTTTCTCATTATTAGAATCAATGAATGGTGGTGTAATGATGAAGTACAGAAGGCTATTAAACTGAAAAGGGAGATCTAAAAGAGATTTCCTAAATCTCGAGATGATGCAACGTTCCAGAGATACAAGCAAGCAAAGAAAGAAGCAAAAAAGGTTGTTCAGGAGGCAAGGTATAGATACTTTGATGATATTTATAAGAAGTTGGACACTAGAGAAGGGGGAAAAGATATATATAAAATAGCTCGTATAAGAGAAAGGAAAGGAAGAGACTTGAGTCAAGTAAAATGCATCAAGAATGAAGATGGTAGAGTGCTGGTAAAGGATGATGATATCAAGAACCAATGGAGAAATTACTTCCATAAGCTTTTTAATGGAGATACTATATATAATGTTAGAGACTCGTGTGACATGGATACAATATATATCATTTACACATGACAATTTTCACATTTTGAGGTCAAGAATTCCCTAAAAAAGAGGAAAAATGAGAAAGGCATGTCGACCAGACAGTATTCCCATCGATGTATGGAAGAGTATGGGGGATGAAGGAGTTATGTTGTTAAAAAATTTATTTAACAAGATCATGAAGACAAAGAAGATGTCAAATGAGTGGAGAAATAGTACTATAGTCCCCATCTACAAGAACAAAGGTGAAGTTTAGAGTTGCACAAACTATAGAGGTATCAAGCTGATGAGTCACACAATGAAGCTTTGGGAGAGGATTATTGAGCACATGCTAAGATCTATAACGCAAATATCAAACTCCCAATTTGGTTTCATGCCTGGTAGATCAACAAAAGATGCTATTTTTTTTATAAGGAGGATTATGTATAAGTATAGCAAAAGAAAAAGAGATCTTCATATGGTTTTTATCGATTTGGAAAAGGCTTATGATCGAGTAGCCAGAGAAGTGTTGTGGATGGTTTTGAGGAAAAGGGTGTGCCAATCCAATACATTGACTTGTTTAAAGACATATATGGTAGCTCTACAACAAGTGTGAAGATTCCTAAAGGAGATACACCAACTTTTCCTATCACAGTTGGGGTACACCAAGGATCCACAATCAGCCCATATTTGTTCATTCTTGTTATGGATGAGTTGGCAGAAAATTTTTAGAATGATGTTCCTTGGTGTATGTTATTTGTTGATGATATTGTATTGATTGATGAAACTAAAGATGGTTTGAATGATAAAGTTGAACTTTGGAGAAAGTCACTGGAATCAAATGGATTGATGATTAGTAGGAGCAAAACTGAGTATATGCATTACAATTTCAGTCAATCTCACTGTAAGGACCCTGACCTGTGTTTAGGGTTTACCCTATTTGTTTTGCTTAATCTCGGTGCTTTGATGCTTGCTAATCATCTTTAAGTGGTGATTAGGGTTTTTTTGTGCTTTGTTGAGAGTTCGAGGGGCTACTTGCAAATAACCCAAGTTTAGGGTTTTGTGTGCAAGTCTGCCATCTTGTGAGATGTGTTTCCCTCTTTGCTTCCTCTAGGGTTGAGAGGAAGGCTTGGGCTTGTTGTTTGAGTTCTTTGGGCCTGAGTTGAGCTTGTTTGGGCCTTGAGGTGCCTTGGTTGGGCTTGCTTGAGCCTTGTGTCAGCCAAGACCTGCTTTGTGTCGCCCAGCAGGCTGGTGTGTCGCCCAGCAGCTTGTCTGTGTCGCCCAACAGGAGTTGTTGCTTGTGTCGCCCATGTGGCTTGACCTTGGTTGGTGACACTTGGTGCCTAGCTTGGACAAGTGTCCCATGCCTTGCTAGTGTGTTGGCTTGAACCCTAGGACAAGTGTTCCTTGGGTGGACGAAACATTGCATGGTTGTACCTTGGTTTCTCCTCCCCTTCTTTCTATATATAAGCAACTCTTCTCCTTGCCTTAGTCTCCTTTGCTCTTTTGGTCTCCCCTCCACCTTGAGTTCACGATATCCCTCCCCTTTCTGCTATGTTGGCCGATACACCTCCCTTGGAGCTGTGGTGGATGATACCCTTGGAGCTTGAGTGCTTCTTCTTCTTCCTTGGAGCTTCAAGGCGGGTTGCATAGTTTCTATCCCTAACTCCTTTCCTCTCGTTATGTTCTTGCTCACATGCTAGTAGATTAGTGTACCTTGCTTTTGTACCTATGTTGGCCGATATGGATGTGAGGGGCAGCAGGCCTGACGGGCGTCAGCCTTGGGTTGGGCGATATCCTTTCTTTGTTGGTGTGTTGGACGATATGGCATCCCCTTGGATGGACGATAGGTATACCTTTGGTGAACGATAGATGAGTAATGACCTTGTTTCTTCTCATGGACATTAGGCCTTAGTATCTTGATGGACGACAGGGCTTGTTTTGGTGAGTAGTTTGGGTTGCATGGCTTGCAACTTGGTGCTGGCCGATAGCCCTGACGGGCGTTATCCTCTTGAGGCTGTGACGCACGATAGAGCGAGGTGTGACGGCCGACAGGGCCTGGGGTTGTGACGGGCATCACGCCCCTTTCCTTGATGTATCGGCCGTTAGAGTGGGCTGTGTTGGTAGCACGTTTTGTGGGAGTCCTTCTCTATCCATCCTTTCTCTCTCCTGGTGGTTTTCCTTTGTGATGACCTACCCGCTTTGGGAAGAAGTATCGAGCGTCAGCCTAGGATGGGCGATAGGCCTGACGGGCATCACGCCCCTTTCCTTGATGTATCGGCCGTTAGATTGGGTTGTGTTGGTAGCACGTTTTGTGGGAGTCCTTCTCTATCCATCCTTTCTCTCTCCTGGTGGTTTTCCTTTGTGATGACCTGCCCGCTTTGGGAAGAAGTATCGAGCGTCAGCCTAGGATGGGCGATAGGCCTGACGGGCATCACGCCCCTTGAGCGTCGGCGGGAAGAGTAGTGACGACGGGCGTTGCCCGATTTACATAGGGTGCCCGACACCCCTCTCTGACGCACGATTACCCCAGTAACGCTGTGTCACGCAATGTTGCTGCTCTCCCTCTTGGTCAGTCGTTTTGCTGTGTTTGGGTAAGGGTTATGAGAAGTTCTAGTGAGGGTGTTGTGATCCTATAGTAACGGCCTTAGTGATAAGTAAGTAGTTAGTTGTACACCAATAAACGATGGTGGTGTCTTGTTAGTAATAACAACAATGAGATGATGCCTTACTCATAAGTAAACGCAATAACGATGTAATAATATAATGTTGTTGATAATTAAGATGATGGCAATGCCTTGCTAGTAGTGGAAGCATTAGTAATGATAATAATGATGCTTAGTGACAGCTACATTAACAGTCTGCTTAATGACATAGCAATACAGATACTAGTGGATGGTGATGCTGATAATATTAATGATGGTAGCAAGAGTACTAATGACATGCATAATGTAAGTTTTATGCTTAATTGTTAATGGCAAGGATAACTGGTAGTTGCATTAATGGTTGCTTAGTGATAAAGGTAATGATTTTGGTAACAACAGTAGTTGCTTTGTATACTCAACATAATTGTTATATAAAGTGAATACCTTGATTGTTTGTATGATCCTGAGATAAGGGTAGGCATGATTATGGTATGATGTTCTTAACAAGCTTGATCATCAAATATTGTAAATATTGATAAATAGATTATCTTGAGTGATAGCCCATGATAGTGAGCATATTCCTTATGATTGAATCTATGGTTATTGTGTATCCTAACCATGCAGGTGATGTGTAGCCATGAGTGGGCTATGTGATAGATGTGATGAGTAGCATTACCTTGATAATTGTTCTATGAGATTATATACATAATGTGTTGGTCCCATGATGATGATGTGAGCCTTGAGAGGCAGTGACAGTACAGGATGAAGGATTGATATCCTATGGGATGTGATGATCCTTGATATGGATCTGGATGGTTGGCAAGAGGCCAAGTGGTAACATGTGATGCTGGATCCTTGTGATGGATCAGGTTGAAGAGGTTTCAATAATAATATAATGTTCTTTATTCTCTTTTACATCTTGCATGTTATATAACTTGGTTGAATCCTGCAATCCATCTAAAAGATACTAATTAATCATAGTAAAATATGTCATGCAGTTGCCCTGGCCATAGATCCATCATCGTCAGGACTTGGTGATGGTGAAACGGGTTCTCCTACGGGTAACCCAGAGCGCATATTGTTGAATATGCGAGGTTACTCCTAGCCTAAAGTAAGGAGGTAAGAGTGTAACTTCGGTTACAGACTCAGATACGTATATAGAGCATGGTGAACAGGCCCATGGCTCAGGATATGTGATGTGAAGAGCATGAATGCGTTCATGGCTCAGAGCACGGTGATCAGGCCTGTGGCTCAAGTTGTACTAGCGCCAAGACCTCTACCAAGGCGGGCTAGAGTGAGGGTAGCCTATGGGGCTGACCCAGTGGCGTAGACCACTTCAGCATGTGACTACGGTCCTGCTTGTGTTGTACTCGTGTACTGACCACGAGGTGGGAGGTCGTGGAGTCCGACTCTTCCATTGACCTTGTATGGCACCAGTCTTGGGCTTCGCAGCCAGAGGTTGGATTTGAATGGTACGATTCAAATCCTTGGGGAATAATAATAATACGTAATACATCCGTTTAGTATTTACTGCTTAAGGTAAACACGAAACATTGATTGAGGCCTTGTTTGTGTATTAAACTTTGTTATACCTTGCATGTACTTCTATATATATATTCTTCAGGTATGAGGTATTATGACGTATCTTGATAATCAGGATATGTGACCTTATATCATGTTCAGATAATCATGTTATAAAGTGATATATCTTGTCAATCATGTTCCATTGAGAAATAACTGGTTATATGCTTTTGTACAGCTGGTAAGCTTGTCAGTAAGAATAGCCTTGCTTTATATAGACTGCTCTTGTTATATATGTTGATTAGTTATCTACTGTTATAGTATATCTTCTTGAGGTTCTGTAGTTGCAGTGGGAAGTTATGTTTCCCGCTGGGACAATTGTTCAATTGTCTCACTCCATTGGTTTTTAGGTGGTCGAGGTAGACGTGGTTGTGGTCGTGGTGTTGCGGCCGAGCAGCTTGAAGAGCAGTAGAAGGCAAGCGATGGATATGCTGCTATTTGGATGTTTTATAGTAGAGTCTAGAGTCATCCCTGTACTCTCAGGTCCTTGGCAGTGTTTTGACGATGTTTCACGATGAACGGTCGAAGATGTTTTGTATATCCTGCTGTTGGCCGGATGTGGGCCTCCGTGTATATGAACAGGTGATGAACCCATGTGATGGATGAATAGCTATTTCAGTAAGCTGTGGACACGTATCATATCTTGTGTATGTATATATGACATGTTTCCGTGCAGGATGAGGACTGGAAAGTAATAGTTTCATAGTTTATCAGTTTTCCACAATCGGTTTTAATTAACCCGTATTTTTCATAATCTATGGTTATGGTGATTTCCGCACGTTTTTGCGTAACACCTCGTTATCTGTGTGATAATGGGATGTGTTGCCACACTCACAATGTGAATGGTGGAGCTAAGTTGGACGAAGTAGATAAACCAAAATGTGATAAATTTTGTTACTTGGGCTCTATCATTCAAATAGATGGGGATGTCCAAAATGACATTTGTCATAGGATCACTTCAGGATGGTTGAAATGGAGGAGTGAAAATGGAGTATTATGTGATCGGAAGATCCCTCTCAGACTAAAAAGCAAGTTTTATAAAATTGTTATACGACTAGCCATGCTCTATGGGAGTGAATGATGGGCGGTCAAGAAACAAGGACTCAACAAAATGAACATGGCTGAAATGCATATGTTGAAATGGATGTGTGGGAATATCACTTGAGAAATGACTATATCCAGAATAAAGTGCAGGTGGCGAGCATTGGGGACAAGTTGTGCGAGGGTTGACTAAGATGGTATGGACATGTGCAACACAGACTGACTAATGTGCCTATACGAAGCAATACTATTGAGGCAAGTACAATTAATAGAAGAAGAGGAAGGCCTAAATTAACATGGGAAGATCTTATAAAGAGAGATTTTGAATCTCTACATCTCAACCAGAATATGACCCATGATAGAGCTGAATGGAAAAGAAGGATCCATGTAGCCGACCCCAACATAGTTGGGATTGAGGCTTAATTGATAATAATGACGATGATCAAAATCAATGAATGGTGGTTTTGCATCATGAAGATTGAATGTTACACCTACATCACAAAAAACAAAGGTGATAACGACAAAAGTAGAGATGTTTAATTCTTGAAGAAGGCTAAAGCTTCATTAGAAAATGTGGAGATAAGGATGATATAAAAATCAAGATATCTTGGTTTTGGAAAAGTTTAGACCTTCACCAGAATGCATCCAAGGTGAAAAAATGTTAGCAAATATCAAGCCATGTAAAAAATGGTCCATGTCAAAAATGATGATGTTGATGATTCCTTATTCATTCAAATTAACTTTCTCATATTTTCTTCATCACTATGTAGACTATGTTTTTTTCCTTTCTTCTTGTATGTTCTAAAACCTCTAGTCTGATTATTGTGTAATGTCTTCCAAGAGTAGAAGAACTCTACTTAATTTCCCTTCCATCTTATAGTGAACTTTTTCTTACACGATCAGGTACTTGGAAACAGTCCTTAAACACCATCATAAACCATGAGCGATTAAGTTGAAGGATCCAAAAATTTTGGAACTGCTCAAACCTTTTGCAAAGATAAATTTGTAAGGACCCTGACCTTCGTTTAGGGTTTACCCTGTTTGTTTTGCTTAACCCTGGTGCTTTGGTGCTTACTAATCACCTTTAGTGGTGATTAGGGTTTGGTTGTGCTTTGTCGAGAGTTGGAGGTGCTACTTGCAAATAAACCAAGTCTAGGGTTTTGCTGGCAAGTTTGCCACCTTGTGAGGTGTCCCTCCCTCTCTTTGCTTCCTCTTGTGTAGAGAGGAAGGCTTGGGTCCGTTGCTTGAGTTCTTTTGAGCCTTGTTGAGCTAGTTGGGCCTTGAGGTGCCTTGCTTTGTTTTGGTTGAGCCTTGTATCGGCCAAGATGTGGATGTGTATCGGCCAAGGGAGTGTGTCTCCCATGAGGATGAGGTGTGTCGCCCTAGGAGCAATTTGTTGTGTCGCCCATGATGCTTGACGTAGCATTGACCTTGTTTAGTGGACACTTGGTGCATATCTTGGACATGTGTAAGGAGCTTGCTAGAGTGGTGGCTCATGCACTAGGACAAGTGTCCCTAGGCAAGTGACACCTTGCTTGGACCAACCTTGTTTTCTCCTCCCTTTCCTTCTATATAGGCATGTCCTTTCCTTTGCTAGGAGTTCCTTTGGGTTCCTTTGCTTCTCCTCCACCTTGTTGTGCATGACACAACCCTCTTCCTTGCTAGTGGTGGCCGATACCCCCCCCCCCCTTGAAGGAGAAAGCTTGGTGGCCGACACACCTTTGAGGAGCAAGTGGTGGCCGACAGCTTTGGAGTTCTTCTTCCTTGCTTGGTGGTGCTTGGAGCTAGGAGCTTGAAGTTGCTTAAGGCGGGTTGCATAACTTCTAACCCTAACTACATTATCTCTTTCTATGATCTTATTTATATGTTAGTAGCTTAGTTTCTTGCTTAGCTTTCATGTTGGCCGATCCTTGTGGATTAGGGTTTCTCGGTGAGCAATACTCCTTTCTCTCCTTGGTCTAGAGGAGTGATCTTGAACTCCTAGTATCATGAGCAACACCCCTCTTTCCTAGTCGATTGAGGTGAGCTTGTGTTCTAGTTGTTTGAACAATACTCTCCTCTCACCATGGACTAGAAGGGTGAGCTTGGTTGTGGTGGTGACTCTTTTTAGGGTTTCCTTGTGCTGACCCGTTTGGTGATGGTTGATGTACAAGACCCCTCTTTCCTAGTTGATTGAGGTGAGCCATCTTCTAGGGTTTTGGGTGTCCTTGTGCCTGAGGAAGACGATGACCTTGTGTGTGATGTACCTTGGACGATATGAGTTTAGGGGAGGTGCCGCCCGACAGTCCTCTTAACCTACCCCTTTGGATGAGATGCTTGGGAGGTGGTGGACGACACCATGTCTTTGTGACGGGCGTCACACCTTCCTTGCCTTGTGTCAGCCGATAGGCCTGGCTTAGTTGGTTGCACGATAGGTCTATTAGACCTTGCCCTTGTGACGTCTGTTTGGCTCTGGGTTGGTTAGTTGGTCAGTAGCCTTTTCTGGTTGTTTGAGCTTGTATACCTAAATTAGAAGTGGCTGGTTGTTGTTATGCCTTGCTGGACATAGTGTTACTAGTTGGCCTGCTGTGGGCGTTGCACCCTGAACCCTGACGTGCGTTGCGGGTTACCTTGATGCCTGACACCCCGTTGCATGTCATGTTTCTTTGCTTAGATGCTAACACAGCGTTGTGCGCCACATGCTTGGCCGTTATGTGTTGACCGATAGGTGCTGGGCGATAGGGTGAGTACCCTGCCTGATACACCTTATAGTAAGGGCATGCTGCCCGACACATCTTTTAGTGAGAGTTCTTGGTGTTGTTAGCAAGGTTTCTTCCCTATACAAATCGTTCTACTCGATGGGAATTATTATAGTAACGCTTGTTTATGTAAAACGCATGTCTTTATACATGAATGTGACCCTCTTGATCCTTTGTATTATACTAAGGAGAATGATAGGCACGTAATATGGTTTGCTTAAAGATATGATCATAAGTTGAGGCATGGTTAAGGAAGCATATCTAACCATTAATGTAACCTTATGTGATAGTATGATCATTTTATGATTATTGTACACTAACCATGCAGGTGAGGCTTAGCCAAGAAAAATGGCTATAAGGTATATGTGATGAATAACACTACTTTGATAGTCACATTTAATACTGAGATAACATGTATAATGTGATTCCTATTCCATGATGATGATGATGTGAGCCTTGAGAGGCAGTGGCAAGATATGACGAGGGATTGAGATCCCATGGTATGTGATGATCCTTGAGATGGATCTGGATGATTGGCAAGAGGCCAAGTGATAACATGTGATGTTGGATCCTTGAGATGGATCAGGTTGATGTGATTACCATAAAAGCATAATGTTGAGTTTTATGTTGTTTACTTCTGTTATAATTGCATGTTATACAACTTGGTTGAATCTTGCAATCCATATAAAAGATAATAATTAATCACAGTGAAATCTATCATGTAGTTGCCCTGGCCATAGATCCATCATCGTCAGGAATTGGTGATGGTGAAATGGGTTCTCTTGCGGGTTAACCCGGAGCGCATATTTTTGAATATGTGAGGTTTCTCCTAGCCTAAAGTGAGGAGGTAAGAGTGCAACTTCGGTTGTAGACTCCAGGGTGTGGATTCAGGCCCGTAGCCCAATTGTGATAAAGAGCATGGTGAATAGGCCCATGGCTCAGGATATGTGATATGAGGAGCATGAATGTGTTCATGGCTTAGAGCATGGTGAACAGGCCCGTGGCTCAGTTTCACTAGCGTCGAGACATGTACCGAGGTGGGCTAGGCAGAGGGTAGCCTGACCCTCTGGATAAGTCCACTTCAGCATGAGATTGCGGTCCTTCTTGTGTTGTACTCATGCACTGACCATGAGGCGGAGAGGTCATGGAGTCTGGCTCTTCCATTGACCTTGTATGGCACTGGCTTGGGTTTCGCAACCGAAGGTTGGATTTGAGCGGTACGACTCACTTCCTCAGGGCATAATAATAATAATACGTAATCCAGCCGTTTAGCATTTACTGCTTAAGACAAACACAAAATATTGGTTGAGGCCTTGTTTGTGTAGTTAACTTTGCTATATCTTGCAGATGCTTATATGTTTCTCATATGTGGTAGATCTTTATAAATCTTATCTTGAAAATCATGTCCCTTAAACAAATAGTTGAATATATGCTGGAATACACCTGGTAAACTTGATAAGTATGAACAGCTTTATCTTATAACTGCTCTTGTTATACTCTTTACCAGTTAACTGCTTTACATATATCTGAGGTTTTGTAGTTTCGGCGGGGAGTTATGTTTCTCACTGGGACAATGTTCGATTGTCTCACCCTACTGGTTTACACCCTTTTTAGGTAGTCGAGCTTGGCGTGGCGGTGTTCGCGGAGTTGCGGCTGAGCAGCAAGAAGAGCAGTAGAAGGCAAGAGTTGGACATGCTGCTGTTTGGATGTTTTGTGATAGGGTCTAGAGTCATCCCTGTACTCTCAGGTCCTTGGCCGTGTTTTGACGATGTTTTACGATATACATTTGTATATGTTTTGTATATCCTGTTGTTGGCCGGATGTGGGCCTTTATGTATGTATGAACATGTGATGAAGTCATGATATGATAGGACAGCTGTTGCTCTAAGCTGTGGACATGTATCAGGGCTTGTATATATGTATATAACCTGTTCTTTTGCAGAATGTGGACTAGAATGTAATAGTTTCTCAGTTTATTCGCTTTCCACAATCGGTTTTAATTAACCCGTGTTTTTAGTAATCTGTGGTTATGGTGACTTCTACACATTTTCGCGTAACACCTCGCTGTCTGTGTGATAGTGGGATGTGTTTCCACAAAGTTTGGTATTAGAGCCTTAGGTTCGCTGAGTATACAGGGATTTAGGACTAGGTTGAGTATGCTCTTATGAGTTTTCTGGATTTTCTCATAATCATCTTCTGCCTCAGCAGAAGAAAAGTCAAGATGTCTGGAAACCATGAAGAACATGCTCCTGAGTTTAGCAATGCTGCATCAGTTGATGGAGAAGAAGGACAGGCACACGAAGATCGGGTGTCTGAGGTCCCCCAACCTGACCCAGCCATTCTCGAACATCCTGCCTACCAACAGCTTATGGCGCAGATGATGGCTACAATGAATCTCATGGTTGAGCGACTGCCAGTGCCTCCTCCAAGAGAACAGACTCCCCATGGTGAAACATCGGGTATTGGGAAGACCTTCGAGCAGCTTCGCTGAGTCGGAGCTTTGGATTATGCTGGAATGGTTGATCCAGCGGATGCGGATCTGTGGATGACAAGTCTTGAGAAGGCTTTTCGGATCCTCGACATCCCCGAAGAAGACAAAGTAAAGCACGATGTCTACCTTTTGAAAGGTAGTGCTGGTCACTAGTGGACCATCGAGGAAGAGAAGCGGCTTGGTGAGGTGATCTATTGGGAAGTGTTCTGGCGTGAGTTCGTCACCAGATACTTTCTGAAGACGTAACTGGATGAGAAGATCAGTCAGTTTGAGAGCTTGCGACAAGGGACGATGAACATTACTGAGTACGAAGCCAAGTTCATGGATCTGTTGAGGTTCTGTCCTCACATTGCAGCGACAGATGAGGAACGGATCAGACGTTTCGAGAAGGGTCTGAGTTCTGAGCTGACAACACCTGTGTCTGCGTTGGAGAATCGAGAGAGATTTGCTACATTTTTGGAATCTGTCCGGAGAATCGAACGATCAGTTAGGGAGAAGAGAGAGTCTATGGCTAAGAAGAGACCTGCTCAGTTCCTAGGGAAGAGGTTAGGTGGCTTCAAGAAGCCAAGGTTTGCAGCACCGTCAGTAATGAGAGGTTCTGGTGGACCGTCTCAGTGGTCTCCGAGTAAAGGAAGAGGTTATGTTTCTTCACCATCTAAGGCACAAAGTACAACTTCTGTGGCAGTGACAGGGCCATCTAGGCCACAGGTTGATGATAGAGCATGACATCTGTGTGGTCAGATCGGACATTGGAGGTTCAACTGCCCGAATAGAGATGTTGAAGTGACGCAGCAATCGAGGCAAAATCATCAAGGATCGGATCGACAGCAGCCCAGCGGTAGAAGAGGATGAGGACGCGGTCAAGTGTCTCAAGCTGGATCGTCTGCTCAAGGAAGCAGAGGTCATGGACAGCAAGCAATGGCTCGATTCTACGCTATGAATCAGCCAGAGGCGATAGTCAACCCGCGAGTGGTGACATGTCAGATGGAGTTATTTCATTCTGATATGTCTTCTTCTTGCTTTATATCTGTTCTGGTTGACCCGGGTTCTACGCACTCTTTTATCGCCTATAGTATGCTTGAGAACTGTCGTTTACCTGTTAGCTGTAAGAAGGATAGTTTGTTATTAGAAACCCCTCTTGATGTTTCCTCGTTGCTTCGAGAAGAGTGTCCATCTTGTGTCTTGTCTTTCTCGGGACACCGCATTCAAGTGGATCCCATACCACTTGATATGCATGGTTTCGATGTCATCCTTGGGATGGATACCTTAGAGAAGTATAAGGTCATTTTGGACTGCGGTTCGAAGCAGAATGTGTTTGATGATGCTGGAGAGAAGTGGATCTTCTAGGGAGATAGGAAGATTCTTCCGACATGTCTGGTATCAGCTATGGTGGCAGAGAAGTTGCTACGGAAAGGATGTGAGGCGTTCTTAGCTCACGTGGTGGATACCGTTGTGGTTACCAAGGCGAAAGGTCCTAGTCTTGAGGAGGTGTCAGTTGTCCGAGAGTTTGCAGATGTGTTTCCTAAGGAGTTTCCTGGTGTTTCCCCACCCCGAGAGATTGACTTTGAGATCAATCTGGTACCAGGGACGCAGCCAGTTGCACAGACACCATATAGGATGGCTCCAGTTGAGATGGCAAAGATTAAGTAGCAGCTACAAGAGTTACTGGACAAAAGTTTCATCTGACCAAGCACGTCACCTTGGGGTGCTCCCGTGTTGTTTGTCAAGAAGAAGGACAGTTCGATGCGGTTGTGTATAGACTACCGACAGTTGAACAAGGTCACAATCAATAACAAATACCCGTTGTCGAGGATAGATGATTTGTTTGATCAGTTGTGTGGTGCTATAGTGTTTTCGAAAATTGATCTACGGTCTGGTTATCATCAGTTGAGGATTAAGGCAGATGACATACCAAAGTCAGCTTTCAGGATGAGGTATGGTCACTATGAGTTTGTGGTTATGCCGTTCGGGTTAACCAATGCACCTGCTGCTTTCATGGACTTCATGAACAGAGTGTTCTGTCCGTTCTTAGATCAGTTTGTTGTAGTCTTTATAGATGACATCTTGATCTATAGTCGGGACAGACTAGAGCATGAGCAACATCTTCAACGAGCGTTGACTCTTCTTTGCCAACACCAGTTGTATGCCAAGTTCAGTAAGTGTGAGTTCTGGTTGGATGAAGTAACTTTCTTGGGTCACGTGATATCTTCTAAAGGAGTAAAAGTAGATCCGAAGAAGGTGGAATCTGTTGCAGAATGGGAGCAGCCAAAGACGCCGACAGAAGTTCGTAGTTTTTTGAGTTTAGCAGGATACTGCCGGAGGTTTATCAAGGACTTTAGTGCGATTGCACTGCCGATGACGAAGTTGACAAGAAAGGACGTACCTTTTGTCTGGGATGATCGATGTCAGCAAGCTTTCCAGAATTTGAAGGAGAAACTGACTAGTGCTCCAGTGTTAATCCTGCCAGAGCCTGGGAAGGGCTATGTGGTTTTCTGTGATGCTTCCAAGAAAGGCTTAGGTTGTGTGCTGATGCAGGAGGATCATGTGGTTTCTTTTGCTTCATGACAGCTTAAGAAACATGAGGAGAACTATCCGACTCATGACTTGGAGCTGGAAGTAGTGGTTCATGCGTTAAAGATTTGGAGACACTATCTTTATGGGGAAGTGTGACAAATCTTTACTGATCATAAGAACCTAAAGTACATCTTTACGCAGCAAGAGTTAAACATGCGACAGCGGCGATGGATGGAGTTGATTAATGATTACGACTACACTATCAAGTATCATCTTAGTAAGGCGAATGTGGTAGCTGATGCGCTTAGTAGAAAGTCTTCTTCTCTTTCTTCAAAGAAAGCACAGTTGAGTTCTCTGGTATGCCATAAGTGGGGTATGTTTGTTTCCTTGCGACAGATGAATGTGCAGATGGAAGTTTCCTCGCTAGCTGGACTTTTAGCTCAGATGCAAGTCAAGCCTACGCTGAGACAGCAGATCAAGGATGCACAATAGACATATGATGCGGTACAGTTGATCAGATCAGAGTTCGGCAGCGAAAAGCGTGATGGGTTTCACGAATACGAGGATGGGCTAGTTTACTAGGATGGTGGTCCTAGATGTTGATGATCTGAGGAAGTTAGTGCTCAAGGAAGCACACACGTCGATGTACGCTATGCATCCAGGTGTCACCAAGATGTATCATAGTCTGAAGGACTTATATTGGTGGCCCGGTTTGAAGAAAGATGTGGCAGAGTTCGTGGCTAGATGTGTGGTTTGTCAACAAGTGAAGGCTGAACATCAAAATCTGGCAGGTATGTTGCAACCTTTGCCGATACCGCAGTGGAAATGGGATCATATCACCATGGATTTCGTAGTTGGTCTACCCAGGACAACTAGAAATCATGATTCCATTAGGGTGATAGTGGACAGATTGACAAAGTCTACCCACTTCCTACCGATAAAGACGAAGCATACAGCCGAGAAGCTCGCTAGAATGTATGTGGATGAGATAGTACGTTTGCATGGTGTGCCAGCGACGATAGTTTCTGACAGAGGTCCACAGTTCACGAGTCGTTTCTAGGAATAGTTTCACAAAGCGTTGGGAACTCAGTTGAGATTTAGTACCGCTTTCCACCCGCAGACAGATGGACAGTCTGAGAGGACTATTCAGATTTTGGAGGATCTCCTTCGAGCTTGTGTTTTGCAGTTCCTAGGCAGTTGGGATATGCATCTCAGTTTGATAGAGTTTGCGTATAACAACAATTATCAGCGGAGCATTGACATGGATCCTTATGAGGCCTTGTATGGGAGGAAGTGTAGATCTCCTTTGTATTGGTATGAGTCTGGTGAGAATCATCTTTTGGGTCCTGAGTTAGTATAGCAGACAACAAAAAAGATCAAGGTGATACAGCAACAGTTGAAAGTAGCACAGGACAGGCAGGAGTCTTATGCAGACAATCGCCGATGACCTTTGGAGTTCTAGGTAGGAGAAAAGTATACCTCAAAGTCTCGTCGTGGAAGGGAGTGCTAAGGTTTGGTCGGAAGGGTAAGTTGGCACCCAGGTATATGGGGCCTTACCCAATTATAGCATGTGTTGGTAAGGTAGCTTATGAGTTAGAGTTGCCTCCAGAGTTGTACAGGTTACATCCAGTGTTCCATGTCAGTATGCTGAAGAAAAGTCATCCAGATTCGGGAACAGTGATACAACCGGTTGAGGTTGAGCTTGATGAAGATGTGACCTACGAGGAAGGTCCTGTGGCGATCCTTGAAAGAAGAGTTAAGAAGCTGGAGAGGAAGGACCTGGCTCTTGTGAAGGTTCTTTGGCATCATCGTGGCATTGAGGAAGCCACGTGGGAGCTTGAGGAAGAGATGAGGAGAAAGTATCCCTCACTTTTCTCTTCGGATTTCGGGGATGAAATCCTTTGAAGGGGATTAGCTTGTAAGGACCCTAACCTTCATTTAGGGTTTACCCTATTTGTTTTGCTTAACCCTGGTGCTTTGGTGCTTACTAATCACCTTTAGTGGTGATTAGGGTTTGGTTGTGCTTTGTCGAGAGTTGGAGGTGCTACTTGCAAATAAACCAAGTCTAGGGTTTTGCTGGAAAGTTTGCCACCTTGTGAGGTGTTCCTCCCTCTCTTTGCTTCCTCTTGTGTAGAGAGGAAGGCTTGGGTCCGTTGCTTGAGTTCTTTTGGGCCTTGAGGTGCCTTGCTTTGTTTTGGTTGAGCCTTGTATCGGCCAAGATGTGGATGTGTATCGGCCAAGGGAGTGTGTCGCCCATGAGGATGAGGTGTGTCGCCCTAGGAGCAAGTTGTTGTGTCGCCCATGATGCTTGACGTAGCCTTGACCTTGTTTAGTGGACACTTGGTGCATATCTTGGACATGTGTAAGGAGCTTGCTAGAGTGGTGGCTTGTGCACTAGGACAAGTGTCCCTAGGCAAGTGACACCTTGCTTGGACCAACCTTGTTTTCTCCTCCCTTTCCTGCTATATAGGTGTGTCCTTTCCTTTGCTAGGAGTTCCTTTGGGTTCCTTTACTTCTCCTCCACCTTGTTGTGCATGACACAACCCTCTTCCTTTCTAGTGGTGGCCGATACCCCCCCCCCCTGAAGGAGCAAGCTTGGTGGCCGACACACCTTGGAGGAGCAAGTGGTGGCCGACAGCTTTGGAGTTCTTCTTCCTTGCTTGGTGGTGCTTGGAGCTAGGAGCTTGAAGTTGCTTAAGGCGGGTTGCATAACTTCTAACCCTAACTACATTATCTCTTGCTATGATCTTGTTTATATGTTAGTAGCTTAGTTTCTTTCTTAGCTTTCATGTTGGTCGATCCTTTTGGATTAGGGTTTCTCGGTGAGAAATACTCCTTTCTCTCCTTGGTCTAGAGGAGTGAGCTTGAACTCCTAGTATCATGAGCAACACCCCTCTTTCCTAGTCGATTGAGGTGAGCTTGTGTTCTAGTTGTTTGAACAATACTCTCCTCTCACCATGGACTAGAAGGGTGAGCTTGGTTGTGGTGGTGACTCTTTTTAGGGTTTCCTTGTGCTGACTCGTTTGGTGATGGTTGATGTGCAAGACCCCTCTTTCCTAGTCAATTGAGGTGAGCCATCATCTAGGGTTTCGAGTGTCCTTGTGCTTGAGGAAGATGATGACCTTGTGTGTGATGTACCTTGGACGATATGAGTTTTGGGGAGGTGTCGCCCGACAGTCCTCTTAACCTACCCCTTTGGACGAGATGCTTGGGAGGTGGTGGACGACACCATGTCTTTGTGACGGGTGTCACACCTTCCTTTCCTTGTGTCGGCCGATAGGCCTGGCTTAGTTGGTTGCACGATAGGTCTCTTAGACCTTGCCCTTGTGAAGGCCATTTGGCTCTGGGTTGGTTAGTTGGTCAGCAGCCTTTTCTGGTTGTTTGAGCTTGTATACCTGAATTAGAAGTGGTTGGTTGTCGTTATGCCTTGCTGGACAGAGTGTTGCTAGTTGGCCTGCTGTCAGCGTTGCACCCTAAACCCTGACGGGCGTTGCGGGTTACCTTGACGCCCAACACCCTGTTGCATGTCTTGTTTCTTTGCTTAGCTGCTAACACAGCGTTGCGCGTCACATGCTTGGCCGTTATGTGTTGACCGACAGGTGCTGGGCGATAGGGTGAGTAACCTGCCTGATACACCTTATAGTGAGGGCATGTTGCCCGACACAACTTTTAGTGAGAGTTCTTGGTGTTGTTAGCGAGGGTTCTGCCCCATATAAATCGTTCTACTCGAGGAGAATTATTATAGTAACGCTTGTTTATGTAAAACACATGTCTTTATACATGAATGTGACCCTCAAGATCCTTTGTATTATACTAAGGAGAATGATAGGCACGTAATATGGTTTGCTTAAAGATATGATCATAAGTTGAGGCATGGTTAAGGAAGCATATCTAACCATTAATGTAACCTTATGTGATAGCATGATCATTTTATGATTATTGTACACTAACCATGCAGGTGAGGCTTAGCCAAGAAAAATGTCTATAAGGTATATGTGATGAATAACACTACTTTGATAGTCATTTTTAATACTGAGATAACATGTATAATGTGATTCCTATTCAATGATGATGATGATGTGAGCCTTGAGAGGCAGTGGCAAGATATGATGAGGGATTGAGATCCCATGGTATGTGATGATCCTTGAGATGGATCTGGATGATTGGTAAGAGGCCAAGTGATAACATGTGATGTTGGATCCTTGAGATGGATCAGGTTGATGTGATTACCATAAAAGCATAATGTTGAGTTTTATGTTGTTTACTTATGTTATAATTGCATGTTATACAACTTGGTTGAATCTTGCAATCCATATAAAAGATACTAATTAATCACAGTGAAATCTATCATGTAGTTGCCCTGGCCATAGATCCATCATCGTCAGGAATTGGTGATGGTGAAACGGGTTCTCCTGCGGGTTAACCCAGAGCGCATATTTTTGAATATGCGAGGTTTCTCCTAGCCTAAAGTGAGGAGGTAAGAGTGCAACTTCGGTTGTAGACTCCAGGGTGCGGATTCAGGCCCGTAGCCCAATTGTGATAAAGAGCATGGTGAACAGGCCCATGGCTCATGATATGTGATATGAGGAGCATGAATGCGTTCATGGCTCAGAGCACAGTGAACAGGCTCATGGCTCAGTTTCACTAGCGCCGAGACCTGTACCGAGGCGGGCTAGGCAGAGGGTAGCCTGACCCTGTGGCTAAGACCACTTCAGCATGAGACTGTGGTCCTGCTTGTGTTGTACTCATGCACTGACCATGAGGTGGAGAGGTCGTGGAGTCTGTCTATTCCATTGACCTTGTGCGGCACCGACTTGGGTTTCGCAACTGAAGGTTGGATTTGAGCGGTACAGCTCACTTCCTCAGGGCATAATAATAATATGTAATCCAGCCGTTTAGCATTTACTGCTTAATACAAACATGAAATATTGGTTGAGGCCTTGTTTGTGTAGTTAACTTTGCTATATCTTGCATATGCTTATATGTTTCTCATATGTGGTAGATATTTATAAATCTTATCTTGACAATCATGTCCCTTAAACAAATAGTTGAATATATGCTGGAATACACCTAGTAAACTTGATAAGTATGAACAACTTTATCTTATAATTTCTCTTGTTATACTCTTTACCCGTTAACTGCTTTACATATATCTGAGGTTTTGTAGTTTCGGCAGGGATTTATGTTTCTTGCTGGGACAATGTTCGATTGTATCACCCTTCTTGTCACACCCCGATCTCACACTAACCACTAATCATGAGATTAGGGTGCGAAGGAGGGATTATCACATAAACAAATCACTGAGAACTTTTTCTTTTTAAAACCTCGTAATGATATCCAGATTATTGCTGTAAACTAAAACATAATAAACTATTGCGGAAGCATTTCAATTAAACTGGCTAGAGAACATAAACAGCGTTTACAACATGTAACATTGTTTAACAGAAAGTAAAACATAATAGTTAATTTACATCTTTTACACATTCGCCATACATACTCTCTCTCACCCACACCATGTCCCAAGGACCGAGGGGAAAGGACTAAGAGACCACTATCTAACTAACTACATATACCTTCTACTGTCTAGGGTGGTAAGATCCTTCAGATTCCTGGAACTGTCGCTGACCTGAAAATGTTTGAGTAGAGGGATGAGCCTACTCGCTCAGTGAATAGCATTTCATTTAGCTATCACTAAACAACTCGTCAGATATATAAAATTGAATGAAAGCATAAGTGCAATACTAAGTAGGGCAGTTCTAATGACATAGCAGATTTACAGATAATAATCACATTTCTATTTAACAACAGGTATCTTAAACAAATAAACAGTTATGGAGAATTGGCACAAAAGTTCAAATCTCTTGACATATTAAATTTACTGTGATCCTATATGATTACACTTTTATATTATAATGCCCCAAACATATGCAACGCACTCTGCATATGAAGATCTGTAGCGAACTACGATCCCACCGTATAAGACTTAGCGACACACCCGGGAAATGCTAAGTCTGACTTCTCGTCCTGGTCTGCACAGGACTCTCAGGCGCTCAAGGGCCTCACTGCACTAACTCTGAGTGCTCTGGACTACTCCCTCAACCTGTAGTGCACAGTCGGAGGGTCTCTAAGTCTCCGATGCCTGGGCGTATCCCCAGGGCTGACTGGGACATTCTCTCGGATCTCCGATGCCTGGGCGTATCCCCAGGGCTGACCGGGATCCTACCTCTCAGACTTTGTGTCACCGAGACCTTCGGTATTTGTTGGACACGAGTCTCCGATGCCTGGGCGTATCCCCAGGGCTGAACATTTTACCCCAAAGTTACAGACCGCGCAATGGGGTTCTACGGTGTTGGGGCACCTAAGTCTATTAACTGATTAACATATAAACACTTAAACAGGAATATCACATTTCATACTTATTTCATATTCTGAGCATCACTTGAAAACACATATACATCATTTGTCATCTTTAAACATGACTCAGTATCAACATATCCAGTTTCGATAATAAACATCCATTTTATGCTGAATGTATACATTGTAGTTGGAATACAGGGAATTCTATCATTTTCATCAATCATATTACGTATTTCAAGTTCCAATGAATCTATCATACTCTATTGTATGTGCTACACTGTTTAGGAATTATATCAACTGATACTGAAGCAATTAAGCACTTAAATTGAGTTAAATAATGATTTCTGAATGAACTGCCACTCACAACTCTGAAACTCGACCGATTGGTCAGAAACTCGACTGATTGCTTCACAACTCAACCGATCAGCTTGCAACTCGACCGATCAACTTGTTGTTCCTGCAACTCGACAGTAGAATGGCTTCATCATGCACAAATCTAAAATTGGCCCAAACAAAAGCTAAATCTTAGGCTAAGGCTGTGGATTTCTTGTCTAGGATCTAGACCAAGCACAAGGGTATCATCTCCTTAGCAAAAGCCACACCATAGGGTTCTGATTCAAACCTATTTGCAGAACAGACACTTCTACGATTACTGACAAACTGAAAAGGAGAACCGTGCTTGATATCGTGCAACCAACAATCAACAGGAATCGTGCAAAGAACTTATAATCAGATCTTACTTATCAGTGGAAATTATAAATGAAAGTGTGCAACCAGCAAAAACGTGCAGCAGATTAATTCAGAGCTAATCGATGCAAGGGGGAGGTGAATTTCTACTCACCGAGAAATAAGATGGCCAAAACCAACAGAAATCGCCCAAAACCCACTTCCAGGCGCCGTTGGGTTGTCTTCTTCAACCTTGGGTCAGTCCTGGAACAAGCCTGCTTCACGTGCAGGTTGGAGAAGTAGCTGGCTGGGTCACTGTTTGAAGCTAGGGTTGCAGGTCTGGATCCCAGTCTCAAAGTCGAGCTCAAGGCACCATCTTCGTGGTGCTAGTCGTGCTCCCTCACCCTCTGGCCGGCGCCACAGCTATGGCTTGGGTGGCCCCTGCTAGGCGACGCCCTAGCAGCTTGGCTGCTTGGTAAGGCCACGGCTAGAGCAAAGGAAAAAGAGGGGAAGAGGAAGAGAGTAGGAAGAGGAGGTAGGGGCGCCGCTGATTCGAGGCTAAGGGCTAAGAATCGCCCGCCCTAGCTCACGCTGCTCCGGGGTCCTACTGAGCGTCGCTTTGCGGCTGCTCTGTTCTATCGGGAAAGATAAGGGAGAAGAGGGGGTAGCCGACCCTCTTAAAAAAATCAATTACTGGGAAAATTGCAGCCAGGTCCAAAAACCTTGAAATCATCATAACGTTTGCCTCGAATGTCTGATTCAAGTAATTTCTCTTGCAAACTTTCAAGCACGGGATTCTCTACAGCCTCGAAGCGAGAAAACATTTTAATAAACTAGTAACACTTGATCAAAGCACTAATCACATATGTGATCACTTAACTTAACTTAATCATCTTAATTATGCACTAATCATGATACTTACAAATTAACTTTGATATGGGTCATTACAATCTCCCTCCCTTATAAGAATTTTGTCCCGAAATTCCCAAAAGAGAAAGGGAAACTTGTTACGCATCTCAGATTCAAGCTCCCACGTAGCTTTCTCTAGGTTATGGTTTCTTCCACAAAACCTTCACTAACGGTATCTCATGATTCTTGAGTTTCTTGATTCACGGGTCAACTATCTGTACTGGTCCTTCAACATAGGACACGTCAAGTCTGAGCCGGACAGGTTCTGAGTTCACTATCTCCTCTGTACTAGGGTAACACTTCTTCAACATCGATACATGAAACACATCAAGTAAATTAGCCAACTCAGATGGCAATTCCAACCTATAGGCTACAGGTCCAATCCTCTCAATGATAGGATATGAGCCCATAAACCTAGGAGTCAGTTTGCCTCTCTTACCAAACCTCAACACTCCTTTCCACAGTGAAACCCTCAAATATACTTCATTACCAACTTCAAACTCAAGACGTTAATGCCTCTTCTCCGCATAACTCTTCTGCCTATCCTGTGTAGCTTTCAACTACTCTCTGCATGTCCTCAAGAGTTTGAATGGTCCTCCCTGACTGACTGTCTATTTGCGGGTAAGAAGTTGTATTAAATCTTAACTTTGTGCCCAAGGCACGATGCAACTGATTCCAAAATCTAGATGTGAACTTAGGATCTCTATCAGATATAATTGAAACTGGAATACCATGCAACCTGACTATTTCATCCACGTATATCTTAGCCAACTTTGGAACATCAAAGGTTGACTTAACAGGAAGAAAGTGAGCAGACTTAGTTAATCTATCCACAATCACCCATATCGAGTCACAACCTTTAGGTGTCCTGGACAACCCTATCACAAAATCCATTGTGGTATGTTCCCACTTCCACTTTAGTATAGGAAGAGATTGCAAGGTACATGCAGGTTTCTGATGCTCAGCCTTAACCTGCTGGCACACACTACATCTAGCCACGTACTCAGCTACATCCTTTTTCATACATGACGACCAGTACAACTCCTTGAGATTCATGTACACCTTAGTGTTACGTGGATGCATAGCATACATCGATGCATGTGCTTCCTTAAGAATCTTTTCTTTCAAATCACTATCTCGAGGTACACAACATATCATTCTAATACAACACACCATCATCTGAAAACCTAAACTCTGGTCTTTTCCCCCTGTCATGTCATGTACGATCCGCTGAAACCCACTGTCACTCTGCTAAAGTTCTTTAAGTTGATCATAAAAAGTAGGCTTGACTTGCATTTGTGCAATCAAACCACTTTGTTCTGTCACCCCAAAGTCTATGTTCAACTTCCGCATTTCTACTAGCAGGTCTCTCTTGAAACATGCCATAGAGAATGCATCAGTTGTTGAACTTGACTTCCTGCTGAGGGCATCCTGCTATCACATTCACTTTTCCAGGATGATAATCTATCATTATATCATAATCCTTAATCAATTCTAATCATCTCCGTTGTCTAAGATTCAGATCCTTCTGGGTAAAGATATATTTCAAGCTCTTATGATCTATAAACACCTGGCACACCTCACCATAAAGATAGTAACGTCATGTCTTATGAGCATGAACTACAACAACTAATTCCAGATCATGTGACGAGTAATTCTCCTCATTCTATGCTACTTACTTCTTGTTACTTATCCTTCTCATTTTGATCATATAGAATAAACATCCCAAAAAAAATTTGAAATACACAAGGTAAGAATAGATTATTCCTTATTCTTATTATTACTGTAAGAATTTATTTCATATCGCACTTCACTTAAATTGTATTTCTCCTTTTGTTTCAAACACATTTGTTACATTTCAAATTTGTATCTTATTCTTTTCTCTGAATCATTTTCATATTGTTTATCTACCTTTCAGATTACTACCTTTAAACCCTGGATTACTATCAATACTAGTTTACTTTTCATAGTGCAAATCTCATGATTTTGTTTTATAGAGATGCTATTATTCAAGGTCAAATCACTAGCGACATCCCTTGAACTACTTCAACTCTAAACATTCTAGGGTTTGGTCCTTATCAGTAACATAGCATTATTGTGGTGTGACTTTGCTTCCTTAGTTTGAAATCAAACTTTAGATCTCATAAGTTCATCCATCTACTTGTAATGAATACAACAGATATGAATAATCATCAATGAACTATAGATATATAACAGAAATGTAACATCAGCCAAGTTCTCTAGCATAACTTATTAACACAAATGCTACAAATAAACATGATACTTGTTACCCAAGCATCACACATGGCTCACAAGGCCATTCATATCTTGTCACCTCTCACTAGGCAACAACATATTCACATGGCTCACAAGGCCATTCACATCTTGTCACCTCTCACTAGGCAACAACTTATTCACATGGTTCATAAAATCCATACACATTATTACTTTTATTAAGCAACAACAACATCAACACACAAAAAGCCAATCAACATTTATTATATAAATGTCACAACCCAAACTTGGCTATATTCATCATCTCATCATACCTGCATGGTTATTAGACATGATAACAGTCATACAAGATATTCATCACATCATGTGATACAATAGTAACACCATCATTCCTTAACCAGGAATTAGGGTTCACTATCAAACAGGGCTTATCATTCCCTTTTCCCCAAATTAGGGTTAGGGTTCCCCATTTCTCATTAATTCAGACCCTCTTGAGTTAACCAACTTTATCTTGTATTAAGGTATTTCCCCTCTTAAATGCATTCCATCACAGAATACTCACCCTTAGCATATAATGCATAGGCCACACATTAGAATTGTCCAACTATCTCACATGATATGGACTTATCTTAGTTTAAGACATAACTTTATTATAAAGTTGTCTATAAACAATCGCAATGATACACCCTCAACTAGGGTTTCACAAGGATACACCCTCAACCAGGGTTCACAATGATACACCCTCCACTAGGGTTTACTAATCATGTATTGGATCCATGCATTTGTTATGCATTATTGATTAGTACCATTAAGGGTATTTCTCACCTAATCATTAAATTTAATCTGACCCTTATTGTGTTCCTTTATTTCTAATTAAGGATTTCTCATATGAGGTCCCAATGTTGGGTCTTCGATATCAGTTCCAACTAATTCTTAGTTGTTCTAATCTTTCTCTTATATCTCAACATCTTAGTGTATATACATTTTTCACCACGATTCGGGTCTAAATTATCCAGAATCTACTTTTATTATATTTTTAATAAGAGTCGTTAGATCCCAGTAACGCATCCTGCCAGCCGGACCAGGCTGAACCTGTAGTCCTGAAGCCAAGAGCTACTCAGGATTAACCAACTCTTATTAATCTCAAACATGTGGAAAGAATATCTACTTAGGGCAAACTCATTTAAACATAACTTCTGGTATACTTAATACAAAGAATATAAACAATAAATAAATCACTTCATGACACACAACAATATAAAAGAATCATATTTATTCTATAAACTGAAAATCTAAATCCATACATATAAGAGCATTTCTAGTGATCTCCAATCAAATAAGCAATATAAAGCAAGAGTTGTATCACATCCTATGCTTAATCTCTTACTTCTGCATAAATTTCTGGTTTCTTAACCCTAAGATTTCTAGGGTTTCTCTCTAGCCTATCCTTCCTCTACATACCTGGCCAGGGCATCCAGAGAAGAATAGACAGAGTAGCTTGATACTGGTCAATCTAAGTACTTAGATACCTGGCCAGGGTACCTAAATACTCAGACTTTCCAGAGCTAAAGACACATCACTTATTATTTTCCTCACTTATAACTTTATCTTTTGATCCTAATGATTCTTAACGACTCAACCTAAGCTCTATACTTGGTTCTCGTGACCACGTCCTCTTCCTGCCATCTGCAATAGTATAACAGAATACTTCCTGTTAGAATATTGCAGTTAGAAGGAAGACACCTAAGTCCTAATCCTATTGGTCTCTTATCGTCCCCTGACCTTGACTTAGAGTATTCATATACTCAACCTATGCTCTGATACCAAGCTGTCACACCCCGATCTCACACTAACCACTAATCACGAGATTAGGGCGCGACGGAGGGATTATCACATAAACAAATCACTGAGAACTTTTTCTTTTTAAAACCTCGTAATGATATCCGGATTATTGCTGTAAACTAAAACATAATAAACTATTGCAGAAGCATTTCAATAAAACTGGATAGAGAACATAAACATCGTTTACAACATGTAACATTGTTTAACAGAAAGTAAAACATAATAGTTAATTTACATCTTTTACACATTCGCCATACATACTCTCTCTCACCCACACCATGTCCCAAGGACCAAGGGGAAAGGACTAAGAGACCACTATCTAACTAACTACATATACCTTCTATTGTCTAGGGTGGTAAGATCCTTCAGATTCCTGGAACTGTCACTGACCTGAAAATGTTTGAGTAGAGGGATGAGCCTACTCGCTCAGTGGATAGCATTTCATTTAGCTATCACTAAACAACTCGTCAGATATATAAAATCGAATTAAAGCATAAGTGCAATACTAAGTAGGGCAGTTCTAATGACATAGCAGATTTACAGATAATAATCACATTTCTATTTAACAACAGATATCTTAAACAAATAAACAGTTATGGAGAATTGGCACAAAAGTTCAAATCTCTTGACATATTAAATTTACTGTGATCCTATATGATTACACTTTTATATTATTATGCCCCAAACATATGCAGCACACTCTGCATATGAAGACCTGTAGCGAACTACGATCCCACCGTACAAGACTTAGTGACACACCCGGGAAATGCTAAGTCTGACTTCTCGTCCTGGTCTGCACAGGATTCTCAGGCGCTCAAGGGCCTCACTGCACTAACTCTGAGTGCTATGGACTCCTCCCGCAACCTGTAGTGCACAGTCAGAGGGTCTCTAAGTCTCCGATGCCTGGGCGTATCCCCAGGGCTGACCGGGACATTCTCTCGGATCTCCGATGCCTGGGCGTATCCCCAGGGCTGACCGGGATCCTACCTCTCAGACTTTGTGTCACCGAGACCTTCGGTATTTGTTGGACACGAGTCTCCGATGCCTGGGCGTATCCCCAGGGCTGACCGTTTTACCCCAAAGGTACAGACCGCGCAATGGGGTTCTACGGTGTTGGGGCACCTAAGTCTATTAACTGATTAACATATAAACACTTAAACAGGAATATCACATTTCATACTTATTTCATATTCTGAGCATCACTTGAAAACACATATACATCATTTGTCATCTTTAAACATGACTTAGTATCAACATATCCAGTTTCGATAATAAACATCCATTTTATGCTGAACGTATACATTGCAGTTGGAATACAGGGAATTCTATCATTTTCATCAATCATATTACGTATTTCAAGTTCCAATGAATCTATCATACTCTATTGTATGTGCTACACTATTTAGGAATTATACCAACTGATACTGAAGCAATTAAGCACTTAAATTGAGTTAAATAATGAGTTCTGAATGAACTGCCACTCACAACTCTGAAACTCGACCGATTGGTCAGAAACTCGACCGATTGCTTCACAACTCGACCGATCAGCTTGCAACTCGACCGATCAACTTGCTGTTCCTGCAACTCGACAGTAGAATGGCTTCATCATGCACAAATCTAAAATTGGCCCAAACAAAAGCTAAATCTTAGGCTAAGGCTGCGGATTTCTTGTCTAGGATCTAGACCAAGCACAAGGGTATCATCTCCTTAGCAAAAGCCACGCCATAGGGTTCTGATTCAAACCTATTTGCAGAACAGACACCTCTACGATTACTGACAAACTGAAAAGGAGAACCGTGCTTGATATCGTGCAGCCAACAATTAGCAGGAATCGTGCAAAGAACTTATAATCAGATCTTACTTATCAGTGGCAATTATAAATGAAAGTGTGCAACCAGCAAAAATGTGCAGCAGATTAATTCAGAGCTAATCGATGCAAGGGGGAGGTGAATTTCTACTCACTGAGAAATAAGATGGCCAAAACCAACAGAAATCGCCCAAAACCCGCTTCCAGGCGCCGTTGGGTTGTCTTCTTCAACCTTGGGTCAGTCCTGGAACAAGCTTGCTTCACGTGCAGGTTGGAGAAGTAGCTGGCTGGGTCACTGCTCGAAGCTAGGGTTGCGGGTCTGGATCCCAGTCTCAAAGTCGAGCTCAAGGCACCATCTTCGTGGTGCTGGTCGTGCTCCCTCACCCTCTGGCCGGCGCCGCAGATATGGCTTGGGCGGCCCCTGCTGGGCGACGCCCTAGCAGCTCGGCTGCTTGGTAGGGCCGCGGCTAGAGCAAAGGAAAAAGAGGGGAAGAGGAAGAGAGTAGGAAGAGGAGGTAGGGGCGTCGCTGATTCGAGGCTAAGGGCCAAGAATCGCCCGCCCTAGCTCACGCTGCTCCAGGGTCCTACTGAGCGCCGCTTTGCGGCTGCTTTGTTCTATCGGGAAAGATAAGGGAGAAGAGGGGGTAGCCGACCCTCTTAAAAAATCAATTACTGGGAAAATTGCAGCCAAGTCCAAAAACCTTGAAATCGTCATAATGTTTGCCTCGAATGTCTGATTCAAGTAATTTCTCTTGCAAACTTTCAAGCACGGGATTCTCTACAACCTCGAAGCGAGAAAACATGCTAATCAACTAGTAACACTTGATCAAAGCACTAATCGCATCTGTGATCACTTAACTTAACTTAATCATCTTAATTATGCACTAATCATGATACTTACAGATTAACTTTGATACAGGTCATAACACTGCTGGTTTACATCCTTTTTAGGTAGTCGAGCTTGGCGTGGCGGTGGTCGCGGAGTTGCGTCCGAGCAGCAAGAAGAGCAGTAGAAGGCAAGCGTTGGACATGTTGTTGTTTGAATGTTTTGTGATAGAGTCTAGAGTCATCCCTGTACTCTCAGGTCCTTGGCGGTGTTATGACGATGTTTTACGAGGTACAACTGTATATGTTTTGTATATCCTGTTGTTGGCTGGATGTGGGCCTTTATGTATGTATGAACAGGTGATGAACTCATGATATGATAGGACAACTGTTGCTCTAAGCTGTGGACATGTATCAGGGCTTGTATATATGTATATAACCTGTTCTTTTGCGGAATGTGGACTAGAATGTAATAGTTTCTCAGTTTATTCGCTTTCCGCAATCAGTTTTAATTAACCCGTGTTTTTAGTAATCTGTGGTTATGGTGACTTCCGCACGTTTTCGTGTAACACCTCGTTGTCTGTGTGATAGTGGGATGTGTTACCACAAAACTAGTTAAATATTAAATGATCATAATAAAATAATGATTGCTAGGACTAAAATAACACTACAATCATCTTAGTCATAGTGTGCATATAAAAATTAATAAAATATTATTGATTATAAACTCAAAGGTTCACAAGTACTATAATAATTTAATTTTTTATTGAAATTAAGAGTTTTATTAGAAAAGAATTCATATAAAAATGCTTAGCAAATTCTACCATAAATCAAAATCAAAGAATTATTAAAGTTACTCTAGTTGAGTGTTGATTTCATCTAAAATAAAATGATAATATAAATTCTTGAACAAGGTCTGACCTTCACTAAAGACAAAAAAATACAAAATTATTATGTATATGTGGATGTCTTCTATTTATTAGAATATTAGACATCATGATTGAATATAGGATATCCATACTAATGATATATATAGAACATTCTAAAATTTATATTAATATTGATGGATATTTATCAATTCTGCTTATGTGTGGATTATCAATCAAGAGAAAAAGTGAACTTTACAATTCCCCATATGAGTGAAATTTTATTTCCATCATGGCATATTCAATTCCCTTTGTTATACTTGAGTCAGTGTATTGAATATCCCTACATTGACAGGTGAATGTATTCATCCATTGGAACCCTAAGTTAGAATCAGGGTATTAGTGTATACATGTTTAGGTTATATGATTTGTGTAAGGATATGAGTCACGCAAGTAGTAATAAAAGTATATTGGTTATATAACAAAATGTGGTGTGTCAACAGTTCTATTCTATAGTTTGTAGGATATTCAATAGGTATGTTATTCAAATTGGTAAGAGGTCATTAAAAATAGTGAACATGGGATTGAAGTGTCATATTATTCTCTCTATAACATGTCAATTTTGTACTTCTTTTTGACTCCTACACATATGATGTTTCATTTTGAAACTATTGTAACCTTTGGAGGAATTTGCTTAGACCGCACCTCTAAATTGTATTGAGGTTGGTTCCTTTATAGGGTTTAAACTGTAATTGATCTGAAATCTAAACTTATTATTCAAATAGAACAACTCCTATAATACTTTAACCCAAGAAAAGGCCTATTAACATAATAACATGAATACAATAAAATTTTATAATTATTATATTACTTTTTTTAATTTATAAATATTATTTTATATGATAAAAATTCTATATTATAGGTTTTGGTTTTGAAATATTTTTATATATGTGTATTTAATATATTATATAGTTTGTTTATTTTACATTTTTTGACCATATTTAGTTATTTATGGATTAAACTGACAAAGCATGCATCTATCATAGTAATTATGACTTCATGCTTTCAAGTTTATAGGATATACCTAATAAACTCATTTATATTTTATAGTCTTATTAAGGTCAATATTTAGACACGAAGATACATCTTTCACGTGTTTTCTTCCGCAAGTATAAGTTGAAAATAGTTCCACACCCAGACATTAGATTTACTCTTTATCGAGTGTTCTAAGCCAACACATCAGACTTACTTATGGATTGCATTCTATTGTGAACAAAACAATAACAAATATTAGCTAGAGTTTTGAAGTGGCCTTGTATGCCTCTTCCTATCTATATGAGGACTTTATAATGTGTTAATGGCCTTTCTGAAAACTTGTAGTTAGTTTAGTGATGACATTGCATTATAGTTAGGGTTGAGGCCTTGATTCGCTTTTTCAATTGATGATTGATTTGGTTGCGATATTCTGTGAATTATAATATTCATATAATTTAGATTTAAACAAATTAAAATATAATTTTAATAATAGAATTAACCATTGTATTAATATGGCGTAATGAGTTCCTGTTCACTCCTACTTGCAATTGAATGGAAATTCATAGACCACCATCATATTATGTTATTATATTATAGTATGTTATATTTTATTATTTTACACTACATCATTTTATATTACATTATATTATGTTATCTTATAAATTTTGTTAACATGGACCCAACTCTGGAAAGCGGTGCCTTTGGACCGACCCAGTATGGTAAGTCCAGGAACCCCATCGCATGGAAACCTAGGCTACTCATTTAATCGGTCAAAGATTGATTGTGATGAACTTTGTTACCTACGGATCGAACCCGAGTCACTTCGCCGTAATGCCCAACTCCATTTCACTGGAGCACATTAAGATTCTTTATTATATTATGGTGTATTATATTATATTGTTTAAATTACAAAATATGATATATTATCGTCATTTTCAATGGCATTAATTGTGTCATATTACATCATATCACATTATGACAAGAAGTGGGAGGGTAGTGGTTATCCTCTTATTCTCATTCCATTATCGGGACCAATTTCATTCAAGAGGTTTTTTTTCCAAATCCCCCCTCTAGTTTGCCAATATTCCTGATTAGCTCCTCACTTATCACAAATTCCTACTACCCCCTCCCACTTATCCTATATTCCAAAAAACCTCCCATATCAAACTTCCATTAACGGAAGTTCATCCTACACAACTTTCTACTTCCAACTTACGTGAGTTGTTGGTTGTTGGTTAACGCTAAACCAGTTGTAATATTTAATATAAGCATAATATTTGAGAATGAGTTAATAGTACATTTTAAATAGTCATGTGTTAACAATTGAGGTCTATGGGTCTACACTGACAAAAAAAATTGAGGTCTATGGGTCGGGTCGAGACAAATTTATAGCCGCAGTTTACTATATTAAGTAGTATAGGTTGGACTGTTAAAATCTCGAGTGTATGTTTATTCCGAGCTAGTCAACTTTGACCGGATTTTTTAGAGTAAGATTAAGAATCAAATACTTAAATTGACATGTCTAAAACCCAAAAGTATGTCATACTTGTATTTTTGCCAACATAACTAACTTAGAACAAATGATAATTGATCAAATTTGGACATAAAGCTCAAATATATCAAAATTCGAATATAGTTTAACTTAAATTTTGTTAATTTGACTAGGTCTCGACATAGACCTTCATTTCATATGAACCGATAAGCATCCCAAAACGTACACTTCAGAACTCGAAATTGACTGGGACCCAAATTTGATCAGTATGTCTGAATCCACAATGAACGCAAAGTTCAAACCAAAACTCAAAACAAATTGGTTCTTATTCGAACAAGATTGTGTTCATGGGTGCAAACATCACTACAAAGCCTAAGTACATGAATCATCTACTATGTACATACACAAATTTCATCATTGTATATATATATTAATGACATCACGTTTCTTACTAACTATAAAATATATTATACATAATACATGTGTGTCGGTCTTGTTAAAATAAATGAATTACATATCAAATTAGATAATGTCTCGTTTATTAATGGCATGAATACATCCAAAAATATGCAATTTAGGCAGGTCAAACAAAGGCCAACATTTTTAGAAGGTATTTGGGCACAAACCCGATCTGCTACCCGTTCGAGAGTACCGATTTCAACTCACCAAAAACTAGGATCACCTTGTTCGATGCTCGATTCCATTGAGTTATACTATTTTGTATTGGCCAGTATGGTTGTCCAATTTAGTGGCAACTATTATTATTCTTTTATAAACATAATAATTTTGACTGTCTGTGTCCATGAACCCAACCATGTTTAATAGGAAAAATAGTTCTGATTTCTCGCATTGACATTTTAAAAAGTGACTGTAATTTAGAAAAATTGATCTAATTTTGGCGTGGGTCAGTGATGGGTTCAAATATATCTGGGTCTGGGTCAGGACCTAGTCCAATCAAGAAAAGAGAAAACTAAAATTATGATATATTTAGCTACTAGATTCAATTTTTGACAAATATGGATTTGTTTTAGGTTGGAACTGGCTCAATTTTGAATTTTCAACATGACAATCTGGTTGAACAGATTAATCGATATCCAAGCCCAATGTTTCCTAATTTTTCTCCTAAAAAATCAAGTCAAAATTGTCGGGCTGGGACAGACCTACACTCAAAATTTTGACAGCCTGACTTGTACTATTATTTATAGAAAACTATGTATGCATTGATATCGGCTCGCCTCAATTATTACATTAGTATTTAAATGATATATTAATAAATAGGTTCTCATTAGTGAACATAATGTACATTAAATATTCAATGAGTTCATCCATAAACACAGCTCGCGTGGGTTGGGAATAAGCAGAAGTATCTAAGATGCACTTCCGTTGACAAAAGTTAGATGTGGGGGGTTATTTGGAATATAGGATAAGTGGGAGGGGGTAATACGAATTTGTGATAAGTGAGGGTATAGTCAGGAATATTGGCAAACTAGAGGGGAGATTTAGGAAAAAACTCTTCATTCAACCCCAGTAGCCTTTAACAGTACAGTGCAGTTCCGTCCAATCCAATACCATCCACACACGCTACACCCTGCATGAATGAATGTCTGTGGCCTATCAGTCACAGAGGCAACGCCCCATCACGCGGGATCCAACTGCTACTGTCCCCCCCATTTCCCCCGCTCTGGCTGGTGCTGTTCCCATCTCCCGACTCCGAACTTGGCCTCCTTGTTTTTCGGTCTCTATCTCTCTCGTCTTTTTCCTCAGAGCTCTGACTCTCCATCGCCTATCCATTGAACACTACTCTCTTTTCGGCCCCTCTGAATTCATCCCACACACTCACAGCTCCCATCCCCTGGCTCTTCCTGTCCACTTCACCCATGTCCATCTTCTTCTCCGTCATTTCAGATCCTGCATTCATTTTAGCCAATGCCAGACTCCCACGCATGCACAGCGCCGCTATGACCTTGGAATAATCCGTGTTTAGGCTTTTCACGTTCGTCGTGACTTTGGGGATGTGGCCTGCATGCGAACGAGCTTGTCCTTCGTGCTTGGCACTGCGTGGTTTCCCACTTCGCAGCTTCCCTCCCGCCGCGGTATGAGGATCTAGGTTCGAGGATATGATTGGGGGTGGAAAGCATTATAGCTATATTTTTTTATAATCCCCTTGCTTCTCTCGAGGTTCGTCCAGCTCCTGTTTCGAGGATTAAACGGGTAGGTGGTGGTGTTTTCTCCGTGCAAAGCTGTTTAAGTTTATTTGATTTAACTTTAGAAAAATATTGCATCTAGGTTGGCCCACTCGACAGTCTGCCGGTAACCAAGGATCCTATTATCTCAATGAAGTGGAAACGACCACCTACTTCACCGAACAACTTATTGTCTAAAAGAAATTGGAATGGCGGGGTGAACCTTTCTCTTTTTTTTTTTTTTTTTTTTTTTTTAAATTATCGAGAGAACTGTCCCCGTAGAAGCGCCACTTTTGTGATCCCCAGACAGCGTAAAACTCTCGGACCCCGAGCGCCCTGCACACCCGAGAACCAGTTAAAGTGCACAGTTGGCCGGCCTGCACGACGGGTACTATTTCGGAGGCGGCCGCTGGGTTTCGAACCCAAGTCCCTTCATGAGGGGACACCGTGCCGAACCACCTGAATCACTCCTCCCAGGATAACTTTTCTCTCTTTATTTCTTTATTCTTTGTGCTTATATTTTTTCTACTCTTCTGAATCACGCGGTAAATAATAATGTCATTCATGGCATTAGAATTTACTGTGGGGCTCTTTCAAATTTCATATCCTTTCTTTGTAGATGAAAGCATTCTTTTTGCTAGAGGCATACGAAATGAATGCTTGAAAATAGTTGATACTATCAGCCAATACGAACAGTCTACAAGTTAGAAAGTTAACCTATCAGTGACGGAGATTGCCTTTAGCAAAACGATACCAAGGGTGAAGAAGGACCAACTGAAATACATGTTGGGCGTTAAGCTACCTATTGGACTGGTGGAGGATATTAATAGTATGGTTGCACGCTTCTGGTTGGGGGTCGAAAGCAGGGGAAAGGAAGATCTCGTGGCAATGTTGAAGGAATCTATGCAAAGCTAAAAGGGAAGGAGGTATGGGCTTCCGGGACATGATCTCTTTTAATCAAGAACTGCTGGCCAAACAGCTGTGGAGGCTAGTGACTTATCCACAATCTCTAGTTTACAATGTATTGAAGGCCAAATATTTCCCAAACAATAGTATTCGGGATGAAAGGTTGGGGTTGCTACCAAGCTACACATGGAGGAGTTTAT
Source organism: Alisma plantago-aquatica (assembly GCA_963693085.1). NCBI lineage: Eukaryota > Viridiplantae > Streptophyta > Magnoliopsida > Alismatales > Alismataceae > Alisma > Alisma plantago-aquatica. The sequence goes on from OY856409.1 coordinate 880,911,747, forward strand.
GGAGCGCAAAGGCCGTTTTTCTGGAAGGTTTGTCATGGAGGGTGGGTATGGGTGAGGGGAGTGACTTGAGAAAGGACTATTGGTGTAACATCCCTAACCTGGGTTATGTCTTAACCCTGGGAGTTTTGCTTAAGCAAGTTAATTAGATCCTTAATTTTATCTTGTGAAAAGTAATTAAGGCTCAAGAGGTACTTATGTTTCAATTTTAGTCCTTTTTGAACTATGTTGAAATAATGTTTTGCTTGTTTTGGACTAAAGTACAAATTACCCAAGTTGAGGGGTTAAATTGCAAATGTTACATGATAAGATGTTCCTCATATGTTGAAGCATCATGAGGATGAAGATGATGCAGAGGTATGGCTTGGGAAAAGCCTGAGTACCAAGAAAGAGTTGATAAAGCAATGTTTGTGCATTAAAACCTAGTTTTGGTATAATATGTAATTTACCCAAAACCTAGGGTTCAATATGCAAATTACCACTTCAGAATAGTCTCTAATGTTTCTTGGCATCATGTAGAGTAAATAAAATGAGAGGGGCATCTCATTTGTATCATTTTGGAGGACAGAGAATCTTAATATTAAAATAATCAAGATTTAAGCATAATTGAAACCCTAATTCAATTTAATGCAAAACTAAATAAAAATAATTGAAGAGCCTTCAACCAAAAATGAGATGGTTGAAATTTCTCAAGTGTGGACTTTCTTGTGCCTTGTAAAGGCAATGAAAATATCCAAGGGATTGGATAACTGACTTACATTATTAAAAGAAAAAGTAATATCTACTAAAAAGTGGATATTCGTATAATATATTTAAGGTGCTTAATTTCTTTTCTTTTAATTCTTAGATAATGAAGAGGTTTTGCAAGGGGATAAAGATGGCTTCGTGGCCAGAGAATTGAGGGGGGAGAGGCAGCACTAATTTTAGAATAAAAATGATTTTTTATAAAGCATTTTCTTTCTCATTGAATTTCTTATAAAAACACCCTTTCCAACTCAATTGAGAGGCTTTTTCGAATCCCCTTATTCTCTTTGCTTGCAAAACGACCAAGGAAGCTTAGGAGCAGCAGGAGGACGACCCCCAACCTGTAGGTAAGCTTCTTGATCACTTTCAACCATGATTTCATGGTGGAAATCAAAAATAAATGATTGATTTTTTCTTTTCCTCCATCAATCTTCCTTTCTAGCCAATCCTTTCATCCAAAAAGCTTGAGAACGGACCTTGGGAAGTTGTTAAAGCTTACTCCACCATTTTTTACGTGAAGCTCCAAGCTTTGAAGCTCAATTGGAGGCGGGTTATATAACTCAAACCCTTAAATGTTGTTATTGCATTCAAATCTCCATTATTTGTTGAACGTTTTGTTCTATTTGAAATTCCCTTGATCCATTGTTGTAATTATCATGAAAACGGCAGTAGCTTTTGAATGAATGAAGGTAGATGATGATGACATCATATTGGGCACGCAATCCAACAAGTTTCCCTTGCAAACGGTTTTGAAGATCTTGGTCCAAGCGGTTTCACCAAACCGTTTGGAGACCAAACGGTTTACAAACCGTTTGGAGTCTTGAACCCTAAACCATTTAGAAAGGTTGACCGTTTGGATGGGTTGGCCGTTTGAGGTCAGAACCCTAGTACATGTTGGATGAGGATCTAATGGTTTCAATTAATAGAATCAATGTATGGACAATCATCCAATTAGAAACCCTAATTGGGTTAAGTGCTGATTTTGCAATTGAATGATTTGAATCTTTGGGTTGATTAACCCAAACGGTCTCAAGACCGTTTGGAGATCACCCAAACGGTCTCAAGACCGTTTGTAGGTCAACCAAGACTGTTTGGAGATCTAGGGTTGAGTAGGGTTGAGTAGTTGAAGATCCGAAGATGTCAAATTGAAATGCAAGCAATAGCTAGTTTGATGAGCAATCCAATGATGCAAACCCTAATTGAACTTCACAAATTTTGATGATGGGATGGGCCAACTGTATCAAGACCGTTTGGAGGTCATCCAAATGACCTCAAGACCATTTGTGTGACGACAGTCACCAAACCGACAAACAAATCATCATTAATTAAGTGGAATTAAACATAAACAACAGATTAACAAAAATCACTAAAAATTTAAAACCATTTTGCAAAGAGTTTCATTCCAAAGAAAACTCTTACTGAAAGGTCCAAAACCTTATATACATCATTATTCACATTGTACATATCCGGTACATCTCATCTCGAGAATAACATATAACAGTTGCTTTACCAAACTATACATGAGAAACATAAAACCTCGAGGCACGTAAGCCAAAATCTCTTATTGATCATAAAACCAGTATGAACCAATTCCAAGGACCTGAGAGTACAGAGACGACACATAGGACTCATATCTACAAGCCATGATAGACAATACACTCAACCTGAGTTGTCACTGCTGCCTCAACTGTTGTTCTTCCTCTGCAGAAAGGTCTTCACCTCCTCGTGCACATCCACCTAAAAATTTAGGTCCCACGGGGGTGAGACAATTGTAATTGTCCCAGCGAGAGATATAACTCTCTACCGACCATATTATTATCACAGATTAAGCATTTATAAACTGAGCAGAGGTTCTTTTTATATTAACAAGCACGATAATTCACTATATGAACAGAATGAAGTAATATCCTTTCATAAGGAGAACATTGCATCTCCCCATGGTAGATTATAATTCATCTATCTGCTTTGTAAGGAATGTAAAGAAACATAAATAACATCTATCAACTAGAATGTATAACTGTATTGCACATCAAACAATGTTTCTCGTATTCGATCCTTAAGCAGATATACTACACGGCTGAACATATTTTACAATCACACTTATGCCCTGAGGAGATGAGGTATACCTCTCATACTCCAACCGACCACTGCGAAGTTGAAATCAGTACCATACATAGGTCGATGGAAGAGCCAGATTCCCATGACCTCCCACATCCCGGTCAGCGCGGGACCACAAGCAGGACTATGTCAACTGCTCAAAATAGCTTTTCAGGGTATACTAGGAACTTCACTATAGAGTTATAGCCCGTAGCATATACTCTCTTCAGGGATATGGCCCGTAGCCAATGCCTGGTATTATATTGAGGAGTCATGGCCCGTAGCCATACTCTTATCGGGGTATGGTCCGAAACCAATCCCGTACATAGGATATAGCCCGTATCCATTCCTATGGGGCATAAGGATATATTTTCCCAATTACCCCCACATATTCAAAAATATGCGTTCCGGGTTTTGCCGCGGAGCACCCGTTTCACCATCACCAAATTACTGACGATGATGGATCTATGGTCAGGGCTCTACATGATAAGATTTTACTTGATTGATTAAGTACATTACCATATTCTTTTAGCATCAGTCAAGTTTTCAAAACAAGAATTATTATGACAAATGATACAAAGAAACATGTAATACTTCCATCAAGTACTTTTCAAAACTTTAAAACACATGATACTTGGGATCTCAGTCTCTTATCACTTTACTGGGAATTCTCATCCCTTCACATCATCATTATCATGATTACTGGATCTGGGTATTCAAACTCTTAGATCATCACATGGTATTGTTACCTCTCTAACAGGTAATCATTACTTCTAGGTCCTTAGACCAATATATTCATTTCACTTGTTGTACAAGTATCCTCGTGGCTCACAAGGCCCATTAAACATCTTGTCAACTCTCACTAGGCAAAAACTATTCACATGACTCATAAGGCCCATTAAACATCTTTTCACCTCTCACTAGGCAACAACTATTCACATGGCTCACAAGGCCCATTAAACATCTTGTCACCTCTCACTAGGCAACAACTATTCACATGGCTCACAAGGCCCATTAAACATCTTGTCACCTCTCACTAGGCAACAACTATTCACATGGCTCACAAGGCCATTACTCATTATACTTTTATACAAGTATTTAACATGCCTTACAAGGCTTATGCAATAAAAGAATTACAACCTTCCCATCATTAGGGTTAGGGTTTCCCTTTCTTATTGATTAGGGTTTCTCTTACATATCATCACCCTTCATTAGGGTTAGGGTTTTCCATTATTAACCATTTAGGTTTTCAAGGTCATATTATCAATGATCAAACCCTATTTCATTGCTCTACACATCTAGGAGCAGACCTTGATATCATAAGTATTCAATCATACTTATTCATTCTCATCATTTATCATTAAATGAATCATCAACACAAGGTATGAGTTCCTCTCTCATCCTTACCAGGGTATGATTACATCAGACTTTATTAACTTGGCTTAACCCTTTCTCAAAGTATGTTAGCCCACACTTATCAAAGTGCATTAAACTTATTACATCTCAATGTAACATTTGACATAACACACTTTATGTGTTACTCATCCAAGTATATTGGATTTAAGGTACATCAACCTTGAAGTGCTAGATGTGATATATATCATGTCTTGATGTATCACTTCCCTCATCACTTTTAACTTTCTTAAGTTCATAAACTTATCTTGTATTAGGGTATTTCCCATCCTAATACTTTATGCACTAGCCCATCACATTTATTCTGTAGTGTATTGATCATAAGTCATACATTTGAATTGTCCAACCATCATAAATTGATATGGACTCATCTCAGGTTGAGACATTATTGATATATGATTAACCATTATCAACCACTCTAGGTGTTTCACCTATCAAGGTATTATCCACACCATTACTTGGTGTTACACTCATTACTCCTAAGAGTGTCTTACTCTCACCTTTACAAGGTATCTCGGGTTAGAAGTGTGCATATGTTCACCATATCGGGCAGTAAGTATATGAGCACTCACCCTATCGGGCTAGAAGTATATGAACATCACCCATACTGGGTTAGAGGTGTGTATATGTGTTACCCATATCGTGCATGCGGTATTAAGCCATCACCATGTCGGGCTAGACATCAACTAGGGTTGTGTATCGGGCTTCCATGTCGTGCAATAGCATTTGTTATTCTTTACTCATATTGGGTTACCCAAATTAGGGTTTCTTGTCAACTTACAAGTATTCATTCAACCTTGTATCGTGCATGGAGTCTATATTTAACTCCCTATCGTGCAAGCATCTTATGAAAGTATCTCATGCAACATCTTATGCAAGACATATCGGGCAAGTGATACCCATATCGGGTTATAACTACTTGTATTTATACTTGAACCCGATATCACTTTTACAAAGTGACACCATCTTCTTCAAGTTCTAGACCTTTGTTATAACTGATATAATTCATGGTAACAGGTTTAAGAAACTAATAGAACTCATAATTTCATCAACTATTTTAGGAAATTTCAGTATTAAAAGTATTTCACTAATTATAACAATTTAGGTGAAGAATAATAACATGGTTGAGTTCAAGTTATATAACCCGCCTTAAGAACCACTTCAAAGCTTCAAGGTCCAAAGCTCCATGTTCCTAAGGTTGAATATGACTTTATCAAAGGTCCAAGGCTCGTTCACAACTCCTTCATATACAAGGAATCACCATGGATAAGCAATTGGTGAAGAAGAAAAGAAAGGTAGATCATAACCCTAATTCCATGCTTCAATTCAAGCTTGAAGATAACTATATCTTACCTTAGGGTTAAGTTTTGAGTTCCTTTTCTCCTTGGCTAACACCCTACCACTTTTGGGAGATATGGACTTCCTCTTGGCCGACACAACTTTGCTTGTAGCCGATACCCCCTCACTTGTGGCCAAAATCACTTCAATTGGCCGATATCAACTTGCTATGGGCAATATCAACATGGTATGGCCGATATACTTGCTATGGCCGATACCCATGGCCTATGCACGATACTCTTGTGATCTTGCACGACATGCAACCCCTATTGCACTATATTATACTCACTTGCACGATATGTCACTCACTTGGAGTCAAAACACTTCACTCAATGGTCGATATCACCCTATATAGCCGATATCACCTACTTGGGCGATATGGTCTTGCCATGGGGGATATCCCAAGGCCCATGCACGATACCACAGCATCCCTTCATGATATTGGAGCTCTATGCACGATACCTTAGGATAGGAGGGTGGTAAGGGTCGCAAAATTGCACCAAGGGGTGAAACTAGGGGTATATATACTTGTTGTTCATGAAGAAAGGCAAAAAATGAGGTGTCAACATTTTGAGCTAGTAGGTGCCACATGTCATGCATGGGTGACACGTGTACATGCATGCATAAACATTTATATTGACATTCAAAAAGATTGATTATCATTTAGATATTCAAATTTTTCCATTGCTTTTCCATTTGGATAAGTCGTCTAGGTTTAATCACTATTTTATGTCAAGCCGATACACTTTTTCTAAGAAAACTTGTTGGCCGTCACACCTCACCTCCTTGAGGTGATTTGAACGATATGTCATTTTCCAAGAGTTCACAAAATGATATGAGGTTTGTCCTATGGCTCCTTGGCCGATAGGCACTCATATATAAGCTTTTCAACTTGATACAACTCAAGTTAAGCTTTCATATTCAACCATTTTCTTGGTCATTTCATCACCAAGAGTACCATCACTCATAATTGATTCAAACATGGTGTCTCATTCATTATATATCCTCAAAATGATACATATAGGAAGTAGGAACACTCTATTGGTGGTAATTTGCATATCAACCCCACATTGTGGGTAAATTACAATTTGTACCAAAATTGGTGCACAAGGTACCAACATTGTTCAAACAAGTTCAAACTTGGAATTTAGGCTTTCCACAAGCCACCACCTTGAATAATTATCTCAATAATGATTCTACAACACATGAGTCATGTTCAATATGTGACATTTTGCATTATAGCCCCTCAATTTGGGTAAATTGCACTTTGGTCCAAAATAAAGGAAAATTGCTCAAACAACATTCAATCGAGACCAAACTTGAAACATGTGTGTGTAACATGATAAAAAAGCACCTTAGAGGATTATATTAAAGTTATAATCAACTTAATTAGCAAAAACAAATTGGGTTACCTCATAACCCAGGTCAGGGTCGTTACAAGTTATAAACCCCTAACAAGGATTCCGTCCCCGAAATCCCAGGTAAATGAAGACAGATATTATTCATTCATCATACCATCAAGTCTCCACATAACATATTAATGTCATGGAGATGGCATAGAAATTTGATCAACACAAAGTTCTTCCACACAAGGTTATCATTGAATCTGTCACTTAGGGCACAAATTCCACTGTCTTTTTCATTATTGACTATAGAGTCAACTCTGTGTCAGGTAATACTTTTCTTAGTCTGAGAAACATCATACATACCTTATTTAACTCAGGTGTCAAACCTTACTAATTTGTCACCTTTCTCAACTTACAACTTTATGTGGCAGGATTCTTGATTCTGGGGAGTCTCCCATACTCCTCATTTAACATTTCACTTTTAAAGGAAAGACCAAAGTTATGTTCTGTCACCCACTTGTGACTACAAGTATTATCATGCATCTGTCGTGCCACCCAAATCTACTGACACAACACTAAACGTTCTTATGACTTATATCAATTATCCCTTTAATTGTTTATTTTCTTATCGTAAGGAGAGGCTACTTATTAAAGAAGAGATATCTTAGAGGTATCTCTAGATGTTATGTATAAACTGCCTCAACAATCTGAATAGGGATATTCTAGGAAGTTATCTTTAGCTTGATCAACTTTTCCAAAACAAATCTACTATTGTTCCTTCAACTCATACATCTTTGTTGATGTCATGTTTATGCGGGACATAAACCCCTAACATATGGTATCCATACTACTATATGTAACTAGACTAATTTCAAAGCTGGCCCTTCTAGGTAACCAAACATTACTCCTTGTCAGAAATCATGTTCTCATTTCTCATATCATTGAAAGTTCTTGGATGCTAGGATTCTTTACCTTGGTATCCATTGTATGTGCCAAAAACACATTACATCATCATCTTTCTTTCATCTTGGGACATTACTTATTACACCTATCTTAATCTTAGAACCAAAGTCTAAGACAAATTGATACTTTTCTAAGTATCCATCAATGGATTATTTCTAATCCATGCACATCAAGTGTCATAGTACTCACTTGATTGCCATGTCCCTCAAAGGAAAGAACACAAAGAAACATATTCCTTTTATCACCCCATCATCATCCAGGGTTATTTATCAAAGAGAAGAGATTATCATCTCCTCTGATTATTTCATGATCTTTGAACTATTCATGAGTCATTTACTCGTGTCTAATCCTAGGTTCCTTGCCATCAACATAGAAATTATAAGGATGATTACATATCATTATTCCTTTCTTTGTTATTGTCTAACATGTTCATGAACATTTTGTGATTTTATCACATTTCCCATTTCCACATCATGGGAAAAGATCTTTACTATTCACACATGCTTTATCTGACAGGGATCATCTCCTTTGTTCTAATTCTCTTATCATGAGGATTATACTTTTCATTTCCTCATACATACAAATTGATCTGAGATCATCTCAGATTCCACTTTATTGCACTTAGGATGTGATATACATGTCCATACCATATTTCTAGTTTAGTTATACTCACTAGATTGTCTCAGAATGACTACTTGATCAGAGTAATCAGAAAGATAACAATCTAAGAGTTCCATACTTGCCCTATCTCCAATAATTATATACCTATCCAGAGTATACAAGTACTGAGATTAGGTAGTATGCACTTTATGTACTTTCATATTCCTTACTTTTTGTATCATCACAAGCATAGGATTTATCATCCCTGGATTTTCTCCAGGAATTACCTCTATACCTCATCCTCTTTCACACGGATAAGAACAATTATAAAGCATTTAAAAGAATACTGAACATAATATAAATTATGGTTCTCATATTTCTTCCCTATGTCCCCATAGGACAATCAATAGGGAAATCTGTAACAGCAATCCTTTTTATGATTATCATATAATCATCAAGATAAGGCATATCAAAATGAAAAGATCTATATAACTATTATCCCTTGCGATCATCTACCGCTTTAGGTTGACTCAACACATAGATTCTAGCTGTTTTATGTTGTTGCTTTTGCATTTTCACATTATTGGGTTGTAACTTTCATAAGCCTTGCCGAGTCTACCTCGTTTGTTGAATCATTTCCTCCCTTCTTTTGAACAAAAGGGTTTAGTATGCTCAACATGTCCATAACTATAGCATGTCTTGTCCTCGTACCATGGTCTTATCAGTCTTATTACCGATGTAGAGACTAAGCCATGGGTTCTTACAGGTGAAAAGTTAAGACCCTTGCCTTTACTTAGTGGCTACTTCCCTGGTACACTAGGCATTTATTGCATTGATGGCACCAAAAACTTTGGTTTTTTTAGAACAACTAGGCACATGTCTCTAGAATTGTAGAGACCTTTCCTTATTTCTTAACTTATTGCCCCATCTTGGGCATTACCATCGCAGATATACTATCTGTCTATACTTATGGCAGAGTCTATTTTCTTTCCATATGCTAATCCTTTCCACATTTTTCACTGTTCCAACATGACTATGTCATTCAGGAACCTTTTCAAAGCCCAAAGTTTCTACATTGAGGACTGGTAACCTAGGTTGTAATGCTAGTATCTAGTCTACTATATGCGTCACTATTGTCCTAACCTACCCAACAAGAGCATAAACATAGGATTCTCTATCCTGATCGGGTCATGATGGGAATTCTCAGGCATTCATTCTTCTCTTGCCTGATCCCTTGCACCCTTTCCTGGTGCAACAACATTGCCCTCAACAATGTATTCCTCGTGTTCCCCAGTCATTTATAAACTTCACCCTTTCTTCTGCACAAGCAGAAGTCACTATAGGGTATACTGGAGGACACTAACACAGACTCAACACCTTAGTCCTATGTCTCTGTAGACTCAGCGAACCTTAAGCTCTGATACCAAACTTTGTGATGATAGTCACCAAACTGACAAACAAATCGTCATTAATTAAGCGGAATTAAACATAAACAACAGATTAACAAAAATCACTAAAAATTTAAAACCATTTTGCAAAGAGATTCATTCCAAAGAAAACTCTTACTGAAAGGTCCAAAACCTTATATACATCATTATTCACATTGTACATATCCGGTACATCTCATCTCGAGAATAACATATAACAGTTGCTTTACCAAACTATACATGAGCAACATAAAACCTCGAGGCACGTAAGCCAAAATCTCTTATTGATCATAAAACCAGTATGAACCAATTCCAAGGACCTGAGAGTACAGAGACGACACATAGGACTCATATCCACAAGACATGATGACGCAAATTTACCGTGCGCAGAAATGCAAGTGAATGCGTCGAAGTAGTACATGCCTTTGTGAGGCCCGAGTCGAACTCAGGGATACGTGAAATCGTCAGAGACTCCTACTAACTACTTACGATCAACTAAGCCGATTAAAAGGTTGAGAATTGTTGTTAAAATTAAAAGAAAATAAAAATAAAACAAAACAAGCAATCGATTAAATGTTGGTTTAATCAATTCAAAAGGAGATCTTTAGGATTGCGGTTTCACCGTGGGTTTTCATTGTATTAAATTCTATATAGTTATTCAATTTTATCTCTTTATCCGGGTAGTGGCCTGAAATCAGAATTGCCCATTGTCGTGGTACAATTCACTACCTATGTCTAGGTCGGTTCCACCGTCGTAGTAACCTATACCCTAAACTAGGTGCATTAGAAACGACCTCTCGGTATCCACCATTAATCTTACACCACCTTGTTCAAGGGATTTGTCAATTAATGTAAATTCTGTCTCTTTTCAACCGTTAATTCTTCTTTCAAAGCAATTAAGGGCATTAGATTATTATTATGGTGATCAAGCATAACAATATATTGGAGAAAACGAAACTATACCACAGATTTAAGAGATAAGATATGAATTACTATTATAAAATCGTCATACAATGAATCCCCAGGCTACTCCCGGTCCTAAAGACAAAAGGGATTAGCCTCACATGTTCATCTCAGAGTACAATGTGGAGAAGAAAGAGGGAAACATGAAGAAAAACGCGATTGAGTGGTGAAACCCCTGAACAGAGAAGATCCAATCGATCCTTGGCGTAGAATACGCGTTCTCCCGCCTTTCGGTGGTGGAAATCGTCTTCTTCAGCGTCTGGATCGGCTGGGGCGTGCTCTCGGCTCCGTTCTTCTCTCCTTCCTCTCTGGGATGCGTCCAGCAACTAATGACCTCCCCCCCAGTCAAGGGCTCCGTCATTAGGTATATCTCCCGAATTAGGTCGCCAATTAACCACGGCCATCCGATTAGGATTAATCTGAAACCAACTCATATCTGACGGTGTCGATACCATAGACGCGGGTCGATGGTATCGACCTAGCGTTATAGCGGCAATCCTTCTTTTCTTTTGTCTGTGCGCCTGATGTCATCTCGATACCATCGATGCGGGTCGATGGTATCGACGAACCTGTAGCGACGATTTTATCGTTTTGTGTCACTGTAGCTCCACCAGTCGATAGTATCGACATTTTGGTCGATAGTATCGACGCACTTCTCGCCAGCAACCTGATGGTATCTCGATACCATCGACATCCCTGTCGATAGTATCGACTTTCTTCTGGTCCTTGCGGCTGGAAACCTGTGGTCCGGTCGATGGTATCGACCACCGTCGATGGTATCGACGATAGCAGATACTTGTTTTTCCTAAAATTAACACACAAAACCACATAAGTTCACACAAAATATATTCTTTTGATAATTAATACTCAAAATGTTTAAATAAAAGGGAATTTGACATAAAGAAGTAGCATAGACCTAAATGAATGAATTATGCAACATTAACCATGAAAATGACTAATAAGTGCATAAAACACCTATCAAACAAGTCTCTAAATGCGACTCAAAATCATCGCATCAAACTCCCCTAAGCTTGAACATTGCTTGCCCTCGAGCATCTAAACCTTAGAATAGAATTGCCAGAGTCAACTAAAGAATAAAGCATCACAACAAACATCCCATATGACTCCCACCAGACATTCACATACCGGCCCTCGCTAACCACAAAATGATAATTACCCTAAAGGCGACAGTAATCATCCATAAAAAATATTAACCTCAAAACTGATGAACATTATCACATAAGGCAGTTAACATAATAAACTTCTCCGGTCCAGACTTAGTGCATCTTGTGATCTCCTATACTACGTTGCTCTCCCTAACTACGATCTACATGGAAGCAGTTCTCCTGATATTCATTAGTGAGGAGAAATTCATGGTGGCCTACCAATCCGAGCAACGGGTGGATGAAATAGGTGGCTCATGGAAGAAGTGGAAGTATTATACGATTTCAACATGCATAAAACAAAACTACCCTAAATGATGCAAATGCACATGAAAAATGCCCTAATGCCTAAGATTAGGTGGAATGATGCATGCACTAACTATCCGTCTCAAAGCGAGATGGATATCTAATGAAGCTACATCATGTACTCGCTTATCTTGAAATACAGGTGAGATTATATTCCTTTCTCCTTCTTATTCTTGTTGCTTCTGAATAACTTTTTTTTTCAATTTCAGATTTTTTTTCTTTCTTTTTTTCATTTCAAACCCTTATATCCATAATTGGAAAAGAATACTTATTCGGCTTATTTTTTCTACATAACTCAATATTTGCACTATTTGGAAGGTATGGAACAATTGAATTCACCATTAAAGAATAAATAAGGTACATGACATACTTTATGCTTAAACGTTATGAATGCAACTACATGACATGCACCTAAGGGTAATGTGCATGTATACCTATTCTAATTTTTTTTTTCTTATTTTTCATGCAAACATATGAAGGTAGCTGCAATGCAAGTCCTATATACATGCCATGCAATCAAAAAGGTTAAAACCGTACTTTACTTCCAAATCTTAGGTGGATTGTGAAAAGCAATGAGGTGGACAGATCACAAGACTAATTGACTGAACCTTAGAAAAATATTATATGTCCCTCCTTACTGACCTGTGTTGTAGTCAAGAGGTATTTTCTCTTTTACTTCCAATTAAAGTCTCATTATCATTTGGTCAGTTTAGGCTCAAACAACCATTTCCGTGCACTTTCATGAATCATTAGGAAAATACAGTTGTGATTTTCTGTTTAAAAGTTGACAAAACCAATCATTTTCTAAGTTAAGTGATCAAGGTTAAACAACACTAAAGCTTGTGAACACTCAAAAATTTTTAGTTTCCCTCAATTCCCCATGCACATGCAACTAAGATGACTCAACATTAAATACATCCACGATTACACTAGATAGATGTGGATCCTAAAACAAACTAAAATTGTAGGAAACAAAAGCAATAAAACTAAAAACAGAAAAAAATGAAAGATATAGTTGTTCCAACACCCCCCCTAAGCTTGAATTCGACTATGGCCTCATAGTCAAAAACAATCTTAAAGGTTGGAATAGAGATACCACTTTTACTCTTTAGGTGGAGGCGGGTACTGTAGAGCCGTAGGGTCCCAAGACGGATACTCCCCCTGGAAGCTTGGATCAAACTGGGCCCTAGGTGGAGGTTGTGGATAGCCTCCAAAGTAATTTTGGCTCCAATAGTGGTCGTAAAAGGGTTGTTGTTGTATCTCCATCCGTTGCAACTGATCATGAATGTGCTGTTGGTTGTCAAGGAGAAGACGCTCATTCTCGAACATCGCCCATTGATTGTCTAGTAGTCGGTTTGTAGTGTCTTTAATACCAGTGTACATCGCCATGTGATGCTGCTGTGTCTGCTGTATGTCTTGCAGCATAGCATACATGCCCTGCATCGAGTAGGCATCCTTGCTTGGCTGCGAGGGCGGTGGTGGTGGTGGAGGCTGTGATGATGAAGATGCACCCGGATGCATCTGAGGACGCTTCTGTGGTGCCACTCGAGCCCGAAGAGGTGTGAAAGCCTCCTCTTCCTCTTCAGCCTCGTTGTCATTGTCGTTGCCGCCGTCTTCATCGGAGTCGGCGATGGCTATGATAGGCCATCGGAAGTGTTGCGCCCCTTTGATGTTGAAGACTGGATCGGGAAGCGAGCATTCTTGGTACGCGTGGTTGACGTGGCAGTGCGCATACGCCAAACCATCTCAAAGAAGGATGAGATTGGAGCGGTGCAGATGTTGCAAGTTCACCTTGCTCCTGGTAGATAGAGGAGTAAGCTGCTGAAAGTTCAAACCAAGGTAAGCGGCTAGCTTGGTGATAAGCCCGCCAAAGTGAATCGGCGCTTTTCGTGTACTCATCTTCACCGCTAAAACTCTCTACAAAAAGAAGGCTCCCCAATTGCATTCTTGACGTTTCAGGAGCTTATACAAGAAGAATAAGTTCGTCTCCTGAAACTTGCTGAGGGCCAAATCACCCCGAGCAAACAATGTAGAATTGAGCATCCGGTGAAGTATCCAGACAAAAGGGTGCTCGAAATCAGCTACCACAACATTATGGTAGCTCACTGACTTACCCGGCGGCATCGTCACCAGCTCGGCAAAGATGGCATCATAGTCGGTGCGGTTGTCCGGTCGCCGGTAATCATGTTGCGAGTGATTCCAGTTGAAGATCCTGTTGAACTGCCGGAGTGTAAGGGTATAGTTGATGTTGTACAGCTGGAAAGACACCTGGCCCTTGATCCACTCACGGTCAGTGGTGATGACGTCGTTAGGTACGACGCAGACGTCCAGTGACGCCATGAACTCAGCCATCAACTTCTTGTAAGTAGGCCACTCGCCGAAGAACGGCTGGCCATCAACATGAAACTCGAACTCGTCAGGCCGTCTTCCTGTGTGTCGGGTCTGTCCCTTCAAGACGTAGGCAAGGTTCGCATCAAACCTGAGGTTGCTAATGGTTTCTCGTTCAACATAACGGGTCGGCTCAATCTTCCTCTTTAGAATCTCCTCGTATATCTTCTTCACCTCCGCGGATGGATGAATCAGCCGTGGGCGTGCAACTGACGCGGTCAGAGGTGGCACGAACTCCGGGATGTCCATCGGGTTCGCGCGGGAAGACGACGCACCAGCTACGTGCACCATGATTGCGAGAGAAAGGAGAACAGAAAGGGAGCTCGGTGAAGATCGGAGAATCGAATCTCCGCTCGATGAATAACTAGCTCGATGTTGCTCGTCGTCGGGCTTGGACAGCTCTGGAACACGCTCGTCACAAGTGGAGGAAGATTGCACTAAAGGTGTGATGTCATCTGACGCAAATACTCCTCATATATAGCCATGGCCAATACTACTGTCTTCCCGTCGATACCATCGATGCGAGTCGATGGTATTGACTCGGGTAGCACGATCCGTCCTCCGCGAGTATCGACGGTCGTCGATGGTTGGATCTGTGGGGCCCGGATTGCTGACTCGTCAATACTATTGACGCGGGTCGATAGTATCGACCCATCCCCCAGATTGACTTCTTGGCTGCTGCGATCGCCGGTGATCTTTCCTCGCGGATCGTTGACGTGGCGTGTCAATACTATCGACGCGAGTCGATAGTATCGACTCTCTGATTAGGGCAAACCCTCGCAAGGCCCAGCCGCCGCCTTCTTTACATAAATATGTCGATACCATCGACACGCCCGTCGATGGTATCGACTTTACTGAGACGATTTGTTCTAAAAATCTTCAGAGATCTCGATAGTATCGATAGCCATGTCGATACCATCGACCTTTTCTTGCGATCTGCCTGTTGGTATGTCGATACCATCGACGAGGCCATCGATGGTATCGACGCAGTGCGATTCCTGCAGCCGCCAACCTGTACCATGGTCGATACCATCGACACAAGGGTCGATGGTATCGACTTTGCCTCAGCCCTGCACATGTAACAAACGATCACGGTATCTTTTTTACACTACAAACTAAGTGAAAACAAATTAAACTACGAATGTAAATGAACTAAACTAAGGTACAAATGGTTGGGTTGCCTCCCAACAAGCGCCCTTAGTTAACGTCTTAGGCTAGATGACTTGAATCACATTATGCATCCGAAAGTGAAATGAGTTTGACCTCATTCACCTTCCTTGTGTAATCTTAGCCAAAATATAGCTTCAACCTCTGTTCGTTCACCAAAAATGTAGTCTCACCATCGCGCACCAAGATTGCGCCATGTGCTTTGACCTCTTCCACCGTAAATGGTCCACTCCACCGGGATTTTAGCTTCCCGGGATGCAACTTCAGCCTTGAATTGAACAACAACACATGATCTCCCTTCTTGAAGGTGCGCATCTGAATGTGGCGATCGTGGATCAACTTAGTGTGCTCCTTGTATATCCGAGAGTTCTCATATGCAGTCATCCTTATCTCATCCAATTCATTTAATTCAAGCAATCTCTTCTTCCCCGCCTCATCATAACTCAAGTTGAGCTTTCTTAGCACCCAATGTGCTTTGTGCTCTAACTCCACCGGTAAATGACAAGCCCGGCTGTACGCCAACCTAAAAGGTGTGGTGCCTATAGGTGTTTTGTATGCCGTCCTATATGCCCACAATGCATCCGGAAGTAAGGCACTCCAGTTCTTCCTCATGGAAGCCACTGTACGCTCCAAGATTTTCTTAATTTCATGATTGGAGACCTCCACCTGTCCTTGAGTTTGCGGGTGATACGGGGTACCTATGTTATGTTTGACCCCGTATTTCTTGAACAATGCCGAAAACTTTTGATTCCTAAAGTGCGTACCCCCATCACTGATGATCATTCGGGGCACTCCAAACTTGTAGAAGATATTTTCTTTAACAAACCTGCACACTACAGAAGAATCATTAGTCGTTGTGGGTATTGCTTCTACCCACTTCGACACATAATCAACAACTAAGAGGATATATAAATTCAAATTTGAGGACACAAAGGGCCCCATGAAATCTATACCCCATAAATCAAATACCTCAACCTCTTGGAAAACATTTAGGGGCATCTCCTGTCTCTTTGAAATGTTACTCGCCCTTTGGCAGGAATCACATTGTCTCACGAACTCATAGGCGTCTCTAAACAAGGTATGCCAATATAGGCCACTTTCCAACACTTTTGCAGCCGTACGAGAGTTCGCATGGTGTCCTCCTGTAGGTAGAGTGTGGCAGTGATGAAGAAAACTCTCGTACTCCTCCTCAGGTACACACATGCGTAGAACACCATCCCTACATTGCTTCAAAAGAATGGGGTCATCCCAAAAATAATAACGTAGAGAATGGAAAAATTTCTTCTTCTCTTGATATGTCCAATCTTCTGGGATGATCCTGCAAGCAAGATAATTCACGATATATGAAAACCAAGGATCTTTAGAATTCACTTTCAACAATTGTTCATCCGGAAATGTCTCGGTTATGGGTATGTGTAAATCTTTTTCATCCACCCTCTCTAACCTAGACAAATGATCCGCCACGACATTTTCAATCCCCGCCTTGTCTTTAATTTCGATATCAAATTCTTGTAGGAGCAAGATCCACCTAATCAATCTAGGTTTGGCATCTTTTTTCTCCATCAAATATTTAACAGCGGCGTGATCAGTCCAAACAACTACTTTCGATCCAACTAAATATTGCCTAAATTTTTCAAAAGTGAAAACAACGACAAACAATTCTTTTTCAGTAGTTGTGTAATTTAATTGAGCATCATTCAAAGTCTTAGAAGCATAAAAGATTACAGCGGGTTTATTGTCCACCCGCTGTCCCAACACAGCTCCTACAGCAAAATCCGATGCGTCACACATGAGTTCAAACGGCTTAGTCCAATCCGGTGTTTGAACAACCGGTGCGAAAATCAATTTCTCCTTCAGCACGTTGAACGCGTGTAAACATTTGTCATTGAAATTAAAAAATGGCATCTTTCTCGAGAAGCTCAGATAGAGGTTTGGCGATTTTAGAGAAATCTTTTATGAACCGACGATAAAATCCGGCGTGTCCTAAGAAGCTTCTCACCCCTTTTACCGAATTTGGTGGGGGCAATTTAGAAATTACTTCAATTTTAACCGGATCTACCTCCAAGCCTTTGCTAGACACTTTATGTCCTAGCACTATCCCTTCACTCACCATCATATGACATTTCTCCCAGTTGAGGACCAAATGTGTGTCCTCACGTCTCTGTAACACCTTATCCAAATTATAAAGGCATTCATCAAACGAAGCACCATAAACTGAAAAATCATCCATAAAGACTTCTAGACATCGTTCTACCATATCAGAAAAAATGGCGAGCATACAACGCTGAAAAGTCACTGGTGCATTGCATAATCCAAAGGGCATGCGGCGATACGCGAAAGTTCCATAGGGACAAGTGAAAGTAGATTTCTCTTGGTCCTTAGGATCAATCGAAATCTGATTGTATCCTGAATACCCATCCAGAAAGCAGAAATGAGATCGGCCGGCTAAGCGCTCTAGAATTTGATCAATAAATGGTAGAGGAAAGTGATCCTTTAGCGTAGCGACATTAAGACGTCGGTAATCAATACAAACTTGCCACCCAGTTACCAAGCAGGTGGTGATAGGTTCATTTAAAATATTTTGAGTGACAGTTATACCCCCCTTTTTAGGGACTACCTGCGTGGGACTTACCCATGTCGAGTCTAAAATCGCATAGATGATACCTGCAGAGAGAAGCTTAATCACCTCTTTCTTCACCACCTCCATCGTGCTCAGATTCAGTCGACGTTGCGGTTGGATCACCGGCTTGGCTCCCTCCTCGAGCCGAATCTTATGCTGACACAAGGTAGGGGAAATCCCCTTGATATCAGCAACATACCACCCAAATGCTCCCCGGTGGTTCTTCAGCACTAACAACAATTGGTCTTCCTCTTCCGCACTCAGATGTGTAGAAATGATCACAGGTAACTTTTCTTCCTCAGCTAGAAAGGCGTACTTAAGATGCGGTGGAAGTGGCTTTAACTCTAACTCTGGCGGGCTGATCAAGGATGATTGAAGTGGAGGGGGAAGTTCACCTAAATCTTCATAATACCTCGCATAGAAGCATGGAAGCATTTGAAGCAACTTGGCACACTCCTTGAGTGATTTTCTTCTCATCCAATCATGAGTGATGTTGACTAAACAAGCCTCCAATGGTAAGTCCAGATATGCATCGAAAACTGAATTTTCTATAGCATCATCCTCCATAGAGGGAGGAATGTCCTCATTCTCATCATTCGGGAACCCGACAGCCTTGCAAAGGGATACTACTTTGGTCTGCTCCATGATGTCTACAGCCAAAGTCCCTTTGTCCACCTTGCTCATTACATGAGCCATATCTAGAAATGGCTTCCCTAGACAAAGTGATATGGTATTATCAAAATGTTTTACCATGTGGCATTGCTCCTTGGATTTAGGTGAAGTGGCGCTGGAAGGCATGACCATTTCAAATCGGTCATCGGCTATACCCAAGGTCAACCGACCTCTCCCCATCTCGAGTATCATCTCGGCTATAGCTTGGAATGGTCTTCCGAGTAGTAGCTCATTGCCTTGTTCATCTTGCATCTCCATGATGACAAAATCTGCAAGAAATACAAATCTATCCACTTTCACAAGTACATCTTCAAAAATCCCATACAGTTTCACCACAGAGTTATCCACCAATTGAATTGTCATGTTGCTTGGCCTTGACTCCTTTAATCCCAACTTCTTGAATGTAGAAAGGGGCATTAAATTGATGCTTGCTCCTGAGTCACATAATGCATCACCAAATTTGACTTTCCCGATATAGCATGAAATGTTGAAACAACCCGGATCTTGCCTCTTTGGTGGCAATGTGCCCATAATGAAGGCACTCACTTGTTCCTTAAGCACAACTACTTCAGTGTCCGGAATTTTTCTTTTCTTGGTGATGATATCCTTCAAAAATTTCCCGTAAGACGGAATTTTCTCAGTAGCTTTCAATAGAGGGATGTTGACTGAAAGCTTTCTAAAACGGTCTAAGAACTTTTTGAATTGGGCGTCTACCTTCCTTGCCTTAGCACTGTTTGGATAAGGAACCGGGACAGCCTGTGCCCTTTGATGCGGTGGCACATAGGGTGTCTTTTTCTGAGGATCCTCCTCCTCTGCAATAGGGTCTTCAGTGACATCCACAACTGTGTCATCAACTGGTTCTGTGACCGGTACGGGAAACTCCTCGGTGGTCTCACCTTCAGCTTCAGCTTGGGGTTTGCTTGCTTCATCGGCCCTGGGATTTAACAATTTCTTGCCACTTCTTAGCAAGATGGCCTTCGCTTGTTGGTTTCCTCCTGGGACATTAGTATTTCCCAGGAAACATGGATGTGCCGGCTTCTTCAAACTGGCTATCTCCACAGCCATCTATGCCATAGATGTCTCTATTGTCCTCATTTGAGCCCCATGGCTCTGCAGTGTCTGCCCGAATTGGTTCATGAACTCCCCTTGTTGCTTTATTTGCTGGCCGAAAGTAGCCATGAGTTCTTGATTTTGCTTTATCACTTGATTGAGCAGATCTGTGCTCTTATCCTCCGCTACTGGCTGGGGTTTAGCATCCGGATCCTGCAAGAAGTTATTTGGATCCTTCCAGGAGAACTTCTTGTCTTTCCTCCATGCATAGTCGTTATTCCTGTAGCCTTGCTGCTGCCTCATGAATTTCACTGGAGCCTCGTCCTCAGACTCAGTATCCTCCTTTGCAAGCAATTTCTTTGCGAGAATATCCATCTTCTCATTCAGCTCCTTTATTGCTTTAGATTCACCTAATACTCGAACCTGCTCCACGGCGCCTCTTTCACCCCATGATTATTTCTTAGCCATATTCTTTAGGATCTCCCAACATCTAGTGTCTGTATTATTCAAGAAGAATCCAGAACCAGCTGAATCGAGGTTGCTTCTATCATGCTCAGAGAGAGAAAAATAGAAGATCTTGACTTGGGTCTCCTTATCAAGCCCATGATGCGGGCATCGCCTGAGCATGATCTGAAACCTTTCCCAGGTCTCAGAATAGGTCTCTCCTGCTTGTTGGGTGAAGTTGTGGATCTTTCTGATCATGTCATTGGTCTTCTCAGGCGGAAAGAACCTCTCGAAGAAAACCTCCACCATGTGGTCCCAAGACTCCACATATTCATCGTCCAAGTTATGTAACCATTCTCGCGCAATTCCCGCTAACGAACTCGAGATGAGCTTCAAGTAGAGCACATATTGTGGAAATCTGTCGATTTTTATCATATCACAATTCTCCATGAATTGACTTATGTGCGCGACGGAGTCTTCATTTTTGAGCCCATGAAAAGCATTAGACTTCACCAAGTTGATTAGAGCCGGATCAATCTTGTATGTCGGAATATTCACCGCTTTCTTCTTGATCGGTCCCTTAGAAGCAGATGAGGAAGAAGCCTTGATCTTCTCCCATATTATCTGTGGCTCATCCATCTCTTCTTGTTCGGGTTCAGAAATTATATCCTCCATATGGTCTTGATTTTACTCGCCTTCGTCTTCCGATCACGGTAGCGGAACATCTGGTGCTTGTCTCGTGTAGTCTGTACTACGTGTATGCACCATGCACAGTACCTGCAAATAGAATACTTAAATTTAGTACAGTGCTTGACGATTGCAAATATTTAGAAAATAAATTATAACTTTTTTTTTGGAATGATAAAAAAAATGTGGCCTAGAGTGGCCGCTCGCAGCACTCGAAGTGCCGACAATTTGCCGTATCCCCGACAACGGTGCCAAAAACTTGACGCAAATTTACCGTGCGTAGAAACGCAAGTGAATGCGTCGAAGTAGTACAAGCCTTTGTGAGGCCCGAGTCAAACTCAGGGATACGTGAAATTGTCGGAGACTCCTACTAACTACTTACGATCAGCTAAGCTGATTAAAAAGTTGAGAATTGTTGTTAAAATTAAAAGAAAATAAAAATAAAACAAAACAAGAAATTGATTAAATGTTGGTTTAATCAATTCAAAAGGAGATCTTTAGGATTGCAGTTTCACCGCGGGTTTTCATTATATTAAATTCTATATAGTTATTCAATTTTATCTCTCTATCCGGGTAGTGGCCTGAAATAAAAATTGCCCACTGTCGTGGTACAATTCACTACCTATGTCTAGGTCGGTTCCACCGTCGTAGTAACCTATACCCTAAACTAGGTGCATTAGAAACGACCTCTCGGTATCCACCATTAATCTTACACCGCCTTGTTCAAGGGATTTGTCAATTAATGTAAATTCTGTCTCTTTTCAACTGTTAATTCTTCTTTCAAAGCAATTAAGGGCATTAGATTATTATTATGGTGATCAAGCATAACAATATATTGGAGAAAACGAAACTATACCACGGATTTAAGAGATAAGATATGAATTACTATTATAAAATCATCATACAATGAATCCCCGGGCTACTCCCGGTCCTAAAGACAAAAGGGATTAGCCCCGCATGTTCATCTCAGAGTACAATGTGGAGAAGAAAGAGGGAAACATGTAGAAAAACATGATTGAGTGGTGAAACCCCTGAACGGAGAAGATCCAATCGATCCTTGGCGTAGAATACGCGTTCTCTTGCCTTTCAGTGGTGGAAATCGTCTTCTTCAGTGTCCGGATTGGCTGGGGCGTGCTCTCAGCTCCGTTCTTCTCTCCTTCCTCTCTGGGATGCGTCCAACAACTAATGACCTCCCCCCCAGTCAAGGGCGCCGTCATTAGGTATATCTCCCGAATTAGGTTGCCAATTAACCACGGCCGTCCGATTAGGATTAATCTGAAACCAACTCATATCTGACGGTGTCGATACCATCGACGCGGGTCGATGGTATCGACCTAGCGTGATAGCGACAATCCTTATTTTCTTTCGTCTGTGTGCCTGATGTCATCTCGATACCATCGACACGGGTCGATGGTATCGATGAACCTGTAGCGACTGTTTTATCGTTTTGTGTCACTGTAGCTCCACCAGTCGATAGTATCGACATTTTGGTCAATAGTATTGACGCACTTCTCACCAGCAACTTGATGGTATCTCGATACCATCGACATCCCTGTCGATAGTATCGACTTTTTTCTGGTCCTTGTGGCTGGCAACCTGTGGTCCGGTCGATGGTATCGACCACCGTCGATGGTATCGACGGTAGCAGATACTTGTTTTTCCTAAAATTAACACACGAAACCACATAAGTTCACACAAAATATATTCTTTTGATAATTAATACTCAAAATGCTTAAATAAAAGGGAATTTGACATAAAGAACTAGCATAGACCTAAATGAATGAATTATGCAACATTAACCATGAAAATGACTAATAAATGCATTAAACACCTATCAACCAAGTCTCTAAATGTGACTCAAAATCATCGCATCACATGACAAATAGTACACTCAACCTGAGCTGTCACTGCTACCTTAGCTGTTGTTCTTCCTCTGCAGAAAGGTCTTCACCTCCTCGTGCACGTCCACCTAAAAATTTGGTTCCCATGGGGGTGAGACAATTGTAATTATCCCAGCGAGAGATATAACTCTCCGTCGACCATATTATTATCACAGATTAGGCATTTATAAATTGAGCAGAGGTTCTTTTTATATTAACAAGTAGGATAATTCACTATATGAACAGAATGAAGTAATCTCCTTTCATAAGGAGAACATTGCATCTACCCATGGTAGATTATAATTCATCTATCTGCTTTGCAAGGAATGTAAAGAAACATAAATAACTTCTATCAACTAGAATGTATAACTGTATTGTGCATCAAACAATGTTTCTCGTATTCAATCCTTAAGCAGATATACTACACGGCTGAACATATTTTACAATCACACTTATTCCCTGAGGAGATGAGGTATACCTCTCATACTCCAACCGACCACTGCGAAGTCGAAATCAGTACCATACATAGGTCAATGGAAGAGCCGGATTCCCATGACCTCCCACATCCCGGTCAGCACGGGACCACAAGCAGGACTATGTCAACTGCTCAAAATAGCTTTCTAGGGTATGCTGGCAACTTCTCTATAGAGTTATAGCCTGTAGCATATATTCTCTTCAGGGATATAGCCCGTAGCCAATGCCTGGTATTATATTGAGGAGTCATGGCCCGTAGCCATACTCTTATCGGGGTATGGTCCGAAACCAATCATGTACATAGGACATAGCCCGTAGCCATTCCTATGGGGCATAAGGATATATTTTCCCAATTACCCCCACATATTAAAAAATATGCGTTCCGGGTTTTGCCGCGGAGCACCCGTTTCACCATCACCAAATTACTGACGATGATGGATCTATGGTCACGGCTCTACATGATAAGATTTTACTTGATTGATTAAGTACATTACCATATTCTTTTAGCATCAGTCAAGTTTTCAAAACAAGAATTATTATGATAAATGCTAAAAAGAAACATGTAATACTTCCATCAAGTACTTTTCAAAACTTTAAAACACATGATACTTGGGATCTTAGTCTCTTATCACATAACTGGGAATTCTCATCCCTTCACATCATCATTATCATGATTACTGGATCTGGGTATTCAAACCCTTAGATCATCACATGGTATTGTTACCTCTATAACAGGTAATCATTACTTCTAGGTCCTTAGACCAATATATTCATTTCACTTGTTGTACAAGTATCCTCGTGGCTCACAAGGCCCATTAAACATCTTGTCACCTCTCACTAGGCAAAAACTATTCACATGGCTCACAAGGCCCATTAAACATCTTGTCACCTCTCACTAGGAAAAAACTATTCACATGGCTCACAAGGCCCATTAAACATCTTGTCACCTCTCACTAGGCAACAACTATTCACATGGCTCACAAGGCCCATTAAACATCTTGTCACCTCTCACTAGGCAACAACTATTCATATGGCTCACAAGGCCCATTAAACATCTTGTCACCTCTCACTAGGCAACAACTATTTACATGGCTCACAAGGCCATTACTCGTTATACTTTTATACAAGTATTTAACATGCCTTACAAGGCTTATGCAATAAAAGAATTACGACCTTCCCATCATTAGGGTTAGGGTTTCCCTTTCTTATTGATTAGGGTTTCTCTTACATATCATCACCCTTCATTAGGGTTAGGGTTTTTCATTATTAACCATTTAGGTTTTCAAGGTCATATTATCAATGATCAAACCCTAATTCATTGCTCCACACATCTAGGAGCAAACCTTGATATCATAAGTATTCAATCATACTTATTCATTCTTATCATTTATCATTAAATGAATCATCAACACAAGGTATGAGTTCCTCTCTCATCCTTACCAGGGTATGATTACGTCAGACTTTATTAACTTGGCTTAACCCATTCTCAAAGTATGTTAGCCCACACTTATCAAAGTGCATTAAACTTATTACATCTCAATGTAACATTTGACATAACACACTTTATGTGTTACTCATCCAAGTATATTGGATTTAAGGTGCATCAAGGTACATCAACCTTGAAGTCCTAGATGTGATATATATCATGTCTTGATGTATCACTTCCCTCATCACTTTTAACTTTCTTAAGTTCATCAACTTATCTTGTATTAGGGTATTTCCCATCCTAATACTTTATGCACTAGCCCATCACATTTATTCTGTAGTGTATTGATCATAAGTCATACATTTGAATTGTCCAACCATCATAAATTTATATGGACTCATCTTAGGTTGAGACATTATTGATATAGGATTAACCATTATCAACCACTCTAGGTGTTTCACCTATCAAGGTATTATCCACACCATTACTTGGTGTTACACTCATTACTCCTAAGAGTGTCTTACTCTCACCTTTACAAGGTATCTCGGGTTAGAAGTGTGCATATGTTCACCATATCGGGTTGTAAGTATATGAGCACTCACCCTATCGGGCTAGAAGTATATGAACATCACCCATACTGGGCTAGAGGTGTGTATATGTGTTACCCATATCGTGCATGCAGTATTAAGCCATCACCATGTCGGGCTAGACATCAACTAGGGTTGTGTATCGGGCTTCCATGTCGTGCAATAGCATTTGTTATTCTTTACTCATATTGGGTTACCCAAATTAGGGTTTCTTGTCAACTTACAAGTATTAATTCAACCTTGTATCGTGTATGGAGTCTATACTTAACTCCCTATCGTGCAAGCATCTTATTCAAGCATCTCATGCAACATCTTATGCAAGACATATCGGGCAAGTGATACCCATATCGGGTTATAACTACTTGTATTTATACTTGAACCCAATATCACTTTTACAAAGTGACACCATCTTCTTCAAGTTCTAGACCTTTGTTCTAACTAATATAATTCATGGTAACAGGTTTAAGCAACTACTAGAACTCATATTTTCATCAACTATTTCAGGAAATTTCAGTATTAAAAGTATTTCACTAATTATAACAATTTAGGTGAAGAATAATAACATGGTTGAGTTCAAGTTATATAACCCACCTTAAGAACCACTTCAAAGCTTCAAGGTCCAAAGATCAATGTTCCTAAGGTTGAAGATGACTTTATCAAAGGTCCAAGGCTCGTTCACAACTCTTTCATATACAAGGAATCACCATGGATAAGCAATTGGTGAAGAAGAAAAGAAAGGTAGATCATAACCCTAATTCCATGCTTCAATTCAAGCTTGAAGACAACTATATCTTACCTTAGGGTTAAGTTTTGAGTTCCTTATCTCCTTGGAAGACACCCTACCACTCTTTGGCTATATGGACTTCCTCTTGGCCGACACAACTTTGCTTGTGGCCGATACCCCCTCACTTGTGGCCAAAATCACTTCAATTGGCCGATATCAACTTGCTATGGGCAATATCAACATGGTATGGCCGATATACTTGCTATGGCCGATACCCAAGGCCTATGCACGATACCCTTGTGCTATTTCACGAAATTACACCCCTATTGCATGATATGATACTCACTTGCACGATATGGCACTCACTTGGAGTCAAAACACTTCACTCAATGGCCGATATCACCCTATATGGCCGATATCACCTACTTGGGCGATATGGTCTTGCCATGGGCGATATCCCAAGGCCCATGCACGATACCACAGAATCCATTCACAATATGGGAGCTCTATGCACGATACCTTAGGGTAGGAGGGTGGTAAGGGTCGCAAAATTGTACCAAGGGGTGAAACTAGGGGTATATATACTTGTTGTTCATGAAGAAAGGCAAAAAATGAGGTGCCAACATTTTGAGCTAGTAGGTGCCATGTGTCATGCATGGGTGACACGTGTGCATGCATGCATAAACATTTATCTTGACATGAAAAAAGGTTTAGGATCATCTAGAGATGCAAATTTGTCCATTGCTTTTCCATTTGGATAAGTCATCTAGGTTTAATCAATATTTTATGTCAACCTGATACACTTTTTCTAAGGAAACTTGTTGGCCGTCACACCTCACCTCCTTGAGGTGCTTTGAACGAAATGGCCTTTTCCAAGAGTTCAAAAAATGATATGAGGATTTTCCTATGGCTCCTTGGCAGATAGGCACTCATATATAAGCTTTTCAACTTGATACAACTCAAGTTAAGCTTTCATATTCAACCCTTTTCTTGGTCATTTTATCACCAAGAGTACCATCACTCATAATTGATTCAAACATGGTGTATAATTCATTATATCTCCTCTATATGATACATAGAGGAAGTAGGAACACTCTAGAGGTGGTAATTTGCATATCAACCCCATATTTTGGGTAAATTACAATTTGTACCAAAATCGGTGCACAAGGTACCAGCATTGTTCAAACAAGTTCAAACTTGGAATTTAGGCTTTCCAAAAGCCACCACCTTGCATCATTATCTCAATAATGATGCTACAACACATGATGCATGTTCGATATGTGACAATTTTCATTATAGCCCCTCAATTTGGGTAAATTGCACTTTGGTCCAAAACAAAGGAAAATTGCTCAAACAACATTCAATCGAGACCAAACTTGAAACATGAGTGTGTCACATGATAACAAAGCACCTTATAGGATTATATTAAAGTTATAATCAACTTAATTAGCCAAAAAAAATAGGGTTACCTCATAACCCAGGTCAGGGTCGTTACAGTTTCAGGTCAGGTCATGCCCAAATTGAATGATGGACCAATGATTTCTAAGTAATTAGTTCCACAAAAACTAATATTGAAGGTTCATCGATTTATACCCTAATTAAATTGGGTTCAAAACCCAAATGGATGATCAATTGAAGGTTGAATCAATTTAAAGATGATCCATTAATCTCAATTGAAGTATGGTGCTTAAGTTCAAATGATGAGTAATTGCATGGATTCAATTGATGAAGGAATTAATCTTGGAAACCCTAAATCAATATGAGTGGTTGAGACCATTATTGCTCCAATCTGTTTTTAGGAGGTTTGGGCCAAATGGTCTCAAGACCGTTTGGGACCAAACGATTCCAAACCAATTGATACTCAAACGATTTCATGTACCTAATTTGTCAAATGGTTTCAAGCACCCACTTTGTAAAACGGTTTCAGGTATTAACTTTGCTAAACGGTTTCAAACCGTTTGACCAAGACAGTTTGAAGGTCTAAACGGCATTAGACCATTTGAGGGTCAATCCATCAAGACCATTTGGGGTCTAGAAGGTCAAGACCATTTGAGGTCTAGTTGATCAAAACTGTTTGGAAAGTAATTAACCAAAACTGTATGGACACTTAAGTGATTAAAGGGAAATTGTTTAATTGACCATTATATGATGTGAATCAAAGGTGATTAAAGTGATTGTACCCTTAATAATATAGGGTGATTAGTACCTTTTGAATGATTAATACTTAATGATTAAGGAAGTAATGACACAATACATGGTGTCAACTCTTCAATCAAGTTGAGTTGACCTAATCCAATCAAGTCTGATGTAAATATCATTCTATAAAGGATGATAGAGAGAGAGAACTTCTTACATGAATGATTATCATGTAGTGATTAAGTCTCAACACTTCCAACATGAATGAATGTGTAATTAGGGTATGACCCTTGATAAAGAGATCATGAACCCTAATTAAGAAGGTTAATGTACCCTAACCCTAATTAAGGGCAATGATAGGTGCAACCCTAATCTATGGTGTTGGTATGATCCTAATTTAGGGTAATGACTTGAGAAACCCTAATTCAGGGTATTTTAATAATAAACCTTGATCGAATGTGAATAGTAAACCCTAATCAAGGGTGATGTCATGAGAAACCCTAATCAAGGGTGATGTCATAAGAAATGCTAATGCAGTTATGAATAATGAAACCCTAATTAAGGGTAATGTTATGTGTAACCCTAATGTAATAGTGTGATGTGAAATTCTAACCCAGGGTGATGCCATGAAATGATATATGAAACCTTAGCATAAAATCCTAACCCTAATATAAGGTAAAGGTATGTGAAACTAAAATTTTGGGTTATAGTACATGAGCCCTAATCTTGGGCAACATGATGGTAAACCATAACTCTAATATTGAGGCTATGAGTTGAGAAACCCTAATCTCAGATAATGCTATATGAAACCTTAAAATAAGGATGAAGTTATGAGAAATCCTGATGAAGGTTGATATTATGTGAAACCCCAATATAGGGCGATGCTATGTAAACCCTAATTGATAAGAATGGGAGACCCTATTCCTAATAATGGAATAGTGACTAAATATTGATAAGTGAAATATTTAAGAGATTTGTAATGGATAACCCTATATCAATAATGCCTCAACTCAAAGGTGAGTCCATATCATTGGTAATGGTTGCATATTCCAAATAAGTGATTTAGACAAAATACATTACATGATAATATGATGATCTGGTGTATAAAGTATTAGAATGGGAAATACCCTAATATCAAACAAGTTGGTGAACTCAAGTAAGATAAAGGTGATGAGGGAAGTGGTACATCAACATATGATAGATATCACACTCAACACCTCAAGATAGATATACCTTCATGCATTCTAAATCCCATATACTTGGGGAGTAGCACATGGAGTATGTCATGTCAATTGTTACATTAAGTTATGAAGTAATGCTCTTTGATAAGCATAGGCTAATATTCCCTATGAAAAGGTTAAATCAAATCAATAAAGGTTGACTCAATCATATTCTGACAAAGTTGAGAGAGGAACTTATATCTTATGATGATAATTCATTTAATGATGAGTGATGAGAATAAATAAGTATGATCAAATACTTATGTTATCTAAGTTGGCTCCTAGCTGCATGGAGAAATGACTTAGGGATTGATCATTGATGATATGATGTTGAGAACCTAAATGGTTTGCTATGGATAACCCTAGTGGAGGGTGATGATATGTAAGATAAATCGTAATCCTAAATAAGGGAATGGTGATGCTACTCTTACTTTGCTTCAGTACTGATATGTACTTGATATAATTGTTTGTATGTAATGATCATACAGGTGGTCATGAGATGATGAGCATAGCCAGGTATGAGCTATGATGTGTTAATTATTTAAATGCATCATGGGCTTTGTGAGCCATTATATGTATTGTTACCTAGTAAGAGGTAAAAAGAGACTAATGGGCTTTGACAGCCATGTGAAATGTTAATGTAGCAAGTATCATGTTCACCTTGGTCAGATGACCTGAAAGTTTTAGTTACCAAGATAAGTGGTAATAAGTGTTCTTTGATGAAATCAGGGTTTAAATACCCATATTCCATAATCATGATGATGAGATGTTGAGGAATGAGAATGTCCATGATGTGATAAGGGATTAAGATCCCAGTTTTCTATAAGTGTTGAAAAATACTTGATATATAAATTATACTCTTCTTTGTAACATTTGTCATAATAATGTTTGAGAACTTGACTGATGCTAAAAGAGCACAGTAATGCACATAATTAACCAAGTGAAATCATATCATGTAGAGCCCTAACCATAGATCCATCATCTTCAATAATTTGGTGATGGTGAAACGGGTTGCTCCACGGCAAAACCCCGAACATATATTTTTTTGAATATGCGGGGGTAATTGGGAAAATATATCCTTATGCCCCATAGGAATGACTACGGGCTATGTCCTATGTACGAGATTGGTTTCAGACCATACCCCGATAAGAGTATGGCTACGGGCCATGACTCCTCAATATAATACCAGGCATTGGCTACATGCCATTACTCCTCAATATAATACCAGACATTGGCTACGGGCCATAACCCTAAAGAGAGTATATGCTACGGGCTATAACTCTATAGCAAAGTTGCCAGTATACCCTGGAAAGCTATATAGTAGAGACACAAGATGTCCTACATGTGATCTCGCACTGACTGAGATGTGGGAGGTCTTAGAAGCCGACTCTCCCATTGACCTTGTATAGTACCGATTTCGACTTCACAGTGGTCGGTCGGAGTATGAGCGGTATACCTCATCTCCTCAGGGCATAAGTGTGGTTGT
The DNA here is from genome assembly GCA_963693085.1 of Alisma plantago-aquatica. Taxonomy (NCBI): domain Eukaryota; kingdom Viridiplantae; phylum Streptophyta; class Magnoliopsida; order Alismatales; family Alismataceae; genus Alisma; species Alisma plantago-aquatica. Next base: position 880,943,065 of record OY856409.1, read on the forward strand.
AAAATGTAATCATCTGTATAGTATGTTTGCTTAAGGATTGAATATGAAAATCATTGGTTGATGTTACATTTCTTTTATGCATCTTAGTTAATAGATGATATATTTATGATTCCTTGCATTCCTTGCAAAAGTGGATAGATGACATATGATTCTACCATGGGTAGATACAATGCTCTTCTTGAGAAAGGAGATTTCCTATTTTGTTCATACAATGATTAATACTACTATTAATATAAAAGATTTCCTACTCAGTTCTATTCTTCTAATATGCAATAATAATGTTTTTGGTAGAGAGTTATATCTCTCACTGAGGCAATTTACAATTGTCTCACCCCCTTTGGATCCAATGTTTTTAGGTGGATGCGGACAAAGAAACAAAATCCCCATAGCAGAGAAAGAGCAACAACAGCAGTAAGGGCAATAGTGAATTCTCAGGTGGAGACACTGACTGTCATGTCTCGTGTAGGTGTACATAGAGTCCTATGTGTCATCTATGTACTCTCAGGTCCTTGGAGTCAGTAGATATTGCCTTTATCTTCGATCTGAGATTTTGGCTTGAACGCCTCTAGATTTTATGTTGCTTATGTATAGTTTGGCAAAGCAACTGTTGTATGTAATTCTCGAGAAGAGATGGTACATGGAATGTAATTGTGAACCAGGATGTAAATGTAATACTTTGGTTCTTGTTATAAGAGTTTCCTAGAATTGGATCTCTTTGCAAAAAGTTTTAATTTTTAGTGATTTTCAGTAATCTGCTGCAAATGATTCACTTCTGCTTAAGTAAATCTTGTTTTTGTGAATCGTTCGCCAAAAAATTAGTGGTATCAGAGCTCTAGGTTTGCTGAGTCTATAGAGACATAGGACTAAGGTAGTAGAGTCTGTTCTAAGTGTCTTCTAGTCCATCTGATAGTGTCTTCTGCTCATATAGGAGAAGAATAACTTGATGATGTCTAGATCACACACAGAACATGATGCTGAGAGCAGCAATGTTGCACTAATAAGAGGTGCAAGGGATCAAACAAGAGAGGAACGACTGCATGAGAATCCCAAATATGATCTAACTATGATAAGAAATCCTTCTTTAAGTAACATTGTTGGGTAATTTAGGGCAACAATAATGTATATAACGGATCAGATATTGGCAATGCAACCTAGATTACCATTCCCCAATGATGATGTTTTGGATATCAATAGGATTTGTAATCAACATCAGTAGGTTGAAGCAATGGGAAATGATGAAGTTCTGGATTTAAATCAAGTCTGTGCTCAACCTCAGCCTGTTGAATCAATAAATAATGATGGAAGGAATAGGTTACAACTTGAAATTAGGGTCTGTCACAAGTGTAGGAAGCCTGAACATATAAGAAGGTATTGCCCAGAGAAGAAAAATAAGGTGATAATTGAGAAAATGCCTAGCCAAACTCAGGAACAGAGGCCTAGTAGTTCCAAAAAGAAGAAGTTTTTGGTATCACCAGTACAACCAGAGCCTAGTGCACCAAGGCAACGACTACCCAGAAAGGGTAAAGAACCCTCTAGATCATATCTAGCACCCAAAATTTGCTACCAATGTAGACAGGTAGGACATCTGGTAAGAGATTTCTCATCCAGAAACATTATGATGAATCAACCTCTGAGGCAGAATCAACCTGAGGCAGTGAACTATCCACGAATTATGACAGGTTAGACAAAATAATGTCATTTTAAATATGTCTTTTTATGGTTTCTTGAGTTAAATTAAGAAAGTAATTGATTGAGCTTTCTTTGAATAGTCCAATGAGGACTTACATTTCAAACAATAATATTATAGATGTTTCATATTGTTCTTACCTCCATGAAAAAGGATGAGGTATAGAAGAGATACCTGGATGAAATACAGGAATGTTAAATCTTATGTCTGTAATAATATGAAAGGTAAGGAATGTAATAATATGTAAAGTGCATATTGCTTAATCTCAGTATTTATATACCCTAGCTGGGTATACAACTATTGATGATAAAGTAAGTATGGAAACTCTTAGATTGTTATCTTTTTTATTGTTCTGATCAAGTAGTCATTATGAGACAATCTAATGAGTATCATGAAATTAGAAATACAGAATAGAAAAAGGGGTCATATTCTAAGAATAAGAAAGAGAAATCTGAGATAATTCTAGATCAGTATGTGTGTATGAGGAAGTAAAGAGTATACTCCCCATAGGACAAGAATGAGAACAAGGGAGGTGATCCATGTTCGATAAAGTTTATATGTATAATAAAGATCTTTTCCCATAATGATGAAATGGGAAATGTGATGAGATCATAAGATGCTCATGAACATATTAAATACTAACAAATAAAGGAATAATGTTATGTAATCATCCTTAAAAATTCTTGTGCAGAGGGCAAGGAACCTGGGATGAGACAAAGAGTAAATGAATTATGAATAATTGAAAACTCATGAAATAATAATGGGAATATGATTCCTTGCTTTCCTTCCTTTCAGGGACATGGCAATCAAGTGGATCTTAGGACACTTGATGTGCATAAAATAAAAATGTTCATGTGATGGGTACTTAGAAAAGTATCAGTTATCTTGGACTTTAACACCAAGGCGAAGATATGTGTAACAAATAATGACCCAAGATGAAAGGAAGATAAATATGTGATGTGCTTTTAACACATGTGATGGATATCAAGGTAAGAGATCCTGGTATCTAGAGAAGTATGAGAAAGTTTATGTTGGCTATCTGGATTGGTCAACCATGAAATCAGTTTAATTATATATAAAATAATATGAACATAACATGTTAGGCGTTTATGCTTTGAATAAACATAACAATTGAAGATATCTTAAAGATAAGTTATTAATTGATAAAGTAACCTCTCCTTATGATAAGAGAATGTACAACTAATAAGATAGTTAGTACAAGTGATAAGGAAATCTAGTATTGTGTCACTCGATGAGATGGCACAATCAAGGTAAGAAAAGACTTATAGTCCCAAATGGGTAACATAACATAATTGTGATCATGAAAGTAAAATGTTGAATTAAAAACCTTAGCATAAAATCCTAACCCTAATATACGGTAAAGGTATGTGAAACTCAAATTTTGGGTTATAGTGCATGAGCCCTAATATTGGGAAATATGATGGTATACCATAACTCTAATATTGAGGCTATGAGTTGAGAAACCCTAATTTCAGATAATGCTATATGAAACCTTAAAATAAGGATGAAGTTATGAGAAATCCTGATGAAGGTTGATATTATGTGAAACCCCAATATAGGGCGATGCTATGTAAACCCTAATTGATAAGAATGGCAGACCCTATTCCTAATAATGGAATAGTGACTAAATATTAATAAGTGAAATATTTAAGAGATTGGTAATGGATAACCCTATATCAATAATGCCTCAACTCAAAGGTGGGTCCATATCATTGGTAATGGTTGCATATTCCAAATAAGTGATTTAGACAAAATACATCACATGATAATATGATGATCTGGTGTATAAAGTATAAGAATGGGAAATACCCTAATACCAAACAAGTTGGTGAACTCAAGTAAGATAAAGGTGATGAGGGAAGTGGTACATCAACATATGATAGATATCACACCCAGCACCTCAAGATAGATATACCTTGATGTATTCTAAATCCCATATACTTGGGGAGTAGCACATGCAGTATGTCATGTCAATTGTTACATTAAGTTATGAAGTAATGCTCTTTGATAAGCATAGGCTAATATGCCCTATGAAAAGGTTAAATCAAATCAATAAAGCTTGATGCAATCATATTCTGACAAAGTTGAGAGAGGAACTTATATCTTGTGATGATAATTCATTTAATGATGAGTGATGAGAATAAATAAGTATGATCAAATACTTATGTTATCTATGTTGACTCCTAACAGAATGGAGTAATGACTTAGGGCTTGATCATTAATGATATGATCCTGAGAACCTAAATGGTTAGCTATGGATAACCCTAATGGAGGGTGATGATATGTAAGAGAAATCCTAATCCTAAATAAGGGAATGGTGATGCTACTCTTACTTTGCTTAAGTACTGATATGTACTTGATATAACTATTTCTATGTAATGATCATACAGGTGGTCATGAGATGATGAGCATAGCCAGGTATGAGCTATGATGTATTAATTATTTAAATGCATCATGGGCTTTGTGAGCCATTATATGTATTGTTACCTAGTAAGAGGTAACAAGAGACTAATGGGCTTTGACAGCCATGTGAAATGCTAATGTAGCAAGTATCATGTTCACCTTAGTCAGATGACCTGAAAGTTTTAGTTACCAAGATAAGTGGTAATAAGTGTTCTTTGATGAAATCAGGGTTTAAATACCCATATTCCATAATCATGATGATGAGATGTTGAGGAATGAGAATGTCCATGATGTGACAAGGGATTAAGATCCCAATGTTCTATAAGTGTTGAAAAATACTTGATAGATAAAATATACTCTTCTTTGTAACATTTGTCATAATAATGTTTGAGAACTTGACTGATGCTAAAAGAGCACAATAATGCACATAATTAACCAAGTGAAATCATATCATGTAGAGCCCTGACCATAGATCCATCATCATCAGTAATTTGGTGATGGTGAAATGGGTTGCTCCGCGGCAAAACCCGGAACACATATTTTTTTTGAATATGCGGGGGTAATTGGGAAAATATATCCTTATGCCCCATAGGAATGGCTACAAGCTATGTCCTATGTATGGGATTGGTTTTGGACCATACCCTAATGAGAGTATGGCTACAGGCCATGACTCCTCAATATAATACCAGGCATTGGCTACGGGCCATAACCCTGAAGAGAGTATATGCTACGGGCTATAACTCTATAGCGAAGTTGCCAGTATACCCTGGAAAGCTATATAGCAGAGACACAAGATGTCTTGCATGTGATCTCACACTGACGAAGATGTGGGAGGTCTTGGAAGCTGGCTCTCCCATTGACCTTGTATGGTACTGATTTCGACTTCGCAGTGGTCGGTTGGAGTATGAGCGGTATACCTCATCTCCTTAGGGCATAAGTGTGGTTGTAAAATGTAATCATCCGTACAGTATGTTTGCTTAAGGATTGAATATGAAAATCATTAGTTGATGTTACATTTCTTTTATGCATCTTAGTTAATAGATGATATATTTATGATTCCTTGCATTCCTTGCAAAAGTGGATAGATGACATATGATTCTACCATGGGTAGATACAATGCTCTTCTTGAGAAAGGAGATTTACTATTTTGTTCATACAATGATTAATACTGATGTTAATATAAAAGATTTCCTGCTCAGTTCTATTCTTCTAATATGCAATAATAATGTTTATGGCGGAGAGTTATATCTCTCGCTGGTGCAATTTACAATTGTCTCACCCCCGTGGGATCTAATGTTTTTAGGTGGACGCGGACAAAGAAATAGAATCCCCATAGCAGAGAAAGAGAAACAATAGCAACAAGGGCAGCAGTGAATTCTCAGGTGGAGACACTAACTGTCATGTCTTGTGTAGGTGTACATAGAGTCCTATGTGTCGTCTTTGTACTCTCAGGTCCTCGGAGTCAGTAGATATTGCTTTTATCTTCGATCTGAGATTTTGGCTTGAACGCCTCGAGATTTTATGTTGCTTATGTATAGTTTGGCAAAGCAACTGTTGTATGTAATTCTCGAGAAGAGATGGTACATGGAATGTAATTGCGAACCAAGATGTAAAGGTAATACTTTGGTTCTTGTTATAAGAGTTTCCTAGAATTGGATCTCTTTGCAAAAAGTTTTAATTTTTAGTGATTTTTAGTAATCCGCTACAAATGATTAGCTTCTGCTTAAGTAAATCTTGTTTTTGTGAATCGTTTGCCACAATTGGGTTATGGGGAGGATGAACAATCTTTCACAGTACCAATTAGAGAATGTATCACAACACTTGGTGGTTGGGGATATTATCAATGTGGAGGTAGGAAGTGGGAGATGGAGAAGGTGTTGGACCTTGTTCCCAAGGAGATAGCCCACCAGATTATGAGGACGTCGATTAGCAGCTCATCAGTGGAGGATTTTGTCATATGGTGGTCGGGTAAAGATGGCAACTTTATGGTACATTCACCCTACTGGTTGGGAAGACTTGGAAGGATGTCGATGTGGAGGAGGGAAAATAGTGCAGCGAGCAACTTGTGGAGTATGATATGGAACAAATGTTGGCCACCAAAGGTATCGAACTTCATGTGCCGCATTCCTACGGGAAGCCTCGCGATGAGATCAGGGCTAAAAGATAGACATGTTATATCTGAAAGCACATGGCCTATATGTGCAGTAGAGGAAGAGACAATCCAACATTTATTGAGTGCTTTCTTCGGGGCGACAATGATTATGAATGAAAGTTGGTTGGGTATAAGGTTCATTCTAACGCTGGATACACTGATGGAAGAAGGACTATTGAATTTGTTTGGGAAATGTATGGCGGAGGAACTGGATGAACATGTTGTTGTATGGTGGACCACATGGATGAGTAGAAACAAGAAAGTTTTTGAGGATGTTACTTCCTATCCTAGACCTCTATTGCAAGGGTACCAGTCTGTCATCACTAATTATAGGAGATCTCAGAATGATGTTATAGTAGGAAGTTCGATCCCTACTCGCCAGCCAAACACAAAGATGTTTTTTCAACCTGTCGATGGGTTGTTCATGCATACAGACACAACAATGGGAGGTGAGGAGGCTTGAGGAATGGTAGCAATGTTCCGCGATCACAATGGCTCCTTTCTCTTAGCCATACAATGAAACAACAATTTAGGGTGGTCGGTGGTGTTGGCCGACGCTGAGGCAGCTCGCATGGGGATTCTAGAAGCCAAGAGAAGATTGGTGAACAAGGTGATTCTTTGTACAAACTCACTTATGCTCGTCCAATCTCTATAGTGTCCAAGAAGGAGGATAGATCATCTAGGCCTCTTGACGCTTGATATTGTTAACCTAGCGGGGGTCTTTCTTCCTTCTCCTTTCACCATGTAAAGTGGGGAAGCAACTGTTTGGTTCATGTCATGGCAAAAGATGCTCTTTGTATGGGGGGTTACTTTATGAGGCTTAATAATCTACCATCTTGGTGGATTGGTATAGCTGAAAATGATGTATTTTTTACACCTGGTTAAATGAAAGTAGTATCACCTTTCAAAAAAGAAATTGGAATGGCACATCTTCATTCAATCTGGAAAAGCACATCATATAAGAACCTAAAATGAATCTTATGAAGGGCAGTAGGATGACCGAGATCACTCGTGAATCCACGTCAAAATCATGATGTAGATGGCTTGGTTAAACAACATCAAAAAATCAAGAAGGGGGATTGGAAGTACATCTTTCATATCAGATCTCGAGGAGACGTCCAATTATCTAGGTTTTAATTCTTGCAATATTAATTCACCTTGTTTTGATTCTAGTAGTATGCATTCTATAGACATTGATTTTGTTGCGCCTACGACCTAGTCTTTCCATCCCAAACTGATGGAGGACCATTAGGGCATGGTTGTTGCTTTCGTGATCAGGGTACTAATACCTATCACCATGCAGTTGTAATTGATATAGCTGCAAAACAAAGAAAATAAGATGCCACCTTTCTTTTGTTAATTGTTGTTGGCGTGTTCGCGAGACAGAAATAAAAAGGGCCTAGTGTAAGAACTCTGACCCACATTTTGGGATAACCCTATTTGTTTTTCTTAAGTAAGTTCCTTAGCTCCTTTCTCTAATCATATGAGATCTAATTAGGGCATGTTGGAGGCTTGTGTTTCCTTGTTTGACCTTGTTTGGTTGATGCTTGTGTTTTGTGGAGAGGTTTTGGTGCAAATTGCAAATTACCTAGAGTAGGGGTTGATGTGCAACTTTGCCACTTCTAGTGTGTTCCTTCTCTCTCTTGGCATCATCTAGAGGAATGAGAAAGAGATGGGCATCTTGTTTGAGCCTTGGATGAGTGGTGACATCCTTGGTGGTGTTTTTGGGCACATGTTTGAGGTGTATCTTACACCTAGAGGTGTTGTTTCAGGTTTGAGAGCCTTAGAGAGGCCTTATATTAGTTTGTTGGTGTCTTGAAAGACATCCTATCAGTTTTTTGGTGTCTCTAGATGCACCATATTAGTTTTTGGCACCTATGGTTTACCCCTATTGGTTTGTGAAGAGAGGTAGAGATGTGTATCGGCCATGACCTAGTGGGCGAGGCATAGATCTTATCACCTTGTTGCATGGTGTTGCATGTAGCTCTTTCTTCGTGGACATGTGTCACCTAGGATTCTAAGGTGGTGACACCTTCCCCTTGCTCTCTGTTTCATCTCTCTTGTATATATATCTCTTTCCCTCCATGCAAGAGAATCCTTTTGGTTATCCTTGCATTCTGTCTTTGGTGGACGACCTAGAGCTAGAGGAGTCTCTCCCTTGGAGCTTAGAGGATGCGTCCCATGCTTGTGGTTCTCTCTTCATCATCTACCTTGATAATACATGATCCTTAGCTTCCTTTCTCTCTTTTATTCTTCTTCTCAGCCATATACCTTGGTTACTTTCTTTTCCCTCTCATGCTCTCTTAACCATGCTTCCATCTTCTCTCTTGGAGGTGTTGTGGTGATCAAGCTTGGAGGAACTTATTCTACCTTGAGCTCGTGAAGATTGGAGCTTGGTGGTAACCCATGAGGCGGGTTATATAACTCTAAACCCTCTTTCTTATTATCACCCTTTACTTGCGATCTTGTTCCTTATCTTGGTACATTATCCTTTGCATCCTAGTGATTCTTTCTTTGTAGTTTTGGGTTCTATTTTGGAAGGGGAACCCTGCTTAGTTGTTGCCTTAGTGATTGCACCTTTTCTACCTTACTTATAACACTGTATTGAGGTTGAAGAAGAGTGAACTGATATACTCATTTAGATTGATACGTTTGCTTAGGCTGATAGGCATGTAGGCCGATATGCCCTGAGGTGGTCGTCACGACCTTTGAGAGGCCTAGCACAACATGCTTTGTTGATGACCGTTATGGCTTGGTAATACCTAAGCGATAGGAGTTGATGGAGACATGTTGCCCAATATGACTTGGCCGTCACGAATTGTGATGTCTCACTTGGGCAGAGGCCGACACATCTTATTGATAGAGTTGATGCTTGTTATGGATGATAAGTTGCATCCCAACACATCTGCATCTGTCACACCCTTGTGAAGCGTTACCGATATGCGATGCGTTGCCTGGCATGAGGAGAGACCGATGTGTTGATGAATCCCTAAGCAATCTGTTACCTTATGATACATGACACACAAGCATTACTCGATACCCCTGATGCCATCACACCCTGTGTTGGCGTTGCTTGATAGGGTAAGTTTCCTGATACACCTTGTTGGCCGACATCCTTTTTCTTAAGTGTAGTGCCTGATACACTTAGATAGTGATGCTTAACTGATACCCTGCCTTTGGTGGTTGTTTGACATGCTTAGGGTTAACCGATATCCTATGGTGAAACCCTAAATGATGCCTTGTGATACCCATGTTGATGCTAGGGCCATATGGTATGATGTGATACCTTGTGGAGTAGTTATATGTATGATGTTGAGAGCTATGTTTCAATACCTCATAACATGTTTTATAATGATAATGAGAATCATGTTTCCATGTCTCATAATACACCTCACAACGATGATGAAAGTGATAATCTAAGGATGGTTGTTGATCCAACCTTGTAAACCCTATCGCCTAAAGTGAAACCCTAATTGTAATAATGTAAAATGTACGATGTAAAATGTATGGAATGAGTCCTATGAGATGATGAAGTTGATGATGTATTGCTTTCTTGTTATCAGTTTTTAAGCACGTAGGAAGAACCAGTTGATGTACATAGCTAGGTATGAGCTATGGTGGTTATGATCTATTTGAATGGGCCTTGTGAGGCATAAAGTGTTGTTGACATCCTTGAAAGAGGAGGTGAATGGTCTTATGACCTAATGTTGGCTTTTTGCATTGTATGAGATGATTTTCCTCAGTGATGAGAGGAGGGGTTATCACCCCAAGATATGTGGTCCTAGTGGTGGACACAGGTTGAAAATAAAAATGAAGTGATGAGGTGACACCCTATATGCTTCAATATGTTATGGTGATGTGTCATACCCTTGTTTATATAGAGTTTGTTTGGAGGTTGTACAATGTAACTTGACTGATGCTGAAAGATGCTTAAATTGGTCTAATTAATCAAGTGAACTCTAATAGTATAGTTTGCCCTATGCCATAGATCCATTCAGTGTTAGCACTTGCTGAACTGTGAAATGAGTTTAACTCAGAGCGCATATTGTTGAATATGCGGGGTGTAAGTTGAGGTATCTCCTTGTGTTGAGAAGGTATATATATGGGATTGGATGCGATCATACCCCAATAAGAGTACAACTTTGGTTGTAGCTCAATTTGAGATACACAAATGGTTGCGGTCATATGCTAATAAAGAGTATGGTTGTGGTTGTAGCTCACTAGCGTCGTGACCTGTACCAAGGTGGGCTAGATATGTACAACTAGACTATGAGTCATTGATAGCAGTCTGACTAATGATGTCACTGCCAATATTCTCGTACTGACCAGGGGAAGAGATCATGGATTTTGGATCTTCCACTAGACCTTGTATGGCACCGATTTCGACTTATCAAGTGGTCGGTTGGATTTGGGTGGTATGACTCAAATCCTCGGGGCATAATAAAATATGTGATCAACCATGTAGTATAATTGTATAGGATCAAAATCTGAAAAACATTGGATGAGGCCTTGCTTGAACTTTATACAATGTTGTTGATAGGAAATTGTGACGATCCGACCACAAATCAAATCATCACTAGTAAATAATTGCGGAATTACTATAAGTAGTGAATTAACAAAAATCACTAAAAATTAAAACCATTTGCAAGGAGTTCCATTTCCAGAAAACTCTTAAGAAGAGAAACACAGTACTACATGCATTATGGTTCACATTGTACACACCATGTACCATCTCATCTTGAGGAATATATACAATAGTTGCTTTACCAAACTATACACAAGCAATATAAAACCTCGAGGTATACAAGCCAAAATCTCAGATCGATCGTAAAACCACTAAGTACTGACTCCAAGGACCTGAGAGTACAGAGATGACACATAGGACTCATATCTACATGACACGACAGACAATAACTCAACTTGAGATATTACTGCTGCTCCTGATGTTGTTGTCCTCCCTCTGCTGTATAGTTCCTACCTCCTCATCTGCGCCCACCTAAAAATTTGGATCCCACGGGGGTGAGACAATTGTAATTGTCCCAGCAAGAGATATAACTCTCCGCCAACCATATTATTATCACAGTTAAATAGTATAAAACTGAGCAGAGGATTCATTTACATTAATTAACAAGATTCAAACACTATTTAAGTAGAATAGAGCAATATCATCTTCTGAAGCATTGCAGCTATATATGATAAAGCAGTAAATCATCTATTCATTTTAAAAAGGAATATTAAGAACATGTGTAACATTTATCCATTTAGGATACATTAAGAAATGCAACATCAACCAATGATTTATGTATTTCATCCTTATGCAAATACGCTACATGGCTGATTTACATTTTTCAATCACACTTATGCCCTGAGGAGATGAGGTATATTGATCATACTCCAACCGACCATTGCGAAGTCGAAATCGGTACCATACAAGATCAATGGAAGAGCCGGCTTCCAAGACCTCTACCATCTCGGTCAGTGCGAGACCACAAGCAGGACCATGTCAACTGCTTACATAGCTTTCCAGGGTATACTGGCAACTTCGCTATAGAGCTACAGTGGCGGCTGCACTCCTTCGGCGATTGAGAGATCTCGTGTTTATCTACCATCAATCCCAACATTAAACATCATCGGGATATTCATGATACATCCATCCCGACACATATAATGAAGGATTGAGAGATCTCGTGTTTATCTCACGTCAATCCAATATTAGGGCGTACGGATATTTTCGCCCATCACCCCCGCATATTCAAAAATATGCGATCTCCAGGAGATCCCATGGGAAAACCTGTTTCACCATCACCAGCTGCTGACAATGATGGATCTATGGTCGGGGCTCTACATGATAAGATTCCACTTTATTAATTAAGTACATTACCATATTCTTTTAGCATCAGTCAAGTTTTCAAACATTTATTATGACAAATGCTACAAAGAAAGATGTAATACATGTATCAAGTACTTTTCAAATCTTTAAAACACATATAATATTTAGGATCTCAACCCCTTATTCCATTACTGGGAATTCTCATCCCTTGACATTATCATCATCATGATTACCAAATCTAGGTATTCAAACCCTTAGTTCAGCATAGGACACAGTTACCACTTACTAGGTAACTAATACCCCTGGGTCATCTGACCAAGGTATACATGATACTTGTTACACAAGCATCTCACATGGCTCACAAGGCCCATTAAATATCTTTATCAAATAAACATCATAGCTCATACCTGACTATGCTCATCATCTCATGATACCTGCATGGTTAGTATACATGATAACAACCATCTTAATTATATATCAACACCATGCAAAACAAGGGTAACACCACTATTCCCTTATTAGGGTTAGGGTTTCCCATTATTTATTGATTAGGGTTTCAAGATCACATTATCAAGGATTAAACCCTAATTCATACTTTACACATATTAGAAACATTAATAAATGCACATTACATGTTTGGTTCACAAGTATGAATTTCTCTCTCATCCTCTCTAGGATGTTGATCACTTCATACTTTATTAAGTTGGCTCAACCTTTCCTTCAAGGTACATTAGCCTACTTAATCATTAATCATTAAACTCCATACTACTCAATGTATGACTTGATATAAAACACTCCATGTGTTTCTCCATCAAGTATATTGCAATTTAAGGTACTTCCACACCATATCATTTTAGAGGTGTATGTATGCTAGCTTAGCCCATATCGGGTTGAAGGTGTGTGGTTGAGTGCTTGACCTATTCAAACCTTTATGGCCACGACCTTCCCTTCACCATGGGTTAAGTGACAGGCTAGACAACTGTTTGAACCACTATCAACCCAAAGTACAAACCAATGCACACCACTATCGATTTCCAAGTAAACTAGAGCTACTTTTCCATATCGGGTTGAAGGTGTGTGCATGTGTGCTTTTGCACGATACTGATGATGTCATCATTATCAACCTCAAGATCCTTGTTCTTACTGTTATAAGTCATGGACCAAAGTCCCATGAAGCTTTTATAACTCAAAGGTTCAGCAATTATTCAAGAGAAAATGAATTGCAAGTAGTTCAACAAGTATGGCAAAATTGAAGGTACATAATAATATAATTGGGTTCAAGTTATATAACCCGCCTTAAGAACAACTTCAAAGCTCCAAGCTCCAAAGCTCCACGTTCCTAAGGTTGAATATGAACTTCACAACTCCTCTATATGCAAAGAATCACCATGGATAAGCAATTGGTGAAGAAGAAAAGAAAAGAAGATCAAAACCCTAAATGCATGCTTCAATCCAATGTTGAAGATGATCATTGCCTCACCTTAGGGTTAAGTTTTGAGTTCCTTAGCTCCTTGGCCGACACCCCACCACTCTTGGGCGATATAGACTTCCTCTTGGCCGACACAACCTTGCTTGTGGACGATACCCCCTCACCTATGGCCAAAATCACTTCAATTGGCCGATATCAACTTGCTATGGACAATATCAACATGGTATGGCCGATACCCAAGGCCTATGCACGATAACCTTGTGCCCTTGCACGACATGACAACCCTCTTGGACTATATGGCACTCACTTGCATGATATGGCACTCACTTGCACGATATGGCACTCAACTCTTCACCCTATTGGTCGATATCACCTTATATGGCCAATTTCACCTACTTGGCCGATATGCTTTTGCTATGGAAAATATACAAGGGCCTATGCACGATATGCTTGCTCTCCTACACGATACAAGAGCCCCATGCATGATACCACAAGGTAGGAGGGTGGTAAGGGTTGAAAAATTTCACTTAAGGGTGAAACTAGGGGTATATATACTTGTTGCACATGAAGAAAGGTAAAAATGAGGTGTCAATATTTTGAGCTAGTAGGTGCCACGTGTCCATGCATGGGTGACACGTGTACATGCATGCATAAACATTTATCTTGACATGAAAAACAGTTTAGGATCATTTGGAGATAAAGATTCGGCCATTACATATCCTTTTGAATAATATATATTAATTAATTCATCACTTTATGCACAACCCGTCACAATTTTGCTAAGGAAGTTGCAACCCGACACAACTCACCTCCTTGAGGTGCTTTTCATGATATGGCCTTTTACAAAAGTTCACAAAACGATATGGGACACCTCCTTGGGCTCCATGGCCAATAGGCACTCATATATAAGCTTTTCAACTTGATACAACTCAAGTTAAGCTTTCAAATTCAACCCTTTTTCTTGGTCATTTCTTCACTAAGATTACCATCATTCCCAAATGATTCAAACATGGTGTATAATTATTTCTCTCTCCTCTATATGATACTAGGAGGGAGTAGGGACACTCTAGAGGTGGTAATTTGCATATTAACCCCACATTTTGGGTAAATTACATTTTGTACCAAAATTGGTGCACAATGCACTAACATTATTCAAACAAGCTACAACTTGGAATTTAGGCTTTCCACAAGCCATCATTTAACATAATTATCTCTCTTATGATGTTAGAACACATGAGGTACATTCAACATGTGACATTTTGCAATATAGCCCCTTATCTTGGGTAAATTGCACTTTATGCCCAAACTATCATGCTCAACCAGTTTGCAAATAAGCTCAAACTTGAAATTTAAACTCTAAAAGAGTCTTAATTACTTTTCAAAAGATTAAAATAAATTTGTAAACAACTTACTTAAGCAAAACTTCTAGGGTTAGGCCATAACCCAGGTCAGGGATGTTACAACTATCAACCCCTAACAAGGATTTCGTCCCCGAAATCTCAAGAGAAAAGAGAAGGGTACTTCCTCCTCATCTCTTCCTCTAGCTCCCATGTGGCTTCTTCAATGCCATGGTGATGCCATAGAACTTTCACAAGAACTATATCTTTCTTTTTCAACTTCTTGATTCTTCTATCAAGAATCATCATTGGACCTTCCACATAGGATATATCCTCGTTTAATTCTACCTCTACAGGTTGCAACACCAACTCTGTATCGGGATGACATTTTCTCAGCATAGATACGTGGAACACTGGATGTAGTTTATATAGTTTAGGTGGCAACTCCAACCTATAAGCTACCTTTCTGATCCGTGTTATCACTGGATAAGGTCCCATAAATCTAGGAGCTAATTTACCCTTTTTCCCAAATCTGAGAACACCTTTCCAAGGAGAGACTTTAAGATACACCCTGTCACCAACTTGGAATTCTAAGGGACTACGACGCTTGTCAGCATATGACTTCTGTCTATCCTAGGCAGCTTTCAACTGTTGTTGTATTACTTTAATCTTCTCGGTTGTCTGTTGTACTAACTCAGGACCCAAAATTTGGTATTCCCCTGTTTCATACTAGCATAATGGAGATCTACACCGTCTACCATATAAGGCTTCATATGGTGCCATATCAATACTAGTCTGGTAACTGTTGTTGTAGGCAAACTCTATTAAGCTCAAGTGTATGTCCCAACTTCCTACAAACTGAAGAACACATGCTCTAAGCAACTCTTCCAAAGTTTGTATAGTTCTTTCAGATTTCCCATCTGTCTGAGGGTGGAAAGCTGTTCTAAACTTCAACTGAGTATCCAAGGCTTTATGTAGTCATTCCCAAAAATGACTTGTAAGCTAGGGACCTCTATCAGATACAATTGTAGCTAGAACCCCGTGTAATCACACTATCTCATCTATATAGATTTGTGCAAGTTTCTCAGCAGTATAAGTTGTTTTGACAGGAAGAAAATGTGTTGACTTAGTCAACCTATCAACTATCACCCAAATGGAATCATGACCTTTGGTTGTTCTGGGTAAACCAACTACAAAGTCCATGGTCATGTGATCCCATTTCCACTATGGTATAGGTAAATGTTGCATTGTTCCTGCGGGCTTCTGATGTTCAGCTTTAACCTGCTAACACACTGGACACCGCATAACAAACTCAGCTACATCTTTCTTCAAACCAGGCCACCAATACATATCTTTTAAGTTATGATACATTTTGGTACTCCCTGGATGCATTGCATACATGGACGAATGAGCTTCCTCCATGACTAACTTCCTCAAGTCATTGGCATTAGGTACTACCATCCTACCATGGTAATAGACTACCTCATCCTCTGACTCATGAAACCCATACCGTTTCTCACTGCCATACTCTGACCTGATCTGTTGAATCACAGTATCATCCTATTGTGCCTCTTTGATCTGTTGTTTCAGAGTAGAATTCACTTGCATCTCAGCTAACAGTCCAGCTAACAAAGATACTTTAAGATGTACATTGTTTTGCCTCAATGAGACAAGCATGTCTCGTTTAAAGCACACTAACGTGTTCAACTGTGCTTTATCTATGGTTGGCGATGATGATTTTCTACTTAGTGCATCTACCACTACATTAGCTTTTCCTAGATGATAATCAATTGTACAATCGTAGTCCTTGATGAACTCCATCCAGTGGAGTTGTCTCATATTCAACTCATGTTGTGAGAAGATATACTTTAAGTTCTTATGGTCTGTGAAAATCTGGAATGTTTCTCCATAGAGATAATGTCTCCAGATCTTCAATGCGTGAACCACTGTAGCTAATTCTAGATCATGTCTCGGATAATTTTCCTCATGTTTCTTAAGTTGTCGGGAAGCAAAAGAAACTACATGATTACTCTGCATCAGCACACATCCTAGACCATTCTTGGAGGCATCACAGAAAACAATGTATCCCTTTCCCTGCTCAGGTAAAGTTAACACAGGTGCATTGGTCAACCTTTCTTTAAACAACTAGAAAGAATGCTGACACTTGTCATTCCAGATAAAAAGAACTTCCTTCCTGGTCAACTTGGTTAGGGGTAAGGCTATAGAACTGAAGTCTTTAATAAAATTTCTATAATAACATGCCAGGCCTAAGAAACTGCGAATTTCAGTCGGTGTCTTGGGTTGTTCCCACCCTAATACAGATTCCACTTTATGTGGATAAACACGAATGCCTGAAGCAGATATAACGTGTCCAAGAAAAGACACTTCTGACAACCAAAACTCGCACTTGCTAAACTTAGCATATAGCTTGTTTTGTCTCAACAAAGTCAAGGCTTGACGAAGGTGTTGTTCATGTTTTTGACCATCTCTATTGTATATCAGGATGTCGTATATAAAGACTACTACAAACTGATCAAGGAATGGCCGGAAGATTCTATTCATCAGCTCCATGAATGCATCTGGTTCATTAGTTAGTCCAAACGACATAACTACAAA
The DNA here is from genome assembly GCA_963693085.1 of Alisma plantago-aquatica. Classification (NCBI taxonomy): domain Eukaryota; kingdom Viridiplantae; phylum Streptophyta; class Magnoliopsida; order Alismatales; family Alismataceae; genus Alisma; species Alisma plantago-aquatica. Next base: position 880,960,540 of record OY856409.1, read on the forward strand.
CTCATAATGACCATACCTTGTCCTAAAGGTTGACTTAGGTATGTCACTCTCCTTCATACGTAATTGATGATATCCTGACCTTAAATCTATCTTAGAGAATAATGTTGCACCACGCAACTGGTCAAATAGATCATCTATCCTTGGCAAAGGATATTTGTTCTTAATTGTCACCTTGTTGAGCTGTCTATAGTCTATGCATAATCTCATAGACCCATCTTTATTTTTAACAAAAAGAACCGGAGCACCCCACGGAGAAGTACTTGGTTGAATCAAACCTTTCTCAAGCAACTCCTGTAACTGTTTCTTAAGTTCTTCCATCTCAGCTGGTGCCATCCTATAAGGTGTTTGAGCTATAGGTTGCATACCTGGGATTAGATTAATCTCAAAATCAATCTCTCGGGGTGGAGGAACATCTGGAAGTTCTTTAGGAAACACATCCTCAAACTCCCTAACTACCAGAACTCCAGAAAGATTAGGACTCTCTACTCTGGTATCTACCACATGTGCCAAGAATGCAAATCATCCTTGTCTCATCAACTTTTCTTCTACCATAGCTGACACTAAACAGGTTGGAAGAATCTTTCTGTCCCCCTGAAAGACCCATGTATAACCATTGTCTGTGAACATAGCTTTCTTGGAACCACAATCCAAGACAACCTTATACTTTTCTACGGTGTCCATCCCAAGAATTATGTCAAACCCATGCATCTCAAGTGGTATAAGATCCACCTGAATGTTGTGTTCTAAAAAGGAAAGAACACAGGGAGAACATACCTCCCGCAACACCGCAGATCCGACTAATGGAGTTTCTAATAACAGATTATCCGTTCTACGATTGATAGTCATATTGCAGTCATGAATCACTTCTCGAGTGATAAAGTAATGCATAGCACCCAGATCAATCAAAACAGATACAAAGCATGATGAAGACATATCAGAATGAAATAATTCCATTTGACCTATCACGACTCGTGGGTTGACCACTACCTCTGGCTGATTCATAGCATAGAATCTCGCCGTTGGTGGTTGCCGGTTGTACATCCTATTATCGGGTGTAGATGAACCAGCTTGGGACACATGTCCACGTCCTCATGTGCCACTGCTAAACTGTCGCCTCTGAGAGCCTTGTTGATTCTGCCTTGGTGATTGGGTTACATTCCTATCTCCAAATGGACAATCCTTCATCAGGTGTCCTGGCTTCCCACACTGGAAGTAGCTTAGGTTTTCCCATCTCAGCCTAGATGGTCCTATTACTGACATTGATGCTGAACTTTGGGCTCTACTTGGCGGTAGACTATGACCTCTACCCTTGCTGGACGTCCACTATGTCTGAGCACTAGACCTTTGTGGTGCTATTGGTGCAGAAAACCTTAGTTTCTTAAAACTTTCAGACCTCTGTCCTTGGAATTGTGTATGCATTTTCCTACTGTTGGTTTCACATTTCTCCATCACAGACCTTTCTATCCGCCTAACTGACTCCACAAAGGTGGCAAACCTCTCTCTATTCTCTAGAGAAGATGCAAGTGTGGTTAAATCAGCATTCAAACCCTTCTCAAAATGTAGAATTCTCTCCTCATCTGTAGTGGCCATGTGTGGACAAAACCGTAGAAGCTCCATAAACTTAGCTTCATACTCACTAATGTTCATTGGTCCTTGCCTTATCCATTAAAACTGAGAGATTTTCTCATCCAAGTAAGTCTTGGGAAAATATCTACTAACAAACTCTCTTCGGAACTCTCTCCATTCGACCTCAACACCTGGTCGTTTCTCTTCCTCAATGGCCCACCAGTGGCCAGCACTCCCTTTCAACAGGTATACAACATGCTTAACTTTCTCCGTTTCTGGAATGCTGAGGATTCTAAAGGCTTTCTCCAACTCAATAAGCCATGAATCTGCGTCTGCTGGGTCAGCTGTATCGACATACTCAGTGGCTCCTACCCGATGTAACCGTTCAAAGGTCATACCAGATCCATGCCCCTCATTGGGAACTGGAGCCCTAGGTGCTGGTGCTGGCATCGGTTCTGCCATATGTGTCACTGTATTCATCAACTGTCTAAACAAAGCATGAAAAGTTGGGTTTTCTATCGAAGCTTGGTTAAGCTGGGGATTCTTAGGTACTAGCTCCTCTCTAGCCTGATCTCTTGCACCTCTTCCTGGTGCAGCAACACTGCTTTCAGCAACATGTTCTTCGTGTGATCCAGCCATCTTTAAGCTTTACTTCCTCTCCTATATGAGCAAAAGTCACTATCAGATAAACTGGAAGACACTAGAATAGACTCAACGACCTTAATCCTATGTCTCTGTAGACTCAGTGAACCTTAGGCTCTGATACAAAAACTTTGTGACGATCCGACCACAAATCAAATCATCACCAGCAAATAATTGCGGAATTACTATAAGCAGTGAATTAACAAAATCACTAAAATTAAAACCATTTGCAAGGAGTTCCATTTCCAGAAAACTCTTAAGAAGAGAACCAAAGTACTGCATGCATTATGGTTCACATTGTACACACCATGTACCATCTCATCTCGAGGAATATATACAACCGTTGCTTTACCAAACTATACACGAGAAATATAAAACCTTGACGTATACAAGCCAAAATCTCAAATCGATCATAAAACCACTAAGTACTGACTCCAAGGACCTGAGAGTACAGAGATGACACATAGGACTCATATCTACATGACACGACAGACAGTAACTCAACCTGAGATGTTACTGTTACTCCTGATGTTACTGTCCTCCCTCTGCTGTACAGTTCCTACCTCCTCCTCCGCGCCCACCTAAAAATTTGGATCCCACGGGGGTGAGACAATTGTAATTGTCCCATCGAGAGATATAACTCTCCGCCGACCATATTATTATCACAGTTAAATAGTATAAAACTGAGAAGAGGATTCATTTACATTAATTAACAAGATTCAAACACTGTTTAAGCAGAATAGAGAAATATCATCTTCTGAAGCATTGCAGCTATATATGATAAAGCAGTAAATCATCTATTCATTTTAATAAGGAATATGAAGAACATGTGTACCATTTATCCATTTAGGATACATTAAGCAATGCAACATCAACCAATGATTTCTGTATTTCATCCTTATGCAAATATGCTACACGGCTAATTTACATTTTTCAATCACACTTATGCCCTGAGGAGATGAGGTATACCGCTCATACTCCAACCGACCATTGCGAAGTCGAAATCGGTACCATACAAGATCAATGGAAGAGTCAGTTTCCAAGACCTGTACCGTCTCGGTCAGTGCAAGACCACAAGCAGGACCATGTCAACTGCTTACATAGCTTTCCAGGGTATACTGGCAACTTCGCTATAGAGAAACAGTGGTGGCTGCACTCCTTCGGCGATTGAGAGATCTCGTGTTTATCTACCATCAATCCCGACATTAAACATCATCGGGAGATTCATGATACATCCATCCCGGCACATATAATGAAGGATTGAGAGATCTCGTGTTTATCTCACGTCAATCCAACATTAGGGCGTACAGATATTTTCTCCCATCACCCCCGCATATTCAAAAATATGCGATCTCCAGGAGATCCCGTGGGAAAACCTATTTCACCATCACCAGCTGCTGACGATGATGGATCTATGGTCACGGCTCTACATGATAAGATTCAAATTTATTAATTAAGTACATTACCATATTCTTTTAGCATCAGTCAAGTTTTCAAACATTTGTTATAACAAATGCTACAAAGAAAGATGTAATACATGTATCAAGTACTTTTCAAATCTTTAAAACACATATAATATTTAGGATCTCAACCCCTTATTTCATTACTGGGAATTCTCATCCCTTGACATTATCATCATCATGATTACCAAATCTGGGTATTCAAACCCTTAGTTCATCATAGAACACAGTTACCACTTACTAGGTAACTAATACCCCTGGGTCATCTGACCAAGGTATACATGATACTTGTTACACAAGCATCTCACATGGCTCACAAGGCCCATTAAATATCTTTATCAAATAAACATCATAGCTCATACCTGACTATGCTCATCATCTCGTGATACCTGCATGGTTAGTATACATGATAACAACCATCTTAATTATATATCAACACCATGCAAAACAAGGGTAACACCACTATTCCCTTATTAGGGTTAGGGTTTCCCATTCTTTATTGATTAGGGTTTCAAGATCACATTATCAAGGATTAAACCCTAATTCATACTTTACACATATTAGAAACATTAATAAATGCACATTACATGTTTGGTTCACAAGTATGAATTTCTCTCTCATCCTCTCTAGGATGTTGATCACTTCATACTTTATTAAGTTGGCTCAACCTTTCCTTCAAGGTACATTAGCCTACTTAATCATTAATCATTAAACTCCATACTACTCAATGTATGACTTGGTAGAAAACACTCCATGTGTTTCTCCATCAAGTATATTGCAATTTAAGGTACTTCCACACCATATCATTTTAGAGGTGTATGTATTCTAGCTTAGCCCATATCGGGTTGAAGGTGTGTGGTTGAGTGCTTGACCTCTTCAAACCTTTGTGGCCACGACCTTCCCTTCACCATGGGTTAAGTGACAGGCTAGACAAATGTTTGAACCACTATCAACCCAAAGTACAAACCAATGCACACCACTATCGATTTCCAAGTAAACTAGAGCTACTTTTCCACACCATATCATTTTAGAGGTGTGTGCTTGTGTGATTATCTGATGATGTCATCATTATCAACCTCAAGATCCTTGTTCTTACTATTATAAGTCATGGCCCACAGTCCCATGAAGCTTTTATAACTCAAAGGTTCAACAATTATTCAAGAGAAAATGAATTGCAAGTAGTTCAACAAGTATGGCAAAATTGAAGGTACATAATAATATAATTGGGTTCAAGTTATATAACCCTCCTTAAGAACAACTTAAAAGCTCCAAGCTCCAAAGCTCCACATTACTAAGGTTGAAGATGAACTTCACAACTCCTCTATATGCAAAGAATCACCATGGATAAGCAATTGGTGAAGAAGAAAAGAAAAGAAGATCAAAACCCTAAATTCATGCTTCAATCCAATGTTGAAGATGATCATTGCCTCACCTTAGGGTTAAGTTTTGAGTTCCTTAGCTCCTTGGCCGACACCCCACCACTCTTGGGCGATATGGACTTCCTCTTGGCCGACACAACCTTGCTTGTGGCCGATACCCCCTCACTTATGGCCAAAATCACTTCAATTGGCCGATATCAACTTGCTATGGACAATATCAACATGGTATGGCCGATACACTTGTTATGGCCGATACCCAAGGCCTATGCACTATACCCTTGTGCCCTTGCACGATATGACAACCCTCTTGCACTATATGGCACTCACTTGCATGATATGACACTCACTTGCACGATATGGCACTCAACTCTTCACCCTATTGGTCAATATCACCTTATATGGCCAATTTCACCTACTTGGCCGATATGCTTTTGCTATGGGCAATATCCAAGGGCCTATGCACGATATGCTTGCTCTCCTGCACGATACAAGAGCCCCATGCACGATACCACAAGGTAGGAGGGTGGTAAGGGTCGAAAAATTTCACTTAAGGGTGAAACTAGGGGTATATATACTTGTTGCACATGAAGAAAGGTAAAAATGAGGTGTCAACATTTTGAGCTAGTAGGTGCCACGTGTCCATGCATGGGTGATACGTGTACATGCATGCATAAACATTTATCTTGACATGAAAAATAGTTGAGGATCATTTGGAGATAAAGATTCGGCCATTACATATCCTTTTGAATAATATAATTTAATTAATTCATCACTTTATGCAAAACCCGTCACAATTTTCTAAGGAAGTTGCAACCCGACACAACTCACCTCCTTGAGGTTCTTTGCACAATATGGCCTTTGCCAAAAGTTCACAAAATGATATGGGACACCTGCTTGGGCTCCATGGCCGATAGGCACTCATATATAAGCTTTTCTACTTGATACAACTCAAGTTAAGCTTTCAAATTCAACCCTTTTTCTTGGTCATTTCTTCACTAAGATTACCATCATTCCCAAATGATTTAAACATGGTGTCTAATTCTTTCTATCTCCTCTATATGATACTAGGAGGGAGTAGGGACACTCTAGAGGTGGTAATTTTCATATTAACCCCACATTTTTGGTAAATTACATTTTGTACCAAAATTGGTGCATAATGCACTAACATTATTCAAACAAGCTACAACTTGGAATTTAGGCTTTCTGCAAGCCATCATTTAACATCATTATCTCTCTTATGATGTTAGAACACATGAGGTACATTAAACATGTGACATTTTGCAATATATCCCCTTATCTTGGGTAAATTGCACTTTATGCCCAAACTGTCATATAATGTTCAACCAGTTTGCAAATAAGCTCAAACTTGAAATTTAAACTCTACAAGAGTCTTAATTACTTTTAAAAATATTAAAACAAATTTGTAAACAACTTACTTAAGCAAAACTTCTAGGGTTAGGCCATAACCCAGGTCAGGGATGTTACAGAAATATACATGTCTTTCATATTCCTTTTAAATTGTTAAAATGCTTCATAAATTCAACAGTAATTGCCTTTTTGTTAATAATAAATACTTGCTTCACACAGTTGTAATTATATTGCTTCTTAGTTTATCTTATATGTGATAATATTAGAGTTGGTGGTGAGTTATATCTCTCGTTGAGATCTGGAATCTCACCCCATGGATTTCCCACACCCTTTTTAGGTGGACGAACACGAAAAGGTATAGATCGTGCAACGGAGGTTGAGGAGCAGTAGGAGGACCAATACCTGACAAGGTTGGCAGTGATGTTGGATGTCTTTTTGTTGATAGAGTCCTAGAGTCATCCCTGTACACTCGAGTCTTTGGGAATGTTTTGTAGATGTATCGTGAACATGCTTTCTTTATGTGGGTGGCCTGTATACCTATTATGTAGAGATGTGGTGGAATCATGTATATATGATCTGGAATAGTTCTTTGGTTACCGGTTGTGTGGCAACACATCCCACTATCACACAGACATCGAGGTGTTACGCAAAAATGTGTGGAAATCACCATAACCACAGATTACCAAAAACATGGGTTAATTAAAACCATTTGTGGAAAGATGATAAACTGAGAAACTATTACATTCGAGTCCTCATCCTGTAAGGAAACAAGTTATATATACATACACAAGATCTGGTATGTGTCCACAGCTTAGAGGAACAACTGTTTATCCATCTCATGAGTTCACCACCTGTTCATATACATAAAGGCTCACATCCGACCAATAACAAGATATATAAAACATCAATGATCATACATCGTGAAACAACGTCAAAACACCTCCAAGGACCTGAGAGTACAGGGATGACTCTAGACTCTACTACAAAACATCCAAAATAGCAGCATATCCATCGCTTGCCTTCTACTACTCGTCTAGCTGCTTGGCCGCAACACCGCGACCACCACCACGTCTAGCTCGACTACCTAAAAAGGTTGTAAACCAGTGGGGTGAGACACACAGTCCCAGCGAGAAACATAACTCCCCGCCGCAACTACAGGACCTCAGAAAGATAAAGCTATGACGGTAAGTAACTGATAACAGGCATATCTGGAGCAGTTTATGTAAAGCAAAGCTATTCTTACCGACAAGCTTACCAGCTGTACTGGAGGCATATAACCAATATCTCTTTATGGAACATAATTGACAAGATAAGATATATTGCTATGTAACATGAGGAACATATAAGTAATTTCAATATGTAACAAGATTAACTACACAAATAAGGCCTCAACCAATGTTCTGTGTTTTGCCTTAAGCAGTAAATACTATACGGCTGGATTACGTATTTTATGCCCTGAGGAAGTGAACTGTACCGTTCAAATCCAACCTTCGGCTGCGAAGCCCATAGACGGTGCCATACAAGGTTAATGGAAGAGACAGACTCCACAACCTTCCCCCTCATGGTCAGTGCACGAGAACCAAAGCAGGACTGCAGTCTCATGCTTAAGTGGCCTCAGCCACATGGTCAACTCCTCAGGCTACCCTTTCTCTAGCCCGCCTTGGTACAGGTCACGTCGCCAGTATATCTGAGCCACGGGCCTGATCACTTTGCTCTGAGCCATGAACGCATTCATGCTCTTCATATCACATATCCGGAGCCATGGGCCTGTTCACCATGCTCATCACATATCTGAGTCTGCAACCGCAGCTGCACTAGTTTTCCTCTCTATTTGATGCTAGGAGAAACCTCGCATATTCAAAAATATGCGCTCCAGGTTAACCCGTAGGAGAACCCGTTTCACCATCACTAGCTCCTGACGATGATGGATCTATGGCCAGGGCAAACTACATGATGTATTCCACTGTAATTAATTAGTGTCTTTTATATGGATTGCAGGATTCAACCAAGTTTTATAACATGCAAACTATAACAGAATAAACAATATAAAACTCAACATTATGCTTTTATTGTAATCACATCAACCTGATCCATCTCAAGGATCCAACATCACATGTTATCACTTGGCCTCTTGCCAATCATCCAGATCCATCTCAAGGATCATCACATACCATGGGATCTTAATCCCTCATCACATATTGCTACTGCCTCTCAAGGCTTACAACATCATCATAGGACAAACACATCATACATGCAATCTCATCAACAAGAGTAATTATCAAAGTGATTTTACACATCACATATCTCTCATAGCCTTTTCATGTCTAAACCTCACCTGCATGGTTAGGGTATACAATAATCATAGTTTCAACATAAGGACTATGCTTACCATCATGAGATGACATTCAAGATTCTATACCTATCAATTATACATCAACTGATGATCATGTGCATAAAGCACATCATTAAGCAAACCATATCTATGCTTATCCTCATTTTAGTATTATACAAATAATCAAGGTGATCACTTCATGCATATAGTCATGTTGAATATAAGAGACAAGCGTTATCATTACCACTACCATTACCATTACCATTCATTATGTAAACCACTTGCCATTATTCTCCTTAGCATTAACAGATAATCACTTTCATATGTGTAGCCAGGCTAAGATAAATGAACCATCTTAATCATAATGAGCACTTATCTATATAAGGAGTTACCATCGTTTTAATTAGGACATACCCCTAAGGCTGTTTTCATGATATAAGGAACCCTCACAAAAGATTGTATCGGGCAACCTGCCCTCACCCAAGATCAACACACAACAGCCTGCAACGCTGCGTTGTCACTAAGGCAACCAAGCGTGCAATGCGCAACACGCGTCAGGGGGGGTGTCGGGTACTTCAGCATATCGGGCAACACCCATCACCACTCATGGTGTTATCGGCCGATACAAGGGCAGCATGATGCCCATCACAACATGGGGTGTCGGCCGACACATGTTAGTGTGATGCCCGACACAGATCACCCAGCAACGCCCGTCATAGGGCAGCTATCGGCCAAGATCAAACCACAAAGGTATCATTCAAAGGAAGGTAACACATTCATCTATCGTGCAACTAACTGATCAAGGTCTGACGACCGTCACAAGGCAAGGAAAAGGTTGTGACGCCCGTCACAGGTCAGGGTATACCGTCCGACACAACAACCTATCGCCCAACACTTACTCTCATGGTCATCTTCTTCCTCAAGCACAAGGTACTTAAAACCCTAGAGGGTCAAGAACACAAGCTCACCAAGAAACCCTAAACCATAAAGAGGATCGGCCAACAAAGATACTAAAGCAAGAGACTAAACTAACAACAACATAGGAGCAAGATCATAGAAAATGAGATAATGTAGCTAGGGTTAGAAGTTATGCAACCTGCCTTAAGCAAGCTCCAAGTTCCAAACACCACCAAGCAAGGAAGATGGAGACTCCAAGGCTATCGGCCACCACTTTCTCCTCCAAGGTGTGTCGGCCACCAAGCTTTCTCCTTTAAGGGGGGGGTATCGTCCACCACTAGCAAGGAAGAGGGTTGTGTCGTGCACACCAAGGTGGAGAAGAAAACTAAAGGACCAAATGGACCCAAAGCAAGGAAGGGAACCACATATATAGAAGGAAAGGGAGGAGAAAACAAGGTAGATCCAAGCAAGGTGTCGCCTACCCAGGGACACTTGTCCTAGTGCATGAGCCACCACTCTAGCAAGCTCTATACACATGTCCAAGGTATGCACCAAGTGTCCACTAAACAAGGTCAAGGCTAGGTCAAGCATCATGGGAAACACAACAACTTGCTCCTAGGGCGACACACCTCATCCTCATGGGTGAAACACTCCCTTGGCCAATACACATCCACATCTTAGCCGATACAAGGCTCAACCAAAACAAAGCAAGGCACCTAAAGGCCCAACTAGCTCAACAAGGCCCAAAAGAACTCAAGCAACGGGCCCAAGCCTTCCTCTCTACACAAGAGGAAGCAAAGAGAGGGAGGAACACCTCACATGGTGGCAAACTTTCCAGCAAAACCCTAGACTTGGTTTATTTGCAAGTAGCACCTCCAACTCTTCAACAAAGCACAACCAAACCCTAATCACCACTAAAGGTGATTAGCAAGCACCAAAGCACCAAGGTTAAGCAAAACAAACAGGGTAAACTTGAAAGGGCTTATATTTTCTTATATTTTCTTATAGGTTGACAATATGCCTTATATTTGCTTTGGGAATGAAAGGGCTTATATGTGAAGGTTCTTGTTCTTTGGAAGTTTTATGAAAAGGGTTTTAATTTATGGTGTTTTCTGATAATATGCTTGTTAATCCCTCTTCCACATTTTCATTTTTAAGAGATCTCGCTTTGTGTGGCGTGAGGCGTCACAGTCAAGTTCGATATCAAAGCTTTAGGTTTGCTGAGTCTATAGGGACCTAAGACTATGGTTGTGTATGTTTTAAGTGTCCTCTAGTTTGTCTTATAGTCACTTCCAGTTATGCATAAGAAGAAGAGAAATCTTAAAGATGTATGGAGAACATGAAGAACATGCTACCGAGAGTAGTGTTGCAGCACCAAGTGGTGGTGCAAGAAACCAGGCATGAGAAGATCAGGTGCCTGAAGTCCCCCAGTTTGACCCAACCATGATAGAAAATCCTACCTTTCAATATATTTTTGGGGAGTTTATGGCAACAATGACTCATATGGTGGACAGGATGCTTGCACCTCAGTATAGGGCACCTGTTCCCCACACTGAATCTTCAAGTATTGGGAAGACTTTTGAACGACTTCTTTGTGTTGGGGCGGTTAAGTATGCGGGAATAGTTGATCTGACGGATGCGGATCTGTGGTTGACTAAGCTTGAAAAGTCCTTTAAGATCCTAAGTATCCCTGAAATGGATAAGGTGCATCATGCGGTGTACCTTCTGAGAGGGAGTGTTGGCCATTGGTGGACCATAGAGGAGAAGAGACCCGGTGTTGTGGTTGGTTAGGAGGAGTTCCGACATGAGTTCGTTAGTTGGTACTTTCCTCATACATATCTTGACGAGAAGATCAGTCAGTTTGAGAGGCTTTGACAGGGATCCATGACAATCAACGAGTATGAAGCAATGTTTATGGAGTTGTTGAGGTTCTATCCTCACATGACGACAATGGAGGATGAGAGGATTTGTCATTTTGAGAAGGGGTTGAACATTGAGTTGTCTACCCCAGTTTCCACTTTGGAGAATCGAGAGAGGTTTGCTGTGTTTGTGGAGTCTATTCAAAGGATAGAACGATCTATTAGGAGAAGAGGGAGACGAGTGCCAAGAAGCAGTCTGCACAGTTTCTAGGGCAGTCGTCAGGTGGCTTCAAGAAGCTGAGGTATTTTACACTGCTAGTTTTGGATAAGTTCAGTGCTTCAATGCAGTGGTCACTCAGTAAGGGGAGAGTGTAACGACAATTCCCAAACATGGAATAATTACATTTGCGGAAGCGATCATTAACAGCAGATTACTAAAAATCACTAAAAGTTAAAACCTTTTTCAAAGAGATCCAATCATAGGAAAACTCTTTCAACAAGAACCAATGTATTACATTTACATCCTTGTTCATAAGTACATATCTTGTACCATCTCTTCTCGAGAGTTACAATATCCATTGTCTTATTAAAAGCTAAACACAGACAGTATAAGAACCTCGAGGCATCAAGCCAAAAACTCAGATCGATGTAAAAATACTAACTACTAACTCCGAGAACCTGAGAGTACAAAGATGACACATAGGACTTCTATCTACATGACACGATAGAAAATACACTCCACCTGAGTTGTTATTGTTGTCCCTACTGTTGCTAATGTAATTCCTTTGCAAAATATTCTCAGTCTCCCCCGTGCTTGTCCACCTAAAAAAATGTTGGATCCCACGGGGGTGAGACAATTGTAATTTCCCCAGTGAGAGATATAAATCTCCGCCAAAAACATTATTATTGCAATTTAATGATATATAACTGGGCAGAGGATAAGCAGTTTAAAGCATTTCCATCTTTTAAAGTATTGCAACTATTTATGATAGAACAGTAAATCATCTATTCTCTTAATAAGGAATAGGAAGAACATGTATATCATTTATCCATCATATTATACCATCATGTCAAACTTATCTTGTGACACTCATTATCTTGATATGTCACCCATGAGACATTCTTGTTTCAATCTGTTGGCCTTAGCCAATCTACTAAACATATATGGAATTATATCTACCATGTGCTCATATATCATTAATACATGCATTGGGTTATTACCAATCATGTGTCATCGTTATAGGCATTGGATTATTACCAATCCTATGTCATCATTACAGGCATTGAGCCTCTATCGGGCATTGGAATCTTCCAAACCTGATTACACCGCCAGGCATTGGACACTACCAATTCTGATTTCATAGCCAGGCATTGGACTTTAACCAACCCTGATTACAGGCTTCATGCCTCTGCCAGGTATTGGACTTTAACCAATCCTGATTACACAGCCAGGCATTGGACTCTAACCAATCCTGATTACACATCCAGGCATTGGACTCTAACCAATCCTGATTACACCGCCAGGCATTGGACTTTAACCAATCCTGATTACACAGCCAGGCAATGGACTCTAACCAATCCTGATTAAACAGCCATGCATTAGACTCTAACGAATCCTGATTACACTGCCAGGCATTGGACTTTAACCAATCCTGATTACACAACCAGGCATTGGACTCTAACCAATCCTGATTACACTGCCTGGCATTGGACTCTAACCAATCTTGATTACACCGCCAGACATTGGACTCTAACCAATCCTGATTACACCGCAAGGCATTGGACTCTAACCAATCCTGATTACACCGACAGGCATTGGACTTTAACCAATCCTGATTACACCGCCAGGTAATGGACTTTAACTAATCCCAATTACACCGTCAGGCATTGGACTCTAAGCAATCCTAATTACACCGCCAGGTATTACACCTCTGCCAGGTATTGGACTTTAACCAAACCTGATTACAGGCATTACACCTCTGCTAGGTATTGGAATTTAACCAAACCTGATTACATGCATTACACCTCTTCCAGGTATTGGACTTTAACAAAACCTGATTACAGGCATTACACCTCTGCCATGTATTGAACTTTAACCAAACCTGATTACATGCATTACACCTCTGCCATGTATTGGACTTTAACCAAACCTGATTACATGGATCATGGAATATAAATTCCTTTGACCCATCATTAATCATCACATCCTTCTCTAGGATTTGAACCCTGAGGTTAGACTTCATAGTTGTTCACATTCTTTATTAAATACAATTGTTCCTTTTTATTAGGTTTATTATTATCATTTCTTACAGTGAACGTTTATAATCATCTTGGTGCCTCTCACTATTCCCCAATTGTTCTCATGGCTCATAAGTCCCATAAAGCATCTTGTCACCTCTCACTAGGGAACATCTAACCATATGGCTCACAAGGCCATTAAACATGTTGTCACCTCTCACTAGGCAATAATAACATATTACCTCATGTAAAACAATGGTAACACCACTATTCCCTCAATAGGGTTAGGGATTACTATTCACGTCACATTAGGGTTTCTCATGTCCCATTACCCAATTTAGGGTTAGGGTATTTCCCATATTAATACTTTCATTTACTAACCTATCACTCTTACCATGAAGTGCATAGGTCACACACAAGAATGGTCCAACTATCTTCAATGATATGGACTCATATCAGGTTAGGGCATCACTTACTATAAGGTTTCCTATAATCAACCATTTGAGACATTTCACCTTTATAAGGCTTTACCCACTATTTTATTATTAGGGTTCTGGTTTGTCATCATATTGTCCAAGATTAAGGCTTCATGTATTATAACTCCAAATTAGAGTTTCACATACCTTCACCCTGTATTAGGGCTCCTCATCATACCATTGAATAGGGTTTCACATGGCATCACCCTCAATTAGGGTTTCACATGGCATCACCCTCAATTAGGGTTTCACATGACATCACCCTCAATTAGGGTTTCACATGGCATCACCCTCAATTAGAGTTTCACATGGCATCACCCTCAATTAGGGTTTCACATGGAATCAACCTCAATTAGAGTTTCACATGGAATCACCCTCAATTAGGGTTTCTCAATTTCATATCAATACATCAGGGTTTTACATCACATTAACCTAGTTTAGGGTTTCATGCACTTTACCCTAAAATTAGGATTAGGGTTCATTAACTTCTGGATTAGGGTTTCATGATCTCTTTACTAAGGATCATAACCTAATCACCACATGATTGATACTCATGTATGAATTCCTTTCTATCATCCTTTCAACTTGATTAGGTTTACATCAACCCTTCAATCAAGTACATACATCTATGATTGACATAGTGTACTGAGTTATTACTTACTTCAGCTTCAAGGATTAACTCATCAAAGGATTATCAATCACTTAGTACCTTAAAGGTACAACCCTAGTGATTATCTTTGAGATACATCAGTAACAACCAAAGGGTCATTTAATCTTTCATCACCTTAGGTGTCCATTTGACTTAATCACATTGAAACATCCAAACGTTCTTGACCATTGATGCTCCAAACGGTTTGAAACCATTTAAGCAAATCAATAATGAATCTGTATGGACAATTTTCACATGAAACCACTTGGGTCTCCAAACGGTTTGACCTCGTTTGGTCTCAAACAGTCGTGAGACCGTTTGGACTCAAACGGTCTTAAGACCGTTTGGTCCAAACTCTCTCAAAACCGAATGGACCAAAAAGGTCTTCCATCACTTTATCAATTCAGGATTTCAATCATTAAACCATCTATCAATTGAACCACTGATTTATTCTTCAATTGGACCATTGAATCACCCTTTAATTAGACCTTCAATTAGGGTTTTGAACCCAATTGAACTAGGGTTTATGATCAAGAAACCATCAATTAGGGTTTTGAAATCGAGGAACCATCAATGGTTGACATTGTGGAACCAGTCCAATTGAAATCATTGGATTATCATCAAACCATGACATGACCTGACCTCAAATAGTCTTGAGGTCGTTTGGATGACCTCCAAATGGTCTTGAGACTGTTTGCCCCATCCATCACTGAAAGTTTTTGAGATTCAATTAGGGTTTAGATCATTAGATTGATCACCGATTGAACAGTTGATTGCGTTTCAATTTACCATCTCCGGTCCTTCAATTACTCAACCATACTCAACTCTAATCCTCCAAATGGTCTTGGTTGACCTCCAAACGGTCTTGAGACCATTTGGGTGACCTCCAAATGGTCTTGAGACCGTTAGGGTTAATCAGCCCAAAATTTTAAATCAATCAATTGAAATTTCAGCACTTAACCCGATTAGGGTTTCTAATTGGAGGATTGTCCATTCATGGAATTAATCAATTAGATCCATTGGATCATCATCCAACATGTACTAGGGTCCTGACCTCAAACGGTCAACCCTTCCAAACGGTTTGGGCTCCAAACCTCCAAACGGTTTGGGCTCCAAACCTCCAAACGGTTTGCAAACCGTTTGGTGAAACCGTTTGGACCATATTGTTGAAACCATTTGCAATAGATATTTGGGGAGGTGTGTGCTTATGATGATGTCATCATCATCAAGCTCTAAACCCATGAAACTTTCTATGATTTTCATAGTGATTGCATGAATCAACCAAATAAAATTTCGAGAATGAAGAAAGGATCAACAATTGATAAGGAATTGAATGCAATAACAATATTAAGGGTTCAAGTTATAAAACCCGCCTCCAATGCTTCAAGATCCACGTATTTAATGGTGGATGCAACTCCTTAAACTATCCCCAAGCTCGTCCTCAAGTCTTTGAGTGAAAAGAAAGGCTAGGGTTGGAGATTGAATGGAGAAAAGAAGAAATCCATCATTTATTTTCGATTCCCACCATGAAATCATGGTTGAAAGTGATCAAGAAGCTTACCTACAGGTTGGAACTCGTCCTCATGTTGCTCCTTAGCCCCCTTGGTCGTTTTTCAATAAAAGAGTGAAAGTGGATTCGAAATTCCCCTTTCAAGCTATGGATAAAAGAGCTTATATGCATTTTTATTAAATTCATTTCAAGAGAGAGAAAGTAGGGGATAACTCCTCCATTTACTTGCTAATTTCACCCTTCTCTTCCTTAGATACGAGGCTATATTCCTTGACTCTTATTCCTCTCAATTATCCATGATTTAAAGAAAACCAAATTAAGCACCTTAAATCATATTATAATAATATCCATAAGTGAGTGGATATTTCTTTTTCTTTTAATAATGTGAGTGACTTATCCACTTCCTTTAGATATTTTCGTGCCTTTTCAAGGCACTTGGTCGTCCATTCCTTTGCAAAATCATCCCTCACCTTTAGGTTGAAGGGCTCTTCAATTAATATATTTATTTTTGCATTAAATTGAAGTAAAGTTCCAATTAAGCTTAAATCTTGATTATTTTAATATCAAGATTCTCCTCCAAAGAGATACAAATGAGACGCCCCTCTCATTTTATTTTCTCTACATGATGCCAAGAAATATTAGGGACTATTTTGAAGTGGTAATTTGCATATTGAACCCTGGGTTTTGGGTAAATTACACATTACACCAAAACTAGGTTTTAATGCACAAGTATTACTTTACAAGCTCTTTCTTGTTATTCAGGCTACCATAATCCATGACACTGCATCATCTTCATTCTCATGATTCTTCAACACATGAGGAACATCTTATCATGTAACATTTGCAATTTAACCCCTCAATTTGGGTAATTTGCACTTTAGTCCAAAACAGGCAAAACATTATTTCAACATTGTTCAAAAAGGACTAAAATTGAAATATATGTTCCTATTAAACCTTAATTACTTTTCAAAAGATAAGAACAAGCATATAATTGTCTTTCTTAAACAAAACACCTAGGGTTAAAGCATAACCCATGTCAGGGATGTTACAAATTATAAACCCCTAACAAAGATTTCGTCCCCGGAATCCCAGATAAAGGGAGACATATATTATTCATATATCATCTCATCAAATCTCATAACATCTCAATGTCATGTTTATGCAAGGCATAAACCCCTAATATATGATGTCCATGCTATATTATATAACCGATCTAATTTCACATTTAACCACTCCAGGTGGTCAACATACTTTATCTGATACCAGAATCACTTATCTTGGTATCCATTACATGTGTTGGAAACACATCACATATTCATCTTTGTTTCATCCTGGGACATTACTCGTTACACACATATTTTTCTTGTAACCCAAGTCCAAGACAAACTGATACTTTTTTCTAAGTATCCATCAAATAAACATTTTTGATTGTGCACATCAAGTGTCCTAAGACCCACTTGATTGCCATGTCCCTGAAAGGAAAGAAAACAAAGAATCATATTCTTCTTTTGTTTATAAGTTGATTTATAATTAAATCAAATTCCTTCGTATATCAATTAGAATGTGGTAGAAATATCCATGCCACATCTCCTTCTTGATTAGGCTTCTTTGGATTGTTTCAGAATGATTACTTGATCAGAGTAATAAAAAAGATAACAATCTAGGTATGTCATACTTACCTTGCCTTCAATAGATGAATACCTGGCCAGGGTATTCAAGAACTAAAATTAGGTATTATGCATTATTTTATTTTATGTTTTCATTTCTTTAAATTTGATATACTTAATATCTCAGATTTTCTCTGAGTTCCTTTTTCATTTCTTCTCTTCCTTAAGGAAGAAAGAGAAATTTCAAAACATATGAAAGAATTTTAAACTAAACACAAGTTTTCATCCTACTTATCTCTTCCTCATATTCTCAAAGGATTTTACAGATGAACTAAACAACAACTACCCTTCTTATAGTAGAGAGTGCAAGATAATTCAAAATAGAAAGTTCTATCTTAACATGTCTACTTATTACAAGTTATCTAGTGTCTTATCTGTTGAATCACCTCATCACTTTTTATTTGGACATTGCCACCTCAGGTGTCCTCTCTGTCCACATCTATAGCAAGCTCAAAGCCTATTAGGTGACTGCTGTTTAGGTGCACTATATTGTACTTGAGTCGGTACTACTGAAATCTTTGATTGTTTAGTACCACTAATTCCTTGTTCCTGTAACTGTTTAGAGTTCCTTTTAAGGTATGTCTCATGTTTCTTTGTTATAGACCCTTCTATCCTTCAAATTGACTCCACAAATGTGGCAAACCTCTCTTTACTTTCTAGGGCAGATGCCGGAATAGACATTTCAGCATTCAGTCCCTTCTCAAAACATCGAATCTTTTCCTCCTCAGTAGCAGCCATTTGAGGACGAAATCGTAAAAGTTCTATGAACTTAACCTCATATTCACTTATCAACATGGCTCCCTGTCGAATCTTCTCAAACTATGAGATCTTTTCATCTAAGTATGTCCTTGGAAAATACTTATTGATGAATTCACAACGAAATTCCTCCGAACTAACCTCTTCTTCATTCCTTTTTATTTCTTTTATAACCCACCAATGTCCATCACTACCCTTCAAAAGGTATATAGCATGCTTAACTTTGTCAGCCTCTGGAATACTAAGGATCTTAAAGGCTTTTTCTAACTCAGTGAGCCAGAGATTAACATCTATTGGGTCAGATGTTCTAGCATAATCTATGGCTCCTACACGATGTAGTCGTTCAAAGGTCTTACCAGACCCATATCCCTCATTGGGAGCTGGTGCCCTAGGTGTCGGTGTTGGCATCTGGTCTGTCATATGCATCATTGTAGTCATGAATTGCCCAAAAAGTGTAGAAAAAGTTGGGTTTCCCATCATGACTTCATCAACAGGGGGATTGTCAAGCACTATTTCTTCTCTTGCCTGATCCCTGGCACCTTCTACTAGGGGTTAAGTGGGCGTCCACTAGGGGATTGCTCCACATGTGCTCACCCAAACCACCACTTGTCAAAACTATGCCACCTTGCTAGCACCCCAAACTACTTACTCATGACTTGCCACCAACTAGCAAAGCAACGGCCACTTGTCCAAAGAAGGATGACACAAACAAGGCTAGGTGGAGGGGTGTGTGTCGCCCAACATGGCAACCCATCACACCCACCAACACCCTCTGGCTGATACGCCTCCCTTTCCCGACACACCATGGCCGACACAAGGCACCAAGCTCTCCCTTGCCCGACACACTCAAGCAAGGAGGAAGGGCTTCAAGCCCAACAACAAGCCCAAGCTTAAACAAGCCCAAATGAGGCCCAAAACAACTCAAGCAAGGCGCTCAACCCATCCTCTCAATCCTAGAGGATGCAAGGAGAGAGAAAGATATCTCTCAAGGTGAAAAACTTGCACAACAACCCTAGAACTTGGGTAATTTGCAAGTTGCACCTCAACCTCTCAACAAAGCACAAGCAAACCCTAATCACAACTTAGGTAATTAGGCAGGCATCTAAACACAAGGTTTAGGCAAAACAAACAGGGTAAGCCCAAAATGGAGGTCAGGGTCCTTACAATCCTCAACTGATGATATCCTGATCTTAGATCTATTTTTGAGAATACCGTCCACCATGCAACTAGTCAAATAGATCATCTATCATTGGCAAAGGGTACTTATTCTTTATTGTGACCTTATTCAACTTCCTATAATCTATAAACAACCTCATAGACCCATCCTTCTTCTTAACAAACAACACTATAGAATGCCAAAGTGATGTACTTGACCTGATAAAACATTTGTCAAGCAGTTATTGCAACTGTCTCTTCAATTCTGACATCTCTTTCCGAGCCATCATGTACGGTGTATGTGCTATTGGTTGCAAACCTGGGATCAGATTGATCTCAAATTCAATCTCTCAGGGTGGGGTTACACCTGGAAACTCCTCAGGAAACACATCCTCAAACTCTCTAATAACTAGTACCTCATGAATGCTAGGACTCTTTGTCTCAATATCCATCATGTGTGCCAAAAATGCCTCACAATCATGTCTCAAAAGCTTCCTCGTTACCATGGATAATACAAGACACATTAGAAGAATATTCCTATCTCATTGGAAGATCCAAGTCTCACTACCATCTACAAATGTCACTTGCTTGAAACTAGAATTCAAGACCACTCTACTTCTCCACAATTTCCATTCCAAGGATCACAACGAATCCATGCATGTCAAGTGGTATGAGATCCACTTTAATATTGTGTGCCGAAAAAGTGAGAACACAGGAAGGACACTCATCCTACAATACTGCAGAACCGACAAATGGGGTTTCTAGTAACAAACTATTCTTCTTACGACTAACAAGAAAATGACAACTACTAAGCACTTCATGTGTGATAAAAGAGTATGTAGCACCCAGGTCAACCAAAGTATATATAAAGCAAGAATAAGACAAATCAAAATGAAATAACTCTATCTGATCTGTCACCACGAACGGGTTGACCACTGCCTCAGGCTGACTCATAGCATAGAATCTTGTTGTTGTCTGTTGTCACCCCCGTCCTCTGCTTCCCTGAGTAGATGATCTAGCTTGTGACTCTTGGCTACGTCCTCGTCCTCCTATTCCACTGTTTTGTTGTCTCTGTGAACCTTCTTGGATCTACCTCAGTTGTTGGGTCACTTCATCCTCTCTCATCAGGAACCTCCACTTCAGATGTCCTACCATCCTCACTGGTGATAGGATTGGGTCTCGATCCATGACTTAGATGACCATGTCACCAATACTGATGATGCACTGTGAGCTCCTATAGGTGGAAAGCTACAACCTCTCTATAACATCCCTGACCTGGGTTATGCTTTAACCCTAGGTGTTTTGTTTAAGAAATACAATTATATGCTTGTTCTTATCTTTTGAAAAGTAATTAAGGTTTAAGAGGAACTTATATTTCAATTTTAGTCCTTTTTGAACAATGTGGAAATAATGTTTTGCCTATTTTGGACTAAAGTGCAAATTACCCAAATTGAGGGGTTAAATTGCAAATGTTACATGATAAGATGTTCCTCATGTGTTGAAGCATCATGAAAATGAATATGATGTAGTGGTATGGCTTATGGTACCTGAATAACAAGAAAGAGCTTGTAAAGCAATGTTTGTGCATTAAAACCTAGTTTTGGTGTAATGTGTAATTTACCCAAAACCCAGGGTTCAATATGCAAATTACCACTTCAAAATAGTCCCTAATGTTTCTTGGCATCATGTAGAGCAAATAAAATGAGAGGGGCGTCTCATTTGTATCTCTTTGGAGGAGAGAGAATCTTGATATTAAAATAATCAAGATTTAAGCTTAA
This sequence comes from Alisma plantago-aquatica, assembly GCA_963693085.1. Classification (NCBI taxonomy): domain Eukaryota; kingdom Viridiplantae; phylum Streptophyta; class Magnoliopsida; order Alismatales; family Alismataceae; genus Alisma; species Alisma plantago-aquatica. The sequence continues at coordinate 880,982,272 of OY856409.1, forward strand.
TTGGAACTTTACTTCAATTTAATGCAAAAATAAATATATTAATTGAAGAGCCCTTCAAACGAAAGGTGAGGGATGATTTTTCAAAGGAATGGATGAGCAGTTCCTTGCAATGGCACGGAAATATCTAAAGGAAGTGGATAACTCACTCACATTATTAAAAGAAAAAGAAATATCCACTCACTTATGGATATTATTATAATATGATTTAAGGTGCTTAATTTGCTTTTCTTTAAATCATGGATAATTGAGAGTAATAAGAGTCAAGGAAGATAGACTCATATCTAAGGAAGAGAAGGGGGAAAATGGCAAGGAAATGGAGGAGTTATCCCCTACTTTCTCTCTCTTGAAATGAATTTAATAAAAATGCATATAAGCTCTTTTATCCATAGCTTGAAAGGGGAATTTCGAATCCACTTTCACTCTTTTCTTGAAAAACGACCAAGGGGGCTAAGGAGCAATAGGAGGACGAGTTCCAACCTTTAGGTAAGCTTCTTGATCACTTTCAACCATGATTTCATGGTGGGAATAGAAAATAAATGATGAATTTCTTCTTTTCTCCATTCAATCTCCAACCCTAGCCTTTCTTTTCACTCAAAGACTTGAGGACGAGCTTGGGGATATTTGAAGGAGTTCCATCCACCATTAAATACGTGGATCTTGAAGCTTTGAAGCTCCTTTGGAGGCAGGTTTTATAACTAGAACCCTTAATATTGTTATTGCATTCAATTCCTTATCAATTGTTGATCCTTTCTTCATTCTCAAAATTTTATTTGGTTGATTGATGCAATCACCATGAAAATCACAGAAAGTTTCATGGGTTTATAGCTTGATGATGATGACATCATCATAAGCACACACCTCCCCAAATATCTATTGCAAACGGTTTCAACAATATGGTCCAAACGGTTTCACCAAACCGTTTGGAGGTTTGGAGCCCAAACCGTTAGGAAGGGTTGACCGTTTGGATGGGTTGATAGTTTGAGGTCAGGACCCTAGTACATGTTGGATGATGATCCAATGGATACAATTGATTAATTCCATGAATGGATAATCCTCCAATTAGAAACCCTAATCGGGTTAAGTGCTGGAATTTCAATTGATTGATTTAAAATTTTGGTTTGATTAACCGAAACGGTCTCAAGACCGTTTGGAGGTCACCCAAATGGTATCAAGACCATTTGGAGGTCAACCAAGACCATTTGGAGTATTAGGGTTGAGTATGGTTGAGTAATTGAAGGACCAGAGATGGTAAATTGAAACGCAATCAATTGTTCAATTGGTGATCAATCTAATGATCTAAACCCTAATTGAATCTCACAAAATTCCAGTGATGGATGGGGCAAATGGTCTTAAGACCATTTGGAAGTCATCCAAATGACCTCAAGACCGTTTGAAGTCAGGTCATGTCATGGTTTGATGATAATCCAATGATTTCAATTGGACTAGTTCCACAATGTCAACCATTGATGGTTCCTCAATTTCAAAACCCTAATTGATGGTTTCTTGATCATAAACCCTAGTTCAATTGGGTTCAAAACCCTAATTGAAGGTCTAATTCAAGGGTGATTCAATGGTCCAATTGAAGAATAAATCAGTGTTTCAATTGATAGATGGTTTAATGATTGAAACCCTGAATTGATAAAGTGATGGAAGACCTTTTTGGTCCAAACGGTCTCAAGACCGTTTGGGATCAAACGGTCTCAACGGTCTCAAGACTGTTTGAGACCAAACGGTCTCAAACCATTTGGAGACCCAAGTGGTTTCATGTGTAAATTGTCCATACAGTTTCATTATTGATTTTCTTAAACAGTTTCAAACAGTTTGGAGCATCAATGGTCAAGAACGTTTGGATGTTTCAATGTGATTTAGTCAAATGGAAACCTTAGGTGATGAAAGATTAAATGACCCTATGTTTGTTACTGATGTATCTCAAAGTAATCACTAGGGTTGTACCTTTAAGGTACTAAGTGATGTATATTCCTTAGATGAGTTATTCCTGGAAGCTTAAGTAAGCAATAACTCAGTACACTATGTCAATCATAGATGTATGTACTTGATTGAAGGGTTGATGTAAACCTAATCAAGTTGAAAGGATGATAGAAAGAAATTCATACATGATTATTAATCATGTGCTGATTAGGTTATGATCCTTAGTAAAGATATCATGAAACCCTAATCCAGAAGTTAATGAACCCTAATCCCAATTTTAGGGTAAAGTGCATGAAACCCTAAACTAGGGTAATGTGATGTAAAACCATGATGTATTAATATGAAATTGAGAAACCCTAATTGAGGCTGATTCCATGTGAAACTCTAATTGAGGTTGATTCCATGTGAAACCATAATTGAGGGTGATGCCATGTGAAACTCTAATTGAGGGTGATGCCATGTGAAACCCTAATTGAGGGTGATGCCATGTGAAACCCTAATTGAGGGTGATGCCATGTGAAACCATAATTGAGCGTGATGCCATGTGAAACCCAATTCAATGGTATGATGAGGAGCCCTAATACAGGGTGAAGGTATGTGAAACTCTAATTTGGAGTTATAATACATGAAGCCTTAATCTTGGACAATATGATGACAAACCAGAACCCTGATAATAAAATAGTGGGTAAAGCCTTATAAAGGTGAAATGTGTCAAATGGTTGATTATAGGCAACCTTATAGTAAGTGATTCCCTAACCTAAGATGAGTCCATATCATTGAAGATAGTTGGACCATTCTTGTGTGTGACCTATGCACTTCATGGTAAGAGTGATAGGTTAGTAAATGAAAGTATTAAGATGGAAAATACCCTAACCCTAAATTGGGTAATTGGACATGAGAAACCCTAATGTGACATGAATAGTAAGCCCTAACCCTATTAAGGGAATAGTGGTGTTACCATTGTTTTACATGAGGTAATATGTGTTTGTTGCCTAGTGAGAGGTGACAAGATGTTTAATGGCCTTGTGAGCCATATGGTTAGATGTTTCCTAGTGAGAGGTGACAAGATGCTTTATGGGCCTTATGAGCCATGAGAACAATTGGGGCATAGTGAGAGGCACCAAGATGATTATAAAAGTTCACTGTAAGAAATGATAATAATAAACCTAATAAAAAGGAACAATTGTATTTAATAAAGAATGTGAACAACTATGAAGGTGAACCTCAGGGTTCAAATCCTAGAGAAGGATGTGATGATTAATGATGGGTCAAAGGAATTTATATTCCATGATCCATGTAATCAAGTTTGGTTAAAGTCCAATACCTGGCAGAGGTGTAATGCTTGTAATCAGGTTTGGTTAAAGTACAATACCTGGCAGAGGTGTAATGCCTATAATCAGGTTTGGTTAAAGTCCAATACCTGGCAGAGGTCCAATGCATGACGGTGTAATCAGGATTGGTTAAAGTCCAATGCCTGGCGGTGTAATCAGGATTGGTTAGAGTCCAATGCCTGGCTGTGTAATCAGTATTAGTTAGAGTCCAATGCATGGCGGTGTAATCAGGATTGGTTAGAGTCCAATGTCGGGTTGTGTAATCAGGATTGGTTAGAGTCCAATGCCTGGATATGTAATCAGGATTGGTTAAAGTCCAATGCCTTGCAGTGTAATCAGGATTGGTTAGAGTCCAATGCATGGCTGTGTAATCAAGATTGGTTAGAGTCCAATGCCTGGTTGTGTAATCAGGATTGGTTAAAGTCCAATGCCTGGCGGTGTAATCAGGATTGGTTAGAGTCCAATGCCTGGATGTGTAATCAGGATTGGTTAGAGTCCAATGCGTAGTTGTGTAATCAGGATTGGTTAAAGTCCAATACCTGGCAGAGGCATGAAGCCTGTAATCAGGGTAGGTTAAACTCCAATGCCTGGCTGTGAAATCAGGATTGGTAGTGTCCAATGCCTGGCGGTGTAATCAGGTTTGGAAGATTCCAATGCATGGCAGAGGCTCAATGCCTGTAACGATGACATAGGATTGGTAATAACCCAATGCCTATAACGATGACAAAAGATTGGTAATAACTCAATGCCTGTATTAATGATATATGAGCACATGGTAGATATAATTTCATATCTGTTTAGTAGATTGTCTAAGGCCAACAGATTGAAACAAGAATGTCTCATGGGTGACATATCAAGATAATGAGTGTCACAAGAGAAGTTTGACATGATGGCATAATATGATGGATAAATGATATACATGTTCTTCCTATTCCTTATTAAGAGAATAGATGATTTACTGTTCTATCATAAACAGTTGCAATACTTTAAAAGATGGAAATGCTTTAAACTGCTTATCCTCTGCCCAGTTATATATCATTAAATTGCAATAATAATATTTTTGGCGGAGAGTTATATCTCTCACTGGGGAAATTACAATTGTCTCACCCCCGTGGGATCCAACATTTTTTAGGTGGACAAGCACAGAGGAGACTGAGAATATTTTGCAGAGGAAGTACATCAGCAACAGTAGGGATGGTAGTAACAACTCCGGTGGAGTTTACTGTCTGTCATGTCTTGTAGATAGAAGTCCTATGTGTCGTATCTGCATTGCTTTCAGCAACATAATCCTCATGTCCTCCAGACATCTTTGAGTTGTATATCTTCTTCTACATAAGCAGAAGGCACTATAAGATACACTGAGGTACACTTAGAACAGACTCGATACCTTAGTCCTACGTCTCTGTAGACTCAGCAAACCTAGAGCTCTAATACCACTAAATTGTAATGACAATTCCCAAACATCGAATAATTACATTTGCGGAAGCGATCATTAACAGCGGATTACTGAAAATCACTAAAAATTAAAACCTTTTTCAAAAAGATCCAATCATAGGAAAACTCTTTCAACAAGAACCAATGTATTACATTTACATCCTGGTTCATAAGTACATATCTTGTACCATCTCTTCTCGAGAGTTACAATATCCACTGTCTTGCTAAAAGCTAAACACAGACAATATAAGAACCTTGAGGCATCAAGCCAAAAACTCAGATCGATGTAAAAATACTAACTACTAACTCTGAGGATTCCCCTTGGTAGATCTTGGTGGCCGATCTCCTTGGTGGAGTCTTCTTCTTCCTCTAGTGGTGGCTGAAACCCTAGATGTGCCTTACTCCTTCTCCTCTTATGGTGAGTATCTCTCCCTATCCTTGGCACCTTCTTTTTCTTCTTCTCTCTTTCTTTTAAGCCATGGTGATTATGGAGTTCTCTTCTCTCCTAGTTTTGGCCGAAGGTGGTGCCTTGGAGCTTGAGGAGTGTGCTTAAGGTGGGTTACATAACTCCTAACCCTAACTATATTACCTTCTTACCATGATGCTTTGTTGTATGCTATCTTGATCGGCCATTCTTATCTTGTTAATAATATCTTTTCTTTAGTATGTACCCTTGACGTTGTGGGATATAGTGTCATGGTTATGTTGTGTAGAGGTGTTCTTGGATCTTGTTGGCCAAACCATTAGATTAAGGTCCTTTGGGCAAAACCCCTCTCTCACTTAGTTGTTGAGAGGTGAGCCTAGGATTTCCTAATCCAATGGTGCATGTGGTGTGTTCTTGGGGAAAAACTCCTTTCTCTCCCTTTGGTTTTGAGAGGTGAGCTTGAGCTCTAGTGGTGTAGGCAAAACCCCTCTCTTCCTTGGTCGTTGAGAGGTGAGTCTATATTCTATCTGCTTGGGCAACACCCCTCTCTTGCCATGGACTTGAGAGGTGAGCCTTTGGTTGGTCTTGACCAAGTTGAGGTTGGTGGGTTGGCCAATATGGTGATGACCCACCTTGCTTCCCGATATGTGATAGAAGTTATGCAAAACCCCTCTCACTTGGTTGTTGAGAGGTGAGCCAACTCTCTTGATCTTTAGGGTTTGGTGGCTATCTTGATGTTGAAGACGACCAACCCGATATGGTCTTTGGACCCTTACCCAATATCTTTGACAACCCAAGATGTCCTGCTAATATCATTCAGTGTAGGGTGGTGTCTGATATCCCTCTCCTAGGGTTGAGTTTGGACGATATGTTGGATGGGTGTCTTGTTGACCCCTTTGACCGTTATAAGTCTTTACCCCTAGATGTCTTGCTGGATGATATGATGGGTTGGACGAGATGCCTTGTGTTCGTTATCGGCTTGATGAGGTGACACAGTGTTAGCCGCTGTCTTTGCAAGAGGTTTCCCGTTATGAGTGATAACTCGGGAAGGGTGTTAGTTGTTGTATTGGTCCCTTGGGCTTTAGGTGGTATGTGTTGTGTGTCATGGCATGTTGGTGCCTTGCATGACATCCTTTTTGGATGGTGCTGCCCGACACCTTGTTGGGGGATTCCTTGCCCGATATGGATCCTAGGCCAAGACGTTGTTGGGCGACAGGGGTGTTGTTTAGGTGTTACACGTTATGGTTCTGCTCGGTAGGATGCTGAGTAATCCAGTAGATCCTACCTTGTGCGATATAGTGGCTTGTCCCCTTGACCAATATGAGTATGGTAGGCAGACCTTGTATTGGGCGATATGGCTTGTACCTTGCACGACACTCCCCTAGTTGTGCTGCCTGACATGGTGCCCTAGTGGCTATGTTTCCTTGAGCGTTATGCAGTTTGGGCGTTAGGGTTTGCTTCTTTGGGCGATATGGGGTTTATCCTTCATGCCCGATATCCTATTACACCTAGATGTCTAGTGCTACCAATATGTTCATTAGCCGAGATGGAGGTTGACTTATATGATGAGTGGTGATTAGGCTCTGGTTGTGCCCGATACCAAGGTGATGGTGGTTGCCTGACATGGTTGTTAGCCCTAGATGGGTGTTGACCGATATAGTGTTGGGCGTCACACTCTTTGATGATATGTGTCTTACCTTTAGTGAGGTTTATGACACCTTTGGTGAGGGTTGTCCCTTGACTGTTATACCTTTGGTGGGGGTTGTCCCTTACCCGATATATCTATGGTGAGGGTTGTACCTTGTGATCGGTTGGAAACCCTAATGCTTGATCGTAAAATCATATAAGATAATGTCATGCATAGATATGCTCATACAATTGTGTAATTATATCTCTCTTGGTATATGCAATAAGTTTAAGATGTTCCTCGTATGAGTGCAGTTGTACCTCTATGCTTATGCTAACCATGTAGGTACCAGTTGTATGATGAGGCCATGGTGATGGCATGACAATACTATAATATGGAACATGATGAACCCAATGATATATGATGGGTGTTACCCATGGAATGGCAATGTGTGCCTTGATGATGGGATTGAGTCCCAGTGATGTTAATCCTTGAGATGGATCTTGATGATTGGCAAGAGGCCAAGTGGTAACATGTAATGTTGGATCCTTGTGATGGATCAGGATGATGTTGGTTTGAGAATAAGAGTGACAGTGTAACACCTGATAATGAGATCTATGTTGTTTACTTATGTTTTAGTTTACATGTTACATAACTTGGTTGAATCTTGCAATTCGCTTAAAATGTATTAATTAATTATAGATGAACCTTTCATGTAGTTTGCCCTGGCCATAGATCCATCATCGTCAGTAGCTGGTGATGGTGAAATAGGTTCTCCTGCGGGTTAACCCAGAGCGCATATTATTGAATATGCGGGGTTTCTCCTAGCTGAAAATAGGAGGATTAGAGTGCAACTGCGGTTGTGGACTCAAGATGTGTATAAGAGCATGGTGAACAGGCCCATGGCTCAGTGTGATGGAGCATGAATGTGTTCATGGCTCAGGAGCACGGCGAACACACCTGTGGCTCATGATATACTAGTGTCGTGACCTGTACCAAGGAGGGCTACAGGAAAGGGTAGTCTACAGGAGATGACCATGTGACTGAGGTCACTTAAGCATGAGACTACGGTCCTACTTTGGTTTTCGTGCACTGACCATGAGGGGGGTGAGGTCGTGGATTCCGGCTCTTCCATTGACCTTGTATGGCACCGACTTGGGGTTTCACAACTGAAGGTTGGATTTGAGCGGTACAACTCACATCCTCAGGGCATAATAAATTGTAACCCAGCCGTATAGTATATCTGCTTAGGGCAAACACAAAACATTGGTTTAGGCCTTGTTTGTACAGTTGCCCTAGCTATATCTTGCAGCTAATTATATGTTCCTCAGATGTTATGATGATTTCTTATTAGACTTGTCTTGTCAATTATGTTCCATATTATTATCTGTACATATGCTTCCTAAATATCTCAGTAAGATGATGTAGCAAGTTAGTTCTGCTTAGTATGTTGCTCATATACGATCTACTTATATCAGTTACCTAATTTATCTATTCTAGCTCTCCTTTGAGGTTTTATAGTTTCGATGGGGGTTATGTTTCTCACTGGGACTGTGTGTCTCACCCCGCTGGTTTTAAACCTTTTTAGGTGATCATGCTAGACGTGGTGGTGGTCGAGAGGTTGCGGCCGAGAAGCAAGAAGAACAGTAGAAGGCAAGAGATGGATATGATGTTGTTTTGGTAGTCTTGTAGTAGAGTCCTAGAGTCATCCTTGTACTATCAGGTCCTTGGAGGTGTTTTGACGAGGTTTCACGATGTATAGTTGATGTAGCTTGTTTATCCTGCTATTGGCCTGATGTGGTCTGCTCTGTATTTAAACAGATGGTGAACTCTTGTGCTTATGGGACAGCTAGATCCTATGAGATGTGGACATGCATCAAGTTTATGTATATTCATATAACATGTTTCCTTGCAAGATGTGGATCTGGATGTAATAGATCTTTTCTTATCTGCATTCCGTAATCAGTTTTAATTAACCCATATTTTTTGTAATATGATGCTTTATGACGGTTTGCACGTTTTCACGTGGCATTTCGTTGTCTGTGTGATAGCGAGATGTCACATGATAGGTTGGTATCATAGCTCTAGGTTCGCTGAGTCTACAGGGATCTAGGACTAGGTTTTGTCTGTTCTTGTGAGTTTTCCAATTTTCTTACAACAACCTTCTTTCCCCAGCATAAGATAAAGCTAAAAGATGTTTGGAAGTCACAAAGAACATGTCACTGAGAGCAGTGCTGATGCATCTGTTGATGGAGCATGAGTGCAGGCACATGAAGATCGGGTGCCTGATGTCCCCCAAATCGACCCAACCATTCTCGAGAATCCTATCTACCAACACCTTATGGGACAGGTAATGGCAATGATGAATCACATGGTGGATAGATTGCCAGTGCCTCCGCCAAGAGCACAGGCTCCCCATGGTGAATCTTCGGGTATTGGGAAGACCTTTGAGCGGCTTCGCTGAGTCAGAGCTTTGGATTATGCTGAAATGGATGATCTAGAGGATGCAAATTTGTGACTGACAGGTCTTGAGAAGGCCTTCAGGATCCTCGACATCCCTGAAGTAGACAAAGTCAAGCACGCTGTCTACCTTATGAAGGGTAGTTGTTACAACCCCAATTTTGGGTTCTTTTGGAGAAAAATGTAATTTCTCATATTAAAGATATTGGAACAAATAATGATATAATTTGTTTTTAATAAATGATTTTCGTTTACAATAGTCTTGTTGGTTGTTTTTTGGGCTTTATTGGCTATTGGGCCCAATAACAAGGAAAAGACAAAGGAAACTCCATTATTAAATAAGTAAATAAGAAAATGGAGAAAAGAAGGGTGTAGAAACCTCTAGAAGGCAAAAGAATATAATCCAAAGTTGGATTTCATGCCTCTTGAGTCCAAAGTTGCAAAGAAAATAAAATAAGAAAAGAAAAGATCAATTAAGTATTTCTTTATTAAGAAAGAAATTGAAAACAATGATAAAATGTGGGAAATAAGTGGAAAGAGGTATAATTGAGTTATCCTTGGGGATTTTCGTATCCAAAGGATTCCTAATGTTAAAAGGAATGTCAATGAGGAAAATAAAAAAGAAATAAAGAGAAAACCTCAAAAATAGACATTTTAATAAGAAATAAACAAGATAATGTGAAATAATTGGTATAAATGCATCTAGAAGGATAATGAGTACCCAATAAAAAGGAATTTCGAAATATTAGAGTTTCTTGAGGTTCAAGGAACTCCAATGGAGGAAAATAAAGAGAAAATACCAATAAAGCAAAAAAAAAAGAGTAATGTAATACATTATTAATGATTTTTGGTGGCATTGCTAAAGAGGTGGTATTTTCTACTTAAGGAAAATATATTTTCGTGACCAATGAATTAAAAGGCAAGAATAAAGAGAATAACGGAAAGGATTTTCATATTCCTAAATATCCAAGTAATAAAAAATATCAAAAGATAAGGAAGAGAGAGAAGATTTCTTCACTATGAAGGAATATGATTTCCTATTAAGAAAGGGATTTGTTTTCCCTTGAATGAACGTTCTGGGGCATGGATACCCTCCCCTATATAAGGGGTAGAGCCTCTGGCTCGAGTTGAAGTGAGATCCCACGTATCCCACCCTCTCTTCTCCTTCTTCTTTGTATACAAACCCTAGCGGAGAGGTTAGCTCGAATCCTGGAGCAATGAGAGGTTGTGGAAGAGGTGCGATAAATGTGCGTTGCTTCCATGACAACCTAGGAGGGTTCAGCCATCACCAGCTCGCTCTCACCTTTGTGCAAACATTGTAGGAGGTTTGCAGTGTGACCGCGGATCGTAGGTCCTGTGCCCCTACACCCGGCCCTCCCGGTCACCGGTCGGAGCTTGGGCTGGCACGGAGGAGGGTGTCGGAGGTAGGGTGACCGTCTTCGTTGGCCATCGAGGTCCATGGAAGGAGTATTAGCCATGCAAGGCACAACTAGGGTGACAGAAACACGCCGTCATGAGGTTGAAGATGAGGGATCGGTCATTGGACCGTTTTACCCTCCAAAGTACAAAGAAACGAGTAGCCACGCCGAGGGTATGTTTGTAACTTGGTTATAATCTCAAACGGGCCACATTGCATGGAAAAAGGCTACGTGGCACCTCCCTATTGGCCAAAGACTCTTGTACTTGCTTGATTGGATGTCTTGATTGATTGGACTATTCTATCTCAATTCAGCCTAATAGGTATGTGGTTAATTACAATTAATCACATCAGTTTTCCCGAAGGTTTTCTGGATGGTTAATCACATTGAATGCAACTTAACTATTTGTATGTTCATACTACAAATATAAAGTCACTATGGTTATCACAACTATAAATACATGTGTATTCTTGCACCTACATGCCACCCTGATGGAAGATGTCATAAAGGTTAGGCCCAAGAGGGTACACCAATGGGCACCATGAGAGGTGGCCCCAGACACCAAGCTCGGGAATGAGAAGGTGGTCTATGTTGCATGACTATGGGCCACCATGAGAGGTGACCCCCAGGCACCAAGCTCAGGATTGAGAAGGTGGCCTTAAGTCATTGGCAAAAGAGAACCCCTAGAGGGTATTCTAGGGTTAGGGAAAAAGTGGTGGAGAATGACACATTGAAAATGTAAATTGGTTTTCTAAATACCCTGATTGTGATAATTAAATTGTTAGGCATATTTGTGAAATTTTGGTTGTTCCCACATACCAGCATATTCCTATATGTTGACCGATGTTTTGTTTATCGGCGTTTTAGGTACAAAAATTGAAAGAACAAACAGTAAAGTGACACATTATGGAAATAAGCAATAAAGTGCAAGGAGGATTAGATAGAATGAATCCAGGCTGTCAATAGAGTAGCTTACCAAAGTTTTAAAAAAGGTATGCAAGGTTTTATTTTATACCAGTTTTCAGTTTAGTTGGTAAAATTTGATAATTTTTATTGATTATTTGTCAAACCTTTGATCCTGTTAATGGGGATAATGGCTCTGATCTCTTGGTCTCCCTTAATTGGGGGTTATCGGGAGGTGGGGTCATTACAGTAGTGTTGGACACTAGTGGGCCATCGAGGAGGAGAAGTGGCCCAATGAGGTGATCTGTTGAGACATCTTCCGGCGGGAGTTCATGAGTCGATACTTCCCGAAGACCTATTTGGACGAAAAGATCAGCTAGTTCGAGCATCTGCGCCAAGGTTCTCAGAGCATCATTGAGTATGAAGCCAAGTTTATGGACTTGTTGAGGTTTTGTCCTCATGCGGCGACGACATATGATGAGAGAATCAGATGGTTTGAGAAAGGTCTGAGTGCTGAGTTGTCGACACCTGTTGCTGCTTTAGAAAACCGAGAGCGGTTTGCCATGTTTGTAGAGTCTGTCCAAAGGATTGAACGGTCAGTCTGAGAAAAGAGACAGTCTATGTCCAAGAAAAGGTATGCTCAGTTCTAGAGACAGAGGTTTGACATCCATAAGAATTCGAGGTTTTCTACACCTTCTATGAGGCAAGGTTCTAGTGCACCATCACAGTGGTCACCAAGTAAAGGAAAAGGGCGTGGTTATTCGCCATCTAGAGCTTACAACACAACTTCAGTAATAGTGACAGGGACATATAGACCATAGTTAGAGGAAAGGTCATGCTATCTTTGTGGGCAAACATGGTATATGAAGTCAAATTGCCCAAGGAGAGATGTTGAAGTGACACAACAACCGAGACAGAGTCAACAAGGTCTAGGAAAACATCAGTTTAATGGTGCCAGAGGGTGAGGACACGGCCAAGCGTCGCAAGCAGGATCGTCTTCTCAAGGAAGGAGAGGACGCGGACAAAAAGAAATGACTCGATTCTATGCTATGAGTCAGCCAGAGGCGATAGTCAACCTGCGAGTGGTGGCAGGTCAGATGGAGTTATTTCATTCTGATTTGTCTTCTTCTTGCTTTGTATTTGTTCTGATTGACCTAGGTGATATGTTGTAATGACCCTACCTCCCGGTAACCCCCAATTAAGGGAGACCAAGAGGTCCGAGCCGTTATCCTAATTTCCGGATCAAAGGTTCGACAAATAATCAATAATAATTATCAAATTCTACCATACTATACTGAAAAGCTGTACTAAAATAAAATTTTGCATACCTTTTGAAAATATAGGATTTCTAATCTTCTATCCACATACAAAAACTATTCTAACTAATCCTCCTTACACTTTAATTCATGTAATCACAATATGCCAATTTACTGTTTGTCCTTTTCAATGTTGTACCTAAAATGCCGACAAACAAAACGTCGGTCAACATAAATGAATATGCCGGTATGTGGGGGAAACAATAATAGTGCAATTAAGTGTAACAACATATTGCAGTCAAATATGATTTAACAAACAACTTTACATTTTAAACATAAATGCTCAATCCATCCATACCCTAGCCTCTACGCTATCCCTGCAGTGGACCTAGATGCTACCTTCCTTATGGTAGATCCCCATTAAACCCCTCATGATACTATCTAACAGGTGAATCAATTTCTAGGGTTGAGTCCCATGACACTACCCATAGGTAGCCCACTCCTTAACTCCTGGTGTGCTGAAGAGTCTCATGGCACTACATGTGGGTAGCCCAATTTCTAACTCTTGATAACCTAATGCCCTACTTAACAAGTAGGCCCTGTACTAGTGTAACATCCCTGACCTGGGTTATGCTTTAACCCTGGGTGTTTTACTTAATAAAGTTGATTATATGCTTGATCATGTTTCATGGAAAGTAATTAATGCTCATGGGGAACTTATATTTCAATTTTAGTCCTTTTTGAATAATGTTGAAATAATATTTTGCTTATTTTGGACTAAAGTGAAAATTACCCAAGTTGAGGGGTTAACTTGCAAATTTTTCATGATAAAATGTTTCTCAGATGTTGAAGCATCATAAGAATAAGGATGATGAAGTGTTATGGTTTCCACAAGCTTGAGCACCAAGATAAAGCTTGCTGAGCAATCCTTGTGCATTAAAACCTAGTTTTGGTGTAATGTGCAATTTACCCAAAACCTAGGGTTCAATATGCAAAATATCATTTCTAGAGGATCCCTCATGTTTCTTGGCATCATGTAGAGCAAAGAAAATGAGAGGGAATCTTGGTATTAAAATAATCAAGTTATAAGCATAAAAGGAACTTTATTTCAATTTAATGCAAAAAGAAATATATTAATTGAAGAGCCCTTCAACCAAAAGGTGAGGGATGAATTTGCAAAATGCTTGGACGAGCTTGTTCCTTGAAAAGGCACGAAAATATCTTGAGTGAGTGGAAATCCCACTCACATTAAGTTAATAAAAAGAAATATCCACTAAAAAGGGGATATTAGTATAATTTGTTTAAGGTGCTTAATTTGTTTTCTTTTAATTCTCAGATAATGAAGAAGTTTTGCAAATGGGAGAAGATGGCTTTCTGGCCAAGGAATTGAGGGGGAAAAGGCGACACTAATTTTGGAATTAAAAGATTTTTAATAAGGCATTTTCTCTCTCATTGATTTTCTTATAAAAACACCTTTTACAACTCAAATCAAAGGCATTTTCGAACCCACTTCCTCTCTTTTCTTGCAAACCGACCAAGGGAGCTAGGAGCAGTAGGAGGAAGACCCCCAACCTGTTGGTAAGCTTCTTGATCTTCTTTCACCTTGATTTCATGGTGGAAATCACAAAACAATGCATAATTTCTTCTCTATTTCACTCCATCTTCAATCCTAGCCAATCTTTTCACTCCAAAGCTTGAGAACGAGCCTTGGAGAGTTGCAAAAGCTTCCTCCACCATTTTGGATGTGAATCTCAAAGCTTTGAAGCTCAATTGGAGGCAGGTTATATAACTCAAACCCTTAAATATTGTTATTGCATTCAAATCTCCATTATTTGTTAAACGTTTTGTTTTATTTGAAATTCACTTGATCCATTACTGTAACTACCATGAAAATGGCAGTAGCTTTTGAATGAATGAAGGTAGATGATGATGACATCATCTTAGGCACATATTCCCACAAGTTTCCCTTGCAAACGGTTTTAAGACTTTGGTCCAAATGGTTTCACCAAATCGTTTGGAGACTAAATGGTTTGCAAACCATTTAGAGTCTTGAACCCCAAACCATTTAGAAAGGTTGACCGCTTGGATGGGTTGACCACTTGAGGTCAGAACCCTAGTACATGTTGGATGAGGATCTAATGATTCCAATTAATTATTTCAACATATGGACAATCATCTAATTAGAAACCCTAATCGGGTTAAGTGTTGATTTGTAATTGATTGGTTTAAATCTTTGGGTTGATTAACCCAAACGGTCTCAAGACCATTTGGAGATGACCCAAATGGTCTCAAGACTGTTTGGAGGTTAACCAAGACCGTTTGGAGGTCTAGGGTTGAGTAGGGTTGAGTAGTTGAAGATCCAAAGACACTAGTACATAACCGACCTTTAGTGTCAGTTATTTAAGGCCTTTAGTGTCGGTATCTAAGTGACACCTATGTGGGCGACGCTAAAAGCCCAGCCGTTACGCATCGGTTCAAAAACCGATGCCAAAACCCTTTGTGCGCCACCGAAAACACGCCAGCAGGGCACTATAGGTGTCGGTTATTAGATAAGAAACCGACGCCATATACCTTCGCGCCACAGAAGAGCGCCATCTTGGGCACTATCAGCGTCGGCTATTAGATAAGAATCGACGTCATATAAACCCCAACACATCCATGCTGGCCAGCACGGCCGTGGTGTTTGGTCCGCTGCCTCGGCCGTGCACTCCCAACACAGCTGTGCTGGCCAACATGGACGTGGTGTCTGGTTTGCTTCCACGGCCGTGCTGGCCAGCACGGTCGTGGTGTTAAGAAAATAGACGTCGGTTACTATTAGAAACCGACACTGTAACAATGTGGCATCGATTTTATACAAATAAACGATGCCTATTTTTTATTTTTTTTTCTGTCAGTCTGCAGACCTGCTGTATGGCTGGTCGCAGGATGAGAAACTGGCAGTTCAGTTATGAACTGCATGTTTTACGACATCCATTGATATCAGCCAACAACATGCAACAAACCTGCAAAATTAACAACAAAAATATTCACACATTTAGCAATGCAACCTGCAGTTCCATTTGATTTTCACACATTTAGAAACATTCATGTAGCTAGCAATCTGTAGTTCCATTCATTTTCACATTCACACATATAAAAAACATTCATATAGCAACCAACAGTTTCATTCATTTTCACTCAGACACATGTAGAAACATCCAGACATGTAGAAACATTCACACATATATTATAATTTATAAATTCATTTACAAAATATCATTCTTTAGTCATTATTCACTATCAACATCCCAATTATATCTTAAATCCCCCACTACTTGTATGAATGTTGCCCATTCTTCTCTTACTTCATTTAATTCTCCCGTCGTATAGGGAGCATGTACATCTGGTAAGGCCGTTCCTGTAGTGTGGTCAGTTTTAAACACTTGTAAAGAGAATGATGTATATATATAATTAATGAGCTATAAATAAGATTGATATATTTCATATTATATATCTAATGAGACTATATAATACCTTAGTAATACAATCGATGTCCATTGCGGCATATTTGATAATCATGTGCATAAATCACATCACATAGTATCCACATGCCCATCCGTTGTCTTGTGTAGCACACTATAAATTCAAACATACAAAATATTAAAAAATACAACTGATTAAGCATTGTTCACATAAATAATATATACATATATTGCAGTCGGGAACTTACTTTCACGTTCTTCCAAATTATTGGCTGGTTCTTTTCGTGGGGACCTTTCCTCCAGCCTTTTTGAACTCATCAAAACCCCTACATGTTAATGTAACACAGTACATTGCATAATTAAATAGTAATGTAATAACATATGTTAACGGATATGAAAATGAAATATTTCTCACCAGAATAATGCCATTTTCATTATGTGTCCATATTTTGTATTCAATTTACTCCCCTTAGGATCTAGATAATAGACAGTGAAGGTCTCGGGGACAATATCCAGTAACTCCCAATGCATACCACTAGAGGTAAAAAAGTTAAAAATTAATAACTCAAAATCCACAATAAAAATGTAATTTTCTTAAGTCTAAATTATAATAAGCAAAGTAAACTTACTCTACATTGAATGGAGCCATTATCATCGTCTTCTTATTTTGAGCAAAAATTGTAAAAGCCTCACAGTAATATTGTTGAACTGACGGAGGGTCTTTAGCTACTAGACAAATTAAAGATGGAATAAAAAATCCTACATGTTCGAATGCAAAATCTGCACATATCTTGTCTAAGTAGCTGCAAAATATGTATTAATTACACATGCATTAATAAATAAGAAACCAGATCACCAGATCCTACACAAGGTATATGGATGTATAAAGAAGATCTCACCTTATCCATAGCTCTATCACAGATGTATTTAGCCAATCATATCAAAACAACTCCAAAATATCTTGTATAAATAGTTTCTTTCGTATGATTGACCTGCAACATCTTAATCTATAGAAATAGTTATAGGGAAATTTATATCATGTTCGCCTAACCATATTTCCATACCCCTACAGTTAGGACCTAACGGGACATGTAGGTCCTGTGGAACCCAACTGGGTAATGTAGGAGGTGGAAGTGGAGGCCTAGATGCTGTGGGTGTCTTCTTTTTAACCTGTATATATATATATAATAATTTCAGATCAACTGACATCATATACACACACTAACAATTTAACGTAATGTAAATTTACCATACAATTTCAGTAAAGATGACATCCACTTTTAGCCACAATATCACTCCACCTTCTGCCTCACCAAGCGTTTCACAATCTGGGTGGGCATATGGCAATGGAAGATCCATCCACTTGGGGAATATATGTATCGGGCTCACACGAATCCAACCAGATGGTAATGGAGACCCGTGAAACATTTCCCCTGGTAGGGATGGGTAATCCGATGCCTCTGCAACGACATATTCATTAACTTTTATACGGCATGGCTTCAACCCCTACAAATTTTTGTGTAAAGAATGTTATATACATATATACATATCATCTTTTTTTGAAACGACTACAATTTCTTATATACATATCATCTTGAATTAAAAAAATAGTTACTATGTCATAAAAATACTTACAGCAGATTTGCTAGGTGGTGGGTCTACAGGATTACTCCCAACCTCTGCAGTAGTAGAGCATGCATTAGGAGACACCATAGGTACTGTCTGGTAAGTGGCAGTCTGAGATGCCTGCCACATTTTCATTGCTTCTTCGAGTTTCCTATCAAATAGCTTATCTACCTATACATGGATAAAAGAAACGTCAAATTCTAATTATTGAATTCTCTTTTACAGTAACATCTACAAGGAAAAAATATGTTACCTCTTCTTGTGAAAGTCCCACTTTTGGGACGTGTTTGCGCTGGGATGGCCCAAAAAAAGCTTTGATGCCCACACCAGCGCCTGCATCCCTAACACGTCCAGGATGCTCTGGGTTACCCAGAGCAACTGTCAATTCATCCCTTGTGCCCTCAGGGATGAACTTGCCTTGTTTCCTCAGCTCGTGCATCTCCCACTAATCGCCAAAACAAAAATTTGTAATTAAGTAAACACTACAAATAATCAATATTCGAACGATTGCTGTAAGAGTTGTATTTTACCATTTTTGCAGCCGCCTCAGCAGTTGCGGGCTTCCTTATTTCTCCCTTCTTATTTTGCCTCCCAGCTATCCAGACATCATGGCGAGGCAGAGGTGTGCTACCTATAGTGGAGGACTCCTGAGTAGCAGCAAACTGAGCAATAGCCTCAGACTGTAGTCTTTGGCGAATGCCTGCATAACCCTTTGGACCCATTGTGTGGTCATGCACATTCAGTGCACGCCTTGATCTTTGTGCCTCACTGAGGGCCTAGTTAGTATGCACATTAATGATTTGGTTAGTAATAGTAAATGTTAATCTTGAATAGGTGAATACAACATATATTAATGAGATTGGGACTAACGCCTAATACCTTGAATTCATCAGTTTGTCTTGAAGCAACAAACGCGTCCCATTCTTCTTTGTCCAGGAAGTTCCACTGTTCAGTGGCTGTCTTCTTCCTCTTGTCATCTTCTTTTATGTATTCTCGGGCGAGATTTGTCCTATAGTTCCTTAGGACTCTCCCACAGCATTGCATCACACATTTACGATGCAACTTTTCATCCAATTCAAATATACTCAGCAAATTAGAATTTCTATTAACTATTATCCAAAAAATTAGTAATCTACAAAATAGAATTGCAAATTAATAATAAGTCACACATAAATCTTTCCATATTACGTCTTTCTTCTCCTTAGAAACTTCATGCCAAGAATCTATCTTACAGCCGCAATGGCTACGAGTAACATACCCAAGATATGAAACAAATGAATTGCGATTCACACCAGATGCATTTCCTGCATTATCAAAATCCACAACAAGTTTGGGTCCATTGCCCTTTTGCACTATTAACTTCTTCATCATAGTGATGCCCCTTCTCTTGTCAACTTTTTGGTGTTGCTGATCAAGTGCCTCAAGTGCTTCAGATGGTACATGTGCATCATCAACCTAAAATTTGACAAAATAAACACATTTACAAGATATAACTATAAATGGACATATAGATATAAATATATGATATATTTTTAAAACTTACATTGTGAGGAGGGACATTGATGTCCTCACCCTCACGGTAATCATCAGCATGGTCATTAGGAGAATGCTCAGCCATCTGAAAATTCACATTCACATTGTAAAGTAATTCAAATTGTAAAGCTCACATTGTAAAGTTCATATTCACATTGTAAAGTAATTCACATTGTAAAGTTCACATTATAAAGTAATTCACACTGTAAAATTCACATTGTAAAGTTCACATTCACATTGTAAAGTTCACATTCAGAAAAATAAAACATATAAAAAAATATAAACATGCCTCTAATATTGCAATTTTTATCAATTAACAATCCTTCATTGTGATCTCCGCGCACATACAAGTCATCATTAGCTTCAATATTTGCTGGTGTTGGCAACCCAACTGAGAATGGACTGGAGTCATCATACTTATCATAGTACTGTTCTTCATCTATAGGATCTTCAATGAACTGTCTTTTACCATGAAGAGCAACTGACCATTTATCATTTGCAGGATCATCGATATAAAATACTTGTTTCACATGTGATGCCAATATGAATGGTCATCCTTCTCACCAATCTTTTCAAAGTTCACTAAAGTGAAACCCAATTCATCCACTATAACTCCTTTGGTGTTATCAAACCAATTACATTTGAAGAGCAGAATTCTGAAATCTATGTAGTCAAACTCCCATATGTCTTCAATGATACCGTAATATGACATTTTAGCTTCACGTGGACTCTTATCCTTTGCACTTGCAAAAAACATAGTCGATGCTTGAAGGGTGACCCCACTATTTTGGACGACACTCTTATCATCTTGGCGCTTTGTGTAATATGTGAATCCATTAATGTCATACCCTTCATAAGACATAACAGTCAATTTTGGTTTAAAGGTGAGGCATTTGATGGTTTCATTAATATCATCTGGTGTTTGAGATAGTTGATGTAAGACTTTATTTTCAAACCACTTAATAAATGTCTTGTTATTCTCTCTAGCAAGCCACATTGTATTGGCTCGAGGATATTGTCTCTTGATGAAATTGGTATGTTCCTCGATATAAACGTTCACTTCGTCCATGTTGTGTAAAATATACAAGTGACCTTGTTCCAACTGCTCACGGCTGATTACTTTCACACGTGATCCTAAAATTCCTCTGCCAAATTGCTCGTTAATATTCTTGTCATTATCAGGAGTGTCATTACCACTAAGAAAGTCATTGCAAAAATCCATAACCTCTCTCGCCACATAACCCTCGATAATACTCACTTCAGGTCGATAACGGTTTCGAACATCACTTTTAAAAACACTCATGTATCGTTCAAAGGGATACATCCAATGCAAGAAAACTGGTCCCAACATTTTCACTTCCCTAGTCAAGTGCACAACAAGATGTACCATGATATCAAAGAACGACGGAGGAAAATACATCTCAAGCTGACATAGGGTAACAACCACTTCTCTTTGCAATTTATCGAGAGTATCAGGGTCAATAACTTTGCTGCACAGACTGTTGAAAAAGAAACAAAGTCTGGTGATTGCAAACCTTACATGCTTCGGCAATATAGATCTAATTTCCATAGGCGATATTTGTTGCATTTGAGTGTGACAATCATGAGATTTAAGACCTATCAACTTTAGATCTTTCATTGATACCAATCTACGGATGTTGGATGAGTAACCCTGTGGCACCTTAACATTTACCAAACATTCACAAAAAGCTTTCTTCTCCTTTCTAGACAATGTGTAACAAGCGGGAGGTAAGTATATTCTCCGATTTCCCATTTCATGAAATTATGTTAATTCTGACCTTATTCCCATTTCACGTAGGTCCAGTCTGGATTTTATCCCATCTTTAGTCTTACCTGGTATATTCAACAAAGTACCAATGACACTATCACAAACATTTTTCTCAACGTGCATGACATCGATACAATGCCTGACTGTCAAAGAACTCCAATAAGGAAGATCCCAAAATATTGACTTCTTCTTGAATATAGATTTGTCACTCCGTGTGGCCATAGTACATTGTGATCTCTTACCACATTCATTGACAAAGTCTTTTACTCTTTCATAAACAACCTCCCCTGGTATAGGTTTAGGTGCACTCTGTTCCTCATTCAATCCATTGAATGCTTTGCGCTTCCTACGATACAGATGAAATTTTGTAAGAAACCTTGGATGACCGAGATATACAGTCTTACCGCCATGTTTTAGTCTTGTTGAATCAGTGTTCTCTTCACATATAGGACACACTTTATCTCCTTTGACACTATCTCCAGACAAATTCCCATATGTTGGAAAGTCATTAATAGTGCAAAACAACATAGCATGCAAACAAAATGTCTCTCTTCGTGAAGCATCATAGGTCATCACACCTTCACCCCAGAGTTTCTTTAAGTCATCAATCAAAGGTTCAAGATAAACATCGATGTCATTTCTAGGTTGTTTAGGGCCCGATATCAACAACGACAACATTACATACTTATTTTTCATACACAGCCAGGGTGGAAGATTGTATATAACAAGCATGACTGGCCAAGTGCTATGTTGGCTGCTCAATGTCCCGTATGGATTCATCCCATCTGTACAAAGCCCAAGTCTTAGATTCCTGACTTCTTCACCAAATTCAGGGTACAATAGATCAATCTTCTTCCACTGTGGGGAATCAGACGCATGTCGTAGGATCCCATCATTATTTTTCTTAACATCTGCATGCCACCTCAAATTCTTCGCATCTATCGGATTGGCAAACAAGCATTGAAACTGTGATATTATAGGTAGATACCACATCACCTTGGCAGGAGAACTAGTTTTGGACTCCCCCGAAGTCGTCAATTTATACCATGACGCACCACATTTTGGACAATCTTTCAAATCCACATAGTCCTTTTGAAATAATACACAATCATTCGGGCATGCGTGTATCTTCTTGGCATCCATTCCCATTGGGCACAACAATTTCTTTACCTGGTATGTTGCGATTGGCAGCTTGTTTCCTTCAGGAAGCATTTCTTTCAACAAAGTCAACAATGAAGTGAAGCTTTTGTCGCTCCATCTATCGTTAGCTTTCAACTTATACCATCTCAACACAGCGCTAAGCTTCATAAACTTAGTACAACCTGTGTATAATGATATCTCAGCATCATGCACAATGTTTCTAAAAATTGGAGGTGGATCAGTGTGCTCTACCCCACAACTATCCAGCATCACATCAACGATGTCTACTGGAACTGGTTCATTCACATCTACGTCATCATAAGAAATTTCTTCTTCCACACAACACTACTATCGACATCCACTGGTTTCGGGTTTGAAATCTCTCCATGCCAGTGCCATTATGTATAGCCTTGTATAATCCCGTTGCACATGACATGACTTTTGATTTCGTCACCAGTGCTGACTTTCAAGTTGTTACCGCAATGCCTACATGGACAGTAGAACCTATCTCTAGGTTTTTTCCTATGTTCCTCGGCAAATCTAATAAACTGGTCAAGACCAGAAATAAACTCTGGGGTGCAGCGATTGCGAATGGACATCCATGATCTATCCATTCTATGATAAAAGAGAAATCAAATATACATTACAACAAGATTAGGGTCTAGGGTTAACAGATTAGAGTTTTTGCATGGTTAAAACTTTAGGCCAACAAATACATGTGTTGTCATTCTTATATATAATAAATGTGTACCACCTATCCCATTCTTGAACACCTAATCTCACTAGTAAGTGTATAATGTGTATTGGGTTTTCAAGAAAATTTCAGCAGCATTTCCCCGATGTTCTCTAAGTACATATGTACTTAGAGAACAAATGGGGAAATGCTGTCAAAATTTTCTTGAAAACCAAATACACATTATACACTTACATCCTAAGTGAGATTAGGTGTTCAAGAACAGTCCTAAACCAGGGACTATCCAAGATTTACTCCTAATGAGTATATCTTGGACAGGTTTCTAGGCCAACAAATATATGTGATGTCATTCTTATATATAATAAATGTGTACCACCTATCCCATTCTTGAACACCTAATCTCACTAGTAAGTGTATAATGTGTATTGGGTTTTCGAGAAAATTTCAGTAGCATTTCCCTGCTATTCTCTAAGTACATATGTACTTAGAGAACAAATGGGGAAATGCTACCAAAATTTTCTCGAAAACCCAATACACATTATACACTTACATCCTAAGTGAGATTAGGTGTTCAAGAACAGTCCCAAACCGGGGACTATCCAAAATTTACTCCTAATGAGTAAATCTTAGATGGGTTTCTAGGCTAATGAGTACATATCCACTGCATGTATTTGCTCACTTACATTGCATCACTCACAATTAGAGCATTATTCAATAATAAATCAAGAATTCAATAGTTTAAAACATGCAATAATTCACAATTAGAGCGATAAGATTCACTTTGTACAAACATACATGGCATAATTAAGGCACAATAGCAGGTGTGGTCATTGACCCGATTCAACAATATAAGAATAATTTTAGAAGAGTAATGTAGCACAACATTATAGGCTATCCGATTATAATTGAGCAATATAGCACAAAATCAACCAACATGGCTGTGCTATGCAGCACGGCCGTGCTACCAACACGGTGGTGATGCCCAGCACGACTGTGCCAACCTGCGATTTCACACACCTCGGTCACGGAGCAGGGTACCTGCTTGAGGGCAGAGGAAGAAAAGGAGGAAGAAGAGCAGAGTAGGTACCTTCAGAGGCGTTGGTGGGGAGAGTAGTAGTAGTGAGCAGCAGGAGCAGGAGAGCAGGCCACCAGAGCAAGATAGAAGGTCACCGGAGAAGGAGAGAAGGCCGCCGGAGCTGGGGGCAGAGGGCAAGTGGCGGCGGAGGTGGGTAGAGGACCTGCCAAGCGAGTGGAGCAGCGCACGGCCGAAGTAAACGACGGTGGAGGTGGGGGCAGAGGAGAAATCACTGGAAATCGCCGGACGACCAAACCCTGGAGTAGCAGCGCAAGACAATGAATGAAACAGAGAAAGGGGAAGAGTCGGGCTCACGCGGGTGATGTTAAGTTATCAATCAGCGTCGGTTATTAAAAACAACCGACATGTAAAACTAAAGGTGTTTGTTCTACAAACACACTGACACCTATTGTCAATGATAGTCGTCGGTTTTTACTAAAGAAAACCGACATCTATCTACATATGCCGATTAAAATTCTCGATTAATGACCATAGTCGTCGGTTTCTTTCCCAAACCGATGCTCAAAGGGGTGTGAAAAATTTCTCGGGAAAACGCACAAAAACCCATAAGCGTCGATTATTGTAGTAAAACCGATGAGCAAAATATGCCCAATTTCTGTATCGCGAATAACCTTTCATCGTCAGTTTTTTAGTAAATAACCGATGCCATATGTCAAATTTTGGAGGTAATTTTTTTCACGCGAAATTTCGGATTTGGCGGTTAATTTTAGGCGTCAATTTATTATTCAGGAACCGACACTGAATAAAAGTGATACCCGTGTCTGGTCACCCTTCACAGATAGATGTCGGTTTTTTTTATTAAACCGACGTTTTAGGTTTTAGGTGTCAGTTTATTTATACAACCGACGCCTTTAAAAGTGACGTTATAAGCCATTCCTGTAGTAGTGGATGTCAAATTGAAATGCAAGCAATAGCTAGTTTGTTGATCAATCTAATGATCCAAACCCTAAATGAATTTTACAATTTTTAGTGATGGGATGGGAAAATGGTCTCAAGACCATTTGGAGGTCATCCAAATGACCTCAAGACTGTTTGAGGTCAGGTCGTGCCCAATTTGAATGATGGTCCAATGATTTCTAAGAAATTAGTTCCACAATGACTAATATTGAAGGCTTATCGATTTCAAACCTAATTCAATTGGGTTCAAAACCCTAAATGATGATCAATTGAAGGTTGAAACAATTGAAATATGATTCATTAATCTCAATTGAAGTATAGTGCTTAGGTTCAATTGATGAGTAATTACATGGATTCAATTTATGAAGGAATTAATCTTGGAAACCCTAAATCATTATGAGTGGTTGAGACCATTTTTGGTACAATCGGTTTTGAGGAGGTTTGGACCAAACGATCTCAAGACCGTTTGAGTCCAAGCGGTCTCAAGACCATTTGGGACCAAACGGTCTCAAGACCGTTTGGGACCAAACGATCCCAAACCAATTGAGACTCAAACGATCCCAAGTACATATGTCCTAAACAGTTTCAAGCACCAACTTTGTTAAATGATTTCAAGAACCAACTTTGTTAAACAGTTTCAAGCACCAACTTTGTTAAACAGTTTCAAGCACCAACTTTGTTAAACAGTTTCAAGCACCAACTTTGTTAAATGGTTTCAAGCACCAACTTTGTTAAACGGTTTCAAGCACCAACTTTGCTAAACGGTTTCAAACCGTTAGACCAAGACCGTTTGGAGGTCTAAACGGTCTTAGACCGTTTGAAGGTCATCCATGCAAGACCGTTTCAGGTCTGGTTGGCTAAGACCGTTTCGGGTCTAAGTGAGCAAGATCGTTTGAAAGTAATTAACCAAAACTATATGGACACTTAAGGCGGTTAATGGTCAATTGTTTAATGGATCATTACATGATATAATTCAAGGATGATTATGGTAATTGTACTCTTAATATGATAGAGTGATTAGTACCTTTTGAATGATTAATTTTTGATGATTATGGAAGTAATGACACAATATATGTGTCAACTCTTCAATCAAGTGGAATTGACCTAATCTATGAAAGTCTGAATTAAGCATCAACTTATAGAAGATGAGAGAGAAAGAACTTCCTACATGAATAATAATCATGTAGTGGTTAAGTCTCAACACTTTCAACATGAATGAATGTGCAATTAGGATATGATCCTTAACAAAGAGATCATGAACCCCAATTAAGAAGGTTAATGTGCCCTAACCCTAATTGAGGGCATTTATAAGTGAAGCCCTAATCTATGGTAATGGTATAACCCTAATTTAGTGTAATGACATGAGAAACCCTAATTCAGGGTATTTTAATAATAAACCTTGATTGAATGTGAATAGTAAACCCTAATTGAGGATGATGTCATGAGAAACCCTAATTAAGGGTGAAGCCATATGAAACCCAAAGTGAGGGTGATGTCATGTGGAACCCTAGATAAGGTTGATGTCAAAATGAAATTATAATAATGTGATATAACCTTTAATTCAAGGTAATGCCATATACTGGTATGTGAGACTTTGATATGAAATCCTACACTGATATAGGGTAAAGATATGTGGAGCCCTAATCTTGGGTTGTAATGTATGAAACTCTAATTTTGGGCAGTATGATGATAAATCATAACCCAAATCTGGGAAATGGGATAAAGTATTCCTAATTGACATAAATTGGGAAATCCCAACTCAAATGAGGAAATAGTGATGTTACTCTTACAAAGCATACTGTTGAATTGTAATTGATATAATTGTTATTATGCGCACTAATTATGCAGATTTCATGAGATGGTGGACATATCCAGGTATGAGCTATGATGTTTTACTATTGAAATTGCTTTATGGGCTTTGTGAGCCATACTATGTTGTGTTGCTCAGTGAGAGGTAACAAGAGACATTATTAGGCTTTAAGAGCAATGTGAAATATTTGTATTGCAAATATTATGTTTACATTGGTTAGATAATCCGAAGGCATTAAGTTACCTGATAAAATGGTAACAAGTGTTTTGATGAACTAAGGGTTTGTACACCCACATTTCATAATCATGATGATGAGATGATAAGGGATAAGAATACCTTGATGTGATAAGGGTTTGAGATCCCAATGTTTAATAAAGCTCGAAAAGAACTTGATAGAAATAATACTTATTCCTTGTAGCAATTGTTATAATGTGTTATGTTTGAAAACATGCTTGATGCTAAAAGAATATTGTAATATACTTAATTAATCAAGTGAAACAGTATCATGTAGAGCCCTGACCATAGATCCATCATCGTCAGTAGTTTGGTGATGGTGAAATAGGTTTTCCTACGGGAACTCCTGGAGGGCATACTTTTGAGTATGTGGGGGTTATGGGCACGAATATCCTTACGCCCTAATGAAGGAATTGATGTGAGGTAAACATTAAATCTCTCAATCCTTCATTATATGTACCGGGATGGATGTATCACTAATCTCTCGAATGTCAGGATGGATGTATTATTAATCTCTCGATTATCTTAATGCTGAATCGATATGAGATAATTATAATATCTCTCGATTGCGAAGAGAGTACAACATGCCACTGTAACTCTAATAGCGAAGTTGCCAATATACCCTAGAAAGATATTTTGCAGAGACACAAGATGTCCTGCATTTGGTCCTCACACTGACCGAGGAAGATGAGGTCATGGAAATCCGACTCTTCTATTGATCTGTGTATGCTACCGATTTCTATTTCTCAATGTTTGGTTGGAGTATGAGCGGTATACCTCATCTCCTCAGGGCTTAAGTATGATTGTAAAATGTAATCAGCCATGTATCATAATTGCTTAAGGTTGAAATACGAGAATCTTTGGTTGATGTTACTTTGCATAGTATGGTTCTAAAAGGACAAATGTTATTTATGCTCTTAAATTCCTTATTGGATAAGTAACATGCTGCTTTATCAAGTTATAAGTGAAATGCTTTGAATGGAGAATACTGCTCTAATATGTTTATATATTGAATTATCTACTGTTAAATTCTTATGAATCTTCTACTCAGTTATATACCATTAGTTTCTATAATAATGTTTCTGGCGGAGAGTTATATATCTCGCTGGGACAATTTTCAATTGTCTCACCCCGTGGGATCCAACTTTGTAGGTAGACGCAGAAGATGAAGTAGAAACCCTACAATAAGGGAAGAACAACAGTAGTAGTAACAACAAGGACAACAGTGAATCCTCAGGTGCAGACACTGATTGTCATGTCCTGTAAATAGAGAGTCATATGTGTCATCTATGTACTCTCAGGTCCTAGGAAATAGTAGTTAGTTTTATATCGATCTGAGATTTTGGCGTGATGCCATGAGATTTGTATACTACTTGTGTACAGTCTAACAAAGAAGTTGATGTTTGTAACTCTCAAGAAGAAATGGTACAAGAGATGTACTAGTAAACCAGAATGTATTTGAAATACTTTGGTCCTTTATGTAAGAGTTTTTCAGTTTATGGATCTCTTTGTAAAAAGTTTTAATTTTTAGTGATTTTCAGTAATTTCTCTACTAATGAATGCTTCCGCTTAAGTAAATCCTGTTTTCATAAGTTGGATGCCAGAATTTAGTTGGTATCAGAGCTCTAGGTTCGCTAAGTCTACAGAGACATAGGATTAAGGTTGTTGAGTCTGTTCTAGTGTCTTCCAGTTTATCTGATAGTGTCTTCTGCTCATATAGGAGGAGAATAAAAACTAAAGATGTCTGGATCACATGATGAACATGCTGCTAAGAGCAGCATTGCTGCACCAAGAGGAGGTGTAAGAGACTAAGATAGGGAAGAACATGTACCTGAACAACCCCAGTTCAATCAAGCAGATATGGGGAACCTAGCCTTCCAAGCCATGTTTGGACAGTTTATAGCAGCCATGACTCATGTGATAGATAGGATGCCATTACCTGCACCTAGGGCACCAGTTCACCATGAAGGACAGGGAGCCGGCAAGACATTTGAATGACTTTGCCGAGTTGAGGCCACAAAATATGCTGGAACAGCTGATCCAGTAGATGTCGACATGTGGCTGACCGAGCTGGAGAAAGCCTTTAGAATCCTTAACATGCCAGAAGTTGAGAAGGTTAGACATGCAATATACCTTCTTAAGGGGAGTGTTGGCCATTGGTCGACCATAGAAGAAGGCAAGAGGTCGGGTGTGGAGATCGGATGGGAAATATTTCAACGAGAATTCGTCAATAAATACTTTCCTAAGACGTTCCTAGATGAGAAGATTTCTCAGTTTGAGAGATTAAGGCAAGGACCAATGAACATTAGTGAGTATGAGGCTAAGTTCATGGAGCTTTTGCGGTTTTGTCCACATATGGAAACTACCTATGAAGAAAGAATTCGACATTTTGAGAAAGGATTGAATGCCGATTTGACCACTCCTGTGTCTGCTTTAGAGAACAGGCAGAGGTTTTCTACATTTGTGGAGTCTGTCAGACACATAGAGAGGTCTGTGACTGAGAAGCGACTGACTAAGAGCAAGAAGGTGTACACTCAGTTTCATGGACAAGGGTCCAAACATTTTAAGAAACTGAGGTTTTCTGCACCAATAGCACCACCAAGGTTTAATACCCAGATGCAATGGATGTCTAATAGGGGTAGATGTCGTAGTTTACCACCTGAAGGAGCCCACAACGCAACATCAGTGTCCATAACAGGACCATCTAGACCACATCTAGGGAACAGAGGTTGTTTTATATGTGGAAAGATGGGACATCTGATGAAGGATTGTCAAGCCAGAGAAGCAAGTGTGACTCAACCTCAGAGGCAGAGTCAGCAAGGTTCTCATAGGTGAAAGTTTCTGAGTGGCACAAGAGGACGTGGACAAGCGTCCCAAGCTGGATCGTACACACCTAGTAATCGAGCACCGAGTCAACCACAGGCGACGGCGAGATTCTATGCGATGAATCAGCCTGATGTAGTAGTCAACCCTAGGGTTTTGACAAGTCAGATGGAACTATTTTATTCTGATATGTCTACATCCTGCATCGTATATGTTTTAATTGATCCGGATGCTACACATTCTTTCATCACTAAAAGAGTGATTCTTGACTGCAATATGACAGTTGGTCATAAGGCAGAGAGTTTGAAGTTAGAAACTCCTTTGATGGGATCCACAGTGTTGCGGGAGGTGTGTTCTTCCTACACTCTTTTCTTTTCTGAACATCACATTCAAGTGGATCTTATACCACTTGAGATTCACGGGTTTGATATAATTCTTGGGATGGACACCTTAGAAAAGTACAAGGTTGTCTTGGATTGTGAGTCCAAGTAGGCTGTGTTCACAGATAATAGTGACATATGGATATGTCAGGGAGATAGGAAGATTCTCCCAACCTGTCTTGTGTCAGCTATAGTAGTTGAGAAGCTGATGAGGCAAGGATGTTTTGCATTCTTGGCACACGTGGTAGATACCACCATGGAGAGCCCTCATCCTTCTGAAGTTCCGGTAGTCGGGGAATTTGAGGATGTGTTCCCTAAAGAACTTCCAGGTGTACCTCCGCCCTGAGAGTTTGATTTTGAAATTAATCTAGTTCCGGGCACACAACCTATAACACAAACACTGTATAGAATGGCGCCTGCTGAGATGGAAGAGCTTAAGAAATAGTTACAAGAGTTGCTTGAGAAGGGTTTCATCCGACTAAGTACTTCACCATGGGGTGCTCCGGTCCTTTTTGTTAAGAAGAAGGATGGGCCTATGCGATTATGCATTGACTACAGACAATTGAATAAAGTAACTATAAAGAACAAGTATCCTCTGCTAAGAATAGATGATTTGTATGATCAGTTGCGTGGTGCAACTATCTTTTCTAAGATAGATCTGAGGTCGGGATACCATCAGCTGCGTATTAAGGAGGGTGACATACCTAAGTCTTCTTTTAGGACAAGGTATGGTCACTATGAGTTCATACTTATGTCGTTTGGACTAACTAGTGTACCAGCTACATTCATGGAACTCATGAATAGAATCTTTCGACCTTTTCTTGATCAATGTGTAGTCGTCTTCATAGATGACATCTTGATCTACAGCAGAGATGCTCAA
This sequence comes from Alisma plantago-aquatica, assembly GCA_963693085.1. Lineage (NCBI taxonomy): Eukaryota > Viridiplantae > Streptophyta > Magnoliopsida > Alismatales > Alismataceae > Alisma > Alisma plantago-aquatica. The sequence goes on from OY856409.1 coordinate 881,013,417, forward strand.
CAACATGAGCAGCACCTCCGTCAGGCTCTAACTTTGCTAAGAGAGCATAAGTTGTATGGTAAGTTTAGCAAATGTGAGTTCTGGTTACCAGAAGTTTCTTTTCTAGGACACGTAATATCTGTCTCAGGTATTCGTGTTGATCCTAAGAAGGTGGAATCTGTCCTGCAATGGGAACAACCTAAGAAACTGACGGAGATATGTAGTTTCTTAGGGTTGGCAGGCTATTACAGGAGATTCATTAAGAACTTCAGTTCTATAGCTTTACCTCTAACTAAGTTGACCAAGAAGGAGATTCCTTTTGTCTGGAATGACAAGTGTCAACATTCTTTTCAGTTACTGAAACAAAGGTTAACCAATGCACCCGTGTTAGTGCTACCTGAGTAGGGAAAGGGGTACATAGTCTTCTGTGATGCATCCAAGAATGGCTTAGGATGTGTGTTGATGCAAGATAAGCAAGTGATTTCTTTCACTTCTCGACAGCTTAAGAAACACGAGGAGAATTATCCTACACACGATCTAGAACTAGTTGTTTTGGTCCATGATTTGAAGATCTGGAGACATTATCTCTACGGAGAAACATTCCAAATTTTCACAGACCATAAGAACCTAAAGTATATCTTCTCATCTCATGAGATGAACATGAGGCAACGCCGCTGGATGGAGTTAATCAAGGACTACGATTGTACAATTGATTATCATCCAGGGAAGGCTAATGTGGTATCTGATGCATTAAGTAGGAAATCAGCAACACCAGCCCTAGATAAAGCACAGTTGAATTTCTTAGTGTGCTCTAAGAGGGATATGTTTATATCCTTGAGAAAAAACAATGTACACTTTAAAGTATCATTGTTAGCCGGGTTGTTAGCTGAGATACACATAAAACCAACTCTGAGACAACAGATTAAAGAAGCACAACAAGTTGATGTTGTAGTTCAGTAGATTAGGTCAGAGTATGGTAGTGAGAAACGAGATGGTTTCCATGATTCATAGGATCAGATAGTATGTTACCATGGTAGGATGGTAGTACCTGATGCCAATGACTTAAGAAAGTTGGTTCTGGAAGAAGCTCATTCTTCGATGTATGCTATGCATCCAGGGAGCACCAAGATGTATCACAACTTAAAAGATATGTATTGGTGGCCTGGATTGAAGAAAGATGTAGCTGAGTTTGTTATGCGGTGTCCGGTGTGTCAGCAGGTTAAAGCTGAACATCAAATGCCCAGAGGAACAATGCAACATTTGCCTATACCACAGTGGAAATGGGATCATGTGACCATGGACTTTGTGGTTGGTTTGCCTAGAACAACCAAAGGTCATGATTCCATATGGGTGATAGTTGATAGGTTGACAAAGATAGCACATTTCTTACTTGTCAAAACAACCTACACTGCTGAGAAGCTGGCACAGTTATATGTAGATGAGATAGTGCAGTTGCACGGGGTTCTAGCCACTATCATTTCTGACAGAGGTCCCCAATTCACGAGTCATTTTTGGGAACGACTTCATAAAGCCTTGGGTACATAGTTAATGTTTAGTACAACCTTTCATCCACAGACAGATGGACAATCTGAAAGGACCATACAAACCTTGGAGGACTTTCTTAGGGCATGTGTCCTTCAGTTTGTAGGAAGTTGGGATCTACACCTGAGCTTGATAGAATTTGCTTATAATAATAGCTATCAGCACAGTATTGACATGGAACAATATGAAGCTTTATATGGTAGACATTGTAGATCTCCTTTATGTTGGTATGAAATTGGAGAAAATCAACGTTTGGGTCCTGAGCTAGTGCAACAGACAACTGAGAAGATTAAAGTAATACAACAATAGTTAAAGACTGCACAGGATAGATAGAAATCATACGCCGACAAACGGCGAAGACCTTTAGAATTCCAAGTTGGAGACAAAGTTTATCTCAAGGTCTCATCTGGGAAAGGAGTCCTTAGATTTGGAAGAAAGGGAAAGTTAGCTCCTTGATTTATGGGGTTGTATCCAATCATTGAACAGATTGGAAAGGTAGCTTATAAGCTGGAGTTACCACCTGAGTTGCATAAGTTGCACCCAGTGTTCCACATTTCCATGCTGAGGAAGTGTCATCCTTACACAAAATTAGTTCTACAACCTGTGGAGATAGAATTAAATGATGACATATCATATGTTGAAGGACCTGTGATTATCTTTGATAAAAGAATTAAAAGGTTGAAAAAGAAAGTCATTTGTCTTGTAAAAGTCCTCTGGAATCACCGTGGCATTGAAGAAGCTACATGGGAACTAGAAGAAGAGATGAGGAGGAAATACCCTACTCTTTTCTCTTAAATGTTTTCATTAATGATTTCGGGGATGAAATCTTTGTAAGGGATGGGTAATTTGTAACATCCCTGACCTAGGTTATGCTTTAACCCTGGGTGTTTTACTTAATAAAGTTGATTAGATGCTTGATCATGTTTCTTGGAAAGTAATTAAGGCTCATGGGGAACTTATATTTAAATTTTAGTCCTTTTTGAATAATGTTGAAATAATATTTTGCTTGTTTTGGACTGAAGTGCAAATTACCCAAGTTAAGGGGTTAACTTGCAAATTGTTCATGATAAAATGTTTCTCAGATGTTGAAGCATCATAAGAATGAGGATGATGCATTGGTATGATTTCCACAAGCTTGAGCACCAAGATAAAGCTTGTTGAGCAATCCTTGTGCATTAAAACCTAGTTTTGATGTAATGTGCAATTTACCCAAAACCTAGGGTTCAATATGCAAAATATCATTTCGGTAGGATCCCTCATGTTTCTTGGCATCATGTAGAGCAAATAAAATGAGAGGGGTGCCTACTTTGAATTAATTTGGAGGAGAGAGAATCTTGATATTAAAATAGTCAAGTTTTAAGCATAAAAGGAACTTTATTTCAATTTAATGCAAAAAGAAATATATTAATTGAAGAGCCCTTCAACCAAAATGTGAGGGATGAATTTTCAAAAGGCTTGGATGAGCTTGTGCCTTGCAACGGCACGAAAATATCTTGAGTGGGTGGAAAGCCCACTCACATTAAGTTAATAAAAAGAAATATCCACTAAAAAGGGGATATTAGTATAATATGTTTAAGGTGCTTAATTTCTTTTCTTTTAATTCTTGGATGATGAAGAAGTTTTGCAAGTGGGAGAAGATGGATTCGTGGCCAAGGAATTGAGAGGGAAGAGGCGGCACTAATTTTGGAATTAAAATATTTTAATAAGGCATTTTCTCTCTCATTGGTTTTCTTATAAAAACACCTTTTACAACTCAAATCAAAGGCTTTTTCGAACCCACTTCCTCTCTTTGCTTGCAAACCAACCAAAAGAGCTAGGAGTAGTAGGAGTACGACCCCCAACCTGTTAGTAAGCTTCTTGATCTTCTTTCACCTTGATTTCATGGTGGAAATCACAAAACAATGCATAATATCTTCTCTATTTCACTCCATCTTCAATCCTAGCCAATCTTTTCACTCCAAATCTTGAGGACGAGCCTTGGGAGAGTTCCAAAAGCTTCCTCCACCATTTTTTATGTGAATATTCAAGATTTTAATCTCAATTGGATGCGGGTTATATAACTCAAACCCTTAAATATTGTTATTGCATTCAAATCTCCATTATTTGTTGAACGTTTTGTTCTATTTGAAATTCCCTTGATCCATTACTATAATTACCATGAAAATTGCAGTAGATTTTGAATGAACAAAGGTAGATGATTATGACATCATCTTATGCACATATTCCCACAAGTTTCCCTTGCAAACGGTTTTAAGACTTTGGTCCAAACGGTTTCACCAAACCGTTTAGAGACTAAACGGTTTGCAAACCGTTTAGAGTCTTGAACCCCAAACCATTTAGAAAGGTTGACCGTTTGGATGGGTTGACCATTTGAGGTTAGAACCCTAGTACATGTTGGATGAGGATCTAATGGTTCCAATTAATTGAATCAACATATGGACAATCATCTAATTAGAAACCCTAATCGGGTTAAGTGGTTATTTGCAATTGATTGGTTGAAATCTTTGGGTTAATTAACCCACACGGTCTCAAGACTATTTGGAGATCACCCAAATGGTCTCAAGACCGTTTGGAGGTCAACCAAGACTGTTTGGAGGTCTAGGGTTGAGTAGGGTTGAGTAGTTGAAGATCCAAAGATGTCAAATTGAAATGCAAGCAATAGCTAGTTTGTTGATCAATCTAATGATCCAAACCCTAAATGAATTTCACAATTTTTAGTGATGGGATGGGAAAACAGTCTCAAGACCATTTGGAGGTCATCCAAATGACCTCAAGACCGTTTGAGGTCAGGTCATGCCCAATTTGAATGATGGTCCAATGATTTCTAAGTAATTAGTTCCACAATGACTAATATTGAAGGTTTATCGATTTCAACCCGAATTCAATTGGGTTCAAAACCCTAAATGATGATCAATTGAAGGTTGAATCAATTGAAAGATGATTCATTAATCTCAATTGAAGTATAGTGCTTAGGTTCAATTGATGAGTAATTACATGGATTCAATTGATGAAGGAATTAATCTTGGAAACCCTAAATCAATAGGAGTGGTTGAGACCATTTTTGGTCCAATCGGTTTTGAGGAGGTTTGGACCAAATGGTCTCAAGACCGTTTGAGTCCAAACGGTCTCAAGACCATTTGGGACAAAATGATCCCAAACCATTTGAGACTCAAACGATCCCAAGTACATATGTCCTAAATGGTTTCAAGCACCAACTTTGTTAAACGATTTCAAGCACCAACTTTGTTAAACAGTATCAAGCACCAACTTTGTTAAACAGTTTCAAGCACCAACTCTGTTAAACGGTTTCAAGCACTAACTTTGTTAAATAGTTTTAAGAACCAACTTTGCTAAACGGTTTCAAACCGTTAGACGAAGACTATTTGGAGGTCTAAATGGTCTTAGACCATTTGAAGGTCATCCATGCAAGACCGTTTGAGGTCTGGTTGGCCAAGACTGTTTGGGGTCTAAGTGACCAAGACTGTTTGAAAGTAATTAACCAAAACCGTATGGACACTTAAGGCGATTAATGGTCAATTTTTTAATGGATCACTACATGATATAACTCAAGTATGATTATGGTAATTGTACTCTTAATATGATAGAGTGATTAGTACCTTTTGAATGATTAATTCTTGATGATTATGGAAGTAATGACACAATATATGTGTCAACTCTTCAATCAAGTGGAATTGACCTAATCTATGAAAGTCTGAATTAAGCATCATCTTATAGAAGATGAGAGAGAAAGAACTTCCTACATGAATAATAATCATGTAGTGGTTAAGTCTCAACACTTTCAACATGAATGAATGTGCAATTAGGATATGATCCTTGACAAAGAGATCATGAACCCTAATTAAGAAGGTTAATGTGCCATAACCCTAATTGAGGGCAATGATAGGCGAAGCCCTAATCTATGGTAATGGTATGACCCTAATATAGTGTAATGACATGAGAAACCCTAATTCAGGGTATTTTAATAATAAACCTTGATTGAATGTGAATAGTAAACCCTAATTGAGGATGATGTCATGAGAAACCCTAATGAAGGGTGAAGCCATATGAAACCCTAAGTGAGGGTGATGTCATGTAGAACCCTAGATAAGGGTGATGTCAAAATGAAATTATAATAATGTGATATAACCTTTAATTCAAGGTAATGCCATATACTGGTATGTGACACTTTGATATGAAATCCTACATTGATATAGGGTAAAGATATGTGGAGCCCTAATCTTGGGTTGTAATGTATGAAACTCTAATTTTGGGCAATATGATGATAAATCATAACCCAAATCTGGGAAATGGGATAAATTATTCCTAATTGACATAAATTGGGAAATCCCAACTCAAATGAGGAAATAGTGATGTTACTCTTACAAAGCATAGTGCTGAATTGTAATTGATATAATTGTTATTATGCGCACTAATTATGCAGGTTTCATGAGATGGTGGACATAGCCAGGTATGAGCTATGATGTTTTACTATTGAAATTGCTTTATGGGCTTTGTCAAACATACTATGCTGTGTTGCCTAGTGAGAGGTAACAAGAGACATTGTTAGGCTTTAAGAGCCATGTGAAATATTTGTATTGCAAATATTATGTTTACATTGGTCAGATAATTCGAAGGCATTAAGTTACCTGATAAAATGGTAACAAGTGTTTTGATGAACTAAGGGTGTTTACACCCACATTTCATAATCATGATGATGAGATGATAAGGGATAAGAATACCTTGATGTGATAAGGGATTGAGATACCAATGTTTAATAAAGCTTGAAAACAACTTGATAGAAATAGTACTTATTCTTTGTAGCAATTGGTATAATGTGTTATGTTTGAAAACATGCTTGATGCTAAAAGAATATTGTAATATACTTAATTAATCAAGTGAAATAGTATCATGTAGAGCCATGACCATAGATCCATCATCATCAGTAGTTTGGTGATGGTGAAATACGTTTTCCTATGGGAACTCCTGGAGGGCATACTTTTGAGTATGTGGGGTTATGGGCGTGAATATCCTTACGCCTTAATGAAGGAATTGATGTGAGTGATAACACCAATTTTTGTGAAGTTTTTGGCCTTTATTCTGTTATCAAAACTGCCCTTTTCTGTTGTTTTCCTCACTTTTATATGCATTTCCGTAATAATTGGCAAAGCAATGCTCTTAGTCCAATATTTCCATCTTTTGCAGAGTTTCCTCCTATTTTGGCCCATTTAACACCAATAAGGCCGTTCCGACCCGCAAATAAGTCCAAGACTGTCTCGCCCCCCCTGACGCCCGATACACACGCTGACTGGCAGGGTTGCGCGATGGACGACAGGCCTCTTTACCCGACAGGGAGCCAAGCGCGCCGCAACTACTCCATGTACCGCACGATATTGGCCACCCACCGGTAGGCGCCTCTCGCCACGACACCCGACAGCCGACCACCAACTGAACGGCGGAAAGGAGGACACGTGGTGCTTCGAGCACCATATCTTCTCACAACCAGCTGCCTATAAATAGCAGCTACAGGGAGCCAAAAAGACAGCTTAGACAGTTTGGACAAGTTTGGTCACTTCAGGTTTCGGATAGTCGACGAATCTTTAGAGGAAGCTGCGAGAGCAGGTGTATCGTGCTCTAGTGTTCGTACCGGGCGACAGTAGATGAGCTCTTCCTCATCCCGAGAGGGAGGGGATTGGTTCACCTAGGACTGTACCGGGCGACACTGGGAGCCGATATCGGCCGATGTAGATACGTGACACGAGTGCCCGACTCCAGTGCCTAGCAGTAGGATACGCAGCTCCATGCCCGGCACGATACCAAACCCGATACGCTCCGCCCGTCAGGCGTGTCGCCCGAGAGGGTGTGCCGCCCGACTTGAGCGTATCGGCCAGGTCCTTGAGCGATGCAGTCGCCCATCACGGTGTGCCGCTTGAGAGGGCGTGCTGCCCGACGCAGCTGTATCGGGCTAGGCCCCTGTCCGATATCGGGCGGGATGGTTACTGTAGCTTGTCGTCCTTCGACATCAAGAAGGCGACACATATCTTTAATTCTGTTATTTAATTCTGTACTCATGCATTGTAATTAAGACCTTTAATTCTTTAGAAATAGAAAAGCTTACTTACTTGCTGCTCTATGCTTGGTGCAATATGTTGGATGACTGCTATGTTTGGTATCTGAACTCTAGCTTGCATGTTTTGGATCGCGTTTCGCTTAGCTATCGAATCGTGTTTTCCCGTCGCAACAACTTCGAGAGTTGTGTTGTGGCTCTAGTGTTTGGTCCGATTCTGGAGTATGAGAGTGCCCGAAACGGAGTTGCTTTAGTAACCTTTCCACTCTAATTTGAGTCCGGTGACCCCTAAAGTGGAACCGATGCCTTGTTAGAGGTGCCCGCTTCGAGAGGAGGGGTACAAGATTGGTGCTACCGCCACTTGCTTTACCACAGTTTTATCCTTCGTACCTCGCCTTAGCTCCGAGTGTATCCTTCTGTTTCTGTTGCATGAAAACCCCTAAAAACTACTAAATGCGTAAAACCTTAAATCTTTCTAGTAACTCCACTTGGAGATAGTTTTCTTGTTTTGTTCGTGACATCTTTATGCTTCCCTCCTAGGGAATTTATCATCTCTTTATACCTGCCGGAGTGTAGCGTGTCCATTCTGGATTCTCAACACTACCCCACTTGTCCCTGTGTTCGACCCCGTATATCTACTTCGACCTCGTAAACAAAGTTGCGGGGGCCTAGAAGGATTCATGTTTATAAATGTAAAAGCTCGACTACCTCAAATCCGCCTCCAGTTTTAGGACGCGCGATTTAGGCCGGTCAACTTTTTGGCGCCGTTATCGGGGATAAGGCAAAACCGGTACTGTTGATGAATCCGAATCCACTAACTACACTCCCGTGCCTCAAGCTTAGTAATGAGTTTGATAGTACCCTTTTTTCTTTCTTTTCCTTTTTCATTACTATTATTCCTTGCCTAAGCCAAATAATTCAATTTTCTAACTTGATTTTTCGTGCCATTCTTTTAGGAACCCTGAAGAACAGATCACTGTTCCACCGAGCTCCGACACCATTCACCCAATCGACAGAGCACAATCATCGACATTATGCCTCCCCGCGTCAACCCGCAACACGTTGAAGGGGAACAGTAGGGAGAGCCTAGGGATGAATCACCTCCGCCAAGCGACAACGATCGCTATGATGGAAATGATCAGCAGGAAGATCAGGAATTGGAGCACTCCGAGGAAGGCCACCCCCATGTCAGGCGTCGTCACCGTCATCGACACAGGCAACACTAGCGCCAAGAACAACAGGGAGGCAGCAACATCGACGACTCAGACGAAGCAGAGAAGACTCTGAGGGAGCTAGCCTCCACTAAGGCCAATAATTCCAGATGCCCTGTCGTCGTTCCACGATTCAACGCCGCAAACTTCGAACTCAAGTCATCCGTCATCTCCATGATTCAGAACAAAAGCTTTAGAGGGAGTTCCAAGAATGACAATCCCTATCACCATTTGGATGCTTTTAAGAACATATGTGATACTATCAAGATGAGGGGAGTTCCCTAGGAGGTAATCTATTGCAAGGGCTTCATCTTTTCTTTGGAAGATAAAGCTCTATCATGGTACCTAGGGTTGCCCCACCAGGCTCTGAACGGATGGGGAGCATTGGCGGATGCATTCATAAATAAGTTCTACCCAACTGAGAAGACAGTGAGAAACAGACAAAGGATAACATCGTTCATGCAAAAGCCTAATGAGAATCTCCATGACGCTTGGGAGCGATACCAAGAATATCAGAGGGACTGCCCTCACCACAACTACAAGAAAGGGTTCTTGATCACTACCTTCTATAATGACCTGACTCCAGAGGAAAGGGTTTCGTTGAACGCAGTAGCAGGGAGCGACTTCCTAGGGAAAAAGCTGAGCAGGTCTGAAAAGATCATCAAGAACATGGCCGAGCTGCAAGCCGGCACTGACTATGACAGATCTGACCGTGGCCAAGCTAAGAAGGTTAGTGAAGGATCTTCTTTTGAATCCAAGGCGCTGGATACAATCACTTCTCAGATCCATAGGATAGCTACGGATGTAAAGCAGCTAAAAGAATCTGGCGGAAAGGGTAAGAAGCAAGTTGAAAAGGTAATGAATTGTGTAACGTGTGGAGAAGGCAGACACGGGGTAGACAGTTGCATCTACACCCAACCGGACGCATCAAGCAATTCCGAATCTGAGGATGAGGAAACTGAGAAGGTTGCTTTTGTGAATTTCAAAAGGCCAGACCACCCTGGTTTCAGCTATGGCAATAAGGATGTAGCTGAAAATGCGCATCAGTTGCAAGGTGCCTCCAAGCGACCTCAAGCTTTTGAGCAAAGGGGAGGGCCAAGCCAATACCCCCAAAACACTCATTTCCCATCAAACAAAGGGAACTTCCAAGCACAGGGGAAGTATCAAGGGCCTAACCGAGAACAAAGCAAGGGCACAGGCCAGGAAGACGTGGTTGGCTAGTTATTTGATTTTGTTAAGAAGCAAGATACGATCAACAATCAACTGGCACAAAGTGTGTTATCAAATTCTGATGTCTTGAACTCGTTGCAGGTACAACTGGCAGACATGTAGACGCACCAACGCCAGATCGACCAGCAACTAGCTCAATTGGCTGAAATTGTGAAGAACCCATCAGGGAGGATTCTGTCAAATACCGAACCGACGAAAAGAACGGGACAATGACAGCAGAAGCATGAATGAAGATGCAGGATGAAGAGACCATGAGCGTCCAGCTGAAGACGAGAAATGTAGCGCTTCTTAGGAGGCAACCCGAGTTGTTTTTTTTATTCCTAGAATAGGACGTTTTACTTTCCTGCAAGAAAAACATTACAAACATTTTGGGATGTAATAAGGCCCGAGTCAGTGAATGCGCCACATGCGCTGACTCTGTTTTATGGGTCACCGAAGTATTCTATAGGACGGGATGGGTAATGCTAGCTGAGGTCGGGACCTTAGTTTCGAACCAGTGATGTTTTACCCCTCAACCGCTACTTTTGCTCCGAAGGTCGTGAAGAAAAGCAACCCTACCAGCAGGATATGCGCAACGTCGTGCAAAGGGTGTTGCGGGCATATCCAAAGACATGTCAAATGACGCTCCTGGACGGCATGATCCTGTGACGATCATGCCAAAGGACTGATCACCCTTAGGCCGACGGATGGACTGCCCGTTTCGGGAATGGAATGCCCTATTGGCTGATGCATGCCCAGGATTGCTTGCCGTGTTTTCACCGTATTGAAAAACCAAGGTTGAGTTTGCTATATGTATACGAACATGTTTTACTGTGTCGGGCTACCTGAATTACTGTGCTCGTGCTCCCGTATCGTGCAAAGGACTTTGTGCTTTTTGCTTCCGTGTCACGCGACACCCTTGCCTTCATAACGTGTGGAAATCTCGAGCCCTGTGAGGTACAGCCCGACAGACCTATCGCCCGGTAGACCTATCGCGCAGTAGTCTTTGCCGCCCGACACGTTCTCTGTTTACATGTATGGACTATCGGCCTTGTTAGCTTAACGATTTCGTATCGCCCGACAGGCATATCGCGCAACGTATCTTTTAGTAACTATTGCCCTATATGCCCTGTGAGGCAAGGGTCGTGTCGTCCATTTTCGTATCGTCCCAAATATTCTGTGTCGAGCGACACGCCGTTTCCTTTGTGTATATACGAGCCGTATCAGGCATCTTTTATCACTCGACACGGCCGAGCGTTTGTCACCCTATCGCCTAGTTTGTATCGGGCGATACCCGTCCCTAGTATCGACCGCATTACTTCACCTCAGAACATTGTGTGTCACCCGATACTTGGGGGGGGTAGGGGCCATGCAGCCTTTGTACAAAAACACCGGGCCACACATTTATTCTTTATTGTATACTTCTTTCAAAAACCAACATGTTTAATCAAAGTATTTCTTTTGTTGTCTTACAGAGATGGCCCACACCAAGATCACTGTTGTCCCCGTTGACTCTCAGGGTAGAAGGATCTACCCAAAGACTGCGGCTGGAACCTCCAACGCCGGGCGGAAGCGCCCGAATCCAAGACCAGTCGAGGCCTCTACAACAGAAAAGAGGGCCAGGGTTGGAGAAGCGGCAGCTCCAACTCCCCCAGCAGCAGCAGCAATCCCGGAAGCCTTGGCGGAGAGTTTCGAGCCAAGAAACGACGAGCATGCTCGCCGGTATGCTGAGCTGGTGCCCAAAATCTACCGCCCCAGGAGGTTCTGCCATGAAGCCTCATTTGCTGATCTGGGAATAAAGAGGAGGCTGAAGGCCGTCCTCACCGCGGCAGGATTAAAGAAAATCTGCTTCAGCAGGTCTGCCTCGTACACCAGGCTGACAATGGAGTTCATGTCTTCCCTCAACCGAGTGAGAAATTCACTGGCGGAGAGAAAAGAATTCAGAGGACCAGACAGACTCCAAGCCCGACTCTACAACTCGGAGTACACAATCTCCGAGAAGTTTCTGAACTAGATCTTCTCTTCAAGTGAGGAGGAGAGGAATCTGATGGACAGCGTTGAGAGAATCACTGAGGGAGACGGGTTCAACCCCGTGAAGCTATGGAACAAGTTAACCGGCGAATCTTCGTTCAAGCCGGGAAAGAAGGTGGCTGCTATGCACTCATGATTCTGGATGATAGTGCACAAACTGGTGGCATGCCTCCTATTCAGCAAGTACGAATCCAACAACATATACACGGAGGAGCTCCATGTCATGTGGCACATAATGGAGGGCCGAATGATCAACCTCGGACGATTTTTGATGAACAGACTACATCCGATGAAGGAAGTTACAAAGGACTACTGCATGGGCGGAATAGTCAACCTTATTGCAGAGGGACTCGGGTTCCCGAAAGAGCCATGCAGCCTTTCGAGGACGCAGGGTGATGAGGTAATCGACACCAAGTACCTGATCTGGGCCAGTATTATCGGGAAGGAGGCGAAAGACTTTTTCTATAAGTTTGCAAGGACGAATATACTTCTCCCACTCCCTCACTGTGCTGACTACGACGCAGACAAACTAGTCTTCACCGTCGTAGAAATTGAAGTCGTGGCAGCAAACACAGCCCAAGCCGCCACCACAAGAGTCCAAGAGAGGACAACTCCAGAGCTACCGACAACCGCTGCTGATAGAATTGTCGCCACTCCATCCACATCAACTACCGCCCCTGCGAGGACGGTGGCAGCTGAGAAAGAACCGGTGATCGTAGAAGTCACTGAGACATCAACTTTGGGAGCTGCCACGGGAGAGGCAACCTCAGCCCCCGACATCCCTGAAGGGCCTGTAGAGGCAGAAGAAGCACCTGAGCCGGACACCAGTAATGAGGTGTTCGCCGAGATCCTGGGAAGGGAGCTCGAAGGTGCACGGCTGACACCGACACCGACACCGGTGTCCCCTGTCAAAGCTGCTAGAAGGATCGCCGAGAACGTAGAGGTGGAGCAGCATCCGCCCACACCACGACCATCTTCAATAAGATATGAAGGCGAGGCAGAGGCGGCCGCAAGAGGACCAACACCTCGCCCAACAACATCTGCCACGCGAACTATTGAGATACGCTCCACCTCGTCTGGTGGGCCATCATGCGGGGAAGATGTCGTGAGGATGGGAGGGAGGCCCACAGAAACCCCTCCGTCGCTCGGGAAGATGATAGGTCACGAGCTCGACCATTTACGGGAGGTAACAGACAACAACTCCACTCCCTATTTTTCCCTAACCCGCAAATATGCGTCTATTCAAGACAGGATGAGCAGCCAAGAGCGAGAACTACTGAGCGGACTAGAGGCCTTAAATTCAATAATGCAGCAAGTTCTCCAGTGCCTCGACAAGATCAAGGAAAGGCTGGATAGAGGGGACGACCATCCACGCCGAAGGCAGCCGCGAAGGTCGCCGTAACCCCCGAGCCGTGGCTCTCCATCATCTCCATCAGCGTCTCACTCGACATCAGTATCACCCTCCTCCAGCAGATGATCCTCGACGCCCAAGGAGGAGACGCAACCGAAGTCCACCGACGGACCTCCAGCAGGGCAGGCGAGCTCTGTAGTTCCCGAGGAAGAAAACCCCTCAGTCCCCCTGGATGATATTGAAGATGAAAACGGAGATGTCAGCATCGGAACGGACTCGTCTGACGAGTCGGGGGGAGAAAAGGGGGATGTGTACGCAGCCAATGAAAGACACTTCCCTCAAAGAAGATGATCGATGGCAGACAGGTTCCGTGAGCCATCAGAGATACCTTCCTTTGAGATGGCCGACTTCAACAGAAGGGCCATCGGCTTCCTGTCGATCAGAGACCAGAAACTTCTAGACAAGGTCCTAAGATCGAAGGCAGATGAAGAAGACATTGTCTGGAGCGATAGCTACTTCTCCGTACAACGGGGAACTCTCCGCAACATGTTCCGCTTGCCGGCCGTCGTCGGAAAAAGGCTATTCAGGGTCCTTGAGAATGCTATAATAGAAAATATTGATAGTAGGACAGGTCAGAGGAAAATATATTGCGCCACCCCGACCTTGGCGAGAAGGTTGATGTGTAGAGAACTAGACTCCTCTGCGGTGTCCAACATGCTGCAGCACATTGAGGAGCACAACCCTGACCTCGTGTTGGCACCGTACAAGCACCGCAACATATGGTTGCTCTGTGTAGCAGATCTAAGGAACCACGAAGTCTGGCTCCTGAATTGCAGCCACAACAAAGTATTGCACTCCGGGATCGCCTTCAGCCGCCCGGAAGACAAAAACATGAGGCTTCTACCGGTGCGTCTTCAAAGAGTTATAAAGCGAGGAGCCAAACACCACAGCGATGTTTGGAACTTCTTTTCTATTCGTGACTTCCCCGTCCAAGTTGAAGAGGGAAGCAGAAATAGCTCTTTGGTCGTCTGAAGTGCCATTGAGGCGCTCTGTACATTTGGCAACTTGAGGGCCCTTATGGGCCATTGTTTCTATCAACGCAGGGGCATCTACGCCATGTTGCTGATCAAGGTCAAGCGCTATTTCCGGGATGCAGGGGTACCGGAGTAGCTACTGGATAGTAACCTAGGTGAAGACTCTTCTCAGTCCAGCAGCCCCTCAGAAAAAGAAGAAGAAGTGGCGACCGTCAGACATGGGGCAGGCAAGGAACTGATGGTCCTTAAGAAAGTGCACGGGATGGATGAAACTGCTTTGCCTAAAGCCACAGAAGGAATGATCAAAAACTTCGACCGTTTCTCGTGCGCCACGCTCACGCGGGAGAAGGACTTCCTAGGGAAAAAGCTGAGCAGGTCTGAAAAGATCATCAAGAACATGGCCGAGCTGCAAGTCGGCACTGACTATGACAGATCTGACCGTGGCCAAGCTAATAAGGTTAGTGAAGGATCTTCTTTTGAATCCAAGGCGCTGGAGACAATCACTTCTCAGATCTAGAGGATAGCTATGGATGTAAAGCAGCTAAAAGAATCTGGAGGAAAGGGTAAGAAGCAAGTTGAAAAGGTAATGAATATTGTAATGTGTGGAGAAGGCGGACACGGGGTAGACAGTTGCATCTACACCCAACCAGACGCATCAAGCGATTCCGAATCTGAGGATGAGGAAACTGAGAAGGTGGCTTTTGTGAATTTCAAAAGGCCAGACCACCCTGGTTTCAGCTATGGCAACAAGGATGCAGCTGAAAATGCGCATCAGTTGCAAGGCGCCTCCAAGGGACCTCAAGCTTTTGAGCAAAGGGAGGACCAAGCCAATACCCCAAAAACACTCATTTCCCATCAAACAAAGGGAACTTCCAAGCACAGGGGAAGTATCAAGGGCCTAACCGAGAACAAAGCAAGGGCACAGGCCAGGAAGACGTGGTTGGCTAGTTATTTGATTTTGTTAAGAAGCAAGATACGATCAACAATCAACTGGCGCAAAGTGTGTTATCAAATTCCGGCGTGTTGAACTCGTTGCAGGTACAACTGGTAGACATGCAGACGCACCAATGCTAGATCGACCAGCAGCTAGCTCAATTGGCTGAAATTGTGAAGAACCCATCAGGGAGGATTCCGTCAAATACCGAACCGGTGAAAAGAACGGGACAATGACCGCAGAAGCACGGATGAAGATGCAGGATGAAGAGACCATGAGCGTCCAGCTGAAGATGAGAAACGCAGCGCTTCTTGGGAGGCAACCCGAGTTGTTTTTTTTTATTCCTAGAATAGGACGTTTAACTTTCTTGCAAGAAAAACATTACAAAAATTTTTGGATGTAATAAGGCCCGAGTCAGTGCATGCGCCACATGCGCTGACTCTGTTTTATGGGTCACCGAAGTATTCTATAGGATGGGATGGGTAATGCTAGCTGAGGTCGGGACCTTAGTTTCGGGCCAGTGATGTTTTACCCCTCAACCGCTGCTTTTGCTCTGAAGGTCGTGAAGAAAAGCAACCCTACCGGCAGGATATGCGCAACGTCGTGCAAAGGGTGTTGCGAGCATATCCAAAGCCATGTCAAATGACGCTCCTGGACGGCATGAGCCTGTGACGATCGTGCCAAAGGACTGATCACCCTTAGGCCGACGGATGGACTGTCCGTCTCAAGAATGGAATGCCCTATTGGCTGATGCATGCCCAGGATTGCTTGTCGTGTTTTCACCGTATTGAAAAACCAAGGTTGAGTTTTCTATATGTATACGAACATGTTTTACCGTGTCGGGCTACCTGAATTACTGTGCTCGTGCTCCCGTATCGTGCAAAGGACTTTGTGCTTTTTGCTTCCGTGTCACGCGACACCCTTGCCTTCGTAACATGCGGAAATCTCGAGCCCTGTGAGGTACAGCCCGACAGACCTATCGCCCGGTAGACCTATCGCACAATAGTCTTTGCCGCCCGACACGTTCTCTGTTTACATGTATGGACTATCGGCCTTGTTAGCTTAACGATTTCGTATCGCCCGACATGCATATCGCGCAACGTATCTTTTAGTAACTATTGCCCGATATGCCCTGTCAGGCGAGGGTCGTGTCGTCCATTTTTGTATCATCCCAAATATTCTGTGTCGGGCGACACGCCATTTCCTTTGTGTATATACGAGCCGTATCGGGCATCTTTTATCACTCGACACGGCCGAGCGTTTGTCACCCTATCACCTAGTCCGTATCGGGCGATACCCGTCCCTAGTATCGACCGCATTACTTCACCTCAGAACATTGTGTGTCCCCCGATACTTGGGGGGGGGTTAGGGGCCATGCAGCCTTTGTACAAAAACACCAGGCCACACATTTATTCTTTATTGTATACTTCTTTCAAAAACCAACATGTTTAATCAAAGTATTTCTTTTGTTGTCTTACAGAGATGGCCCGCACCAAGATCACTGTTGTCCCCGTTGACTCTCAGGGTAGAAGGATCTACCCAGAGACTGCGGCTGGAACCTCCAACGCCGGGCGGAAGTGCCCGAATCCAAGACCAGTCGAGGCCTCTACAACAGAAAAGAGGGCCAGGGTTGGAGAAGCGGCAGCTCCAACTCCCCCAGCAGCAGCAGCAATCCCGGAAGTCTTGGCGGAGAGTTTCGAGCCAAGAAACGACGAGCATGCTCGCCGGTATGCTGAGCTGGTGCCCAAAATCTACCGCCCCAAGAGGTTCTGCCACGAAGCCTCATTTGCTGATCTGGGAATAAAGGGGAGGCTGAAGGCCGTCCTCGCCACGGCAGGAATAAAGAAAATCTGCTTCAGCAGGTCTTCCTCGTACACCAGGCTGACAATGGAGTTCATGTCTTCCCTCAACTGAGTGAGAAATTCACCGGCGGAGAGAAAAGAATTAGGAGGGCCAGACAGACTCCAAGCCTGACTCTACAACTCAGAGTACACAATCTTCGAGAAGTTTCTGAACCAGATCTTCTCTTCAAGTGAGGAGGAGAGGAATCTGATGGACAACGGTGAGAGAATCACCGAGGGAGACGGATTCAACCCCGTGAAGCTCTGGAACAAGTTAACCGGCGAATCTTCGTTCAAGCCGGGAAAGAAGGTGGTTGCTATGCACTCATGATTCTGGAGGATAGTGCACAAACTGGTGGCATTCCTCCTGTTCAGCAAGTACGAATCCAACAACATATACACGGAGGAGCTCCATGTCATGTGGCACATAATGGAGGGTCGAGTGATCAACCTCGGACGATTTTTGATGAACAGACTACATCCGATGAAGGAAGCTAAAAAGGACTACTGCATGGGCGGAATAGTCAACCTTATTGCAGAGGGACTCGGGTACCCGAAAGAGCCACACAGCTTTTCGAGGATGCAGGGCGATGAGGTAATCGACACTAAGTACCTGATCAGGGCCAGTATTATCAGGAAGGAGGGGAAAGACTTTTTCTATAAGTTCGCAAGGACGAATATACTCCTCCCACTCCCTCGCTGTGCTGACTACGACGCAGACAAACTAGTCTTCACCGTCGCAGAAATTGAAGTCATGGCGGCGAACACAGCCGAAGCCGCCACCACAAGAGTCCAAGAGAGGACAACTCCAGAGCTACCGACAACCGCTACTGATAGAATTGTCGCCACTCCATCCACATCAACTACCACCCCTGCGAGGACGGTGGCAGCTGAGAAAGAACTGGTGATCGTAGAAGTCACTGAGACATCAACTTCGGGAGCTGCCACGGGAGAGGCAACCTCAGCCCCCGACATCCCTGAAGGGCCTGTACAGGCAGAAGAAGCACCTAAGTCAGACACCAGTAATGAGGTGTTCGCCGAGATCCTGGGAAGGGAGCTCGAAGGTGCGCGGCTGACACCGACACCGACACCGGTGTCCCTTGTCAAAGCTACTGGAAGGATCGCCGAGGACATGGAGGTGGAGCAGCATCCGCCCACACCACGGCCATCTTCACTAAGATATGAAGGCGAGGCAGAGGCGGTCGCAAGAGGACCAACACCTCACCCAGCAACATCTGCCATGCGAACTATTGAGATACGCTCCACCTCGTCTGGTGGGCCATCACACGGGCAATATGTCGCGAGGATGGGAGGGAGGCCCACAGAAACCCCTCCGTCGCTCGGGAAGATGATAGGTCACGAGCTCAACCATTTGCGGGAGGTAACAGACAACAACTCCGCTACCTGTTTTTCCCTAACCCAAAAATATGCGTCTATTCAAGACAGGATGAGCAGCCAAGAGCGAGAACTACTGAGCGGACTAGAGGCCATAAATTCAATAATGCAGCATGTTCTTCAGCGCCTCGACAAGATCGAGGAAAGGCTGGATAGAGGGGAAGACCATCCGCACCGAAGGCAGCCGCGACGGTCGCCGTCACCCCCAAGCCATGGCTCTCCATCATCTCCGTCAGTGCCTCCCTCGACATCAGTATCACCCTCCTCCAGCAGATGATCCTCGACGCCCAAGGAGGAGACGCAACCGAAGTCTACCGACAGACCTCCAGCAGGGCAGGCGAGCTCTGTAGTTCTCGAGGAAGAAAACCCCTCAGTCCCCCTGGATGATATTGAGGATGACAACGGAGATGTCAGTATCGGAACAGACTCATCTAACGAGTCGGAGGGAGAAAAGGGGGACGTGTACGTATCCAATTAAAGACACTTCCCTCGAAGAAGACGATCGATGGTAGACAGGTTCCGTGAACCATCAGAGATACCTTCCTTCGAGATGGCTGACTTCGACAGAAGGGCCATCGGCTTCCTGTAGATTAGTGACCAGAAACTGCTAGACAAGGTCCTAAGATTGAAGGCAGATGAAGAAGACGTTGTCTGGAGTGACAACTACTTCTCCGTACAATGGGGAACTCTCCGCAACATGTTCCGCTCGCCGGCCGTCGTCGGAAAAAGGCTATTCAGGGTCCTCGAGAATGCTATAATAGAAAATATCGATAGTAGGACATGTCAGAGGAAAATATACTGCGCCACCCCGACCTTGGTGAGAAGGTTGATGTGTAGAGAACTAGACTCCTCTGCGGTGTCCAACATGCTGCAGCACATTGAGAAGCACAACCCTGACCTCGTGTTGGCACCGTACAAGCACCGCAACATATGGTTGCTCTGTGTAGCAGATCTAAGGAACCACGAAGTCCGGCTCCTGAATTGTAGCCACAACGAAGTGTCGGACTCCGGGATCGCCTTTAGTCGCCCGGAAGACAAAAACCTGAGGCTTCTACCGGTGCGTCTTCAAAGAGTTATAAAGCGAGGAGCCAAACACCACAGCGGTGTTTGGAACTTCTTTTCTATTCGTGACTTCCCCGTCCAAGTTGAAGAGGGAAGCAGAAACAGCGCTTTGGTCGTCTTAAGTGCCATTGAGGCGCTCAGTACATTTGGCAACTTAAGGGCCCTTATGGGCCATTGTTTCTATCAACGCAGGGGCATCTACGCCATGTTGCTGATCAAGGACAAGCACTATTTCCGGGATGCAGGGATACCGGAGAAGCTACTGGACAGTAACCTAGGTGAAGACTCTTCTCAGTCCAGTAGCCCCTCAGAAAAAGAAGAAGAAGTGGCGACCGTCAGACATGGGGTAGGCAAGGAACTGATGGTCCTTAAGAAAGTGCACGGGATGGATGAAACTGCTTTGCCTAAAGCCACAGAAGGAATGATCAAAAACTTCGACCGTTTCTCATGCGCCACGCTCACGCAGGAGCAGGTAGATGTAATCCTTCTGAAGTTAGCAGATGCTACCCCGAGGAATGTCATTTACAAGGCGGGCAATGTCGTAGTCCCTATTGATGAGTTAAGGGACGTGGTAAAAGAAGGAGGATGTTTGGTGATATCTGTATTAACCGCTTGCGTCCAATTATTACAACCAAAGTTCGACCATGCATATATAGCACATCCTATGTTGTTTAATGACGTTTGCCTAACCGACGAAATAGGAGCACAGAAACTTTTTCTGGAAGAGTTGGAAAGTGGAGTCCCTAGCCAAATCTTTCTGCCAATTCTTCATTATAACCATTGGACGCTCCTGACGGTGTACACCCGGCAACGAGCAGGAATCTTTTACAACAGCTCAGACGGCAACAAGAACCATCCTGTGCCATGTACATCAGAACCGCTGTCATCCGTCGATTGCTTAACTCGGAAACACTACGACGGGGTGACGAAGATGATACAACCATTCCTGGACACACAAGCAAACAAATGGCATGAGCTCCAGTTCTTCCACCGCAGCCCACAACAGATCCCATTATCCAACGACTGCGGCATCCACGTCCTGGAATGGATAGCGAATAAAGAGACGCCTGACCAGCTCCATCACATTGATTACCACAGCAAAAGAGGAGAATATGTGTGGGAGCTTCTATCTGACGAAGGCGCGCTCATCGGCTAACCCTCACTGGATTAGCATTACCTTGCCTAATCTACTTCACAACTCTGGGACAGAGTGTGAAGTAAGTTTGGGGGGGTACCATGGTAACCAGTGAGGGAGGTACAAAATTCTGTCAAATTTTCTAAATTTTCTAAATTAATCTTTTGATTCTTTTGTCTATCATGTATACATATACTTATTCATATAAAACTCTTGGATACATACACATGTTCATATAAAATTTTAAAATTTTGTTCCCATGCATATGTACAAAGTCGCTATATTAGTAAAAACCCTGATGCAACTGCTTGCCAAATTTATTTTCTTTGTGCTAAATGTTACGCAAGTCCTGTTATATCTTTTTGATAATGCTGCTTCACATGAACAAAAGAATATGTTTTTCTATGTCAAAAATTTTCAAAAATATAATAATCTCACAGACAGCTAAGAGACGAGTATGGAGAAGGAAAAAGTTGCCCAAACAGCAAGACTCTCTTTGTTCCCTCACCCAACAAAAATCCCTAAAAGAGAGAGAAGCCTTATGAGCGTGAATAAAAGCATGAGAGTTGTGCCCAAAAAAAAAAAAAATATATATATATATATATATATACACCACTTTTTTTTCCAAAAGTACCCATCTTTAGGCATGGAAGATCCGGGGCAGAGGTACGTAGGATGTGAAATCACTACTCTAAAGCCAACTGGCTTGGACTGCAGGGACCACTTGCTCGTTAACGGACCCTTACCTGGGTGGACCGATGGGAAACAAGTAGAAAACCCAAAAAGCCTTAGCCTACCCTATACACAACTTTTTGCCCCGAAAATAAAGCTGTTTGGTGTGGAAGCTAACTTCAGAATCATACAACAACGTCTCGCCGAAGCTGTAGAGAATAATCTTACTTAAACAATAAGGCAGGGAAAACTAAGTCTTTTGTTCGTATTGAGACAACATTATCTCTAAAGGCATTATGATACTTGTTTTACATCTTGGCCTGAGAAGCATACTACGCAAGAAGAAACATTGCCAAATAAAGTTTATATATTGATTGAGGACAATAAAAACGCTAAGTTTGGGGGAGTTGATAACACCATTTTTTGTGATGTTTTTAGCCTTTATTCTGTTATCAAAACTGTCCTTTTCTGTTGTTTTCCTCACTTTTATATGCATTTCCGTAATAATTGGCAAAGCAATGCTCTCAGTCCAATATTTCCATCTTTTGCAGAGTTTCCTCCTATTTTGGCCCATTTAACACCAATAAGGCCGTTCCGACCTGCAAATAAGTCCCCCCCTTGATGCCCGATACACACGCTGACCGGCAGGGTTGCGTGATGGATGACACGCCTCTTTACCCGACAGGGAGCCAAGTGTGCCGCAACTACTCCATGTGCCGCACGATATTGGCCACCCACCGGCAGGCGCCTCTCGCCATGACACCCGACAGCCGACCACCAACTGAACGGCGGAAAGGAGGACACGTGGCGCTTCGAGCACCATATCTTCTCACAACCAGCTGCCTATAAATAGCAGCTACAGGGAGCCGAAAAGACAGCTTAGACAGTTCAGACAAGGTTGGTCACTTCAGGTTTCGGATAGTCGACGAATCTTCGGAGGAAGCTGCAAGAGCAGGCGTATCGTGCTCCAGTGTTCATATCGGGCGACACTAGGTGAGCACTTCCTCATCCTGAGAGGGAGGGGATTGGTTCACCTAGGACTGTACCGGGCGACACTGGGAGCCGATATCAGCCGATGTAGATACGCGACATGAGTGCCCGACACCAGTGCCTGGCAGTAGGATACGCAGCTCCATGCCCGGCACGATACCGAACCCGATACGCTCCGCCCGTCAGGCATGTCGCCTGAGAGGGAGTGCCGCCTGACTTGAGCGTATCGGCCAGGTCCTTGAGCGATGCAGTCGCCCATCACGGTGTGCTGCTTGAGAGGGCGTGCCGTCCGACGTGGGTGTATCGGGCTAGGCCCCTGTCCGATATCGGGCGGGATGGTTACTGTAGCTTGTCGTCCTTCTACATCAAGAAGGCGACACATATCTTTAATTATGTTATTTAATTCTTTACTCATGCATTGTAATTAAGACCTTTAATGCTTTAGAAATAGAAAAGCTTACTTACTTGCTGCTCTATGCTTGGTGCAATATGTTGGATGACTGCTATGTTTGGTATCTGAACTCTAGCTTGCATGTTTTGGATCGCGTTTCGCTTAGCTATCGAATCGTGTTTTCCCGTCGCAACAACTTCGAGAGTTGTGTTGTGGCTCTAGTGTTTGGTCCGATTCTGGAGTACGAGAGTGCCCGGAACGGAGTTGCTTTAGTAACCTTTCCACTCTAATTTGAGTCCGGTGACCCCTAAAGTGGAACCGATGCCTTGTTAGAGGTGCCCGCTTCGAGAGGAGGGGTACAGAATTGGTCCTACCGCCGCTTGCTTTACCGCAATTTTATCCTTCGTACCTCGCCTTAGCTCTGAGTTTATCCTTCTGTTTCTGTTGCATGAAAACCCCTAAAAACTGCTAAATGCTTAAAACCTTAAATCTTTCTAGTAACTCCACTTGGAGATAGTTTTCTTGTTTTGTTCGTGACATCTTTATGCTTCCCTCCTAGGGAATTTATCATCTCTTTATACCTGCCGGAGTGTAGCGTGTCGATTCTGGGTTGTCAACACTACCCCCCTTGTCCCTGTGTTCGACCCCGTATATCTACTTTGACCCCGTAAACAAAGTTGTGGGGGCCTAGAAGGATTCCGGTTTATAAATGTAAAAGCTCGACTACCTCAAATCCGCCTCCAATTTTAGGACGCGCGATTTAGGCCGGTCAGTGAGGTAAACATTAAATCTCTGAATTCTTCATTATATGTACTGGGATGGATGTATCACTAATCTCTCGAATGTTGGGATGGATGTATTATTAATCGCCCGATGATCTTAATACTGAATTGATGTGAGATAAATATAATATCTCTCAATTGCAAAGAGAGTACAACATGCCACTATAACTCTAATAGCGAAGTTACCAATATACCCTAGAAAGCTATTTGGCAGAGACACAAGATGTCCTGCATTTGGTCCTCACACTGACCGAGGAAGATGAGGTCATGGAAATCCGGCTCTTCTATTGACCTATGTATGGTACCAATTTTGATTTTGCAATGGTCGGTTGGAGTATGAGTGGTATACCTCATCTCCTCGGGGATTAAGTATGATTGTAAAATGTAATCAGTCATGTATCATAATTGCCTAAGGTTGAAATATGAGAATCATTGGTTGATGTTACTTTGCATAGTATGTTTCTAAATGGACAAATGTTATTTATGCTCTTAAATTCCTTATTGGATAAGTAACATGTTGCTTTATCAAGATATAAGTGAAATGCTTTGAATGGAGAATACTTCTCTAATCTGTTTATATATTGAATTATCTGCTATTAAATTCTTATGAATCTTCTACTCAGTTATATACCATTAGTTGCTATAATAATATTTCAGCCAGAGAGTTATATCTCTCGCTGGGACAATTTTCAATTGTCTCACCCCATGGGATCCAACTTTTTAGGTAGACACAGAAGAGGAAGTAGAAGCCCTACAACAAGGGAAGAATAGTAGCAGCAGCAACCGCAAGGATAGTAGTGAATCCTCAGGTGGAGACACTGATTTTCATGTCCTATAAATAGAGAGTCCTATGTTTTGTCTCTTTACTCTCAGGCCCTAGGAAACATTAGTTAGTTTTATATCGATATGAGATTTTGGTTTGATGCCATGAGATTTTTATACTACTTGTGTACAGTCTAATAGAGCAGTTGATGTTTGTAACTCTCGAGAAGAAATGGTACAAGAGATGTACTAGTAAACCAGAGTGTATTTGAAATACTTTGGTCCTTTATGAAAGAGTTTTTCGGTTTATGGATCTCTTTGTAAAAAGTTTTAATTTTTAGTGATTTTCAGTAATTTCGCTGCTAATGAATGATTCCGCTTAAGTAAATCCTATTTTCATAAGTTGGATGCCACAATTTAGTTGGTATCAGAGCTCTAGGTTCACTAAGTCTACAGAGACATAGGATTAAGGTTGTTGAGTCTGTTCTAGTGTCTTCCAGTTTATCTGATAGTGTCTTCTGCTCATATAGGAGGAGAATAAAAACTAAAGATGTCTGGATCACATGATGAACATGCTGCTGAGAGCAGCATTGTTGCACCAGGAGGAGGTGCACGAGACCAAGATAGGGAAGAACATGTACCTAAACAACCCCAGTTCAATCAAGAAGATATGGGGAACCCAGCCTTCCAAGCCATGTTTGGACAGTTTATGGCAGCCATGACTCATATGATAGATAGGATGCCATTACCTGCACCTAGGGTGCCAGTTCACCATGAAGGATAGGGAGCCGGTAAGACATTTGAACGACTTCGTTGGGTTGGGGCCACGAAATATGTTGGTACAGCTGATCCAACAGATGTCGACATGTGGTTGACCGAGCTGGAGAAAGCATTTAGAATCCTTAACATCCCAAAAGATGAGAAGGTTAGACTTGCAATATACCTTCTTAAGGGGAGTGATGGCCATTGGTGGACCATAGAAGAAGGTAAGAGGCCAGGTGTGGAGATCGGATAGGAAGTATTTCGTTGAGAATTCATTAATAGATACTTTCCTAAGACGTTCCTAGATGAGAAGATTTCTCCGTTTGATAGATTAAGGCAAGGACCAATGAACATTAGCGAGTATGAGGCTAAGTTCATGGAGCTTTTGCGGTTTTTTCCACATATGGCAGCTACCAATGAAGAAAGGATTCAGCTTTTTGAGAAAGTATTGAACGCCGATTTGACCACTCCTGTGTCTGCTTTAGAGAATAGGGAGAGGTTTTATACGTTTGTGGAGTTTTTCAGATGCATAGAGAGGTCTGTGACTGAGAAGAAACAGACTAAGAGCAAGAAGGTGTACACTCAGTTTCATGGACAAGGGTCCAAAAGTTTTAAGAAACTGAGGTTTTCTGCACCAATAGCACCACCAATGTTTAATACCCAGATGCAATGGACGTCTAATAGGGGTAGAGGCCATAGTTTACCACCGGAAGGAGTCCACAGCGCAACATCAGTGTCGGTAATAGGACCATGTAGACCACAACCAGGGAACATAGGTTGTTTTATATGTGGAAAGATGGGACATCTGATGAAGGATTGCTGAGCCAGAGAAGCAAGTGTGACTCAACCTCAGAGGCAGAGTCAGCAAGGTTCTCATAGGTGACAGTTTCCAAGTGGTGCAAGAGGACGTGGACAAGCATCCCAAGCTGGATTGTTGGCACCTAGTAATCGAGCACCGAGTCAACCACAGGCGACGGCGAGATTCTATGCGATGAATAAGCCTGATGCAGTAGTCAACCCTAGGGTTATGACAGGTCAGATGGAACAATTTTATTCTGATATGTCTACATCTTGCATTGTATCTGTTTTAATTGATCTGGGTGCTACGTATTCTTTCATCACTAAAAGAGTGATTCTTGACTGCAATATGACAGTTGGTCATAAGGTAGAGAGTTTGAAGTTAGAAATTCCTTTGATGGGATCTGTAGTGTTGCGGGAGGTGTGTTCTTCCTGTACTCTTTTCTTTTCTGAACATCGCATTCAAGTGGATCTTATACCACTTGAGATGCACGGGTTTGATATAATTCTTGGGATGGAAACCTTAGAAAAATACAAGGTTGTCTTGGATTGTGAGTCCAAGCAGGTTGTGTTCATAGATAATAGTGACATATGGATCTTTCAGGGAGATAGGAAGATTCTTCCAACCTGTCTTATGTCATCTATAGTAGCTGAGAAGTTGATGAGGCAAGGATGTTTTGCATTCTTGGCACACGTGGTAGATACCACCATGGAGAGCCCTCATCATTCTGAAGTTCTGGTAGTTAGGAAATTTGAGGATGTGTTCCCTGAAAAACTTCCAGGTGTACCTCTGCCCTGAGAGATTGATTTTGAAATTAATCTAGTTTCGGGCACACAACATATAGCACAAACACCGTATAGAATGGCGCCTACTGAGATGGCAAAGCTTAAGAAACAGTTGCAGGAGTTGCTTGAGAAGGGTTTCATCCGACCAAGGACTTCACCATGGGGTGCTCTGGTCCTCTTTGTTAAGAAGAAGGATGGGTCTATTTGATTATGCATTGACTACAGACAATTGAATAAAGTAACTATAAAGAACAAGTATCCTCTACCAAGAATAGATGATTTGTTTGATCAGTTACGTGGTGCAACTGTCTTTTCTAAGATAGATCTGAGGTCGGGATACCACCAGCTGTGTATTAAGGAGGGTGACATACCTAAGTCTTCCTTTAGGATAAGGTATGGTCACTATGATTTCATAGTTATGTCGTTTGGACTAACTAATGCACCAGCTGCATTCATGGAGCTCATAAATAGATTCTTTTGATCTTTCTTTGATCAATGTGTAGTCGTCTTCATAGATTACATCTTGATCTACAACAGATATGCTCAACAACATGAGTAGCACCTCCGTAAGGCTCTAACTTTGCTAGGAGAGCATAAGTTGTATGCTAAGTTTAGCAAATGTGAGTTCTGGTTACCAGAAGTTTCTTTTCTAGGACACGTAATATCTGCCTCAGGTATTCATGTTGATCCTAAGCAGGTGGAATCTGTCCTGCAATGGGAACAACCTAAGACACTGACGGAGATACGTAGTTTCTTAGGGTTGGCAGGCTATTATAGGAGATTCATTAAGAAGTTCAGTTCTATAGCTTTACCTCTAACCAAGTTGACCAGGAAGGAGATTCCTTTTGTCTGGAATGACAAGTGTCAACATTCTTTTAAGTTACTGAAAGAAAGGTTAACCAGTGCACCCGTGTTAGTGCTACCTGAGTAGGGAAAGGGGTACATAGTCTTCTGTGATGCATCCAAGAATGGCTTAGGATGTGTGTTGATGCAAGATAAGAAAGTGATTTCTTTCGCTTCTCAACAGCTTAAGAAACACGAGGAGAATTATCCTACACACGATCTAGAACTAGCTGATGTGGTCCATGCTTTGAAGATCTGGAGACATTATCTCTACAGAGAAACATTCTAGATTTTCACAGACCATAAGAACCTAAAGTATATCTTCTCACAGCATGAGCTGAACATGAGGCAACGCCACTGCATGGAGTTTAATAAGGACTATGATTGTATAATTGATTATCATCCAGGGAAGGCTAATGTGGTAGTTGATGCATTAAGTAGGAAATCAGCAACACCAGCCCTAGATAAAGCATAGTTGAATTTCTTACTGTGCTCTAAGAGGCATATGTTTATATCCTTGAGGCAAAACAATGTACAGTTTAAAGTATCATTGTTAGTCGGGTTGTTAGTTGAGATACACGTAAAACTAACTCTGAGACAATAGATTAAAGAAGCAAAACAAGTTGATGTTGTAGTTCAACAAATTAGGTTAGAGTATGGTAGTGAGAAATGAGATAGTTTCCATTATTCAGAGGATCAAGTAGTATGTTACCATGGTAGGATGGTAGTACCTGATGCCATTGACTTAAGGAAGTTGGTTCTAGAAGAAGCTCATTTTTCGATGTATGCTATGCATCCAGGGAGCACTAAGATGTATCATAACTTAATAGATATGTATCGATAGACTGGATTGAAGAAACATGTAGCTGAGTTTGTTATACGGTGTCTGCTGTGTCAGCAGGTTAAAGCTGAACATCAAAAGCCCACAGGAACAATGCAACCTTTACCTATACCATAGTGGAAATGGGATCATGTGACCATGGACTTTGTGGTTGGTTTGCCTAGAACAACCAAAGGTCATGATTCCATATGGGTGATAGTTGATAGGTTGACAAAGACAACACATTTCTTACCTATCAAAACAACCTACACTGCTGAGAAGTTGGCACAGTTATATGTAGATGCGATAGTGCGGTTGCACGGGGTTCCAGCCACTATCATTTCTGACAGAGGTCCCCAGTTCATGATTCATTTTTCGGAATGACTTCATAAAGCCTTGGGTACACAGTTAAGTTTTAGTACAACCTTTCATCCACAGACAGATGGATAATCTGAAAGGACCATACAAACCTCAGAGGACTTGCTCAGGGCATGTGTCCTTCAGTTTGTAGGAAGTTGGGATCTACACCTGAACTCGATAGAATTTGCTTACAATAATAGCTATCAGCACAGTATTGACATGGCACCATATGAAGCTTTATATGGTAGATGTTGTATATCTCCTTTATGTTGGTATGAAACTGGAGAAAATCAACTTTTGGGTCCTGAGCTAGTGCAACAGACAACTGAGAAGATTAAAGTAATACAACAACAGTTAAAGACTGCACAGGATAGATAGAAATCATACATCGACAAACGGTGAAGACCTTTAGAATTCCAAGTTGGAGACAAAGTTTATCTCAAGGTCTCACCTTGGAAAGGAGTCCTTAGATTTGGAAGAAAGGGAAAGTTAGCTCCTAAATTTATGGGGTCGTATCCAATCATTGAACGGATTGGAAAGGTAGCTTATAAGCAGGAGTTACCACCTGATTTGCATAAGTTGCACCCAGTGTTCCACATTTCCATGCTAAGGAAGTGTCATCCTTACACAAAATTAGTTCTACAACCTGTGGAGATAGAATTAAATGATGACATATCATATGTTGAAGGACCTGTGACGATCCTAGATAAAAGAATTAAAAAGTTGAAAAAGAAAGACATTTGTCTTGTAAAAGTCCTCTGGAATCACCGTGGCATTGAAGAAGCTACATGGGAACTAGAAGAAGAGATGAGGAGGAAATACCCTACTCTTTTCTCTTAAATGTTTTCGTTAATGATTTTGAGGACGAAATCCTTGTAAGGGATGGGTAATTTGTAACATCCCTGACCTGGGTTATGCTTTAACCCTGGGTGATTTACTTAATAAAGTTGATTAGATGATTGATCATGTTTTTGGAAAGTAATTAAGGCTCATGGGGAACTTATATTTCAATTTTAATCCTTTTTGAATAATGTTGAAATACTATTTTGCTTGTTTTGGACTAAAGTGCAAATTACCCAAGTTGAGGGGTTAACTTGCAAATTTTTCATGATAAAATGTTTCTCAGATGTTGAATCATCATGAAAATTAGGATGATGTAGTAGTATGGTTTCCACAAGCTTGAGCACCAAGATAAAGCTTGCTGAGCAATCCTTGTGCATTAAAACCTAGTTTTGGTGTAATGTGCAATTTACCTAAAACCTAGGGTTCAATATGCAAAATATCATTTCGAGAGGGTCCCTCATGTTTATTGGCATCATATCGAGAAAAGAAAATGAGAGGGGCACCTCATTTGAATTAATTTGGAGGAGAGAGAATCTTGATATTAAAATAATCAAGTTTTAAGCATAAAAGGAACTTTATTTCAATTAAATGCAAAAAGAAATATATTAATTAAAGAGGCCTTCAACCAAAAGGTGAGGGATTTATTTGCAAAAGTCTTGGATGAGCGTGTGCCTTGGAAAGGCATGAAAATATCTTGAGTGAGTGGAAAGCCCACTCACATTAAGTTAATAAAAAAAATATCCACTAAAAAGGGGATATTAGTATAATATGTTTAAGGTGCTTAATTTCTTTTCTTTTAATTCTTGGATAATGAAGAATCTTTGCAAGTGGGAGAAGATGGATTCGTGGCCAAGGAATTGAGGGGGAAGAGGAGGCACTAATTTTGGAAGTAAAAGATTTTTAATAAGGCATTTTCTCTCTCATTGATTTTCTTATAAAAACACCTTTTACAACTCAAATCAAAGGCTTTTTCGAACCAACTTCCTCTCTTTGATTGCAAACCGACCAAGGGAGCAAGGAGCAGAAGGAGGATGACCCCCAACCTGTTGGTAAGCTTCTTGATCTTCTTTCACCTTGATTTCATGGTGGAAATCACAAAACAATGCATAATTTCTTCTCTATTTCACTCCATCTTCAATCCTAGCCAATCTTTTCACTCCAAAGCTTGAGGACGAGCCTTGGGAGAGTTGAAAAAGCTTCCTCCACTATTTTTTATGTGAAGCTCCAAGATTTAAATCTCAATTGGAGGCGGGTTATATAACTCAAACCCTTAAATATTGTTATTGCATTCAAATCTCCATTATTTGTTGAACGTTTTGTTCTATTAGAAATTCCCTTGATCCATTACTGTAATTACCATGAAAATGGTAGTATCTTTTGAATTAACGAAGGTAGATTATGACGACATCATCTTAGGCACATATTCCCACAAGTTTCCATTGCAAATGGTTTTAAGACTTTGGTCCAAACGGTTTCACCAAACCGTTTGGAGACTAAACGGTTTGCAAACCGTTTAGAGTCTTGAACCCCAAACCATTTACAAAGGTTGACCATTTGGATGGGTTAGCCATTTGAGGTCAGAACCCTAGTACATGTTGGATGAGGATATAATGGTTCCAATTAATTGAATCAACATATGGACAATCATCTAATTACAAACCCTAATCGGGTTAAGTGGTTATTTGCAATTGATTGGTTTAAATCTTTGGGTTTATTAACCCAAATGGTTTCAAGACCGTTTGGAGATCACCCAAATGATCTCAAGACCGTTTGTAGGTCAACCAAGACCATTTGGAGGTCTAGGGTTGAGTAGGGTTGAGTAGTTGAAGATCCAAAGATGTCAAATTGAAATGCAAGCAATAGCTAGTTTGTTGATCAATCTAATGATCCAAACCCTAAATGAATTTCACAATATTTAGTGGGCAAACGGTCTCAAGACCATTTGGAGGTCATCCAAATGACCTCAAGACCGTTTGAGGTCAGGTCATGCCCAATTTGAATGATGGTCCAATGATTTCTAAGCAATTAGTTCCACAATGACTAATATTGAAGGTTTATCGATTTCAACCCTAATTCAATTGGGTTCAAAACCCTAAATGATGATCAATTGAAGGTTGAATCAACTAAAAGATGATTCATTAATCTCAATTGAAGTATAGTGCTTAGGTTCAATTGATGAGTAATTACATGGATTCAATTGATGAAGGAATTAATCTTGGAAACCCTAAATCAATATGAGTGGTTGAGACCATTTTTGGTCCAATCAGTTTTGAGGAGGTTTGGACCAAACGGTCTCAAGACCATTTGGGACCAAATGATCCCAAACTAATTGAGACTCAAATGATCCCAAGTACATATGTCCTAAATGGTTTCAAGCACCAACTTTGTTAAACGGTTTCAAGGACCAACTTTGTTAAACGATTTCAAGCACCAACTTTGTTAAACGGTTTTAAGAACCAACTTTGTTAAATGGTTTCAAGCACCAAATTTGCTAATTGGTTTCAAACCATAAGACCAAGACCGTTTGGATGTCTAAACGGTCTTAGACCATTTGAAGGTCATCCATGAAAGACCGTTTGAGGTCTGGTTGGCCAAGACCGTTTGGGGTCTAAGTGACCAAGACCGTTTGAAAGTAATTAACCAAAACTGTATGGACACTTAAGGCGATTAATGGTCAATTGTTTAATGGATCATTACATGATATAATTCAAGGATGATTATGGTAATTGCACTCTTAATATGATAGAGTGATTAGTACCTTTTGAATGATTAATTTTTGATGATTATGGAAGTAATGACACAATATATGTGTCAACTCTTCAATCAAGTGGAATTGACCTAATCTATGCAAGTCTGAATTAAGCATCATCTTATAGAAGATGAGAGAGAAAGAACTTCATACATGAATAATAATCATGTAGTGGTTAAGTCTCAACATTTTCAACATGAATGAATGTGCAATTAGGATATGATCCTTGACAAAGAGATCATGAACCCTAATTAAAAAGGTTAATGTGCCCTAACCCTAATTGAGGGCAATGATAGGTGAAGCCCTAATCTATGGTAATGGTATGACCCTAATTTAGTGTAATGACATGAGAAACCCTAATTCAGGGTATTTTAATAATAAACCTTGATTGAATGTGAATAGTAAACCCTAATTGAGGATGATGCCATGAGAAACCCTAATCAAAGGCATATGAAACCCTAAGTGAGGGTGGTGTCATGTGGAACCCTAGATAAGGGTGATGTCAAAATGAAATTATAATAATGTGATATAACCTTTAATTCAAGGTAATGCCATATACTGGTATGTGACACTTTGATATGAAATCCTACACTGATATAGGGTAAAGATATGTGGAGCCCTAATCTTGGGTTGTAATGTATGAAACTCTAATTTTGGGCAATATGATGATAAATCATAACCCAAATCTGGGAAATGGGATAAAGTATTCCTAATTGACATAAATTGGGAAATCCCAACTCAAATGAGGAAATAGTGATGTTACTCTTACAAAGCATAATGCTGAATTGTAATTGATATAATTGTTATTATGCGCACTAATTATGCAGGTTTCATAAGATGGTGGACATAGCCAGGTATGAGCTATGATGTTTTACTATTGAAATTGCTTTATGGGCTTTGTGATCCATACTATGCTGTGTTGCCCAGTGAGAGGTAACAAGAGACATTATTAGGCTTTAAGAGCCATGTGAAATATTTGTATTGCAAATATTATGTTTACATTGGTCAGATAATCCGAAGGCATTAAGTTACCTGATAAAATGGTAACAAGTGTTTTGATGAACTAAAGGGTTTGTACACCCACATTTCATAATCATGATGATGAGATGATAAGGGATAAGAATACCTTGATGTGATAAGGGATTGAGATCCCAATGTTTAATAAAGCTTGAAAAGAACTTGACAGAAATAGTACTTATTCCTTATAGCAATTGGTATAATGTGTTATCTTTGAAAACATGCTTGATGCTAAAAGAATATTGTAATATACTTAATTAATCAAGTGAAATAGTATCATGTAGAGCCCTGACCATAGATCCATCATCATCAGTAGTTTGGTGATGGTGAAACAAGTTTTCCTACGGGAACTACTGGAGGGCATACTTTTGAGTATGTGGGGTTATGGGCGTGAATATCCTTATGCCCTAATGAAGGAATTGATGTGAGGTAAACATTAAATCTCTCAATCCTTCATTATATGTACCGGGATGGATGTATCACTAATCTCTCAAATGTCAGGATGGATGTATTATTAATCTCCCGATGATCTTAATACTGAATCGATGTGAGATAAATATAATATCTCTCAATTGCGAAGAGAGTACAACATGCCACTGTAACTCTAATAGCAAAGTTGCTAGTATACCCTGGAAAGCTATTTGGCAGAGACACAAGATGTCCTGCATTTGGTCCTCACACTGACCGAGGAAGATGAGGTCATGGAAATCCGACTCTTCTATTGACCTATGTATGGTACCAATTTTGATTTTGCAATGGTCGGTTGGAGTATAAGCGGTATACCTCATCTCCTCGGGGATTAAGTATGATTGTAAAATGTAATCGGTCATGTATCATAATTGCCTAAGGTTGAAATATGAAAATCATTGGTTGATGTTACTTTGCATAGTATGTTTCTAAATGGACAAATGTTATTTATGCTCTTAAATTCCTTATTGGATAAGTAACATGTTGCTTTATCAAGTTATAAGTGAAATGATTTGAACGGAGAATACTTCTCTAATCTATTTATATATTGAATTATTTGCTGTTAAATTCTTATGAATCTTCTGCTCAGTTATATACCATTAGTTTCTATAATAATGTTTCTGGCGGAGAGTTATATCTCTCGCTGGGACAATTTTCAATTGTCTCACCCCGTGGGATCCAACTTTTTAGGTAGACGCAGAAGAGGAAGTAGAAACCCTACATCAAGGGAAGAATA
The DNA here is from genome assembly GCA_963693085.1 of Alisma plantago-aquatica. Taxonomy (NCBI): domain Eukaryota; kingdom Viridiplantae; phylum Streptophyta; class Magnoliopsida; order Alismatales; family Alismataceae; genus Alisma; species Alisma plantago-aquatica. The sequence continues at coordinate 881,047,984 of OY856409.1, forward strand.
GCAGCAGCAGCAACAACAAGGACAACAGTGAATCCTCAGGTGGAGACACTGATTGTCATGTCCTGTAAATAGAGAGTCCTATGTGTCGTCTCTGTACTCTCAGGTCCTAGGAAACAGTAGTTAGTTTTATATCGATATGAGATTTTGTCTTGATTCCATGAGATTTTTATACTACTTGTGTACAGTCTAATAGAGTTGTTGATGTTTGTAACTCTCGAGAAGAAATGGTACAAGAGATGTACTAGTAAACCAAAATGTATTTGAAATACTTTGTTCCTTTATGAAAGAGTTTTTCAGTTTATGGATCTCTTTGTAAAAAGTTTTATTTTTTAGTGATTTTCAGTAATTCTGTTGCTAATGAATGCTTCCACTTAAGTAAATCCTATTTTCATAAGTTGGATTCCACAACTAGGCTACCGTTTTCATCATTAGCGAAGCCACAGAGGAGGACCAGGATCTGAGACAGTCATGTATGCATATGTATGGTGATAATCATAGTCACTTTATAGTTGCATGAAATAAAAGTCATCCAAGCAGTTATTTTTAGGTAATCGATAAAACATATGGGATTCACCGTGAAACTAAAGCGATTAACCATAAGAGTAACCACATACCTGTCTGGCTATTTTGAGACAGAATAATCTAATCAATCAAGAAATCCAAATAGGCTAGCAAGCACACCATGAGATCCCAAAATATGCATACAATTTCCTATTATTGATTATGTCATAAAGATCTATTAAACCTAGCTTGCTTCCCAAGGGTTTCTAGTCCACTTTTAGGGTTTCCATTACAATCAGGGTTTCACTTCATTTATACTATTTTAAACCCTAATTTTACACAATTACTCACAAACCCTAATTATCTCATCTATTCTTCACGAAAGATATTAAGGTTACCTTTTAACAACATATAACCTTAATTTCGGATTAAAGGCACAATTATCCATCAATTAAGCCCATTAAGTCTCTTTTACATTAAAACTACCATTTTTGTCTTTTTAATTCATGACAAGATCATTAAGCCCAATTATCATCTTTGGTTCCTTCCGGATTAACAACTAATAGTTCATTATGATCTAATTCACATATGAACTCTATTTATCATTAATTCCACCTTTATCCATTAGAAAACCCTAATTTCCATATTAAGGGTATTTATCCACAATTAGGAACCTTTATACTCAAAATAGCTTAGAACCATCATATCTCAGCTTTATTTATGAATTTGATCAATTAAAGCCATTAAAAGTCACAATTACTAATATCAGGGTTTCAAGGCCCATTAAAGCTCGTTCATGTACATGAAACTCTAAATTAAACCAATTACGTGCAAAGTTCATCCTTTTTGTTCTTAATGTACCTTTTTACAATTAACAGGTTAATATCAACTTTAATCATCCATTAAACCCTACTAAATATATTAATCATCTCAAAATAGGGTTTCTTAATCATTAACACATTAAAGTTGATAACATCCACTACTTTTCGAATTGTAATCAGAAAAAAGGCTTCAATTATATTTTTATTGCATTCCTCGTATTCTTCTGAGAAAAATTCATATATTATGCGCATCCATCCGAGCTACCGTTAATTAGATATGAATTTTGCAAGGATTTACTTACTTAAGCCAATCAGAGGCTGACACATCGACTCACTCATCTCTAAACAGCTTGTCAATTGGTGTATGTTACAACCCCAATTTTTGGATTCAATTGGTGAGAAATGTAATTTCTCATATTAAAAATAATAGAACAAATAATGATATAATTTGTTTTAAATAAATAGATTGCATTTACAATAGCCTTGATGATTGTGTTGTGGGCTTTATTGGCTATTGGACCCAATAACAAGGAAATAAAGAAAGGAAATTCAATTATTAAATTAGTAAATGAATAATTGAGTTTTTGAGAAAAGAATGATGTGGAAACCTCTAGAAGGCAAATAAAAAGAGGGATTTCGTGCCTCTTGGGTTCCTTGGGTTCCAAGGAGTCCAAAGTTGCATAGAGAAAGCAATAAGAAAAGAAAAGATTAATTAATTATTTCTTTAGTAAGAAAGAAATTGAAAACAATGTTAAAATGTTGGAAATAAGTGGAAAAAAGTATAATTGAGTTATCGTTAGTAAAATTTTGTATCCCAAGGATTTCTAATGATAAAAGTAATACCAAGGAGGAAAATAAAAGAGAAATAAAGAGAAATCCTCAAAAGGAAATATTTTAATAAGAATAAAACAAGATAATGAAGAATAATGCATTTAGATGCATCTAGAAGGATAAAGAGTATCCAATAAAAAGGATTTCGAAATAATAGAGTTTCTTGGGGTCCAAGGAACCCCAATAAAGAGGAAAGAAAGAGAAAATTCCAAATTTGCAAAATAAAAGGATAATGTGATCCCTTATTAATGAATTATGAGGTATTGTTAAAAAAGAAAGTAATTTCTATTAAAGGAAATAGAATTTCGTGCCTATGGGTTAGAAGACAAGTATAAAGGAGAATTAAGTAAGAGGATTTTCGAATCCCTAATTATCCAAGAGATATGGTTTATTAAAGGATTAAGTTAAGAGAGAGAAGCTTGCTTTTTCATGAAGGAATTAGATTCCTGGTAGGAAAGACCCTATTACTTCGTGAGCAAGCATCATAGGGCGTGGTTACCCTCATCTATAAAAGGAAAGGATCCTTGGACTGATTCCAAGAGAGGAATCCCACGCAGCTCTTTCTTTCTCTTCCTTGTTTCCATCCAAAACTCTAACCTTGATAGTAAGGCCCTACTCTGGAGCAACAAGGGACAGGGAGGAGGGGCGACGGGAGTATGATGACCCTACGGTGACTAGGGGATGGTTGGTTACCTTCTCCGAGCATGGCCCTCATGCAGACGACCTGCTACAGGCTGCCCATCCAGCCATAAAGAGCAGGCCAAGAATCCTCAGAACTGCCGCCATAGACACGAGAAAGGGGCTCCCTGGGTGCGCCAGATCAGGGCGGAGTGAGGGCAGCGAGTTCTGACATCAATCACGGCCTGGGGGAGGAAGAACCAACCTGCGTAAGGCTACAGGTGGCGGCCGCTAGGGCTGGCCGAAGGTGGGAGACGACCCCTTGGTCGTTGGGCAGAAATGCCCTTCCGTGGGCTAAAGAACGGACCACTTAACCAGGGGTGATATCGTAATTCGGTTCTATTTCCAAAGCAGCAACGTTGCATGGAAAATGAGCGACGTGGCGCGCTCTGATTGGCCAAAAAGGTATTTCCTTTATTAATTCATAATTAAAGATTGGTAACTCCGATTAGGGAAAGTAATATATGAATTTTGATCAGGAGAAAGAGAGGAATCCAATAAAAATGATATTAAAGATTGATTCCGTTCCTAATTGCAAAATTACTATAAGTTGATGAAAAGTGCATTAAAGTTAAGTTAAAAACCCTATTTGTGATTAAAGGTTGAATCTAGTATGCTTAATGGGTTAATTGAAGTATTAATAACCTGTTGAATGATAATGTTAGATTCAAACCTGATCTAGATGTAAAATTGCATGATTTAGGGTTTTTACCTCATATGAGAATGGTTAAGCATTTAGAAACCCAAATTTAGGGTAAAAGAAGATAAGATCATATTTAATTTGAAAGATATGAAAATATGTTGTTATATGATGGTTCTAATTTATTTCGAGCATTAAAGTTCCTAATTATGGATAAAAACCCTAAATGTAGTAATTAGGGTTTTCTCATGAATAAAAGGTAGAATTAATGGTAAATTGAGTTCATATGTTAATTAGACCATAATGAACTTTGAATTGATGATAAATGTGTATAATGATCTTGTTATGAATTAAAAGGATAAAATAGTAGCTTTAATGAAAAAGAAGCTTAATGAAATTAATGTTCCTGTAATATGAAAATAGGGTTATATGATAACCTTAATATTGAAGAATAGATGAGATAATTAGGGTTTATGAGTAATGACATAAATTTAGGGTTTAATATGGTAAAAGATGAAGGGAAACCCTAAATGCAAAACAAAAACCTAAAATGGATACAAAAACCCTAGAAAGTGAATCCAAGTCAATAAAGTAGATTCTTGATAAAGTGTGTAATAAATAGAGTACATATTTTTTTAGGAATTATGTGATTATTGAATTGCTTGCTTGGATTGCATTCTTGGTTGGATTTGCTTAATGCTTGTGAAATCATCAAATCAGGTATGTGGTTACGCTTATGATTATCCCGACTAGTTTTCTAAGGATTTTATCGACGTTTCCCTCATGGCTTGAAATAACTGTTGGATGCTTTTATTTCATGCAACTATAGAGTGACTATGACTATCACTATGAATATACATGTATAACTGGCTAGATCCGGGACCACCTCTGTGGCTTGTCAAGGCTAAAAAGGGGTAACCTAGAGTAAGGTCTAGGTTATCGTGGGTTAGAAATTGGGATACCAAGTGTAGTGCCATGAGACCCATTAGCCTGCCATGAGTTAAGGAGTGGGCTACTATAAGGGGTTTAATGGGGAGCTACTATAAGGACAGTAGTATCCACAGTACAGAGGATAGGGAATGCATGGATCATGGAGTTATATTTAAAGCGTAATCTTGGTTGTTAGATGATTAATTGAATGATTACATTGTTATCATAGTTGCACATTTATTGTTTCCCCCACATACCAGCTTCGACTGACCGACATTTTGTTTGTCAGCGTTTTAGGTACAAGCCAAATGGACAAACAGTAAATCGTCATATTGCAAAATACATGAAGTAAAATGTAAGGAGGATTAGTTAGAGTAGAATACATACATGGATAGAAGTTTATAAATTCAAAATTTTCAAAAGGTATACAAAATTTTATTACAACTTATCAGTATAGATTGTTGAAATTTAATAATTGTTCTTGGTTAAGTGCCGAACCTTTGATCCGGAAGTTATGGGTGTGGCTTCGACCTCTCGGTCTCCCTTAATTGGGGGTTATCGAGAGGTGGGGTCATAACAGTGTATGTTCAATCTCTCTCATCCTTGCTATGCATGTTTTAGTTGCACACATATTTCTTATTTAGCAACCTTATCTTGTGATATATCTTGAAGGTCTAATGAATTTTGTTTAAGTTCATTCAATTCTATTCACCTCCCCTCTAAAGCATCTAATCACCCATCTAGGATCCAACAATATGCTGACCGACGTTTTGTTTGTCGGCGTTTTAGGTACAAACCCAAAAGGACAAACAGTAAATTGGCATATTGTGAATACATGAATTAAAGTGATAGGGGGATTAGTTAGAATAATTTTCATATATGTATAGAAGTTTAGAAATCCAAGTTTTCAAAAGGTATGCAAAATTTTATTTTATTACAACTTTTTCAGTATAGTTTAGTAGAATTTCATAATTATTACTGATTAATTGTCGAACCTTTGATCCGGTTTATTGGGATAACGGCTCTGACCTCTTGGTATCCCTTAAGTGAGGGTTACCGAGAGGCGGGGTCGTTACATGTGTTATGTAAATTTTATCATTTACTGAGCATGTATGTATTTATTACATTTTATTTAGGGTTATTAGCCCTAAATAGACATATTGAGAAAATTACAATATTTCATGCATTAACATCATAATATCTAACATAAAATGGATTATAAACATGAATATAGATCTTATGACAATTTATCATAATTTTAGGTCATCATTTGATATTTATTATCCATGAAATAAGTGTATAACATCTTACATGATATTACTGACATTTAAGCTTGAAAAAACTGATATTATAGTCTCATATTGATCTACTTATTTTTCTAAACATTTGATATCTTGTCTGTATTTTTCAGATAATCGAGCTAATTTCTATGAATTATTGAAGATCTGAGAAATTACTGAAGATTTATCTTTTCCGTCCAATGGGACGCTGACACTTGGCTCCTAAGGGAGCGTTCGACTCCTGGTCTGGTATGGATGAACCATCTGATTCAGTGCGGATTCTGTCCGGTTCAGTCCTAGATTAAGGCCGGTTCGTTCGACTGGACTGGGTTTGGCTCCCTTGCCCCCTCCTTTCTCGCGATCCACGCGAAACGGACAGTCCTCGCATCATTCTCCGTGACGAAACTGCCGCCGCCTATTCTCCTCCAACATCCATTCTTCTGGGCACGAGCCGCCTCCATGGGAAAGGTTTCCGACGAGCATTGGATGGCATATCCTCCTGCTAGTCTGATCCTATTGAATCCCTCAGATTTGCAACATGTGTCTCTCTTCTTCTTCGCAATCCCTGCCATCTGTGTGAGCGCCGCCGTCATTGGGCTCTTTCTCTCCCTCCTCACATTTGAAGTGATCTTGGTGATCTGCCCGCGAGTGTGGGCTTGCTTCCCTGTACGAAATCGCCAGCTGTTGCGCTCCCATGAGCAGCCAACACAGACTAGGATCTCCGTATCAGATCCAAAGGCAACCAAAGCTTTGGTGACATCAGCCAGACCTCCATGGATACCCAGGTCTTCTACTGCACTTCTAGATCTCCGCCCACACATGCTGGCCGCCGCAAGGCTGAGCCACGACAAAGACTGGAAGCATCTTGCTCCCTTCTTAGCTGGCTCAGTTCCTTCCTAACTCCCTATCATAAACTTCCGTGGTCTCTACGTTGAGTGGGGAGAGTAGGAGAAGCTGCTACTCCTTCTCATCTATCTCGGGTCCATATCTATCTATACTACTATAAAAAGAGGGAGTTTTTCTCATTAATTACAAACATGCCATTCAACCCCCATTCGACCAATCAGAATGCATTTTTTTAAAATGCTGGCCTCTCCTTCACTGATTCTCTTCTCAGAATTTTTCTCATCTTTTTCTGTATTTAATTACTTTTTCTTCCCTGACATCACTTCTCACAATAACCAACTTAAACACCAACATACCCCACCACTGTTCCCTTCTACTATCACGACTCTCCGTGATTCCCTCTTCTCCCCAACAACATAGGCAACAGCAAAACAAGCCGCACTCTCTTCCTCAATTCTCATTTTCATAACTTCCCAACACTTAGCAGGACGTGGTGGAATCCATAACAGATTTCCATGATCTCGCCTTCCTATGTTGTCGTTTCTGTTCCCCCACACCTTGTCATCTCTCTTTCGTCCCTAAAAGGCACAAGATTTTCACATTCATCTTTCCTTTTCATGTGCATCAACAGAACATCTGGCCTCTATTATCTTGTTTGAAGAAAATTTTACCCACCCTCTTTGTTTGCCTGACGTCACTAGGAAACCGATATGAGTCAGGGAGTAAGAAAGAAGTACTGCCTGGAAGATGATGTGGGTAATTAGCTTGACGATGAACAAGGACCGGCCACCAACGATCCAGGAGGCTACTGATAAGGTAAATTTCCCTAATGCTCCTGCTCGCCATGTACAATTAGTTTGTTTGTTTGTTTTATCCACAAGGGTTGATGGTTGTATTAGGTGAGGGTTTATTAATTTATTCATAAAAAAATATGATGGTTCTTGGCGCAACTTAATTCTTTTTTTATTAATTCGAGATAAAATGGATTCAGATGCACACTTTCTGAGTACTTCTAATGTAACTGATATACTCTCTATATATGTGTTTTCTTCCAACAGGGCATTCTTAACGATAAGCCTTCCACCTGGCTATCAAATGTAGACTGGTCTAATGGATAATAAATCTGTAATTTGAGAATAAACTTGTCGAGTTAAGTAAAGGTGCATAATTTTGTTTATACCTCTCCAATCTAAACGCCATCTTAATTTCTACATCCTCTTTGTTTGCCCGGCGTCACTAGGAAACCGATATGAGTCAGCGAGTAAGAAAGAATTACTGCCTGGAAGATGATGTGGGTAATTAGCTTGACGATGAACAAGGACCCGCCACCAACGATCCAGGAGGCTACTAATAAGGTAAATTTCCCTGATGCTCCTGCTCGCTATGTACAATTAGTTTGTTTGTTTGTTTTATCCACAAGGGTTGATGGTTGTATTAGGTGAGGGTTTATTAATTTATTCATAAAAAAATATGATGGTTGTTGGCGTAACTTAATTCGTTTTTTATTAATTCGAGATAAAATGGATTCAGATGCACACTTTCTGAGTACTTCTAATGTAACTGATATACTCTCTATATATGTGTTTTCTTCCAACAGGGCATTCTTAACGATAAGCCTTCCACCTGGCTATCAAATGTAGACTGGTCTAATGGATAATAAATTTGTAATTTGAGAATAAACTTGTCGAGTTAAGTAAAGGTGCATAATTTTGTTTATACCTCTCCAATCTAACCGCCATCTTAATTTCTACATAATAATGTCTTACGAACATTGTGTCATGGGCGTGAATACTATGTATATTTTTATTTTTCTTTGTTCTTGCATTATAAATTTAATTCTCATGGTGTGTAACTTTCGTTGTGTGTTGCTTGTAGATCTTTTATTGCATCGTTGAATATCTAACACCCATCCGATACTCCTATTTATCCCATATTTATTTTTCTTAAATATTATTATTTCCATGTTGACGCTGCCATCCACCTGCTCACTTTCTATTTCTTTCTCATGTTACATTCCAGTGCATCATTATTTTCTTCCTAAACTAAGCACATGAATCTTTATGTAAAGGCCTTTAGAATTTAAGATTCCCCCTCTTTGATGCGTGTTTGTATTCATCATGGTTAATCTTTCTACTTCGCTCCCCAAAAACTATTAAGAACCACTAAATAATCATTTCAGACCGAGTTATCTATAACTCATGTTTAATCCCATCCCTCATTTTATCTCCCATCTTTCTTGCCGTTTCACATTCTAACTTGCATTATCTCTATAAAATGAAAATTGAATACAATTCATATAACTGAATACTCTCTTTTCTTTCCTTTTATTCCACTAATCACCAACATAGTCAATTATTTTCCACACAATAATTCTAACCTATTGCGATTCGCGATCCCTACACTTCCCCATGATAGATTTCTCCCTAATAACCACATTTAATGCTATTACTCTTGTTTTTCTTGTTGTATATTTTCTAATTGTAAGTGCAATCCACTAATTTGTATGGAAGCAACCCCACCCAGCCCACTTCCAACGCCATAATTCGAAGCATCCAAGATTTCCACATCTCACATCGCTCTTGCTGGTTCTCTTTCCAACTCTTATTGTTTCAGTCAAATATAATCCGTATAGTTGTATACTTCTTTTTTTCCTTTATTCCATTATTCATCAACATTATCATTTATTTTTCTCAAAATAATTATGACTGATCACAATCTAATGCAAATCGTGATCCCTCCACCTCCTTACTATAGATTTCTCTCATAACCACATTCAATGTTATTTCTCTTATTTTTTTTCTAACGAGAAAATGCAGACCACCAATACGTCTCGAAGCAACCAGCAACCCCCTAAAAGTGAATACTGAATACTATTCATATAAATAAATACTATCCTCTCTCTTTTTTTCTACTAATAAAAAACCCGATCATTTATTTTCCTCATTAATTCTGGCTGATCACAATCAAATGCAAATCATGATCGAAAAAGAATACTATATGATCAGCCCTATACTTTTTTATAGGAAAACCAATCACAATGCAGCAAATCATCCTCTCTCATCTTCAAAATACCACCACCTCAAAAATAAGGAAAGAAACACATACTCTAGAAAAAAAATGATTTTTTAGTGGATCCTACCAAGTTATTATAGGACCAATATAGTAATTTTTTTTGTCATTATCCCTCCACTTCCCATGATAGATTTCTCCCCAAATACCGCATTCAATGCTACTTATCTTATTGTTGTTTGTGTATCTTTTCTAACTGCAAATACAAGATAACTAATTTATAAAATAGAACTCATTACACAAACATTAAAAACAAATATTTTGTCTACTATGATTTGTATTTCAAGAGTATGGAAGGCTTTAGTTATTCCTATATGGAAATAAAGTGGTCATGCTAAGCATGTACCAGATATCATTACGAGGTAAAACTTCAGAATAGTGAGTTCAATTTCATGTACAAATGCCTTAAACCATTTGCACACAGAAAACTATTACTTTCATGTAGAATAAAATTAATAATAATAATAATAATAATAATAATAATAATACATTTTGACTATTTTTTGTCCAACAAATGTATGTCTATAAATAACTCATCATATATATATGAACAACAAGCTTCAGTACTCGATTTTGAAAATACTCCTCTCTTAAAAATTGATGTGTAGTGATACACCTTTCATTTCTATACATAGATATGATGACTAAAGTTTGAATGATGTCAAATTTTTAAACATAGAAATTTTAAAAATAAGTACACCTCATTAAGATGCTTCGTGTTAATGACACTTCAATTTTAGTTGAAAGAGATGTTCCTAAATGTATTTTTATTAAATGATAATTTTTTTATCATTTTATCAAAGCTACCCCACCCATTCCGCTCCTATCCCCATTATCGACCCATCCAATGTTTCAACAAATTGAATACAATCAATATATCTAAATACCTTCTTCTCTTTCTTTTTCCCTTTAATTTGAAACATTATCATTTATTTTCCTCATTAATTCTTGTTAATCACAACCCATAACGAGTCGTGATCCCTCCACTACGCATGATAGATTTCTCCCCAATAATCACATTCAATGGTATTTCTATTGTTTTCCTTTTTTATCTTTTCTAATTAAAAATGTAATATTGATAATTCACAAAATACAACACCTTATACGAATACTAAAAGCAAATATATTGGGTACTATGCTTTGTGTATCAAAAGTATGAAATATTTTAGTTGTTCTTTTGTGGGAACTAAATTGTCTGTGCTATGAACATATTGGAAACATTTCTCACACAAAACTTCAAAATAGTTAGTTCAATGTGTATACAAATAGCTTAAAATATTTGGAAAGAGAAAACCATAATATTTATTATAAAAAAGTCATATATCTTACATATATTGGAAAGAATTAAAATGGACAAAAACAAAACAATACAAAGATGCATCGATTTATTTACACTAAGTGACTTTTAGTGGTTTAACTAATATTATTATTCACATTTGTATTTCATATGAATGAAACAAAAAACTTGAGAAACTTAGGATCAAATTATAAAACTATGAATGAGTATTATTTAATAAAAGTAAGGTTATTTAACTTTGTATTTAGTTGATTTGATTAATTACATAACAAATAATTCATTTAATCTATTTTTTGTACAATAAGTGTAAATGAATAATGAGTTTCAGTACTCAACATTGAGAAATGTTCCTCTCTTACAAATTGATGTGTAGTGAAAGACCTTTTGCTTTTCATATAGAACAAATGTGTTTTTATAATAGCCAACTCAAACTATCTTTTTTAAACTTAGAAATTATAAAATGTACACCTCATTATGATTTGTCATGTTAATATTACTTCCATTTGGGTTGGAAACAATATTTCCCATTTAAATGCATTTTTACTATATAACAAACAATTATTAGTCCCATACAAAAATAATTTGTGTGTACAAATGAAATCTAACTTAACATTTACATATGCTAAATTCACAAGTATTATACTATATATCATTTTTTTTATTTTCATTACTTTAATTCAATGTCGCACTAACCATTCAGTGCCTTCACATGATAATAATATATGCTAATAGAAATCATCTTAGATTATTGGCTCTTTTAATTTATATTAGTTGTAATTAATTAAAAATATTTTTTAAAATATAAAAGTCTATAATTAAAAAATTGTTCCGGATTAATTTTTTTATTTTAGAAGTTATCAACTATAAATTCAATATTTTTAATTTGCACGTGCATGTGCACGTGTGTGTTTCCTAGTGGTCCAAAAGAGAGGTCATTGTGATTTACTTCTCAAAACGAAGGCAAACTCCCAACTAGTTCCATCCTCGACGCACGTCTTGGCAGTCATGGCATCGTGGGTGGGCAGTGACCATCCTGATTTCAGTCCCAAACCGTCGGGGGTTGAAGACAAGTCAATTGGGGCCTCAGATCTACCATCGATTGTTTGGATCTAGTCCTAAAAAGGACAAACTGTGGCCAACATCCAGCAACTAAACAAGCAAACCATTCTCGTGAAATTAAGGTTGCGTGGCACATACATATCACAAGTTGATCGTTACCAACTATAGTCTATTTTCTTGATATAATTATAATTTTCCTAAATATTCAAACCTAGATATCTTCAATTAGGGACATCAGAATATCACCAAAATTAAGCCAAGTATTCCTCATAACTCAATATTCCATTCACATAACATTGATACCAAAAGTACACCAAGTGATTGGTCAAAAAGATGATCTTAGATTAGTCAATCAATCCATTCAATGAGACATATGTACTTAGGAAAATTTAGAGAATATGCCTATCCTTTGACCTCAAAACTTCATCAAAGCACTTGGAAATCTTAAACAACTCAAACTCATGATATACTTATGCCATTGTATGTATAAAGACTCCAAAGGTTCACTCTATCACATCCTACACACCTTAAAGGAAATTTTCTCCTCGAAATCAAAACAAAATCCATTCCATCACAGATCAAGCTTTCTTTTTTGAAATCCCCATCATCTTATTCTTCCTCGGTCTTGGCCAATGGATCACCCATGATGACCATTTGAGAGGTTCTCATCCTCATAAGGAGTCATAGACCATGTTTGATGTGATGAACCTCACTGAAAGGATGATTCTTTCTTGGTTTGGCCAAAGAAGTATTTTCCCTCTTTTGAACTCCTTTGTGACCATGGTTTTATTCTCTTTTGAGGTGAGACCTTGGTCAAAGTGTAGGAGCTTGGTTGGAGATATTAGAGCTTATAACCTTGGGAGTTTGAATCTCTCCAAATCAGGCGGGCTTTATAACTCTTCCCACATTTGTTATTTGCATCTTGAACTTGAGCTTATAGCTATTTTTCCAGATCTTAAAAGTATGTTCTTAATGATAGGAGAATGACAACATTTAGGGTTTGATCTTGTCGCATTCTTGATAGAATTATTCTCGTTATAAACCCTAAAATTATAGCGATTGATTCTTGTGGTGATTGATTTGTTAATGTGTCCCTTTGAAATGTTATTTGTAGATTTGAGATGCTTGATAGTTGGTTCGTTAATCATGAATAACAATAGATTTGAAGATTATAAAATGTATAAAAATTGTGGTTGTCTCTCTATATACTTTATCTTTTAGATGATCTTCCATGACCCATAGCTTAGGGTTGATGAACACCATGATCTAGGGTGTTACTCACTCTGTGATAGTTGGTATTCCTTGATGATAATCAGCTGTCTTGATATGTTTGGATATGTTTAGATGTTTATCATAGGGCTAAAGTGGGGTCGAGACATGCTTTGGTCTCTCCTTAGGTCGATACCACACATAGATGGTGATTTCAAACCCTAACAACACAAAGTATTGTTGTTGCTCGCTAAGTTGGTCATAACACAACATTGCGACCTAGCACGTGTTGTGGTCGAGACATTGTGAGCATTATGACCTAGCACATGTTGTGGCCGAGAGGTTGTGAGCATTGCAGGAAAAGATAGGCGCTACACCCATTGAAGGTGAGAGAGAAAGACTCAGTGTGCATTGTGACTCTACCCACGTTGTGACTCTTCACGTGTCATGGTCGCAACACTGCGTGTGTCGCAGTCAAAACGTGCCTAAATCATGGGTAAGTTACCTTGCATGCGTCACGAGCTGCGACACACAATGCACGCATTGCAGCTCACGAAACCATGTTGCGTGCATGAGTAATGTTAATACACATCGTAATGTACATGCATTATACATAGTGTAATGGTTCACATAAGGTGTTGTAATTATAAATGGCTAATCATTAATGATGGTTCTTCATCCTAGTGCTCTCCAAACATGTAGGAGATGATGGGAGTAGAGTTTAGTGGTTGAATAATGTTATGAAAACCCTAAATGAGCTATGAACAAGCCCTAAGCCTAATCATGGGATAATATGACATATGTGGTTACTCTAATGGAAGATTATAATCCATGACAATATTTTCTCTCCCTTCTATCTATGTAACCCTAACCTTGTAGCTGAGACTAATGGCATAGCTATGTAAGTGCTATGGTGAGCCTTGTAAAATACAAGGTGGTGATTATGAGCATTTCTGAGATATCATGTGTTACCACTGGGCAAAAATTACATGAATGAGTCTAATAACCTAATAAGTGCCTTATATATATAATTTGAAAGTGCAATCCTTTAGAGATGTGATTAAGGATTGACATCCTATAGTGATGTGATATTGTTAATGATATTGAGAGAGGAAGTAATAAAAGTGTTATGTAATGATGAGGCACCTTGTTAATAGTGGGTCTCAATACCATGTTGGTGCATGGTTGATATATTTATATGATGCATGGTCGTGACACATGCATGGCATAATAAGATGGTACACTTACATATGTAAATAATGATGATACATATTGATGTAGATATCATGACCAACTCATGTCCAACTAATGATGTTTAACCCTAATCATGTCATTTAACCATAATATGCTCCAATATAGTGGTAATTGATTCCATTAGGGTTTGGTGAAATAATCATGATATAAACCCTAAATGGCTATGTGAGTGAACCCTAACCCTAAATCAAGTTTATGATATACTTGTCAAATGTGCATGGATGAATAGCATGTGATTATTCTCTATCTCCTACTTGTATGGTTATATGTTATAGTTTAATTGAGTATCATAGCTAGTGCATGCTATGAAGATGATTATATGATACTAAATAACGGCCATGAGCCTTGATGAAGTGCAGTAAGATTACAAATCTATGAATGTGCACACTTAGTTATAATTTATAATGCCTAATCCTAATACACTCCAAGTTTATGGGAGGTAATGAAATTATAGATTGGTAATTAAATAGTGTCATGGAACCCTATGTGGTTAATCATGAATCCCTAACACTGAATTGAAGGGAGATATGATGCTTTGCTTACATTGCCTAAACTGTTTAATATGGTGAGATAACAATAAGTATTCTCTCCCTTTTTGTATAATGCTGATTTTGCAGGTGAGATAATTACCATATCTAATGATTGTTATGGTGTATACTTAATGTGATACAAGTGATGCTTATATGTTTAACAAAGCATGATGTGATGGATATCATAACTAATGAAGTCTATAGTGTATATGTGATGTGATACAGGTGGTGCCAAATGCCTAGTGAGGTATGGTGACATACTAATGAGTTACAAGAATAATGTGATTGGTCTTATGATGAAGACTTGATGCCTAGTGTATATGTGATGTGATACAGGTGATGTCACATGCCTGGTGAGGTATGGTGAGACACTAATGAGTTACAAGAATAATGTGATTGGTCTTATGGTGAAGGCTTGATGCCTAGTGTGAGGTTATCTCCTGCAGTGATGTGATAAGGGGTTGTTATTCCCAGTAATGTGATGATAGTGATCAACCTGATATGACGATGCTAACAAGTGGTGATGTTGATGGCCTTATATAAGGCAATTTGACAGTGTTGCTCAGAGATGATGTGACAATTTCACACCTTATATGTTTTATATCTTCTAAAGTTGTTTCACAGTTATGGTTGCTTGATTGAATTAGGGTTTTGTATGTATACTTGTATGATGGATCCTTAATTCACCCAATTGGCATAACTAATAAAGTGAAACCTTGATCATGTAGTTGCCCTGTACCATAGATCCATCTTCAGTGTCAGTATTTAGCTGAATTGTGGAATGAGTAACTCCTACAGGAAACTCGGTGCACACATTGTTGAATATGTGAGGTATCAGTGGAGGTAGCTCCCTATATCCTTAAATTGTTAAAATAGTGATATGATGTTTATTATAGAACGACCTCACATGATCATGTAGTTCCATGTACCAAGGCAGGCTAGTTATTCTACAGGACCATAGGTTTGACTATGAGTTGTTGTCTTTATAGGACTATAGCTTCAACTATAAGTTGTTGTCTTTGTAGTTTGACTATACTTCACTATGTTGTAGACTTGTGTTGACTGAGTAATGCTAGTGATGATCATGGAGTCTGGATCTTCCATTGATCTTGTATGATATTGATTTCAACTAAGCAATGTTTAGTTGGAGTTGAGCAGTACGCCTCAAATCCTCAAGGCATAATAAATAAAGATGTAACAAAGCCGTGTAGTATTATTGCTTAGGGTCACATACAAATAACAATAGATGACCCCTTGTCGTGTTCCTTGTCTTGTTTATTTTATAACAATTATACATTCTCTTCATATTCCTTCTCAAGGCATAAGATGATCTATTGTTTAGTGTAGATGCCCTAAATTTTTAAACTGTGATAATTGCCCAGCTTACATCATTGAGTCGAATAGTTTAATTTCCTATTTTAGTTATTTGTTCTTATAATAGATGTTGATGGAGAGTTATATCTCTTGCTAGGACATTTGGTCTCACCCCGTGGGTTCCACATCCTTTTAGGTGGACGTGCATGATGAGATAAAGTTTGTGTGGCTGAGATTGATAACAAGCGGAGTTCTAGCTATTGAATCATGGATATACAACTAGTGTCTAGTAATAGAGTCCTAGGTGTCATCCTTGTACACTCAGGTCCTTGGGGGTGTTTTGTGAATATTGTACATCATTTTGAGATTTTGGTTGCATGCCATAGTGGTAAAAAATGTTTTGTATACATGAGGAGATGATTATATGTAGTGGCTAGATAGCCAGTGGACAATGTTGTGTAATACTTTTGATATGAATGAAATTCAAGTGGCAATAGTTTGCGGCTTCAATTGTGAGTTTTTCAACTGGAAATCCCATTATGAGATCAGTTTTAATTTACCCTATTTTTTGGTAATATTGATATTAGTGATAATTGTGCGCTTTGTTTTGAGTAATCTCACTTTGTGAGGTAAAGGGTGTCACATTTGGTGGTATCATAGCTATTGGTTTGCTGAGTCTACACGGATACTAGGACTAGGACTGGGATGATGTCTAAGTTAAAAATATGATATAAAATATGGTGCATAGTTCCTAAACTCAGTGCCTGAGTACCACGTCCAGGTATTCAAATGTTGAAGGAAAGGTGAGTATGGAACTCTTAAATTGATTTCTTTCTAATTACTCTGATCAATTAGTCATTTTGAAACAGTCTAAAAAGCATAACAGATCAAGAATCATGATGCTAATACCTTTTCTTACTCTAAAGAAGATGAGAACTTCATCATAATATACATAAACATTAAATGTAAGGTGATTAAAAGAGAGAGATATGACACCATGAAACTTAAACTTGAGCACAAAGTAAACTATGAGAGGTTCTTGAAGTTATAATTTCAAGAAGGTATGAAGCAAGGCATAGATAAATCTGTGCTAATGAGGTAAGTCAAGATATAAACTCAATATATGATGGAGAAAACTTCTGAGATAAGTACAATGGAAGGAGATAAATAAGAACAAATAATGAATGATTAAAGTAGAACCTGAGTTAATCTCATACCAACTTATGTGTATAAGAAAAGTAAGGTGCAATCTTCATGATATGTGAGAGAAAAAAGGGAGATAATCCCTATTTAATATAGAACATGTGAAAAATAATGATCTATCTTTTGATGTGAAGTTCTAAAACATTGTAATACATTGGGATATACATGAAAATGATGAACAAATAATAAAGAAGGAGTAAGGATATGTGTTCATTTTTATAATTCCTATGTTGATGGCAATGAAATCAAGATGAACCAAGTTAAAATGATACATGAGTAGTGGAAAATATGTGTAACAACAAAAGAAATTTGATAACCCCCTTCACCTTCTTAGCAATCCTTGAGTGGTGTTGTGATAATAAGGGAAGTATATTCCCTTTGTGTTCTTTATTTCTAGGGATATGACATTCAAGTGGGTCTTATGTCACTTGATGTGCATGGTTTTGATGAGACCTTGAGTTCGATACTTTGAAAAGTATCAATTGGGCTTGCAGTTTAGTTCCATGATGGTGACATCAGTGAATGATGATTCTTTGTGGATCTTCCACAATAATAGGAAGATTCTTCCGATGTGTTTAGTATTAATAGCGACAACTGAAAAGATGATGGGACAAGAATGTGATGTGTTTTGGCACACTTGATGGATACCAATCTAAGGAACCCTAGTATCCAAGAGGTGCCAGTTGTATTTAAGATCAAGGATATGTGTCTTGATGAGACCCCAAGTGTCTTGCTTCCTAGAAAGATTTCTCTAAGGTCATTATGGTTACTAGTAGCTCACCCTATAGTATGGATAACATATGCTATGGGTTTATGCATTGATGTTAGTGAGGAGGAAAGAGTTAAATATTGCAAGATCTTCTTGAGAGAAGAGTTATATAGTATTATGTGAAGCATCAAGGAATGGTTTGGGTTGCAAATACCTTGAGTAGGAAATATTTCTTGCCATCATTAGTTAAGCATGTATAATTGTATTCTTTAGTGTTCCCTAAAGATGACATGAACCAATTGTGATTTTAAGCTCAACATATGAGGGTGTTCAATGATGGTAGTATTGTCCTCATCAGACGATGGTGACATGATGCTTCACAACTGATGGTGGTTGTGATTACCACACAATGGTGTAACTAGGTATCATGAGTTTCTTTAAGTAATCCATAAACTAATGGTTTCTTTGGTTAAATGATCCAAGTGTTAAACCTACATATTAATCGATAGTTTTGAAACCTAATCCAATAGTTGTGAATGATTTCTATAATATCCAATGGTTTAAAATGAATCCTGTAGTATAAATTTTTGGTTTTAATAATGAGAATTCAATAGTCAATACCCTTAAACTTGTACTCTACCTTTACCCTCAGATAGATATGTTAAACTCCCATATTTGTGGATCTTACCCTATGATGTTTCAAGGTTGAGAAGGTGACTTACATCTTAAATTTGTCATCATAGTTGTATAATGTACATGCAATATTTCTATGTTGAAGAAGTGTTACTTGACATTGAGTTGACTCAACATCTAGTAGTGGTAGACATAGTTGAGGGTGTGAACTATGAGGCAAATTTTGTGTTAATCTTGGACAAGGGACATCGTGTTGGTTAAAGTTTTATGGAATCACCTTGGTGATGAAAAAACCACATGGGATCTTGAAGACATGACGCAAAAAACATATTCGTCTCTTTTTGCGTAGGATTTCTGGGTCAAAATCCATGTTAAGGATTTATAGTTGTAAGACTCCTAACCTAGATTTATGATTAATTGTAATTACTAGGCATAATGAGATCCTTTAAATTTAATCTAATCTCATGGGATGTCTTAATATCATGTGATAGGCTTATATTTTCATTTTGGTTCAATTTGATTGATGTTTGAGCTACCTTGTAATATATGTGCTTGTCTGGACCAAAATGAAATTTACCCAATATGATGGTTATCTTGAAATTTGTTACATGTTGAGGGTTCCCTTAGTGCTTTAGCATCATAAGAGAGAGAATGATGGTATGGGGCGCCTTGTTGGACCTTGGTTGATGAGGTGTTACAATGTGGTGAAGCTAGGGTTTCTAGGGTTTGCATGATACAATGACTATGATAGTGTTTGATGTTGTGACCACTACCCCACTTGTGTTGAGGGTCATGACCGACACTCATGCAATAGATTCTATCGTCATGACAAAGACAACCTAGTGAGAGGTGGGTCAAAACACCTAGTCTACTAGTGTCTTGACCATGTACATATGTGACCTAGGGTTTTGGTCTTAAAGTGTCTTGACTGAGATAAATAGATGGAGTGTCTCGATAGAGACATGAGGGAAACTGATCTAGTTGGTCATGACACTATATCTGGATAAACTCAAACATTTTTTATTTTGCATGCGAGTGGAAGAAAGTTTATTTCCTTGAAGGGCATGTGTCGCTTGATGGTCTAATATGTTGACACGTCATAAAACTCTACTTCCCTCCTTCATTGGGTATATAACCCCTTATCTTCACACATGGGAAATATTTTTGATCTATACTCCTTCTCCTTCCTTTGGATCATCCTTGGATCTTTGGGATCAAGGAAGACCAGATCTTGAAGCTTCTATGGCAGATTCACCTTGCATGTTGAAGATCTAGTGCTAGATCAACTCTTTGATGGTGGTTTCTTGGAGATTCTTTTCTTGGTAAGTGATCTTCTTCTTTGGATCACGTTTTCTTTCATGAAATCCCCATCATCTTCTTCTTCGTTGGTATTAGTATATGGATCACCCAGGATGGCCGTTTGAGAGGAACTCCTCCTCATAAGGGGTCATAGACCATGTTTGATGTGGTGAACCCGAGTGAAAGGATGATTCTTTCTCATTTCCCTTTCTTTCTTGGTTTGTTCAAAGAAGTATTTTCCCTATTTTGAACTCCTTTGTGACCATGATTTTATTTTCTTTTGAGGTGATCTTATGGTCAAAGTGTTGGAGCTTGGTTGGAGATCTTGGAGCTTATAACCTTGGGAGGTTGATTCTCTCCAAATTAGGTGGGTTTTATAACTCTTTCCACATATGTTACTCGCATCTTGAACCTAATTTTATCATTGTTTTTACATATCTTAAAAGTGTGCTCTTAATGATTGGAGAATATTGAAAGTTTAGGGTTTTATATTGTAGCATTCTTGAAAGAATTATTCTTGTTATAAACCCTAAAATTATAGGACTCGATTCTTGTGGTGATTACTTTTATTAATGTGTCCCTTTAGAATGTTAACTATAAATTTGAGATGCTTGATAGATGGTTCGTTAATCATGAATAATAGTAGGTTTTGAAGATGATAAAATGTTTAAAAATTGTGTTTGTCTCTCTCTAAACTTTGTCCTTTTGATGATAATCCATGACCCATAGCTTAGGGATGATGAACACCATGATATAGGGTGATACTAACTCTGTGATAGTTGGTATTCCTTGATGATAATCATATGTCTCAATATGTTTGAATATGTTCAGATGTTTTGAATAGGGCTAAAGTGGGGTTGAGAAATCCTTTAGTCTCCCCTTAGGTCGATATCATGTATAAATGGTGATTTTAAACCATAACAACACCAAGTATTGTTGTTGCATGCTAAACTGGTCATAACACGACGTTACAACCCTGCGCATGTCATGGTTGAGATGGTGTGTGCATTGCGGGCAAAGATTGGTTCTATACACATTGAGGGAGAGAGAGAAAGACTCTGCACACGGTCCAAGTCTACGTGTGTTGTGACCCTACACGCATCATGGACGCTACACTGTACGCGTCGCACTCCAAACATGCATGCATCATGGGTAAGTCACCCTCCACGCATCGTAAGCCGTGACACACCCTGCACGCATTGCAGGTCACTACACCATTTGGTGTGAGTGAACAATGTTGATACACATAGTCGTGTACATGGATAATACATAGTGTCATGACTCACATAAGGTGTTGTAATTATAAATGGACAATCCTTTATGATGGTTCTTAATTCTAGTACTCTCCAAACATGTGGGAGATGATGGGAGTTAAGTTTAGTGGTTGAATAACATTATGAAAACCCTACATGAGCTATGAACAAGCCCTAACCCTAATCATGTGATAATATGACATATGTGCTCACTCTAATGGAAGATTGTAATCCATGATAGTGTTTTCTCTCTCTTCTATGGATGTAACCCTAACCTTGTAGGTAAGACGAATGGCATATCTATGTAAGTGCTATGGTGAGCCTTATAAAATACATGGTGGTCTATGAGAATTTGTGAGATATAATGTGTTACCACTGGGGAAGAATTACATGAGTGAGTCTAATAACCTAATATGTTCCTTACATATAATTGAAGTGCAATTCTCTAGAGATGTGATTGAGGGATTGACAACCCATAGTGATGTGATATTGTTAATCATCTTGAGAGAGGTAATAATACAGGTGTTATGGAATGATGAGACACCTTGTTAATAGTGGGTCTCAATACCATGTTGGTGCATGGTTGATATATTTATATGATGCATGGCCATGACACATGGATTACATAATAAGATGATACACTTACATATGTAAATAATGATGACACATAGGGTTGTAGATATTCTGACCAACTCATGTCCAACTAATGATGTTAAACCCTAATCATGTCCTTTAACCCTAATATGCTCTAAGAGAGTGGGAAGTGATTCCATTAGGGTTTGGTGCAACAATCATGACATAAACCCTAAATGGCTATGTGAGTGAACCCTAACCCTAAACCAAGGGTATGATATACTTGTTAAATGTGCATGGATGAATAGCATGTGATTATTCTCTCTCTCCTACTTGTATGGTTCTATCTTGCAGGTTAATTGGGTGACATAGCTAGTACATGCTATGAAGATGATTATATGATACTAAATAATGGCCACAAGCCTTGATGAAATGCACTAAGATTGTAAATATGTGAATGTGCACACTTAGTTATAATTTATAGTTCTTAATCTGAATACACACTAAACTTATGGGAGGTAATGAAATTAGAGATTGGTAATTAAATAGTGTCATGGAACTCTATGTGGTTAATCATGAATCCCTAACCCAAAATTGAAGGGACATATGATGCATTGCATTCATTGCCTAAAGTGTTTAATATGGTGAGATAGAAATAAGTTCTCTCTCCCTTATTGTATAATGTTGATTTTGCAGGTGAGATAATTACCATAGCTAATGATTGCTATGGTGTATAATTGATGTGATATAGGTGATGCTTATATGCCTGACAAGGCATGATTCCATGGTTATCAAAGCTAATGATTTCTATAGTGTATATGTGATGTGATACAGGTGATGCCACATGCCTGGTGAGGTATGAAGAGATAATAATGGGTTATAGGAATAATGTGGTTGGTCTTATGACCTGGTCAAGGCTTGATGCCAAATGTGAGATTATATCCTCTAGTGATGTGATAAGGGATTATTATTCCCACTAATGTGATAATAGTGCTCAACCTTATATGGCAACAAGTGGTGATGTTGATGGCCTTGTTTAAGGCAGTGAGATAGTGTTTCTCAGAGATGATGTGACAAATTCACACCTTTGGAATGTTATCAATAGGTTTAAGATGATTGATAGATGGTTCGTTGGATAATAATAGATTTTGAAGATGATAAATTTATAAAAATCGTGGTTGTCTCTCTCTAAACTTTGTCCTTTTGATGATCTTTAATGACCCATAGCTTAGGTTTGATTAAAATCATGATCTAGGGTGTTACTCACTCTATGACAGTTGGTATTCCTTGATGATAATCAACTATCTCGATCTGTTAGAATAAATTCAAATGTTGTGCATAGGGTTAAAGTGGGGTCGAGACATCCTTTGGTCTCCCCTTATGTCGGTACCATGCATAGATGGTGATTTTAAACTCTAACAACACCATGAATTGTTGTTTCATGCTAAATTGGTCATAACACAACATTGCGACCATGAACGTGACACGGTTCAGACATTGTGCGGGTCACGGGCAAAGTTAGGCACTACACCCACTACAGGCGAGAGAGAAAGACTTTGCATGTGTTGTGATTCTGCACCCATTGTGACCCTACACGCGTCGCGGTTGAGACACTGCGAACGCCACAGTCAAAATGTGCATGTGTCACAATTAAGTTATCCTACACGTGGGCAAGTCACCCTGCATGTGTTACAGACTGCAACACACCCTGCACGTGTTGCAAGTCACTACACCATGTTGTGTGAGTGACCAATGTTGATACACATAGTTGTGTACATGGATAATACATAGTGTAATGGCTCACATAAGGTGTTGCAATTATAAATGACTAATCATTAATGATGGTGCTTAATCCTAGTGCTCTCCAAACATGTGGGAGATGATGGGAGTAGGGTTTAGTGGTTGAATAACATTATGAAAACCCTAAATGAGCTTTCAACATGCCCTAATCCTAATCATGTCATAATATGACATATGTGCTCACTCTAATGCAAAATTGTAAACCATGGCAATGTTTTCTCTCTCTCTTATCTATGTAACCCTAACCTTGTAGGTGAGACAAATGGCATAGTTGTGTAACTGCTATGGTGAGCCTTGTAAAATACAAGGTGGTGATTATGAGCATTTCTGAGATATAATGTGTTACCACTGGGCAAGAATTACTTGAATGAGTCTAATAACCTAATAAATGCCTTATATACATAATTTACAGTGCATTCCTCTAGAGATGTGAAGGAGGGATTGGCATCCCATAGTGATGTGATATTGCTAATGATCTTGAGAGGGGTAGTAATGCAATTGTAATGTAATTACGAGGCACCTTCTTAATAATGGGTCTCAATACCAAGTTGGTGCATGGTTGATATATTTATATGATGCATGGTCGTGACACATGCATGACATAATAAGATGGTACACTTACACATGTAAATAATGATGAAGCATAATGTTGTAGATATCATGAACAACTCATGTCCAACTAATGATTTTAGAATTGAATCATGTCTTTTAACCCTAATATGCTCTAAGAGAGTGGGAAGTGATTCCATTAGGGTTTGGTGAAATAATCATGATCCAAACCCTAAATGGCTATGTGAGTGAACCCTAACCCTAAACTAAGGGTATGATATACTCGTTAATGTGATTATTTTCTCTCCTAATTTTATGGTTCTATTTTTGTTGGTTAATTGAGTGTCATAGCTACGAAGATGATTATATGATACTAAATAATTGCCATGAGCCTTGATGAAGTTGTTGGTATGTATGCCCTGAGAGCCAATCACTGGATGATTGGTGGGATACATTAAGATTGATTTGATAAACATCAAAGGCAAGCTTCCAATTCTTTCTGGTTCAGTCATATGAGATAGTGATAGAACAGATTGAATGTCTAGAGAATGATAGTAGTCAATGATGTATGCTTTCAGGTTGAGGACCTGAACGATGAGATCATACGGATGCTTAGAGTTTGTACATTCTTGTTATGCCCCTAGTCGGATGTCATTGTGGAAGGTAGATAGACAGCAATGACACACAAGACTAGATTGTGGTGTTGGTTGATGACAGAATCTCATTAGTCATGATATAGAGATATCAAACCAAACACATAGGTACTTGTTAGAGAACAAGTGTACCGGACAGACCCACCGTGAGTTTGACACATGGAACCATGACATGGTAGTCACAGTCATTACTCACAGTGATGGTGGTGAGTGTGATTCTTTGACCTGAAATCACTACACTCAACACATGTCGTTGGGCACACTTTGACATCATCAAACGTAGTCCTGAAACATGGGTTGTTATAAAGGTGATGATTGGGTGGCTTTGACACATGGGGCTTTTGAGGGGTGAGTGATATATATGGGATTTGTCCCTCCTGAGGGAGTTTGATATCCATGGCTGCTTGATGAGTAGGATTGAGAAAGGCGTGCACACATGTGTGAATCAATATGTGATATTGATGTCATACATATCTCTTCCAATCTACTCTGAGATCAAGAAAGTGAATGAACGTTGACAGGATGACTGTTCCATGCCTCGAGTTCATTCGGGATATCAGTGACAAAGGAATTATACATTCATTGTAACATCATTCACGGATTGTAGGATTGAAAGTTGTTCTCCAACTTTCTATTTCACTTGGGTAGCACTGATGTGTGACTAGGCACCGCTCTTTGCTTGTGAAGTCATAAGTGTTATGGACTTTCACTGCCAACGTGAAATGGACCTGTAGGGTCACACACATAGGATTTAACCTGGAAGAGGAGTTTTGTCCACAAACAATGTTTAGATTGATTGCTAAAGGAGTTTAGTAGTTCAATTAAACACTCAATCAATTGATAGCTCAGTATCATAATGTTCAAGGTGTTGGACTGATTAATTAGAGTATCAGATTGATTGAAATTGCAATTGACTGATTCTGCACAATCTGCACTCCCAACCGATCAGCTCATGTGATGAACCGATCGGCTGAGCTTGGTGAATCGATCGGCTCAGATGGTGAGTCGATCGGCTGATGGACAGGGTGAAACAATCGCTTCAAGTGTTGAAACTATCAGTTCAACTGGTCCAACTGAGCAAGTTGGGAAAGTAGGATTGGTGAGAAATTTCTTTTCGTTTCACTTGCCCAATTTGATTGGAACAAGGATTTGTATTTGGTACCAATTAGAAATAAAAGAGGAAAAGTCAACTGGGAATTGACCAGGACCATGAACCGACCAGTTCAGAAGTGAACCGACCGTTTCATGGGTCCCAACCGATCAGTTGAGGCGTCAACCGACCGGCTCAGGTCCCCAACCGACCGTTTTAGAAATGAAACGATCGGTTCAGGATGCGCAGTTGGTTGTTTTTGTGGAAAATCTCGAACCCTTCTACTCCTGCTTTAGTCCCACATTGCCCAGGATAGAGAACCCTGTCCCATGACCCTCCTATATATAGGGGTATTGGGGGCTTCTCAAAGTACAACTCAGTGCAACTAGTTGCTCTATAAAGTTGTTGTTCTCTCTAGTTTTGGTAACCGAGAGAGCCCGAGCAAGTGCTACCCGATAAGGGAGGCACAACAAGGGAAACACAACTGCAGAAAGCGATTGGTGGCAGGAGAGTGTGTCGGTGACTAGTACGCTGACAGGAGGGTGCGACTCCTTCCAATTCCTTGTGGGACAAGGAGATTGGAGTTCCAGGTGGTCTGTGTGGACTACTTCAGAGACGGGAGATTTTTGGTGCTCGGAGGACAGTTGTCAATCCCGACAGTCCCGGTGAGACCAGGAGTCGTCAGTCCCGGTGCGACCAGGAGCTGCACAGACACCGTCCAAGACCGAAGGTGAAGACCGCGCAAGCCACGAGGTATTGTTTCCGAGCAAGCCTCGGGACAAGGTATGATTCCACAAACCATCCTTTCCTATTGTATGGACGTTGACGTGTTTCCTTGTTCTAGCTTTGGGGAGGAGAAAATTTTTTGTTTCCGCTGCCTTCTCTACCTCCCCTAAAACCCAACATTGGTATCAGAGCCACGTTAACTGCTCTATACTTTAGGATTATCGATATGATCGATTTTGGTTTATCGCCTTTATTTATTGCATACGATGCGGATAAAATTGGATTTATGCATGTCCAATCCTAAATCCACAAATCCCAATTTACATATATGATATGTATTATGAATGCACTCAATATGCGTCACCCTTAAACGAGTTTTGTGGTGGATGTATAGCGTGGTTATGGCCAATAAACCCTATCTGTGTATGGTTGTATGTGGTTGCTTGCATCTCGGTCTGTGCACCGATCTTCCTTCTCCTATTCCTAATGTAACTCAAAATTATTCGAGATTTCTTTCCTACCTTTGCTCCCCTCGAATGTAACTCGAGGTTTCTCCTTTTACAATGTAAAATAGGATAGAATTTTATTTCCTGTTATGTCAAAGAATGGAGGACATTCCGACGACAGATGAGACGATCGGTTCAAGGCGTGAACCGATCGGTTGACGTTTGAGACGATCGGTTCAAGGAGTGAGACGATCGGTTGATGACCGGTTCGAGGAGTGAGATGAGCGAGTGGCGGCCATGATGAGATGTAAGACGACCAGGCGAACCGATCAGTTGGAGGAGCCAACCGATCAGCTGGTGGCACCCAGCCGACCGGCCTGATGGCGAGTCGATCAGTCATGTGATGAGTTGAACAAACCCAGAAAGGCAAAGCACAGAGTTCATCTTGTACATGTTGCATATGATGTAGACCTATATGACCGTGATTCCTCTTGGCTCGAGGAATCACATTAGGATGGCCATAATCATCGCTTTTATCATTTTGCATGTTTTCTGTGGGATATAGCATGTATATGATACGTACTATGCATTGTGGTGATTGGATATGTATATGTATATAAAAACCCAAATCCCTCATTAAATATTAAGTTTTAGATGCCTTCCAAATGTGACACACGTGAAAAGCTTGATCGACCAAGTGTGGGCATGCCCTAGTATGGTGCACTGTCTATCTCGTGGAAGCGTGAAGGATGGATGTGTGGGTCTGCCCTAGCAGGGTGCATATTCATCGTGTTTGCTTTGGTTCGGACTTAACAAGGTGACCTAGATAGGATCTAGCACCTTGAGGCATGGAGATGATCATGGCAAGGAGTTGCATATGACATCTTATCAAAAGTTGCATATGATGCAATTGGCAAGAGTTGCCTACCTGAGAGACCTAAGTTGTCGGTGACAGCCCTAGCTGGTCCATGACTTAGAGGATTTCAGGATCTTGCCCACTAGAAGGTTGTACGCTGCAATCTTCTGAATTGATGATGAGGGCTATCAATTTGAAGTAAAATAGTGGGAGCGATAATTAATTAAAGGCCTAATTATATCGTCAACTTTTCAAATCAATCAAATAAGTCAAAAATGAGTTTTTGGACTAAAATTGCATATTTCCTTTTGTAGTACAAATGACAACAAACAACAATCACTTTTCTTTGCGATCGGTCCTTGAAAAGGACAAATTAAATGGGACAAACTTCCACAACTAGTATAGGACATTGAGAATTGTTCTCACTCAAGAGAGAAAGCTCTATGTCCTGGATACTCCAACTCTAGAGGAACTTGCTCCTAATGCACCAAAGGCAGAAAGGGACGCTTACAAGAAGCATTCTGATGATTCCATTGATGCAAAGTGCTTGATGTTGTGCTCTATGAACCACGAGTTGTAGAGACAACATGAAAACATGGGTGTCATTGAGCTGATTCAGCATCTCAGGAACATGTGTGAAGATCAAGCACGGCAAGAGAGATACGATGTCTCAAGGGCACTATTCAAGTGTGTCGTGACAGAAGGAGATCCAGTTGGTCCTCACACACTCAAGATGATTAGATATGTGGAGAACCTGACAAGACTGGGATTTCCACTGAGCCAAGAGTTGGCTACTGACGTGATACTACAATTTTCTCTTCTACGGGATCAGTTCCCAAGTGAAGTAGTCTTGTGACTAGGAAGATGAAAACAAGGCTTGAAGTGAGTCGAGCTTACTTTCCTACAAGGCCAATCAATAGACAGCCGGATATTACCAGAATCCTACAGTCAGTTTGTGATGAACTACAACATGAACAACTTTGATAGGCCACTGTCAGAGTTGTTGGGCATGTTGAGGACAACTGAGACACAGATGAAGAAGGACAAGCCTAAGTCTGTGATGGTGATCACAAGCAAGAAAGGCAAGTCCAAGCGTAAGGGCAAGGGCAAAGCTAAGAAAGGTTCTGATGCTAGCCAGGAGCCCAAGTCGTCTTCAGCTCTCAAGGCCAAGGGAGGCGTGACCAAGAAAGGCAATTGCCACCATTGTCAAAAGCCAGGACATTGGAAAAGGAATTTTCCTCTCTATATGGAAGAACAAAAGAAGAAGGAGGCGACAAACGTCTCTACTTAAAGGTGTCATGAAAGTAAACTTGTAACACTTTTGAGGTATATGATACCAAGATGTAAAGTGTAAAGCACTCAATAAATGGGGCAAGTGTTGCTGCCATAGATAGGAGTACTTTAGTTTATTTTCAGCCTAAAAGGCATGTAATACAGTTATGATGCTATTTCATATTTTCCAATAGATAGAAACACTTTATTTTTGCATATTGTATGACAATGATGGCAATTAATAAAGTTGATGTTTCAATCTCAAGGATATGATCTTTATGGCAATGCCTTGTTTATCTTGTGGTATTTGATATGCATAATATAAAATGATACCTAAAAGTTATAGATAACTCAAACAATCAAATTAGCATCAATCATGAGAAATTCATTTCTAGTTTCCATGTGATGGATAAAACTAGACTCTTTTGGTTTGAGAACTAGTAAGAGACATGAATATCTTTGACATGATTAATAAATCTTCAGTAAAGGTAGTAGAGGAATGATTATCCTATTAGGTAAGATACATGTGATGTATTTACATACCTATTGGAACAAATGCTAATACTTCAAATGGTGTTTAGAGAAATACGAATATGAATATCTTGAAGTGTTCAAGATTATCATAGATGAAGTGCAAATTTGGTAAAGTGTTAATTCTTGATGAGATCAATGAATGAAATACTTGGACCAAATGTTTGAGATCCTTATGAGTGATTATGATATTGTATCATAGTGAACGCATGATTAAGGCATGGTGATGTCTAAATCAAGAAGGAATCATACTCTAAGGAGTTAGAGAATGATTATCAAATAACTGAATTCTTCTTAATAAAAGAATACCCCACACTAATAAAGGGCATTAATAATCACAAGGAGTTGTAAGTTCTTATATCCTTGACAGATACACCTCGTTTATCTGTGTGATGATTTGTTCATGTGATGAGTCAACTATCTAGATGAATATGAGTAACTGAATTTTGAGTTATGTTTTATGACCATTACATCCTAAATGACATCCATGTGAACCATTAGGTATGACCTTGATGGTAGCACCCATTGGATGAAATCCATAAGTGCAAATGAATCTTAAGTGTTAAGACACATGGATAACATTTTGAGAAGGATGATGCTTGTTGATTGCAACTTAATGACTAAGCATTTGACATATGGATACTAAAACCGCATTCCTATGAGGAATAAAACAAGGATGTGTACGTGACACAACCTATAAGGTTTATGAATCCACTAATACAAATGAAGTCTATAAGTTACAATGGACTAATCAATGTGATTGATTGAGTACAAGAAACTCAGAATTGGATCTTTACTTTGATGATATAGTCAAAGGGTTTGACTGATATGTCAAAGATAAAGAAGGGATCTGTGATTTAGTGGGAGTGTGTTCACATTCCACATGTTGATGTGAAATGGAAATGTTCTAGAATAGAAATCCAAAAGTGGAAATTATCTTTAAGGAAGATAGATATGTTTCCTATGTCATAGGAATAGAGATTTACAGAGATAGTTCTCGAAAACATCTTGACCTGAAAAGAGAAAGCATACATTGGCAATCTGTACTAAAGGGTTCATTATGCACAGATTTAGTGGGAGAACACTTGTCCATGTTACATGGAGTTAGTATCCCAAGGCCAAGTGTCCAATTCTTATGAAGAATGGGAACACTAAGAATAGATATGGATCTATCATGTATGTAATCATCCCATTATCTTGGATGTATCGACATGGAAAGAACAAAATGCATTCATCATCTTGTATGTAGGACATGGCAATATGATGTGCTCATCCTGATAACTCGTATGTGGGACATGACGAGTGGATGTCTGTCTACTTCCAGTAAGGGTTACTGGAATACCATGAGAACTTGATAAGTACTTGAGAAGTACTAGTTCTATGGAGATAAGGAAGAGTTCAATGTAAAGAGTTACATTGATACGAACTTCTGAAAGGACACAAAATTAATCGCAAAATATATATAGGATATATAAAAGTGAAAGTTTGTTGATAATTGGAAGTGTTCCAATAAAACCATTTAAAAGGGAAATGCCGAGTATCTGTGTGTTAGAGAATAGCATTGGGTACTATATGGATCTGGAAGTTCATGAGATGAACTTATAGATATTCCGCTCATTGATGACAAGTATGGAATCCTTGATCATGCAATGTGGCTAAAGGTTAGCAAAGGAATACTAGATCGCATATTACAGCAACTCCATCTCATACGTGTGACGTACAAGGAAGAGATGTGAGACATGCAATTAATACTAACTTTGGCAATATGTTGCCATAACTCACTATGTTCATACTAGAGCACAGTAACATGTGGGACATGTTTGAAGATCAATATGAATATGATTAAAGGGTGATTGGCTCGTAGTGCAAGTGGGAGTCTGTTGGTATGTATGCCCTAAGAGCCAATCATGGGATGATTGGTGGGATACATCAAGATTGATTTGATAAACATCAAAGGCAAGCTTCCAATTCTTTCTGGTTCAGTCATATGAGATAGTGATAGAACAGATTGAATGTCTAGAGAATGACAATTCTCAATGACGTATGCTTTCAGGTTGAGGACCTAAACGATGAGATCATAAGGATGCTCAGAGTTTGTACATTCTTGTTATGTCCCTAGTCGGATGTCATTGTGGAAGGTAGATAGACAGCAATGACACACAAGACTAGATTGTGGTGTTGGTTGATGATAGAATCTCATTAGTCATGATATAGAGATATCAAACCAAACACATAGGTACTTGTTAGAGAAGAAGTGTACTGGACAGACCCACCGTGAGTTTGACACATGGAACCATGACATGGTAGTCACAGTCAGTACTCACAGTGATGGTGGTGAGTGTGATTCTTTGACCTGAAATCACTACACTCAACACATGTCGTTGGGCACACTTTGACATCATCAAACACAGTCCTGAAACATGGATTGTTATAAAGGTGATGATTGGGTAGCTTTGACACATGGGACTTTTGAGGGGTGAGTGATAGATATGGGATTTGTCCCTCCTGAGGGAGTTTGATATCCATGGCCGCTTGATGAGTAGGATTGAGAAAGGCGTGCACGCATGTGTGAATCATGATGTCATACATATCTCTTCCAGTCTACTCTGAGATCAAGAAAGTGAATGAACGTTGACAGGATGACTGTTCCATGCATCGAGTTCATTCAAATTTATCAGTGACAAAGGAATTATACATTCACTATAACACCATTCACGGATTGTAGGATTGAAAGTTGTTCTCCAACTTTCTATTTCACTTGGGTAGCACTGATGTGTGACTATGCACCGCTCTTTGCTTGTGAAGTCATAAGTGTTATGGACTTTCGCTGTCAACGTGAAATGGACCTGCAGGGTCACACACATAGGATTTAACCTGGAAGAGGAGTTTTGTCCACAAACAATGTTTAGATTGATTTTTAAAGGAGTTTAGTAGTTCAATTAAACACTCAATCAATTGATAGCTCACTATCATAATGTTCAAGGTGTTGGACTGATTGATTAGAGTATCGGATTGATTGAAACTGCAATTGACTGATTCTCCACAATATGCACTCCCAACCGATTGTCTCATGTGATGAACCGATCAGCTGAGCTTGGTGAACTGATCAGCTCAGATGGTGATTCGATCGGCTGATGGATAGGGTGAAACAATCGCTTCAAGTGTTGAAACGATCGTTCAACTGGTCCAACCAAGCAAGTTGGGAAAGTAGGATTGGTGAGAAATTTCTTTTTGTTTCACTTGTCCAATTTGATTGGAACAAGGATTGGTATTTGGTACCAATTAGAAATAAAAGAGGAAAAGTAAATCGGGAACTGACCAGGACCATGAACCGACCGTTTCATGGGTCCCAACCGATCAGTTGAGGTGTCAACCGACCGGCTCATGTCCCCAACCGACCGTTTCAGAAATAAAACGATCGGTTCAAGATGCACAGTTGGTTGTTTTTGTGGAAAATCTTGAACCCTTCTACTCCTGTTTTAGCCCCACATTGCCTGGGATAGAGAACCCTGTCCCATGACCCTCCTATATATATAGGGGTATTGGGGGCTTCTCAAAGTACAACTCAGTGCAACCAGTTGCTGTGTAAAGTTGTCGTTCTCTCTGGTTTTGGTAACCGAGAGAGCCCGAGCAAGTGCTACCCGATAAGGGAGGCACAATAAGGGAAAGACAACTGCAGAAAGTGATTGGTGGCAGGAGAGTGTGTCGGTGACTAGTACACTGATTGGAGGGTGCGACTCCTTCCAATTCCTTGTGGGACAAGGAGATTGGAATTCCAGGTGGTCTGTGTGGACTACTTTAGAGGCGGGAGATATCTGTCGCTCGGAGGACAGCTGTCAATCACGACAGTCCCGGTGAGACCAGGAGTCGTCAGTCCTGGTGCGACGAGGAGCTGCACAGACACCGTCCAAGATCGGAGGTGAAGACCGCGCAAGCCACGAGGTATTGTCGCCGAGCAAGCCTCTGGACAAGGTATGATTCCACAAACCATCCTTTCCTATTGTATAGACGTTTACGTGTTTCCTTGTTCTGGGTTTGGGGAGGAGAAATTTTTTTTGTTTCCGCTGCCTTCTCTACCTCCCTTAAAACCCAATAGAAGTGTACTAAGATTGTAAATATGTGAATGTGCATGCTTAGTTATAATTTATAGTGCTTAATCCTAATGCTCTCCAAACTTATGGGAGGTAATGAAATTAGAGATTGGTAATTAAATAATGTCATGGAACCCTATGTGGTTAATTATTAATACCTAACCCTAATCTGAAGGGACATATGATGCATTGCTTACATTGCCTAAAGTGTTTAATTTGGTTAGATATCATTAAGCACTCTCTCCCTTTTTGTATAATACTGATTTTGTAGGTGAGATAACTACCATAGATAATGATTGATATGGTGTATACTTGATGTGATACAAGTGATGCTTATATGTCTGACAAGGCATGATGTGATGGTTATCATAGTTAATGATTCCTATAGTGTATATGTGATGTGATATAGGTGATGCCACATGCCTGGTGAGGTATTATGAGATAATAATGAGTTACAAGAATAATGTGATTGGTCTTATGTCCTAGTGAAGGTTTGATGCCTAGTGCGAGGTTATATCCTCCAATGATGTGATAAGGGATTATTATTCCTAGTAATGTGATAATAGTGATCAGACTGATATGGTAGTGTTAACAAGTGGTGATGTTGATGGCCTTATTTAAGGCAGTGAGACAATGTTGCTCAGAGATGATGTGACAAGTTCACACCTTATAGGTTTTATATCTTCTAAAGTTGTTTCACAGTTATGCTTGCTAGATTGAATTAGGGTTTTGTATGTCCACTTGTATGATGGAGCCTTAATTCACCCAATTGGCATAATAAATAAAGTGAAAACTTAATCACATAGTTGTCGTGTACCATAGATCCATCTTCAGCGTCAGTATTTAGCTGGATGGTGAAACGAACAACTTCTATAGGAAACTCGGAGCGCATATTATTGAATACACATGGTATTAGTGGAGGTAGCTCCATATATCCTTAAATTGTTAAAATAGTGATAAGATGTTTTATAGAATGGACATGCGTGAGCCTATTCTCTAGCCTTGTTCCACATACCAAGGTAGGCTAGTTGTTTTATAGGACCACAGATTTAATTATGAGTTGTTGTTTTTATAGGACTATAGTTTCGAGTATAAGTTGTTGTATTTGTAGTTTGACTATACGTCATTGTGTTGCAGACTCCTGCTAATTGAGTAGTGTTGGTGATGATCATCAAGTCTGACTCTTCCATTGATCTTGTATGGTACTGATTTCAACTTAGCATCAGTCAGTTGGATTTTAGTGGTACACCTCAAATTCTTAGGGCATAATAAATAAAGATGTAACACAAACATGTAGTATTATTTCTTAGGGTCACATACGAATAAAATTGGATGACCCCTTGTTGTGTTTCTTATATTGTTTATTTTATAACAGTTACAAATTCTCTTCATATTCCTTATCAAGGCATAAGATGATCTTTTGTTTAGTGTAGATGCCCTAATTGCTTAAACCGTGATAATTGCCCTACTTACATCATTGAGCTGAATTTGCTTATCTATTCATAGTATAATTTCATGTTTTAGTTATTTGTACTTATAATAGATGTTGACAGAGATTTATATCTCTTGCTGGGACATTTGGCCTCACCCCATGGGTTCCACATCTTTTTAGGTGGACATGCAAGATGAGATAAAGTTCATGTGGATGAGATTGATAATAAGTGGAGTTGTAGTGGTTGAATCATGGATAAAAAAATAATGTCTAGTAATAGAGTCCTAGGTGTTGTCCATGTACACTCAGGTCTTTGGGGGTGTTTTGTGAATATTGTACATCATTTTGAGTTTTTGGTTGCATGCCATAGTGGTACAGAAATGTTTTGTATACATGAGTAGATGATTATATGAAATAGGTGGTGGCTAGATAGCCAATGAACAATGTTGTGTAATACTTTTGATATGAATGAAATACAAGTGAAAAAAAGCAATAGTTTATGGCTTCAATAGTGAGTTGTTCAACTAGAAATCATGTTATGAGATTGGTTTTAATTTACCACGTTTTGTAGTAATATTGATATTAGTGATAATTTTGCACTTTATTTTGAGTAATCTTGCTTTGTGTGGCAAAGGGTGTCACAATAACCATCAACATTCCACCTTAAAGTTCATTATTTCATCAAAATATTTAGAATATTAAGGTGAGCATGCAAGAATATATTCCATTTATATTTCTTAGATTAGAAATATTAGTTCATATTTAAGCATATTATGGTTTTAGAAACTACATTAAGGTTTGCATATGTCATGTAGGTAATAAATGCATCATATGTTATATCATGCGCCTTATAAATAGTAGAAATGTGTCAACTCATCAATAAAGATGGAGAGCCTTTAGCTTTACTCTTCAAGAACTGACAAGCTCTGAACCTCAAGCAAGACATGATCTCTCCCAAGTTTTGAGTTTTTCTTCCTCAAAGCTTGTGACAGTCCTACTCCATGATCTAAAAAGGCAACTTGGGAAAGTAAAAAGAAGGAAACATGGTATAAGACCACAAAGACCAATACACTAGAATGAAACAATGTGAACATGGCTTAACGTAGAAGACTACGAAGGATCATCACTATAACAGGAAGAGAAAGAGATGGCTTACATGTTTCTAGATCCAAAATATGTAAGGGGAGATGTTGATCATCAATGAAAAAGAAGGGTGGAGAAAATATTAAGTTTATCTCAGGTAAATGGACAAATTAATCTCATTGGTTGTTGTCAATTGATGATGTCTCACTGTCATTTAGGTTCTTCAAAAGCAACATGCAACTCAAGAAATATAGGAGGAGCATGAGGGTTATATATAACCCCAAAGGAAGAGAAGAGGAGAGCAAAGGAACAATCAATGTTGTGATGTCATCGGTCTTCAAATCCGTGGCTTCATTATGCAACATGCTATTTGAGGATGACCCTAAATCTCATTCACATACAATTGTAGAAGTTGCATTTATAGAATAAAAGCAAAGTTTTCATCAATCCTCACCATTGGTTCACATGCATAGATTTTCACTGTTACACAAGAATAATGGGATCATTGGTACACATTGTCCAGGTACTTCGTCAGTCAAAGGCCTCCTTCTTTATCATGTGTTTGTGAAAGAAGGGAGTCCATAAGAGGGTGTGTGATTACCTCCATCAGTTCACTTTTGATGAAGGAGTAGGTAACCTAATATTGATAAGTTTCATCAAAATAGGGAATTTAGATGGTCATTGGTTGATTGTGAGGGTCGGTTCTCATCAATCTCAACTTAAGAGTTCCCTCTACTAAAAGGAACATATAAGATGAATAAGACCAAAACGTTTAGCGATCCAAAAGTGATGGAGAGGTAGGGTGGTTTACAGAGAAAACAAGGTCGACCATATCAATCCCAAACAAGAGATAGAGAGGATACGTGCAAATCATGCTATGTGAAAATTATGAAAAGGACTCTCAAGAATGGAGAATTTGCACATAGACCCACAATAACATAACATCAACCAACTAATTATAGATCCATTCTAAGCATGTAATTAAAGTAGTCAAACATATAATTAGTATTTAAATAATATTTTAGGGTGAAGATAGATTGTAGGCCCTAACCAATAAATCCCTAATAAGGATTTACGTAGGATCCTCAAATTTGGTTCATTTGGAATCTATGACTATGAATTCAATATTAATGTATTGATATTCACTTTACGAGAATCATAGTCATGTTGTAACCAATAATATCACTTTGATTGATTTGGGATGATGAGTCTAAGCCCTAAACTTAGAGTAAGTCTACAATTTAAGTAAATCACATAATGTTGAAGAAATGTATTAATATGAGGCTAAAATTGAGATTTTATGATAAACTAAGCTTTTATTTTGTAATTAATAAAATAATTAAGCTTACGGACCCTTTATAAGACTGATATATGGTGCATGGTACCTAGAACCCAATTCAAACCTAATTGGGCCAATTAGGGCTTACATATGGGTCCTTAGGATACAAAATTGGAAATTTGGTACTTCATGCACACAATACATATCCATTATAACTTTAGATGAAGGAAAATATATAATGAAAATATAAATGATACTTCCAAGATATTCCATGTTATCTAGTAGTCTAGGCAATTTATTGAGTAGTTACCTATATATTCCATGTTATCTAGCGGTCTAGGTAATTTATTGAGTAGTTATATAGATATTGTAGGGAAGCCAATTTTTGAATAATGAATAGGAATTTAATGAATTATCTTCCTTCCACTAAGAGATAATAAGAATAGGAGTCTTATACTAAATTTGGGGATTTTTTGGAGATATATTGTAGGCTATACATGTATTTTTATCTAATGGAGTTGTAGTTAATATAGGGATTTGGTAAAGCCTAACATGTATTGGAATCTGAGATCCAATATATCCATGGGCAGAGGGGTTGTCTCATCCACATGCACAATACCTAATCCATACAGGCTAGAACCCCATCTCCTTCAGTCACCGGTCCTCATCTCGCTCTATCACTCTAAGTCTCAACAAACTCTAGGAATCCCCTTCAAATCCAACTCCCCTCATTCTAACAAACTAGTCTGGTATAGAGAGAGGGAACACATTACGATGAACTTCTAGAAGGTAATGAATTATCTCCTCGATGTCCAATAGAAGGTTGTAGAGCCATAAGTTCCATAAAGAACACCTATATAAGGCCACCCTCATTCATGGTTAGCATGACCTGAACTACCTCTCACCATAGCTACTTTTGTGGCTAGACAAAACCCTACCAACTAGCTATCAACCCCTTGTCAAAGTAGTGATCATCATCGTGAAGGATATAATTGATTCATAGTGTGGAAAGAGGAACCCAAGTTCCTAAGAGGCATGTGAGTTTCCTTGGATGCCCTCAATTTTCTTCTATTCACTTGTTAAATTCCTATTAAGAATCTATTGTTCTGGCATGTTTTCTTTGTTACTTTGGACAAGGAAACTAAGAGTGTGAGTTGCCCCAACTCCAGCCACTGTAGATCCTAGAAATCATCAAAATAGGTCCAACAAGGTGGGGTAAGTGCATGGAACATGATTTGGTCCTCATGTCTCAAAACTAAGGAAGTCAACCCATAGGTTGACCCTTCCATGTTAGGGGCCCAATTTTCTATGAGGAAGATGAAGGATGGGATGGGGTGATATGACACCCTTGCCCTTGTGCGTGTGATGCATATGTTCACAACACCATGGGAAGTGGGGTTGAATTTACCTGATCCCAAGCTGACCCAAATAAGAAATAGGTAAATAGGTTTTTTGATGAAGTGTCAGTGCAAAATTGGGCCATTTTAGTTAACTTTGCAAACAATGTAGAAAATAAAGGGTAGGTTAGAACATAGTATACAATTTTGTTTAAAAAATATGTAGATCAGAAAAAAATAGCTCTAGAGTCTAAATTTGATTCTTTTTCCAAAAGTATATATTCTTTTTCCAAAAACATAGATAATGCATTATATAGGGTGATTAGTGCATACAAACCATATTTTGACAATTATAATGCTAGACATATTGAATGTGCTTACTTTGAGTTATAGTTTGATAATGATGAGATTATCATATCATAAATCATATTAGGATGTTAATGATTCATTTAAGGGTTTCTAAATCAATAGTTCTTTATATAGGAAAATTAGGGTTTGAAACCAATGATCATAACTTACTATGATAATTTTGATCTTGATGATATAATATTTTCAATCAGCCCGTGAGGGTTACACCTAATGTCTAGTTATAGTTCTACCCTTTACTAGAATTCATGATCTTATGGGATTAGGATTTAATACCCTTATTCCTTATCCAAACCTAAGATGACCATAAACCCTAGTGAGGGTCTTATATAGACCTAATTAGTATCTTGTTAATGTTTGGTGACACTTTAGGGTTTTACATATTTGTAGATAATATTGATTAATTTTCATGATTGCTTGGATGTCTGGATACATGCTTAAAGCACTTGAAGTATACTACATGATTCTACATTGAGGTACATGGTCAAGTATGAATATCTACATCCTATTGATGGTTTTCCAAATGATATTTGGAGTATCCATACGAAGAAATAAACTATTTAATATTTTTGTTTAAACTATAATGCCAACATGAATATCACATAATGAAACTATGATATTCTAAACCCCAGGTTACATGTATCTAGGGGTAATATACATAAGTCCAAGGATGGACAATGATTACACCATGGATATCATACTACGAATGGGTTATAATAAATAATGAAAATATATGTTCATGTGCAAATAATTTTGTTGATAGAATTAAATGCCGTTGTTATACTTGCAAATGTTTTTTTTCATAGCATTATATGTTTTTATTTTACTTGCACACATTTTTTTTGCACCATGTAAAAGTTATAGAGATATATTGATCCTCTTATTTGTTTGCAGGAATTTTACATAACTACCATATATGAAGATATTAAGACATGGAGATTTTGATGAAATCAAGAGAAGTTAATGTAAATACCAAGGAGGATTATAAATATAGTCTTAGTATTTTTTGTCATATATGTTAGTTTCCTTTGATAAATTCATTTGACTCCTTACAAGAGCCTCTATATGCATCATGTAAACAATATTTGTTCAATTTATGGAAATTGTTGATTATTTTATATTATGTTTTAGTAAGGATCTTGAAAATATTATGCAATGATTCTCGACTTTGAGTTCCACCCTGTATGGGGGATGCTCAAAATTGGGGTCATTACATTTGGTATTAGATCAAATAGTATATATTGGTTTATAGTTTCAAATAATCCATAGAAATGTAAGGAAAATTTTTAGGGCATAACCTAAGGGTAATGGTTTGTAGAAAGGATCACAGCTTTGGTGGACTTTTTTTCTCTACAAAATTAGGTTGGTATACGGGGACTCCCTTAGCCAATGTGATATCTGCATGGCCAGAACCTAGGGTTTTCTAGAATTAATATTTTCCTAAGTCTTCTCATATATAATGTCATCCACTTCTCATCTCCTTACTTCATAAACCCTATAATTCATTTCTCTCCTCATCTTGAATTAGGGTTTTTTTTAGAAGAAGTAGGCTTAAGTCATCATTTGCCAAGTAAAGTATGCATAATGATAATTAGATAAATTGATGTGAATGATGTGACATGTAGTTAATGTCCATGTAGTCTCTAACCCTAACTGTAAAGCCTAATCTTGTATAATGGGAATAGTATAGAAAAAATAATAACCATACCCAAACAAACCCTAAGTATGGGTCAAGGAAAGAGCAAACCCCAATAGGTTTGGA
This sequence comes from Alisma plantago-aquatica, assembly GCA_963693085.1. Classification (NCBI taxonomy): domain Eukaryota; kingdom Viridiplantae; phylum Streptophyta; class Magnoliopsida; order Alismatales; family Alismataceae; genus Alisma; species Alisma plantago-aquatica. The sequence continues at coordinate 881,089,186 of OY856409.1, forward strand.
AAATAGAGTTTCGGTACCCTGTACTAGATACCCTAGTTTTCCATGCATGCAAGTGTGTGTAGTAATGCATGCATGGTACATGTAAAGGTTTTGAATATTTGTATGAAACATAGGTAATTAGTGATTACATAAGAATGAATATTAGACCCTTAGCTCACCTTTTAGAGGTGGTGTGCTGAACTGGTTGAGTAAACTCAAGAATGGGAAAATACCTATGGGGGAGGTATAACCCTAAACCCGAGGGGTCAGGTTGTGGTTAGAAAGCCTAATTTCCTCTTATGAGCCAAGAAGGCACCCTAGTTTAGGACCTTCCCTAGAAGGGTTAGTCGAATGACTTCATTATGAGTTCAAAGGTAACCTTGGAAGTCCATAAAGGACCAAAAAAATAAAGACACAAAATATGAAGGGATGGTATGGGTATAAGGCATGAAAGACCTTGCCCTACCAACACATTATAAGTTATTTTTAACAATTGGAAAGTATAACTCCAACATATATAAATATGAAAACCCTGGTGAGAGAAATCCTAGGGTAAATAGGTACTACGAAGTAAAATACATTCAAACAAATGTAATTTTGCATCTAAGTACATAACCCGTACTACCTATGGGTTTGGAAAAGAAGGGTGTGTGTTTTGGTTGAATACCCACGATGAATGAAAATATAAAAATAAAAACTTTGGATAGAGAAATATCAAGGAAAATGTGTAATGAAATTAACACCTTGAAAGGAATTATATGAAAGACATATGAGATATAGACTCTCCTTGAATATGATGCATCATGGGAGATGAAAATATAATAGAGGCCCCTATCTTGCAATAGGGTGTAATGAATAAAAGAAATGAAATAAACTCATGAAATCTCACTAAACCTCAGACATGGTAGAGCCCTAAGTTAACCCTAGGGTCGGGTAGGAATGTATAAGGGCACATAAGACTTAAGGGGTCAAGAGGTGATCATGCCCTGTGTATGAATGTCCCTTGTTGTCATGAAAAAGACATCTATGTGTACGAAAGGCCCATGGGGTCTTGATATTTCCCACATCAATGAGTACATAAGGCATGAGGGGTCAATGTGAAAGGCACTCCATAAGTACATAAGATCCTTGGGGTCAAGAGGAGATCAGTTAAAAGGTCTTTATACCCCTAGGGAATGTCTAAGGATAATGATACATGCGATATAGATATAAAGAATACAAGAAGTTGTGTAACAGTGATTGAATTAGAAACTTAAAGGGAGTTGTGCACAAACTCAAGTCCTAGAATGCATTGTCCCTCGAGTTCATTAAAGTGGAGAATTTTTTTTTGAATTACTTGAATTCATGTTATAGTGTCATGGTTAAGGATGATGAAAAAAAAGACTCATGGTTAAGGATGATTCAACCAAAAATTTGAATTATAGGATGAGGTGTAGGTATACCATCTCTGCATGTGGAGTAGGATGAACTTTCTATTTGATTGCAGCCAAATGTTTATTCCATATTATTGTGGATGTAGAGTCTGCATGGTTACATATAATACATGAAATTGACATGTGAATAACCTAAGACAAAATTTTATGGCATAATTTTGGGTTTTAAGGTGTTACCTCACCCATACAAAAATATAGCTGAATAATGATGAGTAGGTTTTAGACCTATGTAAAGTATGATCACCAACTGGAAATGAAATCAAAAAGTGAAAATTTAATCACCAAGTGATAATATCATGTAATGAATGATGATGTGAAAATAAATTTAGATTGAATTTAGCTTCCAACTTCATAACATAGATAATTTAAATCTTAATGAAATTTATTAATGATCATATAGAAAAATCCTATGTAAGGAAGGTTTCTAGCCCAAATGCAAAATAATAATTAAACTATCATGTTAACCATATTAGGATTGAATTTTGGGGCCAAAATTCTTTTTGTTAAGGAGGGGTGAATTTAAGATCCTCAAATTTTGTACATTTGGGTTCTATGATTATAAATTCAATAATAATGTGTTGAGATTCAGTTTAATACAATCATGGTAATGATGTGATCAATAATATGACTTTGATTGATTTGGATGATGAATCTGAGCCCTACACTTAGAATAAGTGTACAATTTAAATATATCATGTAATGTAGAACAAATGCATCAATATGAGCCTCCAATTGATATTTATGATAAATAATGCTCTTATTTTGTTATTAAGAATGTAATTAAACTTATGGACCCTTTATAACCAAGATATGGGACACGGGACCTAGAACCCAATTCAAACCCAATTGGGCCAATGAGGGTTTGCATATGGGTCCCTGGGATACAAAACTTGGAGTTTGTCATTTTGTGCACACGATACATAGCCATGATAATTTTAGTTAAGATATTCCAAGTTATCTAGTGGTCTATGTAATCTATTAATTATTATCTAGATCTGACTTGGAAGCCAAGTTTTGAAATATGAATAGGGGACTTAATGGATTATCTTCCTTCTGATGAGAGATAATTTGAATAGGAGGCTTATCTAAATTTACTGATTAAGTGGAGCTTTATTATATATAATTATTTTAATATAATGGAGTTTTAGTCAACTAAAGGTTTTGTTTTGTGAATACAAAGCATGACCTATGTTGAACTCTCTGATCTAGTAGATCTATGTGTGGAGGGGTTGTCTCCTCCAAACGGATACTACTTGATCTGGCAGAGGAAGGAAGCATGCCTCCTTCATCCACTAGTCCTCCTCTCTTGATCAGTCTATGTATCAATTAACTCCCGAGACTTCCCTTCACTTCCAACTCCCTTCATCCTAGTAAGCTAGACATGGTTAGAGAGAGGGACCACATTATCATGACCTCCCATTAGGTAATGCATTTTATCTCCTTGAGGATCTACAAAAGGTTGTAGAGCCACAAGTACTACCAACAACACCTATTTAAGGCCACCTCATTCACAGTTAGCACAACCAAAACTCCCTCTCAGCATAGTTACTCCTAAATCACAACTGTGAACCCCTTGTCAAAGTAGTGATCATCATCATGAAGGAGACAACTAATCCATGGTGCAGTAAGAGGCACCCAAGTTCCTAAAAGTTGCATGAATTCCCTTGGATACCCTCAATGATCTCCCAATCATCTATGAGATACTAGGTAAGAATATGTTTTTCATTTTTAATGTTTTCCATGTTTTGGACCAGGTGATTGAGAGGTTGAGTTGCCACAACTCTGGCCACCACAAACCCCAAAAACCATTAGACTAGGTCTGATAAGGTGACATGAGAGTGGATGGACCTTCAGTTGGTCCTCAAAGCTCAAAACCATGGAAGTTAACCCACATGTTGACCCTCCCATGGTAGGAGCCTTATCTTCTTCAAGGAAGGCGAAGGCTAGAGTAATATGGCACCCTTGCTCTTGAGTACATGACACACAAGTTCAAAATGCTAGGGGAAGTGGGGTCAATTGACTTGATCACAAGCCATTCCAATTAAGAAATAGGAAAATATGTTCATTGATGATGTGTCAACAACTGATTGGTCCATATTAGTTAATGCAAAAAATAGATGGTAGGTCAGAATATAGTCAAATTATATATTGGTTTTGTTTAGAAAATTATGTAGATGATGAATAAAATTGTTCCATAGTCTAAATATTCTTTAGATTTCTAAATTATTGCTAATGCATGTATATAGGGTGCTTAATGCATACAAACCCTAGTGTCGATAATTATAATGATAGACATGTTCAATGTGCTTACATTGAGTTATTGTTTGATAACAATGATATTCTAGTATCTTCAATTGTATTAGGATATTAATGATGTATTTAAGGGTTTTTAAACTAGTAGATCTTTATACAAGAAAATAAGGGTTTGAAACAAATGTTGATAACTTGCTATGATCAATCTAATCTAGATGATATAATATGGTCATAGATCATTAGGGTTACACCTAATATCGAGTTAGGGTCTCTAACCCTTATAAGTCATTATGGGATTATAGTTTGATACCCTTATTCCTTATCCAAACCTAAGATGAACTTAAACCCTATTTAGGGTCTCATATATACCTAATTAGTATCTTATAAGTTGTTGCTGACACTTTAGGGTTATCATACATGTAGATAATGTTGATTGATTGTTTTGATTTCTTGGATGTTTGGATAATGCTTAAAGTACTTGAAGTATACTACACGGTTCTACAGTGAGGTATGTGGTTAATTATGAATACACCAATTATATACTATCAATAGTTTTTTGGATGATATCCAAAGTTTTCATTCGTTGAAATAAATTTTTTGGGTGTTTATTTACTTTTTGTTTAACTATAATGCCAATATGAGTATCACATAATGAAACTACAATATATAAAGGGATAATATACTCAAGTCCAAATATGTACAATGATCACTTGAGATACCATACTAAAAATGGGTTAGAATATGTAATGAAAACACATGTTCATATGTGCATATAATTTAAGTGTTAGCATTATATTTTGTTATTATACTTGCACACGATGCTGTTGCACCATGTACACTGTATAGATATGTATTGATCGGCGTATTTGTTTGCCAATGTTTTGGGTAATTGCCATATATGAAGATGTCAAGATAGGAGATTTTGATTAAATCAAGTGAATTCAATCATGTTAACCAAGGAGGATTACCTTGATAGTCCTATTATTTTCTCTCATGTATGTTAGTTTCCTTTGATAAATTCATGTAACTCCTAAGGAGCCCCATTATACCATGTTATCGATCTTTGTTCAATTAATGAAAATTGTTGGTTATTTTATATTATTTGTTGAATCTGGATTATGGAAATTTATGGAAATGATTCCCAAATTTAAGATCCACCTTGATTTGGGACACTCAAAAATGGGTTTCGTTACAATTTCACCATCCAAAACCTAGCAAAGAAAATCTAGGTATATACTATGGGTCTCATCCTCTATCTCCCATATGCATTCCAATACACCACGGTGGTGCCACAACAATTTCCCTAACACTATATCATACTTCCTCTACTTCTAGACACGCTTGTGCAAGATCGAAGATGAACCCTCCACATAAGATATATCATCATCAAGTTGAACTTTAGCTGGATGATAGTATGCTCTATATTTGGATTACACTTTGTGAACATGGAAACATGGAACATGTTGTGTTTGTGGAACTCAGGTGGAAAATCCAACTTGTATGCCACCTTCCCAACACACATCGTGATAGGGTAATGTCTCATAAATTTAGGAGTCAACTTACCCCTCTAATCAAACCTTAGAACTCCTTTCCTATGTTATATCTTTAGGTATACCTTGTTCCAACCTAAAACTCCAACAACCTATGTTGATTATTCACATAAGAATTTTGTTGTCTTCTGATATATTCAATTGATGTTTGATCACCTTGATATTTACTATAGTTTATTGAACTAACTCAGGACCTAACAAATAGTATTCACACACCTCATACCAACAAAGAGGTGATCTATAATGCCTTTCTTGTCAATCCTACTTCTAATAGTTGTTGTTTTAGGTGAACTCAATCCAGATCATTAGCCATCTGTCTTCAGATGAAACATTGTAATGAAATTTAACCTTGTGCTCAAAGTTGTATGATGACAATCCTAAAACCTAAATATGAACTACAACCCTCAGTGAAGCACTATTGGTTCAGTAAAACCATTCAAATGAACTATACCATATGCATATATATACCAACTTTTTAATTGCATAGGTTGTCTAAACCTATAAAAAGTGGACTACATTTTCCAACCGATCAACAAGCATATGGAATCATAGCCCTTGGTTGTCCTAGGAAGACCAACCATGATATCTATGATCACATGATCCTACTTTCTCTATGGAATTGGCAGAGGTTGCTAGTCCCTATAGGACTCTGATTCTCTACCTTGACCTAGTGACAAACTAGACCCTTCATTGCAAACTCTACAGATCATGCTTTAATCATGGATGCCAATACAAATTATTGAGATTGTGGTACATCATTGTAGTGATGGGATTCATTACATCAATAAAGTATGTGGGCCTTCTGGAACCATTTTTCTCAAACTATGAGCATCAGAAACTATCATTATGTTCTTATAATATGTTTCCCCATTCTCTGGATCTTAGAACCCATCACACTTCCTACTCTCAATATATAAAAAACTATTTTGTATAACAATATCACCCAATTGGGAATCTATGGTTTGTTGAATCAACAATGATTTGACTTGTAACTAAGCTAACAGTTAAGAAAACTTACATTCATCTGGAATGCAGACACTAACATGTCCCACCTATTTTGTGATATAAAACAATAGTGTTGCATCTATTGATGAAAAATATTATCTTCTTCTCAGCACATCCACTACAAAATTCACCTTTTTTGGACAATACTCTATCATACATTTATAATCTTTTATCAGCTCAACTCACCACCTCTATCTAATGTTCAACTCTTTCTTTAAAATGTGGTAATGCAGATTCATGTGATTTGTGAAGATCTAGCATTCCACCCCAAAAGATATTGTCTCTAGATGTTCCATTCTACTAATTTTCAATCATGCTTCAAGAAATTTTATTTATGATTCTCAAATAGGTGAGAAGATAAAGAGATTGCATATTTGTCCTACATCAACACACATCCAAGGCCATTCTTTGATGCATTACAAAAGACTATGAACCTTTTGTAGGCTCTTGAAAAACTAGTATTGGATCTGATGTCAACTTTTCCTTCAAGTAAAAGATCCATTGGCATTCCTCTATCCACACAAAAAGTACATCCTTCTTAGTTAGTCTAGTCAATGGTAAGGTTATAGAAATGAAGTTAATAATAAAATATCCACAAAAACCAGCTACAAAGAGAACTCAACATTTTAGTTGGCATCTTAGGCTTCTCTCACATTAGTACTGACTCAACCTTATTTGGATCTACAAAAATCCCATTCTCAAATATGATAGGACAAAGAAAGGACTTTTTGGTCAATCAAAACTCAAAATTACTAAACTTTGTACATAATTGATGCAACCTCACTAACTGTAATGTGAAAAGAAGATGATTCTCATGTTTCTCCTTGTCCTTAGAGTAGATCAAGATATCATCTTTAAAGACATCACCAAATTGATCTATATAATACATGAACACTTTGTTCATCAGATCCATAAAAGTTGGAGGTGCAATTGTTAGATCAAAATTACATAACCATAAACTCATAGTGATGATACCTCATTCTAAATGTTGTCTGAGGTATGTCCTCGATCCTAATCCTTATCTGACTACTCGACCTTAGTTTTGTTTGGAAAAGATTGTAGCACCCATAAACTGATCAATGAGGTCATTAATTATCAAAAAATGATACTTATTCATCTTTGTAACCTTACTCAACAATAAGTAATCATGCATAGCTTCATAGAAACATCGTTATTATTCATAAACAAAAATAGAGCAGCCTAAATGAATGTTCTTGGCTATATGAAACCCTTATCCATCAACTCTTGAAGATATTTCTTCTACTCATTCATCTCTATAGGTGCCATCCTATAAGGTGCCTTTGTTTTGGGTTGCTTGAAAAGGATTTGATTGACCTCAAAGACTCTCTCGAGGGAGTGGAACACCAGGGATCTCATTGAGAAAGACATCCTCAAACTCACACACCACTTGTACATTATAGATACTTGGATTCAACACCTTAGTTTCTACTATATGTTCTAAGAAAGTCTCAAAACCTTGTCTCATCAACTTCTCATCTATTGTAGATGACATAATACATGTAGGGAGAATCTTTTGATCTCCTTGGAAATCCAAAGATACATCATTATCCCTAAACTCTACAAATTTGGATTCTCTATCCAACACCACATTATAGTTAATTAAGGTATCTATCCCAAGGATCACATTGAATATTTGCATGTCAAGTGGCATGAGATTCACTTGAATGTTTTATTTAGAGAAAACAAGATTACAAGATGAACACACAACTTGTAAGAATAAAAGCCAAACCAAAGGGGTTTTAAGAAAGAGATGATCAATTCTAACTCATAGGAAAATTATAATGTATAATCACCTCTATTATGATAAAAAAAAAGTCTATCATGAATGATAAAAAGTAAATATTTTGATGCAATTAAGTTGTAACAAAAAAGTTCATCTAACCTATCATGAACTGTGGGATGATGAGTCCCTTCACATGAATTTTGTCATAAAATTGAGCTATTTCCTAGAATCTTACTCATCATAGGCTTCTTCTTATGGATCATGACAACCTTGCATGTGAATCCTACTTACATCCTCTATTGCCCCTTTTCCCTACTGTGAGCAATGTTGGATCTGTCCCTATTATTAAGACACTTCCTAGTTCAACTAGGGGAAAAATATTATTATGATTTTGGGTGGTTATTGTGGAGCCACTTCTTCTCAAGAAGCATATGTGGCCCAGACAGCTCTATCACTCACATTGACCATGAATTATAGGCTCCAAATGACTGAAGTCATTGACTTCTTCCCTTATTTGGAGACCAATGTGACTATGGTTGTGTTGTTAGTTTATATGTAATGGTACACTATTGTTGCTATTGGTACTATTTGATATGTGCAGTCAAGAAAACTGCTCTCTCTTTGAACTCCCATAATATTATCCAGATGTCTATGCAGACTTCCTTTTAGTAATGTTGTTCTTTCAATCCTCTACACAACCACCATAAAGGTTTAAAACTTCTACGTGACTCCAATTTTGATGCTAACTTTTCCAACTCAAAACACACACTCTTCTCAAACTATATTATCTTCTCATTGTCTATGGGAACCATGTGAATACAAAACCACAACAGCTCTACAAATTGTGCCTCTTACAAATTCACTATAATCCTTCTCTATTGCAACTGCTCAAACTATGTAATCATCTCATTTATAAAAGACTAAGGGAAGTATCAACTCTTGATTTCCATCATGAACTCTTCCCATGTGATAACCTCACTAGGTCCTTTCTTATCTTTAATGGCCCACCAATGGCCAAAATTACTCTTCAAAAGGTAGATCGCATGCTTAAGTTTGTCTCATTTGAAATATTCTAAGGCATGAAAGCCTTTTCCAAGTTTGTAAACCATAACTTGTATCTGTCAGATCTATATTAACAGAGTACTCCAAGGCTCCAACATGCTTCAACCCCACAAATGTCTTTATCAAACATGAAGATTCAACATTTCAAGATATTACCTTGGTAGCTTGGGCTGGTACATTTTCAGCAAATTGAGAAAACATTAACATCATCGATCTAAACATGGCATGAAAGGTGGGATGGATAGGTGTTATTGGATCTAATGGTGTCTAAATGGGATGGTCTAAACTCATATCAAGTACTCTAGCGTCGGACCCTCACCGTCTTTCACCACCTCCTAGTGCAACCAAATTACTCTCAACATGTTCTTCATGCTATTTAGTCATATATGCATAATCATAACCAAATTGTTATATATAGTGAACGCATAAGAACAAACATGATAACCTAATCCTAGGTCACTGTAGAACTTTTTGGATCAATGGGCTCTAGAGGGGTGGTGAATAGAGCTAAAAAAACTTAAACAAGATTCGTTAGACCTTCAAGTTACTTCAAGATAAGGGAGTACAAATATTGAATTTGTTGTGCAACTGAGCATACCTAACAAGGATGAGAGAGACTGAACAAACACAAGAACAAGCTATGTAGAGTGGTTTCAATCTAAAAACTAGGAGAAAGTTAGTCCACTACCTAGATAGGTCAATCTCTAGGATTTCGCAACCCATGTATACTTATATTCAATTACAAGACATACAAGATGACTTCCTTTTCTAGGCCAAGGATACCCAACCTCCCTTTGAAGGACCAAAAGGAGACAATAAACCAACCAAGAACTTACATATCCTTTAATCTAGGGTGGTAGTTGACTCTTGACTCCCCTAACCTAGGTCACATCCCTATTATGACTACCACTAAATTTTCACCTTGTTGATTATTTAGAGTTCAGAGAGGTATCCCCTTTCACCCAATTTAGATTGGTTGGACTAAGGTTAATAGGATAAATCTAGGATGATATTGATACTCAATATTGAATCTTTATTTAATGACGATCTTGAAATATGATAATGTTGACTATAGCTTGTGGTTGACTTCCTACATAGACCTAGGTCTACATCATTCATCAACCTTGGATACCATGATAATGAAATCTTGATATGTTGCATGAATGTTGCTTGAATATTGTTACTCAAAATTGAATATAAATGAGTGATATCCCCTAAGGTCTAAATAGGAATATAAACCTAGATTTAGAAATATTTATACATATGATCTTGATGCCCAAACTCCAAGTCTCTATATTGATGTACAAAATCTTAAAATACAATTATAATCACCCATGTGGACCTTGAGATCTCCCACCCCAAAAGTCAGATCTTGAGTATGTTGACTCAGTAATGATTTTGAGGATGGTAATGTGGAATTATATGAATAGGGTTAATTTCCTAAAAATGACCTAGGCCTGAATAAGTCACCCAACTCAAATAAACTTGATGTAGAAAATGATGTTGAAATTTTGAAATATGGCTAGACAATTATTTATGGGTGGATGATCACACATGTGATCTGGATAGGAATCAAAACCCTAGACTTGCACTTTTAGAACCCAAATGTTGATGTTTGAATCATGAATCTTGAATTATGATCTTGTTAGTACATGACCCAGTTTATTTTATGAGGTATAATCTCAACTTTCAATCCCAATTCTAACCTATGAGAAGACATGACTTGAAAGTGAACTCGATTAGTGAGTTGTGATCTATTGACCTCGTTATTAATAAATACAATTTTATACAATACTATTGATGAGGTGATCATTTTGAGGTCATGATTTTGATTATATAGATGAGCTTGTTCCAGTATTTGAGGATACAACTTGGATTGGATAGTCCAAATTTCTGAGGATGTTTTTGAATTTTTGGGACAAAATTCCTATTGAGGGAAGGATGTGATAAAGTGACTTTTCCTTTATTTTATTTTTTTTTCAAATCCAATTTTACCCTTATTATGTTCACTCTTAACCCTAATATATTTTTCTTAGCTACATAATCATAATTGATTCTCAAATTTGAAATATGGTGATTAATTAGAGTTTTATACACATTATGATACCACAAATTATGTTAAATCATCACTCAACTCAAAGAAATAAAATTTCCCATGAAAATTTATCTTTTAGTTATCAATCTTTTTCTAAATGTTTTTCACATTTTTCTAAAGCTATGGTCCAAATTTCACTCCAATTGGACGTTCCTACTATTTTCTATGATTTTTTGAAGTTTTATAGTAAAAATCCCTTTTATTTTCCTTCAATTGATCTTTGCCAGGTCAGCGATCCAAGGCAAGGGATGGGGGTGAGTCTCATCCCTTGGATCAACCTTCCTATGTATCAGGGCCAGATCGCACAACCAAGGACTCGTCTTCAATATCCTACTGATTGAGGGGAGGTGTTATTATGACCAAAACGATCAATCAAGTGTTCTTGATCCCAATTTGAAATTCTAACCGAGCAAAATTACTCCTCTCATGGTTTTGCGCTCAACGAGTCGTAGTTTGACCCCCATTAATACTGCATCTCACCATATAGATTTACCTCTCACAGTCCCATCTCTCTCCGGAGACCATGGCCACGTTCAAACCTTGATCTAACCCTAAAAACCACCTCCAGTACTATAAATAGGCTCCTAAGGTTCACCATCACCACACCATGCTTGGAGCTTACTCTCACATGCCATCTTGACCTCGATGCCCCCAATTTTTCCCCATTTCCTCCTGTTCGTGCAGAAGTGCCTCCTAGGGCAGATTGGGCATCTTTCCCTTATACCTTCAGCATGTGAAGTGAGGCTCCCATCAACTCTGTGGGGTCACGAAAGACCCAAACGACACCTCTCCTTCCTCTATCTGCTCCTCCTACTACATAACCCCCTCCACTCTGGTGAGCCCCTCCACCCTATTTTCTGGCTCACCCTGAGGCCTGTGTGAGAGAGGAGAATCCTCAAACCGTCAGTCCAAGGAGGTTTTAACCCGGTCCAATGACCCAGTAGGACCATGATTTGAACCATTAAATCAAAGGATTGAATCTACAAACCAAGATTGAACCGCACCACTGAACAAGTGAGCTGCCTCACCCATGTGGCTAAATCTAGATCCTTCATTTGGCATCAAACAATCGAAGGTTTATCCTATTTTAAGGTATTTTCACCCTCTCACATGAAAAATTGATTAAAATCCCCAGATCTTATTTAAATCATAAAAAATACATCCCATCTCTACATGTTATGAGTAATTAGTCATTTTTATCAGAAAATCCACTGAACCATATAAAAATACTTTCAAAGCCTAATTCTACATGATTCCCACCGATATACCTAGATCTTGATCTCTTGATTACAGTTTTTATCTAATGACTCAATAATCATGTTGATCTCTATAAACCTTAATATTAACTCTGATGGTTATCCTGAGACACTAAAAGCATACATGACTCATTAGTGATCTAGATCTAGATTTGTTGACTTGATTCAATCTTGAAATAATTTCTATGAATAAAGATTAATCTTTATGATGATATCTTAATGATTGACCTAAATCTTGTGAAATAATTTGATCCATTAACCTAATACTTGATCTCTGATTTTATTCATTATATCAATTGAAAAATGATCTAATCTTGAATAGTAATGATGCTAATTCATCATGATGACCTAAATACTTGACAATGACTTGAATGATGATCATAATATTTATGGTTATCTCATATGTTCCTAAAATACCTAAATGGGTCATTCACACTTGAAATATTCTTGACACTTGAATAAATTTGAACATCTTGAAATTGGTGATCATAATTGGATGATGTAACCCTAAGGTTAATAGGAAGGAATAACCCTAATCTTGAACATTTGTACATGATCTTTGTGTATATCATGATCTTGACCCTTTATCCACATCTTGATTGATCTAGGATCTACTTGAAAATTTGATCAACTACTTCTTGGAATCTATACTCTAATCTTCAGTGAAAGGTATGCTTTTATATTAATTCCTCCTTGAATATACTAGTGGTATTAAATGATACTTGTATGTGCCTCTTGAAAATCTTGGCTATGTATTTGTTTGAGCTACTATTCCCTATTGGTTAGTCTTCTAATTTTCTATATTATAGCTTGCAACAAACTTGAAAACATAAATGATATTTCCCATTACGACTTACAATAATACTTGTTAATATCAAGTACAAGTGAGCTCGTTCAGAGGGTGGAACTTATACATGTTGAATGATATCGAATCTTGTATTTGTAAATTGAGCTCCTACCTCATATAGAGAGAAGGAGCCTGGTGATCCCCCCCATCTCGTTGGGGTGATGGAACCACATCAAATATATAAGCATGCTTCTCAATATCAGCATAATGGGAATATGTAATAAAATTGAATTGTTCTAAATAAACACCTTGTCAGATATATGTTGTTTTGGAAAATCGTTTGTTATACATTTTGAACATAAGTCTTTCCAAGTACTATATTTTGCTATAAATGTTTTCAATTGTTCAATATATGTTCTTTTCAAAGTGTACTGATGCATTTGCATTGATTGCATCTCGATTTACCTAATTTTATGCAAACTAGTTTGATCTTTACGAAGAATTGACTAGATCGCTTCCGCTCATGACAAACTCTGATGACAAGGACAATTTGCAAAATCTCAAAATTGGGTTGGTTAGTTCATTAAATCTTTTGTTTTATGAGTTATTATTTCTGATTGTATAACCAGTTTTTTAGATCCTTTTGGGCCACACAGAGATGGACTCTTCAATCCTTTTACCACTATCTAGGAAGCGGGATTGAGATTGGGTTAAGAACAATTCTATGACAGTTGGCAGTACCGATGACATCACAGGTACAATGAGGGTCAAGTTTTAAAGACTAGGTACTACCAACAATATATTTGGTAGCACTAACTTTTTGCAGAGAGTGGTTGAGTTAACTGATAAGGACTCGGTACTACTGACATCCAACTTGGTAGTACCGATGCCAAGTGATGCTCCAGGTTGGAGATATCGAGATAATGCTCAGAAGCATTGAGAAATTTAACAAACTCAGTACTAGAGACATAAAAGTCAGTATTACTGACTTTTCTTAGCAAAAATTATAGAGTTACAAAAAAAATGTTTCCAATACCATTGATACACAAGTCAGTGGTACTGATTCACAGAGCTTAAATAAGGATTTAGATGACATATCTTTATACCACAGACACTCAAGTTGGTGGCACCAACACTAAGGGAGAGACACCAATAGAATTTAATCCACAAAATCCAAAGGGAACATCACACCCACCACCACCACCATACTGATCGGTACCACTATTCCACCTCTTAAATTAGATTTTGACTATGAGGACATAGTCAAAAATTCAAGCTTGGGGGGGAGGGGGTATTGGAACAACTCTATCATTTAGTTTTTATGTTTCTTATGGTATTTGTTTGATTTTTAGTTTTGATTATTCCAAGTTGTAGGATCCACAATCTATCTAGTGTAAATGTGGAGAAATACAAAGCATGATTTCTATCTCTGTCACCATAGAGTTTGTTCTTCCATGTTTGTGTAATGAAAAAAATTCAAAATTTGGTTTAGTTGCAAATTTCTTGAGTTACACCACCTAGAGGAAGTGTATGGGTTAGTCAGCTTTTGGACACTTGATATGAATGGAAATCTTAATTATTCGTGTAATGTGGATAAATATGGGGATTGATCCTGAGTTGATCAAACAAATCATGGGACCTTCAATTGAAATTTTAGAAAGAAATCTTAAGGTCACCCTATATACATGTCATTAGAGAGGGACATATCATAGTTCATGAAAGGAATTGTCTCTTAATTATGTGGTTCCATCCATTTTTATCCATTTTAGTTGACCACCTCCAGATGATCAAGTAACCTAAATTATTTCCTTTTGATTGCAATGCATGGCATAATAGGTGACATGATAGTTAGTTTCTCTTTAGATGCATTAGTTACAAAATGAAAAAAAAATTGCTATGCATAAACAATTTTTGTGCATGTCATCTAGTTGCATAACAATTAGAAGTAGAATTGCATATGTTTTACATCATGTGGTTATATTATTTTTTTCTAAAATGAGACTGTAGGGATACACATCCATACCCTCAGTGAAATAAAATCAAAAGAAAAAAATGAAATAAATGATGAAGCCCAATCATAACTTTCTAACATGCTAAAATTAGTGGGATAATGAAAAAAGAAAGAGAAAAATATGATGTTATGAAATAAAGAGGGATAAAGGATTCCCTAAACTCAGGTTGGAATTTTACTTCACAAAGAAATGGAAACATTCACATTATGTATTCTGTTCTTTACTTCATTCTCTTCCATTTGATGAGGTTTTCAAGACATGCATCATTTCACCCATAATATTAGGCATTAGGATTCATGCATTTATTATTATCTTCACCATATAGGTTCATCATGTTTATCTTTGCATAAATAATTCAAAAGCTACTTGTAATTCTTCATAAGCAATCTATTTTATTCCATCCATTACTCTGATTGGTACACCACATATATGATTGATCTCCTCATTCATTCTTATAAGGAGAACTGCTTCCAAGTAGTTGGTAGTTAGGAAAGAGAAATGTAGATAGGTAATCACATGATGTAGCAAGTGAATGCTTGATTGACTATGATGTTAACTGATTTATTGATAATGTTCGCTGATCTAAGGGTGGGAATCTTTTATGGATATTTTTGGTCGCTTGAGAGCAGTCGATTGTTTAGTGGTCAGTAAAGGTCGGTTTGGGATCGCTAGGTGGGAATAGTTGAGAAAGGAAATTCATATTTTATGTCTTTTGCTGACTTGTGTCAAACAGATTTAAGGGTGTGTTGTTCGAGGATGAGCAACAATTAAGCTTAGGGGAGTTTGATGCATTTGATGATTGTCATTTTCACATGCTATTTATTATGAAATTTTGTGAACTTATTATTCATTTTGATATCTTTTGTGCATTATTTATTATCATTAGCATGTGACACTTAATTGTATCAAATAATTGTATTTTTAATGATCCTGATAGATTCATTATTATTTGGAACTTTATATTCATTTTTGTGGAATTTTAGGTGAATCTACAAGAAACTACACATCCAAATACTATCAACTTGATTGTCAATGGTATCGACACTTGATCACCAATAAATAATGAGATTGAGACAACTCAGTAGTACTGATCAAGGAAGTTGATGCTACCGACAACCTCATATAAAGGATTTGAAAAATATCAAAAAAAAAATTAGTACAACTAAAATCAAATTGGTAGTACTGATAATTGCACAAGCGACCACAACTATTGAAGGCGTATGTAGTACCGACATAGTGGGATCAAGAAGATTAGGAAATTGTGTTTAATCTAACAGTTGGAAATTAATGATGCCCTAAGTCACTTCTATTAGTTAGGGGGGTTTCTTCCAAACCTTGGTATCATGTTCTGTTCCATTGTACGACGGCCAAGAGTAAGGAGATGAGAAAGCAAAGAAAAAAGGCACATTTTTGGAGATTCGGGCACCTTCGATGGACAGATTTGTAGCCCGAGGTTAGCGAATTAGCACATTCATGTGAGGGTGTCATCCAGACCATCTTCTTTAGGGTTTCTTTTAGTTCTCTAATGTTCCCCACGTTTTTCTTCTTTTGTCTTATATACTTGACAATGGAAATCAGGCGGGGATAATCCTCTTGTTCCTTAGGACCTGGGAGTAGCCCAACTATGCATTGTAATTGACTCTTATGCATTAATATATATTTTTCTCTTCATTTTTGGACATAATTCTTTGAGAGTGTCACAAATTATTCATGCTTGATCACCATAAGTAATTAGTTAGACCACCAATTGCTTTAAAATAGGGATTAAGGGTTGTAAAACTCATAGAATTACATGTTTTATATCGCACCTTGAGAAAGGGGTTTATGAATGTGAAGATATTAACCCAGAGATTTCAGTAAAGCACCTAACTAATAACACAATTTCTACAAGAGTGCGATTGGTATTAGCATAGTAGTGAATTATATCATGAGAGCAGGTAATTCTTGCTACAAGTCTCTTTTTCCAGGGTTAGAAGAGATTAATATTAATGATATGATGTTAATTGCAATTTTTACTGAGGCAAAAATGTATTTCTAAGGAATTCACTCCACCTATGATAAAAAATATTTAATCTTAGATTTATTTTATGCATCTTAGATATTTAAGGCTTCACTCAAAGTTTTCATCAGCTTAGCTGATCCCATCATAGTTAGTAGTAGTCTCTGGAGAGTGTTTCCCTAAGTTTGACATTCGAGCCTCTTTGGGCCTATATTACAATGATACATATACTTTCTTTTAATGTGTGGTTTGCATGTATCAAACCACTATAATGTTACACAAACAGCTAATTACATATCTACTCTAAGAATGCATTAAAGAACTCAATCATATCATTAAGAGGAAAAACATGTTTTAAGGGTAAATCTAGGTCAGGGGTCTTACAACCACCCACACTCTACCATATTAAATACTGACTATTGTTGTAGGTAAAGGGGTCACAATGATGTTTTAGAGTTCATAGGGAGATCATGGATATATTGAAATGGAGAGAACTCGGTTCTCCTACAACAACATTGCACTCTTGTATATTCTCTTACCTTTGATATTAGTAATGGGAGTGAGATCCATCATTGAGTTGTGTAACATGCTGGGGTATTTTAGTGGTGTATCTTAGTAGACAGATGCAGTCACCCTCTGAAGGGGCTAGTCATTATAATTTTGATTGTTGGACCATAATCAATAGGTATTGATGGCTATCTCCCAAATATGTGTTGTACACTACATTTGCAATTTTTTCCTAGATTTGAGAGAGGGTGGAAATAACCAAAATTACAATCATTAAGCTAATAACTATCTAGTTTGTCATAGCTTGTATTGGATGAATAGTGTGATTCATGCAGTAGAGACCTCAATCTAGATTTATTTAGTCTAATATCACATGCAAAAACTGTAAATTTTAACTTTATATGTAAACCAACATGAAAAATACTAAGTCACAAATTTGTTTCAATATCAGTTATATAAAATCCTAATCTCTTCGTTTGATCCTTATATGGTCAATGTACTGCGTAAGGCCACTGGTACATTTTATACTGATGCTTCATAGTGTTAGTATACTCTCATATGACCCATGTATATGAATATTCAACCTTATATCATATAGTTAGCCCTATATATAAAATAATGACTGGTCAAGGTTTAAATAATAATCTACCCCACATCGATTACTTATTATCCCTTTATTTTTATATGTTTAGTTCACGATATGATACAGATCCTGTCACCTTTTGGTAGTATGATTGCAAATAATAAATTCATGTTGCATTAATTAACCTAAAACCTTAATGATAAAAAAAGTATATTTCCAAACTCAAATGTAAGAAATGGGTGGATATTTAGATTCCCATGATTTAATTAGATAAACCATTTAGTTTTGTTATGTTTGGATAATCCTAAATATTTTAATTGTATTAAAATAAAGGACTAGATTATCCAATATATTAATGTATTTAATATATAGAATGTTAATCATTCCCTACCCAATTTGTCTAATTATTTACTTATGTTAATAGCTCATACACCTCTTCTTGAGTAGAAGTCCTAACAACATACTAGAGGTCTGGGATCTAACTTGACATTTCATAAATATATCCACATGCCATCGACTTCTCCCCGCCACCCCATTCTAAGTTTCTCCAGACTCCACACTAACAATGTCATGTTCACTATGTATCCCTATACCTATATCTCACAAACAAATAATCTCATAGTATAATAACTCCCTCAAATTCCTCATAATATTATGATCTTTGTGATACCAATTTGACTTAGCTTTCATTCACCTAAAGTCCCCAATGAATCATGATTCTTTTAATAACCTTGTGTGGTTCTATTGAGCTCATTCATGTTGTATCCACCTATGGAGTGTATATGAATCCCTCTGAAACCTTGTTGGGGTTTCTAGAAGCCATTCCCACACATTCTTTGTGGCTCCTTCCCTATGGATGCAAGTCCCAAAACTCGACTTCCCCACAATGGCATCAGAGGTCCAATAGGATAATGGCAACCTTAAAAACTACCCTATGAAGTATTAGTCCTCTTCCAATTGTCATCATCTTGTTGTCTCAGGATAAAACCCACCTTTACCTTAGGTATTTGCTTGCTCCTTTCTATCATCTTCTTCTCCACTTTTTGTTGAACCTATAGTCGAATCTAGATGCCAATTTAACCTATGATTTTTTGTAGTTTTGTCTCTAGCTTTTGATGAATGCTGTAAACCTCGTCAACACTCCATTTTCTCATACTTTTGATTATTAAGGATTTTTTTTACCTCTTTTTTTGAGGTTGGGTGGAAGAAGGTTCTTAACATGCATGCCACCTCACCTTATGTCCCTTGGCTCTCTAAGATCAAAAACCCTAGAGAATTCATTGATATTGTCTCTTAGAGATGATCCATCTTCAAATCTCAATTTTTATCAAATGCATCATGTTTTTGAGTATTACTTGTGACTTTGTGTTGGACAAGACAATATGGAGGGTAATTTACACTTAGTTTTCCTACCATGATTTTATTTGGATCAAATAAATGAGGATATAATGGTCTTGTTGATATTCTCATTTGTGTATCATTGAGCATCTCACTTAGGCGGTTCCCAATCATGTGTTCAGCTCCTATAGAACCACATCAGCACCAGAGGTACCCCTCTGAGAGGTTTTTTTTTAATACGTTATTTATAAATTTGTTATATCTTTTATCTAATTGGCATGACTTTCTAAAATCATATTAGATTGATATGTCCTCATATTGTTTTACAAATACTCATTGTAAAGGTATCAGCACAAGGAACCTAGTTACCCCTATTTACAAAGCCTAATTTAGACCCTAAATCACATCTTTTCTAGAAACTTTAAAATCCTACAATAGATTGGGATTATTAATACATGCCATGTACTACATAGGATATTTGGGTTTGGCTAGAAATCAATATATCACTAGTATAACCCCTCCTCGGGCTATGGTGAGTGTTCATTCACATTGAGCATATAGTGTTACGAGTTATACTTTATTTACATAATCATGTTTCTCAAATTCAAGGTACATTTATGTTGTATGATCTTTCATTAAGTGAATGATTGAGATTTTAATTACCAAAATCATTAACATTTACTCTTTCCATTCATTCATGTTTCTTCAATCAAGGATTATGCTTTACATCCAGGTAACTCAATTTAGTAGGGTTTCCCCCGCTGAGGGGAGGGGCGCCGCTCCGCTGGGTGTGCCCTCCCCTTGGCCTTCTCTACCCCGATCTCCCCTCTCCACCCTGATCCTACCCTCTCCGCTTCCTCTGGTGGTCCTCCCGGTGGCCTACCCTTCGCCCTGCGGCTGCTGCGTGACCTAGGTCGCCTAGGTTCGGGTGTCATCGTTTCCCCTTTGCTGATGACGCTACCGGTGGTCTCCCACCTTCTTCTACTGGTGGTGACCGCCTCTTGGAGCTCCATGGCTCCCCGGCGAGCTTGGGGGCCTGCTTCTCGTCCGCTGCTGGGGTCCTAGCGACCCTAGATGGTCCCCTTGGGCTGCTTCACCGTGGAAGATGCCCCCCTCTCGGACCTGGACGGTGGTCCGGGGCTTACTCGGCTTCGGACGGTGGTCTGAGTCTACTCCCTCGTTCAGCTCTCCGGCGGTCTATTGGTGGGCGCCTGTGTGCTCTCAGCGCTGCGCCCTTCCGACCCCGCCCGACGCTTCTTTGGTGGCTCAGCTGGGTGGCGGTTCGTGCTTTCTCACCCGACCCTCTACCCTGGGTCCTCGTGACCCTTGGTGGCACTGTGGGGGTGCCTCCTGGCGCCTGGCCATAGGGCCTGGGGCCGAGCCTTGTTTGGTCGTTGCTGGGTTGCTCCCATACTTGGCGGCGCCCTGCTGCTGAGCTTCGACGACATATTCTTATCCTGGGAATCATGCTTCCGGCAAACAGAAGGAGTCCTGTTTCAAACAGGTCGAGGCCCCCTGGAGCCTCGACGACCATGGCGAAAGGAGTCAATCATGCCTCCTCCAGCTATTGGTGGCTCGGCTCTGTTTCTTCTCTTCAGGGCGAAAGGGGTAGATCGTCATCTCCCTCTCCTCCTGCTGGCTTTGCTGCTGTGGCGGGATGGAACACCCCTAAGGTGTTCGACAAGGTTGGGTTTCCTGCTTCTGTCAGCATCGGTGTTCTTCCTCGACAGTCAGCTGTAGGGTGACGGATCACCATGATGGCCTCTCGGTGTTCGACGAATTGCGTCTGAGTATTCAGAAACTTTCAAGCATCCAGAGTTTGCTCTCGATGGTGTCTTGTTGTTTGCCGGTGGCGTGCTACCTGGCTTTGGAATGCCCTTCAGGTGTTCGTGCGTTTGCGTCTGTGCAAATAGGGATCCTCTAGTCTCCAAGGACTGGTGCTGTAGCTGATCCAGGTGCATGGGCTGAGGTTGGTCGACCTCGTTCTTCCGATCCCCCCATGTCTCGGCTTAGAGGAAAGATGGTTGACACCCATTCTTTCCTTCTTTCCTGGTTCCTGGTTTGAGTGACAAGTGGTGTTGTGTTATCTTCTTCTGCTGTCCGATGGCTGGGAGCTACTTCTGGGGTTTTCTTCCACTATCTTTGTGAGTGTGAATAATGCATGTGTGAAGGGAGTTCCTAGATTCTACTCTTGGTGATTGGTACAGTTGACTCAGATATCAAGCTCTCTTGTTGAACTGACAGGATTACAGGTTGGGGCTACCAACGTTTAGTTGAGGTAGCTGATGAAGTTAGATTGGGCTTTGCCTCTGAACTCCATTATAGGCTCAAGTACAGGCTTTGGTTGATATTCTTCAGCCTATGATGATGAGTCTGCACTCTTTGTGGGTGGGCGTATTGTTAGTGGAGCTCCTCATTAGAGTAGGTTTTAGTTATATTTGCTTTTTCTTGTACGAACGCTTTTGATGTTTGTTCTTTGGCTGGGTCCTCCTCTATCTATTGCGGTCTTCTGCGTAAGACCTTTAGTATCTTTTACTGCTTTTGGTAATCCTCTCAGAGGATTAGGGGGTGCGATTTCTTGTACCTAAAGTTTTGGTATATCACAATAGTAACAAGATTTTCGCTGACCAAAAAAAAAAGGATTCATATTAGTGCCAATAAACCTATATCATCATGTATACGAGAACTTTTATCCAAGTAATGTTCAATAATAGTTCTTAATTGAACAAATGTTAATTAAATTGTTATCCTAAGATAATGACAAGTTTGGTACAATGAGTACCTTGATGCAAAGAACACTTGGGTGTAATGAGATCTTGTGAGAAATGAGCATTTGGGTGCAAGGCCATATAGAGAAACCATTTTAGACTCCATAATTGCAAGTAGTAAGACAATGCTAATGATAAATAATTATGAAGCATCATTTAATGTCTATTCAAGTTTTGCACAATTTTGTGTCTTTTTCATTATAATTGTTCAGTGCCACTTATGAGGTTTTTTCTTTGCTTTTTATTGTTTTGGACAACATTTCCATATGTGAGGAGCGTATAAAGGATTGAATCTTAAGGCCGAGGAAAAGGCCTTCAGATAGTATACGATTCCCAAGTGGGTTGTCGTTATACTAGTTTCCTATATGTGTTTTATATTTAGTTCCATGATTCTTAGGTTTTGTAATTTTCTTAGGATATGTGTTATCTTTCCTTTATGTTGAACACTTTATAAAGAAGATATATTCAATATTTGTGTAGATATATTCAATATTTGTGTGTGGTTTATTTCTAGTTACTCAGGTGATGTGACTCATCTTATTGCATTGGTTTCAAATTTATGCTTATCCTTATGTGCATGTTGAAGTGGTGTGTTAGACTAATTGGCATCAGATCAAAACAAATATTGTCCACTAGTAACTCTTATCTTTTATTCTCCTAAATTTCATGTCATTTTTTTGAAAATGACCCCTAACACCATGTCAGACAAGGGAAATGTCCCTATGGGTTATGATGAGGATAGCTTCTCTAGTACTAAAGATGAGGAGTATGCTAAGACATCTTATGGGGGACCCCTCGGTTCACTATTATGTGTTGGACAAAGCCTTACTTGATGCTATGGAAGGTAGGGGTGATATTTGTTCCTCATAGAGAAGGAACAATGTTACTTTCTTTGACATCCACAAGGTGAAATTAGATACTTCCATGGGAGAGGAAGAACTACATGTTGTGGGAAATGTTGAGGCCTAGCTCTACAACATGGATCACTACTGTCATGGCTTAGGAAACTCTAATGGCACTCGCATTAGGTTTGGAATGCATAATATATGAGGGGAGTCATGATATTGGTGGGATGGATTTCGTGATTCTAGACACCCAAGTGTTGAGCCACTCACATGGGAAGAATTTGTGACAACGTTTCAGGACTATTATGTTATTTAGGCTATGGCTGAAAAAAGGAGGAAAAATTCCCCGATCTCTGTTAACATGGGGATATTTTCGTATCTCAATGATGTAATTTCACATTCTCTAAAAGTACATACATAGTCTTATAAAACTATGTAATACCAATAAGTTCATGCATGGCTTGAAGAATGATCTTAGTTTTCCCTCTCTAGATGAGGCCTTGTGACAATGCCAGGATTCTCTTGATACATCGCTGAAGTTGGAAGACAACCTTGGGAGTTCCAAGAAGTAGAAAGATGACAACCATGGTGGAAACAAAAAAAAAACAATAATTCAAATAAGAGAAAAGAACTAAACTTTCCTCACACGACGGTCCCTTACCCAACATGAAACCTACCCCATTTATGAGTATGTAGGGTTAGCATGGGGGATTTTGTAAGGCCCCTAAACTTGCTTAAAGTGTTGAACAAGCTTAATTACCATAATTTAATGCTTAGAACTTTAATATAACCTTGTGATATGTTTTGGAATTATAAGACAAGCTTAAGTTTCAAATTTTTTCTAATTTGGACATTGTTTGAGCAAGTTATGAAATTTTATGTACATTCTGACTTTTTTGTAATTTACCCAATCGGGAGATTTTCTTTATATATTTTCACAAGAATTATAATCCTTATAAGTTTCCTTATCATTCTCGACTTTGTTGGGGTATGGGGCTCCTAGTTGTTCTTATTTTGGAGGTGTTCCTCTTCAAGGACATTTTAGGGGTTTCCCCCTTTATAGATAAGGATAAGAGTAATGGTAAAGATAAGGATAAGGATAAGGGTCAAGATAAGGATAAGGATAAACATAAGGATAAGGGTATTGATAAAGAAGAGAAAGTGTAGGTGGCAAGTGAGGGAGGTGTTGTATGGACATAGAAGCTCTAGGCTATGGACACATGGAAAGCTCATGGCACCTTATGCTAGAACCCTTCCTTATCCATGAAGATATATATACCCCTTCCTATCTCCAAATCAAAATCATTTCTCACTCCCTCTTTCCTCTAGCTTAGAGAAGGACCTTGCTCTATTTGGCTACAGAACAAAGTGGTCTAAGGTAGAAGACAAGTTTTTTTGGAGAAGAAGGTCTCCTAGAGCTCCATCTAGCCCTACCTAGGGTTTCTAAGGTCATCTTCAAGGGTTTTTGACCAAGGAAAGTTGTTTTATTCCTTCCTTCTCCATTTTTCTTACTCTTCTCATTCCTTATACCTCCCTACAGGTTGGAATTCTACTATTACATGGTAAAAGTTTCTTTAGAGCTCAAGATCCTATCTTTCTTGCTTCTTCTTCTAGAGTTTTGATTCCTTGTGAAGAAGAGCACCTTCTTGGCCGAGTTCAAAGCTTCCTCTTGGGTTTTATACCTTCTTGGCTCGAGTTTCTTGCTTCTAGAAGTCTGTTCTTCTTAGTAGAGGTGATTTTTATAACCCTCTTTACTTATATTGGTTACTATAAGCGTGTTAGCTCATGTTCTTACTTAAAAATGGTGATTTAAGCATAAAGAAGCTAAGCTTGTTTGGGATTTTGATTTTTATGGTGTTTCCTATTTTTTTTCAAGTTATATATGAACCTATAATCATGTAAACATTCTTCCTAAGGAAGTATATTACTTTTTTTAGGTTGGTATCACCACCTATGGTGCTAAGTACCTATCAACCGATGATCCATATTTGGGTTTCTAGGTTATTTTCTCTTCTAAATACATGACTCGATGGTGTGGTCTTCATGACAACCGAAGGTGGTGACCAAGGGTTATTAAAGATGATTTGAACTAATAGTCACACCTTAGGTCAGTGTTAGGCTCTCTTGGAATCTCAATAAGCAATGGTGTGATTCTCTAATGATGTTATCAATCATTGATGACATTAGCTTAATATCTGACGGTGTTAAATGAATATAGTGTTGATCTAACGATCGATGGTGACTTAATGATCACCACTAATGGTGTATCGGGTCATCACCACATATGGTGAGTTTAGGATGTAATTATAGATTCGAATAAACCTTAAACCAATGGTTCCTCGCTTTAATTGATCTAATGGTTAGACCTATACTTCAATTGATAACTTTGAATAATGAATCCAATCCAATGAATGAGATTGGATTCTTCAACATCCAATGGATTATAATGAGTCCCATGATATTATATGTGGGTCCTAGTGATGAGAATTCAATGGTTCAATATCATTAATTTGTTGTTATGCCTTTTCTCTCCTATATAGTTATATTTAATAAATGACCATAATAAGTTGGTGTGTAACATCAATGTGATATAATTTGTTATACCTAACCTTAATGTAATTAAATGATGGTGATTGGTTATAATCAGCCCTTTTGAATGATTAATGTGACAATGTATTACACTCTTCTTGTATCTAAACCACAATGTAGTGCCATTTGAATATCATAGTGCCTTGCCATAATAATAACTATGGACACATAATTGTTGATGATATTTTGAGCCTTGTTTAAGGCATGAAATGATGAGGGTGACCTTGCTATGCATAATGTGATGGTCTTAATGACCTTCATGCATGTTGAGCCCTGATTGAGGTGAAGACCTTTTCATGTTCCAATAAGGGTTGAAACCCTAGAACTTGTGATAAGAAATGGATATCTTGAAATGATATGTTCATAATGTGGTTCATTATAATGTAATGGATGATATCATAAGGTAATGTGATTAAGATCTATACTTAAAATGTTTTATATCTTCTAAAGTTGCAATGCCTATACACTTGATAGAAATGAATTAGGGTTTGTATGTTCATTTGTATGATGAAGCCTTAATTCACCCAATTGGCAATAACTAATCAACTGTAACCCTAATCATTTTGTGCCCTGTACCATAGATCCATCTGAGTGTCAGGACTTTCCAGATGGTGAAATAAGTATTCCTAAGGGAAACTTGGAGTGCATGTTGTTGAGTATGTGGGGTGCTTGTCATCCTGACTCCAAATGTTTAGGAGGATGATTGTGGTCATACCTCGGTAGTAGAACGTCTATGGTCGTGTCTCAGATATGTATATATGATAAGATTTGAGGACAACTGTGTTTGTACCTCAGATGGTAGGGTTTGTATCCCCACATCCTTTCACTGGTGTCGTGACCTATACCAAGGATGGACTAGGCTGTTAGCAGCTTGACCTGTATTGTCATTGTGACGGACTCATACTGACTGAGGACGGAGAAGATCTTAGGAATCCAATTATCCGAGATCTTGTATGGCACTGATTTCAACTTAGTAGTGTTTAGTTGGGACTTGAGTGGTATTCCTATAATACCTCAGGACAACATAATAAAATATGTAATTCAAGTCATGTAGTCTATATCTGTTAGGGTTAAATACATCTCACATCGGTTGAGTAACCCTTGTTTTATCTTTTACATAGTTATTAATGAGTGTAGACTTATGAAATTTGAGTAATTCTACTTGTTGCTAAAGCTTATTTGCTTAATTGCTTTTTTTTGGTCGGCCAAAACTCTTATTTGCTTATTTGCTTAATTGCTTAGTATTATTAAACTATTCAATATGCTCAATTACTTATTAAATACCCTATGTGCCCAGTTTATTTACTGTTAATTAATCTATTGTAGTCAATATGCATTGGAGAGAGTTATATCTCTCGCTAGGACTTGGTCTCACCCGTGGGTTACCACATCCTTTTAGGTAGACGCGGGCAACGAGGTCAAGGTTGTGTTGTGGAAGAGAACCAGCCTGGTGATCAATAATTTCAGAAGGTTGGTTAGTTGTAGATGTTAGTAGTAGAGTCCTAGTGTCTTTCTTGTACTCTTAGGTCCAGGTATGGGATGTGTTTTCTAGATAAGATATTTGTATCAACACAAGATTTTGGAAGTATGCCAGTGTATGTAGATATTTCATGTACATGTAAATGCTTCTTTTATACACAGGAGGTGGCTAAAGGCATTGAGCACAGATGTAAATTCCTGTTATAATATATGAGAATGGAAAAGAAGGACCTTTATGTAAATGTTTCTAAACTTGTTCCTGATGTGATTTTGGTTTTAATTATTCTGCATTTTTTACCTTGTGATTAATGAAGTTGGTCATGTTTTATATTTTGAGTAATCTCATATAGTGTGATGAGGTTTCACAATTTTCTACCATTTGGTAACATCAAGAGGGACTATCCCATGATAGCTATAAGGAATAGGTAGGTCAAAACTCTATTGTAACACCCAAAGACAACTAACCAACTATGTCTTTTGCCATGGTTTTATCATGTGGTTGCCTAGATCCATTAGTAACCTATGAACATGTTAGATTTGTTGATAATTTAGGTATAGTGGATATAACTATGTGGATGTCATATAGCAGACAAGTTTGTGCGGAACTATTAATCATAATGAAAATTTTAAGGGATAGTGTACATACAACCTAAGGCGTATAGAATCTTTACATTGCATGAAAATTTGGGGACAAAATTTCTATTAGGTGGGTACATCATGACATGTAAGTTTTCTCATGTGAAATAAAGCTAAATGAAAACCCAAAGTTACACTTTTGTTTAATTTTCAATTATATAAAATGTTGATTTACTATATTTGATCCTAGTATGCTCAATTTCCTACAGTAGGACCACTGGTACTTTTTATGTTGAATATTTATACTCTTTGTATGGCCCACATGTATAAATATTCAACATTATATCTTATCTTAGATAATTAACGCATAAAAATTAGCCCTAGATGTAAACTAATGACTACTCAAGTTTTATATAGTATTTTACCCTCACATTGATGGCTTATTCTCCATTTCCTTGTATATGATTAGTTCATGAGGTAATATATTAACCATAAACTATAGGTAGCATGATTCCTTATAAGAAATTAACATAGCAACAAGTAACCTAAACCATAATGATGTAAAAGACATATTTCCCTAACTCAAATATAAGAAATTAGTGGTTTTCTGCACTCCCCATATTTAAATAATGTAACCCATTAAACTTCGTGAGGTTTAGATATTTCTAAATATTTCAAATAATATTAATAAAAAAGGAGAAGATTTATTAATATACAGGTTTCCTAAAAGTAACCAATTAAAATTATTCATTATTTACATTTTTTTTACATATGTTACTAGGTCACAAACTCCCTACATGAGTGTTAGTCTTGACGACAAAATAGTGAGTTGTCGCTCACTCCTTAACTCTATACATTTCTATTAGAAATAAATACTCTCATGATATAATGACTCTCTTATACTCCTTACAATCTTATGATCTTGGTAATCCCAGTTTGACCTAGTTTTCATTCACTCAAAGTCTGTAGCTAACCCTAACATTTTTAGTAACCTTGTTTAGGTTTTTAAAACCCAATCATACCATCTCCCCGCATGAAGCATATTTGATAACCCTTGTAAATCTTAGTGAGGTCTCTAGAATTTGTTCCCACTCATCCTTCTTGGTTCCTTCCCTGTGGTGGGAAGTCCTCAAACCCACCTTTTATGCAGCGTACTAGAGGTCCCGTAGGAGGGTCGCAGCCTCAATATTGCCCTTTGAAGTATTAGTTCTCTTATAAAAGTCATATTCTTTCTATCTAGAAATTTAATACCACCCTATAAGGGGAAGCTTTCTTATTCTCCTCTGGTGAATTCTTCTATTTTTTTCTAAAACAAATTGTTGTATCCAACTACTGTTCATATGTTGATTCAATAGCTCTGACTATAACTTATAATGAATGATGCAAACCATGATGACACTTTAGTTTCTCAAAATTTTTGCTTTTCATGGAGTTTGCAACTTTCTCTCTTTGGACAATTGGGAGGAATGAGGTTCTTAGGCCTCCGACCACCTCAGTACATGTGCTTTACCTCTCTGAGTTCAAAATAACTAGGAAAAGTCATCCATGTCGTCTCCTTGCTACAATACCTATCAAATTCCTAATTTTGATTGAATACTTGGAGCATTTAAATTTTAGTCGTGGCATTATGTTGATCAAGAATGCATAGGGTAATTTACCCTCATTACCCTTGCCACACTTTCCTATTGATCAAATAGATGAGGGATACAACAGTCTTGTTAGTATTCTCATATTTGTATCATTTTGCTCCTACATAGGAGGTTCCCAACTAAACGGCCAGTTCTGATAGGGCCACATCAATGCACCTGGGGCACACTGAGAGGCTTTGGCTTGTTTGATTATATTGAAAATGGTGTATCTCTTATCTGATTGGTCAAACTTCCTAAATTCATATTAAATTGATACATTTTCATGGTTTTATTTTGCAAATACTTGTTGGAAAGGCCTCATCACATGGTACTTAACTACCTTAGTTACAAGCCTTGATTTAGACCCTAAATCACATGTTTGATAAAAACCTTAAATTCTAATATTAGATCATGATCGTTAGTAGATGAGATGTATTACAAAAAATATCACTGTTTAGGAATCAAGAACTCATTAGTAAAATCCCTCATCAGGTATGGTGAGTGGTCTTGCACACTGAGTATATATTTGGGATTTAAGGACACTAAGTTCATTTTATATATGTAATCATGTTTCTCAACTTTGAAATGAAATTATGTTGTGTTATCCTTTAATATGATAATAAGGATAGTTATGTTTATGAAGTTCTCTGAG
Organism: Alisma plantago-aquatica; assembly: GCA_963693085.1. NCBI lineage: Eukaryota > Viridiplantae > Streptophyta > Magnoliopsida > Alismatales > Alismataceae > Alisma > Alisma plantago-aquatica. The sequence continues at coordinate 881,119,326 of OY856409.1, forward strand.
TTTTATTGTTCTCATTCATTGAAACTCTTAGATGAAGTGGTATGCTCTACATCCATGTAAATCAATTGGGATTATGAAATTAACTATATAAGGGTTTAAGATCCGTATTAGTGTCTACATAGCCATCTCATCGTGTATATGAGCACTTTTATGAAAGTTATCTTCAATAATAATTATTAACTAAAGTCATGTTAATTAAGTGGTTCTAGAAAGTTAATGGTCACTTTGGTGAAATGAGCTCTTGTGAGTGATGTGAACCTGGATGCATAATCATGTAGAGATATCATTTTAAACTCAATAATTGCAAGAAATAAGGTCATGGTAATGAAAAAGACTTATGAAGCAACATTTAATGTTTATTTGAAGTCCCATACAATTTATATGTTATTTTCACTATATCTACTCAATGTCAATCACATTATTTTTCATTGATTTACATGGTTGTGGATGAGATGTCTATAGGTAGAGAGTGTAAGTAGGATTGAAGCTTAAGGCACAGGTCAAGGACTTCAGTGATGAGTAAAGAGTACCTTAGTGGGGTGTCTTATCCAAGCTACTTATTTATGCTTTATATTTATTTCCATGACGTTTAGGTTTTGGAACTTTTTCTCAAGGTGTGTCTTAGCTTTCTATTATATTGAACACATGAGAAATAGACTATATTTTTTGTTCCCATGTGGTTTGCTTCTAGTTGTTTTTTTTAATGATATTCAAGTGATGGGATGCCCCCTACTGCATGAGTTTGGTGTTTATTCCTTCACTTATGTGCATATGTAAAATTGAGTGTTATACACACCATCTAGTACATAGATTTATTCATGCCTCTTTTATCTTATTATTCTTATAGCATAAGAAATGTATCATGTCATGATTGATTTAGCTAATCTAAAACTACTAGAACCATAAGTTTACTCCTACGCTTCATGTGAACAATACCAAAAATACACTAATAAATTTTCAAGTGCATATTGACTATTCAAACATTTTATATTTAAAATAATAATCTAAGAAGTCGAGTGAGGTGTTGGTATCTGACTAGAAGCTAGTGTTTGTATAATGTGTTAGCTCTCACCAGACATCTTTTTGATCTCCTATTATATATAAAAGTTAATACAAGTTGTCTTCAATGGAAATACATACCTTAGTTGTGCCAACTGACTCACTCTTATCATTGTTTTGCCCACAATGATGACTTTGTACTTTATCAAAGGCACCCTCATCCCTTCCTAAATGTGTGGAGATAACTCCTAACAAATTATGGAAAACGTTTATTTGGGGACACTCTTTGAATAGAAGAGACAACATTGTGTCAATTAGACCACCCTTTATTGTCCAAAACATATAGGTGGTTGGGGAATCATTAGCACACATCTTCATTGACATGCATATTCAGTGAATTATTAATCTATTTTGTATAAAAAACAATTTCCATGTGGTCTATCATTTTCATCAACAAATGCTACTAGAACAAACCACCTTTGTCAAAAATTAACCACCTCGAATGCTTAGACTTGTGTCTCTATTTTCTTAAGGATAGCTACATTATAGAAAATACTCCATTAAGGTCCCCAACTCATAGGATGTGCTTCATTTTGAGCAAACTCCCAGTACCTCTATTGGCATTTCTTTCAAGTAAAATCACAACACACCAATCCCTAATAATATCAACTATATTGAGGTTGACCACACTCATGAAATTTAAACATTTAATCGAGAAAAATAAACTTAAAAGGCTTCTCTCTAATTTAGGATTACATGGTGGCATCCCCTCTTTAGACCTAGTCCTTTCTCACTCACTCAATCATCTGATGGTCTCTTCATATTGGGATGATCACTATGTTATTTCTAAGGCTTACAATTTATTCATCAACGTAGGTCAATCCTTATTTTATGATATTTTTTTTGAAGAATTTGATGTCCATAAAAATCCACATTCTGCTTTGACTCATTAGTCACAACATATTACTTATGAGATTTCTCTGGCATAAAAGGGGTCATCTTGTCCCTTTTATATTTCTCCTCTATTACAATAATATCTATAATGTGGTCACAAACATTTTCAATGCCCCTACATTTCATCCATATGGAAACATTTCTATAATGGTCACTTACTTCCTACTCTTCACGGGTGAGGCATGATCTGCCTTGAAGCTCAAATGTCATTTGAATACCTCCACTATCTCTTCATGTTAGGACTGTCGAGGACTAGTGAGGAATCTCTCTTCTATTGCGACTGTAAACGATGATCCCAAGGATGCCGCCAAGGCTTGAGACATGGTCGCTTCACATCCAAACTGGTCATGACTGTGTTGTTTGTCGTCCCTAATGGTTCAAATCACACTATATCTATCGCATCATGTAGTGAGTTGTATCAAGCGGATCCCACCTAATTTTGCAGGAGTTTCACCAAAGGTTAATGCTAGTTGGACACCATCTTAGAACCTAAAATAAAATCCCAAACAATCTCCACCACATGTCACAAGATATAATAATATTTTATTTATTATACTTTGTAACGTGTGGTGGAGATTGTTTAGAATTTCGTTTTGAGTTCCAATACGAGTGTGCATAGCAAACTTCTTCACCAAACTCCTTAATTTCCTAAGTGTACTATATGTAGGCTGTCTAATGGGACCCACTCCGAAATCTTGGGAGTCCCACTCAGTTTATCGTTAACTTCTGCTCCACCACATGCATTGGGCCACCCATGGTGACTTCTTTTGCATGCGTATGTTTCACCATACCACTTTTCTCTCTAAATTTAATGATTTAAATAATATAATCGCTGGTTTTGTTAAACAAAAAAGTCCGCCAACATTCTTTTCCCTACTTGGAAATGTAGGTCCTTTTATTCTTGAGCCAAGCTGAGGCATACATATCGGTGTGGACTGGAATGAATGAGACAGGTGGAATTTCTTACCTAAAATGTAAATCATGAAACTATGATTTTGGTCAAACACATATAATCGAAACCATATTCTTATTTAAAAATCACAACATGCATGTAATGTAATATAATAGCATTTTATTCAAACTACTCAAGTTTAAGTTCGATGATTTGATATTTTGGCATGCAAACATAGCCAACTTGGTAAGATCTGTTTCGATACGCGGCATGCAAAGAATCTCCGGAAAGACCATGTACTTGGAACTTTGGAACTTTGCTCCCGAAGGAAAATGATATCCACACCACTCTCTCCTGACGAACATCTAGACGACTAGTCCGTTAATCCGTTAGTAAACACTTGTCGCACGGAGTCCGAAAAAAGTGGCTGATCAGAAACAGGGGAAGAGGGAGCACGTTGCCCAAAGCGATAGAGAAAATTGTTGTAAGAGAGAGAAAAAGAGAGAACACGTTTTCGGTAATAACTTTTGAATCGTAAAGAAATTTTTGACGAAATAAATACCGTTGCACTCCTTATAAAATATGCGTTAAAATGAGATCAAATTTGACATAGTTTAAAAATATAAATTATACAATATAAAAAAGGAGAGATAATTTGATTGTTAAAAGTCAAAAAGGAGGAGAGAAAATTTATTCCGCTTATAAATCTCAAACTGTAATGAATTTTATAATGAAATAAAAAATATTAGAATACTAATAAAAATACTTTAATATACGACTAATGTTGACATATTTTATATTATTATGTTATCCATATTATTTTATGTTATTATTTTATTCATATTATTTTATATTATTATATTATCCATACTTTAAAATTTTTATGTATTATGTTAATCATGTTATACTAGAAATTTATTTAGCTTATGTCTCAAATTACAATGAATTTTTTAATGAATAAAAAGTCATCGTACTAACAAAAAATACTTTAAAATAATATAATGTTGACATATTTTCATAATGATTTTTTTTTACAAAATAAACATAACGCATGAGACATAATATTATAACATATTATAACATGGGAGTAGTTCATATTACAATGTTACTACATATGTTGTAACATGTGTTACTACATATGAGATAATATGTTATGACATTGTTATAACGCGTGTTATAAAATATAAGATAACATGTTAACATGTTATGACATTGTTATAACAAGTGTTATAAAATATAAGATAGCATGTTATAACGTACTTTTTCATGTTACAATGTTACAACATATGTTGTAACATGTGTTACCACATATGAGATAACATGTTATGCCATTGTTATAACGTGTGTTATAAAATATAAGATAACACGTTAACATGTTATGACATTGTTATAACAAGTGTTATAAAATATAAGATAACATGTTATAACATATTTTTCATATTATACCATGTTAACATAAAAAATTAAAAGTATGGAAAATATGATAACATAAATAATATGGATGTAATGATAACATAAAATAATATGGAAAACATAATAACATACTTTTCATGTTATACATGTTGTAACATGTGTTATGAAATAATATGGATAACATAATAACATAAAAAAATTAAAAGTATGGAAAATATGATGACATAAAATATTATGGATGTAATAATAACATAAAATAATATAGATAATACAATAATGTAAAATAATATGAAAATCATAATAGCATAAAATATATCAACATTAGTCTTATATTAAAGTTTTTTTTATTAGTATTCTATTATTTTTTTTCATTACAAAATTCATTACGATTTGAGAGTTATAAGCATAATAATTTTTTCTCTCCTCCTTTTTGACTTTTTACAAACAAATTATATGTCATTTTTTTATATTATATAATTTATATTTTTAAAATTTGTCAAACTTGGTCTCATTTTAATGCAAAATTTATAAGGAATGCAACAATATTTATTTCATTAAAAAAACTTCTTACAGTTCAAAGTTATTAATAAATACAACTTTATTTTCTCTCTCTCCTACACCCTCTCTCTACCCACTCTCCTCTCCCCCACCATCTAGCAAAGCTCTTCGCAAAATGAGATTTGTTATCTTGAACAGTTATCTAGTCAGAAAGATCCGCTCCTGTCTAAGTTGTTATCATTCAGCTTTGCCGTCGGCTACAAGGGGCTTATCCATAAGGGAAATTATTCGTAGCACACCAGTTCCACCAACAATCACACCCTAGCCTCGGGAATACGCGTCCAGTCATTTTTCGCACCGTGCGACTCATTTTTCGCACTGTGTGACACAGACCACGAGAGTGTGAAGAGATAGTGAGCATGTTGTTCATGCATCATAATTGCATATCTCTTTAACCAATTTCTTTTTCTATTCTCAATAAAGCACTTTGCATGCATGCATGCACTGTAATAAAGCAGTCACACTCTAATAACTTGATAAAATATTTGCATGCATGCAGTGCACTTTTAAAGTTGCCACACTCTATTTGCTTTCAATTCTTACTCATCTTACAAACAAAATAATAGATTTAAAATTCATTTTTTCACATTCTCACCCCTTCTTAGCAGGTTGTAATGACTGATTCGACTAAGTATATATTTATACATATGTTATGGCTAAGTGTAAAATAAATACTGAAATATATTCAATGTAGTGTCAAAAGTCTTCAACGAATATACGTAAATATAAAATAAACAGTGTGTGCAATCATATATTCACATTTAATTGCAAATTTAAATACAATATCTGTCAACAATCATTGCACTATCAAAATGTATCCGCAACAATACTAAATATTATTCGGGACAATGCTTACAATCATGAGAATCACATGAAATATAATACAAGCCACAATAGTCATTTATTATTTTTTCAAAATTTACACATTATGATGTATGACCCGACTAAAATTACATTTTTAAAATTTTTATAATAAATAATAAAGTCAGTATTAAAATGTATCCAATACAATACTAAATATATGAGGACGGTATACCAAAAGTGCGACACGAACATCAAGGCAAGAAATGTTCTATTGCGGTTGCATGGTTGCATGTATGCGGTTGCATGGTTGCTGCAGTAAAAACAATATGATTGCATGCATGCAACAAAGATAATAAAAATATTAAACCATTTATCATCCAACCATTTGCATTTATTCCCTTTCTATAGATATTTCAGATTTTTTTGTTTTCCCTCCACTTGCATTTAAATTCAAATTTAAATACAATACCGGTCAACAATCATTACACTACCAAAATATATCCGCAACAATACTAAATATTATTCATGACAATGCTTACAATCGTGAGAATCACATGAAATATAATATAAGCCATAATAGTAATTTATTATTTTTTCAAAATTTATACATTATGATATATGACTCGACTAAAATCACATTTTTTTAAATTTTATAATAAATAAAAAAGTAAGTACTAAAATGTATCTAGTACAATGCTAAATATACGAGGAAGGTATACCAAAAGATATATAGCACAATGCGACACGAACATCAAGGCGAGAAATCTGCTATTGCGGCTGCATAGTTGCATGCATGCAGTTGTTGCAGTAAAGACAATATGGTTGCATGCATGCAATAAAGACTATAATGATATTCAACCACCCACCATCCAACCATTTGTATTTATTCCCTTTCTACTTATATTTTAGATTTTTTTTGTTTTCCCTCCACTTGCATTTAAATTCAAATTTTATTTTTCATTTCCCCTCCACTTGTATGCGACATTATCACATTTTGCTGCAAATATAATACAATATTAATTGGTCGTCATTGCACTACCAAAAATATTCTGAATTAGACCAAAAATAAATTTGTACAATACTTACGATCAGGAGAATTTTGTGATCAGAAAAATATAATACGAATCACAACAACCATTTATAATTATTTTTAAAATTTTATATTTGTATGCATAACTCTGTTTTATTGCATATGACACATAAATAACACATTTTCCATTTGGAATAAAATAATAAATGTCATAGTACCACAATTTCTTCTATGAAGGTCTAATTTTTGTACATTACAATACCAAACTTAGGACCAACAACTCAAATAAAAAAATGACAGCACCGAAGAATCAATCTCCTTGGCCCTGATCTTCCTCCTCGTTGTGAAGGCGTGGTGGCATCATGGACGTTGGTGTACCGACAGAGTATGCACGGGTGCGTCGACTGTCGGTACACGTAAGGTGGCGGTGTGGGCGCGCGTGCGGCGATACAGAGGCATCAAAAGCATGAGAACAATAGGAAAGTAGGTTCTGTGAACTCGTCTGCTTGGGCTCGACAACGTGGGACGACTAGGTGTGGATTTGGCCTAAGCATGACGATGGGCATGGTGGCGCGGCTGGTAGGACACATCTTCAGCCTAGGCACTACGGCAGACGCGGAACAACTTGGGCATGAGCGTGACTTCATCCTGGACGCGATGATTGACGAGAGCAACCTGAGCTTGGTGGCATGTTGGGTGTGGCTTCCACCTAGACATGGCGGCGAATGGGGACCGACGGCTTCTTGGTCGCCGGAAGTGCGGCAGCAGGTCGTGCTTGTTCAAGGATGTGGCTAGAGAGGATCACGTTAAAAAGAGGAAGATAGTGGGGGTGAGTTGATTTTTATAATGGTTGTCTGTTCGACTTCTAGCACTGTTCTAATTCGAAACTAGCACTGTGCGGACAGATCATCGGTAATATGCGAGAAATAAATAACACATGTCTGGTGGCTGCTTGTGGCATGGTTCCGAAACTGGAGTGTGAAAGTTGGTGTGGCTGGTGTGGTGTATATCAGTGCTCAATCCATAATAAAGAGTAATTCTAGTTGTAACATGCTACCCACCCGGCCACCCACCCGGCTGGGTCTGCTGCAAAGTCCAACGTGGACCAGTTTTATTTAATTTTAAATAGGAGGGAAGTAGAAACAAAGTAAAAACTTGTATTGATCATACCTTTCAAGCCACAATGAATTTTTCAATGAAATAAAAAACACTGGATTCGTAATAAGAAATATTTTTCAATAAGACCAATGTTGACATATTTTGAAAAAATAATAATGCTAGAAAAGAATGATGAGAGAAGTAGAAGAGAGAGAAAATGTTTTTGTCCATAACTTTCACTCTAGAGCATATTTTTTAATGAAATAAATTGCATTAGAATCCTTGTAAAAAATACTTTCCAACAAGACTAGTGTTGACATACTTTAAAATAATGATAATATGACAGAAATATAGTATCCATATTTTAGGATACCATACACATGCTTTGAGTATAGACGTACATTACTTGTGAGTATAGTACATCACATTCGTGTTTCTCCCAAATCATATACAATATTTACTTGTTCATCTATGAATTCGATTGACTAACATTAGCAATGAGTTTAGTACTATACTTTTGAATGAATAAGATCAAGGATTAGTTGTTCTTAAACATAGGTGAAAGTATTGTAGTTTAGTAAATGTGTATGTTTTTAATGAAATGTGAATTAGTTTATATAGGTACAGTATGTGGTTATTGACAATCTTTTATACATGATATGTCTCGTACTGTACCAACAAGATCATCAAATCATGTGTTGTTGTTATGTCTCGTACGGTACCTCTAGTACTGTACGTCTAGTACAATACTTTGCATTACAAAATGTGAATGTTAGTACAATACTTCTTGTACCAACACGATCATTAAATCATGTATTGTTCTTATGTCTCGTACGGTACCTCTAGTACTATACGTTTGTATTATATTTTATATTACAAAATGTGACTGTTAGTAGTACTTCTAGTAACAACAAGATCATCAAATCATGTATTATTGGTTTGTCTCGTACAGTACCTCTAGTATTGTACGTCTAGTACTATACTTTGTATTATAAAATGTGGCTGTTAGTATTGTACTTCTAGTAACAACAAGATTATCAAATCATGTATTGTTGGTATGTCTCGTACAGTACCTCTAGTATTGTACGTCTAGTACTATATTTTGTATTACAAAATGTGGTTGTTAGTATTGTACTTTTTTGTACGAACAAGATCATCAAATCATTAATGTATGTCTCGTACAGTGCCTCTAGTACTGTACGTCTAGTACTATACTTTGTATTACAAAATGTGGTTGTTAGTACTGTGCTTCTTGTACCAACAAGATCATCAAATTATGTATTGTATGTCTCGTACAATACCTCTAGTACTGTACGTCTAGTATCATACTTTGTATTACAAAATATGGTTGTTAATACTGTACTTCTTATACCAACAGGATCATAAAATTATGTATTGTTGTTGTGTCTCGTACAATACCTCTAATATTATACGTCAAATACTATACTTTGTATTACAAAATGTGGTCGTTAGTAATGTACTTCTAGTAACAACAAGATCATCAAATTATGTATTGTTGTTATGTCTCGTACGGTACCTTGAGTATCCTTATTTATGATTATTGTCAAACGTTACATTTTAAATGTATGCAAAAATTAATATGAATGATAACATGTACAATATTTATGTATGTATGACATAATATGGAATATGAAGAAATAAAGAGGCAATAAGTACTGTACCTAAATGGTCAATCTTAGTACAGTATCCAAAAGTGTATTGTACTTTTGTATACTTCTTTCCTCTTTTAATATACTTCTAATATTATTTTTTCTAAAGTATGTCAACATTGGTCTTGATAGAAAGTATTTTTCATTACGAATCTGTTGTTTTTTATTTCAAAAAAAAATTCATTTAGAATTGAAAGTTACGAGCAAAACCGGTTTCTCTCTCTTCTTTTTATTCTTTTTTTAACTTTCAAATAACTTTTTGCCATATCAGCAGTGTCTCATTTCCAACTACCGAGTAGACTCCCGGGGATGTGGAGGGGTATGTGTAGCGTTACTGCACGACAGATGTGGGGTTGGCCCGCGTCATCGACTCAAACTATCTCGAGGGCTTGGTTTGGTGAAATTTCTGTAAGAGTAAACATGCCGTGTCATTGTGCGTGCACTTACCATTGGCGGACCCATTCGCCGGTGCCCTTATCTATACTACTATAAAAAGAGCGAATGTTTTCTACAAATTACAATTGTGCCACCAACCAATCAGACTGTAGTATTTTCAAAATGGTGCATTCTCGTGAACCCTCTCTCCTCACAGGATTTTTCAACCATTTTTTCTTAGCGAAAATACCATATGTTACCCTGGTCATCCAACAAACCGTCAATTCTTCGGCCACTTTCACCATGTCCTTATTTTCCTAACCACACTCCAGTACGTGCAGTCACTACCACCATCTCTTTAGCATCCTAACCACACTCCAGTACGTACAGCAACTACCACCATCTCTTTAACATCCTAACTACACTCCATACGTGCACTCTCATTCTCCACTACGCAGAAGAACAACCGCTCAGCATGACGGGAAAATGCTAAAAATGGCTGGCGCAGTTATACGTAACTCTTCACTGCCTTCACCATCGACATCTTAGAAAAGCCATTTTGTAACTATTTCTCATTATGGACAACACAAAGGACGCTGGTGCCTATGATTTCCTCACTTAGCGAGAGTCAACAACTACAAATCAACAAAGATGAGAGAAACGTTGCACCGACATAGAGCTGAAGAAAGGAGATCAAGGAAAGGCTTGATGAAAAAAGGTACACGTCCTAGACGAGGAACTCGTACTTCATAGTTTCACATCAACAACCACCAGATTGCTCATAATTAAGCTTGACGAAACCTTTGTTAGGACCTATTAGAGAAGCAAAGATGTACGTATACCCCTTGTCAAGGTGAAGTAGAAGAGTGAAGAATAGGCACCATATCTGTAACAGAATATGTGTCGACTATTTTTCTGTATTGTATGCTTATGGTATTTATGACAATGGTGGGCAATGTGAAACAGGACGTGGGCTACAATCAGCTAAAACCTGTAGCAACTAAGGAGATGGATTATTGCTAAAAGGTAACTCTGATAACTTGTGATAACTGTGATTTTTTTCACCTTTAACACGGTTTGTTTTCTAGATGTTTCCCTTGACACCCCTCTATCAAGGTTTACCTTTTTCTAAGTATGCTTGGACAAAAGTTTGGGTAGTTTGGTAGCGGTGATATGTTTTTCTATGTATCAATGATAGAGTAATTTCAATTTGAGAGACTGTGATATATTATCAAGGAAAGGTCATAAATTATCCACGACTGTTGGAAAATGAATTGCTCACTATATTTTCTGACCAAGATAACTTCACTTTCCTTATATGTTCATATTTTTCCTCCATTCTTTTACCTCTATCTGAACTCTTCCCTCAAGTATCAGTCCTCCGCCCAATGACTATATGATCAATGATATCTAACCTTATTTCTCTCATTTTTCTTTTACCCATTAAATGATTGATGTTTACGGTTATCAATGAAACTATAACTAATTATCCTATTTAAAAAATTTTGGTGTTTATTTTAAAACCAAGAATTTAGATGTACGGATTATGGTGTTATATCAATTCCTAAAGACATGAATGCATGGTTTGGCTGCTACTTTACAAATTTCTCATATCAGATGTTATAGTATTTCCCATTCTAAGTTTAGTACTAACTATCTGTCTATCAGCAGTGTTGTCGGGGCTTTTCATCAGACGTGGAGCAATTCTGAAATAGAAAATAAGGGAAATATCATTCACCCGTCAGTGAAAATGCACAAAGTGACATTGCACATATTGACATGAAGAAGGCTAAGATATTGGATTCCGATTTCAAAAGGTTCTCTTCCTTTTTACACATTGGTATAACTTGCATGATTTCTCTCTCTACTCTAAAAAATGGCAAGAACAAGAAGATAAAAAATATTTTGCTTGAGCATAGGCTCGAATTATGTGTTCAGTTCATTTCGGCTAACATGTGGTGATGTTTATCAGAAAACGATACAAGAAAGAAGGGAGTAAGACTGCTATGTGGTTGATTCCAGGAGGAATCATGGCATGTCTATAGCACTATAAAAAAGAGTTACTATTAAGAATTACAGAAATATTAATCCTTTTTTCTTGAATTTCTCAATCAATCTCCATTTTCAGAATCCTGCAATTTTCTTGTCTCTGTCTCTTCCGACAATTTTCCAATCCTTTTTTCTCTTTTATTGACAGAAAATGGTATATCTAATTTTATAGCCTCTCTATCATTATCATATCGGTGTCTAATCCACGACCTATGTCTCCATTATCTTCATGCCAAAGTAAAGCACGGACTTGCTCTCATAGAATCCCACTAACTACTCCTATTACTACGATACACTCGTGTTTTTTGGAAGTAAAAAACAAATGCCCTTCCACGATAAACGACCGTCGCATATGTTCGTGTTCCACTCCCTCTTATCCCTTTACTCTTTGCGTCCTACTGTTCCATATACACGCTTTAATTTCCTGATTGGTGCCAATTTTACAGGTGTTAAACCACTCCTTAACAAACAGCTATCAGAAAGTGAAGTGGAAGACATTGAAGATTGTATTTGTTGGGGTTTTGATCACGATCATTATATTGGATCCTATACAAAACGCCATCTTCAATGGTGTTGACTACAATAACGTTTCTGTCAATTTAACATCATATACACCCTTCTCTCTCTTTTCTTTTTCCAATTACTCCACGTCTTCCTTTTCTTCCTCCCACGAACTAATGACAACTTCCTTTCTCTCCCCACCACCACGCACTAATGACAACTTCCTTTTCTCTCCCCACCACCATCGTCAATACTCTTTCCTCCCTCTTGTTTTACAACCTTCTTCTTGTTCACCCTCTTCCTCAGATCTATCCCCTAGATTTGTGGCACAAGGAATGTCTACACTCAAAAATATAGGATGAAAATTTGTTGATCTATATATAATGTGGTCCCTCTCTCTCGCTCTTTCTCTCTCTCTCAAACTGCAATAACAGGGAAGTGAATAGGAAGATTATATGACTATTGGGTTACACTTATCATCCTTGTTTGGGGTTCTTAAAGTGCTCCGTTTCGAATAGTAATAACAATGGCATCATTAACGTTAACATCACGGATAGATTTCATCAGAGTAAATGGTGACCAATCAAACACATTAGGCAAATAGCAATAGCAGATTATAAACATATATTGTTGTAAATGTTATTATTGGTAACCCAATTTTTTTAATTTTATTTTTAGAACCCTTTGATTCAATGCTCAAATATATATATACACACACACACATACATACACACACACACACACACACACACACACATATATATATATAATTTAAATCCTTTTAAAATATATAAAAAATAACTTTCTATAATCCTTATATTTGAGTTGCTTTTAATTTAAATCCTTCAACTATCATCCCAAATTGCACATTGGCAGACTCAATAGATGCGTCATCATTTTTTTATTATTTTGGGACTGAACATGATTTCCCTAATGAATCATTTTTTTGTTTTTTCAGCTTTAAATCCACGTTTTGTAACTAATAATAACTATTCTCAATTACATATTGTTATTTAGCATGAAAGAATATTATTCCTCCCGAATGACATTAGACTAAATACTGAGAGTTTCCTCAAGTATAGCTACCATTACTTTAATCATGTACCTCATGCATTACTGCTACCATGATTAAGAAAGTATGTAGAAAGCCACTACACTTTTCAGGTCTGCGTTTGATGGAATATATTAAAATATTGGGCCTTATCATAATTTTGTTTCTAGACTATCTTCTCATACTAATTCTACTGTAAATTCATATATTATGTTGATTTTACCATATTAAATATCAAGTTACCTCATTTATTTTTTATTTTACATTTTTATGTTACATAATTTTTCTATGCTAATTCATACAAATTCCATCCTTAATATGTTAGCTTCCTCTAAAAGGTAAAATTTGAGAATCAAAAAAGTTTTTTTTTACAGAAATGAGTTAAATCGTTTTCAGGTTCAACACAAAGGCTACAAGAAGGTATCCACGTTTTAATCCCTTTCTTGCCTTTCAGTCACACATCTCATGATGTAACATTATTGAGTCAACAAAGGAGTCAACCCATACAACCATTTCAAAAGAATATAATACGTGGGAGCAAGGACGTAGTTAACTCTTTCAAGCCCTTTGCCCATCAAGGCATTTCCAAAATTAAATTGTAAAACTAATAAGCAATATATTATGCTTGTAATATTATTTATCTTTCTCCATTTTCAGATGACGAACTCATGATCTTCTTTAAGATGTTGCACATTATCTTATGTTCTCCTATTGTGAAATCTCTTGTAAGTTTATGATTAGTGGTCACATTATCTTTTTCGGTTGCAAATAGCAATCATTGAGATGCATTCTAAAATCTGACTCATGCTGTAAAATTATGTATGCAATCCGCTTATAGACGTTAATGAGTGATTGCATCCATCTCTTTTGGAATATGGCAATCTATTTAAGATTGACTTGTGATATTTGTGAACCATCAATGTATGGAAAATATTTACGATTGACTTGTGATATTTGTGAACCATCAATGTATGGAAAATATTTACCCAATTCACATGCTGGAAATTCAAATTTAATACGCAATCTTGTGCTTGAGGACATTGAAAGCAAAAGGTACAGTATTTTTAGATTATACATGTTGACTTGGAAGACTTTTGGGTAGAATATAACTACTATCATAAAAATTTAACAGTGTGTTGGCTAAGGGGCTGAATTAGTCAATTATCACCAATATCTAATTGAAATACTTTTATGAATATCCGAACTGTTTTGCATTATTGATAGGAATTGTTAGGGTTTATTGACATCTAAAAAAATATGTTTAAAAATACATTGTTCTACATTTGCAATAGTAGTTTCACAATTGATTTTTTGTTACTAAATATTCAACTTGAATGATTGTTCTCATTTTTCCTTGAATGAATTTTCTAACATCCATTTTAATTAATGAGTATGTTTATTATTATTCTAAATGTACTTGTAGAGAATATATAACTTACCAACCACGATTTCCTTTTCATCATTGTGTAGTTATTAGACGTTAGATATATAACCTACCACCTACGATCTCTTTTTCATCATTTGTGTTGTTAGTCAATGTCACGTAGTTGCAATCTACAATAGGATTATAATAAAACATGTTTGTGTTTGGTTATGAGGCATTTTTTGTTCTACATAAGCAAAATGGTTATGTATAGGCGAGTGCTACAACACTTCATTACACATTTATGCATGTGGGTAATTAAAACTTGATACATTAAAAATGATATATGACTGAATTTGGAAGTAAAACTATCTAAACACGCTACAGACATTTTGTTTGTCAACGTTTCCAAGTGTATATGTATGCTAGACTGAAGTTTAATATTGAGTTAATATTTCACTTCTATGAGAAACTACTGGAATGATGTCTTGCTTACCATTTATTGTTTTAATACTTGAGTAGTAAATTTTCATATCTAACATATAAGGCAAATACCTTTTTGCACTTAAATTTGTAACAAAAATATAAATAATAAACTATTCTGAAAATTTCTTTCTTTAAATCTTCAAAACATTCTTTATAAAATATTAAAGAAATCTTTCATTTACCTTACATCAATTTTTGATCTAATAAAATACCAGCTAAAATAAGCTTAGAAATGTGAATGGCACATGTTAAAATTTTATCAACACAAATTATCAAAATATGATGTTTACGTGCATGTGCACGTGTTGGTTTACTAGTCTCTTTCAAAACATCCCAATCCTCATACCGCTGCACCCTCGTTGGGTTGTATACCTACTTGCAAGTGGGCTTAAGCTGTAATACAAGTTGTTCCGTGCCAGCTAGTCGAGGACAATGCTTAAGTAGACCAGATATTAATTAATCTCTGGACGAAAACAGCAGGTAAAAAGCAAGACGTTACACGCCGTTGCTAAAACCCCGCGGCACACTAATACCCTGTCAACTTGTGCGTTTAGATAAAAGAAGATGGCCTCCTTGTGTTTCTTCCTTATTAACTCTGATACGAGAAGCTTTCATTAGAATACTTATTAGGTTATGTGAACGTCATGATCTTCATACTTGGTACCAAACTTCCTCGAGATGTTTGGTACTTCCCACACTATCACACGGGCCATCGGTCTAAGGGAAACTCCAAGAGTACAAACTTCATTTTCCAATATCGTCTTGTAGACCTGAAACTTTATTGTACAAAATGGCATTGTAGACCAAAATTTTACTATCCGAAATCGCCTTATAGACTACTTAGAATGAGTATGTGATATTGTACTTCATGCTGGTTGATTAAGGTATAAACCTCTCATCACGTTTAATCTCATATCGATCACTTTGGAAGCCAAGGGGGATCATTTGGGGGCATAGGAATTTGAAAGTTAAACGGATACACGTGTACATGCCGCAAGCCCATGCAGACTAATTTCACTCTAAATTTGTACATTTTCCCTTGTGTTTATTAGCGATTTGGTTGGTATCGACTCAAGCATATTGTTTGCATCATGGACCTACAAACTAACACAAGCCAATATATTGGACTTTATTTTAACTAATGCACTTCCTAGCAATGTTCTCAGCATATCACACATCCTAACTCTACTCTAAGACAAGCAAACTTAATCATTATCTTTGTAGTGATATGCTTCTGAAAAGGATGTGCACCTTGTTGACTTAGTAATCAAATTCATTCTTAATCAGACCTACGGATGTTAGAATCTTCTTCTATTACGTTCTTGATGCCGTGACAATTCATTATCCAGCTTCATACTCTCTTTTTAATCCAGATCAAGTCCGGAATGACCCATATATATATGAGTTCCCATATGTGACTAACAACGAAGGAGTGGCTCATCTCACCTCAATGTAGATAGCACTTCCCACATGTAAAACTCACACGACTCAAGACTGTCACATATCCATATATATAAGGACATATCTACTGGAGAGGATCTAGCTCTGTTAACATTTATATCACTCGACCGCAAGCTCAAGGCTCTTGCAGAATTTAAAAAATGATTATTGACTCATAAACAAATAAAAGCATGTTGCACACTTTGTCCTCACTGATGCACAATCTGGTAAAACCTCCACGTGGGAACAAACTGAGTACGGCCACTTGTCAAGTATGCTTAACCATGTAGTCATAATTGATGAAAATTTGAAAAGTATGTGCGTCTTGTTGACATAGATGTTATAATCATTTATATTAGGACCACTGTTATCTAATGCATTGATATCCCAAGATGTTACACATGTACTATTACTTATTCTCCATGAGTGTAGCCACCAACACACATGACCTTCTTATGCAGTTGAGTACATTTGTCACCATCCCCAATTATATCACTAACTTTAAGATGTCTCCTTAGTGTCATGGTCAAAATCTAGCATGCTCATATTCTTAGAACCTAAAGATGACGAACATATGAAGAGATATTCTAATTTGGGAGCCAATGGATGGACCATGCCCTTCTATTTTGTTGGATTTACTCATAGGAAACATATCAAATATTAATACTGAGGTATAAATGTATATGTTGTCACGTATGTGCGTGAGTCAGAATATTTCATTCTTGATGATTCTTCTTGCTTATTACTTCAGTATGCTATTGTTGTTATTAAATATCAATCTTGAAATCCTTTTATTTCATATTCTTTAATTGTAGAACACTTATTATGCTTTCCTATTTATGTGCATAGGATATTAGCGAATGTTTTCTTCAACAACGTATTAAGGTATATCAATGATCCTACTATTATTTCTTACTAGTAATGGGAGACATGATCTAGGTTTTGGTCCATCTTTGTGTTTGGGAGGTATACTATTATGAACTTGTGGACAATAGCGCCAAACTTTTCTTTCTTTCTAGTAATTGTTGTAGTATACACATGATCTGTGATAACCTAGATTTTTTACTCTCATTAAGTTAATATACATCTTGACTCGTTAGCTGCTCTATTATGTTTAGTTACCTCTCTCATCCTAATTTACATGTCTTGGAGTCACTTTATACTCATTTCATGAAACAGAATTGAGTAAATGTCACAATATTCTAAATTTATTAAAGTTGAGTGCATAATTAAACTTAAAAATGAATTTTTGAAATTGAGTGACATTAACATCATAACTCTAGACCTAAAATTTTAATATAAGAAGTACAGAAAATTTATAAATTAGTGGAAAAAATTGCATGCAAATTGGAGATACGACCAAGGAGATATGATTTTTACAAGTTTGCTCAAGAAAAACAATTTAAAACTTTGGTTTTGATATATTAATGTGCCATGGCATTGATCCGAGCAAGTTGCTCTTGACCAATCAAAATGTTTCTTTCATATCCATATATTGCTCATGTCATTAATATCCCTTACTTACCTCAGCCAACCATAGCCTTTGTATTAGATAGGCATGGATCCAGACAAGATCTGACAACCATGTGACCATCTTCCCTACATGCTCTGATGGATGGGAGTAGGTGACTGGAGAAAACGCTCCACCATATGTAGACCCCTTTTTGCACCTATACAATGTCTCTTTTCACTTCCATTCTTCCTCTTTATTCTTCCCCTTTCTTTTGCACCCTTGCTCGTGCCTTTTCGTGCACTATAGCAACCAAACCACCTTCATCTCCTACTTCTATCTCCGATGATCTCCTTGCCACGTCGCAAACCCTAACATGGTTTCTCTGTCTGTGTATGCTAAAAATTTAGATCTCTTCCATGGTGGCCTTTACGACATCTTGGTGGGTGTAGGATGCACCCATTGAGGCTGCAACCACCTTCCCTTCCGACCAACTTCGACCGTAGTTGGAGCCCAGGGTCGTAGCCCCAGCGTTGCTACATGTGCAACAAGGGCTAGCCCAGGGAGCGGTGGTCAACGGTCAACATATTTGGGTAGAGGAGGGGGGCGATTCACAGAGACAAGAAGCAGTTGCATGCCACGAGTCGACGTCCTCTGGCATTGAGGAGAGACGGGGAACGTCTGCATTCATCTGTGCCTGGGTGGGTTGGATCACAAGGCCATGTAAGGTTTAAGGGTGGATCTAAGCCCTTAGATCCAGATTGAAGGGTCAAGAAGGGGTCTTTTTGAGTTAAAACTTCCAAAATTAATATGTCACCACTCCTTGATCCTTTCTTGACATATAATATATGATTTTTTTAATCAAAAAAAGGTGGTCTTTCATTAAAAATACTTCTAGACCCTAGTTTTCCTTGTTCCTCAAGTAACATCCAAAAATACATGCATTCTATGCCTTTTGAGGTGTTTAATGCTATTTGTATGCATAAGCTTACTCCTTTATTCCCCAAATAATTGTGTTAGCTTAATATCGGTATCTTGATCATCTTGATAGATCAAGTTTGGAATTTCTCTCATTTAAAAACCTAAAGTGACGTAATATTGCTTAAATGGCTTAATGTGGACTCCTATGTTAAATATGATCACTTTGATGCTTACCCTTTATTGAATGTGCCCCAAATCCTTACATTGGATTGAAATAAGTCAACTTTGATGCTTGTTGCACTAAGATTCGAACTTGTTCATTTTAGCATCTTAATTTGACTCAATGATGTATTTTGAACATTGAAACAGGCTTATAATGGATACATTGATGTTGAATCTCAAACCTAACTCACATATGGGTCATTTTTGCCTAATATGATCACGTGAACTCCTAAATCAGTAACTATAAATGTCGTGTATCCCTATATGTCTTGTGGAACATTATTGTGCACTTATGTGGCTAAATACCCTAATTTTTGGCTTGAATTATGACATAATGGACATGTTGGTACCTAGATCTATAATCTTGCATGTATCTTGCTCAAATGATCATCCAAGCTATCTTGTACTTTGAAATCAGTAACTTTTTAATGTTTAGAACACCTAATCCAAGTAGAAGTCAACTATACTATAATGATGATCAGCATGCATGACTATGACTCCATATGACTTGTTATGCCAATGTTGATGCTAGTGTGGACTAATCTTGCTCAAATATTATGATTGATATATTTAGGATCTTGAAGCCCTAATCATTTATCCCTGATCTAGTTGTGATGTGTCATTCTAATAGATAATGAACCCATGATGTACTATGTTGCTTGATAATGCCTATGCATGACCTAGTTTGAGATATTGAAAACAATGTTGAAGGAAATGAGTACCTAGAATTAGTTGACAAATCCAACCACCACGACTATGATTAATGAGACCTAATATTGCTAATATTTAATCCAATTATACTTATTTGGTATGTCATGATCTCAATGATGACCCAATAGCCAATACATAGTCGAGTTGCTAATTATGGTTTTCTAATCAAGTTGTTAATCTTGTGCTCTACTCAAACTATGCTTTATCCTCCTATTGGTCATACTAGTAGTATTGAACTTGCTTGTATGACTGTATGCTTAAAATGCTTGGATTTATATACTTGTTTGAATTATTTATTCCCTATAATTAGTATGTTCATTTTTCTTGAAATATGTTGAACAAACCTTGAACATAATTGAACTTGTCCATTATACAAACCTTTTGTACCTTCCTAAATTCTCGAGGTAAGGGCACAAGGCATGAATGAAACAAGGTTAGATCATTGACTTAGGTCTTGAGGTCCCTCGTGTATATAAAAGGGTCAAATAATCTTGAGAACCCTTACGGACCCTTCCTTTGAGGAAGTTGGTCAATGGCCATATATTGTTGTTTAAGTATAATTGAAATGCACCTAAAACATGATTGCATGTTAATAAGAAAGTCTTTAATGTTGTTACTTATTTATTGCTTTCATATCAAGATTTTCCAAGCATATATGTTTCTTAAACTTGTGAGTTTTTGTATTTTATAGCGCACTCAGCACATTTGTGTTGACATGTACCCTTTTTATGATTTTAGGTAACATGTATACCGAAACTCTTGTGCTATGATCATTGCTTATCTTGTATCATTATAATCTATTTCTCTTGATCCGATGAAATCTAATTTCATGCAAATGGAATTCTTATGGGTTAACATATGGGACTAAGATCTTGTGTCATGTACTAGTTTAGTTTCCTTTCATGCCATTATTATCTCATATCTTGTTCTTGTATGTGGTTTTATTTATGCATATGGTATGTGATCCACTCTAGGGATGGATTCCCAAGTCTTCTCACCTTTGGTTGTGTAGCCATTAGGAGTGTGGACTTAGGGTAACAAATGGATCCATGACAAATGGTATCAAAGCCATCACATATCTTCTATTCATGTTTAATAACCCAATTCTACATGTCCTAGAGAGTCTTCTAGCATCTCATCTCTTCTTTAAGGACTACCCTAAGCCACCCGTTAGATGATTAATTAGTTTATCATCTCCTCATGTGATCTCTCTCATGACTAATGATCACATGATTTCTTGATTATGGGTAGATTATATATGGGGAAAACTAAAAAGTGTAAATTGGTAAAATTTAACAATGATTCCATGATCTAACCTTAACTTGGAAAAATTGATTATGATAAATTAAAATACTCTTGGAAGTAACTACTCATTTATGACCCCTCAGATCATGTAAACTCAACTTTACCTAATCTTGACCCCATACTATCTATGTTTGAGGTGAAATGATAATAATACTGACGTGATGAGATAAGGAGGATGTTCACTTTATTCCTCATGTTGGATGAGGTCCCTATTTGATTAAGTACATGATGCCCTATTATGAACCAAACCTCAAACATGATTAAGAAAAAAAAATCCCTATTTTGATATGTACCGTGATCATGCCATGGAATGACTAAGCTCTCAGACCATCAAAATCATGATGAAAGACTTTGATACAAGGGGAATCTTCCCTATTGATTCACATGCCTCTCGGTAATCTCTATTCCAAATAATGTGATGGACATGGATCTCACTCTTTCCCGACTATGGTCTAACTCTTAGACTACTCAATTTGACTTCTCAATTCTAAAATATATCCCTACCTTAACCATGAAAGGAAGGGAACATGATTATGACCATGATATTGTGAACTCTTAAAATATGGTTTCCCTATTGCGGCCTTGATCTTGCAAAATCTTGACATATGGTTTCCCTAATATGATATTGATCTTCAATATTATGACTCTATGAAGAACTATTTGATCATTGATACTCACCCTATTTGGATATGCTCAGTGATACATGATTAATATGGGCTAGTGTGCTAGATTAGGGTGGTAGTTGACTTATGGATCCTCTAACCTAGGTCACATCTATATTATGACTGCATCTAAATTTTCATCTTGTTGATTATTTAGAGTTTGGAAAGTTAACCCCTTCACTTGATTGCAATTTCTTGAGCTATGTCTCTAATAGGTCAGACCTATGATAATATCGATACTCGATCTTAAATCTTGATTTCATGATGATCTTTAAATATGACGATGTCGACTATATCTTATGGTTGAATTCCTAGAAAGACCTAAGTCTATATCATTCATGGACTTTGAACACCATGATAATGAACTCAATATTGATGTCTCAAAATGTTGCTCATTTCTCAAATATTGCTCAAAACGTTGCTCAAAATGTTGCTCGATTGTTTCTCAATTGTTGTATATGGATGAATGATCACCTTTAGGTCTAAATAGGAATCTAAAACCTATCTTTAAAATGTTTGGACCTATGACTTTTACGTCCAAACTTGACTCTCGATATTGAAATCTTGACTCATGAATAATGATCTTGATTTGAATCCTATGATCACCCCATTTGGATCTTGAGATCACCCTCGATATATGATGATGACTTTCATGTCCCCAAATATCAAAATTTGAAAGAATAATTATGGTATATCGCTTGATTTATGACTTAAGGGTGAGCTCCGTGTAGACTAGGGTGGGACCTTCCATTGAGAAATGAAATTACAATGTCGAAATATGATGTATGTCTCAAATTGTAGAAATATGAATTATCAATCATGGATGTATAACCCCATCTATGCCAATGTAGAATCTAGCACCTTAATTGTTGGGAATGAAAGACATGGTTGACTCTTGATTCAAAGAGATCTATTTCTTTGACCTAAAAGTGTTATATCTCCAAATTTGTGATCTATAGGATGATCTTTCCCACTTTGTGACTCACATGATGATCTTCCCAATTCAATGATCGATGATACTGTACTTTGATCTAGATATTTGATTTCTTTGTTATGAAATAATGTTGAGGTTGAAGGAATGCTAAGTGATTATGATATTGAATATGAAATCTCAAATCTTGATTGATAAATTGGTTTAATTTTGGGGACAAAATTCTTATTAAGGTGGGGAGGATGTGATAACCAAGATTTTTCTGTTCTCATTAAGTTTATATACATCTTGATTCATTAGATGCTCTATTATGTTTAATAGCCTCCTTGACCCTAATTTACAATACTTGGAGTCACTTTATACTCATTTGATGAAACATAATTGAATAAATGTCACAATATGCTTAATTTACTATAGTTGAGTGCATAACTACACTTGAAAATGAATTTCTGAAATTGATTGCCCTAAAAATTATGACTCCACACCCAAACCTTTAGTATAAGAAGTAGAGGAAAATTTTGAACTATTGTGAAAAATTCATGTAAATTAGAGATACGGTTCAGGAGAAATGATTTTTACAAGTTTTCTCAAAAAACACAATCTAAAACTTTGGTTTTGATATATCAATGTGCCATGTCATTGATCTGAGCAAGTTTCTCTTGACCAATCAAAATGTTATCTTTCATATCAATGGATTGCTCATGTCACCAATCTCCCTTGCTTGCCTTGGAAATCACATCCTTTGGATCGGATAGGAATGGATCCAGACAAGATCTGACAGCCATGGGACCATCTTCCCTACCTACTCCCATGGATGGGAGTAGGTGGTTGGAGCAAAAGCTCCACCACATGTAGACTCCTTTCTGCACCTACAAAACGTCTCCTTTCACTTCCATTCTTCCTCTTTCTTCTTCCCCTTTCCTTTTGCACCCTTGTTCGTGCATTTTCATGCACTATATCTCCCACACCACCTTCATCTCCTACCTATATCTCTGATGACCTCCTCGCCGCCTCTGCAAACCCAAACATGGGTTCTTCATCTATGTAGGCTAGAAATCTAGATCTCTTCCATGGTGGCCTTCGCGAAATCTTGGTGGGGGTGGGTGGCACCCTTTGGGGCCGCAACCACCTTCCCTTCCAATCGAATTCACCCGCAGTGGGATCCAGGGTCACAGCCCCCGCTCTGCTATGCGTGCAGTAAGGGCCAGCCCAGGGAGCATTGGCCAAAGGTCAACTAATCTGGGCAGCAGTGGCCTGGGATTCACAGAGATGTGCAATAATCACATGCCATGAGCCGGTGTCTGTCAGCATTGAGGAGAGGAGGGGGAAAAGTTGGATTCATCTGTGCCTGGGTAGTCCAGATCTCATGCCAATGTAAGCTGGCAGGGTGAATCTAAGCCCTTAGATCCAGATTAAAGGGTCAAAAAGGTGTCTTTTGAAGTAAAACTTCCAAAATTCATATCTCACAACTTGGTCCTTTCTTGACATATAATATATGATTTTTTATCATAAAAATGTGGTCTTTTCATTAGAAATACTTCTAGACCCTAGTTTTGCTTGTTTCTCTACTAATATCCGAAAATACATGCTTTCTATGCCTTTTGAGGTGTTTAATGCTATTTTTATGCACAAGCTTACTCCTTTATGCCCCAAGTATTTGGGTTAGCTTAACATTAGTATATTGTTCCTATTGATTCATCAAGTTTGGAAATTTTCTCATTTTGAAACCTAAAGTGACCTAGTCTCGCTTAAATGGCTTAATGTGGACTCCAAAGTTAAATATGATCACTTTGATGCTTACCCTTTATTGGATGTTCTCCAAATCCTTACATTGGATTGAAATCAGTAATTTTGATGCTTGTTGCACTAAGATTCGAACTTGTTAATTTTAACATCTTAATTTAACTCAATGATGTATTTTGAACCTTGAAACAAGCTTATAATGGATACATTGATGTTGAATCTCAAACCTGACTCACATATGGGTCCTTTATACCTAAATGATCATGTGAACTCCTAAATCAGTAACTTTAAATGCCTTGTATCCCTATATGTCTTGTGGAACATTATTGAGAACTTATGTGGCTAAATACCCTAATCTTAGCTTGAATTGTAATGTAAAGGACATGTTGATACCTAGATCTCTAATGTTGCATGACTCTTTCTCAAATGATCATTCATGCTATCTTATACTTTGAAATTAGTAACTTATTGATGTTTACAACACCTAATACAAGTAGAAGTCATATATACTATAATGAGGATTATCATGCATCAATATCACTTGTTATGCCAATCTTGATTCTAGTGTTCACTAAGCTTTCTTAAATCTTATGATTGATCTATTTAGTATCTTTAAGCACTATCATTTATCCCTGATCTAATTATGATGTGTCATTCTAATTGCTAATGAACCCATGATGTACTACATTACTTGATAATGTGTATGCATGACCTAGTTTGAAATATTGAAAACAATGTTGAAGGAAATGAGTATCTAGAATTAGGTGACACATCCAACCACCACGACTATGATTAATGAGACCTAATCTTGTTGGTCTTCAATCCAATTATACTTACGTGTAATGTCAAGATCTCAATGATGACCCAATTGCCAAGATCTAGTCGAGTTGCTAATTATGGTTTTCTAATAAAGTTGTTAATCTTGTGTTCTACTCAAGATATGCTTTATCCTCCTATTGGCCAGACTAGTAGTGTTGAATTTGCTTGTATGAATATATGCTTAACCTACTTGGCTTTATATACTTGTTTGAGCTACTTATTCCCTATGATTAATATGTTCGTTTTTGCTAGAAATATGTTGAATAAAACTTGAAGATAATTGAACTTGTCCATTATACAAACCTTGCGTACCTACTAGAATTCTCGGGGTAAGAGCACATGGCATGAATGAAACAGGGTTAGTTGATTGACATAGATCTTGAGGTCCCTCAAATATATAAAATGGTTAGCTAATCTTGAGCACCCTTATGGACCCTTCCTTTGAGGAAGTTGGTCAATGGCCATATATTATTGTTTAAGTACTAAGAAAATGAGCCTAAAACACAATTGCACGTTAATAAGAAAGTCTTGAATGTTGTTACCTCTTTCTTTCTTTATTTCATATCAAGTTTTTCCAAGCATATATGTTTCTTAAACCTATGAGTTTGTGTATTTTGTAGCATACTCATAATAGTTGTATTGACATTTACCCTATTTATGATTTTATGTGATAGGTACACTAAGACTCTCATGCTATGATCGTTTCTTCTATTATATCATGATAATATGTTGCTCTTAGTATGATAATATCTAATGCCATGAAAATGAAACTCTTATGGTTTAACATATGGGACTAAGATCTAGTGTCAGGTACTACTTTAGTTTCCTTTTATGCCATATTATCTCTTATCTTGTTCTTGTATGTGGTTTTATTCATGCATATGTTATGTGATCCATTCTTGGGATGGACGCCCATGCCCACTCGCCTTTGGTTGTGTAGCCATTAGGAGTGTGGACCTAGGGTAACAAATGGCTCTGTGACATGATCATTATAGGGCAATGGGAATTATCACCCTAATTTTCTTCCTCATTGATTTTTTTGTTGAAAATACACACAGATGTGGAAGTGCCTCCCTGTTTTGTTTATTGTCCATTTATCTTTGTCTAAAAAATATTTTCCATTTTTTATATTTATTTTTTCTATTAGAATCCCAATTCCTTAAATAATATTTTCTTTATTTGTATACTTCTATATTCATCCTTGATTGTCTTGTTTAATTACTTAGAATTTTCAAAAAAAGTCTTAGGTGATATCTGATTAAGTATACTTTGTATCTAGTTGAATATAACATCTACCTAGTCATATAGGCTATTGATGACTACACATAGATTATAATTAGTCAACCATATGACCTTCTTATCTTCAAAATTACAGATGAAATATTATATATTATGATCCCAAAGGAAACTAATATATGGAAAGAGGTTATTTTGGGTATCTAATCCATAAAATATGTGTATAGGGCACTTATTTAAAAGATCATAATGTTAAAATGAGGATAGTAACATCATTTTGCTATAGGAACATGGGAGGAGATCATAGTAGGAGGAGGGAGGAGGCAATTGATGAGGATATGGAAAAGGGAAATTGGCATAATGCATCAATGAGATAGTTGAAGGAGACTATGGGGATGATGTCAATGTTTTCCTGGTGAGAGACACAAAGAAAGGAGAAGTAAACTTTGGAAGACATTTAACAAGCAATCTCTTTTTACTTAAACATTGTATAGTTGTTAAAATTGACAACAAATGATAAATTTTGAAGTCAATGGTATTGTAAAACCATCAAGTTATCTAGGAGAATTAGCTAAATTTTAGGACAAGTTTGGTACCACGATCAAACAAAATGATATCTATTACATTCTAAGAATTTTTATGGTGAAATTAATCTTACATTCATACACTTTTTTATTCTATTTCTTTTTCCTACATATGAATCTATCATCTACTCTATAAATGAATAGGTATATGATGTTGAAGGTCAAATGTCTGAACAATGTCTATGGTATCATTAAATCTCAATCCATAGCATGAAGCTAAGCATTCACGTCTTTGTTTTCACATTTAATTGCCATAAAGGATCATAAACTTATAGTAATTATAATCCATCTATTAGTATGCCATATAGTTCATCATTATGACACTCAACTTCAAGGATAGTGCAGAGGCATGCCTCGAGGTTGAGTAGGCAATAAAGTGAGAAAAATCCAGACAAGAAAATTAAATCAATCTTAATATCATCATCTAACAAGAAATGAAATTTTTTTCTTAAATAAATCCCAAAAACATTCATATATACTAGCAAAATCAAGTCCCACATTTTCATAATAAATAGGTAATTGTACATTGGCCATCATATGTGACGTAAGTCACAATCTTTTAATACAAAGGATATGTTTTTCATATTAATAGCATGTGTATTGCATACAACTCATACACCAATAATAATGTTGTAGATATCATCATATAAGACACCCCGTGCGAGACTCGAGTATACATGGATGGCTCTAAGACACCACAAAACATCTCGCAACACCTCATTCAGTGTTATCTTAAGAGTAGGATCTCATCAACCTACAACCTACATAAAACATCAGACATGTTGTGGGTACTCAGGTTATGGCATATATCATATAATAATTGAAGTATTGACATATACAAACATAGCACATATGTAAAATAGATTGGCATGACTATCATATATCAACAATAAGTAAAACCTCGACCACACTTATATAAACTGGTGAACTCAACATACTGAGGGGACCATACTTCATATTAGTTATCTATAACCCACATATACTCAAAGGTATTCTAGCTCAAGTACCATATTAACAATTCCTATATTTCAACAAGAATTTTTATTTTTTTCTTCCTTGAATATTGAACATTTGGGATGTTATGTAGTCATATGGAAACTACATGTTAGAAACTCACTTTTTTAGTATGTCTAATCACTCCTCTTTGATGGAAAATAGACGTAGAATTGAAAATATCCTACTAATATATGATCAAGCATTAGCTATAAAAAAACCCTAATTAATTTCCAACATCCACATTTATAGATAAAAATCCCAAATTTTGGCCATCACTTAGCATTGTACTACATTCATATATTGACAAGGAATTTATTTGAAAAGTTTCATCTAATGATTCCATCATATGAGCTGAACATCAAAAAAATGTAAAAGGCACCAAAGTTGACAATTTTAGCACAAGTTATATGCACAAAAATCATATATTTCAATTGCATTATTTTATTGAAAAATATATTTTTATAAGAAAAGTAATGTACACCAGAGAAGGAGATATCCTGAAGTTCCCAAAGTTCAACCCTAGAACACAATGAAAGTACAATCTTTAGGTCATTTTAATAAATCTAATGAGTTTTTTTTTGATCGCATGTAGAGAAAATAATTACTAAATATAGAAAAACAATGCTCCATCAGAGGAGAAATTGAGTAGGAAAAACTTGGAAACATAGCTCCAAGATCCAATTTTCTAGCTCCAAAAATTCACGCTTGCATGCACTAGGTTTCAACTAGGCCATAAAGAAGAAAAGAGTGGATTTTACATAGAAAAGCAAGGTTTCAACTAAGGAGTATGGAGAACATCATCCAACAAGGTAGGGAGGAGACATAACACTAGAAAAGATGAGAAGAAGGGAAGAAATTTACATGGATTTAATCATACTAGGTCTGGATAGTGATTCCAATCTTTAAATATTTAAGAACCTTGAAGAATCACCAACATGAATGACTTATTAGCTATAAGTTGCCCTCTTATAGCCTATAAACGCTTTTATCGCCAAAATAAGTGTACAAATCTTATCAGGTTGAAGCAGGTCCATATACATAAGATGATAATAGCAAAAATTGCAAAATTATCTAAAATGATCATTTCTTCAACATTTTTACTACCATCTTCAACCCCCAACTAGTCACTTTGATAAGAAAAATAGTGAAATTTGAACTAAAAACTCGATTAGAGTGCTCAAATGAAGCCTCCTAGACCCTCTCTTGACCCACATCGATAGCTTATTGATCTAGCATGGACGTACATTGATCACAACTAGTGGTTTAAGCACTATGACCCATTCCTCTTTGTCCCTCCCATACAATTGAAGTAGCCCAACTATATGTCACTTTGCTCTCTAAGATCCATGTGATAAAGTGAGTTTTGCTCATACTTTTGTCCAATTTCCAATTTTGACCTCCTTATGTTCACTTTTGGTCCCAATCTATTTTTCTGAGCTACATAATTAATTTTGAGACTCAATTACAAAATTTGGTGACCAATATGATTTGTTTACACTTTATAACATTTTAATTAGGTTTAATGATCACTTTACTCAAATAAATAAATTCGTTCCTCAAACTTCATTATCTTGTCCTCAAACTTTTTCTATATGTTCTACACAATTTTGTGAAGCAATGGTCCAAATTTCACTCAAATTGGACACTCCTACTAATTTCTACGATTTTCTGAAGTTTAATCATGAAATTCCTCTTTATTTGCTTTTATTTTCGCCCTTTTAT
The DNA here is from genome assembly GCA_963693085.1 of Alisma plantago-aquatica. NCBI lineage: Eukaryota > Viridiplantae > Streptophyta > Magnoliopsida > Alismatales > Alismataceae > Alisma > Alisma plantago-aquatica. Next base: position 881,149,311 of record OY856409.1, read on the forward strand.
GGGCCTGCGATCAAGTGAGGTGGGCGGGAACGATCCCTGACCCTCATATCAGGCACCCGCAGATTGGGGCCCTGATTGGACGGTAGTAGGGTCATCCCCTACCTCCCACAATCAACGGGAGGAGACCAGGGGTGTCGAGACCCCGGTTTCACCCTTTCCTTGACCTGATTCAAAAATTAAAATGACAGGGATACTTCCCTTGCCAATCTGGATGTAGACACATAGTTTTCCCCCCTAAAATCCCAGTGTAGCTAGGGCAAGTGTGAGCCACCTCTCTTGGCCGCCGCCATGGGAACAAACCTCCCCGATAACCCTAACCCTAACCCCTTTGGGATATAAAAGCTAGGCCCTCACCTTCAGCGAGCCCTGACGATCCCAGCTGTAACATCCCTGACCTGGGTTAAGGCTTAACCCTAGAAGTTTTTCTTAAGTAAGTCATTTAGATTCTTGTCTTTACCTTTTAAAAAGTAATTAAGACCAAAGGAGAGCTTTTGTTTTAATTTTGGTCCTATTTGTAATGTTGAAACAATATTTTACCTGTTTTTGACTAAAGTGCAATTTACCCAATTTAAGGGGTTTCCTTGTAAATGTTACTTGATAAATGTTACTCACGTGTTATAGCATCATAAGAATGAGAATAATGCTGAGTTATGGCTTCCACAAGCCTAAGTTCCAAGAAGGAGCTTGTTTGAGTAATGCTTGTGTATTGAATGCTAGTTTTGGTGCAATTTGCAATTTATCCAAAACCTAGGGTTGGATATGTGAAATACCACCTATAATATGTCCCTACTATTTCTTGGTATCATTTAGAGAAAATAAAAAGAAAGGGGGGTCTTGTTTGAACTACTTTTGAGGAGAGATAATCTTGATAATAAAATAATCAAGAAATAAGCATAAATGAAACCCTAATTTATTTTGTAACAAAATTAAATATATTAATTAAAGTTCCCATTAAATAAAAAGCCTATGGTTGAAATCCTATAGTGCGAGGACATCCAAATTCTTTGAGTGGCACCGAAATATCCTAAGTAGGTGAAGAAATCCACTCACATTTGTTAATTAAAAAGTAATGTCCACTAAAAATGGATAATAGTACTATAATGATTAAGGTGCTTAAGTAGTTGCTTTTAATTCAAGAATAATTGAGAGGATATTGAGGGTGAGGAAGTTGGCTTTGGAAGCAAGGAAGTAGATGGGGCATGTGGCACCTAGAATGGGAGTTGAAGATTTTCCTCCCACTTTCTCTCTCCTAGGAAATCAATTATATGTACTCGATTTTCTCCTTACTTGAAAGACTATTTTTGCAAACCACTTTCTTTCCTTGCTTTGGCCGACGACCAAGGAGCTTAGGAGTAGGAGGAAAATGTTCCCCAAGCTGAAGGTAAGCTCCATGATCATCTTCAACCTTGAACTGATGGTTGAAATCGGATTTCAACACTCATTTTCTTCTCTCTTCTATCCAATGCTCAACCTTGGCTATCTTTTGCATCCAAAGAGTTGGAAACGAACCTTGGATAGTTGAAGGAGTTTCTTTCACCATTATAGACAAGAATCGTGAAGATTTGAAGCTACTTTGAAGGCGGGTTATATAACATGAACCCATCAATGTTATTATTGTTTTCAATTCCTCATCATATGTTAATCTTTTATTTTTCTTCTTAAATAATTGATGAATTCATTATATATACGATAGTAGAATTTGTAGGTATGAAGCTTGATGATGATGACATCATCTTAGCACACATTTCTAAAAACAGAAATATCAAACGGTTTTCAAAATAGTTGACCAAACAGTTTCAAACTGTTTGAGGATCAAACGGTCTCAAACCGTTTAGGGTTAACAGTCTTCAAAACCGTTTGAGGGATTAGGGTTAAACAATCTTCAAGACTGTTTGATGGTCTAAATGGTCTCAGACCGTTTGAAGGTCAAGTGACCTCAAGACTGTTTGAAGGTCAAGTGACTTCAAGACCATTTGAAGGTCAAGTGACCACAAGACCGTTTGAAGGTCAAGTGATCTCAAGACCGTTTGAAGGTCAAGTGACCTCAAGATCGTTTGAAGGTCAAGTGACTTCAAGACCATTTGAAGGTCAAGTGATCTCAAGACCATTTGAAGGTCAAGTGACCTCAAGACCGTTTGAAGGTCAAGTGACTTCAATATCGTTTGAAGGTCAAGTGATCTCAAGACCATTTGAAGGTCAAGTGATCTCAAGACCGTTTGAAGGTCTAAACGGTCTCAAACAGTTTGAAAGTTTTGGACCAGACCGTTTGAAGGTCTAAATGGTCTCAAACCATTTGAAGGATTTGGACAAGACTGTTTGAAGGTCTAAACGGTCTCAAACCATTTGGAGGTTTAGGGCCAAACCGTTTGAAGGTTCAATTGGTCCAAATCGTTTGAAGTTCCAATTGGTTCAAACCATGTAAGTACTAATAACCCCATAAGTGGTTGAAGAGTATATCAAAGTTGATTTCAATGGAAGTACCTCTAAAGTATTTAGGTGATTAATACATTAGAGTGATTATCACTTGATGCCTATGAAAGTAATAAATGCAATACACTATGATAAACATAGGTGCATGTACTCAGTGAAAGGTTAAGTCAACTGAATAAGGTATGATGGTGATGTGTGTTCCTAGTACATGGAACAATGATAAGTATGAGTTAATACTTAAATAATGCTATGAGCTCCAAGATATGTGGAAGCACTGACTTAGGATTTGGATTAATGAGATAATCATAAAACCCTAATCAATGGAGAATGGAAACCCTAATTGATAAAGATGAGAAACCCTAACCCTAATTTTGGGTAATGGGTTGAGAAACCCTAATTGATAAAGATGGGAAAACCTAACCCTAATATAGGGTGATGTTATGTGAAACCCTAATATAGGATGATGTTATGTGAAACCCTAATATAGGGTGATGTTATGTGAAACCCTAATGTAGGGTGATGTTATGTGAAACCCTAATATAGGGTGATGTTATGTGAAACCCTAATATATGGTGGTGTTATGTGAAACCCTAATATAGGGTGATGTTATGTGAAAACCTAATTGATAAATATGGGAAACCCTAATCTTAATGAGGGAATAGTGATGTTATCTTTGTATTACATAATGTTGATATGTAATTGATATGGTGGTTATCAAACATACTAACCATGTAGGTATCATGAGATGAAGACCATAACCAGGTATGAACTATGATGTTAATGGGGCTTGTGAGCTATTATTTTAATTGTTTCCTAGTGAGAGGTGACAAGAAGTTGAATATGCCTGGTGAGCTATGTGAGATGCGTGTGTAACAAGTATCATGAATACCTTGGTCAGATGACCTGGAGGTAATAGTTACCTGATAGTGGTAACCATGTTCAGTGATGAACTAAGGGTTTGAATACCCAGATCCAGTAAACATGATGATGGTATTATTAAGGGATGCAAATTCCCAGTAATGAGATAAGGGATTAAGATCCCAATTTTTTATAAAGTTTTGAAAAGTACTTGATAGAAGTATTACATGTTTCTTTGTAGCATTTGTCATAACAATTCTTGTTTGAAAACTTGACTGATGCTAAAAGAATATGGTAATACTTAAATAATCAAGTGGAATTTTATCATGTAGATCCCTGGCCATAGATCCATCATCGTCAGTAGCTGGTGATGGTGAAACAGGTTTTCCTATGGGAACTCTTGGAATGCATATTTTTGAATATGTGGGGGTAATGGGAAAATATATCCTTACGCCTCATAGGAATGACTGCGGGCCATATCCTATGCACAGGAATGGTTATGGACCATATCCCAATAAGAGTATGGCTATGGGCCATGACTCCACAATACCAGGCATTAGCTACGGGCCATATCCTAAAGAGAGTATATTCTATGGGCTATAACTCTATAACGAAGTTGCTAGTATACCCTGGAAAGCTATTTTAGCAAGAGACACGAGATATCCTACATGTAGTCTCCCACTGACCGAGACAGATGAGGTGATGGAGTCTGGATCTTCCATTGACCTTGTATGGTACCGATGCTTACGTAATCATGGTCGGTTGGAGCATGAACGGTATACTTCATCTCCTCAGGGCATAAGTATGATTGTAAAATGTAATCAGCCGTGTAGTGTATTTGCTGAACGACGAAATACGGAAATCATTGGTTGATGTTACATTGCTTATTGTATCCTAAATGAATAGATATTTTACATGTTCTTCATATTCCTTATTAAATTAATGATATTGCTCTATTTTGCTTAAATAGAGATTTATCATGCTTATTAATAATAAAGAATCCTTTGCTCAGTTTATCACGATTTATTTGCAATAATAATGTTTCTGGCAGAGAGTTATATCTCTCGCTGGGACAATTTCAATTGTCTCACCCCTGTGGGATCCAACCTTTTTAGGTGGACGAGGACGATGAGGTAAAAACCATACAGCAGGGGAAGGACAACAGCATCAGGGAGAGCAGTAACATCTCAGGTGGAGATACTAACTGTCGTGTCTTGTAGATAAGAGTCCTATGTGTTGTCTCTGTACTCTCAGGTCCTTGGAGTCAGTAGTTAGTGTTTTTATGATCGATCTGAGATTTTGGCATTGAATGCCTCGAGGTTTTATGTTGCTTATGTGTAGGTTTGGTAAAGCAACTGTTGTAAATATATTCCTCGAGATGAGATGGCACATGGTATGTACAATGTGAATTAGAATGTATATAGTACTTTGGTTCTCCTTATAAGAGTTTCCTGGAATTGGATCTCTTTCTAAATGGTTTTAATTTTTAGTGATTTTCATTAATCCACTGTTTATGTTAAATTCCACAATTAATTACACTGTGACAGTATGATTTGGTGTCGGGTCGTCTCACCAGCCGACACCTCACCTCTCCCTATCTCTCCCTCACTCATGTTCCCCTAATCTCTCCATCCGCTGCACCGCCGCGGAGCAAGCCTGCTCGCGGTTGGGTTCTTTTGTTGGGACAATCAACAACAACCTTAGGATCTGGATCCATGCTTATCCAAACCAGGATCAACGGTCCTCGCCCCCCCTTGCTCCTTCATCTCTCGCACACTCGATTAGTAGCGGATGACCTCACAGCCGCAAGATCCGATCCGATCAAAATAGACCGAGGAATCCAACGACTGGCATTTTTCTCGACCCTTCTTTTTCAGGTATTTATTTCTCTCTCTGCCCAAAATTCCATAAAATGACTCAAACTTGCAAAAATGATATCGTGAGATTCCTAGCTCCAAATATATCGAAATTATAGTCCATTTTCATCATAAAAATTAGCCCGATCTAATAAAAATGGTTTCAGAACCTATTTCATATCTATGTTCTCTATTTTGATGCAAATACCTTTGAATAACCTTCTTGAGTATAAAATGGACAACTTTCTTAAGTTCATGATCCTAATCTAGTTCCTGATCCATCATGCAATCTTTTTTTTTGGTGACCGAGAGAACCCACCCCGGGCGAGCCTGACATGGTAAATTCTCGAGGCATGAGAGGGTGTGGTCCAGTCACCCCCCTCCCACGCCTAATCAACGTGGATTGCTGTTCGCAAAGTGCCTTCGGTGAGGCCATCATGCAATCTTACTCTGATGTTTAAGAACAAACCTACCATCATGATCTAGAAACTTGAATAATGACTCAAATATTGATGAAATAACTAGGGTTATCTAATATGGTTCCTAAAAACACCAAAGTAGATCATTCATTCTCGATATATGCTTGATGCTTGATTAAATGTTGAAATATTGATATAAATTTGATTATAAATGGATGATCTACCCTAGGGTTGTATAGGAATAAAAAACCCTAATCTTGCATACTCGATACATGGTTCTTACATAATATGATCTTGACCCTCAAATCTATATCTTGATTGATCTAGGAACTACTTAAGACCTTGACCTTTCACTCTTGAACCTTTACTCGGTTAGCATCCAAAAAGGTACGCTATTATGCAACTCCTCCTTGATTGTAATGATGATACTTTTAGGTATCTCTTGACCATATGCTTGGCTATTTATTTGTATGAACTATTGTTCCCTATAATTAGTCTTCCATTTTTCTTCTATACTATATTTTGAGAACATGAAACCCTAAGTTGCAATACCCATTATGACTGCCCGTATATTGATGTTGATAATGATGTTGGAAAAGTTGATGATGTTGATATTGAATATAAGCAAAACCCCCCTTGATTGAAGGGTGGGATTTTGTACTTTGACCTCCTACCTCCTATGGCGAGAAGGAGCTCGGTGACCTCCCCATCGCGTTGGGGTAATAAAGTCACACAAATCAATATAAGCATGCTTCTTGATTACAAAATAATGTGAAATTCGTAATAAAATTCTTGTTGAATCACATTTTGGTTTTTGGAAGATCGTTTGATATACTTTTGAAACATAAGTCCTGCCAAGTATGCTAGTTTTCTTATAAATTATTTTACTTGTTTTTATATAGCATACCGTGCAATTGCATTGACATTGTGTCTTGATTTTCTTGATTTTAGGTAATGCAAGGGACTAGAGATTTACATTCATCTACTCATTTATCCACTACAATAAAGACTACTACATCAATTATGGACTCTACATGGGTGTTAATTGTAAAAGAGATGTAGTTATTGGCTAGTTTCTTATCTTTTTCTCTTTCCATGTTGCCTATGGGCCTTATGTACTAAACCTTTTGGTTCATTTTAACAAAGAAGAATGTTATTTCATTTTTGCATATTATCTGTGTGTGATTTTCGAGCCACTCAGGGACAGGCGCTCTAATCCATTCTTACCCTAATCCCAATCCCACTATCCTTCCTGTCAACCCAAAAGAATAGCAAGAGCCTTGATGAAATGACTAAGCTGTTAGAGAAGCCCCAAACTCATTTGACAGTCGGTATGGTTGGTGGAATCCGATACAAACAACGCATATGGGTCCCAGAAGATTCAGTCATGATAGAAAGAGTGTTACGAGAAGCTTACGGGTTGAAATATACTGTGCATCCTGGATCGACTAAAATGTACAAGGATCTGCAAAGGCACTTTTGGTGGAGGAATGTGAAGACTGACATTGCTACTTTCATCTCCAAGTGTCTGACCTGCCAATAGATCAAGGCTAAATATCAATGTCCAGGAGGTCTTCTACAACCCCTGCCTATCCCTGAGTAGAAATGGGAAAATATCACCATGGATTTTGTGGTGGGTCTACCCAGGACCAGGAAAGGGAGTGACGCCATTTGGGTTATAGTTGATCGCCTGACTAAGTTAGCCCATTTTATTCTGATCAAGACAACAACCAAAGTCCCAGAGCTAGTAGAGTTGTACATTCGGGAGATAGTCAGGATGCATGGAATTCCTGTATCTATAGTATCAGATCGTGATGCAAAGATCACTTCTCACTTGTGGCAACATGTACAAGAAGAATTAGGAACTCAATTGAATTTTAGTACTGCTTATCACCCGCAAAGTGACGGACAGTATGAGAGGACAATCCAAGTTCTAGAAGACTTGCTGAGATCATGCGTCCTCAATTGGGCCAGTTCTTGGGACCACTACCTTCCTCTCATTGAATTTTCCAACAACAATAGCTACCAGTCAAGTATAGGCATGCCTCCCTATGAAGCTTTGTATGGGAGACCGTGTAGATCTCCACTTTACTGGGATGAAGTAGGCGAAAGACGAATTCTGAAATCTGAGGAACTACAACTCTATTCTGACAATGTTAACCTAATCAAAAAAAGGTTAAAAAGGGCACAAGATCGTCAGAAGTCTTATGCTGATGCACATAGGACTAACACTCAGTTCTTAGTAGGTGATCATGTTTTCCTGAAGATTTGACCAATTCAAGCCATTACAAAGAACAAAGGAAAACTTAGCCCTAGATATGTGGGTCCATTTAAAAATTTGGATCGTATTGGGGAATGTGCCTACATGTTGGCTTTACCTCCATAATATAGCATGATGCACAATGTCTTTCATGTGTCAAACCTGAAGCGGTATGTCAAAGACCCTAGCCATATCCTCAATCATGAACCAATTGAATTGAAGGACACCCTTGTATACCAAGAAAGTCTAGTCAACATACTTGATACTTGTACCAAGGAGCTCAGAAACAAGAAGATCGAGATGGTTAAACTATTGTGGAAACACAATGATAGTGATGATGTTACTTGGGAGTTGAAGTCAGACATGGAGGAATGATTTCTTGACCTTTTCAAAGAAGCCTGAATTTTGAGGACAAAATTCCTTATAAGGAAGGGAGGATGTGATAAAGTGAGTTTTACTCATACTTTTGTCCAATTTCCAATTTTGACCTCCTTATGTTCACTTTTGGTCCCAATCTATTTTTCTTAGCTACATAATTAATTTTGAGACTCAATTACAAAATTTGGTGACCAATATGACTTGTTTAAACTTTATAACATTTTAATTAGGTATAATGATCACTTTACTCAAAGAAATAAATTAGTTCCTCAAACTTCATTATCTTGTCCTCAAACTTTTTCTATATGTTCTACACAATTTTGTGAAGCAATGTTCCAAATTTCACTCAAATTGGACACTCCTAATTTCTACGATTTTTTGAAGTTTAATCAAGAAATTCCTCTTTATTTGTTTTTATTTTCGCCCTTTTAAGGGTCTACGATCCAGTGAGGTGGGAGGGAATGATCTGTGACCCTCAGATTAGGCACCCACAGATCGGGGCCCTGATCGGACAGTAGCAGGGTCGTCCCCTACCTCCCGTAATCAACGGGAGGAGACTAGGGGTGCCGAGACCCCGGTTTCACCCTTTCCTTGACCCAATTCAAAAATTAAAACAACAGGGATACTTCCCATGCCAATCCGGATGTGGACACATATTTTTTCCCCCTAAAATCCCCACCTAGCTAGGGCAAGTGTGGGCCGCCTCTCTCGACCGCCGCCATGGGAACATACCTCCATGATAACCCTAACCCTAGCCCCTTTGGGCTATAAAAGCTAGGCCCTCACCTTCAGCGAGCCCTGACGATCCCAGCCGACACCTCACCTCTCCCTATCTCTTCCTCACTATTATTCCCCTAATTTCTCTGACCGCTGCACCACCACAGAGCAAGCCTTCTTGCAGGCAGGTTCTTTTGTTGGGACGATCAACAACAACCTTAGGATATGGGTCCACGCTGATCCAAACTAGGATCAACGGTCCTCGCGCCACCCCTTTGCTCCTTCATCTCTCACACACTCGATCAGTAATGGACAACCTCATAGCTGCTAGATCCGATCCAATCAAAATAGACCAAGGAATCCAACGACTGTCATTTTTCTCGACCCTTCTTTTTCAGGTATTTATTTCTCTCTCTGCCCAAAATTCCATAAAATGACTCAAACTTGCAAAAATGATATCATGAGATTCCTAGCTCCAAATATATTGAAATTATAGTCCATTTTCATCAGAAAAATTAGTCCTATCTAATAAAAATGGTTTCAGAACCTGTTTCATATCTATGTTATCTATTTTGATGCAAATACATTTGAATAACCTTCTTGAGTATAAAATGGATAACTTTCTTAAGTTCATGATCCTAATCTAGTTCCCGATCCATCATGCAATCTTACTCTGATGTTTAAGCATAAACCTACCATCATGATCTAGAAACTTGAATAATGACTTAGATATTGATGATATAACCAGGGTTATCTAATGTGGTTCCTAAAAACACCAAAGTAGATCATTCATTCTTGATATATGCTTGATGCTTGATTAAATGTTGAAATATTGATATAAATTCGATTATAAATGGATGATCTACCCTAGGGTTGTATAGGAATACAAAACCCTAATCTTGCATACTCGATACATGGTTCTTGCATAATATGATCTCGACCCTCAAATCTATATCTTGATTGATCTAGGAACTACTTAAGACCTTGACCTTTCACTCTTGAACCTTTACTCGGTTAGCATCCAAAAAGGTACGCTATTATACAACTCCTCCTTGATTGTAATGATGATACTTTTAGGTATCTCTTGACCATATGCTTGGCTATTTATTTGTATGAACTATTGTTCCCTATAATTAGTCTTCCATTTTTCTTCTATACTATATTTTGAGAAACATGAAACCCTAAATTGCAATACGCATTATGACTGCCCGTATATTGATGTTGATAATGATGTTGGAAAAGTTGATGATGTTGATATTGAATATAATAAAAAAAACCCTTGATTGAAGGGTGGGATTTTGTAATTTGACCTCCTATCTCCTATGGTGAGAAGGAGCTTGGTGAACTCCCCATTGCTTTGGGGTAATAAAGTCACACAAACCAATATAAGCATGCTTCTTGATTACAACATAATGGGAAATTTGTAATAAAATTCTTGTTGAACAACATTTTGGTTTTTGGAAGATCGTTTGATATACTTTTGAAACATAAGTCCTGCCAAGTATACTAGTTTTCTTATAAATTGCTTTACTTATTTTTATATAGCGTACCGTGCAATTGCATTGACATTGTGTCTTGATTTTCTCGATTTTAGGTAATGCTAGGAACTAGAGATTTACATTCATCTACTCATTTATCCACTACAATAAAGACTGCTACATCAATTATGGACTCTACATGGGAGCCAATTGTAAAAGTGATGTAGTTATTGGCTAGTTTCTTATCTTTTTCTCTTTCCATGTTGCCTACGAGCCTTATGTACTAAACGTTTTGGTTCATTTTAATAAAGAAGAATGTTATTTCATTTTTGCATATTATCTGTGTGTGATTTTCGGGTCACTCACGGATGGGCACTCTAATCCCTTTAACACTGCCCTTTTAGACAATGGGATTGGGATTAGGGTAAGAACGGATCTGTGACAATCCATTCTTCTAGCATTGATCGATCCAATCTTTTGATGCAACCTATCAGGCACATCCTTTTCATGTCTACAACTTTCAATAATTTATCAAATTATATTTAAAGTATAGAATCTTAACATCATATAAAACATGTGTGGAATACTCAATATCATGATATTATTTTTACATAAATTTTAGAATCAATCGCATAATTAGGAAAATAAGAGAGAGAAAATATGATTAAAGAAAAGAAAAGACTAGGGTCTCACAATTGTACTTTTAATTTTAATAAAATTGTGAAAATATTCTTGATCTAGGTCATGTACATGTTAAACCCTTCCTTTTTATTGAGAATTAAGAAAATATATTGAGAAAAAAAAACTCGTATGTACTTTCTATGTCAGTATATAACTCTAGTCCCTCTCCCATCCATCCAAACACAACATGCTTTCAAGAATCTCTTATCAAAAATTATACTTTAACCCTTTTGATCAACAACAATCTTAGTTTCATAAGAAAATATGAATGAATCAATATTCATGTACATTACAATTAAAGAGTACATGAAATGTAGACACCCTGACATAAGACTAAATGATATAATTATGTCCATTTCTTACTAGCATGAACTGAATCATGTTACATAAAGTGTGACATAATTGATAGGAAGGTGAAGTAGATGACATAAGTATTGACTTCAGTTGGCTACACTTAGATGTAGTGTATACCATTCGTATATGTAGATGAGGTAGGATTACCTAGAAACATTAGTGTTTAAGTCAACTTTTCAACCATAGAATGGATGTGTTTTATATTATGCTACAAAAAATAGGTTTCATTGAAATACATTTTCATGGGCTAACATTGAGGACCATTAAGCCACAACAAGCTTCTCTATGAGGGAAACGAATTACATTAAAACATACTAATAAGATGTGAAGAAAGTCTTTTAAACATCATGTGTGAAGACATATAATACCAACCATGTCTTTTTTTTTAATGAGCAATACCAACCATATCTTCAAGTTTACTTGAGCCCTTTTGAAAATTATGCCACTATTCTTGTTTCTATTTGTGTAAGGGATGAAGCTAAGAAAAGAGTATGGACCTTTAAATTAACGAGACACATCCAATTTTCCAGATTTCACCTTGAGTTTATCCAACTAATACACTATAATATAAGCTAAGAAAGTGTGTATGAACAACACATTTAAAAGGTCTTGAGACAGTACGCTCTCATCAAAATATTGAGGACATAAGAACTACAACGCAAATACAGGATACCACTTTTCTCATATAAGAACACCAACCTCATACTCCATAAGGAGATCCCAAAAAACAACACTTTAAACCTTGCTATTGAGAAAATAGCCTTGGGCGCGTGGATCGCTTTGCATATATAAAAAAAAATCCTTGCAACACTCACACCAACATGGAGGATAGTCATCAAGATAAGGAAGAGAAAGAAATCAATGTAGACATGATTATCAATGATCTCATACATGACAAAATAGGTATGACACAAAAAAATCACTATTGTGTTTGTTTAACATAATGGAATTAGATCCACAAAAGCATTTGTTATCTTGGAATGATAGCACTACATTTAGAGACTTCACATGCATTCACTGACGACATCCATGCTAATATGGAACTAAATTAAGTTGAATATGATCTAGGACGGTTCGACAAATGAGCACCAATATTAGCAAATTATAAATGTCTTAATTATATACTTTATTACTCAACATGTATTTATTTTAAGTTACAGTAAATTTTTATGATCATCACAACATAGAACTACTGTGGTATAGTATCAATAAAGGGAAAATTATCCATGGGACACATGATTAGGAACAAAAAAATACAATTGATTATATAAAAGAAACAAAAAGCTCTTCCCGACAACAACACCTTTACATTGTTGGTGAAACAAAATCACAATTTGGATCCAAAAACTAGCCTGTGGCATGAGTGTTGGAATGGTGGGATGGAATGATAGATATCTCATGGTAACTAATAACTCTATAGAGAACTACTCTGTTATTATTTTTAAGAAATATATGTAACAAAAAAGGGATTGTAATTGGGCTGTATAGGAAATAGGAACAATAAATGAATGTCCTATGTAGGGTGATGCAACATGAAGACAGTCTTGGCTTATAAAAGGGGACATAAATTGAACTAGAATAGTTATATAATATTACATACAGACACACAAACCATCAACACCAAAATAATATAACCAAGTTAAGTTATTTCATCAATCCCATAGGTCTAATTGAGATCAATGTAATAAACTCAAAACTCATGTAGACAACAAGAACATCATGGGCCATCCTAGACTGACTCCTATGCACTAGACATTGAGATCACCATTAGTAACTAGAATCTACTATGGTTGGGTGTCATATCTGATCGGGTCATCCACCTATTCCAGTAAACACGATGTATACCTTAGGGTCCTATTAGATTTAGCACCAAAAGGTATTGGACCAATAATAGTTAACACTAACATTTATATCAATAAATTAGATAGTAGATTAACTTTTAACAACAATAAAAAACTTATTTGACAATGTCAAAAACCTTAGGCATGTTTTCAAACTTGAAGTGCTCATTTTGGCAACAAAAAAGGTTGTACTTGCTATAGAATCAAATCATTTTCAATGAAACACAAAAACATCAAACTAAGAGAAATAGAACACACCAAAAACCAAATATTTCGTTACTACTTGAGGTGAAAATCATTTGGAAACAAAGATAAAAACTTCAATAGCTTAAAGAGGTATATAAAAATGCCAAATTCTTCAAAAAAATCTATAATGGACTCAAAAGATAGACTATTATTCACTCATTAGACAAATAGAGAGGGCACTGCTGCTATATAATATATATTATCTGCCATGTAAAAACATACTTTAAAACCCTTTTCACTCATATTAGGTGCCTTTTCCAGACACACTATAATTTCTTGGGATATCCTATGTGCTAAAAATATTACACAACCATTCATCTAATAAAGACCTTTTACTTAGAGAAAGTCAAAATTGTGGCCTTCAGCCTAGACATTGATAGTTCCTTGGGGCAATATGGATTGGACATATCATTCTATAGACACAATTTGTACATAGTGAAACATCTACTTCATAAAATCCTAATATATTTGTATCATAATAAGTCCATAGACCTCACTAGCATTGACCTGACATACATAGCTCTTATCAGTAAAACAAGCAATCCATTGTATATAGGGAAATTCTGACTTGTTAGCCTCATCAATATTCATAAAAAATCATGGGAAAATATCTTAACACTAGATGAAAAAATATATGAACAATACCATTAGTATGGAATAAGAACCTTTTGTCAAAGGTCAAAAGGTACTAGATGCATAAATTATGGCCAATGAAATATTTCACCCTTGTCACACAAAGAACAAACATGTGCCACCTCTAGAACTAGATTTTGAGAAAGCAATTGACAATGTGAAGTGGAATTCTTTTTTTTCTATCTAAAAGATTACAACTTCTTGAATAAATGGACCCAATGGATCAATGTTTTCAAAAAAAAATTTGGTGATCGGTACAAATAAATGGATCGTCATTTGGATGATTCAAATTCTCTAGTGGGGTCAAGCAAGGGATTTCATTATCCTTTTTTTGTCCGTCATTGTCACCTCTATCCTATCATTCATTGTTAAACTAAATGCACTAAATGGAATCATATCACCTATCAATAATCTCTACAAATTTCACACTAGAAATATGGTAATGACACCATCTTTTTTATTAAATTAAATGATGAGAACATTATCAATACCATCAAAATTCTAGGCATATTTTAGCATCAATCTAGCCATAAAATTATCTTCCACAAGCTATCCATTCTGGTGTTATGTTGATTTAAACCAATTACAGAGATACAACAACATCATATAGTGGAAAATATAAAATTTTCCACTCTAATATGTTACATGACTTTATTACTAGATAATCTTCATGCTACTGTATGTAAGTCTATCTTGGATAAAATGACCAATAGACTTGCCACATAGAGATGAGATGTCTCAAAAAACTGGGTTGGCTCACACTACTTAATGCAACATTCACAGGCACACCCTCATACTACCTCAGTTGCATCACCTCCCTAAAAAAGTGAAAAAATATGTATATAAAATCTGAAGAAATTTTTTACGGGCTAGTTCACTGGAAAACAAATGCATGTCATTGAATGGTCGATGTTTATTAAGCCTAAGTCTAAATGGTCAATGTTTATTAGGCCTAAGTCTCTCAGTGAATAAGGATCATTAGATTCTACTTACATTCATAATGCATATTCAACAATATTATAATCCGCCTGATTGAACATAAGAATACTATATGGTATGTATACATAAAAAACAAATACTACATACTTAAAACAACCGTGGAACAAATAATGGGAACAACTCTCGCACTGTTGGGAACAACGGTGAGAACATGGGAGCTGCAGCGACTGGCAATAAGCACAAGTGCTAAGTGGGTCAGTCGTGCAATCAGCATGCCCACTTGCGCGATGTATAGTAGTTTATAACTCCATTGCAGACTCTGGAAAAGTCTGACTCCTCTCTTTTACGTCGGTCGTGTGGTGTCAATCACTTGTTCGTGTGGCGAGTTTGCAGGCAAGTGGTGCTACTTTTCTCTTTATTTTGAAAATTCCGTGTAACACATGAACAATCAGCCATTAGTTATAGAGCTCATTTATTTGTATTATTAAAAGCCATGGGTTAGTTATGGATAAGATAAGATTGTCTGACTTCAGTGAGGCGGATTTCCTAATCTGACGGAGCCGCATAACAATAGAAATATAGCACCGCGAGGGGTGCGTGATGCCTGCCCCTGTGGTGGTTAGATTTATTTGCTCATTCCCGAGCAATACAAAAGAAAATTTGGTTTTTATTATTCATTAATATAGGTAGAAGTAGTCAGTCACCTTATCTTAATAACTTTGATGACCCTATGGATATATTTTCTTGCAAAACTCATCATTAAATGTTGTGAGTGGCAACTCAACCGTAGCTGGACGATAGTAAGCAAGTTGGGCCAATGGGCGGTGCGTATATGGGTGGGGTGGGAAGATTATATCTATGTTTATGAAAACTACACCTTCGAAGATGTTGAGATTTTGGGTGAGACGTTGGCACTTAGCAACAATACATGATGTTTCTTATTTTAACATATATATCATGGATTTTTCCAATTTATAAAACGGAAATGTCGCCAAATGTATTGACGGGTACAACACTTAGCAAATGATCTAGTGATTTTTACTCCCCTACTAGAATACATTGCACTAGAACAGGAGAATCAACTAGACCTACATTACTAAGACAAGTACACCAGACACGCTCTAAACTATGTACTCATTATGTATATTAGCTCAATTATATATTATGACATTAAAATGTGACTTCAATACATAGAAAAGCTATTAGATGTACATATCCCTATACGATAGAAAAAACAGATGACATAAGAGAACAATGGACAAAAGACTTTGAAAGGGCGGTAATTTTTTATTATGATTGGGGTGCTCATGATAAAGAATAACATTTCTAAACTTTGATGTCATTATTTCTGTATGTATATGGTGCTTATATATACATGTGTGAATGATTTTTTTTAATTATCTTATTGAAATTTGATATATATACATGTGTGTGAATGCGAATGTGAAGATGAATGAATAAATGTGGTTCTACATGTGTGTGAATGTGAAAATAGATGAATGAATGGAACTGCAGGTTTCTACAAGTGTGTGAATGTGAAAATGAATGAATGAATGGAACTACAGATTTCTACATGTGTGTGAATCATGTGAATGTATTATTTGTGTTCCTACATGTGCGTGAATCACATATTTTATATATAGTCTTGATCATCTTGTTATTACAGGTTTGTGGCTTGTTGTTAGGCTGAAATCACGGGATGTTGTAAACCTACAGTATAGAACTGAGCTGCAGGTTCTGCATCTTGCTGACCAGCCGGACAGAAGACGTGCAAGATGGTATTTTAAAAAAAATGACACTTAGTCGTTGGTTATTTAAAATAATTGTCAATGAAGGTCTACGTCGTCGGTTATTTATAACAAACTGTCGACTATGTCCTAACCCGGGCCAAAAAAAATTTATTCGGGTATGGAGATAGGCATCGATTTTGAAATCATAACCGACGACAATTTGCAGTTTTATTGTTGGTTTTACTTTGAACCGACGACTATGAACCAAATAATTTTTATTTGGAAAGGAAATTAGTCATTGGTTTTCACTGAAATAACCAACGACTACAGTCGTAACCCGGGCCATTTTTTTTCTGGTTATGAAGATAGTCGTTAGTTTTCTGTAGATAACCAACGACTATGGATCCTGCCGGTGTCGGTTCTTTTTTAGTTGCAATTTAGGCCGGCTCGACGTCTTCGATTTTGGAACCGACGTCGTAGTCTTCTACCTTTAGTTTCTCCCACTTGAGTGTCTCTTAGAAACCGACGTAAAAAGTCTATTTTAACCGTACTTGTATTTTCATATTATATATAGTTAGTTATTTAACCAGGTTATCTTTGTTTTATCATGGTATACATGTGAATAAAAATATGATCACGAGTGAGTTAATAGTGCATGATTTTGTGATACCTATTTCTGTTATATTTGGAAAATTGTAAAATTTTGTTATCTTTTAAGTCAATATATTTTTGTAAAAACAAGAAGTGTGGTGTATTCTTATGATATCTAACCTACTTACTCATGTGGCAAGAAAAAAATTTAAGGATGGAGCAATACAAGAGGAAATGTATGGGACGTACTAAAAAATAATACAATTACAATTATAAGAGTACAACTTCTAGTTTAAATTTGGTTGCCCAAATTCATGAGTAAGAATCTCATTTAAAGTCGGCAAGGAATAGAACGGCCGGCAAACTCTAATGGTCCCTAATGAAGGAACCTAGTTTTGAACTACATGAATAAGTATTGTTTTATTTCCATCCTCCTAGGCTTCCAGACTATGCCAAAGACTTTGGGAGAAGGGGGAGTCTTTCTCTCTTAAATCTAAGAATCACATTTTCAAAATCCAGATTCTCATACTCCAAGTAAGATGTTTATTGTGACCAATTTATTGGTAGCTGATACAATTTCAATTGCATATTTTGTAGTTTAATTCATGGAATGAATGTGATTTCCTACATCTTAGATATTTTCCATCCACTTTCTTGTTGTAGACCAAATGAATTAATAGTTCTTGAAAACATCAATGATTCTCATCATTTACTACTACAAAAAATGGTTTTTACAACAGTTGTATTAGATCGCGTGGTCTTATGGGGGGTTCTTTATACAACAGGTGTTGCACATGTTGTAATACATATATTTTATACAACAGTTAATACATGTTGTAGTTCATTGAACATATCGATTGTAATAGGGGTGTTGTATATAAAATGTTGAGAGAAAAGGAAAATACATCTAGACACAAGGTTTTGAACTTGAGACCACTTGAAAGTAAGGCACATCTCAAACCGCTGAACCAAATTCATTTTATGAAACACATATATTCTTTATTGTACATATACAACAAATGATGTGCAAACCTTTTATGTGATTGTGGTCTATTACAATGGGTAACTATTACAATAGGTGAAAGCCTGCTGTGTAATTATAGTATACTACAATGGGTTATAGTATGTTGTGTAATGATGGTCTATTATAATGGGTTGACATATGTGACTATTACAACGGGTAGAGCATATTGTGTAATTATGATCTTTTACAACGGGTTAGAGTATGTTGTGTAATGATGGTCTATTATAACAGGTTAGAGCATGTTGTGTAATTATGATCTTTTACAACGGTTTAGAGTATGTTGTGTAATGATGATGTATTACAACAAGTTAGCATACATGACTATTACAATGGGTTAGAGCATGTTGTGTAATTATGGTCTTTACAACGGGTTTGAGTATGTTGTGATATTACAGTCTATTATAACAATTTAGCACCTGTTGTAGTATCACATATACTACAATGTGTTTGGCCCGTTGTATATAACTTGTGTTGTATAAAATATATAATTCACAATACACAAATAGACTTGTTGTAAAAGATATGCTAACTACAACACAACCAACAGAACTATTGTGTTTTTTCCATTGTAAAAAGTATTTTTTGTAGTAGTGATTGCTATATGAATATTACCTTTATTCTAAAAAAGTACACATAATAATTGATACACAAACTGGTGACTTATGGTCGGCCTTCACAAACACATGAAAATACATTTTTTATTGTTAAGCGTGAAAATACATATATCTTATAAGTTTTAACTCTTTTTAGAAACAAGTTAATAGGAGGACTTTTTTGAATATATATTGTATATGCATGAAAAAACCTCATTATAGAAAACTTGATTAGGATATTCTTTTCTAAAGAGTATTCCCTTTGATTTTGATATTGCATTTAACAGTTATAGATACCTCATATGATGAGTTGTGAACTTAAGTTATTCAACTTTTAAATTAAGAACAATGCTCCATTAGGTTTCCTTTCATTAACTATAATTTATAGTTGAAGAGTACTTCTAGTAATTATTCTCATACTTGGCATCGTAATTTTCAACAATATTGCATAAAACTAGAACATGGAGGGTTGAATCATCATTGCCCTCTTATAACCTTTCAGGATAAGAAGCATCATCCCGTATTAAACTTTGTTATAATAAAATCAAAGAAAACTATGTATTTGGATGCTTTTATATATTCATTCAACACATATTTGACATCTCCCTTTACAAATCTAGGCCTACATGTCATGACAATTTAAGAGAGTGATATAGTCACATGTTTGATAAAATTGCATTGATCAACAGATTCAATGACACACAAGATCAAACTTCCTTTGTAAAGTTAGCACAATGTTTCATATTTGATTCACTCTCCAAATTCCTATATCACCCACATCGATGAGGTGTGATGATAGTTTTGGTAAAACCAATAAGAATATGTGTTGAATGAATATATCTTGGAAGTGTCAAATTTATCAAAAATTATTCCTTAATACTAACATCTCTCTTCCACCATTCCATGTCACTTCACTCCCATAGCTGAAAAAATTACAAATAATGTTTACCGAAAAGATATGGCATGTTCTAAAGTCCCATGTATGAAAAAATAAACCAAAGCCTAGCCTCAAATCCTCATTCTCATTTATCAATGGCAAGTAAATGTTTATATGGATAGTATACTTGATGAAAATATATTTTTTCAGTTAGTGTAGCTTCAAACAAGTCACACTTCTATATTTATGTAGGCACATTAGTTGTTACAATAGAAAAGAAGTCTGTCGGTGGTTGTGTTCTAGTTGATCCTTTCCTAGTCGAACCTTTGACAACTAAACAACAAGCAACTTCCAAAATATTAGATGTGCATGTACTTGAATAAAAATTTGATTGGTCTAATGAGGCCATGTAATTATTCATACCTTTCTTTGCCCAAAACACATCCATTCTCTCACATAGAGAAATTGAATATATAAAACATACCCAATCATCAACCTAAAGATAAATTGTCAAATCCAAATTCAATGATTTTATCTTAAACCATAAGATTAGCAAATGAGGGCACTCAAACACATTTGAACTCCTCCTAGTTATCTTTGCAAATTGAAAACATATGGATGTGGTTAATGTTACATACAATTTCAGAATATACATCAATAATTGAATAGAAAACATATGATCATCTTTTTTCATCATGAGATATTTTCAACATGATGATATACACCAATAATTGAATAGAAAACTATAATAGAATAAGAGAAATTATATAATTTTAATGTTTTACTATTATAACTTTATCTTATAAAAACTAAAGGATCTAGAGTATATATGAATTGAGATTGGTCAACTCTAGATTGACAACTCTTTTGCCCTTTGGCATCAGGAATCTCCTAAAAATTTTCTACATCCATAATTAGCCAAGTAATATAAAAATATATCTAGTAGTGTGATTTGTTGGGTTAGTATATGGAAATTCAATAAGCATACAAGATAATATAGATATTACATAACACGTGATATAATTTAGGCGTAGATCAAACATTGCAATCCAAACTGGTATAGACAAGAATGTACTGAAATGCGATGTAGTGCAGAATGCTACTAACTAATTGTAGGATATTGATAAACTAAAATTAATTGTTAAATATGTTATTCAATTTTATCATATCATGAACTCACATTTAGGATACAATATAAAAGGAAAAAGCTATAGACGAACCACACAAGATTTAGCGTTAACCTAGCGGTCTAAGTCTACTCAAATATCTCCCTAGCCTACAGTGAGGCTTGCAACATCTTGCCTCCACAGTCATATTAACAAACCAAATGAAATGGAATCCTCTAATAAACTTGTGTACTTAGGAGGAGAGCCAAAGAAGTCTAATTTTAGTATCTAGAATTCTAGTTTTACAAGGATTCACTCGTTGAGTAATAACTTAATTACGTTCATTACATTTTCTCGTTATTGTTGGGTACCTCTCTATGATTGTATTATATATTGCTAGAATCTTATCTCAGCATGATTGTTGGGTACCATTGGGTATCATCGAGCTCTCTAATTTATGTTGGACACCCCATGATTTATTCAGAGGTCATCCTTACTAGGTTAAACTCATCATGCCCCATCAGCATGTGCTAGCTATCTCTTTTGGTGTTTGTTAGTGAATAAGTTATTTCCTCTATTGCAGTGTAGACCTCCTATGAGATCATGAACCTTGATTTGATTTCATTAGGAATAATTTTCCTAATTGCATGTTTTATTTAATCTATTATGGATTAATATTGAATCAAGTTAATAATTAAAAAATCCTAATGTGTTATGCTGCTAATATGTATTTTATATGATAGAGAGAAGTGTCGGTCAAACTTTTCTTGAATGAAAATATAAAGTTATGTACATGAGGAAATGTGCCTTATAAGTTGCATCATTTCATCAAATCAATGGATGCAAGATCGATCAATATGTGGGCTTGTTTTGGATATGAGTGGACAACTTCATCCCCTTTGGGCATTCAAATCAGGTGAAGAAAATTGTGTTCGGTGTGCTCGATGCATGACCAGACCATAGTTGGTTCACTTCTATGGCCTTGGGAGGTCAAAGTGTGTTAATTGATGGTTCGTGCTGGTTGAGAAGGGTTTAAGATAAAATTTTTTGTCCACATATACTGGGATTTTAGGTTGATGCATGCCCAATCTAGGTTAATGTGTGTTTTAGAAAGTTTCATTGGTTGCTTTAAAAAAAGTTGCATTGGGTATCTTTTATATGTTTCAACCATGATTTTAGGTTGAAAGTGGCCATTATGAATCACATTGGGGGGGGGGGGGGGTTCAAAGTGGAGTGTTTATGGGATCAAAAGCAATTTTCTCCCATCCATGGCTATATATATATATATATATGTGTGTGTGTGTGTGTGTGTGTGTGTGTGTGTGTACTTTAAGACCAGACCCATGTTAATTTATTTTCATAGTTGGAGAAATGATGTTAGATCTAGAGAAGGGTGTTTTTAAAGAAGGAAGTATTGCATGTTGGTGATTTCTCAAGCTTCATATAGATCAAAACTTGAAATCACTTTCCTTAGCTAATTTATCAAAAATCCATATAAGTTCCTTTCTATCTCATAATCTTTTCTTATATTTATTATCCCCACTGCCCACTTGTATGTGGTTCTTAGAAATATTGTAGAAACTAGCTCTTTTCCTTTAAAATCTCTTCTTTTCACCTTTTGTTACCTAGTTAAAGCTTATGCATTGATGAATGCATATTCATCCCATTTTTAGTTGCATTATTAGTCTAGTTTAGCATTCATATAGCTTAGTTTTCATTATAATAGCTTTATTTTGATCTACTTAGATTTTTATGTTAATTTGTAGGAATTGGATACTTTTTCTTGACTCCCTTTGTAGGTTTTGATTTCTATCAATCTGCAACAAGTTTTCCAAGGAGGTCCCACGGGGTACGGGGAAGCACCCCAGACCAAAATAGATTTTGAGCACTTTTAGAAGGCAAATCAATACAAAAAAATTATGTCCAAGACCAAAATCAACCCGTCGATTGACATGACAATTGACCTTTAAAACATTAGATCTCAAATCCATCAAAACAATGCTTGACAGCTCCATCGATCCACCAGATCGACATTTAGAAGGTCGACATTCAATTCATTGATAAGGAAGGTCAACATATCTGTCGATCTCTCCTCATTTGAAATCATCATCGGCTAACAGTCGATAAGAGATCATCCCATCGATCGACAATCTTGTAGACATGCTTATCGATGACCACAACTGCTCGATAACCTTATTGACTATCAATGTCAACAATCTCGTTGATCGACAGACCGATGACTGGAAGTCCAAAACCAGTCGACCGATAGACTTGTCGACCGATAGACCTTTCAATCGACAGCAAGGTCAACACCGATGGAAAGAGGTCGACAACCTCAACCCTATAAATAGGCCCCCAACAAAGCTGTGCAACTCATGTCAAAAATCTGGAGACATAATGTCAAAAAGGTTGCCGCCAAGATCAGAAAAAAGAATGAACATATCGACCAAGGTAGTTCTATCGACCTAGCTTGGCAACTTCTATCGAGCTCTAGCATAGATCAATAGATCTCTTTCATCTGTGACTCCATGTAGTTGATCTCCCACCTTAGCCAATCGATATCTCCTCTGAGATGCTTATGTCACCATCATGACCGTGATGGTGTCCCCTTCTTCTTCTAGTGATATTAATCTAGCCATGTCGAGGGAGTAGTATTTTCATTGGGGTGTCGGGACTAGCCCCACTGCCTATTTCTTGCAATTTCATTCATATTCTAATTCTTGTATGAACTCATATAATTCATTGCTAAATGTTTATCACATATTTTGTAGATTGATTACCTACTTTATGTGATTTATTATAATCTTTTACCGTGAGAACTTCAACATTTAGGATTTGAATATTGATTGCCTTTAGTTGATACCCAGATGATAACTTCTAACCAAAAGTCTCCGAAGTAGTGGATAGAGGATTTGTAAGTAATGAGACATCAAGATTACATGGACATCTACTCATGTAAGATTCTGATGCCAAAAGGAGAAATTTGTGTAATTCCAATTATATCTCCATACATGTTTGGATTTGAACGATTATGCATATTTGAGTAGTGGCGGTGAAACCCAGTTCCACCCTACTATTTCCATCAATTGATAACTAGAACCTTAATTTAGCTCTTTTCATTATTTCAATTGTAGATTAAACAAACCAATATCAACATTTGTCATAAATACTAGTTGTTGCTAAGTTACATAAACTAGATAGTTCTTAAAAATATTGTCCCTTGAGATTTGATCCTTAACTATACTGGGATAAGATCCATCCTCTTGAGGGTGGTATTATTGTACTTTGGTTTTGTAAACTATAGGAATTTCATTCCTAGTAAATTTTTAGTGTGATATTAATCCACGTCATGCATGTCTAAGTGGACATTTGGAGGTCAAAGAAGGTGCTTTTGGGCTATTTTTCATGCATCTACAATTTGTGAACATAATCTTCTCCTACGGAGAGTGATACATCTTTGTTTCATAATCTTTGTTCAATGGGTCTGTTTACTATAATTTTCTACTATAAAATGAAAACACTCTTTTACTACAACTACTACTACAGAAATGCCCATTAGTGGCATTTTTGTAGTGGAAATTGTTAAAAATCCTTTACATATTCAGATATAGTGACATTTTTTACGTAAATGCCAAATAAATGTCCTACTAAAATTGTAACATAACTAAACTATAGTATTGGCATTTATCCATTTCTATACATGCATTTGTTAATTTTGATTCCAATTTTTCATTTGATTATTTTTTCCTTGAATATATGCTTGGCGTCACACCACGCTTGCCTTAACTTTCTTCTATTAGTTTGATATTTGACTGCGAGTAACAGAAAAGGCTTAGAAACTAATCCCCACTCGATCTCACATATCCAACTCAGGAATGGGTGGTTTCTTTGCACCCTAACCCCCTCATCGAATGTTTCCAAATTGCTTGTGTCACCATGCGAGCAACATATTGCCATGTTCTCCAACATGCAAGCATAGCATCCCCATCGCTCCTCCCATCATAGATACTTCTTGGGCCTGATAATCATTTCTTCCCTTTCTATACCAATTGTCAAATTTCCCATTGGACATCGGAGATTTGGATCCAAATGATATAGGTCAGTGCACAAACCATCATCATAGATATGGGTGAAGGTGGGTTTCTCTAGATCGGGGATCAATGTAAAAGGTGCTTGTGGTCAAGGCCACTAGAGGTCATGGGGAAAATGGTAGCACTCACTCACCATGAGTGGCATTGTGTTGCATTTGAAGATTGAGGTACATGCATTAATTTCCTTGATCCTTACAGCTACTATTTTGGTCTCCTATAATGGTGGGGCAACCTACTATAGATATAACCAAGTTTAAAAGGTCTAAGCCAACTCAGTATGCAAATTAGTAGCTTCACACATCACCACTCCATCATGCAGGAAGCATGTTAGGTTCTAGTTTCTCATTGAGGGGAGGGGTGCACAATTTCTTTATTAGTTTCTATCATACTTGTTTGTAGTTTCATACATAAGTGATGCATCTTTTCTACTTTGTTTATACAATGAAAAAAGCACTGAGACAGATTATAAAATGGTTTAAACATGTCATTGTATTGAGGATGTGTAATATATGATCATTGTTTGGATAGCAACACATTTAACAAAACCCAAATTTCTTCTTTTTTATAATTTATACATGAATTTCTGATACAAGTTGTAGATCTATGTGCTGAGAGTCTTGTTATTACCTCCTCTCTCACCTTGTGATCTTTTTGTGGTATGTGTGTGATTCCATTTTGACATAGTTTGTTTGGTATACCAAACAAGCTCTATGGTCATTTCTTTCATATTTCCCTTCCCTTTCTTTGAGGACATCCCTTGCATGTTTTGTGAAAAAGGTTCTATGATAAATGGTATAAACCCCATGTTCTTTGACAAGTTCAAGGGCATGTGCATTAGCTTGCATTTTTCTGTAAGTTTCTTTCTTCTCTCTTTAGGTATTAAGATTTTGCATTATCCTCATAATGAGACATTTTTAGTTTCAATTTTACACTTAATATATCATATCAAGGTTAGTATGAAAAAAAATAAAAAAACAAATTGAGTGAACGTCAATAAAGACCAACAAGAAGAAGATACAAAACCATACCTACTTCCACAATTGACAGTAGAACTACATCCACAAATGGAGATCCTACAGATGGTAAATATATGTGTAGAGTCAGTTATCATGTCCATAATTAGATTAAAATAATAGATCATGGTGTACTGAAATAGTTATGCCCTTCTATTCGAGTTGACACAATATCCATTCAATTCCATCACAGATATAAGTTCATATTAACATAATAGTAAAAGGTACATAATAATCTAAAATGATATGGAGTCTGAAATTCATTTTCAAATCACACTCAACCTTGTGATCGTGCAATAGTTTGTGGGCTTGTGTGCCACTACAAATGTATCTTGATAGTAAAGCACCTATATCCAGGAGGGCTCTAAAAGAATGTGTCTTCCGAACCAAATACCCATCCAATCGCCGCTTTCATGACATACATGTATCACTTTTTTAAACTTCTATATACTAGGCTTCTAGAAATGGTTGCCAAAATCAAGAATCAAACCTGCAACCAACAAACATGACTGCAAGCCCCGAGCCACTAGGCTATTGACCTTTTAGTCATTTTCTTACATTACACCATATATATATATATATATATATATATATATATATATATATATATATACACATATATATATAAAGAGAGAGAGAGGCTAGAATACACTCGAGTGTATTCGGAGCAGAATACACTCAAGTAGTTTTTCATGATGCTATATTTTGTTCAAAAATCTAATCCGTTGATCTTCTTATACATCTCGTAAATAGCTCATATACAAAATTTAAGTACATTTGCACATTTATCGGTCATGTTATAAACACCGCAAAAATTATACATTTCAAATTAGTTTCATGTGTCAATTTTGTTGTCCTTGAATGAGTGACTTAGAATTATCCAAATGGGCTCAAAATTTGTATGTAGACTATTTATAGCATTACAGTGAAGATCAATGGTTTACATTTTGCAAAAAATAGTCTTGATATGAAAACACACTTGAGTGTATTTGTGTAATCTATACACTCAAGTGTATTCTAGTCTGAATATATATATATATATATATAATAATAATAATAATAATAATAATAATAATAACATTAGCATATGAACATATGTTTGTCATGTAAAAAAAAATTGGGGGGGGGGGGGGCATGGCCTCTGCTTGCCCCCCCTGTAGCCACTGGCTTCTAGTTCATTTTAAGGTGTTGAACTAGAATGACTTCTTTAAAGTGTTGGTATATGCAGATCGGAATTAACAATCTAGTATATGGTTCTTGCATCAGATAGTCATTTTAGTCATATGCACATATTGTTGTAGTTTAAACTTCTATATTTTAGGCTTCTCATTTATGTTTTATGATTTTGAAATAGAATGACTTGCCTAAAAAATATCAATACGTGCAGATATAAATTAATAAAGTAATAGGTGGTTCTTTCATCTAGAGAAAAGATTAATAACAACCTCTAATTAACTGGTTAATCATTCATATTTTGTATTTTACTACTGATCTTATTTTGTATTTTATAAAACATAGAAATGCATATAGTTTGTTATTGTATGATCTAAGATTCTATATGCATGTTTATACAAGTACATAGTTGGAGGGTACTTACACCTCATTTTATGTATTAGAAAAAAATAGAATCGTTGTGCTTACCTATAGTAAAGAATGAGTATGAGTTGGACCTCAGAAAAATCTTTAAGTCATCAATGTATGGAACTAAAAGATTGTAGTTTGTTACTTTTTAATATGTAGAACAACATCTTTTTAGTTAAAAGTCATCGGTTACCAAGGGAAACCTTAATAACTTTTTACCCAATGCCTTTAACATTAACAATGCTTAATTGTTCATTCAAATACTTTGGTGTATGATGCAAAAAACAAAATATTGGACACCTTTTCAATATTTTGGTCAAATACGATTGTTGGTTATGAAATAAGAACTTATGATTACTTTGTAAATGCTAACGACATAAGTTCATCCATTCTTATATTTAGATAAAAGTTGCAATGAACCACACCACATTTATTCCTCATTCATACCTTAAGTGCAAAGTAAGGCGTTGGTGACAGTGAGATACATTGTTTTCCAAGTTAAAGATAGAAACATAGATGTGGAGAACTAGGAGGATAGAGGTGGATTTTTCAATGGTTGAAGTTAGATAATAGTTACATTAAGGTCAAATATATTTATAAGTGAAATGCTATCAATTATTAGTTCTTTTAATAACAAATAATCCACCATCTTCATGATATGAAAGAGACAGGAGATGAAGATATATTTATCATGTCAACTATTAATTCTAAGTTTTAAGATTCAGACATTAAAGTAAGTGTAAGCCTTTGTTTCTTCATTTTTTGTATAGTCATGTTAATGAATCAAGGTGTTAATCTCAACAGATCTTCCAAGATCATTGTTAACAAATAGGATCCTCCTTCACTTGTGGGTGGTGGGAACTCGATGTATACCTTTTTTCTTATTGTAGAATTTGTTACTTCAATAGTTCATGATTTGTTTGATAGGTCGTCCAATGTAAAACATTGACTTGTCACTCTATTTGAGAAAAATACACTCATACTTTTTAATCTTACTATACATACCAACTCAGATGAAATCCATATCGAGAGTCAATATTTTTCCTACAACCTTTTCATTTCACTCAACAAACATGTTGAAATTCAATATGTGTAGAGTAGTGCAAATATTTTACTTTGCACAAAAGGCGTTATCCACAAATTTGATATTCGGGAAAATATATAGCATGTGCATGTATAGTATTCGTTATTAATTATTGGTACTCATCAATTGGATAATATTGTGCTCAGGTTATATCTTTCAATACGCAATTTGAGGAGCTTATTTTAAAGATAATCTCAGTGGAATTTGCCTGGTGTAGAACTACATGAATCCTTAAGTCTTTCAAGTTTTGAATGCTCTTTCTTGATTATTGATCCTTCATGAAGTGATTTGGGTATGTCCTTTTCTTCTATTGATGACCAAATTTATGTGTTGCAAGAATGCATGCATGGTTATTTTTATAACATTAAATATTGATGTTTATTAGACTTTAACACTATAGTTTCTTTAGCTAAATGTAACACCAATTTGTATTTAGTAATCCAACAAGAATTTAGATAGTATTATAGAATTCGTATTTAATTATCAAATCAAGAGAAAAAATTAATATGTTTCATGAAATGTAAACCTTGAACATATGTAAATGATAATGCTTCTAGCTATGTAGAATTGATGTAGCTAACATATAAACTAATTAATAAGAAATAAAATACTTTTTACCTCTTCAAGATGGATATAATAATCTTTTATGCTTACTTTGATACATAAATTATATAATTTGAACTTTACACATGAATCACAAGCAAAAATCTTCTTGCTGGGGCATATTTAAGAATTGAGGATGTGCTAAATGTTCTATTTATGCAAGTGATATAACCAAATACTAGTTGTTGTTTTATATATCAACTAGCTAGAACTACTATAGGGTTCAATTTGGACGTGCAAAGAAGTTATGTTTCACGTATTCCCTTCATGAATATATTTTATTGATGGTTGACATTGGTAGTTGAGGTTCACATAATAGGAAATAGAGGCCATCATCTATCTAGTTTGATCATATTACTATCAATATGCATAATGCAAATAATATCAGATCCAAGTTCCTTTCCTAGGTTACACATGCTCATTAGAGAAGCTATCACGGATATGGACCCTTAATATAGAAGAGGTATTTATTAAAACTCCATCATATAACAATGAAAATGTCACTAAAATGGTAATAGTTTCCTATTCTCTTACATCTCATTTCTTTCACACTTCTTAGTACTTATTCAAGTTGCTAACCTTTTTATAAACCTTCTTTTTACCTCATCTCACATGCATCTCATTTCTTTCACACTTCTTTAACTATGGCATTGGTCATACATGCCTTTATTGATGTAATGGGGTTATAACAAAGGTTTTTGCTTATAATATGATAAGAAGTATTTGATTTAAACATCTGAGAGATGATAGATGGGAATTAAGAGTGACAAATATGCAACATTTGTCCAAGGAGATCCCATAAGGGAACCTCAAACTCAAGCACCATTGGATTTTTACTATAATTGTTAGTGTAATATTGAATAGACAAACATCAAAACTTAGTCATTAAGGATTCCAGCCTCGTTTAAAAAGTTGTGGACTTAAGCTGAAAAAATAGGAGCGACTTGCCATTGTTTCCCCTAGAATCAAGCCTTTTTGACCTTTGATGAGGGGTATGTCTGGGTAAGGGGCTAGGATATTACCCTTCTTTTGTCCCTTAGTCACTAATTCAATGGGGCTTGGCTTGGCATCTGAGTATCCAATCTATGTTAATAGTTTTGTGTAGAATGTATAATGTCTTTGAGAAGACATTTGTCATGTTTTATAGCAAATGTTTCTTTTATAAAATCTTAATATTTTTCTCACCACACCACGATATTCATTAGACCTCGATCTTAACCATGTTGGGAAGTCAATTGTTGGTCATCTTTTTGGTTTTCTTACTTGCTAATATTCTATCTCACTAGATCGTTTTAGAAACTCCATCTCTTTTCCAATTTGAATTTCTTTAGTATATGCATGAAAGTAACTTGTATTTTTGTGCTTGAATTTTTTTTATGCATAATCACCATCTGAATTCTCGTTATAGTAACATCTTATACGCATCAATCCTATAAATTAAGTGAATCATGTCCATTAGGTGGATTAATAGAAAGTGTGAAGAATGTTCCATGTGACATCAATGGCGACTATTGGTAGCCTCTTGGGTGTTGTTCTGTCTAGAACTCATGGTATTCATATCAAGTAAAAATGGAATGTTTACATTTACTTAACACATTGTTCTATATATCATCATGTATGTTATGGTCTACATTTGACTTAACGATGGGGGGACTGAAAGTTCACTAGATATATTTTAAGATTAATCTAATAAGAGGAAATATATGTACATCTCGATTGTCTACCAATATAGAGAAGATAAGAATGAGTCTCCATTGGACATGCTAGTGATTATAATATTCAGATAGCAGACATGGCCCTATTACTGACATTTTTTTTCTTGCAACATTTTATAGGTTTGTATATATGGGTAACCTTGATCATCTTGTCCATTTTGTAATAAACTACACAGACATGTATTGATAATTAATTAACATTGGTCATTCTTTGGCAATGCACTTGCTTGATTTCTAGTTATTGTATGTTCTTAAAGTTATGATTCCTCATTTTCTTGAACCACCAGATGTTTTCCCACCCAGGTGACTTTTGTCTACAATTTTTATCAAGCAATAGGTTTAGGTACATGTCATTTTCATGCATTTTCTTCAAGTATAAGTTATTCTAGAAATAGGTTCTTCAAGTAGTTTTGCCTCCCCACATCAAGCTTGAGGTATGTTGGAACCATAGGTTCCAAACTCTATCAATTAGGTCTCTTTATTTCATGTTATTTGCTATAGAAGAAATTATCTCATATAGAATTTTGAGTGGAATATGGAAACAAATAATCATTCCATGCCTGTCTTCCCTATCAGACCACATCCTTGTTGAGTACATTGGTCGGATCATGCATGTGGGGTTGCTAACAAAGAATGTAATGACTTGCGTCTAAATTTGGGTGTCATAAAATATAACTCATTTTTAGGAGGTAAACAAAGTGCTTATGTTTGGGTGTCGCAATATATGTTGAAGGCAATGACTTACATATGGAACTAGGACTTTCTCTTACTATCACTAATTAATTAAGTTCAAAATAGATGAACATAGTGGAAATCTTAGTAGTCAATTTATATAGTAGATATTTTTGTGTTGAATGTATATTTGTAAATGCATTCAAGAAGTTGTGTGCATATGTAAGACACGAGTTCCCCTTCCATGACAAGAAGTTGGAGAGGTTGAGGATAAAGTTTCTTAAATCTATACCTCATTAGTTATCAAGAAAATATAATGTATGCTTAAACTAGATTTGTACGGGTTTCTCATAGTGTATAAACAAGCTTATATTTTTCTCTATGATGGAACATATTAACTTAATGATTTCATTTTTTCGAAGACTAGCTATGTGAAACCTATTATGCAACCAATGCTTTAGTCAACCGATGAGTAGGTTAGATGCTCTAAACAAATAAATCACGGTCTAGTCTTTCCCCATTTTATCAAGAAGGAGCCCAAGTTCTTGAAGAATGATGATGTAGGAATTCTAAATATTATTCCTACTAAGAACAAGTTATTATTTTCATGTAAACAATCAACAATAAGAAAATTTGAGAATATCCAGTTCACATGTGTATGTCTTTTCATTGTATCAAGGAAGGGATGATTAAAGGATGTTGAAACTATTGTATTAATTAGAAAATGTTATATGGGATTAAGAGAGAGATTTCTCCCCCCCCTCTCCCATGCCCGTAGCAGAGGCCGAATGCCCGGGAGGGTGGTAAATCAAGGAGGCATCTGGGATTCGAACCCAGGTCCCTTTGTTAGGGGACATCGTGCTTGACCACTTGAGCCACTCCTTGTCGGCTAGAAAATGTTATATGAAAGAGTGTTATATGGGTGTTGCATTCAATAAAAGGGGAAAGGTAAAATGTGCTCCCTATGTAATTTACATTTTATTATAATTAAAAAAAAATTGATATTCACAATATATATTTTGAAAATGTGAGTTCAAATTGCAATTGGTGTTCATATAGAAACTCTAGAAATGGAGTGAAAATTGAACAACAAACAACCATGTAAATGCCATCATACACAACAAGTACCAATTAGTGGCAACCTTTTATAAGCCACTATACTCAATAAAAACAATTTAATGTAACATCATAATACACAATATTGGCATTTGTATAAAAGCCAATTGATGTAATAGTGGAATTTTTATAAAACCCAAATGATGTTTTAGTGGAATTTATTTTCCATTTATTGAAAGCCATTGAAACCAAAAGTTTAGTGGCATTTACAACTTATGCTATTGTATTCCCCGTGGCATTGGTTTTAGAGGCATTTTTTAAGTGTCAGCAAATGTCACTAAAATTTTTTTGTGTCATTTATATCTTTTATTGGCATTTGTCAAATACCACTAAATTGTATGTTTGTTGTAGTGAATATTGCTGAAAACTATTATCCTTACATGTTCTTACTTACATCACAAATTTAGGTTCTTTATACTATATTTCATATTGAAGTCACATGATGGGTTTTTCTAACCAAACTTTCTACGATGATTACTTACTATTGTTAGATGATACTCTAGAATGAAGTGGTTTTGATCCCAATGCAACCAAAATGAGAGAAATGTTGTTATGGATATGCTCATCAAGCATGTTTAGGATTTGACTACTTCTAATACTTTGATTTCTCATATATCGATAGAACACATTGAGATTTATCTTCTTTTCCCAAGAAATATGAGTAACTGGACTAATTCACCAAGTGAAACTCTAATAATGTAGTCTCCATGTTGTTGTATAACTTAGCTAATGTTTGAACATCCGGAAGTGAAACATGTATCCTTTTAGTAACCTAGGAATTGTAAGAAGGTACTCAAAACTATATATCTTGAATATTATAGTTTGTTTAGAATATATGGGAGGTTGGTTTACTAAGAATATATAGGAGGTATGGTCCCTTCACCCCCCCTAATGTAAATATTTTATGAGTGTGGTTGAGGTTGTTTCTCTTGTTGTTGAATGGCATTTATTCCAATGTAATTGAAACATATGTGATATGATGATTAAAAGAGGTTATTTGATATAATAGGTGCCATAAAATTAGTACTTCAATTTCATGTAGGTTGCAAGTCGATGATTCCTTAATCTTCATACTCACATCAAAAGAGGAATGAAGGGATCTTAATTAGATCAGATAATCATAAGATGCTCTATGGTTGGCTAGGGAATTCACCATCACGAGCTAGTAGTTTGGGTTGTACATTACAACCACCCTGGACTTTGTAATAAAAAGTTGAATAAAGCAACTATTGAATTACTTGTGTAGGTAAGATCTTACATTGATTTTATACATGCATTACCTTGCTATGTTTTGTATAAGTTGTTGTTCATCATAGAATTCTCTAATTTAGCATAGAACTAGAACTTTAGTCTTCCTCTCATGGGTTTTCACCCATTTTAGGTTCTCAGCTCCCATCGCTCGGGTGTTAGTTTCAAGGAGTCTCCTTCTGCTAGGGGTAGTAAGTGGGAGGTGAAGACATTTATTTGTTTTCTAGAGTAGTTCCCATACACTTAATCCAAGTAAGGGTGTATTATAAATCAATGTATATGCCAATATGTTTTGTATCAAATGCCTTGTATGTGATCTACATATCATTATTGTGAGAAGGTATGCTCCTTTGAATAAACAAGTGGTGACCTTGGTCACTCATAATGGCATTTTACAATTATTTCTAGACATATGAATGAAATGGGGTATTGATCTCTTATATATGACTTTTTTTAGAATTTTTCATTTTAATATTTCATGTCCATTTTGGTTAAATGGTGTTATATAAGATCAATTCTTCCTTTTGTCTTTGGGTTTTCTCACTTTGTTGTCTTCCAAACCTTGGGTCATCCTTATGCACTAATGCTAAGGTTGGAGTTCCACACCTATACATGAATTTTACATTGTTCAAGGACTTAGTTGTCTAATGTACTCTACAGTTTCATCGTACAACCATCTAATATACAATTTTTAGATTAACTAAGGACCATGTTATATTATACACATTGGACTAGCTAAAATCCTATAACCTAAAATGGTACAATGGTTATTATAGATTAATTATTTTTAAATAGTAAAAGTATTTGTATTATAATTTAATTATTGAGATACACACTGTATACTACATAAACCGAGTTCAACTGAATATATTTGAAAATATTGATATAATTTATTCATTACTAATTCAAATTCTCTAGTGGGAATAAATGAGCATCTGATGAACACTTTCAAATGTGAATTATATAACTTAAGGGTTAGGGAAAACATGGTATGTTGGGGCCTTTGGAGTTGACTTTCATAAAGTCTAATAAAATTTATGTATAATCATCATGAAGCTAATTCGGTGCATAATTTGATAATTTGTGACACCTGATAAGACAAGAGTCAGATTAAAACAAAACGTTGATCAAAATAATCAAATAACACATTAAAATATACTAAAAATTCTTATTTTGTTCCTATAAGATATACACAAAAGTGTCAACCTTCATTTACTTGTGACATGTAATTGCACAAAAGATAGTTATGTGACAACTCTCTTAACTTGTATAGAAAAAATATATTATTATCATAGTTAATATATTTGTATAAATACAAGGCAGGCAAGCCAAAACATGAGCCATAGATACATCTAATGAACGCACCCTATATGGATCAACTCCAAGACAATGCCACCAGCCTCCAAGCTACTTATGCCATATGCAAAAAGGCTCCTCTATTTAGAAATCACAGTTACACTCACCTAAAGTATGTGGATAATCATTAGGTGAGACCCATGTTCTAATGATATTATATAACAAATAATAACATCATCTAGTTATAAGATAATATTTGACATAGTAAGAAGAAAAAAAGGAAAAGATAGTAATAAAATTTGTAAGGTATGAGATAGTGGTAAATGCATGATCATAATGAGAAGAAAATACCTTGAAAATATAAGAGAAAAATACATCATTACAAAGTACATTCTCCAAATAAATCCTAAATAGATATATTTACGATTGGACATTTAAAGATTAAGACCTTATGATTTGAGACATACCAATTTAAACCACATACTAGTCATTGAGAAATGTCCTAGACACTATTCAAGGTCTTTAGTACTACTAAACTGCATATGACCCCACGATGCCTCACTCAATTTGAGTATAAACAAAATAGTATACTCAAAGTCTGGCTTACTTATAGAGTGCTCAGAGGTCAGCCCATGTAACATTAGGTCCACCTGGGTACTCAGTTATTTGAACCTACATTCAAGAATTAAACCATTGTGTCTTATATGCATATCACATTCCAACAAAATTCCAAATTTTCACATCACTGGACCTATGGTCGTGGCCATGCTCATTCACACAACCTTAGTTAAAGTAGGATAATACAACCTCCAGTCACTTGCATATACTCGACAATATATGCATCCAAGTTCCTCCTCACAATACAAGATCCCTACAAGGAAAACCATTTTCTATAGCACACTACCTATGATCTCAGGGCACTACATGAAGCAGGATACAGTTGATAGGTTAGGTCAATTGATCATGTATCAATGCATCAATCAAGTTACAAACAATACCTGAACATGCAATCATATAATTAATCAATTATATAAACATTTCAATATATAAAGTATCAAGATATATTACAAAGTACCCATTAAGGTTAAATTAACCATCTGTGGTCATTCTAAGGCTCAAGTCATCAATATAGGATACAACAAGGCTCGGTTCATTATATAAGGCCATATCAATGTTAAACCCACATAAGGATCTTATATGCACCTAAAATTTTGCATTCATACTCACATAGAATATAAAAGAACCACACTAGATTTTAGATTCAAACTCAAAAGTATGTGAATGTTTCACCTATAATAAGATTTGGCCTAAAAAGATCATTTTTCAGCACGAAAGAGTTGGTTTTAAGCAAAATGTCAAAGTGAAATGAAATATCAGCATAATAATAGTTAGAAAATCATACCATTTCACTTAAAAGACATCAAAATAATAGGGAGAATTGCATAATATATTTTTTCACTAACATGATATCAAAATACCATAAAAAGAGCAAGGGCATAAATTCACTTATTTTAAACTTTTATCCCTTAAGAATATAAAAAGGCATAGTAGAACCACCATGTAGAATCATTAGAGATTAAGGGATGATATACAAGTTCCTTTTCATTTCATAATTACTACAAATCATATCATGTTGTATTGCTAATTACATCTTCATTAGAACCTTGCATTATTATATGGTTGATTAATGCTTGTTCAAACTTGGAATTTTACTTTTTTAATTTAGAAACATATTTTGTGTGTACATTGTGATTTGAGACCTCTTTTTGATACTGAATAAAACCAAGACGTGTGTGTAGAAAGAGCACTAAATATACTAGAGAAATAAAATTAATAAATAAAATATCATATGAAACAATTATTTCAAACTATCGAGAACTCAATATTGAATCTAAAATGCAAAAAGAATGGATAAAATCAGTGTCAATATGAGAGGGATACTATATTTTTTGTAAAACATGTAGAACTAACATAAGTTAGCACTTTCATTGTTCAATGTAGACTAATTGCTATAGATATTGATGAACTAACTGATTCCTATGCATACCAATTACCACATGGTCAATGACTAAACTGCTGACACACATCAATAGTGACACAAACCATTGACTAGACCAATGACACAGACTGATGTCTATGTAGATCCATGGCCATACATAATTGATTAAAATGTGCAGTGTCTCTGTCTTTACAATCAATTATGAAATATACCATAAATTTTGATATACATATTAGAATTTTACTGAATTTATATTGTTCAATTTGTATTTCAATTTGACACACAACCAAGGCCTAAACTTTAGAAAAGAAGAACGTTAAGGTGAATGATATCTTGAAGAACAAAAAGGACAAGGATAGGATAGAGTAAACCTATCTATAGAACATTCGTGATAAGTTATTTATTGATTTTACTCCTCTCTTTTTCTTTGTTACTTAGCCAAAGCATGGTGTGAAGATAAATAGAGGTTTTGTCATTCGTTCTTCTTATTCTTACTCTGGTGAGTTCCCACGACTATTTTGAGCAAGAAACATCTTGAAGGGGGTGGATCTTGGTGTTTTCAAACTCGATCCAGACTTGGTTGGGTAAGATTAGGATATTGCAATCTTAGATTTAGGACCATTAATCTAGGGTCAGATCTAGGTCAATAAAAACCATGCTTTAGCCCTGATTTTTACATATATACATTAAGAAAAAAATCATAAAGAGCATGTATTTCCTTATATGTTGGTGATTGATCTCCATTTACTTATCCAAAACATGAGATTTCATTTGAGAAATTGATTGTCAAGTATCTTTGTGATGTGTTACATATGCATTCATCTCTAGAAGAAATTACTTGCAAAATTGTTGTGAACGTTAATGATAGAATTAGAGGCACATGAGCCCGAGGTTGCCTAAATTTTTACAATAATGAATCCTATTATGAATATCTAATTCAAACAATTGTTGTTTCTATCCAAATAGTTATGAAATCAAAATACTAGCCATTGTTTCTATCCAGATACTTATGAAATCTAAAGAGTAATTATTGTTTCTATCCATGTAATAATTAAATATAAAGAGCATTTACTCTATAATTATCCATTATGCTCAGTTTATTAGTTCAAGTAGTTTACTCTATTTATGTCAGCATTTTAGAATTAGTTCAGTTAAAAAATTAGAATCTTTAAGTATAGAGTTAAAATAAGGACAATGAAGTAGTATATCCATTAGTGAAACTAACGAATAAACTAGACATTAGATGCATGTAATATTATATAATCCATCACAGAGGTCTGTGTCATGAAGGAGGAAACATATAAACCAACTGGTTGAGTCCGGGATGAGGTAGCTAGATCATAACAGAGAGGTATGAGGATTTGAGTTGAGTCAAGATGGTCTCCTTAAAATAGTAAGTTACTCAATATTAACCAGTGACTTTGATGGTACCCAATACATTTCTATTAGTTGAAATATTGCTCAGTAAGTCATCCCTTATGGAACCACTAATATAGGTAATTAAACCAATTTCTTTAACCCTCATCCTGAGTGTCTAGGTTTAGAGGAGAAGTTTAGTTTGTCTGTATGGTTGTTAGCCATAGAGGATAGACATGACAATCCCCATTGCATTAGAAGGACCTAGTTAGTTGACTTAGAGTATCAAGTCTAATTTAAGTCTTATAGGGTGAGATCGTAGTGTGTTGTGATACTTCCACATGTCATGGTCACTACGTGTGGATACAAGACATAATTAAAGGAAAATGAGATTAATGAATGAATTTAGCTAATTTACTTATTCTATTTGTTGTCAGAGCTACTTCCAATTTGGATGAATAATAGATTTCAACTACCACACCTTTATTCTTTTGTATTTATTTAAATTAACAATGTATATTTGGACAACCATGATTTTTTGGTGTTTATCCATACACTCTACTAAAAAAAATCTTTAGGTACATGTCCATATTTGCATGAGGAATCAGAAGATAGTTTTTATAAAGAGTAGATGACCGGCCTTTTTCACACGTCCGAAAATGAATGCGGGACGAAGGAAGGAATCAAACTTTAAATTTATAACCCGAAACCTTCTAGGCCCCCGCAACTTTATTACGGGGTCGAAGTAGATATACGGGGTCGAACGCAGGGACGTGGTGACGTTTAGGACGTCACAGATCTCGTTCTTTAGTCAGATAAGCCAAGACGATAGTCGATAAAAGTAAGTGCTAGAACTAGTCTAGCGGGTTGTCATGATATAAAACAAAACAAAGAAAACAAAACAAAACAAAACAAAACAGAGCTTGTGATTCTACTAAACAGAGAAAGAGAGTTCCTGACTATGTAACCACAAACGGGGCAGTCTATGCACTCGTTCTCGGGCAAAGACAACCCTTGAACACCCAAGCAAGCATCTAGTATGCACGGTGGCATCTGTCCTGTGGGGTCGTCCCACTCGCTCTCGTGATGTGTGACTAAAACCATTAACAATATGTCAATGACCCTCTCTCAAGGAATGACATATCAACACCTCGGAATAGACTAAGTTCCCTCTCGGGTCTTAGGATATTCTGGGATGTTAGGAACAAAATACCTTGGATCGTCCTCCTCTCAGGGTTAGATCCAAACTATATTCTCTTAGCTATTCCTACAATGGATCTCTCGATACAGGAAGAAACAACAGTTCAAGCGAGTAAGAGATCAACCAAACTAGAAATCATAACTTGGAAAGAAAAAATAGAAAATGCAACATACTAGATCTGATATGAATCTACTTGCTGAAGGAAAAAGTACATATATATGCCCAGATCAGGCTACATAGCCAAGAAGGAGCTAACTAGCCATAGACAAGCATAGCTGGCACCGAACAAAGATGGATAAACATCATTTGTACAAGAAACAGAGGAATGCAGTAGAATGAAAGAGAAGAGGGAAGAGATATAGCCCGTAGAGGAGAGGTGGCTCTCACTCGTCAACCTCTGTGCAGGTCGGATCTCGGCCCTTGGGTCTTCTCTTCGTCCCTCTGGACTCCTCTGCTCTCTCTCTCTAGACCGTATCAGGCAGACCGTATCGGGCGACCATATCGGGCAACCGTATCAGGCAGACCGTATCAGGCAGACCATATCGGGCAACCGTATCGGGCAGTAGACTTTTGGGGAACTCGACACACTAGCTCCTTGGTCTAGGCACTAGCTCTTGTAGGGTCCTCCCTCTGGCTCCTCCTCTTTGTAGGTTGGCAGCTGCTATTTATAGGCAGCGAGTTGATGGGAGTTGTATCTTTTATTGGTCCACGTGTCCTTCATCCGTGGCTTCGATCTTGAGGCATCAGGTGGGCCAATATGACTGTCGCCCGAAGACCGTGTCGGGTACGGGGAGTGTCAGGCAGTTGTATCAGGCAGCCGTATCGGCCAGACCATATTAGGCAGGTCGTATCGGGCAGGCCGTATCGGACAGACCGTATCAGGAAGCTGTATCGGCCAGACCATATCGGGCAGCTTTATCGGCCAGACCGTATTGGGCAGCCGTATCGGCCAGGCCATATCGGGTAGCTGTATCGGCCAGACCGTATTGAGAAGCTGTATCGGCCAGGCCCTATCGGGCAGCCGTATCGACCAGGCCACGTCGGGCAGCTACTGGAATTCTTGTCTTTTCAGGTTCAGTACTTGAGAGTCCCAAAATTGGCTAGTTTCTGTGCCTGCAAGTCTAAAACAGGCTAATTAGCTACATTATTGGCTATTTTCACTACATTATCTAATGGAGAGATAGAAAACATAAAACATGAGCAAAAGAGTGCATATTAGGACTAAAGTGATATAAAATCATAGATAAAATGCATAGAAAATATTAGCTAATTTGGGTGTTATCAACTACCCCAAGCTTAAAACTTACTTGTCCTCAAGCAAGACTGTGCTCAAAGAACAAAAGATAACATCCAAATTAAGCTTGGCAATAAATGCTAAAGTTAAGAAAAATAGTTTAAAGCATCAATACTCTTGATCCATGTCATTTCAGAACAAACCCCCACCAAACAAGCACAATCCTGCCAAAGCAAGATCAAAGAATGTCCAAGCAAGATTAAACGAATTAAGTACAACCTGCCCATACTCATGAGGGTTTGAATCATAATTATTTAAACATGAAAGAGCTGTCACACAGGTGATCACGTGGGTGATGAGCAATGATCCATCACCATGAATCCATGAAAACCAATCAGGAGTACCACACCTCTCACTTATTCATGTCCTAATAAACAAAGTAAAAAGACTCTAATGACTTCTGAGAATCCCGATCTGCGTCAGGTTGGTCCATGTAACGAGCAACATTCCCTGCAGTCCGAGCCAGTTGGCCCAGAGCAGTGAGACGAAATCCTCGTACTGCGCTCAAACCAACCCTGCTACTGAGACAGTCTCATAGGCCTCCTAGGGGTTCCTAGTGACTCTCTAATGAGCATTTGGAGTGATACTACCAGGCGTGACATACCCGCATTCGTGAGTGCAGTCATACACCGGTTGGGCACCATCCTCAACTCTCCTAAAAGAGAAAACAAGCGCTCATTTATTGTTCACACTCAGGCTTTTATCATCTGCATTCTATTTTTAGGCTTGGGTGAGAACTATATAGATATTTCTTGGATTTTGTGGGTGGCCAAGCCTCTTTTGCACATTTTCATGTTTTTCATATTTTTGACTCAATCTAATGTGAGAAGGTACGTAGTCCATCAAGGAGAAACATTTAATCTTGATCATAGCTCAAAGCTCATCATAATCCACTTGATACTTGTGTGAGAAGTTGCAATTATGATTCAAGAATCCTTAGAATAGAGGCAAGCTTGTGAATCCACAGCTAGGATTCTTTGATCGTGTTTTAGCTCATTCCAACGGTCCTTTACCATGAGTTCCCCATTCACGACGTAGATCAAGGGAATCTAGATTTAAGATATAACCTTAGCTTTATTATCAAACTCAAGGAAAGAGTCAAAGAGCAAGTCAAGCAGAAGGTCAAGAAATTTTTAAGATAAAACTGTGCATCTAGGCATAAAGTCAAGCATTTATCTATTAGATTCACACCATATAGCCATTATTGCAAAGCTAGAAAGCTGATTTTTTTTTTCAAAATTTAAAACTAAATGCAGGAAGTGAACATGCATGCAAGGAGGGTGAAGAGAAAAGAAGGGCGAAGCCTACCACCCCAAGCTTAAAATTTTGCTCGTCCTCGAGCAAGACTCAAACTTGAAATAGTGAGGCAGGAATGCATGAGTTTAACGACAGTTATTGAAGTTATAAAGATGATGCATGGGTGCAAGGATATCAAAACAGTCAGAGGAAAGAAATTAACCAACAAGAACATGAAAAGAAAAATTTATTGTAATAAAAGGGCGGGAGGGTGGGTGATAGAAAAGGGGGTGGTTGCCCCACGATACCGACACTGGGATCCCAAATCCTAAGTTTTGGGACCAGTGTCACCTGTGTCTTGCTGACGGGTTCCGCCACATAGTAGGAGTAGAATAGGTGGATGTGTTGGCCCTTCTGAGTCCGAAGAAGCGAAGTGAAATCTGGTGACTCAGTGAAGTCATCTTTGTGCTGGAAGTGGCTTGAACTGCACTGGGATGAATTCTTCGGCATATCATCCTCTGGGTACCTTTCATTATATGATTCTGAAAATGAAGGTCCTGGGATGTTGACACAGGATGAGGTAGATGAGAGAGGTTGGAAGTCATCTTGAGGACTCATATCTTCTCTCTCCATCTCTTCACTTGAGGTTGGATGCTCAAATAAATCTTCATGTAGCGTCTGAGTCATCCAATCATCTTCTGAGCAAAAAGTACTCCCCAAAGAATCATTTTGTGGTTTTACCACCCCAAGCTTATCACTTGGCGTGGAGTCAGGGGTATCTTCATGCTCAACAGCCATGTTGTAGTGAACCGTCCATCCTGCCCCTTGACATTCACCCTACCTTGTAAAGGTATGGGTGCAAATGGCGGCTCGTGCTGCTCCAACTTGTCATCGTCAGTATACCCACTGGTCCATGTCGAGCAGCTATCGTCGTCGTCATCATCATCACCGAACAAGTTGTTCCAAACCATGGTTGGCGTACTGCTCAAAGCAAAGTGGCAAGTCTCAATATGAGAGATGTCACTCTGGTCTGGTTCAATATCTGACTCTGGTTCCTCTTGCCAACCTTCTGGCTGTGAGGAAACTTGTCTTTTAGAGTCTTCATCATCATCATCATAGATCCATTCATGTCTATGACTCATATCTTCCATTGGTTCATCAATTGGGTCATATGGATATAATGAAGGGTTTCTTGGAGTGGGTTGGTCTTCATAGAAAAATCCCGGTGAATCCAGTTGATGGTCTGAATAGGATGGTGATGCATACCTCACTTCATACCCAATGGAATGGTCCTGATGACTAACGTCTTCATTATCTTGTGATGGCATTTGTAATTGGATTGTAACTAAATCAATGAGCTCTTGGAACCTCCTGCCTTGTTCAACATCTTTATCATGAAGTTGTTGTACTTGAGCAGCAATGCTTTCGAGACCCGTTGATTCTGCCATGCACATCAATTGCTGACCTGCTGTACCAAACTGATGTTTTTGAACGAATCCTCACTCAACAGTTTGAACTAGACTTCTACTGCAGTCTGCAGCCTCAGTGGCTACTTTGAGATGATGATCCTGCTCTTCTAGCAGTTGTTGCATTGGATCAACATCTTCTTAGAGATGAGGGGCTAAGGAGGTGAGTTCTTGAATACTTTCCCTAGCCAACTCTACTTCCTTAATCAGTTCTTGATCCCATGATAGAATGGGGGTCGATGGTTGACTGGTAGTCTCCTTTGTTGGAATTTCAACATATGACGACGGTGGAGGTGAGTATAACTCGACTAGTTGCAGAGCACGACCTTCAATTATTTGCCAGTAGTCAGAACTGCGGAAAAACTCAAGAGGATAGGTGGACAAGATGACTTGTCTTGCAGAAGCAAGGTCCATGGCTGAAAAAAAGTTATGAGAAAAAGAAAAGTGATTTAGTATATATGAACAAGTATGTGTAAAGCAAGAGGAAAATTATGCATGTATATATAGAATTATAGTGACAGAAAAAAAATCTAC
Source organism: Alisma plantago-aquatica (assembly GCA_963693085.1). Classification (NCBI taxonomy): domain Eukaryota; kingdom Viridiplantae; phylum Streptophyta; class Magnoliopsida; order Alismatales; family Alismataceae; genus Alisma; species Alisma plantago-aquatica. The sequence goes on from OY856409.1 coordinate 881,193,827, forward strand.
TAGGCGTGTAAACATGGAAAACCACGTCCCCGGCAACGGCGCCAAAAGTTGACCGGCCTTTTTCACGCGTCCAGAAATGAACGCGGGACGAAGGAAGGAATCAAGCTTTAAATTTATAACCTGAAACCTTCTAGGCCCCCACAACTTTATTATGGGGTCGAAGTAGATATACATGGTCAAACGCAGGGATGTGGTGACGTTTAGGACGTCACAGATCTCGTTCTTTAGTCAGATAAGCCAAGACGATAGTCGATAAAAGTAAGTACAAGAACTAGTCTAGCGGGTTGTCATGATATAAAACAAAATAAAGAAAAGAAAACAAAACAAAACCGAGCTCGCGATTCTACTAAACAGAGAAAGAGAGTTCCTGACTATGTAACCAAAAATAGGGCAGTCTATGCACTCGTTCTCGGGCGTAGAGAACCCTTGAACACCCAAGAAAACATCTAGTATGCACGGTCACATCTGTCCTGTGGGGTCGTCCCACTCGCTCTCGCGATGCGTGACTAAAACCATCAACAATATGTCAATGACCCTCTCTCGAGGAATGACATATCAACAGCTCGGAATACACTAAGTTCCCTCTCGGGTCTTAGGATATTCCGGGATGTTAGGAACAAAATACCTTGGATCATCCTCCTCTCAGGTTCAGATCCAAACTATATTCTCTTAGCTATTCCAACAACAGATCTCTCGATACATGCAGAAATAACAGTTCAAGCGAGTAAGAGATCAACCAAACTAGAAATCATAACTTGGAAAGAGAAAATAGAACATGCAACATACTAGATCTGATATGAATCTACTTGCTTAAGGCAAAAGTACATATATATGCCCAGATCAGGCTACATAGCCAAGAAGGAGCTAACTAGCCATAAACAAGCATAGCTGGCACCGAACAAAGATGGATAAACATCATTTGTATAAGAAACAGAGGAATGCAGTAGAATGAAAGAGAAGAGGAAAGAGATATAGCTCATAGAAGAGAGGTGACTCTCGCTCCTCGGCCTCTGTGCAGGCCGGATCTCGGCCCTTGGGTCTTCTCTTCGTCACTCTAGACTCCTCAGATCTCTCTCTCTAGACCATATCAGGCATACGTATCGGGCGACCGTATCGGGCAGACCGTATCAGGAAACTGTATTGGGCAGACCGTATCGGGCAACCGTATCGGGCAATCATATCGGGCAAACCATATCGGGCAGCCGTATCGGGCAGTAGACTTTTGGGGATCTCGAAACACTAGCTCCTTGGTCTAAGCACTAGCTCTTGCAGGGTCCTCTCTTAGGCTCCTCCTCTTTGTAGGTTGGCAACTTCTATTTATAGGCAGCGAGCTGATGGGAGTTGTAGCTTTTACTGGTCCACGTGTCCTTCATCCGTGGCTTCAATCTTGAGGCATCAGGTGGACCAATATGACTGTCGCCCGAAGACCGTGTCGGGCAGGGGGAGTGTCAGGAAGCTGTATCGGGTAGCCATATCGGGCAGACCATATCGGGCAGTCGTATCGGCCAGACCATATCGGGCAGGCCGTATCGGCCAGACCGTATCGGGAAGCTGTATCGGCCAGACCATATCGGGCAGCTGTATCGGCCAGACCGTATCGGAAAGCCGTATCGGCCAGGCCCTATCGGGCAGCCGTATCGGTCAGGCCATATCGGGTAGCCGTATCGGACATGCCATATCGGGAAGCTGTATCGGCCAGACCATATCGAGCAGCCGTATCGGCCAGGCCCTATCGGGCAGTCGTATCGACCAAGCCATATCGGGCAGCCGTATCGGGCAGCTACTGGAATTCTTGTCTTTTCAGGTTTGGTACTTGAGAGTCCCAAAATTGGCTAGTTTCGGTGCCTGCAAGTCTAAAACAGGCTAATTAGCTACATTATTGGCTATTTTCACTACATTATCTAATGGAGAGATAGAAAACATAAAACATGAGCAAAAGAGTACATATTAGGACTAAAGTGATATAAAATCATAGATAAAATGCATAGAAAATATGCGCTAATTTGGGTGTTATCAGTAGATCGGCTAAGGTCTTGAAGGAAATATATGGCTTAGTTAGATGGTCTCTTATCCTTCCTCTAGTCCTAGGAATGTGATAGTGAGGATTGAAACCAGCTTTGGAATTAGCGGAACATGATTATAGTAAATCCAAAATTGGTTTTTTAAAGTTAATTATGTTGTAGAAGCAAAGGCAATTGAAAACATATGATGCTTATGATTTAATCATATGTGGCCTATTAAGTTTGAAATATCTTCCTTTTCTATTTTTTACTTTTTTCTTTCCAGAAATATAGAGATAGAGTTAATCTCTGATTACATTCATTTCCATTACTTGATTAGTAGACTTAGAAATTTCCTCTGACTTAGTGTATAGCATTGATTTTCTAACTAGAAATCTAGAAGAAAGTATGGGGATGGAGTCAACACACCATGGCATTGATTTTGTTTGAGGCAATCTTTGACTAGCTTATTTGCACGGTGATTTTGATTTATTTTCTTATGGGTTATCTTGTGAATGCTTATTTTTTGCATGTGTGTTTGATTTTCTCAACCAGTAACCGATATTTATTTGGACTTCTTCTAGAACGAGTAACTAGGTCAATTATTTATCTTGAGTTACCAAAAAGATGTCATGGTAGATAGCAATGGGCTTTGGCATGACTTACTCCATCCAAAATAGCATATAATTCTACCATGAGAGCATCTGAGACCTCCATTACACTCACATTTCATGTAATACAATTACCAGAATGATCCCAAATAATGATAAATGATAGATATTATGTTTTTATTAGAGTTTATGGTTGTGACTATATTGAGGATTAGCGCTTTTTGCATAGGGGCCAACCAATAAATACTTGTTTTAGAAATGTTTCAAGGAGTTGTTCTTGTTGTGTTATTGGAAGATCTATGTATTGGTGTTGATTCGGATCTACATGCAAATAATATTTGGTTGATTGTCCTAGGATGGTCAATGAAGACATGAGAGTTCCTATTTTTCAATTGTAGGCATTGGTTGTTGAGAAGTGACTTTGACATCCATTTATATTTTCAAGTTTTTTAGATTGTAGGCTAGTGATCACTCTTTTTTGTGGGTCAAAATTGTAAACACAATAGTCCAATCAAATATATCAAACTTTAACATTATATCTGAGTAGAAGAGACATCTGTAACTCAAAATGGAGTCTATTGCAGTAGTGTGGGGTCGAACACATGGATAATGAGAATAATAGAATAAAAACAAAATGGACTTATCTTAGTCTAGTCGAACCAAATAAGTGAATGTAATGGTGTTCTAGTAAGGAATGAATTAATCTAATTGAGTAGTAAATCTAATTTTATAGAAAACTAAAGGAAATAAATAAAGATAAATTATGAAAAAATGATAAAGATACTTGGATTGGGTTTCACCAATCAAACCAACCAAAACCATGTAAAACCTTAACTCGTAGATGATATATATTCTTAACTTATATTGCAAACAGCCATAAAAGATATATGTTCCTTCCTTCTCTCGAGATATGGACATATTTTTATCTACGGGGTTCTCTCTCTTAAGATAATAACCAAATACCAATGAAAAATTGTATGACTTTTATTATAGAAACTCCTCAGTCTTCTATCTCTTTACTAACATATGCTCTTGATCTCATTGAATTATTCTCTCAAACAATATTCATATTAAATGTCACAAGAAGGTAGCTAATCAACAAGCGACACGGTAAGACAATAGTATAGAAAAAAAACTTTTATGAACATATGACATAAAATAGAAGAATGAACAATTACATGGTTGGGAGGGCCTGACGGCAACTCCCAACCCAAGTTATGGAGTTTAGTCACACATGACACAAGAAAGAGGCATATTACAACTTGAATAAGTCATGATAAGGAAAAGAAGAGAAATAGATTGATTCTAAGGTAGATCAAATGATCGATCTACCAACCTTTTGGATGATCAAGTAAGAGGTCGATGTCTAGCAGTTGATGGATCTTCTCCTTTTGATCCAGGGTTCATGCAAGCATGTTCATCGGATCTGTCAATGGTAGTGGATTGAGCCAGTAAGAAAGAGAGAACAACCAACTAGATCGATGGATCTTGACTAGTCAATATCTCTCATCCTTAGGCTCTAGAACTTGGTGGAAGCCTTTCGGCGTGATAACTCTGAGAATCCAAGATCGCTTGAAGTGATTCTTTGGGGCCTATTTATAGGGTTTGAGTTGTGCCTGGTCGACCCCTTTGGGTTTTGACGAAGTGGTTTCCTGATAGATGTCCGTAGATCTTTGAGGGTGTCAATACAAAATTTGTTGACACGCTCATCGATATATGATCCCTTGATGAATGCATCGAGGGATTTACACATCAAAAGGGATGTTGGTGAACATTTTCAATCGCTTAGAATTGAATGGGTTCTATTAGTGAAAATGTCGACGAGTTGAGTTTTTTATGCTTGCTCAATAAGTTCCTCGTCCTCCTTACTTGATAGGTTGATGCTTGATGAATCTTGGGAGGATAACTCGACAAGGTATTGTTGACACTCATGAGGAAAGGTTTCGACCAACTGGTCAATGGCTGGCGGGATTTTGTCAACTTCAGAGTGATCAATTTAGAGTTTTTTCTAGTTTTTCATTAATTTCTTTCAAATATCAACAAGATTGAATTCAAACCTAATATTTGGTAAATAAAAGTAGACACTAATTCTAATTATTTTTATTATGAAAAAAGCTATGAAAATTGCATCAAAACTAATGTTGTCAACTCCCACAAACATAGAATTTAGCTTGTCCTCAAGCTAATAGAATCATTATATATTCAACCAAGCAAGCATAATCTAGATTTTACTATATACATAATTTTATATCAACCTCTTACCAAAACCATTCTCTTTTTTATAAAATGTCTTAACTTGTCAAGAACATCACTGGCCAAAAGATTTCTTTTTTTATTGTTTCTTTATTGATTTTGGGTCATAATCTTATCTCTGGCATATATGTCACTTTTCAAAGTAGTTTTTACTCTCGTCAAGGTATTATGTGGAAGAAATAGGTAGGTAAAAGGCTTATGGATATCCCTTCCTTCTTTTTGGGTCATTCAAGTATAGGTCCATTTAAATGGGTGAGTGATCCCTACATTCTAAACTAGTTGGCTTTAGAGAAGTGATTGCACATCATAAGTATCATTGTCCCATATTACAATACCTTTAATGAACACCATTGGAATTGGGGCTATATTTTTGGACTTAGAGACTAACAAAATCGACATATTTGTGTTCATGAGTTCAACAATATATTGTTTTAATAGCTCTTCAACATGGAACAACTCTATGGGATTTTTGTAATAAAGATGGAAGAAAAAATGAGGTAGATCTTTCTTTATTATTGTGAGAAAATTCCTTTGGAAAAATATGATTTTTATATTAACTGAATACTTTTGGCAAGAATCTTTTGATGATATCTTGAGGTTAAAATCAAAATATAGGAAGAAGTGACGTCATTCTAACAGAAAAATATAAATGTAATATCAATAATAAAAATATTATTCCTCTAAAATCTTGTGGTTTGCAAAAAGGTGTAGTTTGAAAGCAAACTAGATTCATTGTAGAGGGATTTTCCCATTATTTGCATATTCACGGCTTTATACAAGAAAATTATCAATAATTTGATGGAAATAAGAAAATTATGAAAAATTGCTAAAAGCAAGGAAATGAATTTTGTTGTGATACTATGGAAGCCTATTACATGGCATTACACCCCCCCCCCATAAAAAAACTATCCTTAGAGTGTGAAAAAAAAAATGTAAAAACATGAGATGTTCAACAGAGGTTGATTGTGGTCTGCGGAGAGTCAAGAAGCATCACAGCATAGTTTCCATGGAGACAATGATAGTTATCATTATGAGATTCTTATACTAAAGAGTGAAGCACTCCAATTGTGTAGATCCAATGCAAGATGTTGAAACCACAATTCTTGGATAGTCGACGTTGTTTAAGGTTTCGATGAAAGAATCATGGAGGCTTCCATTTCTTATCTTCCTGAGAAGTATAACCACTACCATGTTGTCTTATCGGTGGAATGAGTGATCTGTAACAAGAATAAGAAATACCTTTGTGTTAATTTGAATTAGAATAAGAAATACTAATTCCCTCTCATGGGTAAAAATAACAAGCAGACCCCAGTGATTATCATGGAGCAAGGGCAAGAAAATGTATCTAGGAATGGATTATTGTAGACATTAAGTAATTCCTTTATGCCAGCCTCAACTTCTAAACAAATATCTACTTGAAGATCACAATCGGGCAGATAATTATCATCAACATCTCTCCTGAGAAGAAAATGATGGGCCACCATGAGGTCGTAAGATAGGTAACCATGGGCTGAAGGGTTTTTGGAAGATCGTCCATCATAATAAGAAGTTCATCCTTACTGAATATAATATAATTTCCACCATCTTGAAAATGCTTCATAAGCATCATGATCTGAGTATATGAGAGCGCCCATCAGGAACTTTGATTAAAATTTGCAAAACTAGGATATATGGACGTGGTAGGGCCATATATTGGAAATGATTTGAGTTCATCTAAAAAGTTGAGTATGTTAGAAACCTCTCTAGATTTTGTAATAGTTATGACACTGGCGGGAGGATTGGTGGTCAGTGGTGATGGTTTTATCTATCCCTATTCCTCTTTTTCTCTCTATAGAACTTTGTAGAAAGGTACCTTGGTAGGTCAAGGAATCAACAAGTAAAGATCCCATAAATTCTCAAGAAGCTTTGGATCCAGAAAGAAGAGCATGTCGTGGATAACTTCCATTGCATTGAGTCCATGAAGAGGGATGAACCCATTAGTATTCAATCTTGTGATAGACATTTGGTGATTGAGAGCCTCCATACTCTGAGGACAATGAAAGCACTATCATCTTTGTCTTAATTTTTCTTGTGGACTGGTGTCTCAATCACATAACTTATCCAATTAGGATGGTAATAGGAGACCTGGAATACAATCCTTTGAAGATAGATAGGAATGTGAGGAAGCTTATTTATAGCATGGTCTTTAAATAGCATATCTGAAATTTTAAGGTCTACGACAGATGGACTGAACAAAGTAACTTTGTGTTTTTCCAGATCAACTACACATAACATCCATGAGCCTCAGAAGTGAATATGCATAAATATAACTTTGGTTTTCTTTATCTCAAGTTTATCATTTAGTGTCAAAATAGCTGGAGTGTCCAGATGCTACTTGAATAGGAAGTCGGTCAGGGAGGGTATCTCATTGTATTATGGCCACTCCTTATCACTGCAGATGACATCCTCCTAGACAATTGATTCCAAAACAATGAACATCCATTTGGTAACTTTATTAGGAATGCAAAAAATATCTCGAAAGTCATATGGAGAAAGCGAGATAGAACTGTTATTATAAATAATATGGCTCCCATCATGAGTATCATCTAGAATTTCTTGCAGGACAAAAATATCCTGAACAGGTGACCCTTTCAAGCAGTTAGAATCCAGTCCACTCATCTTGGAAGGGAACTGCGATGGAAGGGGTAATAACAACTCTGGAAATACTAGATCAGATAGGCTTGGAGGCATTGTTGATAGAATGGTGGAAAGATCACCATCATTGTCATCACAAGAGGCATTCTCATTGTATGAAGGGATTCCTGCATCTGTTTCTAGATCTATATGAGTGATATACACACTAACAGAGATATCTTCTTCTGAGGTGTTGCAGCTTCCAAGAGATCAAATTGGGTTGAGGTTTAGAAATTCTTCATCTAACTTCCTCATCAAATAAGCTTCAAAAGAATGAGGAGGTGATCTTGGAGTGAGAAGAGGTATATTTTTAGATGGGTGGGCATGAATATCTTCATATGGACTCACATAGGGTTGTGTGAAGGCAAAAGGGATTCCACCTGGTTGAAGATGAAAAATTGATGTATTGTTGTTCAATAGTAGAGGTCTAGTTTCACCATAAATTGATTCAGAAACATGGGAGATGGACTCCATAATGACCTAGAGACATGCTCAATAGAGTGGTGGTGAGCGTCTTCACTCGTAGTATTTTGAACGTATGAGTTTTCATGGGAAGAGAGAAAAGACAAAGAAGAGGTAGCTTCTACAAAATAGTGTGTGTCTCCTGACATCTTTGTTTATGAAGTGCGCATTGCTCCATCTTGCACTGGCTGGCATCTTCTTAAGTCTTTATATGAAGCAAAATTAGATTATAAATAGTTTGGATTTCATCCATCTTGCATTCAAGAGTTACAATATGCTGAGGGAGGTTTCTTAGCTCACCTACTTGGTGTTGGAATGATTGAACCTTCTTGGAAATGTCTTGCACATCCTTTGTGAGTTTAGAAATAGCAGACATAGTGAAAACAGTTACCTTACAGATTTTGTCAAAGTCACGGCCAAAGATGACACCCAATGTTTCAGGATATTCTGGATCAAGAGATGATAAAGAATGGTGCTTATATTGAGGTGGTAGGCGAGAAGTAGAAGGTAATTTCGCATGATGACAATGTCATGAAAGACTATCTGGAACATCATGTACCTCCTACTATGGAGGAGAAGGTGGTGTTCTTGTAGAAGCAACCTGAACTTGGGTGAAGTTGGGGATATTTGCATTGGATGGAGGATCCATGTGTACAGATGATGGTGTAGCAGCAGTTTTAGGTACATCTTTTGGAATCATTGGAGTAGTTGGAACTTGCTTGGGTGATAATTGTAGCACTTCAAAGTCATCATCAACTAGTACCTCATGTTTCCTTTCCTCTATAATCTTTAATAGAGGTTTCTTGGAGGTTGTTGTCATGATAGGGTTTGGGCAGACTTTGTTGGAAGATGTGCCATGTTGTTGTGGTGTCACAGATGTTGTCTTGCAAAAGTTGTCAATAAGTTCAATGAATTCATTCTTGGATAATAGAAATTTCTCCTTGTCATAATCTGCCAGAACCGGTAAAGGAATGGATATGTTAGTTCTCATGAATCGGTAGTGACTGGTGTTGTTGTGGAAGACAAGGAAGTGAGAAGATGGCAGATACCTTTTTGCATTTCCTTAAAACTTTTAAAAGGTGGATGTCCATATGCTTGATAGATAAGTCTGATTAGACCACCCACATAGTACTCTTTCTATTGAGCGGAAGAAGAGATTACCGACCACCTATCAATTAAAAGCCAACCAATGTTGAAATGTTGATTTTCCATGCTAAGAGAAAGTATATAGATCTCCTCATGATAATTTTTCCACTCTCTGACTTTGTGAAGAGAACATTGGAAACAATCTTGTGCATGTTCCTACATAGCCCAGAATGAACTACAAATGCCTTGGATTGCCTAGATTGGTACATGTGATGACCTGATAGTTTATCCCAATACTTAGAAGCATTAAAACTTGAATCTTCTTTATGAAGTACCCCAGTGCAGACCTTGGTGGGTTCTTCATCCGATCAATAGAAAATCTTATCCAAGATCAGTTCAGAGAGGACATGATCAGTGTCATTGATGGAAACTGTTATCTTTCGATGTCCACTTGTGGAATTGTAATATCATCTAGTTTACACCTCTTGGATAGAGTACATGAACTCCATAGTCTTCTCTATGTAGGCTTTAGGTTTGGCAAAGTACAGGTGAGCCAAGTAGAGTTGGTAAGTAATTCTTGCACTCTTTCCTTGTGTAAGACCCCTGACTTGTGTTTTGGGTTTACCCTATTTGTTTAGCTTAAGTGCTTATAACCTTTCTCTAATCTTTTGAGATGATCTAAGACCGTGTGGAGAGCTTAAGTTTCTAGTTTGAGCTTGTTTGGATAATGTTTGTGCTTATTTTGGGTCAAATTGCAATTTAACCTATGGGAGGGTTATCTTACAATTTACCACCTCTAGAGTGTTCCTTCTCTCTCTTGTCTTCAGGATAAAGAGTGTGATTCCTTGGGTAACCTTGGTTGAGCCTTGGATGAGTGTTGGCACCACTTGTGGTGATTAGGGTTTCTAGGGCTTGATGTCTTTTGACCATGTGTACATGCATGGGTGTAGCGACCCATGTAGGACCTATTTCATGACCTAGGTGTGTCCTGTATCGACCAAGACACTTTTCTTGGACATGTTGTTTTGACCTAGGGTGTTTGGTTGAGATCGAGACATGTTGTCTTTTAGTGTCTCGGCCTAATAGGTGTAGTGAACTCTTGTCTCGACCAAGATATGAAGGTTGGTGTGTCTCGACCCCTTTTTTTGGGATGTCACAACCAAGACCATGTTGGAGGTGACCCAAGTAGGTCGAGACCCAATATAGCTTGTATCACCTCCTTGTGCATGTGTGTTTTTAGCAGTTGCATGTTAGTTTCTTGGGTGGACAAGTGTCCCTTTGGAGCCCTATCTTGTTGACACCTCACTCTTCACCCTACTTCCCTCTTCTTTTGCTATATAACCCCTTACCTCTTCATGCAAGTGATCCTTTTCAGCCATATTCTTCCTCCCTTCTTGATTGATCATCCTTGGAGCCTTGAGGAGCAAGCAGATCTATTTGGAGCTCTTGATGGTCAGACTTCCTTTGCATGTGGTGTTTGTGGTGATCTTTGCTCATCTTCTACATTGGTAAGTATATACCTTTCCTTTGCTACGTTTTCCTTGGGTTCCCTACCCCATATTCTTCTTTTTCCTTGGCCTTAGTCCATGTTTTTACTGTATGGCCATTATTTACGAGAGAGCTCCTTATCACAAGGGTAATAGGCCATGCTTCAACAAGGCAACACCCAAGTGAGAGGGAGTTTCTCTTCTCTTTTGTTCTTCTTTCTTTGGATCATACTAGGGTTCTTTCTTGCCCTTTCCTTGTTACATATTTTTCCATGATGTCTTCTCCATCTTGAGGTGCTTTTTGGCTGAGAGTGGAGCTTTGGTGGAGCTTCTTTTCCCCATGGTTGGAGTGATTTTCCTTAAGGTGGGTTATATAACACTCAACCCTCTCTATTAATTACATTATTATATACATGCTAGTTATTTTCTTCTCTCTTTAAATATTCCCTTAACCTTATAGTGGATGATGCTAATCTCTAGAACTTAGTTGATGTTAAAACCATGCTTGGTTTGAAAGAAATCTGAAACCCTAATTTCCATGTAACTGATTTTGGTGATGATGGTGATATGGTGATTTTCTACTACCTTTTGACTTTGGTTTTCTCAAATGTATGATGGTCATGTGTCTTGATGTTATATGGAGTTTGGGATCTATTTTGGAGGTACTAAAAGTGATTTTCTCTCTCTTGCATGAGGATCTTTCATGGTAGCTTCATGATGTAAGTTTTAGGGTTTTTCATGACCGTATTACATGTGGTTTCTCCTCCATGATAGGGATGTATTTTTCTTGGTTTTACCTTATATTTTGGCTGAAGGAATTTTTTGTTTGTTCATGCTTAACTCCTAATTGATGGCGGTCCTTTGCCTTGGTAGTTTGATCATTTGTGTTCACTACACCTTGTTTTACTTTCGGTCAAGACACCTTGCCATGTTTGGTTTTGGACCGAGACATCACATTAAGTGATGGTCAAGACCCCTAGATTCAGGTTGGTTGTGACCTAGGTTTGGTTTCGATCGAGATGCTCCTGGTTTGAGGTCACAACAGGTCCCTATTTTCTTGAGGTTGCTACATGTTCATCCTTACGGTGGTCTAGACACCTTGTTTCATGGTTACAGTCGAGACACCTAGGTTTTTGGTTGCATTCAAGATGCCTAGTTTGTTGTTGATGTCGAGACACCTTGGGTGAAGGTGGTCGAGACACATAGGTGTGTGTTGGTTGGGACACATACTTAACTTTATAATCAATACATGTATATGAGTAAGTAAGTAATGAATCATGCATATCACTATTTGGATGATTGTTTGGTTATCCCTTATCATATTTCTTAACCCTAAAATTCTCCAATAAAGTGGGAGATGGTATACCTAGGTTATGGTGATTGAATAAAAATTACAACCCTAATTGGCTATGTATGGATCCCTAACCCTGATATTGGGCCATTTGATGTGTTTACTTCCTTCTCTTAATGTGATTGTCACATTATGATGTTTTCTCTCTCTTGTTTATACATCCCTAACCTTACAGGTGATGTGAACTTGAATATCATATCTTGTGAATATTCTGATGGCGATCATGTGACATAGGGGAAATGGATATGAGCCATGATGGGATCATACTAATATGATGGGAATGACCTGGTGATGGCTTGATGCCTATTGTGAGGTGAGATCCTCAAGTGTTATGATTGAGGGATTTATACTCATAGTGATGTGACATTTGGTGATGGCCTTATGAATGGCAGTGCTACATGTATCATGTGGTGATAGTGTGGCAAGTTCATACCTTATACGTTTTATATCTTCTAGAGTTTTACTATATTCCTTACCTTTGTAGAATGTGTTTTGGATTTATATATTGTAACTTGATTGATGTCAAAAGTCACCCAATTGGCTAACTAATCAAGTGAAACCCTAATCATATAGGTGCCCTATGCCATAGATGCTTTCCAGTGTCAGCTGTAATTGTTGGATTGGTGAAATGAGTATAACTCAGAGCGCATATTTTTTAATATGTGGGGGTGTAAGTTGAGTAATTCCTTGCATCAAAAATTACAAGTTGTGTGAGACAGACATGCATAAGTCAATCTCCTTATTATATGGATGGCCATTCATGAGCCACTCCTTATTTTAAGAAAGGTCATGTGTGAGCCTATTCTTCTAGTGTCCTTACCTGTACCAAGGTGGGCTAGGTGTTTATATATGGATGACCATGCGTGAGCCGATCCTTCTATTGACTATATGTCACCTTTTGTAGTTGATTGATATGTCTCTTCGGTGTTTTCTCTTATGCTGACCAAGAGGTGTGGATAGATCGTGGATTCTGACTCTTCCATTTGACCTTCTATGGGACCAATTTTGACTTAGCAGTGGTCGGTTGGATTTGGGTGGTACGACTCAAATCCTTGAGGCAATAATGAAAGATGTAACACATCCGTGTAGTATATTTTTCCTAGATTGGTTAAATCCTTTGCCTTATCCTTTTACTGATTTCTTGAATGATAAAATGATAAGAGATATCAACTATTATACATGTTCTTCATATTCCTTTTTATAATATAAATTGATCTATTGCTCAGTGGTAGCTTCTTAGTCTTGCTTAATCTACTTATTTTGTTGTTTATACATCATTTAGTTGAATCTTCTCAACCTGCTTAGTATGTTATTTACCTACTTATCTTATCTGTGTTTTTAATAGACGTTGGCGGAGAGTTATATCTCTCATTGGGACGTTTGGTCTCACCCTATGGGTTTCCACATTTTTAGGTGGGTGAGAACGAGACAGTAGAGATTATGCTATTGGTGTTGAGTACTAAGAGGACCAGTACTTGAAGAAAGGTTGGACATATTGTTTGTGTATAGAAGTAGAGTCCTACATGTCATCCATCTACACTCAGGTCCTTGGGGTTTTTTTGTGTGTGTATTGATACAAGGTTTTGGCTTTATGCATGTTCTTGTATAGAGATGGCATATTTTTATATGAATAGGTTACCATGTGTAATAGGATGTGGCTTGAGAGCCAATAGAAAATATCTTATATAATGATTTGGGCAAGCAATATGCAATACATGTGGATTTTGTGGACTCATGTGAAATATTTTGTGACTCCTATATTTTGTTGAAATCAGTTTTAATTTCCTATGTTTTGTGGTAACCTGGATGTTTCATTTTAGTTCCGTAGTTTGGTTTTGAGTTATCTTGCTTGTGCCGCATCAGGGTGTCACACCTTGATCCCAATTTCTTCAAGAGAGGTCATAGATACGGAGCAGGTGGGTTTGAAAGTTCCTCTTATTATCGCCTTGTATTCTTGAGGCATGAATGTCCCATAGCAGTGCACTTTGAATTGGGTTCCTAGAGGAGCATTAGTATCGACTTCATTGACACACACTCTCTTTTTTCTCTCTGTGGAGGAACATTCAAGATGAGGCCTCTTCTCCCCTCTCTTGGATGTGCTTCTAGAGATCGGTGGAACTTTCTTGATGAGACATTTCTATGAATGAAATAGTATGTGACCAACTTTGAATATGGTATAAGCAACAAGTATATCAACCAACATTGTCGATGGGATTGTCAATGGCAGTGGATAAGAAAAGAGGGTTGACAAATTGATCCATCGATAATAGATAAAACAAGTACATCGAGGTATTGTGCCGACAGAAAATCATGTCAATGGAAATAAAAAACAAAAGGTTGATATGTCTGTCAACTAGAATGATCGACAAGGTTGTGTATCTGTCAATGAAATGAAGTTCAAAGTATCATCAATAGTGAAAGGAAAGACTATCGGCAAGAGGCTATCAACTAGAGAAGTCAACAATCACGTTGATAGTCAAACTTAGAGTGGAAGCACTTCACTTTGATTATGATATGGTATGAATTTTTACTATGGGTCTTATATTTATAGTTGAGGGTTACAGGTGGTCAATTGTAACTGGGTTCATGGGCAGATCTGGATCTGTCAAGTAGTCTATCGATGAAACAAATTGAAAGCTATGTAAAGAAATGTTGACAGGTCTATCGAGTTTGTTGTTTGACATGCTTATCTAATTTTGGTTATGTTGTTCAAGGAGTCGATGTGTTGTTGATAGTTGTATCGATGAGTGAGATTGATATCCCAATGTGCTACTGTCGACCTAACTCACAAAATGAGTCAACAAGGGGGAAACAATCAAGGTCATCGACAGTGAAATCAATGGTTTTGTCGACTGGTATGTTGATGGATCAAAAACACTTTAATTAAAGTCGATGAGGCTGGATTAGAATTTTAGGTCGATGTATCAGGGTAAAGTGATCATCATCCAATCATCACTTAGAAAATTAGTCATCCATCTTGATTTTGATGGAACTCATTTACAAGGATATATGTTTTGTAAAGAAAACTAAAAACAGCAAAGGAAGTTGTCATGGGTTAACAACCTAACTCCACTCTACACCTCAGGAGCCAACATAAGGTGTACAATAGAGTTAAAGTTGCTCGTCCCTGAGTGGATCAAACACATGAATATATAAGTGCACTGAATAAGTAGCTTCCATACATAGGCCAAAAGTTAATTACATAGGGGCCCGAAAGCATAGGAGTTCTACAGAAGAAAACTTAATACATGAGAGAACTACTTTCAGAAGAAAAATCACATAAACTAAGAGTACCATTTAGCTTTAGCATCCCCATGAAAGATCTGATTTGTTGAGCTAGCATATTGAGTTGCAACATCATCATCATATGCAAAAGGTGCCTATAAAACATTTGCAATTGGTACACATCAGCACAATATATAAATATATTGTACTAAGTACGCCTATGTGTCATTGAATATAACTCTCATCATATCTTGGCAATAACAATAAAAGTAAACTTGGCAGTAATAAGCAATATGGAAAAATCATGCTTGATCAAGATAGACAATTTATTAATAAAAGAGAACACATGTTTTAGGCATATTTTCCATTATAAATCCATGCATTGACCACCGAAGGTTTTGATTCATTCTCTTGACTCTCAAGGATCTCAAGATTAAGACCTTAATGATTGACTACCAAAGCGTTAGATCATATGTACATTGTGATAGACTACCAAAGAGTTAAGTCACTTCCAAGCACTGTACTACTAAAGAGTTTAGTGCTTTCATACAATGGATAGGATAATTTATGTTCAGGTTTTGCAATGTACATATAAAGAAACATCATTAAAGTTGATCATACATATGTATCTATTTGAAGAAATATCATATGTCAAGTTCTTTATAACCATACATTATAGTAAGCCAAGTGAGGGTTGATGGCATACCTTCTACTTAGAAGTGGGGAGTCCAGAGATGCTCCTCACTGGTACCTTTGATTTCCTAAAATTATTGGAGATTTGGTATTTATTAGATATATTGTTCAAATCACTATTTATTCTAAAGAGTATAAAAGGTATTTTTTCTTATTTGGAGTCATGAGGGTTGAGTATGAGTTTTAGAGTATAGATTAGAGTCAAAGGACTAAGCTTCCCTTTGTTCTTGGCTATGCGACGGATAGGTTTGATCTTCAAGAAAACATAGTCACCAGCCTTAAACGGTCTGTCAGAATTGTGTGCATCTTCATATGACTTCTAAAAATCCTGAGCCTGTTTCAACCTCTGCTTAATCAAAGACACCTTATCATCATAAAGTTGCAATTCCTCAGACTTTAGCATCCTCCTTTCTCCAACTTCATCCCAATGGAGAGGGGATCTACATGTCCTACCATAGAGAGCTTCATAGGGTGGCATATCAATACTTGATTGGTAGCTATTATTGTATGTGAACTCTACTAATGGAAGGTAGTAATCCCAAGATCCTCCCCAATCCAAGACACATGCTTTGAGAAGATCCTCCAAGATTTGGATAGTGCGTTCTGACTGGCCATCAGTTTGAAGATGATATGTTGTGCTGAAATTCAACTGTGTACCCAACTTGTTCTGTACTTGCTTCCATAGATGTGATGTGAACTTTGGATCCCGATCTGAAACAATAGATACTGGTACTCCATGTAGTCATAAAATCGCTTTTATATACAACTCATCAACCTATGGAACATTGGTCGTAGTCTGCATAGGTAAGAAATGTGTAGACTTGGTCAACCGATCTACTATGACCCAAACTGCATCATAACCCTTCCTGGTCCTGGGTAATCCCACTACAAAATTCATGGTGATATTTTCCCATTTCCATTCGGGGATTGGAAAGGGTTGCAATAGACCTCCGGGACGTTGATGCTCGGCCTTAATCTACTGACAAGTGAGACACTTAGAGATAAAATCTGCTATATCTTTCTTCATACCTCTCCACCAAAAGTGTCTCTATAGATCTTTATACATCATAGTAGATCCAGGATGTATGGAATACTTAGACCCATGTGCCTCTTGCTAAATACGCTTCTTAGTCTCTGACTCTTAAGGTACCCACATCCTATGCTTGCACCTTAGTCCACCATCCATACCAACATATAGATGTGTCTAGGGTTTAGCCACAAGAGTTGTCATCTCCTCTAAGCCAGGGCTATTCTTTTGAGATATCAGGAATTTAGAAAGAAGACCAAGAATTATATTAATATTTTCCAGAATAATAGAGCCAAATTCTTCTTGAGATGACCCAAAAGTTGAAAGTTCCAGACGCATTGATGCACCAATCGACCTCTTACGACTAAGAGCATCAACTACAACATTGGCCTTGCCCAGATGATATGCAATAGTGAAATCATAATCTTTAAGATACTCCAACCATCTCCTCTATCTAAGATTGAGGTCCTTCTGAGTCAATAGGTATTTGAGACTTTTGTGGTCTGTGAAAATATCAAAAGTAGCACCATATAATAATGTCTCCAGATTTTGAGAGCATAGACAATGGCAACTAATTCCAAATCATGAGTTGGATAATTGACCTCATTGGGTTTCAATTGTCTAAAGGAATAGGCAACAACTTTACCGTCTTGCATGAGGACACAACCCAAACCCATTTTAGAAGAATCAGAATATATTACAAATCCATCATTCCCAGAAGGTAGAGTCAAAATAAGAGCAGAAGTCAAGAGGGATTTCAATTCTTGGAAACTAGCTTCACAGAAGTCCAAATGAATTTGGCATCTTTTCTGGTTAGTTTAGTCATGGGTAGGGCTATTTTGCTGAAATTAAGGATGAAACGAGGGTAATAGCCTACTAGACCAAGGAAGCTACGAATTTCAGAAGCATTGGTAGGGGCTTTCCAATCAAGGACAGCTAGAACTTTGGTAGGGGTCAACATAAATTTTCCCACCCGGAATGACATGGCCAAGAAACATGACTTGGTCAATCCAAAACTCACATTTAGATAATTTAGCATACAATTTCTGGGCTCTGAAAACATCAAGTACTTTCTGGAGATGTTCACGATGTTGGTCAACAGAGTTTGAGTATATAAGAATATCATCAATGAAGACCACAACAAAGCTATCAAGAAATGGTTGGAAGACAGTATTCAACAGATACATAAACACTCCAGGAGCATTAGTCACGCCAAACGACATCACCACAAATTCATAATGTCCATATCTAGTTTTGAAAGTTGTCTTTGGAATATCACAATCTTTCACTCGTAATTGATGATAGCCTGATCTAAGGTCAATCTTGGAGAAAATAGTGGCAGTACAAAGCTGGTCAAATAAGTCATCAATTCTTAGGAGGGGATATTTGTTTTTTATGGTGGCTTGGTTGATCATGCAATAATCAATACACATTATCATTGACCCATCTTTCTTTTTAACAAAAAGGATAGGAGCACCCCAGGGAGATGTACTAGGACGGATGAAGCCTCTATAAGGAAGTTCTTCTAATTGTTTCTTGAGCTCTACAAGCTCGGTAGATGCCATTCTATAAGGTTCCTTTGAGACTGGTGTGGTGCCCAGTGCTAACTCAATTGAGAACTCAATCTCACGTACAGGAGGCAGCCCTGGAAGCTCCTCGGGAAATACATTCGGGTAATCTCTCACCACATCCAAGCTCTCTAAAGGTCTCACCTTAGAATTAGACACAGACACAACTGCAAGATAGGCTCTACATCCTTTGGCTATCAAGGCTTTATCTTTAAGAGAAGATATAATCATATTTCAGTTTCTTTCCTTTCTCCCTGGTATTATCAAAGGTTTAGAATTAGGTGCATAAATGATTACTTTCTTGGCTCGGAAATCAAGCATGGAATAGTTGGCAAAAATCCAATCCATTCTCAAAATTAGGTCAAAATCCTCCATATCAAGAAGAATGAAATTGATGACCACCATAAGAAAAAGGCAAGATTTCGGTTTTTTGAAGAGAGGTATAAATTTTGCCACAGGGAGTTGTTACATCCAAGATATAACCTAGATATTTTATTTCTAACTTGATCATGGAAGCAAGATTTCTGGAAATGAAGGTATGTGTTGATCCTGAATCAAATAGGGCCACAACAGGATGATCTTGGAGACATATCATACCTACATTATGATTTTTTTTAAATGAGATCATGGTTTATAAGGGTTTTCATATATATAAAGAGATTATTAACATTATTACCTTCAATCAGATGGTTGTCATTAGCCTTAGCTTCCTCTACATCAATTGCAAATACTCGACCCTGACGGTGTTCTGGCTAATCCTGAGATGTAGGGGCAGCTAGTTGAGTAGGTGGAGCTCCAGGCTGAGGTAGTGGGGCTTGATGGTTCTGAGGTTCTTCCTGGACCCTCATTGGGAAATTGAACTTCATATGCCCTTTTTTCTTGCAATAGAAACATATTGGCCTCTCAAACTTGCATTTTCCAGCATGTAACCCACCACAGATTTTGCATTTGGAATTTTTGTATGGTCCACCTTGGCCTCGACCTCCCCTATTTGGTCCTCCTTGGTATGATTGACCTCTATGGTGATTTCCTCCTCCTATGCCCATGCCATGGCTATTAGGCTTCTTCCTATCCTTCTCTTTCTCCTTGCCCTTGGTGATGGATGCATCAGTCAAGCCTAGGTATCCCAAACTTGGTGCCTTATTCTTCCCTAAGGTTCTTTCTCGGGTAAGGGCATTATTGATGGCAGCTTCAAAGGTAGTGTGGGTGGAGGTGCAAAGGTAGACTTTTATTTCTTTGTTAAGGCCATCAATAAATTATTCAATCTTTTCATCAAGAGACTCCTGGTCATCCACCTCCTAGGGTTAGCTCTGGGTGACGATGAATCTAGGTTTTCCTTGCCACAGAGGCGATCCCTCTTGTGTTTTGTAGGTACCCTCCACGCCATGGCGGATGAGCTTGTGGAAAGGTATGCATCACTTAGGGTTTAGGAGGAGGAGGAGACCGATATTTTGGACCTGAAGGAAACGATGACCGACGAGGAAAAGGAGCACATAAAACTTGCGCTGGTCAAACAGATGACTACAAGCAGGCCCTTCAACTTCCCTGCCTTCAAGCGCACCATGACCAATGCTTGGTCACTGAGGAAGGAGGCAAGCTTTGGATAGATTTCCAACAATCTATTCATCATCCAGTTCCTTCATTGGAGGGATAAGGAGAAGGTAGTTGTCGACGGCCCATGGAATTTCAACAACCATATGCTAGTTGTCATAGACATGAAGCCTGAGGATACACCCGCAGAGATGACTCACAATCTATGCCAATTTGGATTCGTCTATATAACATGTTGTTAGGGTACAGGTCAGAGGAGGTGATCAAGGCGATGGCTAGCAAGATCGGTAGGGTTTGCTTGGTGGAAAGGCGAGACCTGGGTTGGGGGACATTTTGCCATGCTAGGGTGGAGATCGACATTACTAAATTGATACGCCAGAAGCAGAAGATTCGAGATAGAGAGGGCATATTCGTGGTGATCGATATAAGATATGAAAGACTACCAACCTTCTACTACCTATGTGGGGTGATCAACCATATTGAGAAGGATTGTAGAGACGAAGTGGAGGAGGAAGAGGATGGCTTAACTCCAAGAATGTGGGGGCCATAGATTAAAGCCTCGCCGATGAAGAGATGGAGCATCCCAATCAAAGAAGAACTCTTCGGGAGGGAGAGTGAAAGCAAGGAACTCTGATTCACATCCAAGCCAGTAGTGTCGCGTTCCAAGTCGGGCGGATGGGTGTTTGGGGGTAGAGAAGGCAGTGGTGGACAAGGCAGCCATAAATTGAGCCATGAGGGCTCGGATGAGGTAGGAGAGACAGTTAACTCAGCAACCATGGCCGATTTGGAGGACATCTTCGTGCAGCGGGTGGATAGGGATGACAATGGGCATTTGGAGGACATCTCTACGCAGCAGGTGGAGAGGGATGATAGCAGGCACAAAGAGGCAGTGTATGGTGTGAGGATACCTTCTCCTATCGTAGGGCAGAGTAGTGGTGGCTCGAGGCCTTCGTCACGGACATAGCTGGTAGAGAACATGACCACCCATGGGGAAGTGGAGGTCGACGCCAATGCAGCCACACAGGTGACACACTCTACTTGGGGGGACGTTGAGCTCTCCAGACTCAGTCCTGACCTGGTGGGTAGAGACATGAGCAAGGGCAAGGGGAGATTAAGAATTCATTAGTAGGTTGTGTCACCCCTGGCGTGTGTACAAGGCAGCAGGACGGAAGGAGGGGGAAGGGGAGGAAGGTGAGAAGATGCACGAGGTTTGGGACTCATCAGACGAGAATGGAAGGAGAGGGGAAGGGAAGAACGATGACTTAGACGGGGGGGGGGGGAGAAGTAGAATGGGAGTGGACGAAGTTCAGGTGGAGGTAGAAGGAGAGGGGAGGATGGGGGGAAATGTTTGATAGTTGGGGTCCAGATTGAATCAACTCACACGTCAGTAGAGGGCACTAGGGAGTTCTAGGTCCGTGAAGGACAATGAAAACTCTATGTTGGAACGTCCAGGGTCTAGTCAGCCCTAGGACAGTGGACTCTCTCGGGAGAAAGTGTTGGAGAGAGATGCCTGACATAGTCTTTGTTATAGAGACTATGTGTAGCGGTAGAGATCAAAAAGTAGTGAGGAGGAAGTGTGGGTTTAACTTGGGTGTTGGTGTTGACAGTAGAGGAAGAGTGTGGGGTTTGGGGCTGTGGTGGAGAGGGGACAAAGACACGGTGAAATCCTTCTCAGATCTTCATATCAATGTTGTGGTGGGGAATGAAGATAGTTGGGAATGCTTCTATTTTGTGGGAATTTATGTATGGGAAGCCACACATGAACAGCAGAACACGTGGCAGCTGATGGAGGACCTTTGTGCTCACTCAAGATGGCCTATCGTGCTTGGTGGGGACTTCAATGAAATTATTGCCCATGCTGAAAATAGGGAGGACAACCAAGAAACGAGTGGCATATGTGTAACTTTTGGGAGGCTATTGACAGATGCCAGCTAATTGACTTGGGATCCATGGGGAATAAATTCACTTGGAAGAGAGGGATGCATGCAAATAACCTGATTCTAGAAAGACTGGACCGGTTCTTGGCGGACAGAAAGTGGTGTGATATCTTCAACATAAGGAAGGTTAAGAACTTCTCGATTCAATTCTGACCATGGTCAAATTCTTTTATGGGCGGAATGTAGAAGATAGGGAGAGGGATGTTTGAGAGAAGGTTCAGATTTGAAACCTTTTGGCTATCATCACCTGAGTGCAAGGAGGTGGTCACACATGCGTGGGACAACAACTGAATCTTGTGTCTCAGGGCAAACTGAGAAATTCATTGAAAAGTTAGATGGATGGGTGGTGGATAAATTTGGCAACATCAAAAGGAGAATCCAAAAGACTGAGAAGAGGCTTTGCAATGCACATAATCGGCCACCTTGTAATGATATGCTACAGGAATGCGAGGCATTAACAAAAGAGCTTCATGAGCTTCAGCGGATGGAGGAGAGATTTAGGTTGGCCCGGGCCAGAACCAATGAGATGAAAGATGGGGATAGGAACATGAAGTATTTTCACCATAAGGCTAGTCAAAGAAAGAGATGCAATACTATAGATGGGCTCTTTAAGGAGGACGACAGTTGGCACACGGAGCCAGATTCTATTGCTAAAATTATTTCATCATATTTCAATTCTCTCTTCTCCAGTTCAAATCCATCAGGGATGAAAGAGTTTCTAGAAGGCTTGCCACGAGTGGTTCCATAAACAGCCTATTCAGGTCTGAACCACATCCCCACAGAGGTAGAGGTATGGAAAGCTCTTCAACAAATGCACCCAAACAAGGCCCCAGGACCGGATGGGATGAAAGCAATCTTCTATCAAAAGTTCTGGGAGGTAATAAAAAATAGCTAGTTGTCCTTTATTTCTAAATGGTGGAAAGGGGAGATGGGTCTTGAAGACATAAATGATACAGATATTGTCCTCATTCCTAAAACAAACAACCTGGTCCGGTTGGCATAATATCACCCAAATAGCCTCTGTAATGTCTCCTATAAAATTATTACTAAGGTCCTGGATAATAGAATCAAACCGCTGATGAATGAGATTATTTCAAAAAACCAAAGTGATTTTATAGGAGGGAGGATGATAACAGACAATGTTTGTTGCTTATTATATGTTCAACACCATGAAGCACCGTAAGAAGGGTAAAGAAGGTTTGATGGCACTCAAGCTGGATATGAGCAAGGCTTATGATAGGGTGGAATGGCCTTTTTTGGAGAAGGTCATGGGAAGGTTAGGCATGTCGGATACTTGGAGGATAAAGGTTATGGAATGTGTGACTAGCGTCTCCCACAAGTTCATCGTCAATGACAATAGGAGGGGATCTTCAAATCCATCTAGAGGGCTTCTCTAAGGTGATCCTATCTCTCCCTACCTTTTCCTTTTTTGCAATGAAGCACTCTCTTTTTCTCTGTCTAAAGCTGCGTAGGATAACAAAATTCACAGGACAAGGATTTGCAGATGGGCGCCGCGAGTTACTCACCTCTTTTTTGTAGATGACAACATTGTGTTCATAAGGGTAACCTCAGAAGAATGCTCCGCTTTAGCTGAAAGCCAATACGAGAGGGCATCCAGACAGAAAATTAATTATGAGAAGACAGAGGTTTCCTTTAGTGTGAACATCACAGGTGAAAGGCATGAGCTGATCAAGAACCATCTGCAAGTTAGAGAGGTGGATAGGCATGAGAAATACCTTGGACATCCTACAGTGGTTGGGATGTCAAAGAAACTAGTATTTGCTGCAATAAAGGATAGAGTGTGTAAAAAATTGCAGGGGTGGAAAGAGCAGCTTCTCTCTAGACCAGACAAGGAGGTTTTGATAAAGGCAGTCATCCAAGCTATCCCTACATACCTTATGAGTATATTTAAGCTACCGGAAGGATTTATTGATGAGATTCATGCAATGATGGCCCAGTTTTGGTGGGGCTCCAAGGAAGGTGAAAGGATGATCCATTGGATGCGTTGGGAGAGGTTATGCAGGCCCAAAGACTATGGAGGTATGGGGTTCAGGGATTTGAAAGCTTTCAACCAAGAACTCCTAGCTAAACAAGGATGCAGGTTGGATGTACATGGTCAGACTCTTGTTTCCCGGATTTTAAAAGCAAAATATTATAGATCCTCTTCCATATTTCACGTGGAATTGTGGGGGAATCCTAGATACACTTGGAGGAGCATATGGGGGGCCATGCAGATGGTGAAGAATGGATTTCTTTGGAGGGTGGGCAATGGGAAAGGAATACATATCTACAAGGAGAGGTAGATACCACACCTTGGAAACCCAGTTCACTAGTATCTGATATAGGGTCCAGTGGAGTACAGGATGGTGAGTGACTTGATATGCATGTGGCCGAAAAGGTGGAACAGAGAAGCGGTAGAATCTTGTTTTCCTACACAGATTGCCAAGAGAGTCTTCAACATTCCACTATCTCAGTGGGATGAGGAGGACACTCTTTTTTAGAAGAAGGAGAGAAATGGCATGTTCTCAATCCAGAGCACTTATTTCTTTATCTGGGCGGGTGAGGACTTGGTAGATGGAGTGGACACAGAGGTATGGAAAAGATTATGGAAATAGGGATGGCCACCAAAACTAAAACACTTTATCTGGAGAGCCCTCAGGAATATCCTTCCCACTAAAGAAGAGATATTGAGGAAGCAGGTGACCCAGGATGATGGATGCCATCATTGCAGACAGCGGGAGGATATATCTCATGTGCTACTGCACTGTGATCTAGCAAGCAGATATGGGCTACAGGTGATTTTGCATGGATGGGACATCTAGGAGCATATGATGTTGGGAGCTTTATGAGGGGCTTGCTAGAAGATGGGGAAAGCCGACACAAGGATGAGGGAGCTATGTTACTATGGGTGGTATGGACAACAAGGAACAAAGCCCTATTTGATGACCACCCACCTTACTTTCTAGGTCTTACGACAAGCTTCATCAACCTCGTGGCGGATCATGCACTGTACCACTCGGCTGTGGGTCGTTCAGCCTCTCATTCATCATCGTCCAGATGAGTTACATGGCGCCGACCACCAGCTGGTTGCATGAAGATTAACACAAATGTGTCTCTCATCACAGTGGAGGAGAATGTATGTGGTACAGCCATAAGGGACGAGCATGGACATATTTTGTGAACCTTCCATTGTCGGTTAGAGCAGTCTTACTCAGTGCTTAGTGCGGAGGGTACGGCGGTTCTACATGGCATGTCGTTGGCTCTTAGGGAAGGCTACATGGACATAGTAGTGGAGATGGACTTTTTATTTTTGGTGGAGGCGGTGAAGAAGGGATATGGGAGACGAGGCTATGAAAGCATCATCATCTGCGACATTGTCGAGCTTTCTCATAATTTCCTTTCATTCAATTTCTATTTCATTAGAAGGCAAGGTAATAGAGTAGCAGATGCCTTGTCCTCTTCATCCTGTCATTTGTTAACCCTCACCTTATTGGGGAGGGCTTTGAGGATCAGATCCTTGTACTGGTTGCAAATGATTTGATTACTTAATAAAATGGCGGGCGCCCTTTATCAAAAAAAAGTGTTCAATCTTTTCATATTCATCAAGGTGATGAGCATGACACTCTAGGAGTCTAAAGGCCCTAACATAGTCAGCAACGGATAAGGCCCCTTGGGTGAGGTTATTGAACTGCTTCCTCTTCTCCTTTCTAGCAGATATGGGCATGAAACGATTGGTAAAAATCACCTTAAACTCCTCCCAACTCATAGGGGCATCTGGAAGTTCTCGTGTATGGTAATAATTTTCCCACCACAACTTCACAGACCCCCTAAGTTGGTAGGTTGCAAAAGTGACTTTATCTTCCTCAGGACATTTAAGGGCTCTTAAGACATTTTCAACAGATAGGATCCATGCATCAGCTTTATCTAGGACTTCACCTAAGTCTTCTCCATGAAAAGCTTCGGGTTTGAGCTTGAGGAAGTCACTAATGGTGGTTTCAGGATTGGTCCTAGATGAAGAGGCAATGTTGTTGGTTTCTTTTAGGGCTAGGGCATGCATGCATTCCAACATCACCTTCTTATGTTCCTCCCATTCACTAGTAGCCATTGAATTATTTGAGTTAGATTCATCACCAGAGTCATCATTAGTTCTCTTTCTCTTGGATCTAGTTTTTCGAGGCATCTGCAAGTTTGTATAAAAGATAGTTTAGAGATTTATTTGAGGTAGATCATAAAGTAAGAAACAAAGATTTATCAATCATAAGTATATGTTTTCCAATTTTTCATGTCTTTTAGTTGTTCCCATTTCTCCTAATCTACCCACATAATAGAGAGAGAGAGTATATCATTGCTCATGGTCATGAGAGAGAGAGAGTATATGAGAAGCCTAGTGTGTATCATTCACTAAATAGGTGGCTGGGGGTAGTCCTTATTTGAGAAAAGATGAGAAGATAGATTTCTCTAAGGTAGGGGTCCCACTTTAACAATAATTGCATTAGCTAGACAGATAACTTGTGGTGGGAACTGTCGCACCGTGAAAATGGATGGGAAGAGTGATTATGTCAAAACCTTCCACAAGTACCCTTCTAGACACCTCGACAATATACTATGACATGTGGGTTACCTCAGGTTTAAATAAGGTTACTAATTATTTGGTACACATATATTGATTCATGTGCCTGCTCTGATACCATCTGTCATGGGTTAACAACCTAACTCCACTCTATACCTCAGGTGCCAACATAAGGTGTACAATAGAGTTAAAGTTTCCCGTCCCTGAGTGGATCAAACACATGAATATATAAGTGCACCGAATAAGTATCTTTCATACATAAACCAAAAGTTAATTACATAGGGGCCTGAAGGGATAGGATTTCTACAGAAGAAAACTTAATACATGAGAGAACTACTTGTAGAAGAAAAAGCACATAAACTAAGAGTCGCATTTAGCTTTAGCATCCCCATGAAAGATCTAATTTTTTGAGCCAACATATTGAGTTGCAACATCATCATCATATGCAAAAGGTACCTATAAAACATTTGCAATTGGTACACGTTAGCACAATATATAAATATATTATACTGAGTATGCCTATGTGTCATTTAATATAACTCTCATCATATCTTGGCAAAACAATAGAAGTAAACTTGGCAGTAATAAGCAATATGGAAAAATCATGCTTGATCAAGAAAGAAAGTTTATTAATAAAAGAAAACATATGTTTTAGGCATATTGTCTATTATATATCCTTGCATTGACCGTTGAAGGTTTTGATGCATTCTCTTGACTCTCAAGGAGCTCAAGATTAAGGCCTTTATGATCGACTACCAAAGAGTTAAATCATATGTACATTGTGACCGACTACCAAAGAGTTAGGTCACTTCCAAGCATTGTACTACCAAAGAGTTTAGTGCTTTTATATAATGGACATGATAATTTATGTTCAGGTTTTGCAATGTACATATAAAGAAACATCATTAAAGTTGATCATACATATGTATCTATTTCAAGAAATATCATATGCAAAGTTCTTTACAACTATATTACAATCATACATTATAATAATCCAAGTGAGGGTTAATGGTGTACCTTCTACTCAGAAGTGGGGAGTCTAGAGATGCTCCTCACTGGTACCTTTGATTTCCTAAAATTGTTGGAGATTTGTTATTTACTAGATATATTGTTGAAATAACTATTTATTCTAAAGAGTATAAAAGGCCCTTTTTCTTATTTGGAGTCATGAGGGTTGAGTATGAGTCTTAGAGTATGGATTAGAGTCCAAGATTAATAATGTCATGTCAGAGTAAGGTTTTAAGATCAAAATAATGGTCTTTAGATCATGTTGACTAATTATGCACATTTTTGATGAGTCAAATAGGGAAAAGAGTGATAATTAGATTTGATTGATAATTGAGTCACAATAATTGTATTTTAATGTTCCATAATTATTTAGATGCAAAAAAGGATAATCACAGGTTTTTTGGGGACTTAATCATGTTCGAGTATTTTCTAAATAATTAAACATGATATAAATAGATTTCTGCATTAGAATTTATTCGAGTCATATTTAGGGTAAATAGATGTCATACTCATGATCCTCGTATTTTCTAATCAAAATGGAGTACTTATTTGTATTTTTCTGACACTACTACTATTTATAATAATTTTCTCAAGATTATGTCATTTACTGAATTTCGAGTTAAATAAACAAGATCTAGAAAAAGGTGGGCCGTTGGATGCTCAGATCCAACGGTCACAATCTTAAGAGTGTAAATTAGAGAGGATCATAGATCGCTGATGTGGATATTTGGTTTCTTACTTGGCGAGATCGGATTGGTCTGCGTGGATCCGAGTCAGCACACGTGGAGGGTTGCTACTGGTCCAGCTAGCTTGAGTGGGTCCCACCTCTCCTTGCTCAGCGCTTCACAGTAGGTAGGCTGGTCAATCTCTGGTGAGCTCTCGCTAGTGGATGGAGCTTCTTCATGCACGGGTGAAGGTCGGGCTATGCTCGTGGGAGCCTTTCGCAGCTAGACGGGTCAGTGTCGGGGTGTGGCTCCCTAGAAGCGACGAGTCGATGAGGTGGTCGGAGCTGTTGGCATCTCGCGGTGGAGGAGGATTGAAGGACGAAGCAACAGGTGGTTTAAAGGTGGTTCAGGGTGCCGTTGAGGTGGATGAAGGTTCCCCAAAGTTGGTTGGAGGGTGAATTTGAGGCGAGGAGGTAGGGAGTAGCTGGGTCGGTAGCTCGGCGGCGGAAGACAGAGCAGGGAGGAGAAGCTTGAGGTTGAGGGTCTCTGGGGCTTGCTCCGGACGAATTGAAGATCAAGGAGAGCAAATGGATGTCAAGGATCTTGCTCTAGTGTTTAAATAGAAATGGGAGTGAGTGAGTTGCAAAGGCCCGATTGGGCCAGCGACAGTTTGGAGAAGGGGTCTCACCGGTGAAGTCGTGGAGGGAGCTGTAGCCCTCTTCGAGGGACATGTGAGGGCCCATCGAGTTTGTGGAAGCGAGGGGAAGCATTTGCTTCGATTAGTTTCTCACGAGATGGCACTGAGTGGTGGTTAGTGGCTCGCCTTCATGTGAGGTGGTTGTAACCACATACTGACGTGTCAAGCGGAGGTAGAGGATGATCGGATGGTCGTCCGATCCACCCTGGATCCATGGACGCACCATCCAACGGTCACAGTGGCCTGGGAGGAGCGATCCACAGATCACTGATGTTAGTGCCACATGACAAGTTCAAATAAATAAAAAACTACACTCTCGATTATCAATATCATGGTGAATATTGATCAAACTATATACAAAACTTGTAAAAATTGTAGAGGGAGCTAGGAATGTCCAATTGACTTGAAATTTGAACCATAGGTCCACCATAGCATTCCCTATATGTTGGAAAAGGTTTGGCTCGAGATTCTAATTTTTGAATGATCAATTAATCTTTAGGTGAATTAGGGTTTTGAGTTAAAGTAAAGTAAAGGAACAAGGTATAAAAGGAATTAGAAAAACCACTTTATCACAGAAGTAAAACAACTTAAAACAAGGTGGTGAAAGAAAGACAAATGTTTGGGTTTCCTCCCAACGAGCACTTGTTTATAGTCATGTAGCTTGACTTTTGGACGTTTTATTCAGCATTTTGGGTGTTGAGCAATTCAATATCTGCCTTCCTAGTGATTGCTTCATCTTCATAGTATCTCTTCAGGCGATGATTGTTGACTAAAAATGTGCCTAACTTCTCATTGTAGATGCCATCATTCTAGAAGGATAAAAAGTTATTACTGTGAATGGCCCAGACCAATGAGAATGAAGTTTTCCTAAAAAAAAGTTATAGTGCAGAATTGAATGAAAAAACTTTGTCGCCTTCAAAATTGTCTTTTTTCTTGATGTGAGAATCATACCAAATCTTGGTGCATTCTTTATAGATCTTGGTGTTCTCATAAGAATATAGATGGAGTTCTTCTAGCTCCTATAGTTGCAGAAAACCTTTTTTTTGCAAGGTCAATGTCCATGTTTAGATTCTTGATTACCCAATAAGTTTTTTGTTCCAACTCTAGAGGGAAGATGGCGGTATTTTCCATAAATAAGATGATAAAGATTCATTTCAATGGGTGTTTTGTAAGAAGTTTGATATTCCCAAAGAGTGTCATCAAATTTAGAGGACCAGTCTTTCCTAGACTATCCCATAGTTTTATCAAAGATTGCTTGATCTTCCTATAGAGGCTTATACTTGGCCTATAGTATAGGGATGGTATGGGGTAGAGATCTTATGTTTTACTCCATACCACTTCAATAGCGCTTCAAACCGATTTTCTATAAAATGTGAACATGCATCGCTGATGGCAGTTGTGGGAACTCCAAACTTCAGAAATATAATTTTTGTGAAAAGGCACATTACTATCTTGGACTTAAAATTGGGTGATGGTATAGCTTCCACCCATTTGGAAATGTAATAAAATACTACCAGAATGTATTTGTTCCTAGAAGATTGTTGGAATGGTCCCACAAAGTCAATCCCCCAAGCATCAAAGATTTCAATCTCAATCCATTTGGATAAGGGTATATTGTTTCTTTTGTTGATGATCCCAGTGTGTTGTCATGATTCACACTGCTTGGCATAGGCATGTGAATCTTTAAAGATAGTCAACCAATAAAAACCAGAGTTTAGAATCTTCAATGTTGTCTTCTCGACAACCAAATGTCCTCCATAGGGATCAGATGACATTTTTCCAGAACAGAACGAGGTTCGTCATGATCGACACAATGATGATAGACGTTATCAACACATTTTCTAAATCGAAGTGGTTCATCCAAATAGTAGTTCTTTAGATCTAAAAAGAACTTTTACTTCCATTTGTATGCCATCCCAGGGAGCAACTGCTGGGGTGTAAGGTAATTACAAAAATCAGCATACCATGGTGTGATATGGTCTAGAGTGTGAATGAGTAATAATGATATGTCTTAGTAAGATTCATTGAAGGGAGTGGGTTGTCCTCCCCAACCAGTATGCAAGAAAGGTGATTTGCAACCACGTTCTCAAGTCCCTTTTCTCAATAATTTTGTGCTAAAATTCTTGTAACAAGATGGCCCACCTAAGGAGGTGAGGCTTAGTATGCTTTTTCTGCATAAGTTACTTTATTCATTCATGATCAGTACCAATCATCACTTTTCTACCTAACAGATATGACCTAAGTTTATCAAAAGTATAGATGATTGCCAACATTTTCTTCTTTGTTATTGTGTAGTTGACTTGATCTTCATAAAAATATTTATTGATGCAATATATGATGTGGTGCTTCTTGTCCTTCTTTTGCCCTAGGACAACTCTTACAACATAGTTTCTAGCATCGCGCATTAGCTCGAAAGGGAGGTACCAATTTGGATCTTTCATAATGGGTGTGGTAGTTAGGGAATTTTTTAGAGTGTTAAGGGCCTTCAGACAATCTTCATCCAAGATAAATGGTGTGTCAATTTATGATAAGTCTAGATAATGGTTTTGGAATCTTAGAAAAATCTCAAATAAAATATCAACAGTATCCTGCATGTCCCAAGAAACTACAAATAGAAGAAACTAATGAGGAGGTGGAAGCTTGGAAATAGCCTCTAATTTTTTCTTGTCTACTTCTATGCCTGCCTCAGATACCTTGTGTGCCAGGACTATCCCATCTTGTACCATAGAGTGGCACATCTCTGAATTGAGAACCAACTACTTTTCTTTGCATCGTTGAAGAACGAGGGATTGGTTTTTCAGAAGGTCTTCAAATGATGACCAATAGATTGATAAGTCAACCATGAATTCCTCCATAGTCTCCTCTATCAAATGAAAAAATATATCCAACATAAACCTTTGAAAAGTTGTTGGGGCATTACATAGACATACGAAAGAATGCATATGTCTAATAAAGACAAGTGAACATGGTCTTCTCCTGATCATCTAGGTGGATAGGTACCTAATAGAATCTAGAATACCCATCTAGGTATCAAAAGTGTGAATGGTTTGCTAGTCTTACTAAAAACAGATCAATAAATAAGAGAGGAAGGTGATTCTTGTGTGTTGCTGCGGTCAATAGCCTGTAATCAATGCACATACGCCAACCAGTTATTGTGTGAGTGGCAAGTTCTTTTCCATTAGTGTCTCTTACCATTGTCTTCCCTCCTTTCTTGGGTACCACATGTTCTAGTCTTACCCAATTACTATCGCTAAAGGAATATATGATACCATCATTTATTATCCTAATGACTACCTTGCACGCCACCTCACACATCTTGTCCTTTAGTTTCCTTTGAAGTTACACACATGGTTGTGTGCCTTCCTCAAGGTTGATTTGATGCATGAAGACGGTCGTGTTGAGACCCTTGATATCATATATATAATATCCAAGGGCTTTTCTTTGAATTTTGAGTTTAGACATAAGTTGTTGTTGTTGGTCAGAAGATAATTCTACATTGATTATCATTGGACTCTTCTTTTCATCGTCAAGAAACTCATACATCAAACCCTCAGGAAGTGGTTTGGGTTCTGGATAAGGCTTTGGAGGGGAAGTATCTTTTGGTTTTCACTAAAGAGAAACGTACTTGGCAGTTTTGATGGAACCTTAAAATTCTTCTTCTTCTACAACTTCTAAATAAGCCAAAATTTCCTCCACCTCAGGATCTGTGATCCCCATACTAGGATTAATTAGGGCCCACATCAAAGGACCTATGATTGCAATGTGTTCTTAAATTTTTGCACTCAACTTACTACAATAGTCGGAAAAATAACTCGTCTCCATAGGTGAAGGACCCTTCATGTGATCAAGCACATTGAAGTCAATGGATTCATTTCCAACCCTTATAATGATCAGCACATTTATGACATCTATTAATGCATGAGAAGTAGAAAGAAAAGGTAGCTCAAAGATCATCAAATACATAGGGTCTTAAACCGCATTGATGATGACAATATCACTAGGAATGAAGAAATTTCTGATTCTTATAAGGATGTCTTCTACCACACCCGAAGGCATGTAAAGGAATTTTCACCCAACTAAATCCACATGTTGGAGTTGATGATATCTCTTAGACCTAACTTGGTAGCCAGGCTATATGGAATAAGACTTATATTGGCACCCAAATCTATGAGGCCATACCTAGAGGAAGTGTTTTCTATGAGAAAAGGGATGGTGAAAGCTCTTGGGTCCTTTTGTTTTGTTGGCATGGCAGATTGATAGAAAGCAGAAGCCATTTTTGCAAGGTGAACTCTTTCTACCTTGCCTCTCTCTTTTTTCTTGGTGATAAGACCCTTTAGGAACTTATCATATGTAAGAATCTCATCAAAGACATCAAGAAGGGGGACGCCTAAGTGGATTTTCTTGATAGTGTCTAAGAATTTGGTGTACCTCTTCTCAAGTTGTGCTTTGATGAAGTGATGAGGAAAGGGTGCTTTTGAAGAAATTTTAGATGTTGTAAAGGATGGAATAGGGTTTGACACCCATCACAACTTCTTTTTAATTGGAACCTTGCCTTTGTTGAGCTATCTTCTTCAATAGGCATCTTTTCTATCTGTGGCATGGAAGAGGTAGTTACTAAGTGAAGTGTAGCCATCCTGGTTGTTTCATTTTTTGGGTTTTGTTTGGTACTTGAAGTAAATTGTGATAGACTAAAATTTCCTATTTCATTATGTACCCTCTAAACCCTATCTTGCTTTATGAACTTACCTTGATTTCAATTTTATAGTCAGACACACAATGATGCAAAAATTAACAGACTTTGAAATTAAATTAATGCACCTATGATAATCGATTTCATTTCAAAACTAGTTACAAACCTAGTACTCATCACCCTTATTTCCTCCTATTTTTATCTTATCTTAGTTCATGAAATCACCTCATTCTCACTCTCATCTAGTAGAGATCTCTCTCATGATTCCAACACACTTTTTCTTGCTAAAATAGGACCTTAAATGAGGATTTTATGACTTTATTTTCCCTATTCTTTTTCCTTCTTTTCCCTTCTTTTTCCTCCATTTTTTGGCCATGGGCCGACCTTCGTTTCGGCCCATCACCTTCTAGCCCATGTGAGGTGTCCTGCCTCTTTGGCTATCTTCTTGCTCTTTCCTAATTCACCTCACTCACTCCCATCCTCATTTGTCTATTAAGCCCGAGAGCCATGGATTTCCCCTTCGATACAATGACTGTGGCCGCCCCCGACTTGCTCCGAGTAGGTAGGCTACACAACAACTTTGGTGCAGTCGACCAACACACCCTGCACTCTCCAACTGTCTATACCTGGTCCCTTTTGGATTTGATACCCGACGTCACAGCCAATGGGGCTCACACGTAGGCAGGGAGGGCAACTGGCCAGCTTGCCTTCCAAGCAACCAAGGGTCAACTTGCCGTAGACCCTAGCTGAACCAGCTATTTCCTCCCTCTTTTATTTCAACTTCTACACACCCTACCTTGACACACACTCACCTATGACGACCACGTGAAAGCTCTATCGTGCTCCTTCCTCACTTTCCTCACCCCACAATGACGTTTGTTGAGCCTGGGTGTTCGGCTCAGGGTCAGTGACGATCCGAGCACCATTGGATCGGTGATTAAGGGTCGATCATCCTGCCCACAGATGCAGCCAGCCACTCCAACCAACTTCCATCATGTGTTGCCTGCCATCTCTCCTCATCACTCCCAATCGTTCAAGCAAGCGCGCTCACCGCCCTCAATCATCGTGTATCGTCCCCGAACCCAGCTAAGCCACCACGCATGTGTCCAGGCCCAGGAGAGGCACAACTCATGACCTAAATCCCCCATTCTCAGCCCAACTAAGGGTGAAATCACTCATTAATCCTATTTTAAGGCTCTAACCTTCTACAAAATGTATCTCCCTCATCGTGATCCAAATATCAAAGTGTTACATATCAAATTGATCAGAAACACACAACCTTTCCAATTTTGATGACTATTATTCTTGGTCTCATTCATATCTCTACTGATTTCCTATTTCATTGCACTACATGATCCTTAATCATCTAAATTTAGGCAACCTTGCTATTTATATGATTATAAGGACATGTAACTCTATTTTGAATTACATCGATAACTGTTACTCTCTTGAAATATGTTTAAATTGATCTAGCACACCTACTTGCTCCCTAATGACCCCTTTCATGTATCATTACTCATAAGTTGCCTTTTGTTTATTAAATGGTGTAACTTGAGTGCTTATGTAGTTTTATATCTTTTGATCTCTATGAAATGTTATCATCTTTGAAAACAAAAACCTCTATTATGTTTTGTGTACTCTAGCATTAAGATCTTCCACTTTTATGCTATACTAACATCATAAGATCTTAAGTGCTCACTTTTGTACATGCATGTGATCTATATGACCTAAGCTTGTAACCACGTGATGAAAATAAGAATTTTTATGTTTTTTCTAATATATCTAGTTGAAATCAGATATTAACCCATCTTATTTATCTTGTAAACATTGATGTTCTAACTATACCATAGGTTTGTAATGATGCTAGTACTTTGATGAGTATTATGTGCACATGTTTGTTATGAAAGAGAATCATGACTGTTTTGTTGTACGACCTAAGTCTATAAGAACATCCATACACTTTTTAACCTTATTATGTTTTCAATATCTAAGACTTCCCCTCATTATGCTTCTTGTACCATAGGTCATCCTTGATGGGATTCACTTTGAGAATCTTGTATTAGGTTTACCACTTTGACCCACCTTAGCAAGGTACACTTTCTACTCTCCTTGATCTATTGTTATGGCTTGTTTACTACTTATATATGTGTAGAGTCTAAATGCTTGGCTATTGATATTGTTTGAAATAAGTGATCTTATGATATATTTTCAACTTTTGCTTCATTATATGTTGAACAAAACCTTCAAATAATAAAGTAGAAAACCATTGTACTCAAACCCTTGTTCCCTACCCTATTCATGGGGTTTGAGCATGAGGCTTAGTGATCCTCCTTGAGTTGTCAAGAGGGGATCACAACCCTTGTAGAATATAGGGTGACCTATGGAAATGGCCATTTGGGACCCTCATGGTTGAAATGTGTGCAACTATTGGTTATGTGCCTTAGTTTTCCCTATGGACTCTTCCATTAGAAGTTCTCACAAGAGTATAAGGTCTTCATGATGATATGATGACGTATAATAGTTAAATGCACTTATAACATGCTTTTAAAACTTTGTTACATGTCTTCAATGTTGTTTTTCCTATAGCCTTTTACTTCTTGTTCTATTGCCAAGATTATATATGTTAACCTTTTAGAGTTGCTAGTTTCAATTTTCGAGTGTACCTTTGCACCCACATTGAATTTGTGTCCTATTTTGTTCCCTATTTAGGTAATCAAAAGTGAACCCAACTGCATGAAGTATCTTCAACAATAAAGGACATCATCTTATCATGGGGCTTTAGTAGTAATTAAAGGGGTTACTATTTCCCTCTATGTAATAGGTTAGTGTTCCAAACACTTGTCTATCTTTTCTTGCTACTTGGATTTATGTTGTACTTAAACCATGGTTCTATTTATGATGTTGCACTCTATTTTTCCTTATCTATATATGCTTGTGTGATCTCATACTATTTCATGCAAAAGAGCCTAAGGCCTATTGACATTGACTTTGTAGTCAGTGGAGGTATGTTGAGGGTAACAAATAGTCACGTGACAAATGGTATAAGATACAAACACCTGAGCCTCAGTGTATGTGGGGAATAACACATCATTAGAACCTATGAAGGACCTAAGTCCATAATTTTGAAGCTAAGGTAGTAGGTATGGTGCACCACGTGGAGGTTCTGGTTATTAATTACTCCCAACCCGCCTAGCTATGGTGGTTGGGGTTCCTCTACACATCTACCTACCCTAAGTGGATCCATGACTAGATTAGGTATCTTTATTTAAACCTAGATAACCTTTTAGCATCTAATCTCTTATGTAAGGACTGGCCACCCAATTAGATATGTTGAGGTAGTGTCTTATCTCTTTCTCTATCTAGACTATACTCTCACAATCTCTCTATTTTGCGTAGATTAAGGATCAGTTACAACTAAAATACAAAATTAATTTGTAATAATGTGAAGATGATATTATCATGATGGTATTCTCTTATACTAAAGTTTTGAACTATGATAAAAAATCCCCCTCTCCAATAATGATAAAATCCACCTTACATATGCCTCCTAAGACTCGTGCCACCTATGCCAACACCTCGGGTACCAAGCCAGGTGACAAGGGCAAGGCAAAGAAGGAAATATTGGAGTCATGGGAGACTAAAGAAACCCCTGACAACAAGACAATGGGCTCATGGGATTGGGAAGAACATAGACGTTTCCTCATAGATTCCATGCATACCATGGTCAACCACATCGCATCAGTGTTACCCAAAGGACCCGAACCCCATAACCCAAATCCTGGATTCCCCACCATCTAAAATTTCCTCAAGCTTAACCCTAAAACCTTCTGTGGTGAGTATGAGAGTCATCTCATAGACAAGGTTGATACTTGGGTCCTTACCATGGACAACACTTTTAGGGTCCTTAGATGTCCTGAAGGGGACAAGATCACCCATGTCACCTTACATCTTAGGGGAGCAAACAAGTTATGGTGGGACAACAAAATCCGCTCACAGTCTGATCTCCATCTTGATTGGAAAGCCATCAAACCTATCTTCACCAACCATTTCATGCCTATTTATGAGAGGAAGGAGAAGAAGGAACAGTTCTACCACCTCACTGAGGGTACCTATCTGTAGCTTACTGTTATGACCACATCTGAGCTTAATTGGTAAACTAGGGTTTACCTGGATGATTATATGCTTAATTGGATTGATCATTGTTAAATCTAATTAATGATTATAATTCAATTATGATGTTTTAAACCTAATAAGAACGTTAAGTGTTCTATTATTTGAGAAATTAGGGTTTGAGAAATAAAAGCCTTAGTTGGCTGAAATTAGGGGTTTTGATGGTACATGAGTATGGAATTTGATCAAGATAGTAGTACGGTAAATAATTTATCATATTTTCTATGTAATTTTTATTTATTTAAAATTTGGATATAATATGTATAACTCAATCGTGCATTTCATTGAAAAATTTCAGAATTTTTGGATGTTCTTTGAAAGTCATTCTCAGTCGAGATATACTTCAACCGACCTTGCTGACAGAATGTTGTTCAGTAGTATATTGTTTGATTTTTAGTTATTTATTGGTAATACCAAATGATCTCAAATTTTAAATGGATATATTAAAATCAATTATAAACAAAATTTAAAATTTTCATAATTTTTGGATGTGATTAGACCTTATCAGTAGATGAATTACAGCAACTAACATTTTTGCAGAATTCTAGATAGCAGTACACTATTCGATTTTTAATTATTTAATGAAAGCTTAAAATGATCTCAAATTTTAACTGAAGCTTTTTAACTCAATTATACACAATATAATAAATTATAATATTTTTTAGAGGAGGTTTGATCTCTGAAATATACGAATTTACAGAAACGTTTTTATGACAGAAAAAATTTTGTTGAAATAAGAAAAAGTATAGTAAGGGGTCAAAGTGCAATTGACCCAAGCAGCTCAATTTCTCTATATGGTCAACCTAACACATTAGCAGATCTCATAATTTGTAATTCAATCTAGAGAAATGAAATCCTAGAGAGATAGGGAGAGTTAGGGTTTTAGAGGAGAAATTGATGGAGATGCTGACCTAGGGTTTTTGCGGTCTGAGGAATGATAAAATCATGTAAGTTTAACTTATTTGGATATAGTTTCACGGTGAATCTTCTCTCACATGTCAAAATTCCTTCCCTCCTCTGATTTGATCCAAAATGGTATCAAAATTCCCCTTTTCTCACTCTTTCTTCATAATCCCTCACTTTTAGGGTTTCTGAGTTAAAAGGAAGAAGAATTGGGTGAATTGCTAGGGATTTGATATGAGATCGAGATTTTTAGGGATGAGCTACATTTTTAAGGTGTTTTCACACCTTAGGGTGAGTAGGAACTTCCTTTAAACAGTATATTGCACAAAAGTTAGTTAATTCATCCATAATCTTTAATTGCTAGTATGCGACAACAAACCCTGAATTGTCAATATGTTCTAAATTGTTGCAAAATGATATGAAATGGATTATTCCTCTATTTGGATGAATTTTAGATGATAAAATCATATTATAAATGTATAAAATATATCCTAATGAGAATTCCCTAAGTATTCGCAGAGGTTATAAGAATAAACTAAAATATAGGGAATTTGTCTATGACTGAAATTTGATTATATAGATCCCCTTGATTATGAATGATTGTTTATCTAAATTCATAGTACAAATATGTCAGATAATATCTTGGATTTAATTCAAAGTGAATAGTGTTTGTTTGATATCTTAGTAAATATGGTGAAACCCTAGATGCGAGGAAAGTTGGATATTTGCAAATAGATATCATGAAATCCATTTGAAGGGATTTTCTTGACATAATAGACTTTATTTTTTCAATTTTATTATTGATACATGATATCCTAGTGAATGGCATGGAAACCCAAATTCAACTCAGTTCCAAGGTTTCATACATATATTGATTTTATATGATTTGTTGATAGTAGTCTTTATTCAATGAATGTTATGTCGCATGAAATCTTTATGGGAGCCATGTGAATAAATTGTTGCCTAGTGAGAGGTGACAAGATGTGTGATGGCCTTGTGAGCCATGAGAATACTTGTACAACCAGTGAAATGAATACCTTGGTCTAAGGACCTAGAGGTAATGGTTACCTGTTATAGAGGTAACAATGCTATGTGATGATCTAAGGGTTTGAATACCCAGATCCAGTAATCATGATAATGATGTGAAGGGATGAGAATTCCCAGTAATGTGATAAGGGATTGAGATCCTAGGTATCATGTGTTTTAAAGATTTGAAAAGTATGTGATAGATGTATTTCACCTTTCTTTGTAGCATTTTTGGTGATTAAATGAAACCCTAAGGTTAGAGTGTTCAATGAATCAAGTATTGTGATATCAATGTTCTCAGTTATTATTAATAATTCTTGTCATGATAAGTAATTAACTCTTAATTGAGTTATGAGATGCACAACTCAAGATTTGGGTTGATATGCACGATTCTAGTGTGTATGTGCCAAGTGGACATGAAATATGTTTATTTAAGAATTTTAGTCTACCTGCATGTATAGTATGTTGATTACTCAGTATATTATAGTGTTTTGAATATACTGCTCTACCAAGTTTATAATGATATACATGTCATATTATAACTTGAAATAAGTAGACACGACACCATAGAGATACCAGAGTCAAGTATAAGTAAGAGAAAGGTATAATGTAGAAAGATCTTTCTAGGAATAATAAAATAATAGACTTAAGAGCCCTGAACACCGTAGAATCCCTATGAGAGGTCTGTGCCTTAGGGATACGACCTACCCTAGTGATGCATCCAGTATACGGGGGTTAAAAAAATACCAACAGGTGGTACAGGGGATAAATCCCTAGTGGAAGTCTCCTTAAATTATAGTTTGCAGTGTCCAACATCAACCAGAAGTCCTGGTGGCACTAGAGTACAGAAAAAGCCAAGAGGTGGCTTGACTCTCTGCTTGTGTGCCCAAGTTAGAGGAGGAGTCCAGTTTAGGCCAGAGAGCCATTTCCCTATTGCAGACTAGGAGAGTAGTCAGACTTAGCATTTCCCAGGTGTATCCACTAGGTCTTGTACGGTGTGATTGTAGTGCACTATGAGTCTTCATATGTAGAGTACACTGCATATGATCAGGGCATA
The DNA here is from genome assembly GCA_963693085.1 of Alisma plantago-aquatica. Taxonomy (NCBI): domain Eukaryota; kingdom Viridiplantae; phylum Streptophyta; class Magnoliopsida; order Alismatales; family Alismataceae; genus Alisma; species Alisma plantago-aquatica. Next base: position 881,234,537 of record OY856409.1, read on the forward strand.
ATAAAATGAATGAGAGGTCAAACAAGTGTGTACAGTTATTCAATTATTCTTTGTATGTTTCTAAATTATTAGTTCTCTTTATGATCAATTAAGCATTTCATATATTGATTCACTCTTATAGATATTTAGAGTATCCTTCCATATTTATGATTGTCAATTGTTAGACTCTTTAAAGCTTATTGTTGTTATAATTGATATCAATTGCTTAAAAGTATATCTGTAATTATATCAGTGTTTTAGACTGTTTCTTTGAAATACTCATTCATTGAGCGAGTACGCTCACCCCTCTACTCACAATTCTTTTAGGGAAACTATGTGGACTTGAAGAAGGTCATTGCATCAGAGTAGGTCTTCCACAAGAGTTAAGTTTGAGTATAATTAAGTTCAGTCGATCCTTGTCACTCTAGGTCCTTGTATTAGACGTGAGAGTGTTGTAAGTGATGTTTTGTATTTTTGTTTTCTTAATAAGAGAGAATGTATCTGATTATCATGTCATATGTACCTAAGAATGAATGTATGAATGTGTATCATTTATGTTGAGATCATATTAAAGTAATCAAAGTTTGATTCTCTTGCAAAGTTAGTTAATGTGGTTCAATGCAAGAAAACAAAGAGTTTGAAAAAGAAGAAGAAAAAAGTTAAGGGTGATCTTTGTATCACATTAAATCCTCAATTTATGCCCTAATCTCATGATTAATGGTAATTGTGAGATCGGGGTGTAACACTTACTATGGGAGGAAATTATGTCTTATGAAACGTCATGCCCCTAGGTTGACTGAAGAGAACATGGTGGACCGCTTTCTCGATGGGTTACACCTCACCCTCTGTGCCTTTGTGTTTGCCTCTCACCCCACCACCTTTTAGGACACCTATGATCAAACCTTGTCCATAAAGAGAGCTCTGGGTTTGGGAATTAAGAAAACACCTAGCCTAGACTACCTAGGGTTTACTGATGCGGTGCCACTTTCCCAAGGCCCTAAAGGACCACCTCAGCACAACAACAGGGGGCCAGGGCAGGGGTCATGGTAGAGGAAATGTTGGCTAGAACAGAGGTCAATGAAGGGGAAACAACAACAACAACCAATAACCCAGGATAGGTCAGAATCATGGGGACAACAACAACAACAACAGGGGTCGGGGAAGGGGTCGTGGCAGAGGAAATGGTGGTTGGAATAGAGGTCAAGGAAGGGGAAACAAAAACAACAACCAACAGCCCAGGCCAGTTCAAAATCGTGGGGACAACAACGGTCAGGGTGTGGTCCCAAGGTGCACCAACTGTGGGGCCCGTCACCCTGGCTTGTACAGATTCTAGAAGCTAGTGCCACTTTTGCAAGGAAGAGGGGCACTACAGAGGAGCATGTCTCTACCCTCCTCCACCATGGGCCAACAAGGGTAAGCAGCCTGATCATCGAAAAGCTCATGTTTTATTCTATTAATGTAGAGGAAGCTAATGCAAATGGAAATCATTTTATTGAAGGTATCCCTAACTCTAAATTACAGTTTGTTAATAATAAAGATAATTGGAGATGAATAAATAACTTGCACACATATGTTTGTAATAAGGTACCCTAATCCTCTATAATCACCCTATCGTGAATCTTTTTTATTCTGGATCTACTCACACCTTCATATCCTAAAGTCTTTCAATGTTTTTTAACCTTAAACTAAAAGATCTAGGATATAACCTTGATGTTTCAACCCCTAGTGGGAGGATTTACACCTCTTATAATGTGGCATAAAATGTCCCCCTCTTTCATGGGCATCACAAATTTGTAATTGACTTTATCTTGCTTGATATGGAGGAATTTGACCTCATTCTTGGAATGGACTGGTTGTGTAAGAACCATGTCATGACTGATTGTCATTTAAAGAAAATCATTATCTCTATACCCAATTATCCTATCCTTTCCATTCCCAGTAGGAAAGGTTGAGTCAGGAACCTTGTTATTTCTGCCATGAAGGCTCAATCGTTGACATCCAAAGGGTGTAGATCATTTTGGGCTATTGTGACTCTAGTAAACTCTGATATATCATCTCTAGACTCTATTGAAGTGGTACGTTAATATCCCAGTGTCTTTCTTGAAGAACTTCTTGGTCTGCCTCCCATTCGTGAAATCAAGTTCTCTATTAACCTTTTTCCCAGTACTACACCCAATACCAGATGGCTCTTACTGAGTTGTGCAATCTCAAGAAATAGTTATAAGAGCTTCTTGATAAGGCTTTTATACACACAAGTTCTTCTCATTGGGGTGCACATGTTCTCTTTGTGAAAAAGAAATATGGTTCTATGAGGATGTGTATCGATTACCACATGATTAATCAGGCTACTATCAAGAACAAGTATCCCCTCCCCAGAATCAATGACCTCTTTGATCAACTTTGCTATGCCCACATATTCTTGAAGATTGACCTTCATTCTGGTTACCACCAACTCAAAGTCAAAGAGGAAGACATCCCAAATACATCTTTCAGGACTCGTTATGGGATCAATGACTTCTTAGTTATGTCACTCAGTTTGACAAATGCACCTATTGGGTTCATGAATCTAGTGAATAGAGTTTTTCAACCCTTATTGGATGATTTCGTGGTGGTCTTCATCGAATATATCCTTATCTTATCTAAGGACTGTCAGTCTCATTGATCCCATCTTCCCCAGGTGTTGGACATCCTCTATACACAAAAGTTCTATGGGAAGCTATCCAAATATGACTTTTGGATTGACACAGTCATGTTCTTGGGACACTTCATCTCCGGAGGAAAGATTTATATTGACCCTACCAAAGTCAAGGCTGTTCTTGAATGGAAAACCCCAAAGACCATTTTTGAGATATGTAGTTTCCTCAAGTTAGCAGGCTACTATCGCCGCTTCAATCTGAACTTCAGTAAAACTTCTTTGCCCCTCATCAACTTAACTCTGAAAGGGGAACTCTTTGAATGTTTTGAAGCTTGTGAGTCTGGCTTCCAGGATCTCAAGATCAGGCTCACCCTGATCCTATTCTGATCCTTCCTTTAGGCAATGATGGGTTCATCATATTCACTAATTCTTCAATGTTTAACCTTGGATGTGTGCTGACACAAGAAGGCAAGGTAGTTGCCTATGCTTCTAGACAGTTGAAACTAAATGAGGTCAACTATCCCATGCATGACCTTGAGCTTGAAACCATCATCTATGCCTTAAAGATATGGTGCCACTAGCTCTACGGGGATACCTTCGACATCCTCATTGATCATAAAATCCTGAAGTATATCTTGATGTAGAAGGACATGAATCTAAGACGTCGGATATGGTTGGAGTACCTGCAATACTATGACTTCACCATCACTTATCATCCTAGGAAGGTGAATGTAGTAGCAAATGCCCTGAGTAGGAAACATGTCACTTTTGTTGTGGTCTTTACCAGAGAGTGGAGCTTATGGAGTTTCTTTCTGCCACATCCCTAAAGCACTTGGGTGACATGATAATACTATACAACATCAATGTGAAACCTGATATTTATTCCGATATTCTAGCATCACAACAAGGAAGTTCCAATCTGGGAGAGACGATGAAACTCATGGAGGAACTTTAGGCCCACCTATATGTAAGTGTTGACAGAGGTATCCGTTACAAACAATGCTTGTGGATCCCCAAAGACTCTTCTTTGAGGGATATTATTCTAAAAGAAGCTCATGGATCCAAGTACACAGTTCATCCTGGTTAGACAAAGATGTATAAAGACTTGCAAAGGCATTTTTGGTAGAGAAACATGAAGACTGATATAGCTACCTTCATTACAAAATGCCTTGCATGATAATAGATCAAAGTTGAATACTAGAGACCTAAAGGTTTGCTACAACTGTTACCTATCCCAGAGTGGAAGTGGGATAACATTACCATGGACTTTGTAGTGGGTCTACCAAAAACTAGGAAAGGGAGTGATGCTATATGGGTCATAGTGGATCACTTGACCAAGTCATCCCACTTCATCCCTATCAAGACAACCACCAAAGTCACTGAACTTGTTGAGTTGTACATCAGAGAGATAGTGAGACTACATGGGATTCTCATATCGATTGACTCAGAGAGGGATGTCAAGTTCACTTCACACCTTTGGAATCATGTTAAACAAGAGTCGGGCACTCAGTTGAACTTTAGTACTGCATATCATCCTCAAATGGATGGGCAGTCAGAAAGGACAATTCAGATCTTAGAGGATCTTCTGTGGTCCTATGTTCTTGATTAGGGTGGCTCATGGGACCACTACCTTCCACTGGTGGATTTTTCCTACAAAAACATCTACCAATATAGTATTGACATTCGTCCATATAAGCCTTATATGTGAGGCCATGTAGATCATCTCTCTACTGGTATGAAATTAGTGAAATACGGATATCGAAATTTGAAGAGCTACAGTTGTACTCTAACAATGTTCATTTGATCAAGCAAAGGTTGAAGAGGACATAGGACAGACATAACTCATACGTTGATTTGCATAGGATTGATTTATCTTTCAAATTTGGAGAGAATGTGTTCTTAAATATCAAACCAATTCGGTCCATTACAAAGAACAAAGGGAAGTTGAGCCCTAGATATGTGGGTCCTTTCAAAATCTTGGAATGCATTGGGAAATGTTCATATAGACTGGCCCTACCTCTACAGTATAGCATGGTGCATTTCCAACCTAAATAGATACATGAAGGATCCTAGCCACATTCTAAACTAGGAACCAATTGATTTGAGTAACTCTTTGCTCTACCAGGAAGTGCCATTCAAGATTCTGAACAGTCAGACTAACGAGCCCATGAATAAGAAGATAGACATGGTGAAGATGTTTTGGAAGAACCAAAGCAGTGACGATGCCACCTAGGAGATCAATTCTGACATGGAGTTACATTTTCCTGACCTTTTTAAGGATGTCCAATTATGAGGACAAAATTCCTTTTGAAGGAGGGGAGGATGTGATGGACTAGAATTTCCTCTTTCATCTAGGTACCCTCTAAACCCTATCTTTCTTTATGAACTTATATTGCTTTCAATTTTATAATCAGACACATGTTGATGCAAAAATTAATAGACTTTGAAATGAAATTAATGCACCTATGATACTTGATTTCATTTCTACACTAGTTACAAACCTAGTACTCATCACCCTTCTTTCCTCTTATTTTGATCTTATCTCTATTCTTGCAATCACTTGGTTCTCACTCTCATCTTTTAGATCTCTCTCTCATGATTCCAAGACACATTTCCTTGCTCAAATCAGAGCTCAAATGAGGATTTTATGACTCTTTGTTTTCCCTATTCTTTTCCTTCTTTTCCCTTCTTTTTCCTCCTTTTCCTGGACATGGGCCCACCTTCTTTTTGTCTCAATGCCTTCTGGCCCACGTGAGGTGTATCACATCTCTGGCTATCTTCCCAGTCTCGCCTGATCCACCTCATGCACTTGTGCCCTCATCCGACCATTAAGCCCGCAAGCCATGGATTTCCCCTTCGATCTAATAGGTGTGGCTACCCCTGACCTGCTCCGAGTAGGTATGCTACACAACAACTTTGGGGCAGCCGACCAGTGCACCCTACACTCTCCAACCACCATACTCGGCCCCTTTTGTCCTTGAGACCCTCTACCGCAGCCAATGAGGCTCGCGCATGGGCTGGTAGGGCAGCTGGCTGACTTGCTTTCCAAGAAACCAAGGTCTAACGTCGCACCAAACCCTAGCCAAATTGGTTGTTTCCTCCCCCTTCTATTTAAACCTCTACACACCCTACCTCAAAACACATTCACTTTGATGATCACCTGGAAGCCCTGTCGCGCTCCGTCCTCACTTCCCTCGCCCCGCGTCGATAGCTACTGAGCCTAGGCATTCGGCTCAGGGTCAGTGACGACCCGAGCACCATCGAATCAGCAATGAAGGGTCTCGAACATCTTGCCAATAGACGCATCCAACCGCTCCAACCAACTGCCATCGTGCGGCCGCCAGCCATCTCTCTTCACCACTCCCACACCGGTCAAACGAGCACACTCACCACCCCCTATCGCTACGTACTGCCCCCAAACCCCACTGAGCTAATGCGTGCACGTTCAGGCCCAGGAGAGGTGTGGCTCGTGACCCAAATCCCCCATCCTTGGCCCAATTAAGGGTAAAATCACTCATTAATACTATTTTAAGGCTCTAACCTTCAACCTAATGTATCTCCCTCACCCATGATCCAAATATCAAAGTGTTATATATCAAATTGATTGGGAAAATACCACCTTTCCAATTTGGATGACTATTAGTTCTGGTTTCATTCATATCTCTACTGATTTTCTATTTCATGAAACTACATTATCCTTAATCATATAAACTTAGGCAACTTTGCTATTGATATGATTCTAATGACTTGTACCTCTATTTCAAAGTAAACGTTTTTTATTAATGCCATGTGGATATGAGGTATGCCACTCATGCTCCACTTGACCACTGCTAAGCTAAAATCAGTGTCATACATGATCTAGGAGAGTCGGACTCGTGTAATCTCCCACACCCTCAGTCAGACAGAGCCCATTGCAGTGACAGATTGAGTCAAACTGTAAGTCATCCTAGTCCACCTTGGTATATAGGCACAACACTAGAAAATTGAGATATGGCCACAACCATTTTCCTACCAAGGTATGACCACAACCATCCCTGTAAACATATCATTTGAGATATAACCTCAATCGATGATGATGATGATGATGATGATGATGATGATGATGATGATGATGATGATGATGATGATGATGATGATGATGATGATGATGATGATGATGATGATGATGATGATGATGATGATGATGATGATGATGACGATGACGATGACGATGACGATGACGATGACGATGACGATGACGATGACGATGACGATGACGATGACGATGATGATGACGATGACGATGACGATGACGATGACGATGACGATGACGATGACGATGACGATGACGATGACGATGACGATGACGATGACGATGACGATGACGATGACGATGACGATGACGATGACGATGACGATTACGATGACGATGACGATGACGATGATGATGACGATGACGATGATAGCGACGATGACGATGACGATGACGATGACGATGACGATGACGATGACGATGACGATGACGATGACGATGACGATGACGATGACGATGACGATGACGATGACGATGACGATGACGATGACGATGACGATGACGATGACGATGACGATGACGATGACGATGACGATGACGATGACGATGACGATGACGATGACGATGACGATGACGATGACTATGATGATGATGATGATGATGACGATGATGACGACGATGATGACGATGATGATGATGATGATGACGATGACGATGACGACAATGACGATGATGATGACAACGATGATGATGATGATGATGATGATGATGATGATGATGATGATGATGATGATGATGATGATGATGATGATGATGATGATGATGATGATGATGATGATGATGATGATGATGATGATGATGATGATGATGATGATGATGATGATGATGATGATGATGATGATGATGATGATGATGATGATGATGATGATGATGATGATGATGATGATGATGACGACGATGATGATGACGATGAAGACGATGATGATTTATAAATTAGGATTTATGATTTACATATTAGTGATGATGAAGAATGATGATGATGATGATGATAATGATGATGATGTGGTCATGCATGTAGAGTAATGTACCAACAATCTTTAAACCCTAAACATAAATGTCCAAACAGCAGTAGCACAGCCAAAAAACAAAAAACAAAAATCAAAATGTTCTTACCTTCAGTGACCCCACTATTGGCGGTGACAACTGGAGATGACGGCAGTGACTGAATACTAGAGGAAGAGCACTTGGCGAGACAAGAGCGGCGAAGAGCTTAGTAGTAGTGGCAACGATGGCATCTAGCAGCAGCAGTGGTGGTGAGCTCAGCCACGTAGAAGAAGCAATGGACGTGGCAGAGGGGATCGAAAACCAGCACTGGTAGCAGCGAGCTCAACTGCAGTTGTAATGACCCCGCCTCCCAGTAACCCCCAATTAAGGGAGACCAAGAGGTCAGAGCCATTATCCCAATTTCCAGATCAAAGGTTTGACAAATAATCAATAGTAATTATCAAATTCTACTAACTAAATTGAAAGGCTATAATAAAATTAAACTTTGCATACCTTTTTTCAGAAACTTGGATATCTACTTCTATCCACATCCGGAGTCTATTCTAACTAATCCTCCTTATCACTTTAATTCTCATTAAATTCCACATATGCCACTTTACTATTTGTTCTTTTCACTTGTACCTAAAATGTTGATAAACAAAATGTCGGTCAGCATAAATGAATTATGTTGGTATGTGGGGGAAACAATAGTCGTGCAATTAACTATAACAACATACTGCATTCAATTATGATTTAAACAAACAACTTTACATTTTCAGCATAACTGCTCAATCCATCTATACCCTAGCCTTTGTGTTGTCCCTGCAATGGACCTAGTTTCTATCTTCCTTATGGTAGATCCCCATTAAACCCCTCATGATCCTACCTAACGGGTGAATCAATTTCTAGGGTTGAGTCACATGGCACTACCCATAGGTAGCCCACTCCTTAACTTATGGTGTGCTAAAGAGTCTCATGGCACTACACGTGGGTAGCCCAATTTCTAACTCTTGATAACCTGATGGTACCACTTAACTAGTAGACCCTTTACCAGGTTACCCTTTTCATCATTAGAAAAGCCACAGAGGAGGACTAGGATCTCAGCCAGTCATGTATCTATACTTATGGTGATAATCATAGTCACTTTATAGTTGCATGAAATAAAAGTCATCCAAGCTTTTATATTCAGACAACCGACAAAACTTTTGGGAATCACCGTGAAACTAAAGAGATTAACCATAAGCATAACCACATACCTGTCAGGCTGATTTAAGACAGAATTAATCCAACCAATCAAGAAATCCAAATAGGCAAGCAAGCACATAATGAGATCCTAAAATATGCATACAATTTCCTATTATTAATCATGCCATCAAGATCTATTAAACCTAGCTCGCTTCCTAGGGTTTCTAGTCCACTTTTAGGGTTTCCATTACAATTAGGGTTTCACTTTATTTTTACTATTTTAAACCCTAATTTTATACAATTACTCACAAACCCTAATTATCTCATCTATTCTTCATGAAAGATATTAATGTTATCTTTTAACAACATATAACCCTAATTTCGATTTAAGGCACAATTAAATGTCCATTAAGTCCATTATGCCTCTTTTACATTGAAGCTACCATTTTTATCCTTTTAATTCATGAAAAGATCATTAGGCCCAATTATCATCTTTCGTTTCTTCCAGATTAACAACTCATCATTCATTATGGTCTAATTCACATTAAATCTACATTTAACCATTAGAAAACCCCAATTACCATATTAAAGATATTTATCCACAATTAGGAATCTTTATACTCAAAATATCTTAGAATTATCATATCTCAACTTTAATCATGAATTCAAACATTTAAAGCTATTAAGAGTCACAATTACTAATATTAGGGTTTCAAGGCCCATTAAAGCATATTTATGCGCATGAAACTCTAAATTAACCAATTACGTGAAAAGTTCATCCTTTTTTTTCTTAATGTACCTTTTTACAATTAATAGGTTAATATCAACTTTAATCATCCATTAAACCCTACTAAACACATTAATCATCTCAAAATAGGGTTTCTAAATCATTAAAGCATTAAAGTTGATAACTTCCATTACTTTTCGAATTCTAAGAGGAATTATCTTCTAAATATATTTTTATTGCATTGCTTGAGTTCTCCTGATCAAAATTCATATATAACTTATCTAAATCTGTGCTACCAGTGATTAGTTATGAATTTTTTAAGATAAACACATATGAAACAATAAGGAGGTGCCACGTAGGCAACTAACTCCCCATGCACGTACCTTGCACGCCGACTTCATTTATAAGAGAATGACTCTTATACCCCGAGGCTGCAACGTGCTTCTTTACTTACTGGAGGGGCATATCGGTCAAATAGTCATCGCTCATCTCCTTCGTTGCGAACCCTAGGTTTCCACCAGCAGGGCCGACCATGGGGGGTTTATCTCCCCCTTCCAGGGTCTGGTGGTCACTCGAGCTGGTCCCTCTCCCTTCCTCACCATCTATCACACCTAGAAAGACCTCCAGTCATGGTCGACATGATTGGTCTCTAGAGCATCTGGTCCACGACCCACCGCCCTCTTGGAGGCGAGGTGCAGGTGACCAAGGAGAGGTCCTCTCACGAATAGGCAACCATGTTTCTGTCTGGCCTTGAAGTGGCATCTAGACTCCTTTAGCACTCCGTCCATGGCCCATCGTTGCCCCTGGGATCGCTCCATCCCTCATGGTTGCGGGCAGAAAAGATATGGGGTTGGAAGGGGGCACACGGTGCCTGGGAACATCCTGGATGCGAGATCTCAGGTCCTCACTCTTATATATCAAAGGGTTTAACGGTTCAACGCACTCACAAATCTATTTATCAACGAACAAAAGAGTCATATTGCCCATACAACTACCATTCTTCCTTGGCGTGTAGTTGGTTCTTTAATTACATCTTTGCAAAAAGAATGTTTCTTGTTTAATAAGGAATCCTTTTCATAAAGGTAAATCCGAAAATTACCTCTTTTATTCTCTTTGTTCTTGATTTTTAATTCATTGGCCATGAAAAAATATATTTTCCTTTAGTAGAAAATACCTCATTTTTAACAATGCCACAAAATCCATTAATTATGTATCACATTATTCTCTTAATTTGTGTTTTTGGTATTTTCTCTTTCTTTTTCTTCATTGGGGCTCCTTGGACCCCAAGAAACTCTAATATTTCGAAATCCTTTTTAGTGGATACTCATTATCCTTCTAGATGCATCTAAAACCATTATTTCTCATTATCCTTTTTATTTCTTTATTAAAATATCTCTTTTTGAGGATTTCTCTTTATCTCTCCTTTATTTTCCTTATTGGATTCCCTTTTAACATTAGAAACTTTATGGATACGAAAATCCATCAAAGATAACTCAATTATACCTCTTTCCACTCATTTCCCACATTTTATCATTGTTTTCAATTTCTTTCTTAATAAAGAAATACTTAATTGATCTTTTCTTTTCTTGTTGCATTATCTTTGCAACTTTGGACTCCTTGGGACCCAAGGAACCCAAGAGGCACGAAATCCAACTTTGGATAACATTCCTTTGCCTTCTAGAGGTTTCTACATCTTTCTTTTCCTCATTTTCTTATTTACTCATTTAATAATGGAGTTTCTTTTGTCTTTTCCTTGTTATTGGGCCCAATAGCCAATAAATCCCACAAAACAATCAACAAGGCTATTGTAAATGAAATCCATTTATTTAAAACAAATTATATCATTATTTGTTTAAATAAATTTAATAAGAGAAATTACATCTCTCAACAAAAGAACCCAAAAATTGGGGTTGTAACATCCTTCCCCTCTTATAGGAATTTTGTCCTCAAAATTCCATCAAGCAAATAAACAATTCAGGATAAGACTTTTACATGTCCATCATTGGCCCCTATGTGGCTTTGCCCTATCCATGGTGCTTCCAAAGAACCTTCATCATCACATATTCCTTTCTTTGAGTTCTTTCACCTTGGCATCTATAAACCTCATAGGTGACTCAGGTCATTTCAGCCTCCCTTGGGGCTCACTAGGTTCATTGCTCAGCACATGGCTCGGGTACCTCACATAGTGCTCTAAATTAGACACATGGAACTCATCACACATTACTTTATGCTGAGGGGTAAGGTCAAACATAACCTTCTCCACCAATCCATCCCAAATGGGCCCTTATATCGGGGACTTAGCTCTCTTAGCTATAACTTAGATGGGTCATATTTTCTCATCACATATCCTCCCACAGTGAACTGCATGCCAGTCTGCTTTGCATCAGTTCATGACTCATGTCACCCCTGGGCTCTCTTTTAGCCATTGCACGATCAAAGTGAATTCATCTGCACACACTGTGGTCCTTTTCTGACCTTCGCGAGGCCCCCTTCACCAACATCATCTTAATTAAGTGGTGACCAACACAACCTCCTTTGCAGAGCTTCTTTACATCCTGATACTGGCTATGGTGGTCATCATCACATCTTACGGAAGACAAAAATGTCTCTAGATATCACCCTGAACAAGCACACATGCTCTCATGAGACCCTCTAGTCTGGATCATACTAACCATTAGTTAGGGGTGATAAACTATACTAACATCGAGTTCTTCATGTACCTACTTCCACCTTATGGAAGTGAACCTTTAGGTCATACTCAAGAACTTTTGAACTCGCATCATGGTGTAGTCCAACCATCTCTCTCTCATATGTAGTTCAACCAGATCCTTCCCTTGAGTATTCTTCCTTTCTCATGTCATCAAGGTAAGGCGATCTACCATGACCCATATTGCATCTTGACAACATCCATTGTGATGAACTCCCATTCCCTCTCAGGAACTCTTTACCCTTTATATCAATGCACTGGGTTACCGGTGCTCACCCTTCACCTCCTTTCATGCATGGCAACATATCACCTGCAACTTTGTCTTAAGCATCCAAAGTACTACTGTCACTTACTATCTTTGTAGTACCACAGTGTATGGTGATCTTAAAATCATGATCTTCTGTATTGTAATGATTCCTCAAGATTGATTCCTCAGAAACCCTAAACCACTCCAGTTGGGGTTTCATCACCTTCCTTTTCAGAGAAGTGCATCTGAGGTTTTACAACCATCCTTTCATTGCATCCAGGCCTAGGCTGTCTAACCAAACAACAACTAACTTGATCAACCGATATCGTTACATCTGAGTGTTAGCCAAACTTATCTCTTTTTCCAAACTTAAGGTTAGCCTCACAACCTCAACCTCTTCTAGCCTCTAGCTAAACTAGGCAGATGCATCTCAACCAGAGCATTCATTACCACTTCACATCCTTAGGTGTTAGGTAATGTTGAATACATACACCTTCATGTATTCCACTTATTATCTCGTCCTAGCTCCAAGTCTATCTTCATCAAGAAAACTCTGAGCTTATTCTCTTGGGTTTCGAACTCAACCTTGTATGACTCATAGCTCGTGATAAAAGCATCCTCATAAGATGACTACCTTATTTCCCTTAGTGTTGGTAAACCATCCATGTATCTTTCACTCCACAAGGGTATGTTATCATCTCTGTCCTCATACCTCATAGCAGCATTCCAACTCACATCATCTTTTATCCTTGGTGTATGGCATGCGTACTTTCCTATCTCTCACTCCCATAATAAGAGGAAATAAGCATTTTGCGGTCGTCCAAACACAAAGTTCTTCCTATGATAAGAGTAGAGATGGTACATCCCACATAGCCAGTACACCCTCAAATCTAAGTTGAAACGTGCAATTTATGTCTCTACATCACAATCATCTTGATATCAAAGTTACTTCCATGGAAAACTGGTCTCAAACCTACTTGGGTCCACACACATTCCTTGATCATCTCCTCTAGGTCTATAGGGTGTTGGCACTTTAGGGGTAATCCCTCTTCCCTTATGCATCCAGAGAGTGCCCTACTCATCTGCCCTTTGGGTCCCATGAGTTCACAAAGGTGATCAATCTCCTAACCCATGTCCCTCAAACAATGATAGTTGTTACCTCCCGACCCTATGGTCATGTGTAACTAGGGAATTAGGAAACTCCTACTTCCATCGGTCTTATCCCTACCTGACCCTAGGATAGACTTAGGATTCTATTATAGTACATGTCCAACTTAGAACCTTACCCAAGACTTCATCATCTCTCTCTACAATCATGGGCTATCTTTCATCCTTTCATAGGGGTCATGGTGACCTACCTACCTTGGTCAGGCCCCATCCATGGTAACACATCCACATGCACTTAGAGATGGCTATTTATGGGTCTACATGTTCATTCTCATACTATGTACTTTTCACATGAACTTCTCAAGATCCTATGAGACCTCTTTACCCTACAAAAGGGTCCCTCTCCCAGGATAGGAGGAAACTACATCTTGTTAATGAAGGTCACAAATGTCCTTTTGTTTAGGGTTTACATCCACATGAGCATGCTTAACCCTATCAAGCTACTAAAGCACTAGCAGACCACCTACTAAACCATGCTAGGTCATACTTGTTCTCATTCCTCATTATTGGATCAAGATCATACCTTCCCATGTAACCAACTTAGTTGTGAGGGTTTCATCAAACATACCTTAAACTTAAGGGGTTTTCCCTTTCCTCTAAATAAGAGGAGTGCCATGCTCAAAACTATAGAAACTCAAATCTCATCATGAGCATCAGGTACACCACTTCCCCTCTTAGGCCTAGGAACCAAGGTGTAAAGAGGCGAGATCACCCCTTTACTAAAATTTAAAGGAAATGCAAACATCCACAATTTTAACAAAAATTTAGACTTTGAGGATGAATGCATAATATTCAAAATAAATAAGCACGATTCCAGATACATAATAAAATGTCAATAGCAGCGGAAAGAAAGAAATAATAAGCCTTCTAAAGGCTTTATTGTTTATTACATCAATCCTTTCAAAAAGAAAAGATAAGATAGAATAGAGGATCTAGCTATAGCAACCTAGCCATCCTTCTTCAAGCTAACGATCACAGCAAAGGATTCTTTCTTCAAGCCCTTCCTTCACCTTGCACAGCTCCAACACCTGGGTGGTTGGGAAGACACCCAGCAAGAGGGAAAATAAGAAAAGTATGTGTTACACTAACAATCTATCAAAGGAAAAGAAAGTTGTAACAAGTAAGTTTAGGCTAGATATTTGGTGTAAAAGATATCAAAGAGTATGAGGTTTTCATAAGAGAACTTGCCATTAAAAAATATTTAGAGGTTTTAGCATGTCATTTAATATGTCTATCTAACTAAGTAGGGTTGAGGCACCTACCGGACCTCTAACCTTAGGTGAGGGAAGAATTATAAACATTTCCAATCACCTACAATTTTTAATGGGGAGAATTATAAACATTCCCCTAGGGCGATTTTATACATGCCCTCTATGGGTGGTTGTACATAAGTACCACTACTTAAAATTTAAATAGAACATTTAATTTCATGCTAACAAAAGATTTATGGCAAGATAAGCAAAAGAATATATATCATGGCAGTGGGGTATGAATACCCAAACTAGAGAATACTACATCTACTTTTGAGGCAAATAAGACATTTAGGTTTCAAGAATTCAATGGTTAAGATCAAGTTAAACCTCATAGAAGAAATTTAGGTATTGGCGGTCAAAGCCGAAAAGAAGGAAGAGGGCGAGAACACCCCTCGCGCGAAAAGCCAGTAAGGCAAGCGACTAGGGGCAGAAAGGTAAAACGAGGATCGTCTTCCTCCCCTTGCCCGCGCGACACGATCAGAGAGCAGGTTGCTCGGCTCAAATGGGCAAAATCGCGATTCTCAACGAAATCAAGCGCTTAGATACTCAAAAGAAAGGGGAAGGGAAGTCGAAGTTGAAGGTACCTATTGATTGAACGGAGACGCATCAACCAGAGAAGAAAAGGTGTCGCAAGCCAGGCATTGTCGGCGGCTAGCTAGGGGTCCAAACGTCCACGAATCTTGAAATCAAAGGTATAGGTGAGTTGCTAAGGTCGTGGCGGTCCTAGGTACATAGATATATATAGGCAACGTGCCCTAGGTTAGGGTTTAGGTAGGGGCAAGGTGAGGGGGTCGGCAGCCACATCAGGCGTTTCACAAATACGCGTCAAAGCCCACAAAATTTGGGATAAAACTGTGCGCAATCTCGCAAGGAAACCAACGCAAGTTAATTGGGTGAAAACCATCGAGTAAATCTCGAGATAACGTGATTTTAAAAAATCGAAAAACAAAGGCCTGTTGCCTTATCCGTCTAGAGCTAGGAGACGACCGCGCGTCGTCGGATCGGTGGACGTGGGTCCATCAAGCAATCTGAGCCGTTCGATCGTGAATTAGCTTAGGGAAATATCCCTGAGCAAAAGTCGATTAAAAACTATTAGATTTTAAATGTTTTTCTCTTTCTTCTTTTGGAGGCTCAAACGTTGCCCAAAAAATATGAAAATTTATATTCTGACTTATTTCGATGCATAGAATCCAAATATGGAGTTAGTTTTTCATTTTGAGAAAGTTTATTAGGTGAAATAATTAATATGTCATTTTCTCTTTCCTCCTTCAAAAGAGGTGATAACATTATTTAAAATTAATGTAACTTCACCCATAAGTCTCCTTAATGGGTTGGAACACGATTTTGCAATTATCTTCACAAGTTGATATTATCGTTATATTTATTAAATTAATTAGAACATTCTACACATTTTCTCTCTCCTATTTTTCTTATTATTCATATATTATCCAAATTAGTTGCAAATTTGCACAGAGGCTTATTTTTATGTTTAGAATACGAATTTAAAGTTATTTTCCTGATTTGAGAGCATTAAGTATTTTATTTCTTTTTTTTATTGGCATATTTCCTATATTCCATTGATAATGTTATTAATATTTTCATTTTAAATAATACTTGACTCTTAAGTTACTCTTTGTTCAAGGAAACGAATTAAACTATCAAATTATCATGATGGTTTCAGATTTTAATATATATTGCAAAAATATTTTGTAATTATCTTCATTACTCATAAATTCTCATATTACCATTAATTATTATATTTATCTTCTTCCTTTTATAAAATTCGGATTTTCTTCTTATCTCTCATATTCTAGGAAACACTAGAAGGTTCTAGGACGAATTATTTTTACTCTTTTTATTACTTAATGTGAATTTGTATTTTAAACCCATTATCTAATTCTAACTGAGGCATTTGTGCATGCAACCTTAAATTAAGAATATATGGGAAACATTTCACCAATAACCATATTAATTTCTTTTAAATCAAAACCAAGGACAAATGGAACGAAAATGAAGATCAAAGCTTATAGAAAAGAGTACAAAGAGGTACATAGGATATTTCAGTATGTTACAGCACTCCACCCCTTAAAAAGGATTTCGTCCCCGAAATCTCATACAAAGAGGGAAGGGTGAGTACGCAACATCTCATCTCTCAACTCCCAAGTGGTTTCTTCTAAACCATGGTATCTCCATAAAACCTTTACTAACTCTATCTCCTTATTCTTCAGCTGCTTTACTCAGGAGTTAAGGATCTTCACAGGTAGTTCTTCATAAGTCAGATTCTCATTAATCTCCACAGGTTCAATGGAGAGCACATGAGACGGATCCTTAACGTACTTCCTTAGCACAGAAACATGGAACACATTGTGAATCTTGTCATAAGCAGGAGGCAAAGCTAGACGATAAGCACAATCCCCCACTTTATCTAAGATCTCAAATGGTCCAACATAGCGAGGACTCAACTTGCCTTTTACTTTAGATCTTGTAATAGAGCGTATAGGCTTGATCTTTAGAAAAGCATAGTCTCCCACTAAGAAGCTTACATCAGGCCTCTTCTTATCAGCATACATCTTCTGTCTGTCTTGAGCAGCTTTCATCCATTTCTTTATCAACTGTACCTTCTCAAGCATCATCTGCATGTCATCAGTCTTCACTAGGGAACGTTCACCAACATCATCCCAGTGCAAAGGCGAACGACAAGGTCTACCATAGAGAGCTTCAAAAGGTGGCATACCAATACTGGCTTGGTAGCTATTGTTGTAAGCAAACTCTGCTAATGGTAGATACCGATCCCAGGCACCACCCCAATCCATCACACAAGCACGAAGCAAGTCCTCCAGAATCTGAATTGTTCTCTCGGACTGACCATCAGTTTGCGGGTGGTAAGCAGTGCTGAAACGCAGATCAGTACCCATCTCTTCCTGAATCTGACCCCATAAACGAGAAGTAAATTTCGGGTCTCGATCAGAAACTATCACAGTAGGGACACCATGCATACGAACTATCCACTCCACATACAACTGAGCCATCTCAGCAACTTTATACGTGGTTTTGAAAGGCAATAAATGAGCAGATTTTGTAAGCCGATCAATCACCACCCAGACAGCATCATAACCTCTCTTAGATTTGGGGAAACCAGTAACAAAGTCCATTGTGATCTTCTCCCACTTCCACTCTGGAATCTCAAGAGGATGAAGAAGACCACCAGGTCGTTGATGTTCAATCTTGACTTGATGACATGTCAAGCACTTTGCTACAAACAGAGCTATATCATTCTTCATGTTCTTCCACCAGAAGCTTCGCTGTAAGTCCTTGTACATCTTTGTTGTGCCAGGGTGAATAGTGTACTTGGAACCATGAGCTTCACTCAGAACCTTCTATCTCAGATCACCAACATCAGGTATCCACAACCTTTGTCTGAAGCGGATAGCACCATCCACTCCGACAGAGAAGTCAGATTGCGGTTTCTCAGATAAAGCTTTCAACTCTTCAAGCTCGGAACTCTCCAACTGTGCAGACAAGACTTCTGAGATCCAGGTTGGTGTAACAGTCAAACTGGCCATATGAACACACAACTTATCTTCATCCACTGAATCAACAAGTTGAGGTTTCCAACTGGCCACATGTTCAAGGTTTTCCCACACAGAACATCTCAGAGCCGCACAAACAACATCCTTCTTGCGACTTAAAGCATCAGCTACGACATTTGCTTTACCAGGATGATAGGTGATGGTGAAATTGTAATCTTTAAGATATTCCATCCACCTACGTTGTCGCAAGTTCAGATCCTTCTGAGTCAACAGATATCTCAAACTCTTGTGATCAGAAAAGACTTCAAACTTTTCTCCATAGAGGTAGTGTCGCCAGATCTTCAAAGCATGAACTATGGCAGCCAACTCTAAATCATGCGTAGGCCAATTAACTTCATTAGGTTTCAACTATCGTGAAGCATAGGCGATCACCTTTCTGTCTTACATCAGAACACACCCTAAGCCTTTTCGGGATGCATCAGTGTAGATGACATAGGGTATGCCCTCAACAGGCAAAGCAAGCACTGGAGCAGAAGTCAGACTCATCTTCAACTTCTGAAAACTGTCCTCACATTCAGGGGTCCATGTGAACTTGACTTCCTTCTGAGTCAGCTTGGTCAAAGGTAAAGCCAACTCAGAAAACCCTTTGATAAACTTGCGATAGTAACCAGCTAGACCAAGGAAACTACGGAATTCTAACGGGTTTCTCGGAGCATTCCACTTTGTCACAGCTTCTACCTTAGCAGGATCAACAGCTATATGGCCGACAGAAATCACGTGACCAAGAAACATCACTTCCTTTATCCAGAACTCACATTTTGAGAATTTTGCATACAATTGATTTTCTCGCAATGTGTTGAGTACAATCCGCAGGTGTTCGCGATGTTGATCCAACGTCTCGGAATAAACCAAAACATCATCAATAAACACCACTACAAACTTGTCGAGGTATGGGCAGAATACTCGGTTCATCAGGTCCATAAACGCAGTAGGGGCATTCGTCAAACCAAAAGGCATGACCATAAATTCATAATGCCCATAGCGAGTTCTGAACGCTGTCTTCGGAACATCATCATCCTTTACACGCATCTGGTAGTAGCCACTTCGCAGATCCATCTTGGAGAACATTATGACTGACTTCTGCTGATCAAATAGGTCGTCGATGCGTGGCAGCGGATAACGATTCTTCACTGTCACCTGGTTGAGCATGCGGTAATCCATACACATCCGCAAGGATCCATCTTTCTTCTTCACGAACAAGACAGGGGCTCCCCAAGGGGAAACACTGGGGCGAATGAAACCCATGTCAAGAAGCTCTTCAAGCTGCTTCTTCAACTCCGCCAGCTCAGCAGGAGCCAAGCGATAAGGTGGCTTCGATATCGGTGAAGTTCCAGATATGAGCTCGATGGAGAATTCCACCTCGCGATTTGGTGGCAACCCGGGCAACTCCTCAGGAAAGACATTTGGGAAGTCCTTCACCACATCAACATGGTCTAGGGCAGGAGGTGTAGCATCGAGAACAATGGAGGCTAGGAAGGCTCTACACCCTTGTGAGACAAGCTTTTCAGCTTTGATAGCAGAGATGTCGAACTGTCGCTCTCCTCGCTTCTTGCCCTTGACACACACTCTTCCCTCATCAGGATGAAAGAGACTAACCTTGGATTCCTCACAGAACAGAACAGCTTTATACTTCTTTAACCAATCCATACCCAGGATGATGTCAAAGACGGTCATATCAAGCAAGACAAAAACTGTGGAAAACATTATTCCGGATACACAGAGGTTCAAGGTAGGAGTTTGGAGGTACGAGGAGCAGATTTTACCACTACGAGTTTTTTCATCTAACACATGATCCATAAACTCATATTCGATTTCAAGCATAGAGGCAAACTGTCTAGATATGAAGGTATTGGAGGAACCGGAATCAAACAGAGCTTTTAAAGGATGCAAATTGAGGTGTAGTGTACCTTCAATCACTTCATTGCCTTCACCATCTTCTTCAGCATTGAGAGCAAACACTCTCCCATTCCGCCTCTCAGCTGGCGGACGTCTCGGGTTCTGGTTGTTGTTGTTATTGTTGTTGTTGTTCCGCGGTGGAGGGTTCTGTCTCGGCTGTTGTGGCTGCTGAGCATGATTCTGCCCTTGCTGGAAACGAGGGCAGTTGGGTCGGATGTGCCCAACCTGGCCACACTCATGGCAGGTTGGTGGAGGACGGTTGCCAATACGAGCAGGTGCATTGTTGGCGGGGCATCTTCCAGGAGGATGGTGGCGATTGCGTCTGTTGCAGCGATCACGTCCACGGTTCTCATGCTGGTTCGGATTCTTCCTTTTGTTGTTGTTGAAGCTACTGGAAGACTAAAATCCCAGATATGACTCGATGGCGAGAGCCTTGTCCACCATCTGTTGAAACGTGAGTGGCAGCTGTGGAATGAGGCTTCGACCAACATGGTAGTTCAGGCCCTCCAAGAACAAGGTTTCTCTTCTGTCAGCTCCAAGGTCGGTGGCGTAACGTTCCAAAAGCAGAAACTTCTGAACGTAGTCGGCCACACTCATGCTTCCTTGTTTGAGACTGTAAAACTCATCCTCCTTCTTCCTCAGGAACGCAGGGCAGATGTACTTCTCTCTGAACAGCTTCAGGAACTGAGTCCACTCCATGGAGGAGGTGTCTCGAGTGCGGGCAACTCCATTCCACCAAACACGCGCCGGTCCATCTAGCATGTATGTCGCAAACTGAACCTTCTGGTGAGGAGGGCAAGCCATACCCTCGAAGGTCCAATCCAGGGCCAACACCCAGTCATCAGCTTTGTCCACCATGTTAGGCTCACTCTCACCCTTGAAGTAGGGTGGCTGCATCTTGATGAAGTCAGTGAGGGTGAACTCCCTCGGCTTGGCGGCAACAGCAGCAATGGTGTTGAGTTGTCCCATCATGGTGGAGGACAACAGTTGTCACAGCATCGCCAGCTCTTGCTCAGGTGTGAAGGCAGGAACACCAGAGGTTGGTTGGGTAACAGCAGGAGTCGCATGAGTGTCGAGGTTGTCAGTGTTGGACTCCTAGTTTGAGTTGTCAAACAGGTCACCTCTCCTGAAATTAGGGTTATCATATTAAATTTTCAGGAGTAAAGAATCATAGATGAGAGGGAAAAGAAATAGAGATGAGAAAAGGATAACTAGAATGCTATTGCCTAAAAGCATACTACTTCGGGCAGTTCGTATCGGCGTAGGCCAGGCCGGATCATATGGGCACGGGAGTCCCCGTATGCCAAGCTAGTGGGTTGGAGGAAAATCTTGCCAGCCCCCATGCCCTGATCCTTTCTAGACACCCTTGCCTCAACTGCATGCCCTAATAGTCGCCTAAAGGCTCTGATACCATGCTGTAAAGAGGCGAGATCACCCCTTTACTAAAATTTAAAGGAAATGCAAACATCCACAATTTTAACAAAAATTTAGACTTTGAGGATGAATGCATAATATTCCAAATAAATAAGCACGATTCCAGATACATAATAAAATGTCAATAGCAGCGGAAAGAAAGAAATAATAAGCCTTCTAATGGCTTTATTTTTTATTACATCAATGCTTTCAAAAAGAAAAGATAAGATAGAATAGAGGATCTAGCTATAGCAACCTAGCCATCCTTCTTCAAGCTAACGATCACAGCAAAGGATTCTTTCTTCAAGCCCTTCCTTCACCTTGCACAGCTCCAACACCTGGGTGGTTGGGAAGACACCCAGCAAGAGGGAAAACAAGAAAAGTATGTGTTACACTAACAATCTATCAAAGGAAAAGAAAGTTGTAATAAGTAAGTTTAGGCTAGATATTTGGTGTAAAAGATATCAAAGAGTATGTGGTTTTCATAAGAGAAGTTGCCATTAACAAAATAATTAGAGGTTTTAGCATGTCATTTAATATGTCTATCTAACTAAGTAGGGTTGAGGCACCTACCGGACCTCTAACCTTAGGTGAGGGAAGAATTATAAACATTTCCAATCATCTACAATTTTTAATGGGGAGAATTATAAACATTCCCCTAGGGCGATTTTATACATGCCCTCTATGGGTGGTTGTACATAAGTACCACTACTTAAAATTTAAATAGAACATTTAATTTCATGCTAACAAAAGATTTATGGCAAGATAAGCAAAAGAATATATATCATGGCAGTGGGGTATGAATACCCAAACTAGAGAATACTACATCTACTTTTGAGGCAAATAAGACATTTAGGTTTCAAGAATTCAATGGTTTAGATCAAGTTAAACCTCATAGAAGAAATTTAGGTATTGGATTAAATATTTCCCAACTGATAGGTAGATTCACAACAAACTCATACTAAACACATACCTTGGCCACAGGTGTCCTAAGTTTCCCTTTTTCAACTCTTCACACGAACTATAAACCCAAACTTCCTAATACATCATTATATTCATATATTAGAATTACATGTATTCACTTAAAAGATTGAAAACCCTAATTTACTAACTTTTTGCACAAACTCTCAATTCAGACTTCAAAAACCTCATAATCATCTTAGTTAGGTTTTCCTGATCAAAATAACATATAATATTGTATGTTTTAGAAATATGGATTCTTAGGGTTAATTTTTATGATTTTTAAGTTAATTAAATCGATTTTAAAAACACATTTTCGCAAACCTCAAAACCAGATCTCAAAAACATTTTTATTAAATAGATCTCATTTTTCTGATTTCAAAACACTATTTATTTGTAATTTTTGACCAACGGAATAATTTATAAAAATTATTTTATTTTGACCAATCAGCATGTGCCACGTAGGCAACCATGCTCAACGCGAGCGGTCGGGAGTCGGTCGGTAGCATTCGGGAGTGATCAGGAGCGGTGCCCTGCGTCTCGGGGCGGTCGCAGGAGGCGAGCGACCGGTTCAAGCGGTCAAAGCCGAAAAGAAGGAAAAGGGCGAGAACACCCCTCGCGCGAAAAGCCAGTAAGGCAAGCGACTAGGGGCAGAAAGGTAAAACGAGGATCGTCTTCCTCCCCTTGCCCGCGCGACACGAGCAGAGAGTAGGTTGCTCGGCTCAAATGGGCAAAATCGCGATTCTCAACGAAATCAAGCGCTTAGATACTCGAAAGAAAGGGGAAGGGAAGTCGAAGTTGAAGGTACCTCTTGATTGAACGGAGATGCATCAACCAGAGAAGAAAAGATGCCGCAAGCCAGGCGTTGTCTGCGGCTAGCTAGGGGTCCAAACGTCCACGAATCTTGAAATCAAAGGTATAGGTGAGTTTCTAAGGTCGTGGCGGTCCTAGGTACATAGATATATATAGGCAACGTGCCCTAGGTTAGGGTTTAGCTAGGGGCAAGGTGAGGGGGTCAGCAGACACATCAGGCGTTTCGCAAATACACGTCAAAGCCCACAAAATTTGGGATAAAACTGTGCACAATCTCGCAAGGAAACCAACGCAAGTTAATTGGGTGAAAACCATCGAGTAAATCTCGAGATAACGTGATTTTAAAAAATCGAAAAACAAAGGCATGTTGCCTTATCCGTCTAGAGCTAGGAGACGACCGCGCATCGTCGGATCGGTGGATGCGGGTCCATCAAGCAATCTGAGCCGTTCGATTGCGAATTAGCTCAGGGAAATATCCCTGAGCAAAAGTCGATTAAAAACTATTAGATTTTAAATGTTTTTCTCTTTCTTCTTTTGGAGGCTCAAACGTTGCCCAAAAATTATGAAAATTTATATTCTGACTTATTTCGACGTGTAGAATCCAAATATGGAGTTAGTTTTTCATTTTGAGAAAGTTTATTAGGTGAAATAATTAATATGTCATTTTCTCTTTCCTCCTTCAAAAGAGGTGATAACATTATTTAAAATTAATGTAACTTCACCCATAAGTCTCCTTAATGGGTTGGAACACGATTTTGCAATTATCTTCACAAGTTGATATTATCTTTATATTTATTAAATTAATTAGAACATTCTACACATTTTCTCTCTCCTATTTTTCTTATTATTCATATATTATCCAAATTAGTTGCAAATTTGCACAGAGGCTTATTTTTATGTTTAGAATACGAATTTAAAGTTATTTTCCTGATTTGAGAGCATTAAGTATTTTATTTCTTTTTTTATTGGCATATTTCCTATATTCCATTGATAATGTTATTAATATTTTCATTTTAAACAATACTTGACTCTTAAGTTACTCTTTGTTCAAGGAAACGAATTAAACTATCAAATTATCATGATGGTTTCAGATTTTAATATTTATTGCAAAAATCTTTTGTAATTATCTTCATTACTCATAAATTCTCATATTACCATTAACTATTATATTTATCTTCTTCCTTTTATAAAATTCGGATTTTCTTCTTATCTCTCATATTCTAGGAAACACTAGAAGGTTCTAGGATGAATTATTTTTACTCTTTTTATTACTTAATGTGAATTTGTATTTTAAACCCATTATCTAATTCTAACTGAGGCATTTGTGCATGCAACCTTAAATTAAGAATATATGGGAAACATTTCACCAATAACCATATTAATTTCTTTTAAATCAAAACCAAGGACAAATGGAACGAAAATGAAGATCAAAGCTTATAGAAAAGAGTACAAAGAGGTACATAGGAGATTTCAGTATGTTACACTAGGTTCACTTTTAATGACCAACTGCCTGTTCAACTTTTTAACCACGAGCCAAGCATGTACAGTGTATAACATGCACTTCCCATGATCCTTCTACTCGAACAACACTTCAGAGTGGAGTCCTCCTCAAGGACAACCAACAAGGTATAAGGCCTCACACCCTGTTACTAAACCTCTTCAGGGTCTAAGGAACTCTTCTTCCTATCTCTGAAGGTAAACACATATACCGTAGGCACATAGGTACTAGAAGCATCATCCTCTCTCTAGGGTTTGGTTCCTCTAATGGAAACCAAGATATCATCAGCCTCCAGGGATCAAGCATGAGGGAATCACTATCATCCACTTAGGTCGCATAATCCTCAACTCCCCACTTTTCCTCATACCTCGGAGTCTAGGCTTCCAACCTTGTTGCATGGGTCCTACTCTCTCTCTCTCTCTCCAGAGCTAACTCAGCATACAACCCTACTACTCGAGGCCCTCTCTCCATGAAGGCAGTTCAAGATTACAAGCATACCCCTACCTGGTGAAGCCTATGTTCAAGCTTATGTTTGCTCAAGGTTATCCCTAGCCCTTTATGCTTATCTCATTAGCTTTCCAACATACTCCCTTGGCTAGGTTTTTAGCCTACTGTCGGCACGAATGATGTACTATGGGTGCCTACTATGCCATGCTAATATAAGCTCATGGGGTTTCCATAGGTTCTTCTCTAACCTCATCAAAGAAGGAGCTATCCTTCGCTCTAACATGCACGACCCTTCCTAGGGTTGGGTCACCAAAGGTACTAGGTCATCCAACCTCTCATGGCTCATATGGCATCCAAAGACATGTCCATCCAAACACCCGGTCTACCATGACATCTAACTCATCATGTCATCTCTCTCTCTAACCACCACTTAGGGTTAGGGTTAGCATCATCCTCAGAGAATGTCCCAGGTCTCTACTTATAATGGAGGTCTCTACCTCCAAGACTAACTCTCTTTACCTATCCTCCTGACTAGAAGTTCTAGCCTCAAGTCTCTCCTGAGGGCATGACAACTTATGTCATATGACCTAAGCATGTATCTATTCTTTTGTTTGTGCTTAATCTATTAAGCTGATGTCCATGACATCTTATTTACATGCTTTTTATTATTTTGGTGGAGGATTCCTTAGACCTTATCAACCTTACCCATACCTCAAGAGGGTGAGGGAAAGAGAGAAAACCCTAATTCTTAAGGTCCTTAATAACATTTGAGTTGAGAAGGGATGGACAAGATGAGAGAGTCCTAAAGGTATCTTATTTCGAGTCAAATCCTGAGACATTGTCCAGGTAGTCACACTAATATGTGAGTCCTCATATTCTGACTAGCAGTGCATAGGAAAATCTTGCCAGCCCCCGGACGTGATCCTTTTCTAGACACCTCTCTCTTTCGAAAAATCCTCTAATAACTCCCTTGGGTTCTACAGAGTTTGTAAAATTTAATAATTATTAAAGATTAAATGAGGAACTTATGCTCTGATACCAAATGTAACGACCCCGCCTCCCAATAACCCCCAATTAAGGGAGACCAAGAGGTCAGAGCCATTATCCCAATTTCCGGATCAAAGGTTCGACAAATAATCAATAGTAATTATCAAATTCTACTAACTAAATTGAAAGGTTGTAATAAAATTAAACTTTGCATACCTTTTTTAGAAACTTGGACATCTACTTCTATCCACATCTGGAGTCTATTCTAACTAATCCTCCTTAGCACTTTAATTCTCATTAAATTCCACATATGCCACTTTATTGTTTGTTCTTTTCACTTGTACCTAAAATGTCGATAAACAAAATGTCGGTCTGCATAAATGAATTATGTTGGTATGTGGGGGAAACAATAGTCGTGCAATTAACTATAACAACATACTGCAGTCAATTATGATTTAAACAAACAACTTTACATTTTCAGCATAACTACTCAATCCATCTATACCCTAGCCTCTGCGTTGTCCCTGCAGTGGACCTGGATGCTACCTTCCTTATGGTAGATCCCCATTAAACCCCTCATGATCCTACCTAACAGGTGAATCAATTTCTAGGGTTGAGTCACATGGCACTACCCAGAGGTACCCCACTCCTTAACTCATGGTGTGCTAAAGAGTCTCATGGCACTACACGTGGGTAGCCCAATTTCTAACTCTTGATAACCTGATGGTCCCACTTAACAAGTAGACCCTTTACCAAGTTACCCTTTTCATCATTAGCAAAGCCACATAGGAGGACCAGGATCTGAGCCAGTCATGTATCTATACTTATGGTGATAATCATAGTCACTTTATAGTTGCATGAAATAAAAGTCATCCAAGCAGTTATATTCAGGCAACCGATAAGACTTCCGGGAATCACCGTGAAACTAAAGCAATTAACCATAAGCGTAACCACATACCTATCAGGCTGATTTGAGATAGAATTAATCCAACCAATCAAGAAATCCAAATAGGCAAGCAAGCACATAATGAGATCCTGAAATATGCATACAATTTCCTATTATTAATCATGCCATCAAGATCTATTAAACCTAGCTCGCTTCCTAGGGTTTCTAGTCCACTTTTAGAGTTTCCATTGCAATTAGGGTTTCACTTTATTTTTACTATTTTAAACCCTAATTTTATACAATTACTCACAAACCCTAATTATCTCATCTATTCTTCATGAATGATATTAAGGTTACCTTTTAACAACATATAACCCTAATTTTGATTTAAGGCACAATTAAATGTCCATTAAGTCCATTATGCCTCTTTTACATTGAAGCTACCATTTTATCCTTTTAATTCATGACAAGATCATTAGGCCCAATTATCATCTTTGGTTCCTTCCAGATTAACAACTCATAGTTCATTATGGTCTAATTCACATTAAATCTACATTTAACCATTAGAAAATTCCAATTACCATATTAAAGATATTTATCCACAATTAGGAATCTTTATACTCAAAATAGCTTAGAATTATCATATCTCAACTTTAATCATGAATTCAAACATTTAAAGCTATTAAGAGTCACAATTACTAATATTAGGGTTTCAAGGCCCATTAAAGCATATTTATGCGCATGAAACTCTAAATTAACCAATTATGTGCAAAGTTCATCCTTTTTGTTCTTAATGTACCTTTTTACAATTAACAGGTTAATATCAACTTTAATCATCCATTAAACCCTACTAAACACATTAATCATCTCAAAATAGGGTTTCTTAATCATTAAAGCATTAAAGTTGATAACTTCCATTACTTTTTGAATTGCAAGAGGAATTAGATTCTAAATATATTTTTATGCATTCCTTGAGTTCTCTTGATCAAAATTCATATATAACTTATCTAAATCTGAGCTACCAGTGATTAGTTATGAATTTTGTAAGATAAATACATATGAACCAATAGGGAGGTGTCACGTAGGCAACTAACTCCCCATGCACATACCTTGCACGCCAACTTCAATTATAATAGAATGACTCTTATACCCCGGGCCACAGCATGCTTCTTTACTGGACGAAAGGGCATATCGGTCAAATAGTCTTCGTTCATCTCCTTTGTTGTGAACCCTAGGTTGCCGCCAGCAGGGCCGACCATGGGGGGTTTATCTCCCCCTCCCAAGGTCTGGTGGTCACCCGAGCTGGTCCCTCTCCCTTCCTCACCCTCCGTCGCACCCGGAAAGACCTCCAGTCGTTGTCGAAATGGCTGGTCTCTAGACCATCTGGTCCACAGCCCACCACCCTCTTACAGGAAAGGTGTAGGTGACCAGGGCAAGGTCCTCTCACGAGCAGGAAACCATGTTTCTATCCGACCTTGAAGAGGTGTCTGGACTCCCTTAGCACTCCGTCCATGGCCCATCGTTGCCCCTAGGATCGCTCCATCCCTCGTGGTTGTGGGAAGAAAAGATATGGGGTTGGAAGGGGGCGTACGACGCCTAGGAACATCCTGGATGCGAGATCTTGAGTCCCAACTCTTATATATCCAAGGGTTTAAGGGTTCAACACACTCACAAGTCTGTTTATCAATGAACAAAAGAGTCCTATTGCCCATACAACTACCATGCTTCCTTGGCGTGTAGTTGGTTCTTTAATTACATCTTTGCAAAAAGAATGTTTCTTGTTTAATAAGGAATCCTTTTCATAAAGGGAAATATGATAATTGCCTCTTTTATTCTCTTTGTTCTTGGCTTTTAATTCATTGGCCACGAAAATATATATTTTCCTTTAGTAGAAAATACCTCATTTTTAACAATGCCACAAAATCCATTAATTATGTATCACATTATCCTCTTAATTTGTATTTTTGGTATTTTCTCTTTCTTTTTCTTCATTGGGGCTCCTTGTACCCCAAGAAATTCTAATATTTCGAAATCCTTTTTAGTGGATACTCATTATCCTTCTAGATGCATCTAAAACCATTATTTGTGATTATCCTTTTTATTTCTTTATTAAAATATCTCTTTTTGAGGATTTCGCTTTATCTCTCCTTTATTTTCCTTATTGGAATCCCTTTTAATATTATAAACCTTATGGATACGAAAATCCATGAAAGATGACTCAATTATACCTCTTTCCACTCATTTCCCACATTTTATCATTGTTTTCAATTTCTTTCTTAATAAAGAAATACTTAATTGATCTTTTCTTTTCTTGTTGCATTATCTTTGCAACTTTGGACTCCTTGGGACCCAAGGAACCCAAGAGGCAGGAAATCCAACTTTGGATAACATTCCTTTGCCTTCTAGAGGTTTCTACATCTTTCTTTTCCTCATTTTCTTATTTACTCATTTAATAATGGAGTTTCTTTTGTCTTTTCCTTGTTATTGGGCCCAATAGCCAATGAAGCCCACAAAACAATCAAAAAGTCTATTGTAAACAAAATCCATTTATTCAAAACAAATTATATGATTATTTGTTCAAATATATTTAATAAGAGAAATAACATTTCTCAACAAAAGAACCCAAAAATTGGGGTTGTAACAGCAGCAGAGGTGGTGTCATCCCGCAGCAGCGGTGGTGAGCTCACTAAAAACAATAGTGGCAAAGGTGGTGATGGAAGTGGAGAAGCACCAGTGGTGGTAGCAGCGACGATGGCAGTGGGGATCACAAATCTCCAGAGAGAAGCAGGCCCGTCACAATGAAATAGAGAATGAGGAGAAAGTCTGTATCGCACGGGGGTTATTATATTACCCATAGTCGGTGGTTGTATAATAACACCGACAACTAAGTACATAGTCATCGTCTCCAACAAAAACATCAAAGATCAACTCCTAAACTGAACAAAAAATAGACACCAGTGGAGCCGTACTCGTCATTTATGTCCATAGAAACCGATGACTAACTACATATCCAAGCAAAAAAATGGCTCTCAGGTTAGAGATATAGTTGTCGATTTAGCATGCAAAACCAACGACTAAGAAGAAATTTGGGGAGAAAATATTTTTACGGGGACATGATGTGAAAACACCTAGTTGTCGATTTCTTCCAAGAAATTGATGATTTAGACCCATCACCAAAAACAATTGTGACTCACTGAGGGTCTAAATCGTTGCTTGTTTGGTAGAACCAACGACCAATAGGGGGTAATTTTTTCTATGGAGACATGGCACGAACATTTTTTCATAGGTTTTTTAAAAATTGACACCTTACTAAAAATTTTGGAGGCAAAATTTCCCCTAAAAAGTTGTATTTCGTAGGCAATTTTAGATGTCGATTTCATGTTAAAGTTAAAGCAGTACTTGTGTTTTTACTAAATCGACATGACTTCACATATGGTGACAGTTGGCGTGGGGAACCGACGATGTTGGTAGATTGGTGTCGATTTTTTAAGGAGCTAATGTCACCAAAAGTGAAATTAAACGTCAGATATGTACTAGTGTTGTGACACCCATTGCCACACGAAGTGAGATTACTCAAATCCAAATGTGAAAACAATACTAAGCAAATGGATTCCCAACAAACACTAAAAATTAAAACCAATTGTACAAGGCACCAACATCAGAAAAATTGTGACATATAGATCCATAACCTTCCATATTTATCATATATCTCATAAGACGTCATGTTTAAAACATGTTCTATAGACATACCTATTACACATGATATCTGTTTCACTTACATATACATGTACATCAACCAACTATATACAACAAGGGAGCATAAACCAAAAACTCATTTCGATAGCACAACAACAAATCACACTGAACTATCCCCAAGACCTGAGTGTACATGGATGACTCTAGGACTCTAACACCAAAAGACAAAAAAGAAGCACACTCAACCTTATCATATATTGATCTTGCTTATGATCCATCCATAAACCCCTAACAAGGATTTCTCCCCCAAAACCCAAAGTGAAAAGAGAGGGGTACTACTTCCACATCTCTATCTCAAGCCCCTACTAAGGTCAACCCAAAATAGATATAAAATAGATGTAGACATATCAGAATGAAACAACTTCATCCGACATGTCTCAACTCGAAGGTTGACCTATCCTTCTGGATGACTCAAGGCGTAAGGTCAATTCATCGCCTGTAGTCGTCCTTATCCTCCACTAGCATGTTTGGAGGAACCAACCTACGATGCATGTTCATGTCCTTGTCCCCCACCACTGTTGAATTGTTGTCTCTGTGAGCCCTGTTGGGTCTACCTTGACTGCTAGGTCACCTCGTCATCTTTCACATGGAAAAATGGTGTAGTATGCCCAACCTCTCTACACTTATAACATGTCTTGTTCTCATACCAAGGAATAGGTGGCCCTTTCAATGACAACGAGGCAGCACTCTAGGCTCCTATAGGCTGAAAACTATGAGTCTTCCTCTTACTGGGCGACCACTGCGTCGATGCACTATACCTCTACTGTGTTGGTGGTGTTGACAACCTAGGCTCCTTAAAGCCTCTTGACGACTATCCTTGGTACTCAACAGACCTCTTCTTGGCACTCTTCTCTTTCTTCTCAACCACATACCTCTCTATCATTCAAACCAACTCCACAAATGTAGCAAAACACTCTTTGATCTCTAGGGATGTTTTCGACATCGTCAACTCCACACTCAACCCATTCTCAAAATGTCTGATCCTTTCCTATTCTGTTGCGGCCATGTGAGGACAAAACCTCAAAAACTCCATACACCTTGCTTCATACTCATTGATTGGATCCTCTCAATCTGGCTGATCTTCTCAAAATGATACGTCTGAGGAAAGTATTGGCTAACGAACTCATGTCAGAATTCCTCCCAACTGATCACAACACCTCGCCTATTTTCCTCCTCTATGGCCCACCAATGGCCAACACTCCCCTTCAAAAGGTATATTATATGCTTCACCTTATTAACCTATGGGATACTAAAGATCTTAAAGGCTTTCTCTATCTCCGTTAACCAGAGGTCTGCATCCTCTGGATCCGTCATACCAGCATATTCCACCATTCCAACTCACCTCAACTACTCAAATGTCTTCCCTGAGACCAAAGATTCCACATTGGGGACTGCTGCTCTCATTTGAGGAATGGGAATTCTATCCTCCATATGTGTAATTGTGGCCATAAACTATCTGAACATGGACTAAAAAGTGGGATTGGACACCACTGTAGGGTCTATTGGGGAATCTCAAGCACTTTCTCCTCATCAACCTTCCTCCTTACATCCCCACCTAGTGCAGCAACACTACTCTCAGCAACATGTTCTTTGTGTTCTCTAGCCATCTTTTCAAATCTTCTTCTTCTTCTTCACAAGAAGAAGACACTATAAGAAAGACTGAAGGACACTAGAATAGATACAAACCCTAGTCCTAGGTCCCTATAGA
Source organism: Alisma plantago-aquatica (assembly GCA_963693085.1). Lineage (NCBI taxonomy): Eukaryota > Viridiplantae > Streptophyta > Magnoliopsida > Alismatales > Alismataceae > Alisma > Alisma plantago-aquatica. Next base: position 881,267,447 of record OY856409.1, read on the forward strand.
CTCATCAAACCTAAAGTTCTGATACCAACCTTTACTGTGACACACGTTGCCACACGAAGCGAGAATACTCAAATCCAAACGTGGAAACAATACAAAACAAACAGATTCCTAAAATACACTAAAAATTAAACTAATTATACAAGGCACCAACATCTGAAAACTTGTGACATATAGATCCATCACCTACCATATTTATCATATATCTCATAGGATGTCATGTTTACAACATGTTCCATAGACATACCTATTACACATGATATCAGTTTCACTTGCATATACATGTAAATCAACCAACTATATACAAAAAGGGTGCATAAACCAAAAAATCATTTTGATAGCACAACCACAAATCACACAAAACTATCCCCAAGACCCGAGTGTACATGTACCACTCTAGGACTCTAACACCAAAAGACCAACAAGCAACACACTCAATCTTATCAGCTACTGATCTTGTTGCTACTCCTCCTCAGTTGCATGATCACCACCACGTTTTGCATGGTTACATCAAGGATGTAGAAACCCACAGGGTGAGACCAAACATCTCAGTGAGAGATATAACTCTCCTCCTACCCTATTAAAGCACATGTAAAGATAAATAAAGAATAGGAGTAAGGTTACCACTATGTTAAGCAAATCCTATTTCTGATATAAGCAGGGAAGTTATTGTCATCTAAGTATATCATGTAGCTAAAACATAATCATAGAATATTTTATAAACTAAATAGGAATATGAAGAACATGTATATTTATACCAACCAATCTATACAAAAGTAAAGCAAGGCCTCATCTAATGTTTTTGGGTTTGATGCTAAGCAAGCATGCTAAATGGCTAATTACATATTTTGTTTACTTCCTCGAGGATTCGAGTCGTACCACCTCAATCCAACTAAACACTACTAAGTCAAAATTGGTGCCATTCAAGATCAATGGAAGATCTCTGGAATCCACAACCTCTCCCACACCTCCCGGTTAGCACGAGAGTAACACCACATAAACATGTCAGTTGTAAGTCCCCTAAACTTACTTAATGAGTTGAATGAGCTTAATTATCATAATTTAATTCTTATAACCCTAATATAACCTTGTGATATGCTTTGAAATCATAATATAAGCCTAAATTTCAAATTTGGTCCAATTTGGACATTGTTTGAGCAAGTTATGCAATGTTATGCACATTTTGGAATTTTCTGCAATTTGCCCAATTGAGAGGTTTTCTTTGCAATTTATCACTTGCATTATGTTCCTTGAATATTCTATCATCATTCTTGAGCTTTTTGATCCATCGGATGTCTATTTAAACCTTGGTTTGAAGGTGTTTTCTCCAAGGTTAATTTAGGGTTTCCCCTTCACGAATGAGCTACCTTTAGTAGCTATCAACTAATGAATTATTTGATTAGCTGGGAAATTCGACAAAGGAAAGCTAAGAAGGTATATATACATGGTAGGGGATCTTCTTGTGTGTGTGCTTGTATATTCTTAATAAATTAAGGCCATGGACACTTGGATAGATACTAGAACTTCAACTTTTTCCTTTTCTTTATCTTAAAGTGTCATATACTTATCCCCAAGCACCAAAACGAGCCATTTTCTCTCCACCACCTCCCTCCTTATCCCAACCTCGTTCTCCCTATATTCATATGCGAATTGTTATGCCCAAGGAAGAAGAAATTGGGGAACTTCTTGGAGAAAGGCTCTAAGGTTCAAATTGACTTTATTTTAGGGTTGAAAAAGCTTCCTTCTAGTGATCTTGACCTAAAAGTGTAAGAATTCCCTTCTTTTCTCCATCTATTTCTTTGTTATCCTTCCTCCTAGATTTATCCAGGTCGGAACCTTGCTGTTCCATGGTAGAAATTGCTCTAAAACTCTAAATTCCTACCTTTCTTGCTCCTTATGCTTAGGGTTTGCTCATTTGATGAAGAAAGGTGCTAGATGGACGAATTCATAGCTTACTCTTGGATTTTCTACCCTACCTGCTCAATATTTCTTCTATTTGAGGGTTTTATCATCTCATTATAGGCAAGTTTTATAACTTTTTACACATTTATTTCTTACCATAAGCTTTCTAGATCATGTTCTTGCTTGAAAATGATGATCCATGCACTAAAAAGCTATGCTTGACTTGGATTTCAATTTTTATAATGTTCCCTATTCTGATTTCAGTTATATATGAACCTGTGGTCATGTGTATGTTATTCCTAAGGTATAATATGGCTTGGATCAGGTTGGTTTGACAACCTATTGTGCTAAGCACCTATCAACCAATGGTCAATTTTAGGGTTTTAAGCTGATTTCTTCTATAAACCCATGACCCGATGATGGTACCATTGTAACCACCCTATGGTGTTATCTTCATGACAACTAATGTCTGTGATCAAAGGTTTCATATGATGGTGACAACCTATGGTCACCCCCCCCTAGGTCAGGTTTTGGGTCAATTAGAATTATAATGATCAACCATTAAGTACCCTACTGATGTTATTAATCAATGATGACATCTGCTTAATATTTGATGTTGATTAATGAATATAGTGTTGATCTAACAACCTATAGTGATTTAATGATCATTGATGATGGTGTATCAGGTCTCTACAATCTATTATGAGTTAATCATATAGTTTTAGCATCAATTAAGCCTTAGACCAATGGTTTCTTGGGTTACTTGATGCGAACCTATACTGTAATTGATGGTTTTAATATATGAACTTGACCCAATGGTCAAGAAATAATGTTTATTCCTACAATAAGTGGAATGATGGATAATGTAATATTTTGGTCCTAATAATGGGATTTATAAGGTTTCCTTTATTGATCAACTTAAGGAGCTTACTTGTTGATAATGGATGGCTTGTTTTAACTGAATAGTTGATTGCGGGTTTTACCCTACTCTCAATGGAACTTTTTGTGTTGTTAATCAAGGGATGTCTAGGGTTAGATGGTGACTCTTTCTAGATCGCAAATCAAGTATTTCATAGGTGGTTTATCTAAGGTGTTTACTTATGTAAACAACCAAAGGTCTTACCTTTTAAACATCCAATGGTTTTGGGTGACATTATGGTATGGTGATACAAGTTGAATGATGATGGAACAAATGGAGGGTTAACCTTAATAAGGTAGTATTACATATTCACTCATATGAATAGAAGGGATGATACCATATTGTGTTGATATGTAACCCTAATGAGGTATAGATTGTTATACCTATCTTTAATATAACTAAATGATGGTAATTGGGTATGAATAGTCCTTGGATGACTAATGCAATCATAAAGTACTCTGTTACTATTGTTGAAACCCTAGTATGCTATAACCCAATTGTTATACCTTGATTTATGTGTGGGTTCATACTTGATAATGGTATGGACTGTGATGGTGATGCTTCACCTTATGCATCCATGATCCAATGGGGATTCTGTGAGTTAGGGTTTGGGTATGAGTGCTATTTAGTAACATTGATATAATTTATCATGTTGAACTTAACTCTAATGCAAATAGATAAAGATGAGTATTCATATTTAACATTCTTATATGATGGAATGATGGTGGAATAACCTCCTTAACATGATCATAACCTTGGTATGTTAATTGGTGGTTATCATAGCCACATGGTTGATACTTTCTTATGCTAAACATGTGCATTATGAATATGATGAGAGTTAATCATATCTAGATTCATTGCATGTTGATGTAATAAAGGAATGTTCTTAATGTTAATATAACCCTGCTGTGATTGTTTATGAATATAACTTAGTTCATTAATGCAATATTGTGTTGATATGGTGTATTATATATATGTGATCTTGTTGAGCCTTGTTATAAGGCATGCAAAGATAATGATGATATTGCAGGGAATAATATGATGGGATTAATGACCTTTGGGCATGGTTGAGCCCTGAATGAGGTGTAATCCTCTTGTGTTGATAAGGGTTAATACCATGTGATATTGTGAAAAGGATTTATATCCTATGATAGTATGATGGTATTAATGACCTTTGGGTATGGTTGAGACCTAAATGATGTGTAATCCTTTTATGATGATAAGGGTTGATACCCTGTGATATTGTGAAAAAGATTATTATCTTGTGATAGTATGATGACTAGTGTGGTCTCATGAATGGAAAGTGAATAGTACCATGTGATTATGAGATGAGAAATTATGTTTCACATGTTTTATATCTTTTCAAAGTTGTGATATTTATATGTTTGCTAGAAGTGAATTAGGGTTTGTATGTCCATTTGTTTGATGCAACCTTAATTCACCCAATTGGCATAACTAATCAAGTGAAACTCTAATCATGTAGCGCCCGGTGCCATAGATCCATCTGAGTGTCAAAATTTGCCATATGGTGAAACGAGTATTCCAAAGGGAAACTCGGAGTGCATACTATTGAGTATGTGGGGGTAGCAAGTTGAGGATATATCCTTGTCATCCACAATGCAGATTGTGGAGGTTGGCTATGGTCATGCCTCATACATTTGATTTGATTGAGAACGGTTGTGGTCGTGTCTCCATGATTATATATGTGACAAGATTGGAGGACAATTGTGGTTGTACCTCGGATGGTAGGGTATGCATACCCACCTCCTTTCACTAGTGTCATGACCTGTACCAAGGACGGACTAGGTTGTTAGCAGCTTGACCTTATGTGTTGATGTGGCGGACCCGTACTGACCGAGGGTGGAGAAGATCTTAGGAGTCCAGCTCTTCCTAGATCTTGTATGGCATTGATTTTGACTTAGCAGTGGTCAGTTGGATTTTAAGTGGTATCCTCAAATTCCTCAGGGCATAATAAAATATGTAATACAACCGTATAGCATATCTATTTAGGGTTATACATGACACTTCGCATTGGATGATAACTCTTGTTTGTTCTCTTTACACTAAGATGATGCTTGGTGCAATTAAGAGATAGTAGATATACTTATGTTGTGGATATGCTTAAGATTGTAGATGTGTACATACAATATTCATGATTATGTTGATAACTATACTTCTACTGCTGATTATAATCATGATGCTAGCTATCTCATGTTGTTAGTTATGTTTAGCATGCTAGCCATGCCTTTGTAACTAGAGATGCATATACTGCTGATCATGCTTATCTAGATAGTTGTGCTTATGGTGTTAGATCTTTTTATGATGTTGATATGTTCAACCTATTAGACATGCTAATGTTGTTATCTATGCTTATCTAGTTAGACTTATTCATAATGATAGAGATGCTATGTTACTAGTCTTTCTCATGATGTTAGATATGCATATGCTACTAAATTGCTTATGTTATCAACAAGATAAAGGATGATAGTCTGGTTAATAATGATAGTTATTATCTGCTCCCTTGTGTATTTTGATAATCATCAGTGCTGTTGATATTATTTGTTATATCTAATTATTTTTCTTAACTATTTAATTACTTAAAAATGTTGTAATCAATAAATGTTGTTGGAGGTTATATCTCTTTTTGGGACTGGGTCTCCCCCTTGTGGTTTGCCACATTTTTTTAGGTAATCGGAAGTGATGAAAACAAACATGTGGCAGCAAAGAGGAGCTATAGTAATGAATCTTTGAGAAAGTTGATTAGACATTTAGTATGTTCTAGAGTCATCCCTGTACTCTCATATCCGGGCTGGAAAAGTTTGTATATGGTGTTTCAAATGAATCTGAATTTTGTTAGCATGTTAATGCGTGTTTGTGTGGCATATATGAATATTGTTCTCCTATGTATATATGTTGTTGTTAAGGCGATAGATCAATTTGTATCAAATTCTTGGCATAGTATGGATATAAGAAAGATTTTAGGATCTTATGCAAATATTTATGAGTGGGTGTTGATGCTAAAATCGGTTTTAATTTACCCATATTTTTGGGTATGTGATTAATTAGTGATTCATTGTGTTTTATGTTTTGAGTAATCTCGTTTAGTGTAACAGGTTCTCACAGGTTGGTATCAGAGCTTTAGGTTCACTGAGTCTACAGGGATACTAGGACTTAAGACTAGTATGATGTCTAAGTTAAGAATGTGACACAAAAATATGGTGCATACTGCCTAATCTCAGTATTTGGGTGCCTTGGCCAGGTATTCAATTATTAAAGAAAGGTAAGTATGGAGCTCTTAGATTGTTATCTTTCTTATTACTCTGATCAAGTAGTCATTTTGAGACAATCTAAAGAGAATAATGAATAAGAAATCATGGTGTGGATATCTCAATCCTACCTTAAAGAAGATGAGAATTGCATCATTATCTATCAAAAATTAAATTTTTGGTAACTATAAGAAAAAGATACAACACCATGGTATCTAAATCTAAATACAAATAAGAAAAAGAGGATTTCTTGAAGATGTGATTCATGAAGATAATAAAGTAAATTTCAGATAAGTCTATGCTTATAAAGTGATTCAAGGTATGAAATCCACATAAGATGGAGATAACTCCAATGATAAGTATAAATTGAGAAGATAAATGAGAACAATGACAAAGAAATAAGGTGGAACCTAAGTTAATCTCAGACCAACCTATGTGTGTAAGAAAGTGTTAACAAAAAATCAGCATGGCATGTGAAAGAAATTAAGAGATGATCCCTGTTTAATGAAGAAAATGAAGAATGTGATGATTTACTTGTTGATACGTGGTTGAAAAATATAATAAAATAAGAGAACATACCCAAGTGTGATAAATAGTCATCAAGGAAGGAGTAATAAGATATGTTAATCATGATGATTCCTATGCTAATGGCAAGGAACCCAAAATGAAAAAGGTAAAATGATACATAAGAAGTTGTAACATGCATAATGAAAATAGAATTGGTTACCTTTTTGCTAGTGACCCTTGAAAAATACTACTATGGTATGGGAAGTGTGATTCTCTTTGTGTCTTTCAATTCTAGGGCACATCTTTCAAGTGGATCATTGCCACTTGGTATGTGTGGATTCACTGCAAACATGAAGGTGGATCACTTATTATAGCATAAGGTTGCTTGGACTATGGTTCCAAGATCATAAAGTTTGTGATGAGTTTGCTTTTGAGACTTCCAATAATTTGGGAGACTCCTCTTATATGTTTTGAAATTTATTATGTTGGTAAAAGTAGATGAGATAAGGATGTGAGTTCCTTATAGCACATGAGGTGGATACCAAGTTAATGTATCCTAGTATCCAAGATGTGTCAATAGTATGAGAAGTATGTGAAGGTTGGAGATGTTTATTAAATGAACATTACAAGTATTCCTCTCCCTTTGAGAGAGAGAAAGTAGACGATGACCCTTTAAATGTTGTTAGGAAGGAAAAAAAAGTGATTCTATAATGTTGTGTATGGTTTAGTGATAGTTGGATAAGACCACTATCAAGGATAGAAGGTTTATTGGTCAATAGATATGTGATATCATTTTCCTTTAAGATAAACCTATGATCAAATATCAATGCATAAGATTTAGATTGGATGACATAATTCACATGACCATGATGAGTTTAGAGTTGTGTCTTTTAGACTAACCAATGTATAAATAGAATTTATGAATATGAGGAACAGAGTGTTCCAGACATGTCATACAAGTTATATAAAGCTTTGAATGATGACACGTCAAACTATTTCAAATATGGTCAAAAAAATGATCAATATTTCTTCAAAAACTTTAGGGTTGCCGAAGTAGCAATGGCTATGAGACAAGTTGAACAAGAGTGAGTTGGGGGTGGACTAGGGTATCCTCTAAGAGTTATGATTGTTAAGTATGTTATGTGAGTCCTGATAAGATGAAGACAATGTCGTTGATCCACCCCTAACAAGGTCAATCAGGAAGTTATATTTGTAACAGTTATATACAAGTGTATGATTCTTCAACCAAATAGATGGTCAGTCTACCATTGATATGATTGGAGAATCCTCTAAAAACATATTCCTCATAATTTCTTAAAAACTAGGGAGTGTCTACATGGTTAATTGAGTTGTTGATTACAACAACCATTAAAGGAGCATAGAGATGAAACCTTATAAAGTTGCATAGGATAATAGATACATGATGTTTTATGTTTGGTAAGATCCAGTGAGTGTGGCCTCTGAGTGATGTGTGATACAACATATAGAATAGTTCAAGATGACAACCGAGTCCCAAATTTGAAAGTTACTATTAGATTTGTATAGGTGGCACAACAAGTTTCTTTGTTCTGTATTTGCAAATGTCTTCTTATGTGGGGGTTTTTGTGTTGACCCAAGATGATATATGTATGAATGATGTGACATCACCAAGATATGCAAGTAACCATGTGAAGGTAATAGGATGAGGTGCATAGGAAGTACCCATCTTTTTTTACCTTGGATTTCGGGGATGAAATCCCTATTAGGGGTTTATAGTTGTAAGGCACCTAGACTTACTTAATGTGTTGAATGAGCTTAATTATCATAATTGAATTCTTATAACCCTAATATAACCTTGTTATATTCTTTGAAATCATAATACAAGCTTAAGTTTCAAATTTGGTCCAATTTGGACACTGTTTGAGCAAGTTATGTAATTTTATGCACATTTTGGATTTTTCTACAATTTACCCAATTGAGAGGTTTTATTTTCAATTTATCACTTGCATTATGTTCCTTGGATATTCTATCATCATTATTGAGCTTTTTGAGCCATGGGGTGCCTATTTAAACCTTGGTTTGATGGTGTTTTCTCCAAGGGTAATTTAGGGTTTTCCCCTTCACGGATGAGCTACCTTTAGTAGCTATCAACTAATGAATTATTTGATTGGCTGGGAAATTCGACAAAGTAAAGCTAAGAAGGTCTATACACATGGTGGGGTATCTGCTTGTGTGTGTGCTTGTATATTATTAATAAATTAAGGCCATGGACACTTGGATAGATACTAGAAATTCAACTTTTTCCTTTTCTTTATCTTAAAGTGTCATATACTTTTCCCCAAGCACCAAAACGAGCCATTTTCTCTCCACCACCTCCGTACTTATCCCAACCTCGTTCTCCCTCTGTTCATCTATGAATTTTTCTGCCCAAGGAAGAAGAAAGTGGGGATCTTCTTGGAGAAAGGCTCTAAGGTTGAAATTGACTTCATTTTAGGGTTGAAAAGCTTCCTTCTAGTGATCTTGACCTAAAAGTGTAAGAATTCCCTTCTTTCCTCCATATATTTATTTGTTGTCCTTCCTCCTATATTTCTCCAGGTTGGAACCTTGTTGTTCCATGGTATAAAGTGCTCTAAAACTCTAAAACCCTACCTTTCTTGCTCATTATGCTTAGGGTTTGCTCATTTGATGAAGAAAGGTGCTAGATGGATGAATTCATAGCTTACTCTTAGATTTTCTACCCTAACTGCTTGAGATTTCTTCTATGTGGGGTTTTATATTCTCATTAGAGTCAAGTATTATAACTTTCTCCACGTTTATTGCTTACCATAAGCTTTCTAGATCATGTTCTTGCTTGAAAATGATAATCCATGCACTAAAAAGCTATGCTTGACTTGGATTTTGATTTTTATAATGTTCCTGATTCTGATTTCAGTTATATATGAACCTGTGATCATGTGTATGTTATTCCTAAGGTATAATATGGCTTGGATCAGGTTGTTTTGACAACATATGGTGCTAAGCACCTATCAACCAATGGTCAATTTCAGTGTAATGACAACATTTGTGCTTAATTGGTAAACTAGGGTTTACCTGAATGATTACATGCTTGATTAGATTGAACATCATTTAGATTGGATTAATGATAGTAGATCAATTGTGATGTTTCAATCCTAAGAAGAAACTCTAACTATGATTTTAGTTTGAAGAATTGGGGTTTGAGAAATGTAAATCCTAATCGGCAAAAATTAGGGTTTTGATAGTACATGAATATGGAATTTGATCAAGATAGCAGTGTGGTAAATGATTTTTCATATTTTATACATGTTTTGTATTTAATTTAATTTTGGATATGATATGTATAACTCAATCAATCATATTGGAGAAAAATTTCAGAATATTTGAGTGTTCTTTGAATGAGGTTCTCGGTCGAACTATACTTCGACCAAAATGTTGACAGAGTGCTTTTTAGCAGTGTAGTGTTTCATTTTTAATTATTGATTGCTAACTCCAAATGATCTGAGATTTTAACTGGTGATCTGAAGCTCAATCATAAACAACATGTAAAATTTTCATAATTTTTGGATGTGTTTAGTCCTTATCAATAGATGAATTACAGTAATATTTTTATGACGGAAAATACATCTGAAATAAGAGAAAGTATAGTGAGGGGTCAATGTGCAATTGACCCAAGAAGCTCAATTGCTCTATATGGTCAACCTAACACACAAGGAGATCTCATAATTTTTTATTCAATCCAGAGAAACTAAATCCTAGAGAGAGAGGGAGAGTTAGGGTTTGAGAGGAGAAAGGGATGGAGATGCTGACCTAGGGTTTTGCGGTCCGAGGAATGATGAAATCATGTAAGTTTAGCTTCTTTGGATACAGTTTCATGGTGAATCTTCTCTCAGTTGTCAAGATTCCGTCCCTCCCCTGATTGGATTTGAAATCAAATCAAATCAAGTCCTTTTCTCACTCTTTCTCTCCTAATCTTCAATTCTAGGGTTTCCGAATTGAAAGGAAGAAGAAAGTGGCGATTGCTAGGGTTTTGATATGCATTCGAGATTTTCAAAATGGGATACATTTTTAAGTTGTTTTACAGCTTAGGGTGAGTGGGTAAAAGAATATTTCAGTCAATTGTACTCAATTAGATGGTTTTAATTTATATTCTCGATTTCTCCCTAGATGACAATAAATGAAAAGAATTGTTCTTAAATTCAATTTATAGAATACTTCAATTCATGTTCCAAATATGATCTGAAAATGTTTATACGATGACATGGATATAGATATCCATGTATCTTGAATACTATAGAATTAAGAAGTTTATTGAGAATCTTCTGAAGATTTGAATTTTCAAGTTATTGGGGTGCTTGAACAACATTATAGCTGAAATTCAGATTTATGCTTATATGATCTTACTTATGTCCCTAGTGCATATAATTATACATGTTTGATCTCTTCAATTTGATATATGGACAAATAGAGTTTCTGATTTTCATAATACATATCCTGTGAATAGAAAGTAATCAAGGAAGGAAACCCAATATAGTATGCTTTTACAAGTATAGATATCTAACTTAGTAGTAAATGGCTGATTGAAATGATTCATGTGATATTGTGGAATTTTATCTGAAAATTATCTTATATGCATACAAGCTTTGTTTATGAGATTCAGATTTTCTAACTCAAATACTTGTCATGAAATGCATATGTTGTTATGCTATTGCAAGTGGAGAGATATGACATGCCCTAGATAGGTATCACTACTATAGAAATGGCTTATAACGTCACTTTGAATGGTGTTGGTTGTATTAATAAACCGACACCTAACATATACATCGTCGGTGTATAAAATAAGCCGACATCAATCTGTGAAGGGCGACCAGACACGGGTATCACTTTTATTTAGTGTCGGTTCCTTAATAAGAAACCGACGCCTAAAAGTAACTACCAAAACCAAAATTTCCAGCGAAAAAAATTACCTCCAAAAATTAACATACATTGTCGGTTTTTAAAACCATAACCGACGATTAAAGGTTTTCTGTGAGACAAAAATTTGCTCGCTTTTTATCATCAGTTTTGTGACAATAATTGACGCCATTGTGTTTTCGCGCTAATAATCGTGAAAATTTTCACCTCCCTTTAGTGTCGGTGTTTTGTTGCAAACCGACACTTAAAGTTTTTATTGTCGGTTTGTGTTAGCAACCGACACCTATAGTTAACTTAACAGTGCGAGGCAGAGACTCTTCCCCCTTCTATTTCATTCATTTCCACTGATCAGGGTTTTTGCTCTGACGATTCCTCTGGTCCAACGATTCTGGCCGCTGCTGCTCTGCCTCCACCTCCGCCGCCGTTTGCTGGCCATGCTTTGGTCATCAACACCGCCGCCACTCGCCGCAGGTGATCTGCCACTGCACCTCTTCTGCCTCCACCGCCTCTGCTTCCGCCAGCCCCTACCGGCGACCTTCTACCCGATGTCGGTGACCAAATCTCCTCCCGGAGCCCTTCTACTCGACGACCAGCCCTCCGCCCACTGCCTGCAGCTGTCCCTCTTCTCACAGGCACGCCCATTATCAGGTGTTCCCCTGACCTTCCCCCATATTCTTGCTTTTCCTGTATCACAGGCACACCCATTAATCCTGTGGCTCTCCAGTTTGCAAACATGTCTCTGATTCACATTAATATTACCATGTTGTATATGGTTTTGATCAGAAAAATGCATATATTGTGAATAAAATATACTTAAAGCTCTATTATTCTTCTTGTTACAAAAGGTATAGTTAGTACACGAATATTAGATGATATTCAAGAAAACTCTAGTTTGATGAGCATGTTGTTAATCATGTTAATTATGATTCTTTTATTTATTCTGATGTCGATATATAATTATGTGATCCCAACATCTTAAATTGAATTAGATAATCATGTACGTACATGCGGAAATAGGGTTATTAAACCAATAGTTATAACATAGTATGATCTTAATATGATATGGATGTTAATAATAACGTAGTATGTTAAATATGATGATTAGGGCTATATATATAATGTCTAGTAAAGATTCCTAGACTTTTTGTCATTAGGGTAATTTTTTTAAGGTTAGTATGTCTACTAGAGATTGCATGTTTGAAACTATTGATTTCTTGATTTATTATTTAATAATGCTCTATAGATTAGGATTAACCATGTTGCCTGTAGTTTATACACATTTATTATATATAAGAATGACAACACATGAATTTTTTGGCCTAGAAACCCGTCCAAGATTTACTCATTAGGAGTAAATCTTTGATAGTCCCCAGTTTGGGACTGTTCTTGAACACCTAATCTCACTTAGGATGTAAGTGTATAATGTGTATTGGATTTTCAAGAAAATTTCAGTAGCATTTCCCCGTTTGTTCTCTAAGTACATATGTACTTAGAGAACAGCGGGGAAATGCTGCCAAAATTTTCTGGAAAACCCAATACACATTATACACTTACTAATGAGATTAGGTGTTCAAGAATGGGATAGGTGGTACACATTTATTATAAGAATGACAACACATGGGATGTCCATTCGCAATCGCTGCACCCCTGTGAATGTGTACTTTACAATGTGAACTTTAAAATTAGTGTTACTTTACAATGTGAAATTTAAAATTTGAAGGTGAACTTTCAGATGGCTGATCAGGACCGTGCTGATGATCACCGTGAGGGTGAGGACGTGCTTCCACCGCCTGACAATGTAAGTTTTAAGAATATATCCCTGAGGTTTCTATCTATATGTTCATTTATAATTATATTATGTAAGTGTGTTTTTATCAAATTTTAGGTTGGTGATGTACCCCCTGAAGAAATTACAGCACTTGATGAGTAGCAAAAGAAAATTGAGAAAGTGAGGGGCATCACAATGATGAACAAGTTAATACATCAAAGGGGCAATGGACCCAAATTGGCTGTGGATTTCGATCAGGTAGGAAATCCATATGGAGTGAACTGCAACTCATTTGTTTCATATCTTGGGGTTCTTACTCGCAGCCATTGCAGTCTTATCCTAGAATCATGGCATAGAGTTCCTAAGGAGAAGAAAGACCACATATGGAAGGAACTATGCGTGAGTTATTATTATTTGTAATTCTATTTGTGTAGATTACTAATTTTTTGGATACTAGTTAATAGCAATTCTATTTAATTTGCAGAGCATATTTGATCTGGATGAAAAGCTGCATCGTAAATGTGTGATGCAATGTTGTGGGAGGGTCCTAAGGAACTATAGGACCAATCTCACCCGAGATTACATACGTGATGCTGAGAATAGGTTCTTGATATATTCCAATTCTAGACATTGATCAGTATTTCACTAACTTTACACTAATAATTTTTGTTTGTATTCTCTTTAAAAAATAAATATAGGAAGAAGGAAGCCACACAGCAATGGAACTACTTGGACCCTAGAGAATGGGAGGAGTTTGTTACCCAAAAAAAACAGATGAATTCAAGGTATTAAGCGCCGCCACTCCTAATTTAATTAATATACGTTTTTATGTATTCACCTATTCAAGATCAACCTTTAGTGTTACTAACTAAATCAATGTGCTAACTAACTAGGCTAACAGCGATGCTCAACGAGCAAGGTGTGCACTGAATGTGCACGACCACACAATGGGTCCAAGAGGATATGCAGGCGTTCGCCAAAGACTACAGGCTGAGTCTACTCAGCCTACTGCTACTCAGGAGACTGTAGAGTCCTCTACTGTTGCTCCCGCACCTCTGTCTCGTCATGTTATGTGGATAGCTGGGAGGCAAAACAAGAAGGGAGAGATACCGAAGCCCGCAACGCTGAGGCAGCTGCAAAAAATGGTAAAAATCAAACTCTTAGAGAAATCTATCGATATTGATTATTGTTATGTTTACTTATGAATTTTTGTTGATGGTTCTTAGCGGGAGCTGCACGAGCAGAGGAAGGAAGGCAAGTTCATCCCTCAGGGCACAAGGGATGAACTGACAGTTGTTCTGGGTAACCTAGAGCATCCTGGATGTGTAAGGGGTGCAGGCGCTGGTGTGGGCATCAAAGCGTTCTTTGGGCCATCCCATCGTAAACCTGTCCCAAAAGTGGGACTTTCACAAGCTGAGGTAACTTATTCTTATTTTAGAACATTATTGCAAAAGGGAATTCAATAATTAGAAACTAGCATTTCTTTTATCCATGTATAGGTAGATTCCATAATTGAAAAAAGACTCCATGAAGCATTTCACAAGTGGCAGGCATCTTAGACTGCCACTCAGACGGTACCTGTGGTGAACCTCTCTTCTCCTACTCCTCATACTGCAGAGGTTGGGAGTAATCCTATAGACCCACCTAGCACATCCTCTGTAAGTATTTTTATGGCATATATAATAACTAGTCTGTTCAAGATGATATGTTTGTGTATATATGCATATAACATTCTTTATGTAAATTTGTAGGGGTTGAAGCCATACTGACTACAAAGTGAAGGATATATCATTGCAGATGCATCGGCATACCCACCCCTTAAAGGGTGCATGTTTCATGGGAGTCCAGTACCAGATGGCATGGTACGTGTGAGCCCCATACATATACTCGCTGGCTGGATGACTCTTGCACTGCCTCATGCACACCCAGATGCTGAAACACTTGGTGAGACAGTAGGCGGAGTGATACTGTGGCCCAAAGTGGGCGTCCTCTATACTGATATTGTATGATAAATTTTCATTACTTTACTTTGTTAGTGTGTATATATATATGAGTCAATTGATATGGAAATTATATATACAGGTCAAAAAGACGAGACCCGCTACATCTCGGCCTCCACCTCCTCGACTACCAAGTTGGCTTCCAGGGGACCTACACGCCTCGATAGGTCCTAATTGTAGGAGTGTGGCAGTATGGATCGGTGAACATAATCCAAATTGCCCTATAAATGTTACTATTCCGGAGAATGCTGCAGGTAAATCATACAATAACAATCTATTTATACAAGTTTAGCATATGTATTAATGCATATGTAATAGAAGTTCTAGATGCGTATTAATGCAGGTCAAACATTCGGAAACAACATATTTATACAAGATATTTTGGAGTTGTTTAAGTATGAATGGTTGAACACATCTATGATAGAGCTATTGATATGGTGAGATTAATGCATATGGAAATCTGGTTTATACATCCATATACCTTGTTTTATATACGGCAATCTAGTTTCTTATATATTAATGCATACGTAATATATGTTTTGCAGCCACTTATACAAGACATGTAAAGATTTTGGGTTTTCCCATGTGGGATTTTTGGTTCCATCTTTGATTAGTTTGTAGATACTGACACTGGTTCAGTTACTTCATACTGTTGTGATGCTTTTGAATATTTTGGTAAAAATAATAAGACGGTGATAATAGCTCCATTCAATGTCGAGTAAGTTTACTTTGCTTGTAATTTGGACTTGCGCAAATTACATTTTTATTGCGGATATTGAGTTATTAATTTTCTACTTTATTACTTGTAGTTCTAAGCATTGGGAGTTATTATTTATTGTCCCCAAGACATTCACCGTCTATTATCTAGATCCTGCGGGGAGTGAGTTGGATGTATATGGACATGCAATTAAAAGGCCATTATTCTCGTGAGAAATATTTTATGTTTTTATATTTGTTAACATCTGTTACTGCATTACTATTTAATTATGCAATTTAATGTGTTACATTAACATATATAGGGCTTTACAAGAGTACAAAAAATCTGGAGGAAAGATCCCCAGGAAAACAATCTGACACTCATTTGGAAGAATGTGAAAGTAATTTCCTGACTCCGATGTATATATTATTTATGTGAAGTGTGCTTATTTGTATTTTTTAATATTTTGTATGTTTCAATTCATAGTTTGCTACACAAGACAATGGTTGGGCATGTTCCTACTATGTGATGTGATTTATGGACCTAATCATCAAACATGTTGTATTGGAAATCGATAACATACAACAGGTATTATACATAGTCTCGTTGGATAATATAAAATATATGAATCTTATTATATATTATTATAATTATGTATGTACGTCATTCTCTTTGTAGGTCTTTAAAACTGAGGACTTCAACACAGGTGCAAAGCGTTTTGATGTACATGCTCCCTATACGAGAGATGAATTAGATGTTGTAAGAGAAGATTGGGCAAAAGCCCTGCAAAGAGTGGGAATTTTTCAATATGATTTTGATGACGATGATGACAATGATGATGATGAATAAAGAATAACTTTGTTCTCATAATTAATTTTGTGTGAATGTGAATGAATTTTTATGAATTGTCATATGTGTGCGAAAATTATCAATACATGAATGTTTCTACGTGTCTGAATGTGAAAAGAGATGAAATAAATGGAATTGTAGGTTGCTACTGGTTTCTACATGCGTGTGATGAAAAATTAATATGAATTAAATTTTCTTATAAATGAGTGTGAATCACATATATAATAATTTGTCCATAATGTTAATTTTGCAGGTTTATGGCCTACTGTTGGCTGATATCAATGGATGTCGTAAAACCTACAGTTCATAACTAAACTGCAGGTTTCTCATCCTGCGACCAACCACAGCAGGTCTGCAGACTGACAAAAAAAAATCAAATCATAGGCGTCAGTTATTTGTATAAAACCGAAGACATAAGGTTACAGTGTCGGTTTCCATACTAGTACCGACGTCGATTTCCCTAATGACGCCAGACACCACGGCCGTGTTGGCCAGCATGGCCGTGGCAATACGTGTCAGATATTTGTATAAAACCGACGATATAGCTGTGTAAGTGGGTGATTCAGTGTCACACCCCGATCTCACACTAACCACTAATCACGAGATTAGGGCGCGACGGAGGGATTAACACATAAACAAATCACTGCGAACTTTTTCTTTTTTAAAACCTCGTAATGATATCCGGATTATTGTTGTAAACTAAAACATAATAAACTATTGCGGAAGCATTTCAATTAAACTGGCTAGAGAAAGTAAACAAAGTTTACAACATGTAACATTGTTTAACAGAAAGTAAACATAACAATTAATTTACATCTTTATACACATTACACATACACACTCTCTCTCACCCACACCATGTCCCAAGGACCGAGGGGAAAGGACTAAGAGACCACTATCTAACTAAACTAACTACATATACCTTCTACAGATTAAGCGTTAGGATGAAAAGATCCTTCTGATTCCTGGAATTGTCGTTGACCTGAAAATGTTTGAGTAGAGGTATGAGCCTACTCGCTCAGTGAATAGAATTTCATTTAGCTATCACTAAACAACTCTGTATTTTACCTTTAACAGGAGTATGTGAATAAAATAACAAACTGAGCAGTTCTAATTAAACAGTGCAATTATCGCAGAAAAGTATAATGAACATTTAAAGAACAAGTATTATAAATTCTAAATCTGAACATACACAAGTTTCATATTAATCTACCTTAATTCTAAGTAATCATCTTTTAACTTATGCCCTGATCATATGCAGTGCACTCTGCATATAAAGTCTCGTAGCGAACTACGAACCCACCGTACAAGACTTAGCGACACACCCGGGAAATGCTAAGTCTGACTGTCGTCCTGGTCTGCGTCAGGACTCTCAGGCTCACACGGCCTCACTGCACTCTCAAAGAGTGTACTCTAGACTCCTCCTCTAACCTGAGCACACAGGCGGAGAGTCTGGGTTACCACTGTGACACACGCATAGATTATTGTTGAATAACCCCTATTTACTCCAGTGCCACCGTGACACACGCACGGATTATTGTTGAACACTGCCTCTCTGTCCTCGTGCCACCGTGACACACGCACGGATTATTGTTAAACACGAGCCACCGACCATCTAGACACACGCTAGGTAGGTCGTTTCACCCCTAAGGCACAGACCTCCAAAAGGGGTTCTACGGTGTCAGGGCATCTAAGTCTATTAACTGGTTAACATATAAACACTTAAACAGGAATATCACATTTACTGATTTCATATCAGATCACAATACACTGTCATTCTAAACTGACAGAGCAATATATTTCAAATCATTGTAATTTCTGAGAAATTCTCATACCATGCATTCAGACAAATTAGAAATGCATAAATAACCCAACTTATTTCAATTTGGCACATACACAGCGAATTTACGCAATTGAACATCTTATTGCACAAATTAAAGAAATTTACTTCACATACGAGAATCATACTCAACATTTGTCAATTCTCTAAAATTCTCGAAAAATGTGCACATTAACCCAAATCTTGGTTTGTGCATCACTTAACTCAATTAAGAGTTAATTACATTTCACAATACAATTTAATAACAATACTTGAGAATTTCTGGTAATATTTCAGAGAAATGTGCCATTTCATGTAAATATCAATTTACACATATTAACGTCAAAAGATATATGCAATTAGGGTTTTCATGCATATTTTATTTATTCATATCTACTTTGAAATCGTACATCTGATAATTTATCAGAAATCTTCATTGTTTGGGTTTATACCCAAATTATACCATTTTCAGACATGAATTTCTAATTTCAACATTCAAATGAGCAATTTAGGTTCCAATGAACCATATAAATCTACCGACTCAATCCACACTGATCAATTGCTAAATTTAATCATATAACAGCGTCTAGAAGCAATTTATGAAATAAAAAGTCAGGCGACGCCAAACGCTGCCCGACGCCTGATAACGCCTGTTATCAGCGAAATTCGCGCACATAACTGGAAATATTCAAACGCCTGAGTTTATTAATGATAAATAAATGAAACCCCACTCACAGCGATTTGGACTGTCCGGATTCGTCCGGAGATGCGTCCAGGACCTGATTCTGGGCGATTTCGGATCGTCTTCAAGCTTTGAATAAATTAGCTTACTGTTCCTACTCACGGCCAGTTGCTTCACGTCCAACTGAAATCCATTGCTAGGAGCTATTTTGGGCCAAATTGATTGCAATTTCTGAACTAGACCTCCTAGCCGAGGTCCAAGGTGGTGGTTAGAAGCTTTGGCCGCCCCACGATCTCCTCCTCCAGGCCACGTACGGCCGCTGTGCAAGCTGCTGCTTGCCGCAGCCAAGCTACCTTACGGAAGCTAGCAAAGAAAGGTAGGAAGAGTGGGTGGTGGGGGAGGAAGAAAGGAGGAAGGAAGAAGTGAAGAAGAAGAGAAGAAGAAGGGAGCAGAACGAGCTGCTACAAGGAATCGCCAACCTGATCGCCCCTTGCGATCGTCCTTGCGGGCTGCTCCTGTGCACCGCCTCCACAGATTGATCAAATAAACGGATAACTAACAGGGACAAATAACAAAAGGTTATAAAGGAAAATTTTGGACATTTTACAATTTCAACCCTGAAATCAGAAAAGTTCATAAATTTTGACTCGAAAGTCCAAATCAGGTGATTTCTTTTGCATACTTTCAAGAAAAATGCCCACTAAAAACCCAAGGCATGAAAACATGCCAATTATACTGTTTTATTGGTTCAAAATTCCAATTGCATCCAATTATTACTTTACTCAAATTAATCACCTTAATTATTCACTAACTGAACTTATGTGCTTGATTCAACTAAATCAAGTTAATGATGCACTAACCATCACATGAGCACATAAGTTAGATCAAATAACTTTAATTAGGCTCAAATAATTATGCTTACCGATAAACTTTGAAACGGGTCATAACATTCAGTGTCGGTTACGTAGAGGATAACCGACGCCTATACCCCCTGCTGGCACATTTTTGGCGTGTTTTCAGTGGCGCGCGAAGGGTTGTGGCATCGGTTTGAGAACCGATGCGTAAAGGTTGGGCTTTTAGCGGCGCCCACATAGGTGTCGCTTAGAAACTGACACTAAAGGGCCTTAAATAACCGACACTAAAGGCCGGTTATGTACTAGTGTATGTTATCAATGCCATGCATAAATGTGAGAAATGTTGAATGAGAATATTTATATTAGTAGACATGATATATGTTTGAATACATGAGAAGTGATATATGAGCATGAGTAAGGAGAAACCCTAAGAAAGGGGTAAACTATATGTTAAGCATTCAGCTCAGTATCATCAGTGATTCCAATTCAATAGTTCGAGTAGTCATTAATATATAGAGTTAAAAGAGATCAGTCTAAGAGAAAGATATAATCAAAGTTATAGTAATAATAGTAGCCCTGAACACCGTATTTTCCCTATGAGAGGCATGCGCCGTAGGGATGAAACGACCTAACCCTGGAAGTGTCCAGTATACGGGGGTCAGATCGTACTAACAGGTGGTATGGGGGATGAAGCCCTAGTAGAAGTCTCCTTAAAAATACAGTATGTAGTGTCCAATATCAACTAGAGATCCTGGTGGAACTAGAGTATAGAAAAGCCAAAGGTGGCTTGACTCTCTGTCTGTGTGCTCAGGTTAGAGGAGGAATCCAGGTTTACAGCCCATAGGTGTGCTGAGGCCAGAGAGCCATTTTCCTATTATAGACCAGCGATGTAGTCAGGCTTAGCATCCTAGGTGTGTCAGCTAAGTCTTATATGGTGAGATTGTATTTCGTTACGATTCTTCATATGTAGAGTACACTACATATGATCAGGGTATAAGCTAAAATATGATAATATAAGTTTAAAGAGTTTCTTATAAGTAAGAAGAGTTAAGAAAGGTTTGATTTTCAGTTTCACAGCAGTTGTTCTTTAAATGTAATATTGAATATAGTGAGGATTATATTGCCATACTTGTTTATTTCTAATGATGTAGGCTTCAATGTTATTAGTAAGTTTTTGAATATCTAGTCTTTTAGTTTGAAATTACTATCTTGTTTTATTTCAATTATCCAAGAATGATAAATGTCTGATTCAATACTTTAGAGTGCATTATTATTTTACTCATTCACTAAGAGAGTAGGCTCACCCCTCTACTCAAATTTTTTAGGGAAACTGTGGGGATTGAAGATATCATTGCATCGGAGTAGATCTGCCACAGGAGTTAAGTCTGAGTATAGTTAAGTTAAGTCAGTCCTTGTCACTCTAGGTCCTTGTAAAGAAATAAGAGAGAGTTGTAAATGATGATGTATAGCATTATTCCTCTTTTAGCAATATATGTGAATCACAAAGTGTTATGTGTTTAAAAGTATGAGAAACATAATGAATGTTCATACATGCATTTTTACTATTGAAATCAGATTAGAGAAATCCATGTTTAGATTCCCTTGTAAAGTTAGTTTATGTGGTTCAATGCGAGAAAACAAAGAGTTTGAAAAAGAAGAAAAAAGTTAAGGGTGATCTTTGTATTATGTTAAATCCTCAATTTATTCCCTAATCTCATGATTAATGGTAATTGTGAGATCGAGATGTAACAACTTGGTATCAAAGCTTAGACTGAGTTGTCAGGGACCATTAAGTTAGTAAGCTAGAGTCATAAGTGTGGCAGATAGGAGATGTTATGATGTTAGCTCTGGGGATTTCAGTATTTGGATATCTTGGCCCGGTATCTGAGTACTTGGATCAACCAGTATCAAGCTACTCTATATATTCTTTCATATATACCCTGGCCAGGTATACAGTGGAAGGATGGTCTAGAGAGGAACCCTAGAAATATTAGGGTTAGAAACAAGATAAGTAACATGAATTAAGAGCATAAATATAAAATGAGATAGAACTTCCATTTCATATTGTTGTTTTATTGGGGATGAATAGAAAAGCTCGTATATGTTTGAATTCAGATATTTAGTATTTTGAAATATATATGGGTCTTTATGATTTTTTGTACACTATGAAGTTGTAGCATTTATTGATTACATTCTTTATATCAAGTAGACTAGAAATGATCTTTGGATGAGCTTTCCTAAGTGGATAAGTTTTCTTCCACACATTTGAGATGAATAGGAGTTGAGTAATCCTGAGTAGCTCTTGGCTTCAGGACTATAGGTTCGGCCTGGTCCGACTGGCAGGATGCATTACTGGGATCTAATGACTCCTATTAGTAACATAACAAGAATAAATTCTGGATAGATTAGATCCAAATTCTAATATGAATGTATATACTCTAAGATTTTGAAGTATAAGGGAAAGACTGGGATAACTAAGAATCAGTTGGAACTGATATCTGAGATCCAACTTTGGGGCCTCATATGAGAAACTCTTAATTGGGAATAAAGGAACATGACATAAGGTTCAGATTAAGTTTAATTATTAGTATTATATGAACTCTAAATATGAAATATGGAAAAGATATGAGAAAAGTATGTAAGGGGCCAAGATAGTAAGAATCAATCATGAGGAATGGATTATATAACCGAGTACAATGTTTTTATGTACTCCAAAGCAAAGGGAAAATAGAAGAAAAGAGCTAAGTATACAATAAGTATATAGAAGTGAAGAGTCTTCAGAAGAGTTAAAGTGAAGAGAACTAGATGAGCATGTAAATCATAAAACTAGGATAAGAAACTTAGTTGAAATAAAGAAAAATGTTGGAAATAATGAGCTTGATTAAGGAATAAGGGTTATGATGTAATTGAGAGAATGGAATGTATACCTTTATTAATAAGTTTAATACATTCATCCTTATTGCCTTTAAATTCTAAGTCTCTATAGAACAACAAATTAGTTTCTAAAAGAAGAACAAAAGTGTAGCTAAATAAATGAATAAGTCATACAAAGGTAGACTATATTCAGGAAGGAAAAACTTGATTGAAAGGGAAACTATGTTTCACCCATGCACGAGCCATTTGATTTAAAATGAAGGATATGTAATGTATTAAACATGAGGTGATACTAGTATAGAGATTATTGATTTAGAATTTCAACTTCACATTAGTAGAAGGATAAAAGGAAATATATGCAACATGGTATACATGATCATACACATAAAAGAAGCAACATGATCATAAGAGAAAACTAGAAGTTAAAGATGGCATGTGGAATAGTAGTATATGGTAAGGGGATTATGGAAAGTAAAGAAGGGTTTGAAACATAATGGAGTAATATAGATTATAAAAGAAAGAGGTTGCGAGATTCAAGAAAGTGCTAATTAGTCAAGTATCCTTGTTGATAATTTATTAAACCTACATATGAGAGATGTATTATTGAATGTTTGAAGATAAGAATTCTAAGTCTAAAAATCATCTTCTCTTTCATATCTTCTTTAATGAGAGCAATGTGGAAATGAAGTGATAAGAAAATGAATCATATATGATGCATAACCACCATGGTTGAGACATCTAGTGAATGTAATAATGACACACAATATGATGATGATACCCTAGCAGGGTAACTGAGAATGTAATCTATCTGAATGGCCAAGTAAAAGAAAGGAAATTCAATCGATAAGATAAAGAAGACTTTAGTAAAACTTGTGAGATCCAAAGTTTGAATTTCAAATTAAGGGAGCAAGGTCACATCACAATAATGTCATGCTACTGATAAGGACCAAACTCTAGAATGTTTAGATTTTTAGTAGTTCAAGGGATGTCACTAGTGATTTGACCTTGAATACTAGCATCTCTATAAAACAAGATCATGAGATTTACACTATGAGAAGTAAACTAGCACTAATAGTAATCCAGGGTTTAAAGATAGCTAATCTGAATGGTAGATGAACAATATGGGAATGATTCAGAGTAAAGAGTAAGATATAAATTTGAAACGTAACAAGTGTGTTTTGAACAAAAGGAGAAATACAATATGAGTGAAGTGTGATATGAGATAAATTCTTGCAGTGATAGAAAGAATGATGAATAATCTATTTGTACCTTATATATTTCAATTTTAGGAATGTTTAATCTACATGATTAAAATGAGAAGAATAAGTAGCAAAAAGTAAGTAGTAGTGAATGAGGAGAGATTTAAGAGAAAACAGTGGCTTTTAGTAATATGTGAATTTATTTTTAGAAGTATAATTTGTTGAAGGTATATTAAGGGATGTAAATTAATTATACGTATGATTTCAGTGTACATGTGCAAGCAATATGTTAATTAAAGGTGTCTGATAGTTGTAGTCATTCATACCCGTAATCAATTTTAGTATTGTACAATTGTGGTATGGTGATATGGGTTGAATAATGATGGAACAAATGAATGGTTACCCTGAATAAGGTAGTCTTACCTATTCACTCATATGAATAGAAGGGATGATAACCATATTGTATTGATATGTAACCCTAATGAGGTATAGCTTGTTATACCTAGCTTTAATATAACTAAGTGATGTAAATTGGGTATGAATAGTCCTTGAATGACTAATACAATCATGGAGCACTCTATTACTGTTGTTGAAACCCTACTATGCTATAACCCGATGGTTACACCTTGAATTATGTGTGGGTTCATATTTGAGAATAATATGGAATGTGATGGTAATGCTTCACCTTATGCATCCATGATGCAATGGGGATGTCGTGAGTAGTATTGTACAATTGTTGTTGAATCTAGTCTTCCAACTCAAGATTGTTTTGCTATTTGAGTAGCACAATAGTAAAATTCAAAAGAACATGGTGAACTCTCTTTTGTGACTTAGAGGTAATACATAACAATAGTACATATTGAGTTGTATGAATTGAGATAGTTGGATCAGATTATCAATGTTGAGGTAACACCTCAAGAGTATAAAAAATATTGAAATGGTTGTTTCTATCTCTCCCTTCTATGATTGATTGTGGCATAGATAATTTGTTTGTTGTCATTGAGAACTATATCAAACATGTTGTGATTAGAAAAGAAATGAAGGACTTAATGTTGAAAACTACATTCAAGTATGAAATATAAGAATATAATGACAAGTATGATTTCAAAAGCTTAAAATAAACTTTGAATATACTTTTTGGCGTATTTATGTTTCGGGGATGAAACCTTTTAAGGGAGTGATAATTGTAATGACCACATTTGTGCTTAATTGGTAAACTAGGGTTTACCTGAATGATTACATGCTTGATTAGATTGAACATCGTTTAGACTTGATTAATGATAGTAGTTCAATTGTGATGTTTCAAACCTAAGAAGAAACTCTAACTATGATTTTAGTTTGAAGAATTGGGATTTGAGAAATGTAAACCCTAATCGGCATAAAATAGGGTTTTGATAGTACATGAATATGGAATTTGACCAGGATAGCAGTGTCGTAAATGATATTTCAAATTTTCTACAAATTTTGCATTTAATTGAATTTTGGATATGATATGGATAATTCAATCATTCTTATTGGATAAAAAATTTAGAATATTTGAGTGTTCTTTGAATAAGGTTCTCGGTCAAACTATACTTCGACCAAAATGCTAACAGAGTGCTTTTTAGCAGTGTAGTGTTTTATTTTTAGTTATTTATTGGTAAGACCAAATGATCTGAAATTTTAACTAGTGCTGAATCATAAACAAAATGTAAAATTTTCATAATTTTTGGATGCATTTATACCTTATAAGTAGATGAATTATAGTAATATTTTTATGACAAAAAATTCAGCTGAAATAACAAAAAGTATAGTGAGGGGTCAATGTGCAATTGACCCAAGCAGCTCAATTGCTCTATATGGTCAACCTGACACACAAGGAGCTCTCATAATTTGTGATTCAATCCAAAGAAACAAAATCCTAGAGAGAGAGGGAGAGTTAGGGTTTGAGAGGAGAAAGTGATGGAGATGCTGACCTAGGGTTTTACAGTCCGAGGAATGATGAAATCATGTAAGTTTAGCTTCTTTGGATATAGTTTCATGGTGAATCTTCTATCAGATGTCAAGATTCCATCCCTCCCCTAATTGGATTCAAAACCATATCAAATAAAGTCCTTTTCTCACTCTTTCTCTCCTAATCTTTAATTCTAGGGTTTCCGAGTTGAAAGGAAGAAGAAAGTGGTGATTGCTAGGGTTTTGATATGGATTCGAGATTTTCATATATGGGATACGTTTTTAAGATATTTTACAGCTTAGGGTGAGTGGGTAAAAGAATATTTCAGTCAGTTATACTCAATTAGATGGTTTTAATTTATATTCTCGATTTCTCCCTAGATGACAATAAATGAATTGAATACTATAGAGTTAAGAAGTTTATTGAGAATCTTTTGAAGATCTGAATATTCAAGTTATTTGGGTGCTTGAACAACATTATAGATGAAATTTGGATTTATTCTTATATGATCTTACTTATATCCCTAGTGCATATAATTCTACATGTTTGATCTCTTTGATTTGACATATGGACAAATAGAGTTTTTTATTTTCATAATACATATCACGTAAATAGCAAGTAATCAAGGAAGGAAACCCAATCTGGTATGCTTTTACAAGTATACATATCTAACTTAGTAGTAAATGGCTGATTGGAATGATTCATGTGATATTGTGGGATTTTATCTGAATATTATCTTATATTCATACATGCTTTGTTTATGAGATTCGAATTTTCGAACTCAAATACTAGTCATGAAATGCATATGTTGTTATGCTATTGCAAGTGGAGAGATATAACATGCCCTAGATAGGTATGTTATCGATGCCATGCATAAATATGAGAAATGTTGAATGATAATGTTTATATTAGTAGACATGATATATCTTTGAATACGTGAGAAGTGCTATATGTGTATGAGTATGGAGAAACCCTAAGAAAGGGGTAAACTATATGTTAAACACTCAGTTCAGTATCATCAGTTATTCCAATTCAATAGTCCGAGTATTCATTAATATAGAGAGTTAAAAGAGATCATTCTAAGAGAAAGATATAATCAAAGTTACAGTAATAATAGTAGCCTTGAACACTATAGATTCCCTATGAGAGGTTTGGGCCATAGGTATGAAACAACCTAACCCTTGCAGTGTCTAGTATACGGGGGTCAGATCGTACTAACAGGTGGTACGGGGGACGAAGCCCTAGTGGAAGTCTCCTTAAAAATATAGTATGTAGTGTCCAACATCAACCAGAGATCCTAGTGTCACTAGAGTACACCAATAGGTGGCTTGACTCTCTGCTTGTGTGCTCAAGTTAGAGGAGGAGTCCAGTTTTATGACCCATAGGTGTGTTGAGGCCAGAGAGCCATTTTCCTATTGCAGATCAACGATTTAGTAAGGCTTTGCATCCCGGGTGTGTCAACTAAGTCTTGTATGGTGAGATCGTATTTTGTTACGATTCTTCATATGTAGAGTACACTACATATGATCAGGGTATAAGCTAAAATATGATAATATAAGTTTAAAGAGTTTCTTATAAGTAAGAAGAGTTAAGAAAGGTTTGATTTTTAGTTTCACAACATTTGTTCTTTAAATGTAATATTGAATATAGTGAGGATTATATTTCCATACTTGTTTATTTCTAATGATGTAGGCTTCAATGTTATTAGTAAGTTTTTGAATAACTAGTCTTTTAATTTGAAATTACTGTCTTGTTTTATTTCAATTATCTAAGAATGATAAATGACTGATTCAGTACTTTAGACTGCATTATTGTTTTACTCATTCACTGAGTGAGTAGGCTCACCCCTTTACTCAAAATATTAGGGAAACCATGGGGATTGAAGATATTATTGCATCAGAGTAGATCTGCCATAAGAGTTAAGTCTGAGTATAGTTAAGTTCAGTCGGTCCTTGTCACTCTAGGTCCTTGTAAAGAAATAAGAGAGAGTTGTAAATGATGATGTATAACATTATTCCTCTTTTAGCAATATATGTGAATCAGCAAGTGTTATGTGTTTAAAAGTATGAGAAACATAATGAATGTTCATACATGCATTTTTACAATTGAAATCAAATTAGAGAAATCAATGTTTATATTCCCTTGTAAAGTTAGTATATGTGGTTCAGTGTGAGAAAATAAAGAGTTTGAAAAAGAAGAAAAAGTTAAGGGTGATCTTTGTATTACGTTAAATCCTCAATTTATGCCCGAATCTCATGATTAATGGTAATTGTGAGATTGGGGTGTAACATTTAGGGTTTTAAGTTGATTTCTTCTATAAACCCATGACCCGATGATGGTACCATTGCAACCACCCTATGGTGTTGTCTTCATGACAACTGATGGACGTGATCAAAGGTGTCATATGATGGTGACTACCTATGGTCACCCCTCTCTTAGGTCAGGTTTTGGATCAATTAGAAGTATAATGATCAACCATTAAGTACCCTACTGATGTTATCAATCAATGATGACATCAGCTTAATATTTGATGTTGATTAATGAATATAGTGTTGATCTGACAATCTATAGTGATTTAATGATCACTAATGATGGTGGATTAGGTCTCTACAATCTATTGTGAGTTAATCATATAGTTTTAGCATCAATTAAGCCTTAGACCTATGGTTTCTTGGGTCACTTGATGCAATGGTCACACCTATACTGTAATTGATGGTTTTAATATATGAACTTGACCCAATGGTCAAGATCTAATGTTTATTCCTCCAATAAAGTGGAATGATAGATAATGTAATATGTTGGTCCTAATAATGGGATTTAGATGGTTTCCTTTATATGGTCAACTTAAGGAGCTTACTTGTTGACAATGGATGGCTTGTTTTAACTGAATAGTCGATTGTGGGTTTTACCCTACTCTCAATGGAACGTTTTGTGTTGTTAATCAAGGGATGTCTAGCGTTAGATGGTGATTCTTTATAGAGCACAAATCAAGGACTTCATAGGTGGTTTATCTAAGGTGTTTACTTATGTAAACAACCAAAAGTCTTACCTTTTAAACATCTAATGGTTCTGGGTGACATTGTGGTATGGTGATACGGGTTGAATGATGGTGGAACAAATGGAGGGTTAACCTTAATAAGGTAGTCTTACCTATTCACTCATATGAATAGAAGGGATGATAACCATATTGTGTTGATATGTAACCCTAATGAGGTATAGCTTGTTATACCTAGCTTTAATATAACTAAATGATGGTAATTGGGTATGAATAGCCCTTGAATGACTAATGCAATCATGAAGTACTATGTTACTGTTATTGAAACCCTAGTATGCTATAACCCAATTGTTATACCTGGATTTGTGTGTGGGTTTATACTTGATAATGGTATGGAATGTGATGGTGATGCTTCGCCTTATGCATCCATGATCCAATGGGGATGTTGTGAGTTAGGGTTTGGGTATGAGTGTTATTTAGTAAAATTGACATAATTTATCATGTTGAACCTAACTCTAATGCAAATAGATAAAGATGAGTATTCATGTTTAACATTCTTATATGATGGAATGATGGTGGAATAACCTCCTTAACATGATCATAACCTTGGTATGTTAATTAGTGGTTATCATAGCCACATGGTTGATACTTTCTTATGCTAAACATGTGCATTATGAATATGATGAGAGTTAATCATATCTAGATTCATTGCATGTTGATGTAATAAAGGAATGTTATTCATGTTAATATAACCCTGATATGATTGTTTATGTATATAACCTAGTTCATTAATGCAATATTGTGTTGATCTGGTGTATTATATATAAGTGATCTTGTTGAGGCTTGTTATAAGGCATGCAAAGATAATGATGATCTTGTAGGGAATAATATGATGGTCTTAATGACCTTTAGGCATGGTTGAGCCCTGAATGAGGTGTAATCCTCTTGTGTTGATAAGGGTTAATACCATGTGATATTGTGAAAAGGATTTATATCATGTGATAGTATGATGGTCTTAATGACCTTTGGGCATGGTTGAGCCCTGAATGAGGTGTAATCCTCTTATGTTGATAAGGGTTGATACCTTGTGATATTGTGAAAAAGATTATTATCTTGTGATAGTATGATGACTAGTGTGGTCTCATGAATGGAAAGTGAATAGTACCATGTGATGATGAGATGAGTAATTATGTTTCACACATTTTTTATCTTTTCAAAGTTGTGATATTTATATGCTTGCTAGAAGTGAATTAGGGTTTGTATGTCAACTTGTTTGATGCATCCTTAATTCACCCAATTGGCATAACTAATCAAGTGAAACTCTATCATGTAGCACCCTATGCCATAGATCCATCTGAGTGTTAAAATTTGACAGATGGTGAAACGAGTATTCCTAATGGAAACTCGGAGCACATACTATTGAGTATGTGGGGGTGGCAAGTTGAGGATATATCCTTGTCATCCACAATGTAGATTGTGGAGGTTGGCTATGGTCATGCCTCATACATCTGATGTGATTGAGAACGGTTGTGGTCGTGTCTCGATGATTATATATGTGATAAGATTGGAGGACAATTGTGGTTGTACCTCGGATGGTAGGGTATGTGTACCCACCTCCTTTCACTAGTGTCGTGACCTATACCAAGGATGGACTAGGTTATTAGCAGCTTGACCTTATGTGTTGTTGTGGCAGACCCGTACTAACCGGGGGCAGAGAAGATCTTAGGAGTCTGGCTCTTCCTAGATCTTGTATGGCACTGATTTTGACTTAGCAGTGGTCAGTTGGATTTTGAGTGGTATCCTCAAATTCCTCAGGGCATAATAAAAGATGTAATACAACCATATAGCATATTTGTTTAGGGTTATACATGACGCTTCACATTGGATGATAACCCTTGTTTGTTCTCTTTACACTAAGATGATGCTTAGTGCAATTAAGAGATAGTAGATATACTTATGTTGTGGATATGCTTAAGATTGTAGATGCGTACAAATAGTAGCCGTGATTATGTTGATAACTATACTGCTACTACTGATTATAATCATGATGCTAGCTATCTCATGTTGTTAGTTATGTTTAGCATGCTAGCCATGCCTTTGTAATTAGAGATGCATATACTACTGATCATGCTTATCCAAATAGTTGGGCTTATGGCGTTAGCTCTTTTTATGATGTTGATAAGTTCAACCTATTAGACATGGTAATGTTGTTATCTATGCTTATGTGGCTAGACTTATTCATAATGATAGAGATGCTATGTTACTAGACTTGCTCATGATGCTCGATATACATATGCTACTGAATTGCTTATGTTATCAACAAGATAAAGGATGATAGTCTGGCTAATAATGATAGTTATTATCTACTCCCTTGTGTATTTTGATAATCATCAGTGCTGCTGAGCTTATTTGTTGTATCTGATTAATTTGTTTAACTATTTAATTACTTAAAAATGTTGTAATCAATAAACATTGTTGGATGTTATATCTCTTGCTGGGACTGGGTCTTACCCTTGTGGTTCGCCACATTTTTTTAGGTAATCGGAAGTGACAAAAACAAACATGTGGCAGTAAAGAGGAGCTATAGTAATGAATCTTTGAGAAAGTTGATTAGATGTTTAGTGTGTCCTAGCCACATAAGCATATGGTGTTTCAAATGAATCGGGATTTTGTTAGCATGTTAATGCTTGTTTGTGTGACATATATGAATATTGTTCTCATGTGTATATATGTTTTCGCTATGGAGATAGATCAATTTGTATCAAATTCTTGGCATAGTATGGATATAAGAACAATTTTGGGATCTTATGCAAATGTTTATGAGCGGGTGCTGACACTGAAATCAGTTTTAATTTACCCATATTTTTGGGTATGTGATTAATTAGTGATTGATTTTGTTTTATGTTTTGAGTAATCTTATTTAATGTAACGGGTTCTCACATCAGTCAACTACACAAGTGACTTATAGTCAACATAAGGATCAGCTCATGCATGGTTGTCCTCATATATCAACACCTAGCCCACCTTGGTACATGTAACAATGCTAGAAGGACAACCTCATGCATGGTCGTTCTAACAAGAAGGAGTGGCTCACGCATGGCCATCCAGATCACAATGAGATCAGCTCACACATGGCCGTCTCACACCACCTAAAATTAAGGATGCAAGGGGATACTCAACTTACACCCTGTATATTAAAAAATATGTGCTTCGAGTAAAACTCGTTTCACCAATCCAGCAATTAAGGCTAATATTGGAAAGGATCTATGTCATGAGGCACCTATGTGATTAAGGTTCCACTTGATTAGTTAGCCAATTGGGTGACTTTTAGCATCAATCAAGTTACAATGTATAAAACCATAACAAACTCTACAAGAATGAGGTTATAGTACAACTCCAGAAGATATAAAATATATAAGGTGTGAACCTGTCATACTATCACCACATAACATCGGTACACTGCCATTCACAATACCATCACCACTATTACACAACCACTCAAGGCTATCACTAATGTCACAATAGGCATCAGGCCATCGGTAGGTCATAAGACCCATTCACATCATTCCTATTTCATAAGTATTTCAACATGCCTCATAAAGGCTCATACAACTAGTGTCACATCATACTCATCATAACATGTACTAGCGATGATATTTAAGTTCATATCACCTGCATGGTTAGAAATTGATAACCGAGAAAGAGGAAACATCCTAATTCCATGTGTCACGTCATTATTTCCTCAATTATTCATAATCATTACCATAGCAATACCCAAGCAATGGCATGCATTCAACGTGCAAGGTTAGGGGTTCAAAGACATGAGATTTAATATCATAACATAATACTCTTTTCAAAAAAGAGAAGCAAACATGTCACATTACTCATCATTAGGATTAGGGATTTCCATCCATAGTCGATTAGGTTTTGGATGTAGATTCAATTATCAATCCTAGATTCACCATCTCCCACCATCTTGGAGCATCCTTAAGGTTAAAGGTCATGGTTAGGATAGATTAAAATTTATCCAAACTGCATGTTATATGTGGCTTATGTATTACTCATACAAGATGTCAATATATGTCCAAGCATACCCCTCGACCACCATCAAACCACCCATTAGTCCTAGGTCTCAACCAAACAAGAAAAAAGGTCATGACCACTCATCCCACAACATGTCGTGCTCATGACACATAGGGTGACTAAGCTACGACACCCCTCAATCTTGACCTCTTTCATGTCTTGACCCATCTAGGGTTAGGGTTCCAACCACTCACAAGGTTGTCACGATTGCAAGAAACATGTTTGTTTCGACCTCAAGCCATGGTAGCATGTCGCAACTCAAGACCACATGTCGAGATCTCTCTCAAGGGTGTGTCATGACTAAAACTAAGGCAAGGTCAAGTCCCAAAAAGTAGGACAAACACCTTACCAAAAAGGGGTCAACATGACCATCAATCCTCAAGTATCGTGATCTCCATCAACACTAGGAACGACATAACAAAAACAAAGGGAAGCATCTTGCCCAAGATTAACTATGGTCACGACCAACATGGGGTAGGTGTCTCAACCACCATAAGGGATGATGTTAGGGTCTCAAAATAGAAACAAGACTAAGGGAAAACCATGATCATCACAAAGGAAAGGCTCATGCAAAATGATCACCATAAACCCTACGTCATACACCATGATACCACATGGAAGGACCTCATCTAAGAGATAGGAAACCATGAGTAAGGTACACAAAATAGAACCTAAACTCCCCTTAACGTTTAGGTACACAAACATTATGCATGTAAGCAAAACAAAGGTTAAATGGATAGAGTAATATCATCATAGCACCACTGCCATCAAAATTGGATATGTAGAATAAGAGTTTTGGATTTTATCCAAACCAAGCAAGATAATCACCACCAAACAAGTTCTAGGGATTATCATCATCTACAAGCATGTTATGGAAACGTTTTAGAGAGAACATAGTAGCTTGCATGTATGAAAGAGTGCAAGTAATAGAGAGGGAAAAGAGTTATATAACCCGCCTTAAGATGATCACCACTAAGAACTCCAAACAGCAAGATCAAGAGCTCCAAGCACACGATCCAAGGGTTGAAGAACCTTCCCCAAAAGCTCCAGACTCGTCCAAAAGAGCACCTCAAGAAGAATAAGAAGACACCAAGGTCAAAGCTAGCCCAAGGAAAGAAGCAAAGAAGCTCTTCGCCGAACTAAAAGAGAAAGAGAGAAAGAGAGGAGAAATCCTCTTCACACTTGGGTCTACCTTGTCAGGACATGGTCTATGACCCTTGTGATTAGGGGTTTCTCTCCAAAAAACGACCACCATGAAAGAACCATGGTCTAGGGACGAGGAAAGAGAAGAATATGTAGGTAGGAGATCAAAAGAAACATCAACTTATAATACAAACACTTACCAATGAAGGAAGATGAGCTCGGATCACCACCACCACCACATGCAAGAGGAGATTGATCCCCTAAGCTCCAAAGATGAACCTCCTTGATCCACCAAGCACTAAGAACAAGCAAAGGGGGAAAAAGATATATGGCTGAAAGGGTTGCAAACAAGGAAATTTAAGGGGTTTTATAGATGAAGGATGAGGGAGAAGGCAAAAGATGTTGTGTCAACACACTAAGGGAACCAAGGGACACTTGTCCTCGCAAAAGACCAACATGCCCCCAGATGCAACCACCTAAACATGACATGCAAGACATGGTGATACACTCTAGGTAGTGTCTCGACCGCCATGGATTCCCACATGGTCGCGGTCATGACCCTCCTAGGTTTCACCACTCATGGTCGCGACACCACCATCTAGGTCGAGACAAGGTACCGCCATCAACCCTAGATCGAGACAACATATGTTAGTTCATCGATCTCGACCCAAAACAACCCAAGACCTCCTAAATCATGACCCAAACACCTAGAGGAGGTGTCTCGACTGTGACAAACTCCAAAACTAACCTAGGTCGCGACCCATGGTCGAGACAACCCAACATACACATGGGTCGAGACATCAAACATGCATGGAAACCCTAATCACCCTTGAGGTGTCAACTCCACAACCAGATCTCAAACAAGGAACCCTCCTCTTTCTGTTTCCTCTATATGATGCCAAGAAAGAGAGGGAACACTCTAGAGGTGGCAAATTGCACATCAACTCCCCTACATTGGATAAATTGCAATTTGCACCAAAAATAGCATATAAAGCACAAACAATATCCAAACAAGCTCAAATTTAAACTTAAGCTCTCCACAAGCCTTACTTACATCTCAAAAGGTTAGATCAAGTTTTTAAACACAAGATCAATCCAAAACAAATAGGGTTACTGTAACATCCCTGACCTGGGTTATGCTTAAACCTAGATGTTTTTCTTAATGAAGTTGATTATATGCTCTCTATTATCTCTCTAAAATAATTAAGGCTCAAGAGGAACTTATATTTCAATTTTAGTCCTTTTGAATAATTTTGAAACAATGTTTTGTTAGTTTTGGACTAAAGTGCAAATTACCCAAGTTGAGGGGTTAACTTGCAAATTGTACATGATACAATGTTTCTCATGTGTTGAAGCATCATGGGAATGAGTATGATGCAGTAGTATGGCTTCTACAAGCCTGAATAACAAGAAAGAGCATGTTGAGCAATGTTTGTGCATTAAAACCTAGTTTTGGTGTAATGTGCAATTTACCCAAAATATAGGGTTCAATATGCAAAATACCACTTCAAGAGGGTCCCTCATGATTCTTGGCATCATGTAGAGAAAAGAATTTGAGAGGTGTGCCTCATTTGAATCCTTTTGAAGGAGAGAGAGTCTTGATATTAAAATAATCAAGATTTAAATATAATTGAAACAAGCGTTACAATAATAATTCCCATCGAGTAGAACGATTTATATGGGGCAGAACCCTTGCTAACAACACCAAGAACTCTCACTAAAAGCTGTGTCGGGCAGCATGCCCTCACTATAAGGTGTATCGGGCAGGGCACTCACCCTATCGCCCAGCACCTATTGGTCAACACATAACGGCCAAGCATGTGACGTGCAACACTGTGTTAGCAGCTAAGCAAAGAAACATGACATGCAATGGGGTGTCGGGCATCAAGGTAACCCGCAACGCCCGTCAAGGTTCAGGGTGCAATGCCCACAGCAGGACAACTAGCAACACTATGTCCAGCAAGGCATAACGACAACCAGCCACTTCTAATTCAGGTATACAAGCTCAAACAATCAGAAAAGGCTGCTGACCAACTAACCAACAGCCAAACAGACATCACAAGGGCAAGGTCTAAGAGACCTATCGTGTAACCAACTAAGCCAGGCCTATCGGCCGACACAAGGCAAGGAAGGTGTGACGCCCGTCACAAAGACATGGTGTCGTCCACCACCTCCCAAGCATCTCGTCCAAAGGGGTAGGTTAAGAGGACTGTCGGGCGACACCTCCCCTAAACTCATATCGTCCAAGGTACATCACACACAAGGTCATCGTCTTCCTCAAGCACAAGGACACCCGAAACCCTAGAAGATGGTTCACCTCAATCGACTAGGAAAGAGGGGTCTTGCACATCAACCATCACCAAATGGGTCAGCACAAAGAAACCCTAAAAAGAGTCACCACCACAACCAAGCTCACCCTTCTAGTCCATGGTGAGAGGAGAGTATTGTTCAAACAACTAGAACACAATCTCACCTCAATCGACTAGGAAAGAGGGGTGTTGCTCATGATACTAGGAGTTCAAGCTCACTCCTTTAGACCAAGGAGAGAAAGGAGTATTTCTCACCGAGAAACCCTAATCCACAAGGATTGGCCAACATGAAAGCTAAGCAAGAAACTAAGCTACTAACATATAAACAAGATCATAGCAAGAGATAATGTAGTTAGGGTTAGAAGTTATGCAACCCGCCTTAAGCAACTTCAAGCTCCTAGCTCCAAGCACCACCAAGCAAGGAAGAAGAACTCCAAAGCTGTCGGCCACCACTTGCTCCTCCAAGGTGTTTCGGCCACCAAGCTTGCTCCTTCAAGGGGAGGTATCAACCACCACTAGCAAGGTAGAGGGTTGTGTTGTGCACAACAAGGTGGAGGAGAAGCAAAGGAACCCAAAGGAACTCCTAGCAAAGGAAAGGACACACCTATATAGCAGGAAAGGGAGGAGAAAACAAGGTTGGTCCAAGCAAGGTGTCACTTGCCTAGGGACACTTGTCCTAGTGCACGAGCCACCACTCTAGCAAGCTCCTTACACATGTCCAAGATATGCACCAAGTGTCCACTAAACAAGGTTAAGGCTAGGTCAAGCATCATGGGCGACACAACAACTTGCTCCTAGGGCGACACACCTCATCCTCATGGGCGACACACTCCCTTGGCCGATACACATCCACATCTTGGCCGATACAAGGCTCAACCAAAACAAAGCAAGGCACCTCAAGGCCCAACTAGCTCAACAAGGCCCAAAAGAACTCAAGCAACGGACCCAAGCCTTCCTCTCTACACAAGAGGAAGCAAAGAGAGGGAGGAACACCTCACAAGGTGGCAAACTTGCCAGCAAAACCCTAGACTTGGTTTATTTGCAAGTAGCACCTCCAACTCTCGACAAAGCACAACCAAACCCTAATCACCACTAAAGGTGATTAGTAAGCACCAAAGCACCAAGTTTAAGAAAAACAAATAGGGTAAACCTTAAACGAAGGTTAGGGTCCTTACAAGCTAACCCCCTTCAAAGGATTTCGTCCCCGAAATCCGAAGAGAAAAGCGAGGGATACTTTCTCCTCATCTCTTCCTCAAGCTCCCACATGGCTTCCTCAACGCCACGATGATGCCAAAGAACCTTCACAAGAACCAGGTCCTTCCTCTTCAGCTTCTTAACTCTTCTGTCAAGGATCACCACATGACCTTCCTCATAGGTCACATCTTCATCAAGCTCAACCTCAACCGGCTGTATCATTGTTTCCGAATCTGGATGACTTTTCTTCAGCATACTGACATGGAACACTGGATGTAACCTGTGCAACTCTGGAGGCAACTCTAACTCGTAAGCTACCTTACCAACATGTGCTATAACTGGGTAAGGCCCCATATACCTGGGTGCCAACTTACCCTTCCGACCAAACCTTAGCACTCCCTTCCACGACGAGACTTTGAGGTATACTTTGTCTCCTAACTGGAACTCCAAAGGTCGTCGGTGATTGTCTGCATAAGACTTCTGCCTGTCCTGTGCTACTTTCAATTGTTGTTGTATCACCTTGATCTTTTCTGTTGTCTGTTGTACTAACTTAGGACCCAAAAGCTGATACTCACCAGACTCATACCAACACAAAGGAGATCTACACTTCCTCCCATATAAGGCCTCATAAGGAGCCATGTCAATGATCCGCTGATAACTGTTGTTATACGCAAACTCTATCAAACTGAGATGCATATCCCAACTACCTAGGAACTGCAAAACACAAGCTCTAAGGAGATCCTCCAAAATCTAAATAGTCCTCTCAGACTGTCCATCTGTCTGTGGGTGGAAAGCGGTACTAAATCTCAACTACGTTCCCAATGCTTTGTGCAACTGTTCCCAGAAACGACTCGTGAACTGCAGACCTCTGTCAGAAACTATCGTCACTGGCACACCATGCAAACGTACTATCTCATCCACATACATTCTAGTGAGCTTCTCGGCTATATGCGTCGTCTTTATCGGTAGGAAGTGGGCAGACTTTGTCAATCTGTCCACTATCACCCAAATGGAATCATGATTTCCAGTTGTCCTGGGTAGACCAACTATGAAATCCATGGTGATATGATCCCATTTCCACTGCGGTATCGGCAAAGGTTACAACGTACCTGCCGGCTTCTGATGTTCAGCCTTCACTTGTTGACAAACCGCACATCTAGCCACGAACTCTGCTACATCTTTCTTCAAACCGGGCCACCAATATAAGTCCTTCAGACTATGATACATCTTAGTGACACCTGGATGCATAGCGTACATCGACGTGTGTGCTTCCTCGAGCACTAACTTCCTCAGATCATCAGCATCTGGGACCACCATCCTATCACGATAGTAAACTAGCCCATCCTCGGATTCGTGAAACCCATCACGCTTTTCACTTCCGAACTCTGATCTGATCAACTGTACCGCATCATCTATCTATTGTGCATCCTTGATCTGCTGTCTCAGCGTAGGCTTGACTTGCATCTGAGCTAAAAGTCCAGCTAGCGAGGAAACTTACATCTGCACATTCATCTGTCGCAAGGAAACAAACATACCCCACCTATGGCATACCAGAGAACTCAACTGTGCTTTCTTTGAAGAAAGAGAAGAAGACTTTCTGCTAAGCGCATCAGCTACCACATTCGCCTTACCAGGATGATACTTGATAGTGCAGTCGTAATCATTAATCAACTCCATCCATCGCCATTGTCTCATGTTTAACTCTTACTGCGTAAAGATGTACTTCAGGTTCTTATGATCTGTAAAGATCTAACACATTTCCCCATAAAGATAGTGTCTCCAAATCTTTAACGCATGAACCACTGCTGCCAGCTCCAAGTCATGAGTCGGATAGTTCTCCTCGTGTTTCTTAAGCTGTCGTGAAGCAAAAGAAACCACATGATCCTCCTGCATCAGCACACAACCTAAGCCTTTCTTGGAAGCATCACAGAAAACCACATAGCCCTTCCCAGGCTCTGGCAGGATTAACACTGGAGCACTAGTCAGCTTCTCCTTCAAATTCTAGAAAGCTTGCTGACATCGATCATCCCAGACAAAAGGTACGTCCTTTCTTTTCAAATTCGTCATTGGCAACGCAATCGCACTGAAGTCCTTGATAAACATCCGGTAGTATCCTGCTAAACCCAGAAAACTGCGAACTTCTGTCGGCGTCTTCGGCTGCTCCCATTCTGCAACAGATTCCACCTTCTTTGGATCTACTTTGACTCCTTCAGAAGATATCACGTGACCCAAGAAAGTTACTTCATCCAACCAGAACTCACACTTACTGAACTTGGCATACAACTGGTGTTGGCGACGAAGAGTCAATGCTCGCCGAAGATGTTGCTCATGCTCTAGCCTATCCCGACTATAGATCAAGATGTCATCTATAAAGACTACAACAAACTGATCTAAGAACGGACGGAACACTCTGTTCATCAAGTCCATGAAAGCAGCAAGTGCATTGGTTAACCCGAACAGCATAACCACAAACTCATAGTGACCATACCTCGTCTTGAAAGCTGACTTTGGTATGTCATCCACCTTAATCCTCAACTGATGATAACCAGACCATAGATCAATTTTTGAAAACACTATATCACCACGCAACTGATCAAACAAATCATCTATCCTCGGCAACGGGTATTTGTTCTTGATTGTGACCTTGTTCAAATGTCGGTAGTTTATACACAACCGCATCGAACCGTCCTTCTTCTTGACAAACAACACGGGAGCACCCCAAGGTGACGTGCTTGGTCGGATGAAACCTTTGTCCAGTAACTCTTATAGCTGCTTCTTAAGCTCTGTCGTCTCAACTGGAGCCATCCTATACGGTGTCTGTGCAACTGGTTGCGTTCCTGGTACCAGATTGATCTCAAAGTCAATCTCTCGGGGTGGGGGAACACTAGGAAACTCCTTAGGAAACACATCCGCAAACTCTCGGACAACTGACACCTCCTCAAGACTAGGACCTTTCTCCTCGGTAACCACAATGGTATCCACCACGTGAGCTAAGAATGCCTCACATCCTTGC
Source organism: Alisma plantago-aquatica (assembly GCA_963693085.1). Lineage (NCBI taxonomy): Eukaryota > Viridiplantae > Streptophyta > Magnoliopsida > Alismatales > Alismataceae > Alisma > Alisma plantago-aquatica. Next base: position 881,308,358 of record OY856409.1, read on the forward strand.
CGTAGAAACTTCTCTGCCACCATAGCTGATACCAGACATGTCGGAAGAATCTTCCTATCTCCATGGAAGATCCACTTCTCTCCAACATCATCAAACACAACCTGCTTCGAACCACAGTCCAAAAAAACCTTATACTTCTCTAAGGTATCCATCCCAAGGATGACATCGAAACCATGCATATCAAGTGGTATGAGATCCACTTGAATGCGGTGTCCCGAGAAAGACAAGACACAAGATGGACACTCTTCTCGAAGCAATGAGGAACCATCAAGAGGGGTTTCTAATAACAAACTATCCTTCTTACAACTAATAGGTAAACGACAGTTCTCAAGCATACTATAGGCGATAAAAGAGTGTGTAGAACCCGGGTCAACCAGAATAGATATAAATCAAGAAGAAGACATATCATAATGAAATAACTCCATCTGACATGTCACCACTCGCGGGTTGACTATCGCCTCCGGCTGATTCATAGCGTAGAATTGAGCCGTTGCTTGTTGTCCACGACCTCTGCTTCCTTGAGCAGATGATCCAGCTTGAGACACTTGACCGCGCCCGCTTCCTATGCTACCGCTGGGCTGCTTTCGATCTGATCCTTGATGATTCTACCTCGACTGATGCGTCACTTCAACATCTCTATTCGGGCAGTTGAACCTCCAATGTCCGATCTGACCACACAGATGGCATGCTCTATCGTCAACCTGTGGCCTAGATGGCCCTGTCACTACCACGGAAGCTGTACTTTGTGCCTTAGATGGTGAAGGAACATAACCTCTTCCTTTACTCAGAGACCACTGAGACGGTCCACTAGAACCTCTCATTACCTTGGCTTCTTGAAGTCGCCAAACCTCTACCCTAGGAACTGAGTAGGTATCTTCTTAGCCATAGACTCTCTCTTCTCCCTAACTGATCGTTCGATTCTCCGGACAGATTCCACAAACGTAGCAAACCTCTCTCGATTCTCCAACGCAGACACAGGTGTTGTCAGCTGAGAACTCAGACCCTTCTCGAAACGTCTGATCTGTTCCTCATCTGTCGCTGCCATGTGAGGACAGAACCTCAATAGATCCATGAACTTGGCTTCGTACTCGGTAATGTTCATCGTCCCTTGTCGCAAGCTCTCAAACTGACTGATCTTCTCATCCAGATACGTCTTCGGAAAGTATCTGGTGACGAACTCACGCCGGAACACTTCTCAACAGATCACCTCACCAGGCCTATTCTCTTCCTCGATGGTCCACCAGTGACCAGCACTACCTTTCAAAAGGTAGACAGCGTGCTTTACTTTGTCTGTTTCGGGGATGTTGAGGATCCGGAAAGCCTTCTCAAGACTTGTCAGCCACAGATCCGCATCCGCTGGATCAGCCGTTCCAGCATAATCCGAAGCTCCGACTCGGCGAAGCCACTCGAAGGTCTTCCCAATACCCGATGTTTCACCATGGGGAGCCTGTGCTCTTGGAGGAGGCACTGGCAGTCGCTCAACCATGAGATTCATCGTAGCCATCATCTGCGCCATAAGTTGTTGGTAGGCAGGATGTTCGAGAATGACTGGGTCAGGTTGGGGGACCTCAGGCACCCGATCTTCATGTGCTTGTCCTTCCTCTCCATCAATTGATGCAACATCGCTAAACTCAGGAGCATGTTCTTCATGGTTTCCATACATCTTGACTTTTCTTCCGCTGAGGTAGAAGATGATTATGAGAAAATCCGGAAAACTCATAAGAACAGACTCAACCTAGTCCTAAATCCCTGTAGACTCAGCGAACCTAAGGCTCTGATACCAAACTTTGTGGCAACACATCCCACTATCACACAGACAGTGAGGTGTTACACGAAAATGTGCGGAAGTCACCATAACCACAGATTACTAAAAATAGGGGTTAATTAAAACCAATTGCAGAAAGTGAATAAATTGAGAAACTATTACATTCTAGTCCACATTCCACAAAAGAACAGGTTATATACATATATACAAGCCCGGATACATGTCCACAGCTTAGAGAAACAGTTTTCATGTCATATCATGAGTTCATCACCTGTTCATACATACATTAAGGCCCACATCCGGCCAACAACAGGATATACAAAACATATACAGCTTTACATCGTAAAACATCGTCAAAACACCGCCAAGGACCTGAGAGTACAGGGATGACACTAGACTCTATCACAAAACATCCAAACAGCAGCATGTCCAATGCTTGCCTTCTACTGCTCTTCTTGTTTCTCGGCCGCAACTCCGCGACCACCACCATGCCAAGCTCGACTACCTAAAAGGGTGTAAACCAGCAGGGTGAGACAATCGAACATTGTCCCAGCGAGAAACATAACTCCCCGCCGAAACTACAAAACCTCATATATATGTAAAGCAGTTAACTGGTAAAGAGTATAACAAGAGCAGTTATAAGATAAAGCTGTTCATACTTATCAAGTTTACCAGGTGTATTGCATCATATATTCAACTATTTGTTTAAGGGACATGATTGTCAAGAAAAGATTTATAAAGATCTACCACATATGAGAAACATATAAGCATCTGCAAGATATAGCAAAGTTAACTACACAAACAAGGCCTCAACCAATATTTCGTGTTTATCTTAAGCAGTAAATGCTAAACGGCAGGATTACATATTATTATGCCCTAAGGAAGTGAGTCGTACCGCTCAAATCCAACCTTCGGTTTTGAAACCCAAGTGGGTGCCATACAAGGTCAATGGAAGAGCCGGACTCCACGACCTCTCCGCCTCATGGTCAGTGCATGAGTACAACACAAGTAGGACCACAGTCTCATGTTAAAGTGGTCTTAGCCACAAGGTCAGGCTACCCTCTTCCTAGCCCACCTCTGTACAGGTCTCGGCGCTAGTGAAACTGAGCCACGGGCATGTTCACCGTGCTCTGAGCCATGAACGCATTCATGCTCCTCATATCACATATCCTGAGCCATGGGCGTGTTCACCATGCTCTTTATCACAATTGGGCTACGGGCCTGAATCCGCACCCTGGAGTCTACAACCGAAGTTGCACTCTTACCTCGTCACTTTAGGCTAGGAGAAACCTCGCATATTCAAAAATATGCGCTCCGGGTTAACCCGCAGGAGAACCCGTTTCACCATCACCAATTCCTGACGATGATGGATCTATGGCCAGGGCAACTACATGATAGATTTCACTGTGATTAATTAGTATCTTTTATATGGATTGCAAGATTCAACCAAGTTATATAACATGCAATTATAACAGAAGTAAACAACATAAAACTCAACATTATGCTTTTATGGTAATCACATCAACCTGATCCATCTCAAGGATCCAACATCACATGTTATCACTTGGCCTCTTGCCAATCATCCAGATCCATCTGAAGGATCATCACATACCATGGGATCTCAATCCCTCATCATATCTTGCCACTTCCTCTCAAGGCTCACATCATCATCATCATGGAATAGGAATCACATTATACATGTTATCTCAGTATTAAAAGTGACTATCAAAGTAGTGTTATTCATCACATATACCTTATAGCCATTTTTCTTGTCTAAGCCTCACCTGCATGGTTAGTGTACAATAATCATAAAATGATCATGCTATCACATAAGGTTACATTAATGGTTAGATATGCTTCCTTAACCATGCCTCAACTTATGATCATATCTTTAAGCAAACCATATTACGTGCCTATCATTCTCCTTAGTATAATACAGAGGATCAAGAGGGTCACATTCATGTATAAAGACATGCGTTTTACATAAACAAGCATTACTATAATAATTCCCATCGAGTAAAATGATTTATATGGGGCATAACCCTCGCTAACAACACCAAGAACTCTCACTAAAAGCTGTGTCAGGCAGCATGCCCTCACTATAAGGTGTATCGGGTAGGGTACTCACCCTATCGCCCAGCACATGTCGGTCAACACATAACGGCCAAGCATGTGACGCGCAACGCTGTGTTAGCAGTTAAGCAAAGAAACATGACATGCAACGGGGTGTCGGGCATCAAGGTAACCCGCAACGCCCGTCAGGGTTCAGGGTGCAATGCCCACAACAGGCTAACTAGCAACACTCTGTCCAGCAAGGCATAATAACAACCAACCACTTCTAATTCAGGTATACAAGCTCAAACAACCAAAAAAGGCTGCTGACCAACTAACCAACCCAGAGCCAAACGGCCGTCACAAGGGCAAGGTCTAAGAGACCTATCGTGCAACCAACTAAGCTAGGCCTATCGGACGACACAAGGCAAGGAAGGTGTGACGCCCGTCACAAATACATGGTGTCGTCCACCACCTCCCAAGCATCTCGTCCAAAGGGGTAGGTTAAGAGGACTGTCGGGCGGCACCTCCCCTAAACTCATATCGTCCAAGGTACATCACACACAAGGTCATTGTCTTCCTCAAGCACAAGGACACCCGAAACCCTAGAAGATGGCTCACCTCAATCAACTAGGAAAGAGGGGTCTTTCACATCAACCATCACAAAATGAGTCAGTACAAGGAAACCCTAAAAAGAGTCACCACCACAACCAAGCTCACCCTTCTAGTCCATGGTGAGAGGAGAGTATTGTTCAACCAACTAGAACACAAGCTCACCTCAATCGACTAGGAAAGAGGGGTGTTGCTCATGATACTAGGAGTTCAATCTCACTCCTCTAGACCAAGGAGAGAAAGGAGTATTCCTCACTGAGAAACCCTAATCCACAAGGATCGACCAACATGAAAGCTAAGCAAGAAACTAAGCTACTAACATATAAACAAGATCATAGCAAGAGATAATGTAGTTAGGATTAGAAGTTATGCAACCCGCCTTAAGCAACTTCAAGCTCATAGCTCCAAGCACCACCAAGCAAGGAAGAAGAACTCCAAAGCTATCGGCCACCACTTGCTCCTCCAAGGTGTGTCGGCCACCAAGCTTGCTCCTTCAAGGGGGGGTATCGGCCACCACTAGCAAGGTAGAGGGTTGTGTCGTGCACAACAAGGTGGAGGAGAAGCAAAGGAACCCAAAGGAACTCCTAGCAAAGGAAAGGACACGCCTATATAGCAGGAAAGGGAGGAGAAAACAAGGTTGGTCCAAGCAAGGTGTCACTTGCCTAGGGACACTTGTCCTAGTGCACGAGCCACCACTCTAGCAAGCTCCTTACACATGTCCAAGATATGCACCAAGTGTCCACTAAACAAGGTCAAGGCTAGGTCAAGGATCATGGGCGACACAACAACTTGCTCCTAGGGAGACACACCTCATCCTCATGGGCGACACACTCCCTTGGCCGATACACATCCACATCTTGGCCAATACAAGGCTCAACCAAAACAAAGCAAGGCACCTCAAGGCCCAACTAGCTCAACAAGGCCCAAAAGAACTCAAGCAACGGACCCAAGCCTTCCTCTATACATAAGAGGAAGCAAAGAGAGGGAGGAACACCTCACAAGTTGGCAAACTTGCCAACAAACCCTAGACTTGGTTTATTTGCAAGTAGCACCTCCAACTCTCGACAAAGCACAACCAAACCCTAATCACCACTAAAGGTGATTAGTAAGCACCAAAGCACCAGGGTTAAGAAAAACAAACAGGGTAAACCCTAAATGAAGGTCAGGGTCCTTACAAGGAATCCCTACATGAGTGACAATCATGTAATGGTTAAACCTCAACACTTTCAACATGAACATAATAAGTAATCAGGGTATGATCCTTTGTAAAGAGATCATGAAATCTTAATTGAGAAGGTTGATGAAACCCTAATCAAGGGTGCGACATGAGAAACCCTAATTAAGGGTGATGTCAACTGAAAACCTAATTTCAGGTAATGCTATGTGAAACCCTAATGTAGGGTAATGTTATGTGAAACCCTGATATATGAGGATGTTATGTGAAACTCTAAAGTAGAGTAATGTTATGTGAAATCCATATTTATGGGAGATGCTATGTGAACCTTAATTTATAAACATGGAAAATCCTATTCCTAATAATGGAATAGTGATTAATATATTGACAAGTGTAACAACCTATAGAGGTTGATAGTGGATATCCTTATATCAATAGTTCCTAACTCAAAGATGAGTCCATATGATTAGAAATGGTTGTATTTTCTAAATACAGTGACTTGTGACCAATACATTACATGATAAATGTGATGATCTGGTGTATAAAGTATTAGGATGGGAAATACCCTAATACAAGCTAAGTGGATGAACTCCAGTAAGGTAATGGTGACGAGGGAAGTGATACATCAAAATATGATAGATATCACATCCAGCACCTCAAGTGTGATATACCTTAATGTATTTTAAATCCAATATATTTGGATGAGTGACACATGAAGTGTTTCATGTCAGTTGTTACACTGAGATGTTATGCTCTTTAATAAGTATAGGCTAACATTCCTTATGAAAAGGTTAATCTAAATTAATAAACTATGATGCAATCATATTCTAGTAAAGATGAGAGAGAAACTCATACTTTGTGTTGATAATTCATTTTATGATGAGTGATGAACATAAATAAGTATGATTGAATACTTATATTATCAATGTTAGCTCTATGCTGTGTGAAGCAATGAAATAGGACTTGATCATTTATAATATGATCTTGAGAACCTAAATGGATAATTATGGATAACCCTAATGGAGGGTGATGATATGTAAGAGAAAACCTAACCCTAAAAGGGGAATAATGGTATTATTTTGTGTTGTATGCTGCTGATATGAAAGCATTATAACTGTTATTATGAGTACTAATCATGCAGATATGTTGAGACGATAAGCATAGCCAGGTATGAGCTACGATGCTCTTATATTGAAAATGCATTATAGGCATTACAAGCCTTCATATTCTTTGTTGCTTAGTGAAAGGTAATCTAAAATTAATGAGCCTTGTGTGTCATATCATGTTTTAATTATTGAAATTGTTTATGAGCTTCATAAGCCATAATATGCCTTGTTGTCTTCTAAGAGGTAACAAGAGATGAATTAAGCTTTGTGTGCTATGTGTGATGCTTGAGTAGTATGAATCATGCTTACCTTGGTCGAATGACCTGAAGGTATTAAGTTACATGTTATGTGGTAACAATTATTCTATGATGAATTAAGGGTTTGAATACCCATATTCTATAATCATGATGATGAACTTGTTAAGAAATGGAAATGTGTTTGATGAGATCCCAATACGTTGTTAGAAGAGTATGGTTATAGGCCATGACTCCACAAAACAATCCCAGGCATTAGCTGTGTGTTCTAAGCCTGAAGACAGTATATGTTGTGGCTATAACTCTATAATGAAGATGAAAATTTACTCTGGCAAGTTAATTGCAGCCTGACACATGATGTGTAAAATATAATCAGTTGTGTAGTGTATTTGCATAAAGCTGAAATGCGAGAAACATTAGTTGATATTATACTACTTAGTGTAGCGGATAAACGTTATACATGTTCTTCACATTCCTTATGGGATAAGTGATATGATGCTCTATCAGGTTACAGCTGCAATGTTTTAGATAAGAATAATGTTCTAATATGTTAAACAATGAATTAACTGTTGTTAAGCAATTATGATTCCTCTATTCAAATTTATCTTAATTAATCTGCAATAATAATGTTTTTGGAGGAGAGTTATATCTCTCGTTGGGGCAATTTTACAATTGTCTCACCCCCTTGGGAACCACATTTTTTTTAGGTGGACGCGGATGAGGTGGCAGGAATCCTTCAGTAGGTGAAGGACAACAATAGCAGCAGCAGGGATAGCAGTGAATTCTCAGATGGAGACACTGGCTAATATGTCTTGTATAGATGTACATAGAGTCCTATGTGTCGTCTCTATACTCTTAGGTCCTCAGAGTAGTAGTTAATGCTTTTGAGATTTTGGCTTAGTGCCTCGAGATTTCATACTGCCTGTGTTTAGTTTAATAGAGCAGTTGATGCATGTAATCCTCGGAAAAAGATGATACATGACATGTACTTGTGAACCAGTATGTAATTAAGTTACTCCGGTTATTTATGAAAGAGTTTTCCTATGTGTGGACCCCTTTGTAAAATGGTTTTAATTTTTAGTGATTTTTGGTAATCCGCTGCTTAGTGATCGCTTCCGCTTAGTTAATAACATTTTATTCGAATGATGCGTCACAATTTAGTGGTATCAGAGTGCTAGGTTCGTTGAGTCTACAAAGACATAGGACTAAGATGTTGAGTCTGTTCCAGTGTCTTTCAGTTATCTGATAGTGACATCTGCTCATATAGGAGGAGAAGAAAAACTTGAAGATGTCTGGAACACACAAAGAACACGTTGCTGATAGCAGTGTTGCTGGACTAGGAGGAGGTGCAGGAGACCATAATAGGGAAGGGCCTGTACCTGAACAGCCCCAGATTAACCCAGACATGATAGAGAATCCAGCCTTCCAGACCTTGTTTAGTCAGTTTATGGCAACTGTGACACACATGGCAGACAGGATGCCACCACCTGCACCTAGGGCACCAGCCCACAATGAGGGGTATGGAGCCGGCAAGAATTTTGAGAGACTTCGCCAGGTTGGAGCCATAGATTATGCTGGTACAACTGATCCAGCATATGCTGATCTATGGCTGACGGAGCTAGAAAAGGCTTTCAGGATCCTTTATATTCCTGAAGCTGAGAAGGTAAGACATGTAGTGTACCTCCTAAAAGGAAGTGCTAGTCACTGGTGGATTATAGAAGAAGATAAGAGGCCAGGTGAAGAAATTGGATGGGAGGTATTCTGACGAGAGTTTGTTAGTAAATACTTCCCTAAGACATATCTAGACGACAAGATCTCTCAATTTGAGAGGATTAGACAGGTACATATGAACGTTAGCGAATATGAAGCTAAGTTCATGGAGCTGTTGCGGTTTTGTTCACATATGGCAGTCAATGATGAGGAAAGAATTCGACATTTTGAGAAGGGGTTGAACGTTGAACTAACCACTCATGTGTCTGCTTTAGAGAACAGGGAGAGGTTTTCCACTTTTGTGGAGTCGGTAAGGAGGATAGAAAGGTCTGAAAATGAGAAACGATAGGCCAATGGTAAGAAGGTGTATACTCAGTGTCAAGGACAAAGATCCAAAAGTTTTAAGAAGCCGAGATTTTCTACATCGGCAGCACCATCGAGATTCAATACCCAGACTCATTGGGCATCAAGTAGGGGTAGGGACTGTAGTTTTTCTCTTAGTAGAGCCCCTAGCATAGCATCAACATCGGTGACTGGATCTCACATACCCTATTTTGCAATTAGGATCGGTTACCAATGCAGACAACCATGACATCTAGCAAAGGATTGTCCAGATGGGAATACAATGATGACTCAACCCCAGGGGCAGAGTCAACAAGGCTCACAAAGGAGGCAGATTTCTAGTAACAATAGAGGACGTGAACAAGCATCCCGAGCTGGTTCATCAACACCTAATAATCAAGCACATGGTCAACAACCAGCAACTGCAAGGATGTATGCAATGAATCAATCTGATGCAATAGTCAACCCTTAGGTTGTGACAGGTCAGATGAAATATATTCATTCTAATATTTCATTTCATGATTCTATGTGTTAAAAAAATAAGAAAGTAGTTGTTTTTGAACTCCCTCTCACTAGTCCTATAAGGACACAAGGGAGATGAGAATTTACATTTTACTCAGTATTCTTTAAAATGCTTTATAATCTCTCTAATCTGTGTGCTAAAAGATGAGATATAGAAGAGATACCTAAAGAAAATCCAAGAATGAAAAATCATGTGTGTATAATGATATGAAAAGTGAGGAATATGATAGTAAATAAAGTGCATACTACCTAATCTCAATACTTGTATACCTTGTCCAGGTATATGATTATTGGAGATAGGGCAAGTATGAAACTCTTAGATTGTTATCTTTCTGATTACTCTGATCAAGTAGTCATTCTGAAACAATCTAGTGAGTATAATGAAATTACATAGGAAGTGCTAAGTGAACTTTCCCAATTACATAGGAAGTTCTAAGTGAACTTTCCTAATTACATAGGGAAGTGCTAAGTGAACTTTCCCAATTACATAGGAAGTGCTAAGTGAAGTTTCCCAATTACATAGGAAGTGCTAAGTGAACTTTCCCAATTACATAGGAAGTGCTAAGTGAACTTTCCCAATTACATAGGAAGTGCTAAGTGAACTTTTCTAATTACATAGGGAAGTGCTAAGTGAACTTTCCTAATTACATAGGGAAGTGCTAAGTGAACTTTCCCAATTACATAGGGAAGTGCTAAGTGATCTTTCCCAATTACATAGGGAAGTGCTAAGTGAACTTTCCCAATTACATAGGAAGTGCTAAGTGAACTTTCCTAATTACATAGGGAAGTGTTAAGTGAACTTTCCCAATTACATAGGAAGTGCTAAGTGAACTTTCCTAATAACATAGGAAGTGCTAAGTGAACTTTCCTAATAACATAGGAAGTGCTAAGTGAACTTTCCTAATTACATAGGAAGTGCTAAGTGAACATTCCCAAACAAATAAAGGATTGTTGAGTGGATTACCTCTGTTAAATATATATATGTTTTCCCTTTGATGAACAACCTTGGGTAATGATAGGAGTATGATACTTTATGTTTCTCCTTTCATTTACATGACAATCAAGTAAGTATTATGATAGTCGATGTACTTGGATTAGAAATAATCAGTTGATGGATACTTAGAAAAGTATCAGTTTGCTTTGGACTTTGGTTCCAAAATAATGATATATGGAACAAGCAATGTCCTAGTGTAAAAGAAATACTTTGTTCATGTGTACCCTTGGTGGTAACAACAGGGAATCGAATATGATAAGGATGAGATGTGGTCTCAATACATATGATGAATACCAAAGTAAGGTATTTATGTTGGTTACCTATATTGGTCAACTATGAAATCAATCTAGTTACAAAAAAATAATATAAACATCATATGTTAGGGGTTTATGCTCTGCATAAACATAAACATTGATAAGGTTGAACTAATGGAAGGAACAAGTGTAATTATGGTGGAAAATCTTATCAAGTTGAAAATATTTTCTTAGAATAATCATGTGTGGAAGAACATTGTGTGGATTAAAGATCTATAGTATCTCCATGATATTGAGATGATAATTAGGGACTTGATGACATGAGTAACAACTATCTTTTGTTATCTGGGATTTCATGGACGAAATCCTTGTTAGGGGTTTATAATTTGTAACATCCCTGACCTGGGTTATGCTTAAACCTAGATGTTTTGCTTAATGAAGTTGATTATATGCTCTCTCTTATATCTCTAAAAGTAATTAAGGCTCAAGAGGAACTTATATTTCAATTTTAGTCCTTTTGAATAATGTTGAAACAATGTTTTGTTAGTTTTGGACTAAAGTGCAAATTACCCAAGTTGAGGGGTTAACTTGCAAATTGTACATGATACAATGTTCCTCATGTGTTGAAGCATCATGGGAATGAGTATGATGCAGTAGTATGGCTTCTACAAGCCTGAACAACAAGAAAGAGCATGTTGAGCAATGTTTGTGCATTAAAACCTAGTTTTGGTGTAATGTGCAATTTACCCAAAATATAGGGTTCAATATGCAAAATACCACTTCAAGAGGGTCCCTCATGATTCTTGGCATCATGTAGAGAAAATCATTTGAGAGGGGTGCCTCATTTGAATCCTTTTGAAGGAGAGAGAGTCTTGATATTAAAATAATCAAGATTTAAGCATAATTGAAACCCTAATTCAATTTAATGCAAAAATAATTACATTAATTGGATTGCCCTTCAACCAAAACTATAATGGTTGAGTTTGGTTATGTGTGGACGTCCTTGTTCCTTGCAAAGGTAAAGGAAATATCTACGTGAGTGGAGAACCCACTCACATTAATAAAAGAAAAAGAAATATCCACTAACTTATGGATATTATTATAATATGATTTAAGGTGCTTAGTTTGTTTTCCTTTAAATCATGGATAATTGAGAGGAATAAGAGGCAAAGAGGATATCCTCGTCCCTAAGGAAGAGAAGGGTGCATATGGCAAGAAAGTTGAGGAGAGAATTCCTACTTTCTCTCTCTTAAATGAATTTTCAATAAAATTCATATATAAGCTCCTTTATCTATGAGGTGAAGGGATAATTTCAAATCCACTTTCACTTCTTGCTTGAAAAAACGACCAAGAGATCTTTGAGTAACATGAGGATGACCCCCAACCTGTTGGTAAGCTTCTTGACCTTCTTTCACCTTGAATTCATGTTGGAAATCACAAAACAATGCATGATTTCTTCTCTATTTCACTCCATCTTCAATCCTAGCCAATCTTTTCACTCCAAAGCTTGAAGACGAGCCTTGGGAGAGTTGCAAAAGCATCTTACACCATTTTTTATGTGAATCTCTAAGATTTGAAGCTCAATTGAAGGTGGGTTATATAACTTGAACCCTTGAACTTTGTTATTGATTCCATATCTTCATCAATTGTTGATTCTTTCTTTGTTTCCGAAATTTTATTTGGTTGATTGATGCAATCACCATGAAAATCACAGTAAGCTTCGTGGGTTTATAGCTTGATGATGATGACATCATCATAAGAACACACCTCCACAAATATCTATTGCAAATAGTTTCAACATTTGGTCCAAACGGTTTCAACAAACCGTTTGGTGACCAAACGGTTTGCAAACCGTTTGGAGGTTTGGGTTCCAAACTGTTTGGAGTGGTTGACCATTTGAAATGGTTGACCGTTTGAGGAATTATGCTGTTGTACTTGGATATTGGTCCAATGGTTTCAATTGGTTTGATCTTGAAGGTTTCAATTGTGAATGATTCCTTAAATGCAAACCCTAATCGGGTTGAGTGTGGAACCCTTAAGTAATTGAATCAATTTTGGGTTGACTAGACAAATGGTCTCAAGACCGTTTGGAGGTCAACCAAGACCATTTGGAGGACTATGGTGGTATATTATTATTGGTTGATTATCCAATGATATCAAATTGAAGTATAATCACTAGCTCAATTGATGATCAATTCAATGATGCAAACTCTAAGTGAATTTTTATAATTTCAATGATGGGATGAGTCAAACGGTCTCAAGAACATTTGGAGATTATCCAAATGACCTCAAGAACGTTTGAGGTCAGGTCATGTCATGGTTTGATGATGATCCAACGATTTCAATTGAATTAGTTCCACAATGTCAATCATTGATGGTTTTTCAATTTCAATACCCTAATTGATGGTTTCTTGATTATAAACCTTAGTTCAATTGGGTTCAAAACCCTAATTGAAGGTCCAATTGAAGGGTTATTCAATGATTCAATTGAAGAACAAATCAGTAGTTCAATTGATAGAGGGTTTAATGATTGAAACCCTGAATTGATAAGTGTTGAAAGGCCTTGTTGGTCCATTCGGTTTTGAGAGGGTTTCGACAAAACTGTCTTAAGACTGTTTGAGTCCAAACGGTCTCAAGACCATTTGGATCCAAATGGTCTCAAGACCGTTTGAGACCAAACAGTCTCAAACCGTTTGGAGACCCAAGTGGTTTCAAGTAAGAAATGTCCATACAGTTTCATTATGGTTTTGCTTAAACGATTTCAAACCATTCAATGTCTGAGTGACTAAGACCGTTTGGGGTCTAAGTGACCAAGAATATTTGAGGTTCAATTGGTCAAACCATTTGAACACCTAAGGTGAATAAAGATCAATTAACTAATTGATTATTAATGATGTACATCAAAGGCGATTACAATGGTTGTACCTTTGAGGTACTAGGGTAATTAGTACCTTGTTGAGTGGTTAACTCTTGATGCTTATGAAAGCAATGATTTGATATGTTGTGACAACCCTTCATTCAAGTTGTTTGGACCTAATATAATTAATATTGAAGTAATTGACATCCTAGAGAGGATGAGAGAAGAGGAATCCCTACATGAGTGACAATCATGTAATGGTTAAACCTCAACACTTTCAACATGAACATAATAAGTAATCAGGGTATGATCCTTTGTAAAGAGATCATGAAATCTTAATTGAGAAGGTTGATGAAACCCTAATCAAGGGTGTTACATGAGAAACCCTAATTAAGAGTGATGTCAAGTGAAAACCTAATTTCAGGTAATGCTATGTGAAACCCTAATGTAGGGTAATGTTATGTGAAACCCTGCTATATGAGGATGTTATGTGAAACTCTAAAGTAGAGTAATGTTATGTGAAACCCATATTTATGGGAGATGCTATTTGAACCTTAATTTATAAACATGGAAAATCCTATTCCTAATAATGGAATAGTGATTAATATATTGACAAGTGTAACAACCTATAGAGGTTGATAGTGGATATCCTTATATCAATAGTTCCTAACTCAAAGATGAGTCCATATCATTAGAAATGGTTGTATTTTCTAAATACAGTGACTTGTGACCAATACATTACATGATAAATGTGATGATCTGGTGTATAAAGTATTAGGATGGGAAATATCCTAATACAAGATAAGTGGATGAACTCAAGTAAGGTAATGGTGATGAGGGAAGTGATACATCAAAATATGATGGATATCACATCCAACACCTCAAGTGTGATATACCTTAATGTATTTTAAATCCAATACATTTGGATGAGTGACACATGAAGTGTGTCATGTCAGTTGTTACACTGAGATGTTATGCACTTTGATAAGTATATGCTAACATGCCTTATGAAAAGGTTAATCTAAATCAATAAACTATGATGCAATCATATTCTGGTAAAGATGAGAGAGAAACTCATACTTTGTGTTGATAATTCATTTTATGATGAGTGATGAGCATAAATAAGTATGATTGAATACTTATATTATCAATGTTAGCTCTTTGTTGTGTGAAGCAATGAAATAGGACTTGATCATTTATAATATGATCTTGAGAACCTAAATGGATAATTATGGAAAACCCTAATGGAGGGTGATGATATGTAAGAGAAAACCTAACCCTAAAAAGGGAATAATGGTATTACTTTGTGTTGTATGGTGCTGATATGAAAGCATTATAACTGTTATTATGAGTACTAATCATGTAGGTATGTTGAGATTATAAGCATAGCCAGGTATGAGCTATGATGCTCTTATATTGAAAATGCATTATAGGCCTTACAAGCCTTCATATGCTTTGTTGCTTAGTGAAAGGTAATATGAAATTAATGAGCCCTGTGTGTCATATGATGTTTTAATTATTGAAATTGTTTATGGGCTTCATAAGCCATAATATGCCTTGTTGTCTTCTAAGAGGTAATAAGAGATGAATTAAGCTTTGTGTGCTATGTGGGATGCTTGAGTAGTATGAATCATGCTTACCTTGGTCGAATGACCTGAAGGTATTAAGTTACCTATTATGTGGTAACAAGTATTCTATGATGAATTAAGGGTTTGAATACTCATATTATATAATCATGATGATGAACTTGTTAAGAAATGGAAATGTGTTTGATGAGATCCCAATACTTTGTTAGAAGAGTATGGCTATAGGCCATGACTCCACAAAACAATCCCAGGCATTAGCTGTGTGTTCTAAGTCTGAACAGAGTATATGTTGTGGCAATAGCTATATAATGAAGATGTCAATTTACTCTGGCAAGTTAATTGCAGCCTGACACATGATGTGTAAAATATAATCAGCTATGTAGTGTATTTGCATAAAGCTGAAATGCGAGAAACATTAGTTGATATTATACTGCTTAGTGTAGCGGATAAATGTTATACATGTGCTTCACATTCCTTATGGGATAAGTGATATGATGCTCTATCAGGTTATAGCTGCAATGTTTTAGATAAGAATAAGGTTCTAATCTGTTAAACAATGAATTAACTGCTGTTAAGCAATTATGATTCCTCTAATCTGCAATAATAATGTTTTTGGCGGAGAGTTATATCTCTTGCTGGGGAAATTTTACAATTGTCTCACCCCCGTCGGAACCACATTTTTTTTAGGTGGACGCGGACGAGGAGGCAGAAATCTTTAAGTAGGTGAAGGACAACAACAACAACAACAAGGACAGTAGTGAATTCTCAGGTGGAGACATTGTCTGATATGTCTTGTATAGATGTACATAGAGTCCTATGTGTCGTCTTTGTACTCTCAGGTCCTTGAAGTAGTAGTTAATGCTTTTGAAATTTTGGCTTAGTGCCTTGAGATTTCATATTGCCTGTGTTTAGTTTAACAGAGCAGTTGATGCATGTAATCCTCAGAAAAAGATGATACTTGACATGTACTTGTGAACCAGTATGTAATTAAGTTACTCCGGTTCTTTATGAAAGAGTTTTCCTATGTGTGGATCCCTTTGTAAAATGATTTTACTTTTTAGTGATTTTTGGTAATCCGTTGCTTAGTGATCGCTTCCGCTTAGTTAATAACGTTTTATTCGAACGATGCGTCATAGTTACCCCCAAAAAAAGGTAAGGGGTCTTAGAAGTGCATATTGCACCATATCAGGTTAGCTAATATCTCTTAATGATATCCCCAACTATACCATTGAATGGAACAATGGTCATTTTGTTTATCACTAAATATGGCATGCTTGGTGATTCCATATGCTACACACACTTAAGTGGAGTAAAAAAATGTCTCCCATACTTACACTACCCTTATCATCAATGCCTAATATCTTGTACCAAGCTATGTATAGTGTCATTTATGTAAAATATATCTCAAATAGTGTATTGTCGTTTCTATATGAGTCTTATTTCGATTCTCATTTCTGACACAATCATTCATGCAAGAACAAAAGGCAACATACACTTTTGCGGAATTCTATCTTCCTAAGTTGGGACATCTGGCATCACCTCACGCTCCTTATGTTACCCCTATCATCTATACTTCATATCATGTATCAAACTATTTATAGTATCATTTATGTAAGAAGTATCTCCGATAGTTTGTTGTTGTTTCTAGATGAGCCATATTTCGATTCTCACTTTGACATTGTTATTCATGCAAGAAAAGTAGTCAACATACAGTTGTGATGCACTCCTTGGTCCTAAGTTTATAACTAAACAACAAGCAACATACACTTCCATCAGATTCACAAATACTTCTGCTAAACTCGGGGAGTCTAGTGATCTTTCTTTGACAAAAAAAAACATTGACCTTAATGACAAACGAATGAAGTGAAAACGAAAAAGGAGTACCTAACCTGTCAACATTAACACCAAGCTCAAGAATTAACACAATTATTTTGATGCAAGGTAAACTGAATTCAAGATTCAAACACCAGTCTCGATTGGACATCCCATGCATCTCAGCTGCCAAAAGAGATACACGCTTTCCATCCATGGGAGGAACTCATTTGTTGGTTTCATATGTTATAGTTGACTCCCTTTGTATCTCGTGAATTCTTTTAACCTCTTAAGAGAATACACGTTTCACCTACCCAAACAAGATGACTGTACGATATCGAAGTCTGATTCACTTATGCATTTCCCATGTCACCGTTGATGCTTGATTTTGCATTTCCTAATGACTAGGTGCCAAATGTACGCGAGTCGGCAACTGAATTATTTATCCACTAGGAAGCCGAGGACGAAACTACTTGATACGTTTACGGCGGTGATTGATTTTAAATCAAGAAATATAGTTGCAACTACGCAACGAGTGATGTTATACGTGTTACTGAATTATTGCTTGCCATAACTGAATACTCGTCACCATATTTAAATTAATGTTCACTATTGTCATTATTTTATAGCCGTAAAGTTCACGGTCACGGATCACTCCAGATGTGTGTTCCCTAAAAGAGAGTGCTCCTACCTCGCCCATCTGTGTTCCCTCTCTCTCAGTGTCGTCTTCCTGGTGAGGCCTGTTGCCCTCTCCAGTCTCCCCCACCTCAACCGCCAGTGCAGTCGGCTGTCGGGCCGGCGGGCCAACACAGCACAGTCTCTCTACTAAAATACACTGGGTACCACGCATACGCGGCTCTCGTTCACTCAGTATCATCTCTGCCTCCATCGGCTTCCAATCACCGGCGTCCCACGGCCCACTTATATAATAGTACAACAGTTGTGGGGTTCCCCATCCATCCATCAATGTTGATGTCTTCCTCCTCTATCTATTGTGCCGTAATGGAATGATCATCCATCTATCAACTTTCCCCTTCTTTCTCTTCTTCCCACACGCCCGTCTTTACTGATCTAAAGCAACCACCACCACCCACGCTCTTCCGCCGCAGCCGTATCCTCCCACACACCTCTCACACCGCACAAGCTCCCACCTTTCCGTTCTTTCTGTTGCCGTACACCTCCCCGCCAACTTCGTAAGAGACCTGACCCTCACCCACCTACTAGCTAGCTAGATACCAGCCGCCAGCAGCCATGTGTGGAGGTGCCATCATCTCTGGCTTCATCCCTGCCGCGCGCCCTTCTAGGCGTCTTACCGCTGACTACCTCTGGCCCTCCAAGAGCCAGAAGGGGAAGAAGGATGCGGAGGATTTCGAGGCCGATTTCGAGGACTTTGAGGACGATGAGGAGTCTGATATTGAAGACGAGGAGGTGGAAATGGAGGATGGAGCAGAGGAAGGGTTTGAGGTCAAGCCCTTCTCTGTTGCCCACAAATCCGCGTTCTCCAAAGGTAAGGGAAAAGCATCAAAACCGTGTTCTTGTTAAGGATCATGGTAAAGCTGGAGCCAAGACTTTTTGATAACTAATTAAATAATTTATTAGATGGACAACCTAGGCGTTGAAATATATTTTTTACTACTGAAAAAAATCAGTTTTTCCGTTGCAAGTGTCGGTTGACTCATCGATTGACATGTCTGGCTCTAATCCCTGGATTCCCGGTTTACATTCTGCTTCATGTTTCTTAGCCAACAGATTTCACTGCTGGAGTCGCTAGCGGTATAATACATAAAAAAATCGTTTCTTTTTATGTTTAGCAGCTCTGATGAGGTGTTGTATTTACTAATTTTGTGTTAATTCTGCTTTTTTTTTTAGTACCTGTCGACTACTATTGCTTGAATCACTGCAGTGTTCAGCTGTTGTAAAGTTGTATTTTTTACTTTGCATAAATCCTTAACTGGAATAATAATTGAAGCTCTCCCTTGACATTTCTTGTGGGTGCTTACCAGACGGACTATTTCTGAGATAGAATCATATATAGCTGTGTATTATTTACTTATTTGCAAAATTCACAAATGAAAAACAACACGAAATCATATGTATAATTTATTGTTTTTGTTTGTAAAATTTTAGTCTGAGAGATATGTAAATCATATATACCTATCTATTTTGTGTTAAAATAGATAGATAGAGAGAAAGATAGATGGATAGATAGATCATGTCTATATAGATGATGTATTCTTAGGGAAGTAGATAGATAGATTAGTAGATGTATTATCCTCTGCCCATGCCGTGTTTCCATGCAGATGTCTCCGCTTCTGTGAAACGTACTCCCAACAAATCCTCCAAGCGCAAGAGGAAGAACCAGTTCAGGGGGATCCGACAGAGGCCATGGGGCAAATGGGCTGCTGAGATCAGAGACCCCCGCAAAGGAATCCGTGTTTGGCTTGGCACATTCAACAGCGCCGAAGAAGCCGCAAGGGCTTATGATGTGGAGGCTCGCAAGATCAGGGGAAACAAGGCTAAGCTCAATTTCCCTAGAGAACCACACCTCGCTAAACGCCGGACTCCGAGATCATTCATATCATCCAATAACAACAGCTCGGCTGTACAGCAGCAGCCTAGAAACAACAAGGCCATGACTTGCTTCAGCGATCTGGAACATGCGTTCTACTCCAACATCATCGGCGGGGTAGTCGTTGATGAGCAGAAACCAGTCATCAAGCAGCTGTCTCAGGAGATCAACCATTCTTCTTCTTCTCTGCTTAACCAAGTTGTGATAGAGGTCTCCAAACATGGCCAACCAGCTGGCAACTACTTCCAATCTGACCAGAGCAGTAACTCCTTCAACTGCTCCGAGCTTGGGTTCGAACGTGCCAAGCTCAAATCCCCAGAGGTAATCTCAATGCTGACGCCAGCTGTTGTGTTCGAGGACAGTGGTCCTGAATCTCTGGATGTTGAGAGCCCACAGAAGAAGTTTAAGAACAACTCCGGTGATGCCCTTAATGCGGAGACTCTGTCTGAGGAGCTCTCTGCGTTTGAGTCTTACATGAAGTTCTTCCAGATC
Organism: Alisma plantago-aquatica; assembly: GCA_963693085.1. Lineage (NCBI taxonomy): Eukaryota > Viridiplantae > Streptophyta > Magnoliopsida > Alismatales > Alismataceae > Alisma > Alisma plantago-aquatica. Next base: position 881,328,459 of record OY856409.1, read on the forward strand.
CCGTATCTCGAGGGATGTCCTGAGCAGTATTCGATTGAGTGCCTATTCAATAACAATGACATTGCTCAGGATGGTGGCGGGAGCTCTGTTGATCTCTGGAGCTTTGACGACATGAACCTCATTTACTGAGCTTTTACCAAAATATGGCATCCCCCGTGATGTATATAAGATAAATCTGATGAACTTTGGATGGTTTGGGATGTTGTGTTACGCTGTTACTGAACCTCACCCCAACCTTACTACTAGTGCTATCAAGCAGCGTTTTTGTCAGCTCTTCTTGTGTGGTCCTCACAATGAGGCCCACCCTCTGGTCCTTTGTACCGTCAGCCTTGATTCCTATTTGGCCCTTTGAATGTGTGCCTTTTTCAATGCTCTACTGTCCTTTACGTGATCTGATACTACTACCCTGTGAACTTTGTAACCAATAAGATTTATATGTGCGCAGTTAAGAACCTAGAAATAATCTGATGCAAGGCATCTATGTAACGGTATTAGTATTATGTGACTGTGGATTATCTATGTCTGTCCCTGCGCAGCTCGATGTGCTGTTTTTCTTTGTCGCCAAAACTGGAGTCTGTATTTCTTGCTGGGCTGCTAATATGTTACCTGAGCCTACAATGTAATAATATGGTCGAGATTTCTAATTATTTTACTTTGTTTATGTGCAAATGCTGAACTCAGATGGCATATTCTGGCGATTCCATATGTGCGACGGAATGCAATGTATTTAATTGTCCTGCTGCAATGTAATATAGATCTGCTGCTGAGGGTTGAATTGAACCCTTTTGACTGACGATTACTTGCATCTGATTTGAGATGAATTTGGTAAAATCCGTAACTTGAGGTGGCGACCATCAAGGACATGTTACTTGGAGGGTTACCTAAGATGGTATAGGGCATCTGTGACACTATAGACGGATCGGAGGGTTATCTAAGATAGTATGGGAATGTGTGACACTATGTACAGATTGGAGGGTTACCTAAGATAGTATGGACATGTGTTACACTATAGACAGATTGGAGGGTTACCTAAGATAGTATGGACATGTATGACACTATATATAAATGCATCAATTTAAAGTAATGATATTGGGTTGGTTATAACACCCAAATTCAGACATTTATGTTAAACATTTATTTATAGTTTTGTGTCATTATAATCTTAATATGTCCAAAATAATCCTAGATCCTTATCTTTTAGTAATTTATATCTTTTCATAGATAAAGTTACTCAACTAACCAATTTTGGGACTTGCAAGCATCGAACATGAAAAAGTATATATTTTCTAAGATTTCTGCTTAACACATGATTTTTGCAGTAACTATGCTTCCACTGTTGTGGCCGCGACACCTGACGCGGCCGAGATGCTTCGACCGAGGCACCTGCCGCGACCGCGACGTCTACCTCTATTGCAGAACCTGCCGCGACCGTGAACAAATCTCATCTTTCGTGACCGCAACCCCCGACACGACTGTGCCGAGGAAAAGGGTCAGCTTTACTTGTCTCGCCCGCGGCACCTGCCACGACCGTGACGTCTACCTCAATCGCGGCACCTGCTGCGACCGCGACCGCGACCCCCGACACGACCGTGCCGAGGAAAATGGTCAGTTGTACCTGTCTCGCCTGTGACACCCGCCTCGACCGCGACGTCTGCCTCGGCCGCGACCCCCGACACGACCATGTCGAGACAAGTGCCGCGACTGGGACAGGTGTCGCGACCACTCATTACATACACTCCGCCTTCACCTATAAATACCCACCCCTCACGACCTAGAGAGAGGTTCTGAACTTTTGGAGGTTCCACGTTGTAGTTCCACACATTCTTGGTTCCCAAAGCCTCTCAGGAGAGTTCCAAGGTCCAAAAAGGCTGAAGTGCTCATCCTACGTCCGTTCCTCCAGTTTTCTTTCATCTACCACCATTTTCCACCACCATTCACCCATACCCTATCATTCTCAGCCATCTTCCACCTCCATACACCCATCAAGCTGTTGTTTGGGGTGGAATGAAAGAGAAATGAGGTCAAAGAGTCCAGAAGACCAAGGAGGACGACCCGTAGACAAGATCCGACCTATACGGAGGCTAAGGAGCGAGAGTCACTTCCTCTACGGGCTAAATCTCTTCTTTTCATTTCTTCTATTGTTCTCCTTTGTTCACGTACAAACAATGTTATTTCATCTTTGTTCGGTACCAACTATGCTTGTCCATGGCTAGTTGAGCTCCTTCTTGGCTATGTAGCCCGTTTTGGGCATCTTTATGTACTTTTACCTTCAAGCAAGTAGTTTTATTTCAAGATCTATTACGTTTTCTGTTCTATCTTCTTTTTCTGGTTATGATTACTAGTTTGGTTGATCTCTTTCTTGCTTGAACTTCTATTTCTGCCTATATCGAGATATTCATTGTAGAAATAGGTAAGAGAAGGTAGTTTGGATTAGAATCTGAAAGAATGACGATTCAAGGTGATCTCTACAGAACTGTAGACTTGGGCACGACCGGGCCCATCCCGGCATAGTTAGACCGACTACCTAGTTCTGCCCAGATCACACATGTTCCTAGCATCTCAGAATATTTTGTAGACCTGAGAGGAAATCTAGAATATTCTAGGGTGTTGATTTGTCATCCTCGAGAGAAGTTTCATATCACTGATGAGTTTTAGTCACACTGCGCGAAAGCGAGTGGGATGACCCCACAGGAACAGATACCACAATACATAATATGTTTGGATGTAGATTGCTTGTTGGGGGTGTTCAAGGGTTGTCTACGCCCGGGAACAAGTGCATAGACTGTCCAACTTGTGGTTACATTACCAAGAAATCATTCTATCTAATTAGTAGAATCCTACGGATTCTGTTTTATTTTGTTTTCTTTATTTTGTTTTATTTTGTGACACTTTCTTAGACTAGTTCTAGCTCCATACTTTTATCAACTATTGGATTGGATTATCTGACTTAAGAGCGAGATCTTAAGTGTTTTAAATGTCACCACATCCCTGTATTTGACCCCGTATATCTACTTCTATCTCGTAATAAAATTGTTGGGTCTTTGAAGGTTTTAGGTTATAAATTTAAAGTCCGACTACCATCTCGAGGCCGATCAGTTGGTCCTAACTAAAAGTAGAACATACACGTCAATATTAGGCTAGGAGATTATGAGTTCTATACTCCATGAGAAGATGACTTATAACACAGTTGTATAAGAGAAGTCATATAATGAGCTATAACATGATTGAGACTCAGGATTAGATGATGGTGCTTGCGTTGTGCTAAGTGCATGGCATGTTGAATATCACATACACATTGGTGGTCTATCGTAGATAAACACTTCATTTATCTACATTTTAATATATACATGTGTGTGAAAGTTTCTACAGGGGTAAATAGAAACCAATGATTCAAAAACCAGCACGAAATTTTTTGTTGAGGCACCTTGTTGGAGAGAAAGGCAATATGCAAGCATAAAAGCAATCAAACCACAAAAACAAGGTAATGATTTGTGTTGCTACATTTTCACTAATCACCTTCAATTTAAAAAGAATGCATCAATATTAGTCTCTCTTTTGCATTGGTTAAAGGAGAGCAACAAGATGGCCTTTGGAGAATATCGTGTTGTTTTTCCTTTGCTCAAGCAAAGAGAAGTTACCGACTTGAGATCTCCTTCCTCAATTCCATCGGGAGACGTCTTGTTCCAAGAAACTTGTCTGAATTTGTGCCTAGAATATGAAATAAAAGGGAAGATGAATATTATAATATTTGATGCAATGGGCAAGTGATGGTGAGATTCTCTCACAACATATGGGCAAGGTTATGTTTGGATGAGAGAATTTTTTTGTTGGGACACTAGAAGGGATTTTTTTTGGTTGTGAAGAATAGGTCAACATCAAAGCATATCAAATTTATTTTTCTATCGCTTAAGTTTGTATTACTAGGCTCCTAGATGATCTGTAAGTGTGGGAATATATCCATGAGTAATAACAAAATCCATTGGACACCGTGACATACACTAGTCATTATAGTTGGTAATATTAGTTTTGCAATGATAATTGAGTGATCAAAAGCATTGTTTTGGTCAAACTTTGATTTTGACTGATTGGTATTCATTCAAATATTGGTTTTGGTTGAACTTTAGTTTGATGAGATGGCTCTATCGAAGGAAACAATTAATGATTGTTCTACAATTAATAGATGTTTGATTGATAACATTTTAGTCGCACTACAAGTGCGACCAAAAGATACTCAATCTAATTTGAAACTTGACAAAGAATGGTCATGAACTCCATGGAGTCTATTCAGACTCACGATATATCCTACTTGGTTGAGCTTGTAGTTTGTTCATCGAACTCTCAATTCAAACTTATGTTTCGATGGTAGGTTTGTGGTTGTCATCTAGTTGAGTTATAATTTATTTGGTTGTATTCACTACTACAGAAATAGCCTTTGGCGTCGGTTGTTTAACCCCCTTTGGCGTCGGTTTCTGAGCGACGCCTATGTGGGCGCCGCTAAAGGTTGAACACTTTGGCGTCGGTTTTTTAACCGACGCTATAATACATATAGGCGTCGGTCTTTTAGTAGATAACCGACGCCAAAAGGGTTCGCGCCACAGAAAACGACGTCATCTAGGACACATTCTGCGTCGGTTATCTACTAAAAGACCGACGCCTATATGGACTATAGCGTCGGTGTTTACTTGGTAACCGACGCAGAAAGTGTCCTAGATGACGCTGTTTTCTGTGGCGCGAACCAGTTTGGCGTCGGTTATCTACTAAAAGACTGACGCCTATATGTATTATAGGCGTCGGTTTGACACGAACAGCCGACGCCATTTCCAGTACGGTTGTTGCCACATTAGGCGTCAGTTTTGTTCAGAAACCCGACGCTGTAGGTCTTTGCTGACGGTTTTCTGTAAATAACCGACGCCTATATCTATTTTTTTTTCATATCAGTTTGCAGTCCTGCTGTGGCTGGTCAGCAGGATGAGAACCTGCAGTTCAGTTTTCTGAACTGCAGGTTTACGACATCCATTGATATCAGCCTACAAACAGGCCACAAACCTGCAAAAGTTCCAAGGAAAATTTCACACAAGTAGATACATTCAGACATCAATTCAATTCTCACATTCACACATATAGAAACATTCAAATACATGTATTAACATTCAAAAATATTCATTTACAAAGTATCATTCATTATCGCTATCAACATCCCAATTATATCTTACAGTTGCCACTGCTTGTATGGCTTTTGCCCATTCTTCTCTTATTTCATTTAATGCTTCCATCGTATATAGAGCATGTATATTTTTTAAGCATTTACCTATAGTGTTGTCAGTTTTAAACACCTTCAAAGAGAATGATGTATATATATAAGTAATAATATAAAAATAAGATTGATATATTTCATACTAACTAATGAGACTATATAGAATACCTCATGTATGGTATCGATGTCCAATGCGGTATGTTTGATAATCATCTGCATAAATCACATCACATAGTATGCGCATACCCAGCCATTGTCTTGTGTAGCGCACTATAAATTGAAACATACAAAATAATACAACTAAGCACAATTCACATCAATAATATATACATTGGAGTCGGGAACTTACTTGTACGTTCTGCCAATTTATTGGCTGGTTCTTTTTCCTTGGGACCGTTCCTCCAGCCTTTTTGAATGCATCTAAACCCCTACATGTTAATATAACACAGTAAATTACATAAATAATAGTAATGTAATAACATATGTTAACAGATACAAAAATGAAATATTTCTCACCAGAATAATGGCATTCTCATTACGTGTCCAATTTTAGTGTTTAATGTACTTCCCGCGGGATCTAGATAATAAACAGTGAACGTCCCGGGGACAATAACTAGTAACTCCCAATGTTTATCGCTAGAGGTAAAAAGTTAACAATTAATAACTCAAAATGCACAATAAAAATGGAATTTTCTTAAGTCCAAATTATAAATAAAGTAAACTTACTTGACATTGAATGGAGCTATTATTATCGTCTTCTTTTGCTGACTAAAAATTATAAAAGCATCTATACAATATTGTTGAACATTATCAGGGTCTTTAGCTACCATACTAATCAATGATGGAATAAAAAATCCCACATGATCAAATGCAAATTGTTTGCAATGATCTTCGACTAAGTAGCTGCAAAACATGTATTACGTATGCATTAATATATAAGAAACCAGATCACCGGATCTTACACAAGGTATATGGATGTATAAACAAGATCTCACCTTATCCATGTCTCTATCATTGATGTATTCTGCCAATCATACATAAAAAACTCAATAATATCTTGTATAAATAAAGAGCTATCGTATGATTGACCTGCATAATCTGCATCTAAAGAAACAATTATCGGGCAATGTATATTATGTGCCCGTAGCCAACATGCCATTCCCCTACAAGCAGGACCTAACGGGTATGTTAGGTCAGTTGGAACCCAAGTTGGTAATGCGGGAAGTGGAGGTGGAGGCCTAGGTGCTCCTGGTGTCTTCTTTTTAACATGTATATATAATTTCAGATCAGTTGACATCATATATACACATTAACAGTCTAAATCAATGTAAATTTATCTTACAATTTCAGTAGTGTAGACGACATCTGCTTTGGGCCACAATATGACCCCGCCTTCTGCCTCAGCAAGTGTATCAATATCCGGGTGGGGATATGGCAATGTAGCTTCCCTCCAATCGGGAAACACACGTAATGGGCCCACACGAACGTAGCCCTGTGGCATTGGAGTCTCGTGAAACCTTTCCCCAGGAAGGGACGGGTAAGCTTGTGCCTCTGCAACAACATAGTCTTGTATTCTTAAGCGGCATGGCTTCAATGCCTACAAATTTACGTAAAGAATGTTATACATATATACATATCATCTTGAAAACATATCATCTTGAAAAGACTAGCTACAATGTCATAAACAATACTTACATCAGACGTGTTAGGCGATGGGTCTCCAGGATTACTCGCAGTCTGTGCATCAGGAGAAGAGTGGGTCGCCATAGGCTGATTGGAAGCCTGAGATGCCTGCCACCACAGCAATTCTTCCTTGACCTTCTCAACAACTACATCGTTGACCTTCTTAGCAACTATATCCTCGACTCTCTTATTCTCCTATACATGGATAAAAGAAACATTAGCTTCTTATTATTGAATTTCCTTTTGCAGTAACATTCTAAAAAAAGAATAGGTTACCTCTTCTTGAGAAAGTCCCGCTCTGGGTTTGCGTTGGGATGGCCCAAAGAATGCTTTGATGCCCACACCAGCGCCTGCACCCCTAACACGTCTAGGATGCTCTGGGTTACCCAGAGCAACTGTCAATTCATCCCTTGTGCCCTGAGGGATGAACGTGCCTTGTTTCCTCTGCTCGTGCAGCTCCCGCTAATCACCATCAACAGAAATTGGTAAGTTAACACCACAAATAATCAATATTCAAACGATTGCTCTAAGAGTTGTATTTTACCATTTTCGCAGCCGCCTCAACAGTTACGGGCTTCTTTATTTCACCCTTCTTGTTTTGCCTCCCAGCTATCCAGATATCATGGCGAGGCATGGGTGTGGCAGACTCCTGAGTAGGAGTAGACTCCTGAGTAGCCGCAGACTCCGCATGTAGTCTTTGGCGAACGTTTGCATAGCCTTTTGGACCCATAGTGTGGTCATGCACATTCAGTGCACGCCTTGCTTTTTGTGCGTCACTGAGGGCCTAGTTAGTATGCACATTAATGATTTGGTTAGTATCACTAAATGTTAATCTTGAATAGGTGAATACAATGTATATTAATTAAATTGGGAGTGACACCTAATACCTTGAATTCTTCAGATTTTCTTGAAGCAACAAAATTGTCCCAATCTTCTTTGTCCAAGAAGTTCCATTGTTCAAGGGCTGACTTCTTTTTCTTATCACCCTCTTTTATGTATTCTCTGTTCAGATTTGTCCTATAATTCCTAAGCATCTTTCCAGCGCGTTGCATCACACTTTTACGATGCAACTTCTCATCCAATGCAAACAGATTCTGTAAAATAGAAATGTTATTAACTAGTATCCAAAATAGAATTACAAATTATAGAATTTGTAATCTACAAAATAGAATTGCAAATAATAATAACTCACACATAAATCCTTCCATATCAAGTCTTTTTTCCCCTGAGGAACTTTATGCCAATTATCATACTTAACACCACAATGGCTCCGAGTGGTACACCCAAGATAGTTTACAAAATTATTGCGGTTCACTCCAATTGCATTTCCTCCATTATCAAACTCCACAACCAATTTGGATCCACTGCCACTAAGCGCTATTAACTTCTTCAACAGAGTGATGCCCCTTTTCTTATTAAGTGTTTGGTGCTGCGCATCAGGTTGCTCCAGTGCTTCAGTGGGTACATGTGCATCATCAACCTAAAATTTGACAAAAATAAACACGCTGAATTAGCCCAATATAGAAATATAAGATATATGACATAACTAGAAGATAATGAATTTTATAGAAATACAGGATATGTTTTTAGAACTTACATTGGTATCCTCGCCATGCTCGTCATGGACAGCATGCTCATCATGGACTTCATGCTCATCATGGACATCATGCTCATCATGGTCAGCCATCTGAAAATGTCATTAAAAAGGCAAACATTTAGCATTTGTATTAATTAGAAAAAGGCAAACATTTAGCATTTGTATTAACTAGAAAAAGGCAAACATTTAGCATTTGTATAAACATACATGTCTCTAAAATTGTGATCTTTTATCAATTAACAATCCTTCATTGTGATCTCCGCACACATATAAGTCATCATTAGCTTCAATATTTTGTGGAGTTGGCAACCCAACTGAGAATGGACTGGAGTCATCATACTTATCATAGTACTCTTCTTCATCTATAGGATCTTCAATGAACTGTCTTTTACCATGAAGAACAACCGACCATTTATCATTTGCAGGATCGTCGATATAGAATATTTGTTTCGCCTGTGATGCCAATATGAATGGTTCACCCTTCTCGCCAATCTTTTCAAAGTTCACCAAAGTGAAACCCAATTCATCTACTATAACTCCTTTGGTGTTATCAACCCAATTACATTTAAAGAGCGGAATTTTGAAATCTATGTAGTCAAACTCCCAAATGTCTTCAATGACACCGTAATATGACATTTTAGCTTCACGTGGACTCTTATCCTTTGCACTTGCAAAGTACATAGTCGACGCTTGAAGAGTGACCCCACTATTTTGGACGACACTCTTATCATCATTGCGCTTTGTGTAATATGTGAATCCATTAATGTCAAACCCTTCATAAGACATAACATTCGGTTTTGGTTTAAAGGCGAGGCATTTGATAGTTTCTGTAATATCATTTGGTGTTTGAGATAGTTGATGTAAGACTTTATCTTCAAACCACTTAGTAAAAGTCTTATTATGCTCTCTAGCAAGCCACATTGAACTTGCTCGAGGATGTTGTCTCTTTATAAAATTGGTATGTTCCTCGATATAAACACTCACTTTGTCCATATTGTGTAAAATATACAAGTGAGCTTGTTCCAACTGCTCACGGCTGATTACTTTCACCCGTGATCCCAAAATTCCTTTGCCCTCCTCAACATTCTTGTCATTATCAGGAGTGTCATTACCACTGAGAAAGTCATTGCAAAAATCCATAACCTCTCTCGCCACATAACCTTCAATAATACTCCCTTCAGGCCGATAACGGTTTCGAACATCACCTTTAAAAATGCTCATGTATCGTTCAAAGGGATACATCCAATGCAAGAAAACTGGTCCCAACATTTTCACTTCCCTAGTCAAGTGGACAACAAGATGTACCATGATATCAAAGAATGAAGGAGGGAAATACATCTCAAGCTGACATAGGGTAACAACCACTTCTCTTTGCAAATTATCGAGAGTATCAGGGTCAATAACTTTGCTGCATAGACTGTTGAAAAAGAAACAAAGTCTGGTAATTGCAAACCTTACATGCTTCGGCAATATAGATCGAATTGCCACGGGCAATATTTGTTGCATTAGAGTGTGACAATCATGAGATTTAAGACCTATCAACTTCAGATCTTTCATTGATACCAATCTACGGATGTTGGATGAGTAACCATGTGGCACCTTAACATTTACCAAGCATTCACAAAAAGTTTTCTTCTCCTTTCTAGACAACGTGTAACAAGCGGGAGGTAAGTATGTTCTTTTATTACCCATTTCACGTAATTCTGTTAATTCTGACCTTATTCCCATTTCACGTAGGTCCAGTCTAGATTTTATCCCATCTTTAGTCTTACCTGGTATATTTAACAGAGTACCACCAATGATGCTATCACAGACATTTTTCTCAACGTGCATTACATCGATACAATGCCTGACTGTCAAAGAACTCCAATAAGGAAGATCCCAAAATATTGACTTCTTCTTGAATGAAGAATTGTCACTCCGTGTGGCCATACTACATTGTGATTTCTTACCAAATTCATTGACAATGTCTTTTACTCTTGCATAAACAACATCCCCTGGTATAGGTTTAGGTGCACTCCGTTCATCATTCCATCCATTGAATGCTTTGTGCTTCCTACGATACGGATGGAATTTTGAAAGAAACCTTCGATGACCAAGATATACAGTCTTGCCGCCATGTTTTAGTCTTATTGAATCAGTGTTTTCTTCACATATATGACACACTTTAGCTCCTTTGACACTATATCCAGACAAATTCCCATATGCTGGAAAGTTATTAACAGTGCAAAACAACATAGCGTGCAAACGAAATATCTCTCTTGCTGAAGCATCATAGGTCATCACACCTTCATCCCAAAGTTTCTTTAAGTCATCAATCAAAGGTTCAAGATAAACATCGATATCATTTCCGGGTTATTTAGGGCCCGATATCAACAACGACAACATAACGTACTTATTTTTCATACACATCCAGGGAGGAAGATTGTATATAACAAGCATGACTGGCCAAGTGCTATGTTGGCTGCTCAATGTCCCGTACGGATTCATCCCATCTGTACAAAGCCCAAGTCTTAGATTCCTATCTTCTTCACCAAATTTGGGGTACAATAGATCAATCTTCTTCCACTGTGGTGAATCAGACGCATGTCGTAGGATCCCATCATTATTTTTCTTAACATCTGAATGTCACCTCAAATTCTTCACATCTTTCGGATTTGCAAACAAGCGTTGAAACTGTGATATTATAGGTAGATACCACAACACCTTGGCAGGAGAACCAGTTTTGGACTCCCCCGAAGTCGTCAATTTATACCTTGACGCACCACATTTTGGACAATCTTTCAAATCTACATAGTCCTTTTGAAATAATACACAATCATTCGGGCATGCGTGTATCTTCTTGGCCTCCATTCCCATTGGGCACAACATTTTCTTTACCTGGTATGTTGAGATTGGCAGCTCGTTTCCTTCAGGAAGCATTTCTTTCAACAAAGTCAACAATGAAGTGAAGCTTTTGTCGCTCCATCTATTGTTAGCTTTCAACTTATACAATCTCAACACAACGCTAAGCTTTGTAAACTTAGCACAGCCTGTGTATAACGGTATCTCAACATCATGCACAATGTTTCTAAAGATAGGAGGTAGATCGGTGTGCTCTACCCTACAACTATCCAGCATCGCATCAACGATGTCTGTTGGAACTGGTTCGTTCACATTTACGTCATCGGAGGCAATTTCTTCTTCCACCCAAGCACTTCTATCGACATCTACTGGTTTCGATTTTGAAATCTCTCCATGCCAGTGCCATTCTGTATAGCCTTGTACAATCCCGTTGCACATGACATGACTTTTGATTTCCTCACCAGTGTTGACTTTCAAGTTGTTACCGCAATGCCTACATGGACAGTAGAACCTATCTGTAGGTTTTTTCCTATGTTCCTCGGCAAATCTAATAAACTGATCAAGACCAGATATAAACTCTGGGGTGCAACGATTACGAATGGACATCCATGATCTATCCATTCTATGATCAGAGAAAACAAGTATATATTAGGAAACAAGTATATATTAGGAAAAGATTAGGGTATACACTTACATCCTAAGTGTATAATGTGATGTCATTCTTATATATAATAAATGTGTACCACCTATCCCATCCTTGAACACCTAATCTCACTAGGAAGTGTATAATGTGTATTGGGTTTTCAAGAAAATTTCGACAGCATTTCCCCGCTGTTCTCTAAGTACATATGTACTTAGAGAACAAATGGGGAAATGCTACCGAAATTTTATCGAAAACCCAATACACATTACACACTTACATCCTAAGTGAGATTAGGTGTTTAAGAACAGTCCCAAACTGGGGACTATCCAAGATTTACTCCTAATGAGTCAATCTTGGACGGGTTTCTAGGCCAACAAACACATTTGATGTCATTCTTATATATAATAAATGTGTACCACCTATCCCATCCTTGAACACCTAATCTCACCAGTAAGTGTATAATGTGTATTGGGTTTTCAAGAAAATTTCGACAGCATTTCCCTATTGTTCTCTAAGTACATATGTACTTAGAGAACAAATGGGGAAATGCTACCGAAATTTTCTCGAAAACCCAATACACATTATACACTTACATCCTAAGTGAGATTAGGTGTTCAAGAATAGTCCCAAACTGGGGACTATCCAAGATTTACTCCTAATGAGTCAATCTTGGACGGGTTTCTAGGCCAACAAACACATTTGATGTCATTCTTATATATAATAAATGTGTACCACCTATCCCATCCTTGAACACCTAATCTCACTAGTAAGTGTATAATGTGTATTGGGTTTTCAAGAAAATTTTGGCAGCATTTCCCCGCTGTTCTCTAAGTACATATGTACTTAGAGAACAAACGGGGAAATGCTGCCGAAATTTTCTCAAAAACCCAATACACATTATACACTTACATCCTAAGTGAGATTAGGTGTTCAAGAACAGTCCCAAACCGGGGACTATCTAAGATTTACTCCTAATGAGTAAATCTTGGACGAGTTTCTAGGCCAACAAATACATGTGCTGTCATTCTAATCCTAAACTAAAAATATATGGTTTGTGTATTAGGCATCAACAACTAGAATACACCACTAAAATTAGACATTACCAGTGTATCCAATGAAAGATGAACTTATTAGAGAAGTCAAGATACTGTATTTGATTTTGGACAACTTCAAGTGATAGAAGGATGTGATGAGAAGATAAAATTATTAATCATGGGTGGAAAGGTTCCATACCAGATATAACAGGAATTCAAATATCAATGAAGAATACATCTGAACGAGTTCATGGTTTCCAAAAGATAATTCAAAGTGCATATCAAAGTTAGGGTTTAGTCTCACCATTAAGAATATCCAATTTTAGCGGACATAGATAAATGCCTATTATCCAGACCTGACATGCACATATTCAAACTCTAGATACAAAGAATAGCCTCAAGGACATGGCGGAGGAAGGAAGGAGGAAGAAGGCAGTACCTTGAGGGAAGAGGAAGAATGCCTGGCCTGGAGAGCAGCGGCCTGAGCAGAGACCTACAGGCAGTCGGCGCCGGCAAGGACAACACCAAAGAAGCCACCGGCGGCGAGGAGAGCAGCGGCGCGACGGCGAGGAAAGCTGAGGAGAGGAGCGGCGCGGCAGCGAGGAGAGGAGCAGCGGCACGGGGGAGCAACAGCGGTGGCGGCGCGAGGGAGGGGGGCAACGACGGCGGGGAGCACCGGCGGTAAGAATCGCCAGACCTAGCAGGAGGTTCGCAATGAAACAGAGAAATTGGGAAGAGTTCTCTGTTTCGCGGGGCTGTTAAGTTCCCAAATAGTGTCGGTTGTTTCAAACAACCGACGCCTATTATCTTCAGCGTCGGTTGATAGTAAAAAACCGACCCCAAATTAGTTGGCAGGAACTATTATAAGCGTCGGTTATCCAAGGATAACCGACACCTAAAGTGGAACTTTTCACGCAGAATTTCATTTTAAATAGGCGTCGGTGAATAGTTAAAAACCCGACGCTGTATGTGGCCCAAATTTTTTTCGGTCGAAAATTGGATTTTGCGGGTGCTTTTAGGCGTCGGTTGGTTATAGTAAGCCGACGCTGAATACAAAGCGGTACCCATGTCTGGCTGGTCTTCGAATATAGACGTCGGTTTGCCTAAATAACCGACGCCTGATATTATAGGCGTCAATTTTCCTTAATAACCAACGCCCAGAAAAGCAACACTGAACGCTATTTCTGTAGTAGTGATTTGTAGGTTCTTTATATAGCTAAAGGTATTTAGTGGTGAATGCTCACTCGTCACTTGGTAATTTGCATAAATAAAATGCTTCATGTACATGCTAAATAAGATTCAATTTTAATTATGATGACCTAAAACACTAAACTTTTTGGACAAGTAACTTTGACAATAATTTTCTCACCAAAATACATATTTCATGAAGAAATCCACATAAGGTTAGAGACGTTCAACATCAACTTGAGTCGAGAAAAGTTTTTTTATTGGCTTTGTTGAGTGTGAAGTTTGGTGAGTCTCTGAAAATACCAATGAATTTAACCATAGAGGTGAGGAATTAGACATCACTTCCTTAGTTTGATGCACTATATTAATTGCACAAAAAACATGTCACTATAATTAAGAGGGAGGAACACCATCCATTTATTGAATTAAAAAAAACCAATAAACTAAAGGGAATCACAAAGCCTAAGATGAACTAAATTCATTATACTTTTCTAGCCTTTTTTATCTTTCAGAAAAGGGGAAATAATTCATTAACTCCCCTTTATTTGGTATTCCTTGATGAAAAAATACAAGTCTTGGTGTTACATCATTATGAAATCAAATATTGATCTAGAAAACATAAGAATCATGCACAAACATATTTAACTTATAATATTATATCACAATTCTCAAGTGCATGCACATATATGTTTTTTTGTTCTTGTTACTATCATGTTCTAGGGCAAATGTTAGATTTTTGGTTCACTATAAATTTAGAAGAGACATGTTGGATTACCCTGCTTCTCATGTTTGTCTTTCCTGTAGGTGTGTTAAACATCAAGGAAGATCAGGAAATAAGATGCAAATCAAGAAGAGGCAGTTGGATTTAAGCTTCCAAGTTTATACTTCATTCTAATAGAAGTAGGATCCAATATTGCTTATCAAGACTTATAACAATTGAAACAAACACGTGGTCAAACACTCAACAAGCAAGATACAAGCACACAGATCTCAACTCTAGTAAATTAATTTCCACTAGGAAGGGCTAGAATTCTCATGTCACCCAATAAAAAGTGATATTGTGAACTTTATTTCAGCTCAAAATGAAAGGTAAAAGGGAATGAAAGTGTCAGTTGGTAAATTGGGAACCTTGGGGAGTACCATATTGCATCCCATTGTGGATATCAAATTATGTGGTTGTTATTCTATTTTTGTTAAAGTTTCCATGGTTGAATGCCCACATTGAAGATGATGGATAGATCAAAATGAGGCAAGAATGAGATATGATAAAATGTTAAATTTCTGTCATTTTCATTTCCCAATTTTGACATCAAATTATGCTTTATAGATCTATTTTAGGTTATATTCAGAGGTGATCACATGCACGTATCTTATTCTCTCTATTTTGTTTAACCTTAGGTCAAATCGAAATTTATTCCAAGAAGTTGGTTAAGCCCCATGACCATACTTCAAGGACTATCATTGAGGTTCTCAAAAACTCTATGATGGAGATAGAAGTATGAGAAATCATTACATACTTTATTTGATCAAGAATCATTAGGGAGGAGGTCAAAAGCTCTTCATCATGATCTGGTCGATTAGTTGTCCCACTGTTGATTGACTAGAATTGACAATCGTGCAACAGAGATGACTACAAACACCTCATTTGATCTACTAATGACAAAAAAAATACGTGAAAGATTGGCTGACTCACTGATGAGTCAACTGGTTGGGCCCCACCACATAGCTGCAACTTGATCATCTAGTCAATCAACACACCATCAGGTTGATCGATTGAGGTGGACCAAGATAATTCACCAAGTAAAGCACATTGATACAATCACTCCTTCTTCAGTTGATTTACTAAAGGGATATGAGGATGAGGACAAAATGCGTTGTCGACACGTTCAAACTTTATTCGATCGACTAGCTTATTAGCATTGAGAGAAGAAAATCATAAGTCAATAGACTCCCATACCAGTCAACCAACGTGCTAATGAAAAACACAACAAATCACGTAGTTGGAGGGTCTATGATCGACTTGCGAGCACAAATC
The DNA here is from genome assembly GCA_963693085.1 of Alisma plantago-aquatica. Classification (NCBI taxonomy): domain Eukaryota; kingdom Viridiplantae; phylum Streptophyta; class Magnoliopsida; order Alismatales; family Alismataceae; genus Alisma; species Alisma plantago-aquatica. The sequence continues at coordinate 881,344,737 of OY856409.1, forward strand.
CACTTCAATATATTGGATGTAATCCCCTCGATGGAATGACACCAAGAACAAAATAGGGCCACAAATCACTTGATCAACCCATAGACCACCCTATCACCAACATCATCACTTATAAAATAAAACTGAGCTAGGATGAAACCGAAATTAGATTTACTCAGACCTCGAGTATTTAAAATCTGTAAATAGGTCCCCTTAGCCACAATGGAAGTGCATATATCATTATAGGGTTGAAGCAACATTCTTGGATGATGCAACATCAAAGAAAAGGAGAAGAAGTGCAATTTAGGACTCTTAGTAAGAGTCTTATTTGACAACACATACTGGAAATTGAAACAATATTGTCTCTATGACCACATAGTTCATATTCATTTACTTCATTTGTTCTTATCTGGTTATGTATTCTTATTCTTGCATTGACTTACTATTTATAGCCATGACTAAGAGTGTCCAGTTCATTTATAAATCTTGGGGAGTAGCCCAATGTAACAAGATCTATAATTATTATATTTTTTTCTTTGTAAACACTTTCTTAATTTCCTTGACATATTGATAATGTCGTAAGATTTACCACTATACTTTATTAATTTGCTTTATCTAAACTTGTTCTTGAAAGTGTTATATCTGGATCAAAAAACACTTACAAGTAATTACCTCTAATATGAGAGTGGAATAGTGAATCATAGGTAAAAGTGCATGCTAAAAAATTAAAAGGGTTTCGTCTATCATGATATTGTAATGATATCTTGTATGACATGTTTATACTATGTTTAAAAGGCAAAGAAGAAAACTACCAATGTAGTAGCCATTATTGCTAGAAATCAATTGGAGGATATATATTTTCATATTATATGTCCCATGGTGGTGGACCCAAACCAAATATCCTCCTGGATTTGATTAGTCCAAGTTGCCTCATTTCCTCAATGTATATCATTTGGCTCTTTATTAAATTCTCAAAGTAATCATCCAGATAATCTAATAAAGATGAAATATAAAGTTCTTTCCCTTATTGTCTTCAACCCCAAAATACTATAATAACGCCATTCTCTTACAATACTTTGATGTTAAATTGATATCTTGAGTGTGTTTTGGTATTTAGAGAAATAATTATCCTAGATATCATGAAATTTAGAATTCTTTTTCTAGGGAGCAAACCAAACGCAAAAAAAAACCAATTACCTAACCAACCCTCAAAGCCACTCATATTTACACATGAAAAAATTGATTTGCAAGGAGCAAAGGCCATAGCTGGTCAGGAACAAGGGATGAAAATGGAAAGAGTGAGGAAGAAAGAAGTATAAAAAAGGCAAGACAATAGCCATAAGGGTACTGAATTGTGATGAAGGACTCATCTTGTAGGTTGATGTTGGTAGTAATGATGGAGGAAGCAACTTTAATCTCCCTTATCTTAAAGGTAGAGGGTAGTCACCTCCAAGGCATGCAGACTGATGGACTTCAGACTCTCATTCCATCAACCAATGGAGAATGGGGGTGAGGGTGGAGCTTGGCAACACTTTGTGTCAAAGAAGATGTGCCCTCTTCCAAAGACTTGGGTCCCTATTTATAGGGATCATGATACGCCCAAATGGAAAGCAACTTACTTGTGCCTCAGATCCATAGCATGTACCTCATGACATGTGCCTAACTAACTCAGGTGATAGGTGTTGTTGTATAAAGTCCATCCAAAGAAGGCTAATTCTGTGGCATTTTTAGTCTACAATTGTAGGACGTCCACCGTTTGGTGCACTGTAGATTTTCCATCATAGGCTAGATCATCGATAGATGACTATAGATGAAGCTTCAAGACTTATATGAGATCCTCCTTGTCCATCAGTTGGCATTTCGGATAGAACTGTCAGTTAAGGGAACATGCTTTTTATCAGTTTATAGATACCGATAGAACGTCTAAGTCTTTAATATCATTGATTGTTAGGTTTCATAGGTGTAGGGTATGCTCAACCAATGAGACAATTGTGTACTTTAAAATTGATGTTTTCCTACAAAAGATGCAAAGTTATTGTTAAAAAGAGAGAATGGTGAAAAATGCAAGTAAATATGAGAATTATCATATCAAAACCAAAGATAACAAGGCAAATGAAAAGTAAAATAGGAACATTACATTCAAAAAAGTTGATTTTTTTATCCATCCCAAACATTGATAATATCCAAATTGTATTGGTTAAACCCATTGTTGACACCAACAACCTCGACATAAAAATACAACTCAAATGATGATCCAACAAAACCAGTTTATGAGAATGGACAATGAAGATCTGAATGATTATATTCAATCATGTATAATTTTTTGGCATACTCCATCAAGGAGTGAGACTACAGACCCTATGAGTCCACTTCTCTGTAAGGGGCCACATAGGTGATTGGTACATCAACATCACAAAGAAAAACATCAAGTCATGGGAAGAAATTGTAAAAGGTTTTATAATGAAGGTATTCCCACATAGCCATGTCATCTACCTCCACGTATAAATCATCAACTATTCAAGAAAAAGGAGGATGGGTCTCTTTATAAGCATGGAAGTGCTAGAACAAATTAAAGTACAAGTGTGGCTATCACGTGCTAGAACAAATTCTCATTGTCCACTCCTTTTACAACTATATACAATATTGTATGCATCAACTTCTTGATGCAACAACCATAGGAGGCTACTATTAAAAACACATAGTCAATTCACAAAGATCGTTGAAGAAATGATGAGCAATCACATCAACTGGGGCCATTAGAGGAGATTCACCCCTCTCTAATGAAGATTGTAAAGCACAACATCCAACAAATTGACACCCTCAATATCAGCTGATAGATAATCTAACTTCATCACGAATCTAGTTATTTGTCAAAAGGACTTAAAGGTAGGTATCGAAGTGTTGACTCAATCTCCAGGCATACAATGTTATCAATGTTAACTATGCAAAGGAGACATCTCATCTCATAGTGGTTTGTCCACATATTTATCTTGTAGAACAATATGAAGATCAATAAGGTAAATGAGAGGAGAAAATAACTTAATAAGTAAATTCCATAAACATTAACTCCAACAATCTTATATGACAACAATAGTAAGAAAAATCTTTCAATACTTTCCCAAGGAGATCCACAATGCACATATACCAAGCACCAAACCAAGATGTCATTACAAGTGGTGCATTGTAGACCACTTATACCATAAACAAGAATTTTCTAATCACTAATGCAACCTCGGTGGATCATGATTTGACTAGTTCATACATGAGTAATGAGATATCAATTGCCAACTCACCCATGTGATCACAAAGTATAAAAAGACTTTGGACAACATCCATAATGCCACAAAAAATCTTGAAGTAAAATTCGCCATATTTGCATCATTGATGCCTCACCACCAAGGGAAATATCTAGAGTATCATGATTGAAATGTGAAGCAAAATGAACATCTTTACAACCCTAAGTAGAAAGAAGATACCTAGAATTTTTGTTAAATTGGGAGAGGAAAGGCATACAATAAATCCAGTTGTGACTCACAATGATGAAGATGAATCCACACCTTATAACCATCTCATTCTATAGAGGATGCGGGGAAGAATATCACTCCTACATCGAATTACTGGTCAAGATTCTGACCAAAGCACACCTTGAGAAGTGTTTATCCATGAACATTAATATATTTGAACAAATTTAGAAACAAACCTAAACCACATCTTGGGATAAGATTTGTCCACTTACGGAACACATATTGCATGTTGTTTTGGCTGAAAATCTAGGGATCGTTTTCCCTGGGTGAATTTGCTAATACAATAAAATACCACATTAAACAACATGGTGATTATGCTTCTTCTTCTTCCTCCTCCTCTTCTTCTTCTTGAAAGATATGACATCCTCTGTGACGTGAACAACATGGTGATGATGCTTGGAAGATTATGGATGTTAATGATGACACAAATCATGGGAGAGGGCCGAATCCTAATATGATGAGGTTATGTTCTAAAAAATATTGCTCTTTCAGCAAGACTAGATTGGACGCTTTGTGCAACATCCTAAATTTTGAGTAAAATAAGGTTAGGGTTTTAATACAAGTTTCACGACTAGTGAAATTCAAATCTTGGACTTCAATGTAATTAAACCCTAAATAGCAACCCAAAATTTTGAATTTATGGTTAGATTCTTCAATTAAGCCCTGATATGATGATGAGACCCTGATATAATGTTCAGGCATGTTCCACTATATCAATCATTGTTTTAAATCTATTTTAACTAGTTTGTAAATCAATTATATCCATCTTAGACCTAATTTGGTGAATAAGTCACACATCATGGTTTAAATTATACTGACCATATTATTATTCACGGTCTAATAAAATTTATATGATTTTATCATATAGATAAATGACTTTCCTCAAAATACAAATATCTAATTGTTTTTAAATAATATTAGGTAATTAAATAAAGATTTAACTTAAAAAGGAAAATAGAGATGGTTATAGTTGTCAAACCTAGAAACTAACTAAATTTTTGGATTCCTTGTGATAAAATTGGGTAACATATGATTTTCATCAAATCTGATGAACTTTAACTATCCCAATTGTTTTAGGAAAGGAATCCATATGGTTTTAATCCTAGTTTAGCAATATTTGATATTAATCAATTGATTTCATAAAGTTTCTGGTGGATTAAAGTGTCACGCATAGATGGGAAAAGTTAGAGCCAGGTTGGATATGGACCCAAGCTATCCACAACTGGGAGACTTTCCCCTTTGCCCGACTCCCTCCTTCTCTGGACTCTGTTGTCTGCAAATTTCTTTTTCATCTTGGTCCCTCTCTCCGTTGTGAACCCCAAGAAAATAATTTGTCATATCCTCAAATTTTGTGAATTTAAAATATTTAAATATAAAGCTTTAATAGATAAGTAAATTCCCTAATTGATGGAATAATAATGATATCTTGTGGCATGGATTCAACCCCTGACCCAAGTAAGGACCATGAGACTATTTGCATTGCAAATAGGTCCTTGTGGCACAAGTTTAAGAAATAAAAGGAATTCAAGCATAAATAAACAATAATGGCTTTATGGTATGTTAGAAAATGGAATTATAGAATAATACACAACTTCAAAATATTCTAATATAATTTGTAATTTAGATAACTAATGGAGTAATTATCTAACCATGAATGGCAACACCAGTTTTGAGGCATCAAATAAAGATATTTTGATATGATTTTATGGAAAACTTAATGATAATGTAGAAGCTAAGATAATTATAGAACTTGAGATAAAAGGACTTTCCATATGATGTGGGTAATTGTTTTAAGGAAATACATAAAGGGAAGGTTTTTTTGTATGAAAATTGTCACAATAAATCCTAGAAATAGAAATAAGTTTATAAATATATTTATGATTTTCTATTGAAATTTCATAGCGAAAGGACACTCCTAGTAGCCTATGGAAAATCAAGAAAGAAGTGGGCCTTTCTTGTAATAATTAAATGTTGTTTCCCTTGTTTGAAGAAAGATAAAAGGGTATGTAGAAACATCCCTTTGTTACCAAACTTGGCTCAATATGAGATTCTACAATAATAAAGGAAGTATCCAATTTTGGGACCAATTGGAGTAAGATGTGAGAGAGATATATAAATTACTTAATTTCCACAATCAAGATTTACAAAAGGGTCCCTAGGATACCATATAGGGAAATAAATATTTTTGTGCTTATGAAAAATACTTTAGATAATTTGTTAGATAGATAATTCAAATCTAAGATTATGGAAGAAAATCCAGAATATTCCAAGATTCTGTTTGACCCATGCAATTAATTATTTAAATATCTAGAATTCACTAAAAAGGCAAGTTTGGAGTATTTAAGGTATTACTTTGGATTCAATATCTCACCTAAATGAGTATATGATTAAATGGAAGGTTTTCTAAGATTTATAGGAAAAGGAGTTATCAAGAGGGAAATATAATTATTTTCCCAATTGGGAGTTTTATCAAAAGAAAATAGAAATAGAAAAAAAAGAAGTATACATGAAGAAAGATTGTCATGTCATGATCGACATCTTTCTCAAAACAAACAAAAAGGAAAAGAAAGATGAAACATAAATCATGGATCAACCAAGCCCTCTCGGGGGCTTGCTATAAAAAGAGGAATCTTATGGAAATATCATGGAATAAGGTTTGATCCTATTCATTTTGGTTCATTGCCAATGATGGAGAGCATCCTTTCCCTGGTCCATAATGATTGTAGTGATGGAAGCCTTACTAACTCTCCTATATAAGGTCTGAACCCAAAGCAACTAATCCCAAAATTATAGACATTGTTATGCCATCACCATCCTTTCCTGATCCTACCTTCTTATTTAGATAGAGCAGAGCATATGTCTAGATTCTGAAGGTGACATCGGACTATGGAAGAGAATTTGCATGCATCTAAATGATTCTACAAGTACGTTCAACATCAAAGTCACCCATGGGTAAGTTCTCCTCACATCGACAACCTATTTGAGATCTATAGTAACCTATTTTGAGAAGCTCCACTCTTAGTCATGGATTTCATTGTCCCGACCACCTGAGACCTGGGCTAATACCTAGTCATGCTCAATAGGGTGTGGTGGAGGTAAATGAACCCTTGATTGTTCCTTTCAAGCCCTAGAGAATAGGGTCAACATGATAGTTGACTCTTCCATGGTGGAAACGAGGATACCTCACAAGGAGGATGATGGGTAGGGCCATTTGATTGGAATGCCCCTCCAGTGCTTGAGAGACTAGCTCACAACATGAGGATAGTTGATTCTTTACATTGTGACTCAGGCCCGACCCGAGAAATACATATATGGGAGTAGTTTGCCTACGTGTCACTTTCCCATTGGTCCTCTTGTAGTTATCTTGTAAATTATGTACTAAATAGTTTGTTTCTCAGAAAGTATTGAAATTATATACCTGATTGATAAAAAAATGAGGGAAATATGAATGAAATAAGTCTAAAACCTAATTCTGATCATAGTTTTAAAAGTAGTGCTAATATCTAATTAAGTCATAAACTATACATGGAAACCATGGATTGATGACTAATGTGTTGAAAACCATAAATACCTTTCTTTTGTGTTATTATCTAATTATAATAAATATAATGAGACTTTAAGATGATGATGATGATAATGTACAATCAGGATTTCTAAAGAGAATAATCATCAACTTGTGTAATTAGGGTTTTCAAACTAAAGATCATAACTTCTGATAATATTAATGCACATAATCAAATCAAAGTGTTCATAATACGAGTATATGATATATTTGATGATTAGGGTTTCACCTAATGTTTAACATGCGATGGAATTAGGGTTTGTACCCTTATTCCTTATCCAAACTCAAGACAACCCTAAGACCAAGATTATGATCTGAGTAGGGTTTAATCTAAATAACATGATGGTGACACTTTAGGATATACATACTTGTAGATTAGATGTTGGTATCTTGGGTTCATTTTTGCTTGCTTAATTGGATGATATGCTTAATGTACTAAAGTATGATTTCATGATCTACATGGTTCTACATTGAAGTACTTGGTTATGATTATGAGTACTCACAATATTGACTGTAGGTGTTTGCCAAAGATTTCACAATGATTGCAGAAATAAAATGTTGTATGCTTATTTACATTATGTTCAATTATAATGCCACTATGAGTATCACATAAAGTATGATATCATATTCTGAACCCTAGGATGACATGCATCAAGGAGTATGCACATGAGCCTGGATCAGACATCGATCTCAACCAAGATAGCATATCAAGCATGGGTTAGAATATGTGATGAGAATGTCAATTCTTACATGTAAGTAATTGATTAACTATATGTTGTTGTAGTACTTGCACACTTTTGCATGCACCCTGCATACACAGTATAGAAATACACTGATCCATGTTTTATTTCACGCCATTTTAGGTAAATGAAACATATGAGGATATCCAGACATGATGAATCAGATGAAATTCACTGAAGACATTAAAGCTAAGTAAAGGAGGACTAGTTAGATACTTCATCTCATATGTATTAGTTCCATGTTGAAAATTCATGTAATTCCTTAGAGGAGCATCATTGTATACCTAGCAAATAATACTTTTCAAATAATTGAAATTATTTGCTATTATTTATTATTTGTTAAAATATGGATCTGGGGAAATTTTAGGTAATGGCTCCCAACTAAGGTCCCTTAGTTGGGGGATGCTGAAATGTTAGGTCGTTACATAGTTAGTTTTTCACCATCCTTAAATCTTTCTAATCAAATTCATCCCAATCTAAATGGGGTTTTGTTTTTTGACAAAACCTTCCTATTTCTATCACTTCTTGAACTCCTCTGATCACTTATGATTCTCCGACCCATCCCCTATATAAGGAACCACCCTAGAACGTTTGGTTACACCTATGAATTTTGTGAGGAAGGTACATGTTATCCTATAGAGTCCCTAGTGTAGGACTCCTGACCTAGCTTAAGGCTTAAGCATGCTTTCTTATCTTAATTATATGCTTATAACCTTAATCAAACATTAAAATGTGCTTTGATATCATGTGAAAAAGCTAAGTTTCAAGTTTGGTCCAGTTTGGACATTGTTTGAGTAAGTTTTGCAAATTATGTGCTTATAGGGGACTTTATGCAATTTTCCCATATCTAAAGTTTTATATGTAACTTGTCACATGTATGTTATGCTTCATACATTTTCATAATAGGTCGGATATTTTTGTATATTTAGGCACCTAGTTGAACCTTTGGATTAGAGGTGTTATCCACCTTAGGGTTTCTCACCTAGATGCCCTAACTCGATGGCCCTCCCTTGTATGCTTGGGATTCGATGGTTTCTTTTGGAAGTTTGAGATCCAATGGTCATCATATGGTGCTTAAAATTCGATGGTTTCTTTCAGGCACCACAAGGTCAATGGTTCTCTAAGTGATGTGCAACAACTATTGGAGGTTCTAAGGTTTTCTTTTGTGGCCAAGTGAGGGTGTGATCCGATGGGACACATGGTGTTAGAACTTGATGGTGCTCCTGGAGTGAACAACTAATGGTTCCCCTAGAATCAAGATCTGATGGTTGACCTGGTTTGCATGGAAGTGAGGTTTCGGCTTTTGGACACATGACATGCATGTCTTTACACCTTAACCTACCTTTCTCTCTCTCCCTAAGCTTTATAGACCTCTCTCCTTTCACCCAAACAAGATCTTTACACACCTTCTTCTTATTCTTTCTGCTTGGAGAGGTATGACCCTCTTGCATGGTGGAGGAGTTGAGCTCCACTACTACAGAAAATGCTTTTTACAACAGTCCCTTTTCTCAATTTACAACAGGTGTTAACCGTTGTATTAGATCGCGTGGTCTTATGGGGGGGTGCTTTACACAACATGTGATCGCATGTTGTAATAGATGTATTTTATACAACAGTTGAAACATGTTGTCTTTTAAGGAATGACATGTTGTAATATGGGTATTTTACACAACATGTGGTGCACCTGTTGTAATATATATTATACAACAGTTGAACAATGGTGTCTTTCGCGAAACACACCCATTGTAATAGGGGTATTTTTTACAACATGCGGTTCACCCGTTGTTATATATATTATACAACATTCGAAGCATGTTGTCTTTCACGAAACACACCCGTTGTAATAGGTAGGTCTATTACAACATGTAGTGCACCTGTTGTAATATACATGTTTATACAACAGTTGGAGTATGTTGTCTTTCCATACATTTGACCGTTGTAGTAAGATTGTTTAGACAACATGGTGTGTGTCTGTTGTAATATACACAATTTATACAACAGGTTATGCATGTTGTAGTTCACTAGAAACACCTGTTGTAATAGGTGTATTTTTTCCTGACAAACCTGTTGTAATAGGTGTGGATAACACAACATATGTTGTTTGTTGTAGAATCATACATTTTACAACATATTATTAACTGTTGTCTTTGATTAGTGTTTGAAAGGTCATATATCGCACCAATTGTATTGATCAAATTAACCATATTATTAATAAATTATAATAAATATGCCATTATATTTTTTCATTTCACAAACAAACACATAGTTGAACAAAATTTCCATCAAACCTTGAAAGAAACTCGTACTAAATTTAATTAATATTAAATCATCCATACAACGATTCAATAATACAAAGTATTGAGTATCCACTCTAGAATCAAACTGAAAACTAACTTAAAAAGTTTCACAAATTGATCTATGGTAAAGAACAAATGTCTCCCCCACATGTCACATAATCTTATGTGTGCTCAAGAACACATGTCGCCCACTCATTTCAGACCTCATCGATTTCCTCTTGGTTGAAGCAACGACCAATATACTTCGAATAATATTGCAATCATATGACAAATATATCAACATATTGTGATTTTTTCAATTTATTTAGAAATTTGAAGAAACTAAAAGAATATAATGTTAAGTAGCTTACACATTCAGGAATATTTCTATTTCTCGCATCAAAGATGTCTTTCATATACTTCAGTACATAATACCCGCAATCTGTATTGTTCGACTGCTTTGGACACCATACAAAATAAATATTAATTTGTTATCCAAATAATTGTGAGAACTTGTTAGGTAAACAGAATCAAAATTATTCAAATCTTTGTGCAAAAAGAATAAAAAATGCTATTCCTGGAACATTTGCAAAGATTCAAACCCATGAAGAAGTCAAGCTTACAGCAATTCCAACAACGACTGAAACATGGCACATACTGATTTGCCAATATTTTCGATACAAGATTTATCATACATAAAATATTCAAATCTGAAGTCAATTATTAGTTTACCAACAAAAACCATTTTTTTTATCTCCACAATCTAGATAAGTTGTTAATATCATAGTGGAAAGTTCTACAAGAGTTGTTGGGGAATCATTAATGTGGATATTATGAAGGTTGTTTTTAGCTTTTTTAGGACTAGAAGGCTTCTCAAGGAGGCTAATTGAACCTTCATCACTCTTATTCCTAAATCCAATGAGTCATATGATCTATACAACTGGTGACTCATAGATTTATGTAATGTCTTTCTCAAAATTATCACTAAAGCTATATCCAATAGGTTGCAAAGACTTCTGCCCTCTCTTATTAATTCTAGTCATATGAGGAGAGTGCATACACCAAGACAAATATCCTCACATGGTACTTGCTCAGCCCAATACTTATCAATTATGTTTTCAATATAAGCTATTTAAAATAATCCACCTCAACGGTTAGAGAAAGTGATACGTGTTAAGGTGTAACTCATTTTTGGATTATTCATACCTAGTATAAGAATATGGTCCTTGTTTGCTGCTTACATGTGAGAGATGTAGGGTTCCTAGAGAGAAATATACATTGTTTTCACCAAGTGAAGGATCAATTTTACATTATAAATCACAATGACACCAGCATTCAAACCCCCAATACCTCCTTTGGACCATGACATTAGATCTTCACCTCTCAGCCCAGTAGGAGTAGGGGGCATTTCAAATGCTTCCTAAAACCACCAACCAAGACTGAGAGCAGTGTATGGCAACAGAGATAAACCAAGCTGTGAATTTTCATAGGCTGGCAACGTTAGTTCAGTTGCAAATAAATGGTATGAACATTCACATGAAAGATCTCTCATTCCCTATGTCCAACACGAATCTAAAAAACAGGCACCAGACTTGGGCTGAATACAATTGATACATTATTATGATATGAACTGAGCTTGTAGTCACAAGTTGGTCAACAAAATACTTCTGTAGTCTGTTGCTTAGTTAATGAAGAAAGAGGCTTACTTCACAATAAAGTAGACTGGATTCACCAGAATAAATTATTGGCAGATTTAGGAAGTGAAGAAAGTACTAAGTAGTAGTGAGACTAGTATGTGCACCGTTGATTACCTAATATGGACAGAAATACGGCTGAAAACCCCCCACCCAAACAACACCAAAACAAACACACACACACAATAAAAAAAAAGAAAAAGAGAAAGAATGTACTGTACTTTCTCTATAAGCATACACGTCATGTCACAGTTCGTCATGTTGCGCAAACCTACCTTTTAGTTAAGTTGAAATAGTGGTCATCAATATGACACCATGACTTCTCAACTTAAAATGAGACCAAGCTGGCTATCTTGATTTGAGGAAAGAGGTTTACTTCACAATAAAGTAGAACTGGATTCTCCATAATAAATTATTGGCAGATTTAGGAAGCGAAGAAAGTCCTAAGTAGTAGTGAGACTAGTTTGTGCACCATTGAAATAAAAATGAGCTATTACCTAATATATTTGGACAGAAATATTCGAAATATTATGGATGATCTCTTTCTATGTACAGGTCTGAAGATTAATGTTGACAAAAGCTTTGTCTTCTGCATTATGATAAGCAAGCATTTTGTTGCATATAGGAGTAAAAAACAATCAGTAGTTGCTCGATCTAGTGTGGAAGCATAATACAGAGCTATAGTTCATGTGTACTGTGATCCTTAGTTGGTACGATCTATTCTCACTGAGTTTGGGATCTCCGTCCAAACACCAACAATGCTTTATTGTGACAACCAGACAACCATACATAGTGTAAACAATGCAGTATTCTCTGAATGCATAATGCATATTGAAGTCGATTGTCATTTTGCAAAGGACCTTGTCAAAGCTAAGAAAATCGTAACACCACATGTACTGACTTCGGATCAAATTGCTGATATTCTCACAAAACCACTTACTCTAACCCTATTCCATCAAATGGGTACTAGAGCTGGGACTACACAACATCTACTCTCCAGCTTAGCATATTAGTATTTGGGCCTAGGCCCACTGTGTATCCTCTTTATCTATCCTACCAGATAAACTTAAGTGAGGATCCATTTGACACGATCATATCCATATATCTCTTTGTACTCCTATACATAGGAGAGATTTTTTTATCTTATGGTTCTGTCATTTTTGTTTGTTGGATATTGAATGTTTTGTAAGGCCAGGTGGATTTTGGTTTTCTGCCATCAATTCTGAAAACCTCTAGAGGGGGGGTGAATAGAGTTTTATAGATAATTTAATAATAATTTAAACTCAAACAAACACAATGAAAATATTGGACAAGGAGACACAAGGTTTAGAGTGGTTCCAACTATAGCAAATACTATAGCCGTCAGTCCACTACCCGGTTGCTTACCCAACCGGGATTTGAAAAGAAATTTATTTTATTACCTCGCAAGGTCTTTACATAAAATACAATTTCTTTTCCCAAACCCTTCAAGCAGCCTTCACCTAGAAGTAATCGCCCAACCTTGAAGCAGCCTTCCCTTGAAGTAGGTGCACCAACTCCCGTTGCACCAGCCTTCTGAAGTAGCTTCCCGTGCGATAGCCTTCTTGAAGTAGCTTGAAGTCCCCTTCTCCACCTGAGAAGTCAACCCTCTCCAATCCGCAGCCTCCAACCCTAGGAGTAGCAAGGAGAGTACAAAGGATAAAAAGGAACAAGAAGGAAAAATAGAAATTACAATACCGTTGTAAGCACAAGGCTTGATTTTCCTATATCAAGCGTTTGGATCTCCTAACCAAGGTGTATAGCAATGTGATTATTATGTGTAGGAGATCCTAGTCTATAGGACACGAAATGGTAGCAATAGGAATGTATAACAAGTGTGGGAATTGCACTATTGCTCTAAACAGATTGCCAATGTAGTGTATGCTCAACGATTGCACAATTGAGTATGTGAGTGTCTATAAGTGTCCTAAGGCATGTCCTATTTATAGGAATGGCCTATGAATGCTTAAGGACGTTCTAGACAACTTCTAGGGGGTTCCTAGTGCTTAACTAGCCGTTAGGAATAAGTTAGGCGCATTAGCAACGGCTAGTTAATTAATTCTGCAGTTGCTGTCAGAGACCATCTCGGTCGAGGACTTGTCGACCGAGATGCCCAGTCGGTCGAGGATTTGTCGACCGACAGGCTCTCTGGATTAACGTTTATTTGCAACTGTCAACTGCTGTGTCTAACGACTACTTTTGGTCAATCTCGGTCGAGAAGTTTGTCGACCGAGAGTGTCTCGGTCGAGGAGTGTGGTCGACCGAGATTGACTCTGTTTTCAAACTTTCAATTAAGATACTAAGTGTGTGCATGAGTGTGCATTATGTGATCCTATTAGAAGGAGATGACCTAACTAAGTGTGGTGTTTAGCTAGGGAGATCTAACGCTTGATTTACATGAAGTCTAAGTACTTGTACATTATATATTTGTACAAGTTTACAAATGATTACATTGCATGACATTTACAAACATTCAAGCGTATGGATTCCCTAGAACTTTGTCATCACCTTGTTCCTGCACACTTAAGTAGCTCGTTAGATTAATAAGAATGAAATGTTTGTCATCATCGAAACAAAAGGGATTTATCATAATATCCAATTTATCCAACAATCTCCCCCTTTTTGAAGATGACAAACATTTCCTAAAATATGAAATAAGGAAATATAAAGCATGTGAGTTTCATACCTGAAGATTACCTTTTGTAACCATTCTTGTTTTACAAGTGTGAGTGCTGGCCATCAAGATGAAACTCATTTATATTTATATTTTTGATTTTATATTCTTTCTCCCCCTTTGTCATTTCAAAAAGATATCCAATGTGAATATTTTATTTTCTTTTCCCCTTTAATTTTATATTTTGCTCCCCCTTAAATAGATATCCTATTAGGAACCTGGATTTTATTTATGTCCAATTTAGCCACAATTTATTTCTCAATCATTTGCAAAGGATGTTAAGCCTTGAAATGATATGAGATCATGTTAGGTTTATGGCATGTATATATTGATTTCTCACCCATTTTACAAGGGATGTTAAGCCCAGAATGAAATGAGAGTCCTTTAAGCTTAGAGTATATGAAGATGTTTCTAACCAAATACAAAGGATGTTAAGCCCTGATTTGTCTAGAGAATTCCTTTAAGAACAAGATATATCATTTTTATGGAGATTCGTATATTTCTTCATGGATTTGAGAATGCTAAGGTTATGACTAGCTTTAATGAGCTCTTGATCAAATTTGTTTTTAGGAGCTCCCCCTTAATCTTATAATTTAAAGCAATTTAAAACTATTAAGGTCACAAATAAGTTGTGATTTTGACTTTTATCAAAAAATATACTAAGATTAAGTTTACTAGAATGATGTCCAAATAAGCATATTTGTCAAAGCTTATTTTAGGTCGCCCTTGACTACGACCGTAGCGCCCCTTGGCTAAATGTCGTTTTAACCAAGAGGCAAATTCTGCAGATTTCCAAGATAAATATTCATATGTGAAGTATAAATTCTGTAGATAGCTATAAATATCAATTTGAAGCATATTAAGATATACCCTTTATAGTATTATAGTGAATTCTTTGACCTAGATTTTTCTAGAATGCATTTCCATTTATTGTAAATAATGTTTCATATGCTTTGCTATGGGTACATAAATATCAAATTTCTGCTTATACCCTTATAATAAGATTCTTTTAGAAACATATATTTTGAAAGCAAGATTAACATCTTAAAGTCAAGATTTTTGCTTTTGATTTCTTAGAACAAGCAAATAGATAAAAACATTAAAATTTTGTTCCAAGAAATACCGTTTGGCTTGTCATAGCAACATCATTATTACAAGTTGTGTCTACAAGCATTATCTATTATGTCAAGACACTTTTATGCTAATGACATTTGCAATTATATGAATTACAATGATCATTCATGGTTTGCATATATGACAAAGCTTATTTTAAACCAATGAGTCCATAATGATCATGTTAAATGATTCTCAATATGAAAACATTTTCTTAAGAATGAAAGCATGATTAATGTCTCAATTTCTTATAGATACCTATTGAGAAAATCTCTATGTATAAGCAATAAATCACCAATAAAACATTTTCTTGCTATTTTTCATCAAGAAGTCATGTATACAATAATCATTTTCCATTTGTTCTATGTACCATAGCACCATTTTTATGAGTTGAATGATAAAATAGTGAAAGCATATCCATGATGCAATGATAGAACCATACATTAATTGTAATCATTTAAACTAAGTGTCATAACACATGATTTCTATCTAGATAGATGCTTTAAAGAATATCATGTAAACATTATAAAATAGGGATTTCTAAACTTGATTTTCAATTGAGAAAATGATATCATTTATATTCAAAAAGATCTTCAACTTGTTATGTAAAACAGTCATTAACAACAATTAGATAGCCACTGATCAATCAATTATTCAGCAATTTTACTGCAGACTGAAAAACAGTGACATGCTCGGTCGACCATTTCTCGACCGGGTTTTCACTCGGTCGACAAATCTTCGACCGACCCAATTTCTGGAAAGTGTTCAGAATTCTATTTCAAGTACAATATAGACTGTATCTAATTTAATTATTTCAAAGATCAGTTTGATATAAACATATGAATACCAAAGTAACATTTAGATTATATCTCAACTTAATCATATTCAAATCTTTTAAGTTTTGATTAATCCTTAATTGATATAAATTTGTTATCCCTATATGTTAAGTTGAGATAGACATAAAGATATGCAAATTAAAGTCTTTGGTCATATCTCAACTTAGTCTAATCGAATCAATTTGGGGATTTTGGAACCCATACCATCTCATTATTCTTTTTCTTGTATGGGCATGAGAAGGAGTAATGTCCAATACGTGAACAATAGTGGCAACATATAGAATCAACCTCATATCTCTTTCTATGATTTTGGTCTAGGTTGTTCTTTGGTACAAAAGTATATTTGCCTCTATGTACATTCATGGATTGTCTTGCTTGTGTCCTTCTCCAACTAGGTTGTTGATAGGATTTCTCCTTAGGCTTATAACCTAGTCCTCTTCTCCCTATTTGATGATAGGAATTTTCTAATATTTTATCAAGGATTCCATTGTTGCTTAACTTACTAACTTCTTGTTGCAACTTAACGATCTCATCCATTCTTTTCTTGATATCTAATTTTGCTTGATCTAGATTGGATGATAGCATATTTCTTTCTTTCACTATATTGTCATAATCTACATGGGTGCACAATATAGGTTGTTTTTGAATATCATTTAACTTTGCAAGCAATTCAGTCTTTTCTTGACATAGAAGATCATAGTTAGTCTCTAGAGTGAAAATTTTCTCTTCACTATTACTTAGAGATGATTTCAAAGTACGATTGTCAGACATAATGCTATCTTTTTCAAAACCAAGAGTATTCAATTTAGCATATAAATCGTCATTTTCGGATGTAAGCTCAAGAAGTCTAGCATTTAGATCATCATTTTCTTTATTTGATTTCTTTAATTTCTTTTTGTATTCAACATATTTATTATGTGTTTCTTCAATAATAGTAACTAACTCTTCTTTAGGTAAATCAAGCAAGCTTACCTCTTCTTCTTCTTCCTCACTTATTGTAGCAACGAAACATTCTTTATTTGACCTCCATGGACATTTAGAAGTAGAGTGCTTTGTTCCTAAGCACCAATTGCAACTTGTCGCACATTGGTCCATGCTCCTTTTCTTGTGGTTGTAGTCACCTCCTCCCTTTATCTCTTCAAGACCTTGTTAGGGCTCCTTGAAGCCTGCTCTGATACCAATTGAAAACCTCTAGAGGGGGGGTGAATAGAGTTTTATAGATAATTTAATAATAATTTAAACTCAAACAAACACAATGAAAATATTGGACAAGGAGACACAAGGTTTAGAGTGGTTCCAACTATAGCAAATACTATAGCCGTCAGTCCACTACCCGGTTGCTTACCCAACCGGGATTTGAAAAGAAATTTATTTTATTACCTCGCAAGGTCTTTACATAAAATACAATTTCTTTTCCCAAACCCTTCAAGCAGCCTTCACCTAGAAGTAATCGCCCAACCTTGAAGCAGCCTTCCCTTGAAGTAGGTGCACCAACTCCCGTTGCACCAGCCTTCTGAAGTAGCTTCCCGTGCGATAGCCTTCTTGAAGTAGCTTGAAGTCCCCTTCTCCACCTGAGAAGTCAACCCTCTCCAATCCGCAGCCTCCAACCCTAGGAGTAGCAAGGAGAGTACAAAGGATAAAAAGGAACAAGAAGGAAAAATAGAAATTACAATACCGTTGTAAGCACAAGGCTTGATTTTCCTATATCAAGCGTTTGGATCTCCTAACCAAGGTGTATAGCAATGTGATTATTATGTGTAGGAGATCCTAGTCTATAGGACACGAAATGGTAGCAATAGGAATGTATAACAAGTGTGGGAATTGCACTATTGCTCTAAACAGATTGCCAATGTAGTGTATGCTCAACGATTGCACAATTGAGTATGTGAGTGTCTATAAGTGTCCTAAGGCATGTCCTATTTATAGGAATGGCCTATGAATGCTTAAGGACGTTCTAGACAACTTCTAGGGGGTTCCTAGTGCTTAACTAGCCGTTAGGAATAAGTTAGGCGCATTAGCAACGGCTAGTTAATTAATTCTGCAGTTGCTGTCAGAGACCATCTCGGTCGAGGACTTGTCGACCGAGATGCCCAGTCGGTCGAGGATTTGTCGACCGACAGGCTCTCTGGATTAACGTTTATTTGCAACTGTCAACTGCTGTGTCTAACGACTACTTTTGGTCAATCTCGGTCGAGAAGTTTGTCGACCGAGAGTGTCTCGGTCGAGGAGTGTGGTCGACCGAGATTGACTCTGTTTTCAAACTTTCAATTAAGATACTAAGTGTGTGCATGAGTGTGCATTATGTGATCCTATTAGAAGGAGATGACCTAACTAAGTGTGGTGTTTAGCTAGGGAGATCTAACGCTTGATTTACATGAAGTCTAAGTACTTGTACATTATATATTTGTACAAGTTTACAAATGATTACATTGCATGACATTTACAAACATTCAAGCGTATGGATTCCCTAGAACTTTGTCATCACCTTGTTCCTGCACACTTAAGTAGCTCGTTAGATTAATAAGAATGAAATGTTTGTCATCATCGAAACAAAAGGGATTTATCATAATATCCAATTTATCCAACAAATTCCCCTGCTCCAACTATGTGTAAGTATCAGTGGACTTGGGCTAGAGGGCCATCAGTCTCATATGGGGGCCTTATTCACATCACTTATCATTTCCAATTTTTCTGTAATTCTGAATCCTCAATATTTTTCTTAAGGCATTGCTGAGTCTTAAATTTGTTGCTTGGTCACATTTTTTACTATAGATGTCAGGATCTCATTTTTATTTGAGTCCTGGAGACCTTGAACCCTCTGTTAAGGCTACATGAGTGAATCATTACCTTTTGCATCTGTAGAGAGAACCATAGAATGCATATGTATGCAAGTTAGAAATTTTATATCATTATGGGATTTTTTTCTTCTTAATTTCACACGCTGTTAAATTCCTTGATAAATGCATTATATCTTAAAGTTTAGTTTAAATCCTTTGTGTGTGTCACACAGTTATGATTTCAGTTTTCCCAAAATAAGGTTCCAGCTGAGTTTCGGCCATACCTCCTCAGCTTTATCTGTTCTCATTTTTGGAAACATCTTCAGCTAGGCACACATGTCAAATACAACTTTTAAACTAGTTGATGTGTTGTGATTGTCAAGTTGTGCTTTAGTTTGATTGTTACAACTTCAGAATTGTGATTTTCAAATATAGTTTTCAAATTGGTTGCGTTGTGATTGTCAGGTTATGCTTTGATGGTTAACAACTTCAGAAATGATCACATCACAACAAATAATTGTCATCCCATGCAATAATTTTTGAGCAAAACATGTTATTAAGATGCCAAGTTTTGTGTGTGAATTTTATTAGGATTTCAATGTGCTATGATTATTAAGTTATGATTGATCTAATCAAATTTGATTTTAGAGAACTTTAAAAGTGACCACACTTCAGCAATTATATAGTCCCCTCATTTAGAAAAGCATCATGAGAAGAACACCTTCTGAAGATGCCAAATCTGATGAGCGGATTTCAGACTGACCTTTCTCATTAGTTGATGTGCCGTGATTGCCAAGCTATGCTTTATGTATACAAAAGCTTGATTGCTAAAGGTTTCAGAACTGATCTCACATGGCAGTCAAACAGTCACATATTTAACAATCTAGTTGCTGAAACCAAAATGTATCATGACACGAAATATTATTCATTTTTACTAGTGTACATATTACGTAGTTCTGATAATAAAAAAATTGTGAAGGTTGATATCGGGAAAGAAAATCCTGTATGTCACCTTTTGTATAGTTAGCATTATACACTTCATAAGTTTAAAGGCCGAGCTCTCTGTAATTGTCATGATGATCTGTTCATTGTGTAACGGTAGCTGGGCAAAATAAAGGTCACAGTGGTTTGGTACTCAGAGGTGCTTAGGTGTCTTAACTATTTTTGTGCACTTTTGAAAACAACCAATGATACCAGACACTCGTGAGTAGTCAGACTGAGTGATGGCACAGAAGCTGAGTTTATTAAAAAATTTCTAGCTGAAATTTTAGGCATAGTTGTTGGGAAAGCCAATTGTTATTTGCTAGTCTTAATAAAAAAAGCTACTTTCTAGTCAAACCAACCAATTCATCACAGTTGCGCACTACTTCCTAGTATCTTTGACCTCATCACAGATAGTCTTCGTGCCATTGTCTGAAAACCTGATATGGCTTTATATGGAGTATAATAGCCTTGTGCCAATGCCCCCGTTGACATGAAGTGGCTTAGTTTGGGAGAACACAGTGTGAAAGTATGTCCGACCACCAGTAAGTGGAATCCCCCCCATGTGAGTTTATGTAATAGCTGTTTCGAAAGGTGGCACAGATGTGAGTTTATGTTTGTTGCTCCAACAGTTTATGTAAAAGCACCACCTTATGTAATAGCTGTTTCCAACAAAAATGAACGAAAGAGGACACCTGAGTTTATGTAATTGCATCTGTTTATGCAATTGTGATACCAGAAAAAAACATAAAGAAGTGACAGGACACTTGATAATTTCCTAGTAGTCCTATGAAGTGAAGGAAGAAACACTTAAGAATATCACATACAACAATTAACAATTGCCCTTGGATGCCCTTGATGATATTGACCCGAAGAAGATCTAATCGATATATGTAAAAATAAGAGCATTTGTAAAAATAACACCATATCAAATGAAGTAGCAGAATCTGAAGAAACTAGAACAACACTTCTATTGGTGAATAAGAAAGCAATATTTTTCTGGATCAAAATGGTAAATTACCTTGATAATTTCCCATTTCAAATTCTTCCTATATTGGACATCTCTCTTTTGATAAACTTTATGAGTCCTATTCAAATTCATATCAAGAATTCTATGCATTAGTAACTATATATGGAACTTTCAATACATGTATTATGTAATTGAAATTGTTTTATGAAGTACTTACAACTCCATGAGTTTTTCCACGTTCCCACGTAATTTTCCTCATAACGGATCAAGATAGTGGCACTTACCCCACATAGGGTCGTAGACGCAAAGTATCCAATGTCCCCTACGCATACATGAGTATTACATTTTAAGATTAATGTATTTTAAGCAACATTTAAAGTAAACAAATAACCGACAATCGACAAAATGTATGCGTACCCCACATTATAAGGTATAAAGAACAATTCTAATCTTTGTTTCTTCCCTCTAATGAACTGATCTGCTATGTACTGCGCCCGAGTCTCCACTTTATCATTGTATAGCGGATCTATAAAATGTGGACATAGAAATCCAAATATATTAAATATATTTCCCGAGGTCACTTTATTGAACAAATGCCTACAAAAAACACATATTTAGTCTTTTTACTTGTATAGAAACACATAATTAGTCTTTGTACTTGTATATAAACACATAATTAGTCTTTGTACTTGTATAGAAACTTGTATAGAAACACATATTACTCGTATAGAAACTTACTTTATGTACATTGATATGTGTGAGGCTTCTAGTTTGTCTTTATCATGGCATATTTTAACCAATTCCGGTGTGATAATTAGCTCATGTGTGTAACCTACTACATCTTCAGACATCTGAAGAGAGATGTTACGATTCTCATCATCTTCCACATACACCATCAATAGTTTCAGCTTCGTTGGAGGCTTTTTGCATGTTGGCTTGACGGGACTTGAGACTTCATCACAATTTTTTCTAGTTTTTGAATTTCATATTTGTGCACTTTAATGCATTCAATATAACATCAATTCATTAAGTCTATATGTATGCTTCATGCATCTCAAATGCTATAATCTTCAAACTGACATGAGCCTAGTAAATCTCTTTATTTTCTCAACACTCTAAAAATATATAAAGTGATAGACACAAAATAAATATATTTAATTACACAGATGTGCATACCTGATAGAACGATACATACTGTTACAACCTAATATCTTCCAAAATGTCTAGAATGAAATGGTAAAACTATCTAGTAGGATGAAAGGTCATGCCATTCGAGGGGG
The DNA here is from genome assembly GCA_963693085.1 of Alisma plantago-aquatica. NCBI lineage: Eukaryota > Viridiplantae > Streptophyta > Magnoliopsida > Alismatales > Alismataceae > Alisma > Alisma plantago-aquatica. The sequence goes on from OY856409.1 coordinate 881,367,161, forward strand.
AAGATGTTAGAAGTTGTTCATGCTGGAAATCAATCTCTAGCACAATATCAAAACAAAATCGACATCTATACCCCCACGTCCATTGTCCATCTGAAACTTTATGGTCTTTTTTGTGATGGATGGTTGATTAACACTTTTTTATATTGATGGTAGTGACTCCTGTTGCTTTTTTCATTTTTTTTGTTTTGTAACTGTACAAAACTTGTTGATTCCCAAAACAAGAATCAACAACCTCAAAATAGACTCAGAAACGCAGAAAATAGACTCAGAAACGCAGAGAAAAACCATCCCCCAGCAACCAACCTCAAAAACCATCACCAAAGCAAGTGGGGAGCATACGAACAAAGGCACCAACTACCGAACAGCCTTCAGCCTCATCTAGAAAAGAAAAAGGCAGCCTATAGAACCAGGGCATCACAAACCTACTGCCTCCAAAGATAAACATGACAGCCAAAATCACCCAGACTCAATGATCACAGAAAGTGAGAGGGGAGCACAAGCACATGAGCACATAAACAACCAACACTTCTTCAGCCTTCAACCACAACTCATCAAGAAGGAAAGAAACAGACTACTAAACACTCTAGAATCAACCAACACCACCTAAGCAGTACAACGACAACAACTTCCCTGCCCCATCCATCTTCAAATCAAAACAGAAACGCAGATTGCAAAACCAAACAAAGCACAACCACCAAGAACATACTGATCGGAGGCACCATCTGCCAAAACAACCTTCACAAGGGAAGGGAACTTCCACGAAGAGGATAGACATCATTCAGCTCAACCAAACCCACAGACAGCAAAAGAAGATATGAAAGGAGACCACAGCTAAAAGGAGAGAGAGAGGGGAATGTCGACATCCATAAAGGATGGGCTCAACCATCAAAACCATCATCAAATGAAGGATAACCAGCAACTTCGAGCACATCCAGTAGATACACAACCAAAAATAACAACAGGCCGAGAAGTGAAGGATAAGCAACGGCTTAAAAAACACCAGAGGCCACAACTAACAACTCTTCAACATCAGAACATCAGCAGCCAACAAAAGAAGATCAAACCAGTAGCAACAGGGCAACAAACAGCCAACCACCAGATAAAAGAAAGAGCAGGCATATCAACATCAAACATCCAAAAACCAAACCTAATGAGAACAGGAAAGAGGTAGAACCCAACAGCAACAACCAAGACTAGAGCAAGTCCAACTACAGAAAGCCAAGATGAGGCAACTCATCCACAATCACTCTAAAAGTCCATAAAGTCCTGTAAGATACACTTCCAAAGAACCTCATCAGTTCTATATTTGTCATCATGGACTCTAACATTTCTTTCACACCATTATATGTAATTCTCTAAATTTGAAAATTACTATTTCACAATTTCCATTTATTTTTGAAATTTACTAAATTGTCTTGGACTTTGGGAACAAAAGTGAAATTATGCCTCATATTTATCAATTCATCCCATTTGAGACCCACATATGAAGTGTTGACCATAATTATCAGTTATTAACATTCAAAGCACATCAAGATACATTTTTTCTTAGTAGTTATTAATATTTGAATTACCTTGGAGACTAAACTTACAATCCACCTATGAATCATAATAGGGGAGTTAGTATTTTCAAAATTAGTTTAATACAAATAAAGAAACATAAGGATAATAGACCAGTAACTTGGGAGATATGAATTCTTGCATTAAATGTGATGTACTAAGCTAAAATGAAAAAAGACAAATAATCACCTGGTCAAACATGCATTGACTATCCTTAACCCATACACACAACAAGGTCATCTTTTCCACATGCACGACGGTATTTACTAGGATAACATAGAGAGTTTTCCCCATCCCCTCTTCTATTTTTACTTGTTTCTTAATAAGGTTAGCTTTACAAGCCCTTATTCTTCTTCAATAGCCATATTTCAACCTTAATTACTACCTTGCTATCCAATGCCATGTATATCAATGACCTAGTCTTGCTAACATTCGATGATCTCTCATTGGGTGCACATTGTCAAAGGACAAATAAGAAATGCATAAGGAACCAAAACAACTTTAAAAAGCTAAAACCTAACTTAGATATCAATATATAAATATTCAATCCTCTTAATGATGAGATCCATCTCCACATGCCTAATTAAGACAACTCCCCTCTAACTAGTCCTTCATGCAACTAGATGACCATCCCAATAGCTTTTCCTTCCTCCACAAACTTTTCCACACTTATTCTTGACAATGAAGTGACCTCTGGTAGCATGCCTCAAGTTACCTCAGCCAGGGGACAAATCTTAGGAAAACATTCTCCTACTGAAACATCATCTAGGGGCTAACCTTGTGACAAAAATTCATGCTACTGGGTGTGGCATAGGGTTGACTTTCCACCACATGTTTGGTCCCACAATTTACCTTGCTGGGTGGGTTTGATGTGGCCATGCCTAGGAGGGGTTCCTCAACATTAAAAAAAATTGTAGTCAGATATGCATATCGTGAAGCGAGGTCTGCATCAACCTCTAATTCACATTAGCCCGATCTAATATATAGGTGTATGTGCATGACCCTGGGTTATTGATATTTAGTATTAAAATGCATAGGACCTAAAGAAAAGTCTAGGGAAATTCTAAACTAATTTAATTCATTTTCAAAGAATATACTCCTTGATACTTGACCTTTAAATTGAAGAATTTCCTTATTAATCCATATAATAAAGTGAGACACCTGATTCAGGAATAATGAATGTGAATAGGTATATTAAAAGATGAACACGGTAATAATGTGATGAATGAGACATAATCCCATTCTTATAGTATTATTTTGTATCCATACATATATGGAAAATATGCTCTAATATACTAATACCCTCTTCATAACACAAGTATATCTGATTATAGCCTATGTATATGTATAAACATGTGTGACATATATTAGTATGTGATATAATGTTGATACTAATATATTTAGTATCATATGATTTATAAATACAATGACTTGATATGAGCCAACCAATCACCATGGAGTAATCACAGAACCCAAGATATGAATAAAGATAACATGGATGAACCTGAACCAAATCACGCATAATAAAGAGATATTCAAGGCAATAATCATATCAGAGTACCTTATGTTGCTATTGACACTTTGGGTATCTATGAAACTTGATTGTGAACTACACTAGAATCTTGTTTGGATCAAAAGTACCATATATCAATTCCATTATTCAGTTACTTTATCCCTCATAAGTTGTATTCATATAATCATGTCAAGTGGTGAACCCAATTTGTTTTTTATCCTGATATTTCCTCTTGAAAATTTCCACAACCATTTCAAATCTTGAATATTGTTAAATGTTGAATAGTTTTGATATTTACATTGCCTAGAGTTACATCTCCTTGTCTCAGAAGGTCATGTCCAACCCCAACCATATTTTGTTTTGAGCTATTATATGTAATTCTCTTTTTTTTGGTCGATCAAAACTCCTGTTGCTTTTTTCATTTTTTTTGTTTTGTAACTGTACAAAACTTGTTGATTCCCAAAACAAGAATCAACAAAAAGAAACGATCTTTCTATCATTACATCAGAACGTGCAAACTATGAGCCCATGCCTCAAAAAACCAGAGAAAGGAGCTATATGTTTACCCTACCAAAATTATTCCATCATGTGTATATATAAATTCCCAATGTCCATAAGTTATTGGCATGTGTTGCATACATACTACATATTCTTATAGAATTCTAATTGTCACAACTTGTATTTCCCAAGTAATACATTTTTTAGGGATTTATATGTGTCTCTCTCTCCAAAAATAATCCTTCGATCTAAATGGTATATCAGATCAGATACCATAATATTTCTACTTAATAATGACAAATATAATTAAAACAATATTTATCTCATTGTTGAAGTTGTACTTAAATCATGGAGTTTTTCTATATGTACTTTTTTAGAAAAATTTGAAGGTTGTCTATATAGATTGTACTCCTTTTACAAGAAACAATAAGGTGGAAAATAAATGAGACACCAAACAAAATTCAAAGATTATTTGGTGGGAGTGACAATTATTGAAAAACACCCTCATGATCATGTGGTCAATTGTATCAAGCGGTATCCCATATAAATGATACATATTTACATATTTTATATCGGTACTTGTCTAATACTCATTGGCATTATTACAAATTTCATTAACATATGCTTGGCATCTTTCCCCTTGCAATATTCTTGGTCTTTCTAGCCATGCAACAAACATGTTTAATGTTCTTTTATTTTTGAGCTACATTGGCTATCGTGTAGCTATCTATTTTGATTATAGAAGCATTGAACCCACACTTTGAGAAAACCCACACTTTTGAAATAGTGTTGCATTAATAATTTGGTGTTGATGATCAATGTCAATGTATTACAATTTAATATGTGGACCACGAGGGTAGAACCTTGTATTTTTCTATGTATACGCATATGTGCACATATGCACACATTCAATATATATATATATATATATATATATATATAGTATATATGTAAAATTGTAGAGTTTTTCTTTATGTCTTCCAAATAGTTGGATGGACTTTTAGAAAATGGCTTCTAACTAAACTTTTGTAATTTTCTAGTACAACACAATCATGCTAGAAGTAATTTTCTAGTACAACACAATCATGCTAGAATGCACATCATCAACATCAATTCTAATATATTAAGTGGCATGATGGTCACAATTCCTACTATTTACTGTCTTTTTGCGATTTAGTATGTTAATGTCTGTGTCTTTATCCATATAATATAAATGTATGAATATTTTGGTTGTGACTTACTCTTATGTATGACACCAGTGAAATGACACTAAATAATAATGACATATTGGTTGATCATTGATCACATCTAGAAATAGTAATACTACATTAGAGAATTCTTCAAATGATATTTAGATGTAAACACCCACTAACACCATAATGATTACCTTATTGTAAAGGAGATTTTTATTTGTACAAAGAGTGAATAACCCCGATACATAGATAAGATAATTCATTTAGTCTGTGTCAATTGTGTTATCAAAATGAAAGAATAACCAATATATATTCAATTTACATTGGCATAGTTTCTAGGGGGGGCTGGGCTTCATCCATTAGATAGAAAAAGAATGTGCAGAGAGCATTCACACATATGCACGCCATCATTGTGACTGCATCACAAACCCTTCTCTGTATCTGGAAAGATTTCCAGACAAGTGTTGATACATGAGTATACTCTTTCAATTTCTATTCCATATTATTTGCACTTGGCCACTCTCCTGAATTAAGATTGTCACGCTTCCCTTTCCCTCTATATATAAAGTTGTTCCTCATTGAAGTATATGATTCATGCTCTCAACATAGTATTAAAGCAAGTAAGCTTTTTAATTGGGAGCAGTGCACTAAGTGAACTCCCAAGTGACCTCCTAAAGGCTAGATTCGCCAACTGGATGTGATCATATCTTTTAGAACAGCCAAGGAAGCATGAGAAGATGCATCTTCCCTTGGATCATCCGTCTGTAATTTACATACAAGGCAAGATAGCTCAACCAAAGAAATCACACACCAGGGGAGAAGTTACAGTTTTATGGGAAAGCACACCTAAATAACCAACATTTTCCGCACAGCCTCGTAGAGAACAAATGATCATCTCCGTGTAAGTAGAGGTTACCTTGGATTGAAGGGAGATCGAGGTGGGTGCGAAACGCAGAGGGCAGCGGCGCTTTCCGGTCGTCTAGCGGTGAGCTCCGCTTTCCAGGACGTGGCACTTTCCAGTCGTGCTGCGGCGCTTTCCAGTCGTGCTGCGGCACTCTGGGACGCCGAGGGGGGGCAGTGGGACGCGGGGGGGGGGGGGCGTTTGCGGGCGGGGGGTTTGGGTTGGTTGTAGTGAATTTTGGGGAAACTATGCGCGGAGGAAAAGAGGAAAAAAATCAAAATAGATGGGTTAGCAGTAAATAATGACCAAAATGAACGAGTTTGGAACAAATTTACTCGAATAAACGAGTTTGTGAGAGAGAAAGGGTCGAAGATGCCGAACTGAATGGCGTCACCACCCCTATTAGATAAAAAATAGCAAATTCGGCCCCGCCCAACGGGTAGCTGGGGGCGTGGCGCCAAGTGACAGTCCCACGATGAAGACGCCGGCCTGACTGGCGTCTTCATCATGGGACTGCCACGTGGCGTCGCGCCCCCAGCTACCCGTTGGGCGGGCCGATGTTTTTCTTTTTTTAATTTTTTTATTATGATACCATGTATATTTTTTATTATGATATATATACATATATATGTTAAATTGCTAAATAAATATAATATACATTAACTTATATGAAATTAGCCATATATCTGAAATAATAACTGAAGATAATAAAAATATTAATAGAATATTATATTTATTAATACATAATATTTATAAATGTACATTAAAGTATTTAAAATTAATGAATATAGTACTAAAATTATATAATAAGTTTAAAATTATAAAAATAAAGAAAATATATACATGCATTTAATTGTAAACTTAGAAAAAAAGAAAACTAATATAGCAATAAAAATAAGAAAATACTAAAGTAAAAACTAATATGGTAGTATACAAGACACGCTGGTGCACATAAAATACACACACATATGTGTGTGTGTGTATATATATATATATATATATGTGTTTTATTTCTATAGTTTTAATCATCACTATATAATTTTAATATTGTATCCATTAATTTTAAATACTTCTATCTGCATTTATAAATACTAGTGAACGCACACATGCACATGCACGTGTCATATAAAATTTGTTGAAAATCTGCGGGGAGAGGATGTGTCCGTGAAAGGGTCCCTACGGTAAAAGATATTTGTGTTGGTTGTTTGAAAGGAGAGAATCAAGGAACCGTTTCCGTGTAATAGAGAGAGAAATGCATAATTAAAGATAATAAAAGTTAATAGGAGAGTGTGAGAATAAATATTTGTAGGAGCAAAATTCCTTGAAAAAGGGAAAGAAGAGAGTGAATCAAGGAGATCACATCATCAAACTCACTTTTTTATAGTAGTATAGATTATGTATTAATGAAATATAAATACAGATAGAAGTATTTAAAATTAATGGATACAATATCAAAATTATATAGTGATGTTTAAAACTATAGAATTAATATATATATATATATATATATATATATATATATATATATACACACACACACACACACATATATTATACACGAATAATTGAAAAATTCAGAGAATTATGTGAATATGATGTGTTGTTTAACTATGGTCTTTTACAATATGTAGCTATTACAACAGGTGATATCATGTTGTATAATTATAGTATATTACAATGGTTTAGTTTACGTTGTGTAATGGAGGTCTATTACAACGATGTTTTATGTGTGGATATTACAACAGGTTACAACATGTTGTGTAATTATAATATATAACAACAGGTTGGAGTCTGTTGTCTCATGTTGGGATATAACAATGAGTTTTAATATGTTGTATTATGGTGGTCTATTACAACATGTACCAAATACAACATGTAAAGGCCTATTGTATTATTAATACATACTACAACGGGTGAGTCAGTGTTGTGTAATGATGGTCTATTACAACATGTGACTATTACAACGGGTCAAAATATGTTGTGTAAATAACATCTTTTACGACGGTTTTGAATATGTTGTGATACTACAACCTATTACACCACTTTAGCAGTTGTTGTAGTATCCTCCTATACTACAACAGGTTTGGCATGTTGTAAATGACTTGTGTTGTATAAAATATACAATATACAACACAAAAATGGGCTTGTTGTGATAAGTATGCTAACTACAACACAATCATCAGAACTGTTGTCTATCTCCCGTTGTAAAAAGCATTTTCTGTAGTAGTGCTCTAGAGGAGGGAGCTTGGTTGAGCTTGGTTGCATGTGCTTAAGGGTTTGGATCTCCCCTCTTTATAATTGTGTGGAGCTTCCTAACCTGGCTTCTTCACCTAAGAAAGTAAGATCACCTTCCTTATCTTCATTTTCCTTGCTTCCCTACTAGTTATCTCTTCCTTCTTGGTCAAATCCATGATGTTCTTGGAGGAGCTTGAGCTAGAGGTTGAAGAATGCCTTCTTTCTTCCCTTTTACTCTAGGTTTTCCTTGATCTTGGAGAAAAAAGCTAGCTTTGACGTGTCGAGTGCTCAAGGTAGGGTTTTTCTTCTCTCTCTTCAGGATACCTTGCTGTTTGGACTTTCATCACCTTTCTTGAGGTGAGTTATATAACTTTCATCACGTTTCTAGCTTAGTCTTAACTTTCTATGCATAGATCTTGCTCCAGAAACATAGTAATTGGTAGAAAGATGAATCTTTGACTAGGGTTTGAGCATTAGTAGTAGTGCATGTATAGTTAATGTACCCCTCAACCTTTTTGAGGGAATTAGAATCCCTAGACCTTACATTTACGTTTAGAATCCGTAGGGAATTAGAATCCCTAGACCTTACATTTACATTTAGAATCCGTAGGGAATTAGAATCCCTAGACCTTACATTAGAATTCGTAGGGAATTAGAATCCCTAGACCTTACATTTACATGACATGATGGTCTCCCTATAATAAAAAAATATGGCTTTTTCATAAGTGTTGAAATGATTTCCCTCTTGATTTATGATTTGATGGATGTGATTCTTATGTGAACTGATGGTTTGTACTTAGTTCCTATTTTGGATGGTTTTTTCTTGTGCTTGAGAATTGATGGTCATGATGCCCTCATCAAGTGGATGAATTAATGGTTTCTTAAACCCTAACAAATGATGGTTTTTCTTGATGCATAAAATATGGTTTCACCAAGTCTCAACATCCGATTGCTAGTCTATGTTCAAGAATTGATGGTCCTTCTAACTTCACAAATGATAAATACTCTAGACTTATAATCTAATAATTTCCCTAGCTTACAAAATGATGGTCTAACTTCTCTTGACATATGATGGCTTCTATATGTTTGACAAACGATAGTTTCACCTAACTTCACAACTGATGGCCTCACTACATGTATGATCTGATGGGTTGTTGAATCCCAAGATCTGATAGTTTCTCTAGGTCCATAATTCTATGGTTAATCCTTGTGTTATGTATGTTCCTATGCGTGTTATTAGTATGGTATATGATGGAATTTATAGTGACCGTGATCCAATCATTGGGTTTGTAACACATCATTTGATAGTTTAGGTTTGGAATTCATGATCTGATGGTCTTAACCTTACCTGTATATGTGTAAAAACTGATGGTTTACTTTAGAGTGCAGATTTGTGACATTCATTCTATCTGGCTTGTTGAACCTAACTTAAAGTAATTAAGTGATGATGGTTAATTATACTTATCTTCCTTTTGTGTTGTAATAATGGAAGGATATTCACATAGTGCTCGTGGTAACCCTACTATGTTACCCTTATGAACATCATGACTCTTATGATCAATGCAATTTTAAGCTTAACCTGTGTACCACAAGTATGATGATTATAAGTAGAACCTTCTACATTGTGTAGAAAGATAATGATGTTCTTGCAGGAGATTATGTGAATGGTCTAAATGACCTTTGGGCATGACTTGAGTCCTAGATGAGTTGTAATCCTCTTCATGTGTGATAAGGATTGGTACTCTATGTGATGTGATAAGAAATATATCTCATAGGTTTATATCTTCTAGAGTTGTCATATACCAAAGTTTTTTAGAAATCTTTTAGGGTTTGTATGTAACTTGATTGATGCCGCATTAACTTACTTGATTGGCAATAACTAATCAAGTGAAACCCTAATCATGTAGTGCCATGTGTCTTAGATCTATTCAAGTGTCAGGAGACTTTTTGTATGGTAAAATGAGTATTCAAGAAGGGAAACTCCAAGTCGTATATTGTTGCGTATATGTGGGTGCAGGGAGAATGTATCCTTTTCATCCTAATCCCAAGGTTATGGAGAATTGTGAGGTTGTATCTCCGATGATTGATGATATGTATATGTTATGTGATTGAGGATAGATGTGGTTTTACCTTGGATGATAGGGTTATATAGCCTAGTTTCTGGTGTCATGGCCTACATATGAAGGGTGGACTAGGCTGATTGCCTTGACTATTATGTCACTGCAGTGGACTCGTACTGACGAGGGGAAGATATCTTAGGATTTTGGCCCCCTTAGATCTTGTACGAAACTGACTGTGACTTCATAGTGGTCAGTTGGAAGTTTGAGTGGTATGCCTCAAACTCCCCAGAACTTAATAAAAGACGTAATCTAGACGTGTAGCGTATCTGTTAATATATGGTAAGAGAAATCAATTGTTTAATCTTTCTTACTATACTTTATTAGTTTATCTATTTAATAACATAACCTATTGTAATCAATAAAAATTGTTGAGAATTATATCTCACTGGGACATGGGTCTCACCTTGTGGGTCACCACATCTTTTTAGGTGATCGTTAGCGGTGTTGTCAGGATCATGGTAGTGAAGAGGATCAACTTGGAGATTGATAGGATCATAAGTTTGGATAGTGTTAGTGTGTCCTAGAGTCATCCCTATACTCTCAAGTCCATACATCTGAAGTTTTGTAGACATATGTATCAACTTGAGTTTTTGGCAGTATGCGAATGTTGTATATGGTATGTATATATGTGGAATAATGCTTTTTTTATACAAGTTTTGACTGAGTCCACTAGACAGTTGTATAAATACCTAGTTTGGTATGTGCTTTTATGCATCAAGTTGGACTTACATATAAATGTTCCTGGACATGTTTAAAATGTTTATTCGATTTTATTTTTGTTATGTGGTTAATTAGTAAGCGATCATGTTTTGGGTTTGAGTAATCTTGTTTAGCGTAGTGGTGTGCTACATCTCGCATCTCCATACCTCAAAGCCCTTGTCTTAGTGAAAGGTCAGTTCATCACCGAAATGAGTAAGACCACCAGCGAAGCCAAGGGAAGCCATAGTTTAGTTTCCCAAGACACAATGGAGCTTTTGCGACACTCTTTCCTCCCGGTCTTGTAGTGTGTCCTCATTTCCCCTCTTTTTCCTATTTTTTGGTTCAATATCCCATACTCAAGTTTACCACCAAGGATTTTTCTCTCCTTTCACCAATAGCTTCAATTCTCAGTAGTGAGTTTGATTCATGTTTTACATTGCTATTTCTTTGTTTGCTTTGGTGCCTCCTCACCTCCGCCCCCTCCTTGCAGTAACGTCCCAGGATTTGAGGTCTCAGATAAAATGATCTTAAAAGGAATGATTGGACTACCCAAATCAACAAGGTGCACCTCCTTTTCTGGGATCCTATCATTAAAGAACTCCATAGTTAAGCATGCTCAGCTTGGAGTAGTCCTAGGATGGGTGACCAGTCGGGAAGTTGATCTTAGCTTGCACGTGAGTGAGGACAAAGCACACAATTAAGGCTAGTGGTGGTCTGTGGGGCCATTCGTCATTTTTGAAACTCTACTAGAGCCTTGGGAAGCGAGCCCAGGAATTACAAATGGTATCAGAGCTAATTCTCCTCCAGTACGTGGGGCCCACATTGGCCTGTGGCATGCCAGTCTTAAGCTGTGTGGTCCAGGCAAGTTGGAAAGGGCTAGCCACTGAGAGGAGATGGATCCTCCCTTACGTTGGTAGTTGTGGATGGGAGTTGGGTTCTCATTGGCCATTCTAGGTCTTCACTAACATGGGGAAGAGATTATGAGGCCGTATATTTGAGCCTTGATGAGGACATCAAGAGTCTAAGTGGGGGAGATTGTAACGTCCTAGGATTTGAGGCCTGAGATAAAATGATCTCAAAAGGAATGACTGGACTACCCATATCACCAAGGTGCACCTCCTTTTTTGGGAGCCCATCATTAAAGAACTCCATAGTTAAGCGTGCTCAGCTTGGAGTAGTACTAGGATGGGTGACCAGTTGGGAAGTTGATCTTGGCTTGCACGCGACTGAGGACAAAGCTAGTAGTTAAGGCTAGTGGTGGTTTGTGGGGCCAGTCATCATTCTTGAAACTCTACTAGAGCCTTGGGCAGTGGGCCCATGCATTACACTTGCCATGGCAGAGAAATCAAGTTTATTATTAGTTATTAATGAAGGTTAATTTTGAAAGGGGGTAATTAGGGTTTCTTCAACATCAAGAAACCAATTAAGACTTTCTCCAATCTTTGTAAGTGGTCCATGCACTTTCAACATAATATAATGTACAAGTTATAATGTAATTTTAATATTTATGCTAAAATTTTAGTGATCAAAGTTAAAAGTTATTAGACAAACGAAATCCTTTTAATTTTTATTTTCAAGAATTATACCATCAAATTATATTTATGTTTATCAGAAAGAATAAAGAGTGTTCAAGAGTAATAGTAAAGATAATGAAGGAACCTTATATAAGATCCTCATCAAGGGCCTGCCTAATATGTAGTGCACTTCAATGCAAATCATGGGCTTCCTAGAATACAACAATTCAAAAGACACTTCAGTACAATTTAAGAGACACTTCGGTGCATAGATAATAGGCACTTTGGTCCAAATCTTGAGGATTCTTATATGTCATATAAAAGGAAAATTTTATTTTCATGATGTTAAAAGTTTTCATTTCAAATTATATGTTATTTCTCAATTATAATATGTTCAATTCCACTTACAATTATTTTATGAGTGGGTGGGGGCGTGATGACCACAAGTAAGGAGCCAACATAGAGGATAAACTCATCTAATGTGCACAGACTAGTTCGAGGATCTTCAAGAAGTAAGGACCTGGTTGGGTGCCAACTATTATAGATCGATCCCTTTATATTTTTTTGTAAGTTATGAGAAGAATTTATGAGTTTTAAGTGTGATTATCATGTTATGATAATAATATGTGAGAAATTGAAATTGTATCATGTGTTGGTTTAGTAAATTATATTTTTATGCAATGATTATCATTTTTGTTACACCCCCTTGAGAATTATGCTTTCGCTCAGAAATCGATATGTTTGTAAAAATGTATGGTATTGCAATGTGGCCCGGAAGAGGTTATATAGAAGACCCAAATTAGGTAACCACCTAAACCTAATGCAATAGGATAGTAGAGACCTATGTCAAGAATTGAAGCCCAAGACATTGAGGGTTAATTGAAGCTAATGAAAAAGGTATGACCTGGTTTAAACCCTAGATTGAGTTAAGTGGAAGTTTGAAATATATGTATATTGTAAACTGAGCATAAGTAAAACCCTAAGGTGGATAGTATCGTAAAGGAAATTTCAAGGACAAAATTTATTTAAGCTGGGTGGAATTGTAACATCCCAATTTGAGTAAAATAGGGTTAGGATTTTAATAGAAATTTATTCACTAGTTAAATTCAAATCTTGGACATCAATGCAATTAAACCCTAAATAACAACCCAAAATTTTGAATTTATGATTAGATGCTTCGACTAAACCCTGATACGATGATGAGACCCTAATATAATGTTCGAGCATGTTGCAATATATCAATCAATATTTTAGATATGTTTTAACATCCAAGTTAGCTGTAATTTGGTGAACAAGTTCCACATTAGGGTTTAAAGTGTATTGACTCAATTAATGTTCATGGTGTAGTAAAATTTATATGAGTTTACCATGAAAATAAATGACTTTCCTCATAATACCAATCTCTAGTTGTTTTCATATAATCTTAGGTAACTAAATAAAGGTTTAACTTATAAAGGAAAACATAGATGGTTGTGGTTTTCAAATGTACAAACTAACTAAATTTTGGATTCCTTGTGGTAAAAATTTTGTAACATACTAATTTTCATCAAATTTGAAAAATCTTAACTGCCCCAATTGATTTCGGAAAGGAATATGGTTTTAATTCTAATAATATTTGATATTAATCAGTCGATTTCATAAATTTGCCAGTGGATTCATGTGTCACACACAAAGGGACAAATGCTCAGCCAGGTCGGACTCGAACCCCAGTTATCCACAAAGAGAAAACTTTCCCCTTCGCCCAACTCCCGCCTTCTCTAGATTCTACAATTGATGGTTTCCTTTTTCCTCCCAATCCCTCTCTCCGTTCAACATCTTGAGAAAGTAGTTTGTTTTTCACCATACTAAAATCTTTCTAATTAAATCCATCTAAATTTAGATGGGATTTTGTTCCCTATGATCCCCAGTCGACAAAACCTTTCTAGGTCTATTGTGTCTAGAACTCCTTTGATGACATGTGCTTCTACGACCCATCCCCTATATAAGCAACCTTCCTATAAAGTTTGGGCACACCTGTGAATCACAAGGAAGGCACCCATTATCCCAGAGAGTCCCTCAACTTTAGACTTTGACCCCTTTATTTTAGTGAAAGGTTGGTTCATTGTTGAAGTGACTTGGACAACCATGAAGCCAAGGGAAGACACATCACAATCCCCCAAAACCCAACAAACCTTTTGTGATTCTCTTTCCTCCCAATCATGTATGAATTCTTGTTTCCTCACTTTTTCATGTTCTTTGGATCAATATCGCATACTTGAGCATACCTCCATGAATTCTTCATTCCTTTTACCAATAGCTTTGGTTTCCAGCAAAAAATTTGATTCATTTATTAAATTGTCAGTTCTTTGTTCCCTTTGGTAGTTCCTCACCTCTGTCTTCTCCCTATCAGGATGGAGAGGTGCTTCTTTCTCCTCTAATTACCTAAGTGTCAACTCAGGGTTCTTTGAGGTGTGGAATCTTGACAAAGATGATGTTGCTTCTCTCACAATTTTTAGTCTGGGTTTTATCGTCTCTGAATTCTTGATACTCGAGAAGTTTTACACAGGTTTCCCACTGTTTGCGAGTTATGAGAAAAAGTAAGTTCTTGGTTTGATGATCGGAGAACAAGGTTGATCATTTCCCATTTTTTCCCTCACCTTCTTGATTTTTATTGTCACACACACATGGGAAATCTTGACTTTTTTGACAAGTTTTGATGATAATGATAATGCAGCTGATAGAGCAGGTCTGATCCAGATGGCTGCATACAGTTGGTCAAAATTAGCAGGTCACATTTGCATTATATTACTACCTAAATCATCGTGGTTCATATTTTTTTATTGTCTCAATATTGTAAAATCCATATTTAGTTCATTGTATGTCATAAAAAAACCCATAAATACTCATTGGAAAGATGATGAAACAACAAATAGAAGGTTGTTTTGAGTTGGAATTTCCAACAAGCCCTTGATGAACCCTAAACCCTAGAAATCAAGTTTATTATTAGTCATTAGTGAAGGTTAATTTATTTATAGGGTAATTACAATTCATTTAAAATCAAGAGACCAATAGGATTTGCATCAATATCTAAGTGCTCCATGCACTTTAAACATAATTATTGGAAGTTTATATACTATTGTGTACAAGTACATGTTATAATGTTAATGTATTATTTGTACTATAGTTTTAGTGATTAAAGTTAAAGTTATTGGATAAATGAAATTATTTTTACTATTTATTTTCAAGAATCATCATATAACATTATACTCATGTTTAAGAGAAATCGTAAAGAGCATTCAAGAATAAGAGTAAATATAATGAATGAACCTTATAAGAGGTTTACCACATTTGTTCTTAATTGGTTAACTAAGGTTTACTTGTGTGATTACATGTTTAATTAGATTGAACATTGTTTAAACCTAACTAATGATGTTAGCTCAATTGTGATGTTTCAAACCTAAAAAGGAACTCTATGAATTATTATCATTTTAAGAATTAGGATTTGAGAAATGTAAACCCTAGTCGGCAAAATAATTAGGGTTTGATAGTACATGAATATGGAATTTGATCAGGATACCAGTGTAGCAAATGATTTTTGATATTTTCTATATAACTAATGATCTATTTGAAATTTGGATATAATTTGTATAACTCCAAAAAAAGTGAGCTTTCAAAATATCAGAATTTTTGGATGTGTGATGGACCTTTTGGTCGGATGAGTTTCCTTCAGACAAACTCAGCCGAGTAGACATTTTGATTGCAATACAAAATTGTAGTATTTGATTTTTATTTATTTATTGGCAGCTAGGAATGATTTGAAATTTTTACTGGAGGTCTAAAACTCAATGATAGACAACATGATAATTTTTTATATTTTTTTGAAGATCTATTACCTATTCAATAAACGAATTACAATACCATTTTTGTGATAGAAAATTTTTCTAAAATAAGAGAAAGTATACTGAGCTAGGGTTTTGAAAATTTTGTTAACCTAAATTCTGATTGAAATGGGAGACAATTTGCAAATTACCCAAGCACCTCAATAGATCTAGATGGGCAACCTAACACCCAAGGAACTCTAATATTAGATGATACATAATAGAGAAACAAAATTCTAGAGAGAGAGAGGAGAGCTAGGGTTTTGAGAGGTGAAAGTGGTGGAGATGTTGACTAGGGTTTCACTATATGTGATATGATGAAATCAAGTAAGTTTAGATTCTTTTCATAATATTTCATAGTGAATATTCTGTCACATATCAATATTTTGTCTCTCCTGTAATTTGATACAAAATGATATCAACTCTTCCCCTTTTCTTACTCTTTCTCCATACATCTTAACTCCTAGGGTTTCTTAGTTGAAAGGAAGAAGAAGTCAGTCATTTGCTAGGGTTTTGATATGGGTTCAAGAATTTTAGATATGGGGTGAATGTTTAAGGTGTTTCCACACCTTAGGGTGAGTGGGTACTTCCTTTAAATATTAGATTGCATGAAATTGGATTAAATCCATCATAAATGTTCAATTCTCTTATATGCAAAAATAATCCCTAAATGGTTTATCAGTTATAGCTTGTGCAAAATGGTTTAGAGGTGGATTATTTTCCTTATATGATGAGGTTCAAATGATTCAATTGTATTATTAATGGATTCTGATATTCTAGATAAGTATTCCAAAAGTTATTTCAGAAGATAGAACAATATACCAAAGTCCAAGGTTTTCTGTTATGACCGAAATTGGTGTATAATTGAATAAAGAAGCTTGCCTATTTGAATGTACTTGTTTATGAATGATTGTTTTATCTGAATGCATAGTACATATATTGTGGATACTATGTTATATTTCATTTGATGTTATTAATGCTTACTTGATATCCATGTAAAGAGGGTGAAACCCTAGATGATTGGAAAGTTGAAAATTTGTGAACAGACGTCACGAAATTCAATTGATTTGATTATTTTGTTGCTATACCTTTATTTATTCAAGGTTATTCTTGATGCATGATATTTTAGTGAATGCACTAAAAACCCTAGTTTAGTTTATTCCAGGGTTTCATATATATGATGGTTGTATGTAAATTGTTGGAAGAAGTATTTTATCAGTGAAAGATTATGATGTATACAATCCTTATTCAAGTTATGTGATATGTGAATGAGGTGAATGAACCCTAAGGATAGGGTATTCTGTGAATCAAGTGTTTAAATTTAGTGTTCTTCAGTGAGATAAGTGATGTTGCATAGTTTCTCAGTTTACATTATAGATTTATGATACTTTATGAAAAAGGAATGTCTATGAGGTTAAATTAAGAAATGTTAGTGTGATGATTGGATTATGAATATTAAGAAGGAATTAGACATTAGAATCCTTGAACATTGTATAATCCTTATAGGATGAGGTCTATTTTGTGAGGAGGAAATAGCTTCCCAACTAGAGGTAGTCTAGATCGAGGTAAGTCAGATCGCACCAGTAGGGTGCGGGGTTCTTGACCGATAGGGGAGACTCCTGACGAATTGTGTGCTACCCAACACCAACCGGGTATGCTAGTGGTACATGTGTTACAAGTTGTAGTGATTAGTGGTCAGTAGGTCTGTTGATGCACAACAAGACTGAGGGCTTTGACTCACTTCCTAAGTATTCAGGTTGAGAGGTGGAGTTTGAGATATCCGACCCCTCCCATTAACTGACGAGATCTAGGTGTGGTAGGGCCCGTTACAGATAGGGTCTTACTCAAGAGATAAGATTAGGATCTCGGGCATGCTTCTAAGCCTTATATAGTGAGACCATAGCTTGATGTGATGCTTTCACATGTTGGGGTACACCTCATGTGGGTCCAAGACTTAATAAGATGAATGAGAGATTAATCAAGTGTTTGTAGTTACTCAATTATTCTTTGTATGTTTTTGAATTAATAGTTTACTTATGACTGTTTAAGATTTTTAAGTGATTGGTTTACTCTTTACAGTCATCTAGAGTGACCTGCCATACATATGTTTGTAAATGATTGGTCCCTTTATAGCTTGCTTCTATTCTACTTAATATCATTTGTTCAACAATACATCGGTAATTATATAAGTGATTTAAATTGTTTCTTTGAATTATCCATTCACTAGGCGAGTAGGCTCACCCCTCTACTCACAATTTTTTAGGGAAATCATGTGGATCTGAAGAATGTCAATGCCATAGTATATCTGCCATGAGAGTTAATTATTAGATTAGTTAAGTTCATTAGGTCCCTGTCACTCTAGGTCCTCATAGAGTAGTGAGGGAGTTGTAGATGATGATGTGTAACTTTGTTTCCTTAATAATAGATAATGTATCTAATTATCATGCCATATGTACATGGAAGTGTGAGATATAGAATGAATGTTAAGATATGTATTCTTAATGTAGAGATCAGATTAGAGTAATCAACACTTAATTCCCTTGTAAATTTTGTTTATGTGATTGAATGTGAGAAAATAAAGAGTCTGAAATAAAAGAAAAAGTTAAGTGTGATCTTGGTATTATGTTAAATTCTCAAGTTATGCCCTAATCTCAAGATTAGAGGTTATCATGGGATGTGGGTGTAACAGCTTGGTATTAGAGCTTAGCTTGAGTCACCAGAGACGATTAGGATAGAAAGTCAGAGTTATTGTGGCAGTTAGGAGGTGATGTGTCAATATATGCGGGAGGTATGAGTATTTGAATATCCTGGCCCATTGATAAATACTTAGGTCAACCAGTATCAAGATACTATGTCTATTCTTCTCTGGATGTATAGGATAGCTATGTAGAGGAAGGATGGGTTAGAGAGAAACCCTCAAAACATTAGGGTTAGAAGATCAGAAAGTGAATAAGGATAAGAGCATAAAGATTGAATGAGATACAACTTTTATTTTATATTGTTGTTTTGATTGGAGATTAATATAAATGTTCTTATATATTTGAATTTAGATAATTAGTTTTTAGAACATATATGGTTCTTTGAGATTTTTATATATCATGAAGTTACTTTAGTTATTGTTTACATTCTTTGTATCAAGTAGACCAAAAGTTATCTTTAAATGAGCTTGCCCTAAGTGGATATTCTTTCCACATGTTTGAGATGAATAGGAGTTGGTTAATGCTAAGTAGCTCTTGGCTTCAGGACTGCAGGTTTGGCCTAGTCCGGCTGGCATGATGCACTATTGGGATCTAATGACTCCTATTTGTTAATCTAATAAGAGTAATGTAACTACATGTAGGTAAACTTAGAATGTAATGATCATGTATATACATTAGATATTGAAATACAAGGGGAAGAGTGGAATCGCTAAGAATCAGTTGGAACTGATATCTATGATATAGCTTTGGGGCCTCAAATAAGAAACCCCAAAGGTGTAGTAAACCATTCTTTCTTATTTGAGGCCCCAAAGCTATATCATAGATATCAATTCCAACTTATTCTTAGAAATTAAATCATGTAACATTAAGGAACTTATATCTATGATATAGCTTTGGGGCCTCAAATAAGAAACCCCAAAGGTGTAGTAAACCATTCTTTCTTATTTGAGGCCCCAAAGCTATATCATAGACATCAGTTCCTTAATGTTACATGGTTTAATTAAGAGCATGGGATGTAACTTCTATTATGATGTTTAATGTATTCATCCTTACTACCTTTTGATTTGAAGTCTCTATGGTGTAGTAACCTAGTTTGCATCTAATGTATTTATAGCTTCCTAGTGATGAAATGGAACTAGTTCTCAAAAGGAGAACAAAGGTGCGATAAATAAATGAAGAAGTCATATAAAGGTAAGTTATATGTAGAGCAGGTTTGATTGAAAGAGAAACTATGCTTGACCCTTCATGAGTCACTTGATTTGAAACAAAGGACACATGTAATATGTTGAACATAAGATGAAACTAGTAGAGAAAATATTTATGTA
The DNA here is from genome assembly GCA_963693085.1 of Alisma plantago-aquatica. Taxonomy (NCBI): domain Eukaryota; kingdom Viridiplantae; phylum Streptophyta; class Magnoliopsida; order Alismatales; family Alismataceae; genus Alisma; species Alisma plantago-aquatica. The sequence goes on from OY856409.1 coordinate 881,387,272, forward strand.
GAATTTCAACTTTACACTAGTAAAAGGGTAGATCGGAATATATTTGGCATGGAATACATAATTTTACATATGCAAGAGAAACACGACCATAAAATATCAATAAAAGTTAGAGATGAGAGGTGGAAGAGTATTATATAGTAAGAGGATGATAGAAAATAAAGAAGGGGCTGAAACATGTGGGAGTAATATAGATACTAAAAGAGAGAGATTGGGAGATGTGAGAAGATGCTAAATAGTCTAGTTTCCTTGATGATGAGCAATTAAAACTAGATACAAGAAATGTGTCCAGTGAATGCTTGAAGATTTGAGTTCTAAATCTCATAACCACCTTCTATTTTGTATCCTCCCTAATGAGAGTAATGGGGATGAAGTGGTAAGAGATTGGATTTTAATTGATACATAACCACCATGGTTGTAATGACCCCGCCTCTCGGTAACCCCCAATTAAAGGAGACCAAGAGGTCAGAGCCGTTATCCCAATTTCCGGATCAAAGGTTCAACAAATAATCAATAATAATTATCAAATTCTACCAAACTATACTGAAAGGCTGTAATAAAATGAAACTTTGCATACCTTTTAAAACTTTGGATATCTAACTTCTATCCATGAATGGAATCTATTCTAACTAATCCTCCTTGCACTTTAACTCTTATTTTCACAATGTGCCACTTTACTGTTTGTCCTTTTCACACTTGTACCTAAAAAACTGACAAACAAAACGTCGGTTAGCATATAAGAATATGCCGGGATGTGGGGACAACCAAAATTTCACAAATATGGCTAACAACCTAATTATCACAATCAAGGTAATTTAACAAGCCAAATTACGTTTTCAATGTGTCATTCTCCACCACTTTTGCCCTAACCTTGGAATACCCCCTTTAGGGTTTCTCTTTTGCCATTGACCTAAGGCCACCTTTTCAATCCCGAGCTTGGTGCCTGGGGTCACCACTCATGATGCCCTTTAGTCATGCAATATCATAGGCCACCTTCCCAATCCCAAGCTTGGTGCCTGGGGTCACCATTCATGGTGCCCATGGGTCTTCCCTCCTGGGCTTGACCTTTTTGCATCATCCATCAGGGTGGCATGTAGGTGCAAGAATACACACTTATACTATTATCGTGATAATCATAGTGACTTTATGATTTGCAAGTATGAACATCCAAACTGATAAGTTGCATTCAATGTGATGAATCATCTGGGAAACCCTTCGGGAAACTAATGCGATTAACCATAATTAACCACGTACATGTCAAGATGACTTGATTGCAGAAATAATTCAACCAATTAAGAAACCAAGCAAGCACACACCAAGTTGATCCTGAAATAGGCATCCAATTTTTCTTATCATTAATCATGCCATCATGGTCTATTAATCCTGGTTGTTTCCTAGGGTTACTAGTCCTTTTTAGGGTTTCCATTGCAATTAGGGTTTCTCTTCATTTATACTATGTTACACTCTAATTTTATACAATTACTCATAAACCCTAATTATCTCATTTATTCCTCATGAAAGATATTCAGGCTGCCTTTTAACAACAGATAACCTTAATTTCAGATTAAAGGCACAATTAATCATCAATTAAGTCCATTATGCTCTTTTACATTAAAACTACCATTTCTATCCTTTTAATTCATGACAAGATCATTAGGCCCAATTATCATCTTTGGTTCCTTCTGGATTAACAACTCATAGTTCATTATGATCTAATTCACATACGAACTCTATTTATCATTAATTCCACCTTTATCCATTAGAAAACCCAAATTTCCATATTAAGGGTATTTATCTACAATTAAGAACCTTTATACTCAAAGTAGCTTAGAACTATAATATCTCAAATTTAACCATGAAATTGAACAATTAAAGCCATTAAGAGTCACCTTTACTAACTTTAGGGTTTCAAGGCCCATTAAAACTCGTTCATGTACATGAAACTCTAAATTAAATCAATTACATGCAAAGTTCACCCTTTTTGTTCTTAATGTACCTTTTTACAAATAATAGGTTAATATCAACTTTAATCATCCATTAAACCCTACTAAATACATTAATCATCTCAAAATAAGGTTTCTTAATTATTAAAGCATTAAAGTTGATAACTTCTACTACTTTTCGATTTGCAAGAGGAATTAGCTTGTTATTCTATTTTTAATGGATTCCTATCATTTTGCTGAGAAACTTTCATATTTTATGTGCATCCATCCGAGCTACCAATATTTAACTACGATTTTTGCAAGAATAACTTACTTGAGCTAATGGCATGCTGACACGTCAGCATACCCATACAACACACTGATTTAAAAACATAACAGATTTACACTTTTACCCTTTGTTTAAGTTGTTTGTGCTTCATCCCGTGGAGGGGTATTTCCGTCCAACACATACTTGATCATCTTCAACCTCGCAATTGCCCTCTGCTTCCGCCGCAGCAGCTGATCGTGGGGGTCACCCCCTCCTTCCCAAGGCCCGAGGGTGGCCAGAGACTGCCGCCTTACCTCCTTCGCCCCCTGCCATACCAAGGGTGCTCTCTCTTTGCGGCCAAGGTGTCTGTTTCAAGCACGCTCAACCTGCGTGATTCAGCTGGTTGTGCATCCTGTTGCAGGTGGCCTACGCAAGGTTGAGTGTAAGAAGATGATGGCTGATCACTCCTCGGTTGTCGTGGGAGCATCCTGTTTCCATTTAGACTTCAACAACGCTCCTTGGTTCCCTCGAGATAGATCTATACCCTCTACTAGGGTTTGCACGGAAAGAATAAGAAGAAGAGTGTGGGATCTCTCTTGAACTCGAACTAGGGATTCTACCCCTTATATAGGGGAGGGTATCCACACCCTAAGGTGTCCATCCACGAGGAAACAAGTCCAACTCTAAAAAGGAACCCTATTCCTTCATGGAGAAGCAATCTTCTCTCTCCTAATTATATCTTTAATATTCTTTATTCTTGAGATATTAAGATTTCAAATATTACCTCTTTTATTCTCTTTGTACTTGCCTTTTAATTCATTGGCACAAAGTTTATATTTCCTTTTAGTAGAAATATACCTCCTTTTATAACAATGCCCTAAAATCCATTACTTATGTATCACATTATCGTCTATATTTATTGGTATTTTCTCTTTCTTTTTCTCCATTAGTTCTCCTTGGACCCCAAGAAACTCTAATATTTCGAAATCCTTTTTAGTGGATACTCGTTATCCTTCTAGATGCATCTATATCCATTATTTCTCATTATCTTATTGATTTCTTTATTAAAATATCTCTTTTTGAGGATTTCTATTTATCTCTCTTTTTATTTTCCTTATTGGAATTCCTTCTAATATTATAAACCTCATGGATATGAAAATTCACCAAGGATAACTCAATTATACCTCTTTCCACTTATTTTCCACATTTTATCATTGTTTTCAATTTCTTTCTTAATAAAGAAATATTTAATTGATCTTTTCTTTTCTTGTTGAATTATCTTTACAACTTTGGACTCCTTGAAACCCAAGGAACCCAATAGGCACGAAATCCATATTTGAATAACATTCATTTTCCTTCTAGAGGTTTCTACATCTTTCTTTTCTCGATTTCTTATATATAATGGAGTTTCTTTTGTCCTTTCCTTGTTATTGGGTCTAATAGCCAATAATGCCCACAAAACAACTAACAAGGCTATTGTAAACGAAATCCATTTATTCAAAACAAATTATATCATTATTTGTTCAAATCATCTTTAATAGGAGAAATTACATTTCTCACCAAAAGAACCCAAAATATGGGGTTGTAACATCCTTCCCCTCTTATAGGAATTTTTCCCTCAAAATTCCACTAGGCACACAAACAAACAAGATAAGTCTTTCTTATGTACATCATGGCTCCCATGTGGCCTCACCATTTCTATGGTGCTACCCAAGAACCATCATCATCTCACATTCTTCCATCTGAGTTCTTTCTTACCTTGGTATATCATACCCTCATAGGTGACTCAGGACATTTCAGCCTCTCATAAAGCTGAATAGGTTCAGGGCTCAGCACATGGCTTGGGTACCTCACATAGTTCTCTAGATCGGACTCATGGAGCACATTATACAACATGTTATCCTAAGGGGTAAGGCTAAACACAACCATCTCCACCAATCCTTCTCAAATGGACCCATATATCGGGGACTCAGCTTTCTCAGCTGTAGCTTAGAGGGGTTGGATTTTTTCATCACATACTCTCCCACAGTGAACTACATGTTAGTCTGCTTTGCATCAGCTCATGACTCATGTCACCCATGGGCTCTCTTTTATCCATTGCACGATCAAAGCGACTTCATCTGCACACACGGTGGTCCTTTTCTTGACCTTTGTGAGGTCCCTTCACTAACATCATCTTAATGAAGTGGTGACCGACACAACCTCCTTTACAAACTTTCTTTACATCCCGATACTAGCTATGGTGGTTATCATCACATCTTACAGAGGACAAGAACTATCTCTAGGTATCACCCTGAACAATCACACATGCTCTCATCAGACCCTCTTGTCTGGATCATACTAACTATTAGTTAGGGGTCATAAACTGTATTAATATCAAGTTCTTCATGTACCTACTTCCACCTTATGGAAGTGAATCTTTAGGTCATACTCAAGAACTTTTGAACTCGCATCATGGTGTAGTTGAACCATCTCTTTCTCATATGTAGTTCAATCAGACCTATCCCTTGACAGTTTCCTTCTTTCTTATGTCATCTAGATAAGGCGATCTACCATAACCCATATTGCATCTTGACCTTCCTTGGTCTAGGGGAGACTTACCACAATATCCATAGTGGTGAACTCCCATTCCCTCTCAGGGACTCTGTATCCTCTATATCAACTCATTGGGTTACTGGTGTTCGTCCTTCACCTCCTGGCTTGCACAGTGACAAGCCACATGCAACTTCATCTTAAGCATCTCAAGTACTACTATCACTTACTATCTTCGTAGTACCACGGTGTATGATGAACTTAAAATCATGATCTCATGTATGTCATGATTCCTCAAGATTGATTCTTCAGAAACCCTAAACCACTCTAGTCGGGGTTTCATCACCTTCTTTTCCAGAGAAGTGCATCTGAGGTTCTACAACCATCCTTTTATTACATCAAGGCCTAGGCAGGCTAACCAAACAACTACTAACTTGTTCAACATATCTCATTACATCCGAGTGTTAGCCCAAACATATCTCCTTTTTCAAACTTAGGGTTAACCTAACAGCCTCTTCTAGCCTCTAGCTAACTAGGCAGCTACATCTCAACCAGAGTATCCATTATCACCTCACATCCTTCTGTGTTGAAAACATACACTTCCATGTATTCCACTTATCATCTCATCTCGGACTCTAAGTCTATCTTCATCAAGAAACTCTGAGCACATCCTCTTAGTTTTCGAACTCAACCTCATAGCTCATGATAAACAAATCCTCATAAGATGACTACCTTATCTCCCTTACTGTTTGTAAACCATCCACATATCGTTTACTCCATAAGGGTATGTTATCATCTCTGTCCTCATCCCTCATAGCAACTTTCCAACTCACATCATCTTTATCCTTGGTGTATGGCATGCGTAATTTCCTATCTCTCACTCCCATAACAAGAGGGAATAAGCATTTAGCTGCAGTCCAAATACAAAGTTCTTCCTATTCCAAGAGTAGAGATGGTACATCCCACCTTGCCGGTACATCTTCAAATCTAAGTTGAAACGTGCAACATACATCTCTACATCACGATCATCTTGATATCAAAGTTACTTCCATGGAAAATTGATCTCGAACCTACTTGGGTCCACACACAATCCTTGGTCCTCTCCTCTAGGTTTATAGATTGCCGACACTTTTGGGGTCATCCTTCTTCCCTTATGCATCCAGAGAGTGCCCTCCTCATCTGCCCTTTGGGTCCCATGAGTTCATGAAGGTGATCAATCTCCTAATCCATGGCCCTCAAACAATGATATATGTTACCTCCCGACCCTATGGTCATGTGCAACTAGGGAATTAGGCAACTCCTACTTCCATCGGTCTTATCCCTACCTAACCCTAGGATAGACTTAGGATTCTATTATAGTACATGTCCAACTTAGAACCTTACCCAAGTCTCCATCATCTCTCTCTGCATTCATGGACTGACTTTCATCCTTTCATAGGGGTCATGACGACCTACCTACCTTGGTCAGGCCCCATATCGGTTACCTCCATGGTAACACATCCACATACACTTAGAGATGGTTATCAATGGGTCTACAGGTTCATTCTCTTACCATGTACTTTTCACTTAGCTTCTCAAGATCATATTGAGACCTCTTTAGGTTACCTCAAAACCAATAAAACTGTTATACACCCTACAAAAGGGTCCCTCTCCCAGGATGGGAGGAAACTACATCTTGATAACAAAGGTCACAAATGTCTGTATGTCTAGGGTTTACATCCACATGAGCATGCTTAACCCTAGCAAGCTACAAGCAGACAACCTACTAAACCACACTAGGTCATACTTGTTCTCATTCCTCAACATTGGACCAAGAACAAACCTTCCCATGTCACCAACTTATCTGTGAGGGGTACATCAAACATACCTTAAACTTAAGGGGTTTTCCTCTATACATTAGGAGTACCATGCTCTAATCTATAAAAATTCAAACATCATCATGAGCATCAGGTACACCACTTCCCCTCTTAGGCCTAGGAACCCTAGGTTCACTTTTTGGGTGTCCAACTGCATGCTCAACCTTTTTAACCACGAACCAAACATGTAGAAGGGTATGACATGCTTTTCCCATGATCCTTCTACTTGAACAACACTTCAGGGTGGAGTCCTCCTCAAGAACAACCAACTAGGTATAAGGCCTCACTACTAGTCACTTAAACCTCCTCCGGGTCTAAGGCACTCTTCTTCTATCCCTGGAAGGTAAGCACACATATCATCTGCACATAGGTACTAGCAACCTCATCCTCTCTCTAGGGTTTGGTTCCTCCAAAGAAAACCAAGATACCATTAGCGTCCATGGATCAAGCAATGAGGCAACCGCTATCATCCACTAAGGTCGCATCATCCTCAACTCCCATTGTTCCTCATATCTCGGGGTCTAAGCTTCCAACCTTCTTGCTTGGGTCCTGCTCTCTCTCTCTCTTGAGCTAACTTCACAACCTACCTTACTACTACAGGTCCTCTCTCCAAGAAGGATCAAGCTCATAAGCATACCCCTACATGGGTGAAGCCTATGTTCAAACTTATGTTTGCTTTAGATTATCCAAAACTTTTTGTGCTTATCTCATAAGCTATCCAACATGCCCTTCTGGCTAGGGTTTCAACCTACTTCCCACACTACTGATGTACTTTGGGTACATGTTATGCCCTACTCACATAATCCCATAGGGTTTCTATAGGTTCTTCACTAACCTCATCATTGAAGGAGCTATCCTTCGTTCTAACATGCACGACCCTTCCCAAGGTTGGGTCGCCAAAGGCACTAGGTCATCGAACCTCACATGGCTCATATCTTCATGGGTATCAAACTAAAAGCATACCCACTCATGATCTACCATGACATCTAGCTCATCATGTCCTCTCTCTCTCTCTAACCTTCACTTAGGGTTAGGGTTAGCATCATCCTCAGAGGATGTGCCATGTCTCTACTTATAATGGAGGTCTCTACCTCCAAGACTAACCTTCTCCACTCATCCTCCTGACAAGGAGGTCTAGCCTCATGTCTTTCTTGAGGGCATGACAACATATGTCATCTGACCTAAGCATGCATCTATTCTTTAGTTTACGCTTAAACTATTAAGCTTATGTACATGACATCTTATTTACATATTTTTCATTAATTTGGTGGAGGATTCCTTAAACCTTATCAACTTTACCCATACCTCAAGAGAGTGAGGAAGAGAGAGAAAACCCTAATCCTTATAATCCTTAACATCATTTGAGTTGAGAAGGGATGAACAAGATGAGAGAGTCCTAAAGGTATCTTATTTCGAGTCAAATCTTGAGACATTGGCCAGGCAGTCACACTAATCTGGGAGTCCTCGTATTCTGACTAGCAGTGCGTAGGAAAATATTTCCAGCCCCCGGACGTGATCCTTTTCTAGACACCTCTGTCTTTCAGAAAATCCTCCAATAACTCCCTTGGGTTCTACAAAGTTTGTAAAATTTAATATTTATTAAAGATTAAATGAGGAATCTATGCTCTGATACCATTTTGTAACGACTGGGCCCACTGCCCAAGGCTCTAGTAGAGTTTTAGGAATGACAACTGGCCCCACAGACCACCACTAGCCTTAAGTGCGCACTTTAATCTCACTCACGCTCAAGCCAGGATCAACTTCCTGACTGGTCACCCATCCTAGTACTACTCCAAGCTAAGTACATGTAACTATGGAGTTCTTTAGTAATGGGCTCCCAGAAAAGGAGGTGCACCTTGGGAATATGGGTAGTCCAATCATTCCTTTTAAGATCAACTTATCTGAGGCCTCAAATCCTAGGATGTTACAATCTCCCCCACTAATACTCTTGACGTCCTCGTCAAGTCTTAACTATATGGACTCATAATTTACCCCATTTCAGTGTAGACCCACAATGATCCATGGACACCCAGCTCCCGATCACAGAATACCACCGCAAGGGTGGATACATCAACCATGGACAACCCTTTCCTACATGCCTAGACTGCACAACTCAAGACTGGCATGCCACATGCTCATGTGGGCCCCACCTACTGGAGGGGTTATGGCTCTGATACCATTTGTAATGACCCCACCTCTTAGTAACCCCCAATTAAGGGAGACCAAGAGGTCAGAGTCGTTATCCCAATTTCCAGTTCAAAGGTTCGACAAATAATCAATAATAATTATCAAATTCTACCAAACTATACTAAAAGGCTATAATAAAATGAAACTTTGCATACCTTTTAAAACTTTGGATATCTAACTTCTATCCATGACTGGAATCTATTCTAGCTAATCCTCCTTGCACTATAATTCTTATTTTCACAATGTGCCACTTTACTGTTTGTCCTTTTCACACTTGTACCTAAAATGCCGACAAACAAAATTTCGGTCAACATATAAGAATATGCTAGTATGTGGGGACAACCAAAATTTCACAAATATGGCTAACAACCTAATTATCACAATCAAGGTAATTTAACAAGCCAAATTACGTTTTCAATGTGTCATTCTCCACTGCTTTTGCCCTAACCCTGGAATACCCCCTTTAGGGTTTCTCTTTTGCCATTGACCTAAGGCCACCTTCTCAATATCGAGCTTGGTGCCTGGGGTCACCACTCATGGTGCCCTTTAGTCATGTAATATCATAGGCCACCTTCTCAATCCCGAGCTTGGTGCCTGGGGTCACCACTCATGGTGCCCATGGGTCTTCCCTCCTGGGCTTGACCTTTTTGCATCATCCATCAGGTGGCATGTAGGTGCAAGAATACACACTTATACTATTATTGTGATAAACATAGTGACTTTATGATTTGCAAGTATGAACATCCAAACTTATAAGTTGCATTCAATGCGATGAATCATCTGGGAAACCCTTCGGGAAACTAATGTGATTAACCATAATTAACCACATACTTGTCAAGCTGACTTGATTGCAAAAATAATTCAACCAATTAAGAAACCAAGCAAGCACACACTAAGTTGATCCTGAAATAGGCATCCAATTTTTCTTATCATTAATCATTCCATCATGGTCTATTAATCCTAGTTATTTCCTAGGGTTACTAGTCCTTTTTAGGGTTTCCATTGCAATTAGGGTTTCTCTTCATTTATACTATTTTACATCCTAATTTTATACAATTACTCATAAACCCTAATTATCTCATCTATTCCTCATGAAAGATATTAAGGCTACCTTTTAACAACATATAACCTTAATTTTGGATTAAAGGCACAATTAATCATCAATTGAGTCCATTATGCTCATTTACATTAAAACTACTATTTTTATCCTTTGAATTCTTGACAAGATCATTAGACCCAATTATCATCTTTGTTTCCTTCTGGATTAACGACTCATAGTTCATTATGATCTAATTCACATACGAACTCTATTTATCATTAAGTCCACCTTTATCCATTAGAAAACTCTAATTTCCATATTAAGGGTATTTATCCACAATTAAGAACCTTTATACTCAAAATAGCTTAGAACTATCATATCTCAACTTTAACCATGAAATTGAACAATTAAAGCCATTAAGAGTCACATTTACTAACTTTAGGGTTTCAAGGCCCATTAAAGCTCGTTTATGTACATGAAACTTTAAATTAAACCAATTATGTGTAAAGTTCATCCTTTTTGTTCTTAATGTACCATTTTACAAATAACAGGTTGATATCAACTTTAATCATCCATTAAACCCTACTAAATACATTAATCATCTCAAAATAGGGTTTCTTAATTATTAAAGCATTAAAGTTGATAACTTCTACTACTTTTCGAATTTTAAGAGGAATTAGCTTCTAAATCTATTTTTAATGGATTCCTCTCATTTTTCTGAGCAACTTTAGTATTTTATGCGCATCCATCTGAGCTACCAATATTTAAATATGATTTTTGCAAGAACAACTTACTTGAGCCAATGGCATGCTGACACGTCAGCATACCCATGCAACACACTGATTTGGAAACATAATGGATTTATGCTTTTGCCCTTTGTTTAAGTTGTTGGCGCTTCAGCCCATGGAGGGGCATTTCCGACCAACGCATACTTGATCATCTTCAACCTTGCGATTGCCCTTTGCTTCCGCCGCAACAGATGATCGCGGGGGTCACCCCCTCCTTCCCAAGGCCCGAGGGTGGTCGGAGAATGTCGTCCTACCTCCGTCGCCCCTGCCTTACCAAGGGTGCTCTCTCTTTGCGGCCAAGGTGGCCGTTTCATGTGCGCTTAGCCTGCGCCATTCGGATGTTCGTGCAACCTGTTCCAGGTGGTCTGCGCGAGGTCGAGTGTAAGAAGATGATGGCCAATCACTCCTCGGTTGCCGTGGGAGCATCCTACTTCCATCAAGACTTCAACACTTCTCCTTGGTGCCCTCGGGATAGATCTATACCCTCTACTAGGGTTTGCACAGAAAGAACAAGAAGAAGAGCGTGGGATCTCTCTTGAACTCAAACCAGGGATTCTACCCCTTATATAGGGGAGGGTATCCACACCCTAAGGTGTCCATCCACGAGGAAATAAGTCCAACTCTAAAAAGGAACCCTATTCCTTCATTCTGAAGCAATTTTCTCTCTCCTAATTATCTCTTTAATATTCTTTATTCTTAAGATATTAGGATTTCGAAAATTACCTCTTTTATTCTCTTTGTACTTGCCTTTTAATTCATTGGCACAAATTTTATATTTCCTTTTAGTAGAAAAATACCTCCTTTTTAACAATGCAACAAAATCCATTAATTATGTATCACATTATCCTCTTATTTGTATTTATTGGTATTTTCTCTTTCTTTTTCTTCATTGGGGCTCCTTGGACCCCTAGAAACTCTAATATTTCGAAATCCTTTTTAGTGGATATTCATTATCCTTCTAGATTCATCTATATCCATTATTTCTCATTATCTTATTCATTTCTTTATTAAAACATCTCTTTTTGAGGATTTCTCTTTATCTCTCTTTTTATTTTCCTTATTGGAATTACTTCTAATATTAGAAACCTCATGGATACGAAAATCCACCAAGGATAACTCAAATATACCTCTTTCCACTTATTTTCCACATTTTATCATTATTTTCAATTTCTTTCTTATTAAAGAAATTTTTAATTGATCTTTTCTTTTCTTGTTGCATTATCTTTGCAACTTTAGACTCCTTGGAACCCAAGGAACCCAAGTGGCATAAAATCCATATTTGGATAACATTCCTTTGCCTTCTAGAGGTTTCTACATCTGTCTTTTCTCCATTTCTTATTAATAATGAAGTTTCTTTTCTCCTTTCCTTGTTATTGGGCCCAATAGCCAATAAAGCCCACAAAACAGCCAACAAGACTATTGTAAACAAAATCCATTTATTCAACACAAATTATATCATTATTTGTTCAAATCATCTTTAATAGGATAAATTACATTTCTCACCAAAAGAACCCAAAACTTAGGGTTGTAACAATGGTAGATACATCTATTGAATATAATGGGGTACAATACGGAATGATGATCAAATTTCAACAGGATAAATTAGAGAAGTAACCTATCAGAAAGACCAAGTAAGAGAAACGAAATTCAAATGATAAGATAAGGAAGACTTTAATAAACATCTCGAGATCTAAAGTTTGAATTTCATATTAAGAGAGTAAAACCACGTCACAACAACATCATATTATTGAAAATGATCAAGCGCTAGAATGTTTAGCGTTGCAATAGATCAAGGGTTGTCAATAGTGATTTGACCTTGAGAACTAATAATTTCATAAAACAAGATCTTGTGGTTAGCAATATGAGAAGTAACTTAGAAATGATAGTAACCCATGGGGAATGGGTTGTAGATGATAAAGATAGATAATAATATGGAAATAAATAAGAACAAGGATAAGAAATAGATCTAAGATGTAAGATGTATGACTTGAACAAAACGAGAAGTGCAACATGAGCAAACTGTGATCTGACATAAATTTTTGCAGTGATTGCAAGAATGATGAACAATCCATTCTTACCTCAAATATTTTAATGACTAGAGATGTTTAATCTCTATGAACAAAATGAGAAAGACATGTAAGAATAAGTAAGTACTAGTGAATAAAGAAGAAATTAGAGAAAAGAAATGACTTCCAGTAATATATGAATTTGTTTTAAAGAAGTATAGTTTGTTGAAAGCATATCAAGTGCTAAAATTTGTTACATATATGATTTTAGTTGTACATGCGCAAGGAATATATTGACTGAAAGGGTGTGATGGTATTAGTCATTCATACCAATAATCTAGCTCATTATAGTACAATTGTTGTTAAATCTAGTTTTTTATCTTATAATTTTGTTTATATCAGCGTAGCACGATAGGGGAATTCAAATTAGAAAGGTGAACTATTTTAGTAACTCTGATGTGATGTTGAAAAAATAGTATAGATTCAACTGTATTAATTAATATAGTGGGATAGGATTACCAGTACTAAGGTAACACCTCAAGAGATTCTGATTGAATTGAAAATTATTGTTTCTCTTTCACTTTCCTAGTGATTTTTTGTAACATAGAAAAATATTTTTTTGATGGTAACATAGAAAATTATTATTCCATCATTGATAAGTTTTGTTTTAAATTATTATGATTAGAAGAAGAACCAAGGACCCAATGCTAAAGGCATTATTCACATGATACAAGAATGTAGTGGTGTATTTCGGAAGATTAAAAGAAACCCTAATCTACTTATATGTGTATATATGTTTCAAAGAAAAAACCTTTTTAAGGGGGAGAATTGTTGAGACCGCATTTATGCTTAATTAGTAAACTAGGGTTCATGTTTAATTAGATTGAACATCATTTAAATATGATTAATGATGTTAGCTCAATTATGATATTTAAAACCTTAGAAGGAACTCCAATCATGCTCATACTTTGAAAAATTAGGATTTGAGAAATGTAAAACCTAGTCGGAAAAAAATTAGGGTTTGATAGTTCATGAATATGGAATTTGATCTAGATTATAATGTAGTAAATGATTTTTGATATTTTCTATATAACTCTAATTTATCTAAAATATGGATATAATTTGTATAAATCCAACATAAGAGAACTTGAAAAATATCATTTTTTTTGGATGAGTGATGGACTTATTGGTTGGTCAAGTTTGCTCAAGACAAACTCAGCCGACCTGACATTTTGACTGTAATATAGTAGTGTAGTATTTGATTTTTAGTTATTTATTGGTACCTCGGAATGATCTAAAATTTTTACTGGAGGTTTGAAACTCAATGATGGACAACATTATAGTTTTCATAATTTTTTAAATATATGTTACCTATTCAGTAAATGAATACAGTAACATTTTTATGGCAGAAAATTCTTCTAAAATAAGAGAACGTATAGTGAGGGGACAATTTGCAAATTACCCAAGAAGCTCAATTGCTCTAGATGAGAAACCTAATACCCAATGATCTCTCATATTTTGTGATACATTCTAGAGAAATGAAATTATAGAGAGAGAGAGGAGAGCTAGAGTTTTGAGAGGAGAAAGTGGTCGAGATGTTGACCTAGGGTTTCACTATCTAAGATATGATAAAATCAAGTAAGTTTAGCTTCTTTGCATAGTCTTTCATGGTGAATATTCTCTAACATGTCAATACTCTGTCCATCCTATGATTTGATTCAAAATGATATCAAATCTTCCCCTTTTTCACTCTTTCCATAAATCTCCATTCCTAGGGTTTTCAAGTTGAAAGGAAGAAGAAACTAGTGTTTTTCTAGGGTTTTGATGTGGATTTGAAAATTTCATAATTGGGATGTGTTTTTATGGTGTTTTCACACCTTAGGGTGATTGGGTACTTCCTTTAAGCAGTATATTACATGAAATGGGATTAAATCCACCATAAATCTTCAATTCTCTTGTATGCAACAATAAACCCTAAATGGTTTTTCAGTTCTAGCTTGTGCAAAATGGTTTAGAGATGGATTATTTTCCTAAAATGATGAATTTTAAATGATTAAATCATATTAGAAATGGATTCTGATATTCTAGATAAGCATTCTTGAAGTTATTTCAGAAGATAAAACAATATACCAAATTCTAGTGTTTTTGGTTATGTATGAAATTGTTGTATAATTGAATAAAGAAGCTTGCCTATTTGAATCTCCTTGTTTATGACTGATTGTTTTATTTGAATGTGTAGTTCAAATATTTCAGATACTATCTTATCTTTCATTTGATGTTATCAATGATTACGTGATATCCCTATAAAAAGGGCAAAACCCTAGATGATTGGAAAGTTGAAAGTTTGTGAATAGACATCATTAAGTGCAATCGATTTGATTCTTTTATTATTATAAGTTCATTTTTTCAATGTGATTCTTGATGTGTGATATTTTAATGAATGGATTAAAACCCCTATTTCAGTTTATTCTAGGGTTTCATATATATGATGGTTGTATGTGAATTATTGGAAGCAATCTTTTATCAGTGAAAGATTATGATGCATAAAGTCCTAATGTGAGTTTTGTGATATGTGAATGAGGTGAATGAAAGCCTAAGGATAGGGTATACTATGAATCAAGTTCAATTCAATGGTCTTCAGTGAGATAAGTGGTGTTACATAGTTGGTCAAATTTACACTATATATTTCTGATAATTTATGAAAAGGACTATTTATGAGGTTAAATTAAAAAATATTAATGTGATGACCGAATTGTGAATTTTAAGATTGAATGAGACATTTAGATTCCATGAACATTGTATATTTCTCACATGATGAGGCATGCATTGTGACGAGGAAGAGACTTCACGACTGGAGGTAGTCTAGATCGATGTAAGTCAGATCATACCAGTACGTTGTGGGGGTCTTGACCGGTAAGGTAGACTCCTTATGAATTGTTTGGTACCCGACACCTACCGGGGATGTTAGTGGTACCTGTGTTACAAGTTGTAGTGATCAATGGTCAGTAGATCCACTGATGCACAACAAGCCTGAGGGCTTTGACTTAACTCCTGAGTACCCAGGTTGAGAGGTGGAGTCTGAGATATCCGGCCACTCCCATTAGCCGTCGAGAGACAAACATGGTGGGGGCCACTGTAGATAGGGTCTTACTTGATTGATAGGCTTAGAAAACCAAGCATGCTTCTAAGCCTTGTACAATGAGATCGTATCTTGCTGTGATGTTTTCACATGTTTTGGCACACCTCATGTGGGTTCAGGGCGTAATAAGATAATGTGAGATTAATCAAGTGTGTGCAACTACTCAATTATTCTTTATATGTTTTTGAATTAATAGTTTACTTGTGATTGTTTAAGAATTTTTATTCATTGGTTTACTTTTTGCAGTCATCTAGAGTAACCTGCCATACATATGTTTGTAAATGATTGGTCCTTTATAGATTGCTTCTGTTCTACTTAATATCAGTTGTTAAACAACATATCTATAATTATATAAGTGTCGTAAACTATTTCTTTGAAGTACTCATTCACTGAGCGAGTAGGCTCACCCCTATACTCACATTTTTTTAGGAAAATCGTGTGGATGTGAAGAATGTCAATGCTAGAGTAGATCTTCCATGAGAGCTAATTATGGGAATAGTTAAGTTCATTTGGTCCATGTCACTCTAGGTCCTCGTAGAGTAGTGAGAGAGTTGTAAATGATGATGTGTAACTTTATTTCCTTAATAATAGAGAATGTATCTAATTATAATGGCATATGTACATGGAAGTGCGAGAAATGGAATGAATGTTTAGATATCTATCTTTAATGTTGAAATCAAATTAGAGTAATCAATGTTTAATTCCCTTGTAAAGTTTGTTTATGTAATTGGATGTGAGAAAACAAAGAGTTTAAAACAAAACAAAGAGTTAAGGGTGATCTTCTTATTATGTTAAATCCTCAATTTATGCCCTAATCTCATGATTAGAGGTTATCATGGGATGTGGGTGTAAGAGGTTGTCTAGCAGATAGAGCACTTAGATGCAATTGAAGAGGCACTTTGGTGCAAATAGAAGAGTCACTTCAGCACAAAGCTTAAGGATTCTCATATCATTCGGATAAAATACAATGATCAGATGTAAATTTTATTTTCATGATGATATATGTTTTCATTTCAAAGTGTATGTTATTTGACTATTATATGTTCAATTCCATTTGAAAATTGTTTTATGCATGGATGGGAGTGTGATGCCTAGATGTAAGGAGAAATCATAGAGGATAAAGACATCTAACATAACATTCTAGGACTAGTTCAAGGATTTTCAAGAAGGAAGTACTTGATGGAGTACCAACTATAATAGAATGGTTCCTTTAGATTTCCTTTCAGTTTATGAGAAGCTTGTATGAGTTTTAAGTGTAATTTTCATGTTATGCAATAAGATGTGAGAAATAAAAGTTGTATCATGTGTTAGTTCAATAAATTATGTTTTTATGCAATAATTATCATGCTTATTACATCTCTCCTGAGAATTATGCTTCTGCTCAAGAATTGATACATTTGAAAAAATGTGGTATGACAATGTGGTATCAGAGCTAAAAATAAAGTTGTCCACCATGCTTTTCTTATGAATTCAAAGGTAGCTCTTGTATCCCTCCCTTTATGATAGAAAATATATGTATGGAGGATGGGAAGCCAAGGAGCTAGAATGTATATACCTTTTTCTTGAGAAGTAGGAACTCTTATATAAGTTTAGATAGAAATCTATGGACATATGATTTATAGATAAGAATTTTTTAAATTGGATCATTTGTGATAACTCTATTATATCTAGTGGCATATACTCTCTTCTTATTAATGGTGATGGCCAACTAATTGAGAATTTTAGAGAAAATCTCAAGAGAAAAAAGACTTATTATACATATGTTCTTCCTCTTGCTAGCATATGTAGTATGGGACATGCATGCTACTAAGATCTTGAAGATTAGAGTGATGAGATATTTCACCCTTAGATTTGTATCAGGCCAACACAGATCCAGAGGTGCCACCAAAAGAGGTTATGTAGAAGATCCAAAATAGGTAACCACCTAAGCCTAATGCAATAGGATAGTAGAGACCCATGTCAAGAATTGAACCCCACGACATTAAGGGTTAAGTGAACTTAATGAAGAAGGTATGACCTAGTACAAACCCCACATTGAGTTATATGGAAGTTTTTAATGTATGCATATCGTAAATTGAGAATAAGTAAAACCCTAAGGTAGATAACATCGTAAAGAATATTTCTAGGATGAAATTTAATCAAGGTGGGTAGAATTGTAACATCTCAAATTTGAGTAAAACAAGGCTAGGGTTTTAATAGAAATTTATCCACTAGTTAAATTCAAATCTTGGACCTCAATGTAATTAAATAATAACCCAAAATTTTTACTTCATTATTAGATGCTTAAACAAACCCTAATATGATGTTCATAAATTAATATAATGTTTGGGCATGTTCTGCTATATCAATCAATGTTTTAAATCTATTTTAACTAGTTTGTAAATCAATTATATCAAACTTAGCCATAATTTGGTGAACAAGTCACACCTTAGGGCTTAAAGTGTATTGACCTAATTATTGTTCAGGGTATAATATATGTTATATGAGTTGATCATGAACATAAATGCCTTTCCTCACACTACTGATCTCTAATTATTTTTAGATAATCATAGGTAACTAAAAAGAGGTTTAACTTAAAAAGAAAATAAATATGGTCGTGTTTGTTGAAATTAGAAACTAACTAAATTTTTGGATTCCTTTTGGTAAAATTGGTTAACATACCAATTTTCATCAAATTATAAAAACCTTAACTGTCCCACTGATTTAGGAAAGATATATTGTTTTAATCATGGTGTAGAAATATTTGATATTAATTGATCAATTTGATAAACTTTCTAATGAATTAAAGTGTCATGTGTGGAAGGACAAAGTTTGAGCCAGTTCAGGCTCAGACCCAAGTTGTCCATGAATGAGAGACTTTTCCATTCACCCGACTCCCGCCTTATCTAGACTCTAAATCTGTAGATTCCTTTTTCCTCTTGATCCCTCTCTCCATTCAACATCTTGTGAAAGTAGTTTGGTTTTTACCTCCTCAAATATTTGCGATGAAATCCATCCCAATCTAATTGGGGTTTTGTTCTCTAGAATACTCGATCGACAAAACCTTCCTAGTTCTACCATGTCTTGAACTCCTTTGATCACCTATGCTTCTTTGACCCATCCCCTATATAAGCAACCACACTTGAAAGTTTGGGCACAGTTGTGAATCGTAAGAAGTCACATGTTAGCCCAAAGATTCCCTGACATCTTTGGCCCTCAAACTCCTTGTCTTAGTTAAAGGTTGGTTCATTGTTGAAGCAATTTGGACCACCACAAAGATAAGGGAAGCCACAACATAGTCCCCCAAGACTCAATGAGGCTTCTGCGACTCTCTTTCCTCCCATTCTTATAGATATCCTCGTTTCCCCTCTTCTTCTAGTTCTTTAGGTCAATATTTGACACTCATGTATGCCACCATGGATTCTTCACTCTTTTCACCAATAGATTTGGTTTCTAGTAGTGAATTGATTCCTTTTTTCAATTTCTAGTTCTTTGTTTGCTTTGGTAGATCCTCATTTCCTCCCCCTTCCTGACATGGAGGAGAGGTGCTTCTTCCTCCTCTGTTTACCCCAAGTGTCAAATTTAGGGTCTTTGAGGTCATGGGGTCTTGACAACGATGATGTTGCTTCTCTTACAATTTTTAGTCTGGGGTTTTATCCTATCTCACTTACTGATACTCAGGAAGTTTCACCCAAGTTTCCCACTGTTATGACCCACTCTATGATTAACCAATAAGCAGAGCGCTTAGTTCATCATT
Organism: Alisma plantago-aquatica; assembly: GCA_963693085.1. Taxonomy (NCBI): domain Eukaryota; kingdom Viridiplantae; phylum Streptophyta; class Magnoliopsida; order Alismatales; family Alismataceae; genus Alisma; species Alisma plantago-aquatica. The sequence goes on from OY856409.1 coordinate 881,406,742, forward strand.
AAGTGGATTAAATTAAGTTAAGTACTCACATATGCAATTAGTTCTTTGATATAGTGTTACAATCTTATTAGCATGATTTCTCACCTTGAGGTTGTAGAGGATTTCACGTTTGAAACTTTGCAAAAGGAATCACCCAATTTGGACCTACGAGGCAAAAGATATGACAATTTCTAGTTTCTTGGACTTGGCTGCAATTTTTTCCATTTATTTGGCATAATAATCCCTTTCCCTTGATTTCTTTTTCCCTTATCTCCTTTCTTCCCCAACTAAGCGACGTCCAACACCACCTAAGTGATGCCCTGTTTCCCGACCAACAGAGGAGGGGTGCAAACGATTAGGGATCCTAGAGTCGTACTGCCTTGGTGCCACCTTTCCTCTCTTCTTCTTCTACCTTTCTTCCTCCTCTACTTTGCCCTAGCGGTGCCCACCGTAGCCCTAACATGCTAGGGCGGCGCACCAGCAAGAAGTAGCAGTACGAAAGCTGCAGGAGCGGCCAGGGAGCCGCCTTGGGCGCAGCTAGTACCACCAAACGGTCACCTCGATTCTGACGTTGAGATCCATGCTTGAAACTGTAGCACCCCGCCTCTATTGCGCCACCTGCATCTCAATTTAGCAAGGGGTGGTGCCCCATTTAGCAAGAGCAGCAGCAGCTGCAACAATGTCTAGGAAGCCACCTGGGTATGAGCAACACCCCAAAATGGTGCCAACGAATTCGGCCAAGGGTCTAGAAATCGATTTCGCTACTAATTAGCCCGCGAGCAGCACCCAACCAAGGTCCCTCTTCAACCTGTAGAAGATGACCCCGCTGATGCCCAAAAATAGGCCTCAGACACATTTTTAGTTGTTTTCAGACATCTCGAATCACTGTGAGTAGAATCTCACTCACAAATGCAAATATAACTCAAATAATGAGATGTTTCGGTTGTAATCGGTGTTATTCGCGGATTCATCATTTACCCAGGTGTCGGGTAGTGTCGGCATCGCTTAATTTCTAAATTGCATGAATTTCTTAATTACTCTTGCACGACGCTAGTTAGTTAATTGATGTTTGATTTGGATTAATGTAAACACACAATGGATCAAAACTTAAATTGCTTGATTAAATGTTGAACTCAGTAGCACATGACCAGTAACGGCACAGTTTGGGTATAAACCCAGGTTATACATTTTTAGTAAGTTAATAGATGCTCAATTTCAAAGAAATAACAATGACATGAAAGGGTTCAATAGAAACCTAGTTGCACACTCCCGGACATATTTAATGTGAATTTATTAATACTGATATGAATCGACATGTTTCTCAAGGATATCATAAAAAAAATCTCAGTTATTATCAATAATTCGTGTCACGATAAGTAATTAACTCTTAATTGGGTTAAGTGATGCACAACTCAGGATTAGGGTTGATGTGCACATTTTTCTAGGAATTTCAAATAATTTACAAGTGTTGCTGATGATTTCTCATATGTTGAGTAATCAACCCTTATCAGTATATTAAGATGTTTAATTGCATGTTTTTAGTATGTATGTGCCAAGTTGACAAGAATTCTATTTATTTAAATTTGCCTGCAAGTACAGTATGTTGATTTCTCAGTAAATTATAGTGTTTGAGCATATTGCACTGCCAAGTTAGAAATGATATACATGTTGTATTTATAAGTTTTAGATAAATAGACTCAGTACCATAGAGATACCAAAGCCAAGAATAAGTAAGAGAGAGATGCAATGTAGTAAGATATTTTCTAGAATAATAAAGTAATAGATTTAAGGGCCCTGACACCGTAGAATCCCTATGAGAGGTTTGTGCCTTAGGGATGAAACGACCAACCTTGGCGGCGCGTCTAGTATACGGGGGTCGGAATGTACCAACAGGTGGTACGGGGGATGAAGCCCTAGTGGAAGTCTCCTTAAATTATAGTTTGTGGTGTCCAACATCAACCAGAAGTCCTAGTGGCACTAGACCAATAGGTGGCTTGACTCTCCGCCTGTGTGTTCAGGTTAGAGGAGGAGTCCAGTTTATAGCACAATAGGAGTGTCGAGGCCAGAGAGCTAATTTTCCTGTTGCAGACCAGGAGAGTAGTCAGACTTAGCTATCCCGGGGTGTCGGCTAAGTCTTTTATGGTGGGATCGTAGTTCGCTATGAGTCTTCATATGTAGAGTACACTACATATGATCAGGACATAAGAAAAAATATGTTCATATAGGTTCACAGAGTTTCTTATAAGTTAAATAATTAAGAAAGATTTGAGTTTAGATTCGTATCAGTTGTTCTTTAAATGAAATGTTGATAATCCCTATTATTTAATTGTAACTATAGATTGCAACAGTTGTTATTTTAATGAAATGTTGATATTTCCTTATATTTAAACTATATTGTTTTAGATCTACTCCGTGTAGTATTTATTGTATATTATTCCATAAAATAATCATAAAATGAGTTATCTGCGATGGTTGGGTGAAATTCTATTCACTAAGGTAGTAGCTCACCAACCTAGTGAAACATTTTTTAGGTCAGCGTCAGTACGAGGAAGTTGAAGGATCGTATCACCCAAGTTCTTAGAAGGTAGTTTGTAGTTAGATATAGGTTTCTTAGTCCTTTCCCCTCAGTCCTTGGTTATGTGGCATGGTAGAGAGAGAATGTAATATAATATGTAGTTTAGTTTTAAGTTATCTGTTGTGCTTTATTTTCTGCATGAAAAAATGTAATATGTCATGTAACTCTATTTTACCTTCCTAGTAAGGTAAATGGTAAGTTGCTTCTACAATTAATACAATTTGGTGTTATTCAAGTTATAAGACTTTCATGTAAGTTAATTTTAAGTGATTAATAAAAGAAAAAGTTAAGGGTGGTTTACCAAGGGTGACTCCCCAGTCTCTGGGGTCATTAGAGTTGTTATAGGGATCGGGGAGTCACAACTTATTTGGTATCAGAGCATAGGTTTGAGTACATAGTTACTCTAAGTCAAGGTCAGGGGACAATAAGAGACTAATAGGATTAGGATTAGGGTGTTTTCCTTATAATTGCAATTTTCTAGCAGGAAGTTTTAAGTTATACTATTGTAGATGGTAGGATGAGGACGTGGTCATGAGGACCAAGCTGAGAGCCACATTGGACCTGATCCTCAAGAGATGGGTCTAGGTGGTGGAGATGATGTGGATGAGACAACAAGACATGTAGAGGAGTCTGTGAACGCTGATAAGCATTATGAGAATAGAAAGAGACCCCAAGAATTCGACAGGGGACAACCTAGTAGTGGTCACCGAGGAAGTGGTAGTGGGTTCTTCTCGAAGCTTGGATGTGGTTTTAGTTGTTGCAATAAACAAGGATCTGAAGATGTGATATCTTCTCAGAGTAAGGGAAGATCTAGTCCAGGGAGATGGAGCAATATGCCAAGAGGAAGGTCATCTGGATCATCGGCTTCAGTGATAGGTCCGCCAAGGAGAGAGGTACCGAGGTGTGACATCTATGGGAAGCCCCACTCAGGACAATGTTAGGGAACTGAGTTCCAAGGATGTCATCAGTGCAGACAGATGGGCCATTTCAAGAGGAGTTGCCCCCAGTTATAGCAGTCAGCATCACATGGTTCCTAGTCACAGTATCATAATGTCTCGAGATAGGCTCTAGCTGGAGGACCCGACTCCTCTATAGCTTTAGGTTCCCAAGGTGGTGCAACACCCAGTGCTAGGGAAGGAAACGAGGACATCGTGGGAGAGGAAGAGCTTCAGGACGCTTCTTCTCTTTGACACCACAAGAAGGTATTGTTTCTTCTCGAGTAATTACAGGAGAAATGCTTTTCTTTAACAGCATTTCAGTTACAGTTTTGATAGATCTGGGTGCTACTCACTCATTTATACAATGTTCTTTTTCTTGTGAGCTTAACCTGTTAACCCACGAGTTACCGGTTGAGTTGTTATTGAGGGTTCCGTTAGGTGAACTGATGATGTTAACAGAGTTTTATCCTAGATGTTTGTTGACCTTTGGTGGTTACACCATCGTGGTTAATCTTATACCCCTAGATATTGACTCTTTTCAAGTTATCTTGGGTATGGATTGTCTAGAGACGTATCGAGTTCAACTCGAATGTTGGAAGCAGAAGGCTGTCTTTCAACAGGGTGGATTTTCTTATGTCTTTTCTGGAGATAAGAAGTTTTGCCCACGTGTATCATATCAACTGATGTAGCTGATAAGATGTTGTAGAGATGTTGTGAGGTGTTTTTGGCACATGTAGTAGATACCAGAGCAGAGAAGAGCACAGTCAGCCTATGGGATGTGCCAGTGGTCTATGAGTTCCCAGATGTTTTCCCAGATGAGTTGCCAAGTCTACCTCTTGAAAGAGTGATAGACTTTGAGATGCAGGTGTTGCCAGGTAGTCACCCTGTAGCGCTGCCAGCCTATAGAATGGCACATGTAGAGTTGAAGGAACTCAAGATCCAGCTACATGAGTTACTGGATAAGAGTTTCATTCGACCTAGTTCTTCACCATGGGGAGCTCTAGTCTTGTTTGTGAAAAAGAAAGATGGTACTATGAGGCTATGTATAGATTACAGATAGTTGAATATGATCACCATCAAGAATAAGTACCAATTGCCAAGGATAGATGATCGGTTTGATCATTTGCATGGAGCTACGATCTTTTCTAAGATAGACTTGAGATTTGGATATCATCAGTTGAGGATAAAGGCTTTAGATATTCCTAAGTCAGTTTTCAAAACAAGTTATGGGAATTATGAGTTTCTGGTCAAGTCGTTTGGACTAACTAATGCCCCAACAACTTTCATGGATATGATGAACTGGATTTTCAAGCTATTTTTGGATCAGTTCATAGTAGTTTTCATAGATGACATTTTGATTTATTCCAGAGATGATGAGCAGCAAGAGAAGCATCTGAGGATAGCATTACAATTGTTGAGACAACACCAGTTATATGCTAAGTTCAGTAAGTGTGAATTCTAGTTAGCTGAGGTGTCTATTCTTGGACATGTCATTTTAGGAGATGGAGTAAGTGTTGACCCTAAGAAAGCTGAGTCTGTTCTACAGTGGGAGCAGCTTAAGACTCCTACTGAGATTAGAAGCTTCTTAGGCTTGGCAGGTTACTATAGGAGGTTCATGCAGAACTTCAGTGTTATAGCGTCACCTCTGACACACTTAACTAGAAAGAATGCACTATTTTTTATGGTCAGACAACTGTGAGAAGAGTTTTCAGATCTTGAAGAAGAGTTTGACTACAACACCAGTGTTGATCCTACCCGAGGTAGGTAAAGGCTACATAGTGTTTTGTGATGCTTAAAGGAGAGGTTTAGGTTGTGTGTTGATGCAAGAAGGCAAGGTAGTAGCTTATGCATCTAGACAGCTTAAGAAGAATGAGGAGAATTACCTGACACATGATCTGGAGTTAGTTGTTGTAGTTCATTCTCTTAATACATGGTGTCACTATCTTTATGGTGAGGCGTGCCAGGTGTTTACAGATCATAAAAGCTTGAAATATATTTTCACCCAGAAGGATCTGAATCTTAGACAATAGAATTGATCAAGGATTATGATGTGATGATAGATTATCATACTGGTAAAGCAAATGTGGTAGCAGATGTCCTCAAGAGGAAGTCAAGTTCAACAGTAGATGTATTCTCTATGGCATGCTTCAAGAGAGACTTGCTAGTAGAGATGCATAAGTTGAACTTAGACTTAGGAGTGACAAAGTAGAGTGGTTTGATTGCACAGATGCAAGTCAAGCCTACTTTTTATGATCAGATCAAGGAACTTCAGCAGAGTGATAGTGAGTTACAACAGATAATGTAGGATATGACAAGGGGAAAAAGACTAGAGTTCAGGATTTCAGATGATGGTTTGTCGTATCAGCATGACATGTTGTGTGTACCTGGAGACAGTGATTTGAAAGAAAGGATTCTTAAGGAAGAGCATGCATCGATGTACACTATGCATCCAGGTAACACTAAGATGTATAGGAATCTCAAGGAGTTGTACTAGTGGTCAGGTATGAAAAAGGATGTAGCTGAGTACGTGGCTAGGTGTAGCGTGTGTCAGTGGGTTAAGGCTGAACACCAAAAACCTGTAGGTACCTTGCAATCTCTTCCTATACTAGAGTGGAAGTGGGAACATATCACAATGGATTTTATGGTAGGGTTTCCCAGGACACCTAGAGGTTGTGACTCGATATGGGTGATTGTGGATAGACTAACTAAGTCTGCTCACTTTCTTCCTGTTAAGTCAACCTTTGATGTCCCTAAGTTGGCTAAGATATACATGGATGAGATAGTCAGGCAGCATGGTATCCCAGTTTCAATTATATCAGATAGAGATCCTAAGTTCACCTCCAGGTTTTGGAATCAGTTGCATCGTGCTTTGGGCACAAAGTTGAGATTCAGTACAACTTTTCACCCACAGACGGATGGTCAGTTAGAGAGGACCATTCAGACTCTTGAGGACATACTGAGAGCATGTGTCTTGCATTTCAGTGGATGTTGGGAAGAACACTTGAGCCTTATAGAGTTTGTATACAAGAATAGTCACCATTCCAGTCTTGGAATGGCCCCGTATGAAGCTCTATATGGCAGAAAGTGTAGATCACTCGTATGTTGGTACGAGGTGGGTGAAAAAGAGATTCTTGGACCAGAGATAGTGGATTTGACTACAAAAAAGATTACAGTGATCAAAAAACAGTTGAAAGCTGCACAAGACAGGAAGAAGAGTTATGCTGAGAAGAGACGTAGACCTCTTGAGTTTAAGGTTGGTGATGAAGTGTATTTGAAAGTTTCACCCTGGAAAGGAGTGTTGAGGTTTGGCAAGAGAGGCAAACTGACTCCTAGGTTTATGGGCCCATTTCTTATCATTGAGAGGATTGGACCTATAGCCTACAAGCTAGATTTTCCATCCACGTTGGCCAATTTACATGATGTGTTTCATGTATCGATGATGAAGAAGTGTTACCATAGTACAGAGAAGATAGTGGACCCAAAACTTGCATAGCTCAGAACAGATGTGTCATATCTTGAAGGACCAGTATAGATAGTCGATCAGAGGATCATGAAACTCAAGAATCGCGAGATATTATTAGTGAAAGTTTTGTGGAGGAACCACAACCTAGAGGAAGCCACGTGGGATCATGAGTTCGAGATGCATAACAAGTTTCCTTTTCTCTTTTAGGAATTTTGGGACAAAATTCTTATAATGGAGGGAGATTGTTATGACCCACTCTATGATTAACCAGTAAGCACAATGCTTAGTGCATCATTAAGTTGATTAAGTTAAGTTAAGTACTCACAAATGCAATTAGTGCTGTGATCTAGTATTGTATTCATATTAGCATGATTTCTCACCTTGAGGTTGTAGAGGATTTCATGCTTGAAACTTGCAAAACGAATCACCCAATTTGGACCTACGAGGCAAAAGATATGATGATTTCTAGTTTCTTGGACTTGGCTACAATTTTTTTCCATTTATTTGTCTTAATAACCCCTTTCCCTTTATTTCTTTTTCCCTTATTTCCTTTCTTCCCCAACCGAGTGACGCCCAGAACCGCCTAAGAGGTGCCCTACTGCCCGACCAATAGAGGAGGGGCGTGAACGATTAGGGCTCCCAGAGCCGTGCTGCCTTGGTGCCACCTTTCCTCTCTTCTTCTTATACCTTTCTTCCTCCTCTACTTCGCCCTAGAGGCACCCATCGTAACCCTAACCTGCTAAGGTAGTGCCCCAGCAAGAAACAACAGTATGACAGCTGCAGCAGTGGCCAGGGAGCCACCTTGGGCGCAACTAGTACCACCAAATGGCCGCCTCAGCTCTGACATTGAGATCCATGCTTGAAACCGCAGCACCCCGCCTCTATTGCGCCACCTGCGCTTCAATTTAGAAAGGGGCAGTGCCCCATTCAGCAAGAGCACCAACTGCTGTAACAATGGCTAGGAAGCCACCTGGGCATGAGCAACACCCCAAAATGGTGCCAAGGAATTCGTCCAAGGGTCTAGAACTTGATTCCGCTACTAATTAGCCCGCAAGCAGCACCCAGCCAAGGTCCCTCTTCAACCTGTATGTGAACCAGGTATGTCCCAAGGTAGAAGATGACCCTGCTGACACCCAGAAACATGCCTCAGACGTGTTTTCAGTTGTTTTCGGACATCTCGAATCACTGTGAGTAGAATCTCACTCCCAAACACAAGTATAAATCAAATAACCAGACGTTTCAGGTATTATTCACAGATGTCAGTGTTTACCCAGGTGTCGGGCAGTGCCGACGTCGCTTAATTTCTAAATTGCACGAATTTATTAGTTACACTTGCACGATGCTAGTTAGTTAATTGATGTGTGATTTGGATTAGTGTAAACACATGATGGATCAAAACTTAAATTGCTCGATTAAATGTTGAACTCAGTAGCACATGACCAGTAACAGAACAGTTTGGGTATAAACCCAGGCTGTACATTTTTAGTAAGTTAATAGATGCTCGATTTCAAAGAAATAATAATGACATGAAAGGGTTCAATAGAAACCTAGTTGCACACTCCCGATCATATTTAATGTGAATTTATTGATAATTATATGAATCGACATGTTTCTCGAGGATATCATAAGAAATTCTCAGTTATTATCAATAATTCATGTTATGATAAGGAATTAACTCTTAATTGGGTTAAGTGATGCACAACTCAGGATTAGGGTTAATGTGCATGTTTTTCTAGGAATTTCAGATAATTTACAAGTGTTACTGATGATTTCTCATATGTTGAGTAATCAACCCTTATTAGTATATTAAGATGTTTAATTGCATGATTTCAGTATGTATGTTCCAAGTTGACAAGTATTCTATTTATTTAAATCTTCCTGTAAGTACAATATGTTGATTTCTCAGTAAATTACAGTGTTTGGGCATATTGCACTGCCAAGTTAGAAATGATATACATGTTGTATTTATAAGTTTTAGATAAATAGACTCGGTACCATAGAGATACCAAAGTCAAGAATAAGTAAGAGAGAGATGCAATGTAGTAAGAGATTTTCTACAATAATAAAATAATAGATGTAAGGGCCCTGACACCGTAGAATCCATATGAGAGGTATGCGCCTTAGGGATGAAATGACCTACCCTAGCGGTGTGTCTAGTATACGGGGGTCGGAACGTACCAACAGGTGGTACGGGGGATGAAGCCCTAGTGGAAGTCTCCTTAAATTATAGTTTGTAGTATCCAACATCAACCAGAAGTCTTGGTGCCACTAGAGTACAGAAAATCCAATAGGTGGCTTGACTCTCCGCATGTGTGCTCAGGTTAGAGGAGGAGTCCAGTTTATGACACAATAGGAGTGACGAGGCTAAAGAGTCAGTTTTCCTATTGCATACCAGGAGAGTAGTCAGACTTAGCTATCCTGAGGTGTCGGCTAAGTCTTGTACGGTGGGATCATAGTTCACTACGAGTCTTCATATGTAGAGTACACTACATATGATCAGGGCATAAGATAAAATATGTTCATATAGGTTCACAGAGTTTCTTATAAGTTAAATAATTAAGAAATATTTGAGTTTATATTCGTATCAAATGTTCTTTAAATGAAATGTTGATAATCCCTGTTATTTAATTGTAACTATAGGTTACAACAGTTGTTATTTTAATGAAATGTTGATATTTCCTTATATTTAAAATATATTGTTTTAGATCTGCTCAGTGTAGTATTTCTTGTATATTACTTAATAAAATAAACAAAAAATGAGTTATCTACGATGGTTGGGTGAAATTCTATTCACTGAGCCAATAGCTCACCAACCTACTGAAACATTTTTGGGTCAGCGTCAGCATGAGGAAGCAGAAGGATCGTATCACCCAAGTTCTTAGAAGGTAGTTTGTAGTTAGATAGAGGTCTCTTAGTCCTTTCCCCTCAGTCCTTGGGCATGTGGTGTGGTAGAGAGAGAATGCAATATAATATGTAGTTTAGTTTTAAGTAATCCGTTGGGCTTTATTTTCTGCATGGAAAAATGTAATGTCATGTAACCCTATTTTATCTTCCTAGTAAGGTAAACAGTAAGTTGCTTACGCAGTTAATACAATTTGGTGTTATTCAAGTTATAAGAATTTCCTTTAAGTTAATTTTATGTGATTAACAAAAGAAAAAAGAAAAAGTTAAGGGTGGTTTACCGAGGGTGACTCCCCGGTCTCTGGGGTCATTAGAGATGGCACAGGGATCGGGGCGTCACACCCACTATCGACGAGTTCTAACAACAAGTTAGTTTTTTCATTCGATGGTTGAAGAACAAGGTTGACCGTTTCCCTATTGTGCCCTCGCCTGCTTCATTTTTACTGTCACACATACATGGAAAATCTTAACCTTTTGATAAGTTTTGATGATAATGATCACACAATAGATAGAGTGGGTATGACCCAGATGGCATGATGTGGCCCTAACCCATTAATCTAGGGTTAGGGTCTGCCAAACAGGGATTACTACTAACCATCAACTTTTAATTACTTAATGAAAAATCAGCCATTACTTTTTCCTTTCTTAGATTTATTGTAACATCACTTACTAAATGAAAAGTCTCAATTAAACATAACATTAAGGATACAACAGAGTTCTACTGTTACATAGAATAAAGTGTTTCACATTTAATATACATCATGAACATTTCATTACAAACTTCTCTCTTTTCTCACTCTCTCAATCCTAGGATCCAGAGGAAGGATAATAGGTTGTCTAACTATTCTAACTACTTCTTCTTTAGGACCTTTGTTCTACTCTTGATAAAAGCTAGCTTCCCTCTCTTTGGGAAGAGTTAATCCTTTAACTAAAAAATTGTTCAGTATCTTGATGAGATACTAGCTTAGTGAGTAGAGAATCAACATGTAACCAAGATATTTATGTTGTTTACAATTAATAGAACTAAAATGCAAAGCATGTAAGCATGGCAGTTTTAAAACTATAAATCACTCAACATGGTAGTTGAATCGATACTAAATATGATAAAAGGGTAACTTAATCCGTTCACATGATTTTTAGTCCATTTATTATGCCACTGGATCCCCATGAGGTGTATCACAACATGTGAAAGTATTGTAGCAAGTTACGATCTCATTGTACAAGACTTAAAAGCATGCACGAGTTCCTAAGCCTTTAATCTCAATACCACTTCAATAGCTAGTAGCAACACGTCTGCCTCTCAGCGGCTAATGGGATTGACTGGATATTTCAGACTCCTCCTCTTAACATGGGTACTCAGGTGGGGAGTCAAAGCCCTCAGGCTTGTTGTGACCAGTGGACCTACCAAAGATGTCCATCGATTGCCACAACCCATAGCTCAGGTACCACCGACATCCCCGATTCGTGTTGGATACCAAACATTTAAGGAGTCTATCCTCATTGGCCTAGACCCCTGCACCTCACAATGATGCACTCTGACTTACCTCGACCTACGTGAGACCTCCAGTCAGGAAGCACATTTCCTCCTCATAGTGCATGCCTCCTATGAGAATTCTATAGTGTCCAGGGAATCTAACATCTAGTTATATTTATTTGATTTTACATGATTCATCATCGTCACTAATGATTACCCTATTCACATCATTTATGCATCTCACAATAAGCACAAAAATTATCTAGCAACTTCGGAAGTTCTCATAAATCACAGTTCTGAGTTAGGGCGACTTGGCTATCCCAGTGCCTCAATTTATGCCATTTTGTCACCTATCTCTCACAACAACTCACATAACATATTTCAATATAATATTACATCACTGATAAATGATTCATAAAGAATTTCTACTACTGATCATCACTACATAGATTAATCAAATCCATCACAATTATCATAAAACAAGAAGTAAATATTGGCAAGCCATTATTTAATATTGGTATGTAGCAAATTTGGGTTAGGAGGTGCTTTTCCACTCATACATCTCGTCTAAATATACTGATCTTAGACTTTCCACCAACTAACCTCGAATCTTAGCTCACATGAATCGGAATCAAGCATCAAGCCTCAAGATCTCATTCTAAATTGATCATCCGTAGGAAAAACAAACTTGAACGGTCATCTAGAGCATGAATATGAAGAAAGGAGGAGGAGAATAACCTACACAGATTTGAATAGAAGATTGTAACGACCCCGCCTCCCGGTAACCCCCAATTAAGGGAGACCAGAAGGTCAGAGCCATTATCCCAATTAACAGGATCAAAGGTTTGACAAATAATCTATAATAATTATCAAATTCTACTAACTAAAATGAAAGGTTGTAATAACATTAAACTTTGCATACCTTTTTCCAAAAACTTGGCCAACTATTTATATCCACATCTGGAGTGTATTCTAACTAATCCTCCTTTGCACTTTAACTTTCATTTAATTCCACATATGCCACTTTACTGTTTGTCCTTTTCATATGTACCTAAAATGCCGACAAACAAAACGTCAGTCAGCATAAAGCTGGTATGTGGGGGAAATAATAATCGCACAACTATGATAACAATGTAATCAGCCAATTATCATTTAAAAGTCAAGATTACGTGTTAAGCAATACTACTCAATGCTTACCTATCCTCTATTTCTGTGTTGTCCCTACATTGGACTTGTATACTACCTCTCTTATAGGTAGATCCTTACCCCCATGGCCCTACCTCATAGGTAACCAATACATAGGGTTATAGAGTCGCATGGCCCTACACATAGGTAGCCCAATCCCTGACTCAAGGTGACTTGATGGACCTACCCCATTGTTAGCCATGTACTAAGTCATCCAATGACCTGATGGACTTACCCCATAGGTAGCCATGTACTAGGTCAATCCATTAACCTACAGAGATGACTAGGATCTGAGCTAGTAGGCACATATCTTAAGTGATAGTAATATCCACATTATAGTTGCATGAATTAAATACATCCAATAGTTTAATTCAAGCTACGATGGAAACACCGATAAAATCCTCTGAAAACTAATTCGGGATAATCATAAGCGTAACCACATACCTGTCAGGCAGACTCAGGTACACGAATAATACAAACAAGAAAGTAATCTAGAATCAAGCAAGTACACAATTCAGTCCTTTGTAAATTCATGTGAACTCCTCCTTCTTCAACCTCATGTTCACGCTGTAGCTACGAGGGTCAACTCTACAGTTGACTTCGGGATGCTGGCCACCTGCGAGCAAGGCGATTGGTCAGGGATCTTCGCCTCCCTCCGTAGAACACGACTTGGGGTCTAATTGCTTGCCGCGAATGCTCCGCAACTCCCTCCTACTTGCCGGACTCCAGCAAGGTTTGCTGATGCATTGAGAGATCAGGTCAGGGTAATCGGGGAAATTGAAGGCACTGGGACAAAGCTCGTGCTCCGCCGCAGTGTTTGGGCTAGCAAAACGATGTGTTGATACCCTCCATCACCGTCCCCTATATATAGGGTGGGAAGAAAGCTCACGAGATTTGGGTGTTTCCCCAATAGGCGGCCAACCCTCGACAAACTTGGGATTATCCTATGCGGTTTCCTCTCCTGAATCCAAAGGAAGCAACCCCTGCTTCACAGTCTCCCTAGATCGTGAGAAATCTGAGAGGGAAAGTCCCTCTTGTAAATCACAGAGTCCCAGTCCCTTTGGGACTTAGACGATAAGCGATCAGCATTGGATCGAGATCCAACGGTCCTCAATGCACGCGATCATCTAAAAAAGGAAATACCTTTTTCAATTGCCAAATTAATGCTTTATTTTGGAGATAACTTGAGAAATTCATATCTCCTAAACCATAACTCCTCTTTATCTCAAATTTTAAGGGAACATTTTTCTTTACCTTATCTAGCTATGTATGAAATTTGGGAAACAAATTTCAATGGATGAGAAGGCTTCCTTCTCTCCCAAGTTATCCTTTAATTAATCCAAAATTAATTAGTATTTCTTTTCCCTTTGCCATTATCTTGTTATTTTGGGTCCCTTGGACCTCAAGAAACCCTAAAGGCACGGATTCCCATATTGGGTAATACCTATTTGCCTTTATCCTTTTATTTATGTCTATTTCACATATTCTCCTTATCTTTTTTTATTTCTTCATTAAAATATCTGTTTTTGAGGATTTCTCTTTATCTCTCTTTCATTTTCATTATTGGAATTACTTTTAATATTAGAAACCTCATGGATACGAAAATACATCAAAGATAACTCAATCATACCTCTTTCCACTTATTTCCCATTTATCGTTGTTTTCAATTTCTTTCTTAATAAAGAAACATTTAATTGATCTTTTCTTGTTACATTATCCTTGCAACTTTGGACTCCTTAGAACCCAAGGAACCCAAAAGGCATGAAATCCCTCTTTAGATTTGCCTTCTAGAGGTTTCCACATTTTTCTTTTCTCCATTTTCTTATTCACTCATGAAATAATGAAATTTCTTTTGTCTTTTCCTTTATTGGGCCCAATAGCCAATAAAGCCCACAAAACAACCATCAAGGCTATTGTAAACAAAATTCATTTATTCAAACAAAATTACATCATCATTTGTTCAAATATATTTAATATGAGAAATTACATTTCTCACTAAATTAACCCAAAAATTGGGGTTGTAACATCCTTCCCCTCTTATAGGAATTTTGTCCTCAAAATTCCTTCCAGCAAACAAACAATTCAGGATAAGACTTTTACATGTCCACCATTGGCCCCTATGTGGCTTTTCCCTATCCATGGTGCTTCCAAAGAACCTTTATCATCACATATTCTTTTCTCTGAGTTATTTCACCTTGGCATCTATAAACCTCACAGGTGACTCAGGTCATTTCGGCCTCCCTTGGGGCTCACTAGGTTCATTACTCAGCACATGGTCTGGGTACCTCACATAGTGATCTAAATTGGACACATGGAACTCATCACACATTACTTTATCCTGATGGGTAAGGTCAATCATAAACTTTTCCACCAATGCATCCTTAATGGGCCCTTGTATCGGGGGCTCAACTCTCTTAGCTATAACTTAGAGGGGTCAGATTTTCATGTCATATATTCCCCCACAGCGAACTGCCTATCAGTCTACTTTGCATCATCTTACGACTCATGTCATCCTTGGGCTCCTTTCAGCCATTGCACAATCAAAGTGACTTCATTTTCACACACTAGGGTCCTTTTCTGACCTTCGTGAGGTGCATTCACCAACATCATCTTAATGAAGTGGTGCCCGATACAACCTCCCTTATAGAGCTCCTTTACATCCAGATACTGGCTATGGTGGTTACCATCACATCTTACAGAAGACAAGAACTGTCTCTAGATATCACCTTGAACGAGCACACATGCTCTCATCAGACCATCTAGTCTGGAATATACTAACCATTAGTTAGGGTGATAAACTATACTAACATCGAATTCTCCCTGTATCCACTTCCTCCTTATGGAAGTGAATCTTTAGGTTATACTCAAGAACTTTTGAACTCGCATCCTATTGTAGTTGAACCATTTCTCTCATATGTAGTTCAACCGGATTTGTCCCTTGACAATACTCTTTCTTTCTCACGTCATCTAGGTAAGGAGATCTACCCTAACCCATATTGCATCTTAACCTTCCTTGGCCTAGGGGATACTTACCACAACATCCATAGTGATGAACTCCCATTCCCTCTCAGGGACTCTTTTATCCTCTATATCGATACACTGGGTTATTGGTGTTTGTCCTTCTCCTCCTGGCTTGCGTGGCAACATGCCACATGCAACTTCATCGTATGCATCCAAAGTACTACTGTCACTTACTATCTTTGTAGTACCATGGTGTATGGTGATTATGATCTCCTATATGTCATTATTCCTCAAGATTGATTCCTAGGAAACCCTAAACCACTCTAGTCGGGGTTTCATCACCTTATTTTCCAAAGAAGTGCATTTGATGCCCTACAACCACCCTTTTATTGCATCAAGGCCTAGGCTGGCTAACCAAACAACCACTAACTCGATCAACATATTTTGTTAGACCAAATATGTCTTTTTTTCTTCAAACTTAGGTTAACCTAACAACCTCTTCTAGTCTCTAGCTAAACTAGGTATCTGCATCTCAACCAGAGCATCTATTACCACTTCACATCCTTAGGTGTTAGGTAATGCTGAAGACATACACCTCCATGTATTCCACTTATCATCTCATCTCAAATTCTAAGTTTGTCTTAATCAAGAAACTCTGAGCTCATCCTCATGGTGATCAAACTCAACCTTGCATAACTTGCAAATTCCACAGAGCTCATGATAAAACATCCTCACAAGATGATTACCTTAATACTCTTAGTGTTTGTAAACCATCCATGTATCATTCATTCTACAAGGGTATGTTATCATTTCTGTCCTCATACCTCATAGCAACGTTCCAACTCACATCATCTTTATCCTTGGTGTGTGGCATGTGTACTGTCCTATCTCTCACTCCCATAACAAGAGGAAATAAGCATTTGGCGGACGTCCAAACACAAAGTTCTTCATGTTCCAAGAGTAGAGATGGTACATCCCACCTTGCCAGTACACCTTCAAATCCAAGTTGAAATGTGCAACATATGTCTCTACATCACAATCATTTTGATATCAAAATTACTTCCATGGAAAACTGATCTCGAGCCCACTTGGGTCACCTCACAATCCTTGATCATCTCCTCTAGGTCTATAGGGTGCCAACACTTTTGGGGTCATCCTTCTTCCCTTATACATCCAGAGAGTGCCCTCCTCATCTGCCCTTTGGGTCCCATGAGTTCATGAAGGTGATCAATCTCCTAACCCATGGCCCTTAGACAATGATAGTTGTTACCTCCCGACCCTATGGTCACGTTCAACTAGGGAATTAGGCAAATCCTACTTCCATCGGTCTTATCCCTACTTGACCCTAGCATAGACTTAGGATTCTATTATAGTACATGTCCAACTTAGAACCTTACCCAAGCCTTCATCATCTCTCTCTGCATTCATGGGCTGACTTTCATCCTTTCATAAGGGTCATGGTGACCTGCCCACCTTTGTTAGGCCCCATACCGGTTACCACTATGGTAACACATCCACATGCACTTAGATATGGTTATCCATGGGTATATAGGTTCATTCTCTCACCATGTACTCTTCACTTAGCTTCAAAAGATCCTCTGAAACCTCTTTAGGTTACCTCAAAACCAACAAAACTGGTATAGATCCTACAAAAGGGTCCCTCTCCCAGGATGGGAGAAACTACACCTTGATAACAAAGGTCACAAATGTCCTTATGTTTAGGGTCTATATCCCATGAGCATGCTTAGCCCTAGAAAGCTACTAAGGCACAAGCAAACACCTACAAAACCATGCTAGGTCACACTTGTTTTCATCCTCAACATTAGACCAACTTAGTTGTGAGGGGTTCATCAAACATACCTTTAACTTAAGGGGTTTCCTTTTCCTCTACACATGAGGATTACCATGCTTGAAACTATAGGGACTCAAATCTCATCATGAGCATCAGGTACACTACTTCCCCTCTTAGGCCTAGGAACCCTAGGTTCACCTTTGGGTGTCCAACTGCATGCTCAATCTCTTAACCATGAATCAAGCATGTCCAAGGTATGTGATGCACTCCCATGATCCTTTTATTCGAGAAACACCTCAGAGTTGAGTCCTCCTCAAGGGCAACCAACAAGGTACATGGCCTCACAATCTGTTACCAAACCTCTTTAGGGTCTAAGGAACTCTTCTTCTTAACCCAGAAGGTAACCACCTTTACCATAGGCTCATAGGTACCAGCAGCCTCATCCTCCCTCTAAGGTTTGGTTCCTCTAAAGACAACCAAGATATCCTCGGCCTCCAAGGGATAGAGCATGAGGCAACCACTATCATCCACTTAGGTCGCTTCATCCTCAACTCCCCACTATTCCTCATATCTTAGAGTTTAGGCTTCTTGCATGGGTCCTGCTCTCTCTCTCTCTCTAGAGCTAACCCTACAACCAACCTAACTACCCTAGGTCCTCTCTACTTAAAGGTGGGTCAAGCTTATAATCATACCCCTACATGGTGAATCCTATGTTCCAGCTTATGTTTGTTCAAGGTTATCCATAGCTCTTTATGCTTATCTCATAAGCTATCCATCATACTCTCTTGACCAGGGTTTTAGCCTACTGTCAGTACTCTTGTCATACTCTGTCATGCCCATACAAGCTCATGAGGTTTCCATAGGTTCTTCTCTAACTTCATTAATGAAGGATCTATCCTTCACTCTAACATGCACGACCCTTTCCAGGGTTAGGTCATCAAAGGTACTAGGTTATCCAACCCCTCATGGATCTTATGGCATCCAAAGGCATGTCCATCCAAACTCCTGGTCTACCATGACATCTAACTCGTCGTGTCATCTCACCACTTAGGGTTTAGGGTTAGCATCATCCTCATAGGATATGTCAGGTCCCTACTTATGATGGATATCTCTACCTCCATGACCAACTCTCTCTACTCATCCTCCTGACAAGAAGGTCTAACCTCAGGCCTCTCCTGAGAGCAATGACAACTCGTGTCATATGACCTAAGCATGTATCTATTCTTTCATTTACGCTTAAGCTATTAAGCTTATGTCCATGACATCTTATTTACATGCTTTTCATTAATTTGGTGGAGGATTACTTAGACCTTATCAACCTTACCCATACCTCAAGAGGGTGAGGAAAAGAGAGAAAACCCTAATCCTTAAGGTCCTTAGCAGAATTTGAGTTGAGAAGGGATGAACAAGATGAGAGAGTCCAAAAGGTATCTTATTTCGAGTCAAATCCTGAGACTTTGGCCAGGCAGTCACACTAATCTGGGAGTCCTCGTATTCTGACTAGCGGTGTGGAGGAAAATATTGCCAGCCCCTGGACGTGATCCTTTTCTAGACACCTCAGTCTTTCGGACAATCATCTAATAACTCCCTTGGTTCTATGGAATTTGTAAAATTTAATAATTATTAAAGATTAAGTGAGGAAACTACGCTCTGATACCAAATGTAACGATCCCGCCTCCTGGTAACCCCCAATTAAGGGAGACCAGAAGGTCAGAGACATTATCCCAATTAACAGGATCAAAGGTTCGAAAAATAATCTCTAATAATTATCAAATTCTACTAACTAAACTGAAAGTCTGTAATAAAATTAAACTTTGCATACCTTTTTCCAAAAACTTGGTTAACTATTTTTATCCACATCTGGAGTGTATTCTAACTAATCCTCCATTGTACTTTAACTTTCATTTAATTCCACATATGCCACTTTACTGTTTGTCCTTTTCATATGTGCCTAAAACACCGACAAACAAAACGCCGGTCAACATAAAGTTGTTATGTGGGGGAAACAATAATCGCACAACTATGATAACAATGTAATCAGCCAATTATCATTTAACAGCCAAGATTATGTCTTAAGCAATACTACTCCATCCTTATCTATCCTCTATCTCTTTGTTGTCCCTACAGTGGACTTGTATACTACCTCTATTATAGGTAGATCCTTACCCCTATGGCTCTACCTCATAGGTAGACAATACTTAGGGTTATAGAGTCGCATGGCCCTACCCATAGGTAACCCAATCCCTGACTCAAGGTGACTTGATGGACCTACCGCATTGGTAGACATGTACTAAGTCATCCAATGACCTGATGGACCTACCCAATAGGTAGCCATGTACTAGGTTAATCCATTAAGATATAGAGAGGACTAGGATATGAGCTAGTAGGCACATATCTTAAGTGATAGTCATATCCACATTATAGTTGCATGAATTAAATACATCCAACAGTTTAATTCAAGCCACAATGGAAACACTGATAAAATCCTCAGAAAACTAATTCGGGATAATCATAAGCGTAACCACATACCTGTCAGGTAGACTCACGTGAAGGAATAATCCAAACAAGCAAGTAATCCAGAATCAATCAAGTACACAATTTAGTCCTTGGTAAATTCGCATGAACTCCTCCTTCTTCAACCTCGCGTTCGTGCTGTAGATGCGAGGGTCAACTCTGCAGTTGACTCCGGGATGTTGGCCACCTGCGAGCAAGGTGATTAGTCAGGGATATTTGCCTCCCTCCTTCGAATACGACCAGGGGTCCAATTGCTTGCCGCGAACACTCTGCAACGCCCTCCTACTCACCAGACTCCAGTGAGGTTTATTGATGCATCGAGAGATCAGGTCAGGGTGATCGGGGAAATTAAAGGTACTGGGACAAAGCTCATGCTTCACCGCAGCGTCTGGGCTAGCAAAACGATGTGTTGATACCCTCCATCACCATGCCCTATATATAGGGTGGGAAGTAGGCTCGTGAGATTTGGGTGTTTCCCCAATAGGCGGCCAACCCTCGACAAACTCGAGATTATCCTTTGCGGTTTCCTCTCTTGAATCCAAAGGAAGAAACCCCAACTTTGCACTCTCCCTAGATCGTGAGAAATCAGAGAGGGAAAGTCCCTCATGTAAATCATAGAGTCCTAGTCCCTGTGGGACTTAGACGATAAGTGATCAGTGTTGGATCAAGATCCAACGGTCCTCAATGCACGCGATTATCCAAAAAGGGAAATACCTTTTTCAATTGCCAAATTAATGCTTTATTTTGGAGATAACTTGAGAAATTCATATCTCCTAAACCATAATTCCTCTTTATCTCAAATGTTAAGGGAATGTTTGTCTTTACCTCATCTAGCTATGTACGAAAGTTGGGAAACAAATTCTAATGGATGAGAAGGCTTCCTTCTCTCCCAAGTTATCCTTTAATTAATCCAAAATTAATTAGTATTTCTTTTCCCTTTGCCATTATCTTGTTATTTTGGGTCCCTTGGACCTCAAGAAATCCTAAAGGCACAGATTCCCATATTGGGTAATACCTATTTGCCTTTATCCTTTTATTTATGTCTATTTCACATATTCTCCTTATCTTTTTTTTATTTATTCATTAAAATATCTCTTTTTGAGGATTTTTCTTTATCTCTCTTTTATTTTCGTTATTGGAATTCCTTTTAATATTAGAAACCTCATGGATATGAAAATCCATCAAAGATAACTCAATTATACCTGTTTCCACTTATTTCCCATTTATCATTATTTTCAATTTCTTTCTTAATAAAGAAACATTTAATTGATCTTTTCTTGTTGCATTATCCTTGCAACTTTGGACTCCTTGGAACCCAAGGAACCCAAAAGGCACAAAATCCCTCTTTGGATTTGCCTTCTAGAGGTTTACATATTTTTCTTTTCTCCATTTTCTTATTCACTCATGAAATAATGAAATTTCTTTTGTATTTTCCTTTATTGGGCCCAATAGCCAATAAATCCCACAAAACAACCATCAAGGCTATTGTAAAAAAAAAATCATTTATTCAAACCAAATTACATCATCATTTGTTCAAATATCTTTAATATGAGAAATTACATTTCTCACTAAATGAACCCAAAAATTGGGGTTGTAAAAAAGATCATCAATGGATAGAAGAGGTAAAAATAAGATATCTATAGTCGAGAACTACTTACTATGAAGAATGTATTGTTGGTTCACCGATCTTCAATTATTCTCCACCTTTTCCCCAAAAATTGCCCTATCTATCACCCTTTAGGTCTTCTTTTTGTCAGCCTAAGGGTCTGAGATGATAGATGATTGACTTATGGTTCTATTTCACTTTGTCTAATTGCAAATGGATATGTATATCTCAAGATGCATCTGTTTTTTGATTGACTGTCATGGGTAGCATTTTCAGCAGGCTGGGCCTTGGTGATCACTAGGTCCAGGCGGTCGTTGGATATGTACATGTTACTAAAAAGGGCATAACTCTCTCATTTTTACTCCGATTTGGTTCACTTTTTTTGCATTGGGTTCATAATTGAATTTTCTACATTCTTAAAATATTAGTTTGATAATATTCTCAATGAAAAATTATTTATTAATTATTTCCTGAAGTCTCATTGATTCTCCTCTCACATACATGTATGGGTTAATTCTATATCAACTCCAACTCAGATCTTTGAGGTATGCTTAATTCATGATTCTGAGTTATCCAAACAAGTATTTGAGATTATAAAATTTTAAGATAAAGAACAACTAATATATTACTAATAAAAAGCACAACAAGCATCAAGATTATCTTAAATCTCTAGGATTACCAGCAAAAGAAGAGGGTTGTAACATTTCTCCACCTCTAATATAAGTTTTGTCTCAAATTTCTAAAAGAGGAAAGGATAGTTGTTACTCATCTCTGACTCTACTTCTCAAGTAGCTTCTTTTGTACCATGATTCCTCCAATGAACCTTCACTAAGGGTATCTCTCTCCTTTTAAGCTTTCAAATCCTACACTTTAGAGTTTGAATTGGCCCTTCAACATAAGCAATATCCTCTCTCAACTATATAGGATCTAGGTCTATAATCTTTGGCATATCTGGACGACACTTCTTCAAAATAGATACATGAAATACATTATGTAAATTAGTAAACTCTAGTTTATATACAACTGGTCAAATTCTCTAAATGATTGGATAGGGACCCATTTATCTAGGAGTTAGTTTGCCTTGCTTTCCAAACTTGGGCACACCTTTCCATGGTGAAACTTTTAAATAAACCTCATATCCAACCTCAAACTAAAGTGGTATGTGCCTTTTCTCTGCATAGTTTTTCTGTCTGTGTTGAGCAACCTTCAACTGTTGTCTGATTATATATATCTTTCCTATTGTTTCCTCCACCAACTCTGGACCTAGAATATGCCTTTCTCTAACTATATACCAACAAATAAGAGATATACACTTTCTCTCATATAGAGCTTCATAAGGAGTCATGCATAAACTCGAATGGTGACTATTGTTATAGGAAAACTTTGTAAGACTGAGATAATCATCCTAACTGCTACTAAACTATAAAACACATGCTATCAGCATATCCTCTAGGGTCAGATTGTCCTCTCTGATTGTCCATCAGTCTGAGGATGAAATGATGTGCAAAATTTCAACTTTGTTCCCAAGGCTTGTTGCAACTGATTCTAGAACCTGGATGTGAATTTGGGACTCTATCAGATATAACAGAAATAGGTATCCCATGTAATCTGACTATCTCATCTACATAGATCTTGCCTAACTTTGGCATATCACCAGTTGTCTTAACTGGTAGGAAGTGAGAAGACTTAGTTAGTCTATCAACTATTACCCATACAGAGTCAAAACCACATGGTGTTCTAGGTAATCCAACCACAAAATACATAGTAAAATGCTCCCACTTCCATTTAGGAATGAGAAGTAATTGTAGAGTACCTACTGATTTTTGATGTTCACCCTTAACTTGCTGACATACACCACACCTGGATACATACTCAACCACATCCTTCTTCATACTTGACCACCAATATAATTCCTTCAGGTTTGTATACATTTTTGTGTTTCCTGGATGCATTGCATACATAGAAGAGTGATCTTCCTCAAGAATATATTTCTTTAACTCAGTGTCATCTGGGACACATAATCTATGATATTGATACAATAACCCATCATATGAATATCTGAACTCTGTTCTTTTTCCTTCTGTCACATCATGCATAATTTGTTGCAATTTTGTGTCACTATGTTGAAACTCCTTGATCTGATCATAAAATGTAGGTCTAACATGCATATGCGTAATCAACTCACCTTGATTAGACACATTTAGATTCAAATTCATCTCTCTCATCTTAACTAACTAGTCCATTTTTACACATTCCATTGAGAACATTTCTGTAGGAGATGTTGACTTCCTGCTCAAGGCATCTGCCACAACATTGGCCTTTCTAGGGTGGTAATCAATGGTGACATCATAACCCTTTACAAGCTCCAACCATCTACGCTATCTCAAGTTGAAATCTCTTTGTGTGAAAATGTACTTTACACTCTTATGATCAGTAACAGTCTGACACGATTCACCATAGAGATAATGACATCATATCTTCAGGGCATGCACTATTGCTGCCAATTCAAAATCAAGTGTGGGATAGTTATCTTCATTCTTCTTCATCTGTCTAGAACCACAGGACACCACCTTCCCTTCTTGCATAAGAACACATCCCAAACCTATCATGGATGCATAAAAGAAAATCATGTAACCTTTATCTGACTCTGGTAATATCAATACTGGTGTTGTAGTTAACTTCTTCTTTAAAAATTGAAAACTACTCTCACATGATTCATACCAAACAAAAGGTACATACTTCCTTGTTAAGCATGTAAGAGGTGTTTCCACTGCACGAAAGTTTTATATAAACCTCCTGGAGTATCTAGCTAACCCCAGGAAACGTTTGATCTTAGTAGGGGTTGTAGGTTGCTCCCATTGAAGAACATATTCCATCTTCTTAGGGTCAACACTGGCTCCTTATCCTGATATGACATGTCCAAGAAAAGATACTTCAGCCAACCAAAACTCACATTTATTGAACTTAGCATAAAGTTGATGTTGCCTTAACAATTGCATCCTCAGATGTTGCTCATGTTGTTCTGCATCGCTAGAATATATAAGGATGTTGTCTATAAACACTACCATGAGCTGATCTTGATATGGTCTGAAAACCATGTTCGTCATGTCCATAAAAGCTGCAAGGGCATCTGTCAGTCCAAAAGACTTGACTACAAACTCATAGTGCCCCTACCTTGTTCTGTATGTTGACTTAGGTACATCAAATGTCTTTATTATTAACTGATGATATCCTGATGTGAGGCCTATCACTAAAAAGTTTGTTGCTTCACTTAACTGGTCAAATAAATCCTAAGAAAAGGATATTTATTCTTAATTGTTATCTTATTTAGTTTATTGTAGTCTATGCATAACCACATGGTTCCATCCTTCTTTTTCACAATGTACTAGGTTGAATAAATCCTTTATCCAATAACTCTTGTAGATGAGTTCTTCATTCCTTTAACTCTGTAGGTGTCATTCTATATGTAGGTAATGCTATTGGGTGGCTATCAGGTAAGGTCTGTATCTTAAAGTCAATATCTCTTTTACGTGGTAAACCTAGTAACTCGTCAAGAAAGACATCTGGAAACTTGAATACAACTGGAACATCTACTATACTAACTGTTCTTTTATCTTCCCTAGCATCCACTACATGTGCTAAAACGGCCTCACGTCTCTTTCTCATCATCTTATCAACTATAGCAACTGATACTATACATGTCGGCAAGACTTTCCTATCTCTGGTAAGGACACATGAGAAACCACCTTGTTGAAAGATAGATTCTGAGACGACCCGTCGTGGAAAATGAGATTAAATAATGCGGAAGCGAATTATTAGCAGCGGAATAATGAAAAATCACTAAATTTTAAAACTTTTTGGAAAAAGAACTTTAAACCATAACTCCTTTATAAGAAAACAAGGTAAACAATTTACATTATAGCTTGACATTACATCTCTATTATTACATAAATCCATTGCTTTATTATCTGAAGAAGGCAAGATACAAAATCTCGAGGCACTAAGCCAAAAACCTCAGACCTACTGACTCCTAGGACCTGAGAGTACATAGACGACATAAGACATACTATCTACGAGACTCGATAGTCAGTATCTCCACCTGAGATTCACTACTGCCCCTGGTGTTGCTGCTGCTGATACTGTCCACCCTCGGATTGGTTCCTCCGTCCTCGACGTCCACCTAAAAAGTCGAATCCCACGGGGGTGAGACAATTTGAATAATTGTCCCAGCGAGAGTTATAACTCTTTGCCAGAAGCTTTGTTATAGCAATAAAGGATTAACATAAGCGATATAATCTTTAAGGCATTCAACAATAGATTTGGTATTAAGTAAGACAACATTTACTTAAGCAATCATATCAATAAGGAATATGAAGAACCTATATACTAGTTACTTGACTAGAACATTTATAAACAATGTAACATCAATCATTGTTTCTCGTAGTTCAACCTAAGCAGTTATGCTACGCGGATGATTATGATTTTCAATCATTATTATGCCCTGCGGCGATGAGGTATGCCGCTCATATTCCAATTGATCACTACTAAGTCACATCGGTATCATACATAGGTCATCAAAAGAGCTGGATTCTTATGACCTCATCTTCCTCAGTCAGTGTGAGGATCAACATGCAGGACATCTCATGTCTCTGCTACAATAGCTTTCCAAGGTATTCTGGCACTTCTCTATTAGAGTTACAATGGCGTTCTGTACTCTCTTCATCATCGAAAGATCTCTTGTTTATCTCTCATCGATGCGGCATTAAAGATTCCCTCGGGAGATTAGTGATACATCATCCCGGCATAAACATATAGTGAAGGGTTGATAGATTTAAGATACATCTACATCAATTCCTACACTAGGACGTAAGGATATTCACGTCCATAATCCCCCACATACTCAAAAGTGTGTGTTCCAGGAGTTCCCTTAGGAAAACCTATTTCACCATCATTTGGCTTCTGACAATGATGGATCTATGATCAGGGCTCTACATGATATGATTATACTTGATTATTTAGGTACATTTTAGCATTCTTTTAGCATAAAGCATGTTCTCAATCATTAATCATTAAAACACTACTATAAAAGAAGAATACTAAATGTATCAAGTTTAACTCACATCAGTTATCATATGGATATTAATTCTTAACCATCTCATCATATGATTCAGGAACATGGTTATTCAAACCTTCAGATTATCATAACACTTGCTACCAAGTAACATATAAGCATCAAGTCATCTAACAACATGACCATGATTGAAGCAATATATATACTTTTCACATATCATTACTCTAAAAGCTTATAATTGTTTTCAAGGAATATGACATCATAACTCTTACCTGGCTATGATCACCTCATAATGTCAACCTGCATGAATAATACAATTAAGGACATGCATATATAACAGTCTTAGCACAATACCAAAAGTTTTCAATTTCTTTATAGGACACCACGGCCGTGCCACCTTGCACGGTCGTGCAAAGTAAGACTACCACGGTCGTGCTCCCTTGCACGGTTGTGCAAGTTAAGGCTACCACGGCCGTGCTCCCTTACACGGTCGTGCTACAGAAGATCATTACATGATTCATATTTATATATATATATATATATATATGTATTCTAATCTTTCATTCTTTCAACTTGATTAGGTCACATCAACCCTTCAATCGAGTACATACTACTATGGTTAACATAGTGTATCAAGCTATTAATCCTATAAACAATTAAGAATTCTCCCTTTAATTGGTACTAGTCACTTAGGTACTATTAGGGTTTCAACCTTTATGCCTTCATTGTTTGTCATTACTAATCATCATTGGATCAATAGAACATTCATCATCTTAATTCCCAAAGATTCAATCATATTGGACCTCCATTACATAAGGTATCCAATTGAATTAGGGTTTCCAATGTTGATTACTTCAATCATTGAATTCATGGAACCAATCATCAATTGGACCTATACTCATACCTCAAATGAGTTTAATAGGTCAACCTTCAAGTGATTTGACCCTCAATTGACCCTCAATTGACCATCAATTAGTGTTTAAATCAATTGAATTAGGGTTTGGAATCAATAACCCTTCAACATATTTCAATGTGGGTTTAATTGATTTGAACCCATTGAACCATCATTCAATTGGGACATGACCTGACCCCAAACGGTCTTGAGATCGTTTGGATGACCTCCAAATGGTCTTGACACCGTTTTCCCATCATATCATCAAAATCCAAGTCAACCAATTAAGGTTTGGATCATTGGATTGATCACCAAAACAACAATTGATTACACTCCAACTAAGTATCATTGGATCATCAATTGCTTAACCATACTCACCCCTAGACCTCCAAACGGTCTTGAGACCATTTGTATGAGTTCCAAACGGTCTTGATACCGTTTGTCTCACCCAACCCTTGGATTCTAGTGAAAAACCATTAGGGTTTGAGCTATTGAGTTGATCATCAAATGAGCAATTGATTGCTTTGTAATTGTGTACCTTTGGACCTTCAATTGGTCAACTATACTTAACCCCAGACCTCCAAACGGTCTTGGGTGATCCCCAAACGGTCTTGAGACCTTTTGGGTGATCCCCAAAAGGTTTTGAAACCGTTTTGGCCAATCAACCCAAAACAATCAACTCATCACTTGCAAAATCAGCACTTAGCCGATTAGGGTTCATACCACATCTTTGGATCTTCAAACACATATCCATACTTGACACTAGACCTTAAAACGGTTTTGGATGACCCCCAAATGGTCTTGTGACCGTTTGGGTGATCCCCAAACGGTTTTGAAACCGTTTGGGCAAGAAAACCGAAAAAGTCAAATCAATCAAGTTGAAAGTCAGCACTTAATCCAATTAGGGTTTACCTAATTGATTAGCCTTCAACTCATGATTCCTTTGGAATTAACCTATAAAATTTGGTGAGTTGTTAACCAACATAATTATGAACATGAAAATGAAACGGTAAACCCTTGGTCAATGCCCTCAAACGGTTTTGAAACCGTTTGCCCAAAAAGTTCAAGTTAATCAGGTTGGAAAATCAGCACTTAATCCAATTAGGTTTACCTAATTGATTAGACTTAACTCATGATTCCTTGGGAGTTAACCTATAAAATTTGGTGGGTTATTATCCAACATAATTAGGAACAGGAATATCAAACGGTCAATGCTTGGTCAACTCACTCAAACGGTTTTGAAACCGTTTTCCCAAAAAGGTCAAGTTAATCAGGTTGAAAATCAGCACTTAATTCAATTAGGTTTACCTAATTGATTAGCCTTCAACTCACGATTCCTTTGGAGTTAATCCCTCAAATTTGGAGGGTTATCAACCAACATAATTATGAACATAAATATCAAACGTTCAACCCTTGGTCAACTCAACCAAATGGTCTTGGAGACCGTTTTCGCCAACCGACCTTGTGAAACCGTTTGCCCTTCAAACGGTTTTGCAAACCGTTTGGCCAGGGGGGGGGGGGGGCAAGACCGTTTGATAAAGTAGCATTGGTAATCACACCCATCTTATTCTACCTCCAGATCAAGGTCTGTTCTTCATGGTTTTAGTTGTAAGAAATCAAGGAAGGATAGGGGAAAGAAGGACAAAATACTTTTGCAAGAAAGAAAGATGCATAACAAAGTTTAAGGGTTTAGAATTATAAAACCCGCCTTAGAACCAGCTCTAGAGCTCCAAGCTTTGAAGCTTTAATGGTGGCTTGAGCTCCACAGGTCGTCCAAGGTTCCTTCTTCAAGAATTGGTTGGAAAGGATGGCTAGAAAGAAGAACTAAGTAAGAAAAACTAGCAAACCAACCTTGCAACATGATTTCCTCCATGAATTCGAGCAAGATGATGATCAAAGCTTACCTAGAACTGCTTGGCCGTTCTCCTCTTCTCCAGAGCTCTGTCCTAAGTCGGTCTAAGCAAGGGGATAAGAAGGGAAGTGAAGGAAACAAACCTTGCTAAGTGAGAAAAGGTGTATATATACTTTGGGTGAAATTCCAACATAAGGACAACTTGTTTCTTCATTTCTCATATAGGTCCTTCCCTTCTTCTAAGCCACATTTCTCCCTTCCATACTTAAGAAAAACTCATCTTAAACCCAAGGTCTAAAGGTGAAGAAAGCCAACTTCTTACTAAGTTGCACATATAGAAGGGTTATTAGGCTTATAACTTGATTATTTAATTTATAAGGGTTATCATTCTCATTTGATTATTCCATTGAAGTTCCCTCTTCATCATTATTACTCTAAATGATGCCAAGAGTCATAAAAGATACTCTAGAATGTGTATTTTACAAGTTGCACCCCATATTTTGGGTAAATTTCACTTTACACCAAAATTAGGGTTTTAAGTACAAGGATTGCTCCACAAGTTGCATCTTGGTGCCCAAACTTGGAGAATCCATCATACTTCATCATATTCATTCTTATGATGTCTCAACACCAAAGGAACATCTTAACATGTGCAATTTGCAAGTTAACCCCTTTTAATTGAGTAATTTGCACATTTGTCCCTATTAACAAAACAATATTATAACATTGTTCAAAAAGAGCAGAAATAGAATTATATGTTCCTCAGAAGCTTTAATTACATACTAAAAGATAATCACAAGTATCTAATTACATAATTAAGTAAAACACCTAGGGTTAGTTCATAACCCAGGTCAGGGATGTTACAAATTATCCACCCCTTACAAGGATTTCGTCCCTGAAATCAACAAAACATATTAAGAGAAAAGAGTAGGGTATTTCCTTCTCATCTCTTCCTCTAGTTCCTAAGTGGCTTCTTCAACACCACGGTGATTCCAGAGGACTTTAACAAGACTTATATATTTCTTTTTCAACTTTTTAATTCTGCTATCAAGGATTGCCACTGGTCCTTCCTCGTATGACATATCATCATTCAATTCTACTTCCATAGGTTGTAGAACTGACTCTGTATCAGGGTGCATTTCCTCAGCATAGAAATGTGAAACACAGGGTGTAACTTCTATAACTCTAGTGGCAACTCTAGTTTATAGGCTACTTTTCCAATTCGTTCAATGATTGGATAAGGCCCCATAAACCTAGGATCTAACTTCCCTTTCCTTCCAAACCTCATAACTCCCTTCCAAGGTGAGACCTTGAGATACACTCTATCTCCAACCTGGAACTCCAAAGGTCTACGACGCTTGTCAGCATAAGATTTCTGCCTATCCTGTGCAGTCTTGATCTATTGTTGTATTACTTTGATCTTTTCTGTGGTCTATTGCACAAGATCAGGACCTAACAGTTGATATTCACCGGTTTCATACCAACATAGGGGTGATCTACAACGTCTACCATATAAAGCTTCATAAGGTGCCATGTCAATGCTATGTTGATAGCTATTTTTGTAGGCAAACTCTATCAAGCTTAGGTGCAGATCCCAACTCCCTATAAACTGGAGAACACATGCCCTCAGCAAGTCTTCCAAGGTCTGTATAGTCCTTTCTGACTTTCCATCAGTCTGAGGATGAAAGGTCGTACTAAACCTTAATTGGGTGCCTAAAGCTTTATGAAGTCGTTCCCAAAAATGACTCGTAAATTGGGGACCCCTGTCTAAAACTATAGTGACTGGAACTCTGTGCAGTCGCACTATCTCCTGAATATACAACTGTGCTAGCCTCTCAGCAGAATAGGTTGTTTTGACAGGTAAGAAATGCGCTGTCTTTGTCAACCTATCAACTATTACCCAAATGGAATCATACCCTTTGCTTGTCCTAGGTAGGCCAACAACAAAGTCCATGGTTACGTGATCCCACTTCCACTGTGGTATGGACAATGGTTGCATTGTCCCTGCAAGCTTCTGGTGTTCAACTTTAACTTGCTGACACACAGGACACCGCATAACAAATTCAGCAACATCCTTCTTCATCCCAGGCCACTAATACATATCTTTCAAGTTTCGATACATCTTGGTGCTTCCTGGATGCATAGCATACATCGAAGAATGAGCTTCTTCCAGGACTAACTTTCTCAAGTTATCCACATCTGGCACTATCATCCTCCTATGATAACAGACTACTTGGTCATCAGAGTCATGGAAACCATCTCGTTTCTCATCACCAAACTCCGATCTGATCTGTTGAACTACAACATCAACTTGTTGTGCCTCCTTGATCTTCTCTCTCAGAGTAGGTTTTATATGCATCTCAGCTAACAACCTGACTAACAATGACACCTTCAATTGTACATTGTCTTGCCTTAAGGAGATAAGCATATCTCTCCTAGAGCATATTAAAGAGTTTAGTTGTGCCCTATCTAAGGCCGGTGTTGCTGATTTCCTACTCAAAGCATCTGCAACTACATTGGCCTTCCCTGGATGGTAATCAATTGTACAATCGTAGTCTTTGATTAACTCCATCCAGCGACGTTGTCTCATGTTAAGTTCGTGCTGAGAGAAGATATACTTAAGGATCTTATGATCAGTGAAAATATGGAATGTCTCTCCGTAGAGATAGTGTCTCCAGATCTTCAAGGCATGAACTACAGCAGCTAGCTCCAGATCGTGTGTTGAATAATTCTCCTCGTGTTTCTTAAGTTGTCGAGAAGCAAAAGAAATCACTTGTTTATCCTGCATCAACACACATCTGAGTCCATTCTTGGAGGCATCACAGAAAACTATGTATCATTTGTCTTGCTCAGGTAACACAAGTACAGGTGCACTTGTCAACCTCTCCTTCAGCAACTCGAAGGATTGCTGACACTTATCACTCCAAACAAAAGGAGCATCCTTCCGGGTCAACTTAGTCAAAGGTAGGGCTATGGAACTGAAGTTCTTAATGAACCTTCGGTAATAACCAACCAACCCTAAGAAACTACAGATTTCCGTCGGTGTCTTCGGCTGTTCCCATTGTAGGATAGATTCTACCTTTTTAGAGTCAACACGAATACCTGAGGCAGATATCACGTGTCCAAGGAAAGATACTTCTGGTAACCAGAACTCACACTTGCTCAACTTAGCATATAGCTTGTGTTCTCTTAGCAAAGTTAGAGCATGACGAAGATGTTGTTCATGCTGCTGAGCATCTCTACTATAGCTCAGAATGTCATCTATAAAGACAACAACACACTGATCGAGGAAAGG
This sequence comes from Alisma plantago-aquatica, assembly GCA_963693085.1. Taxonomy (NCBI): domain Eukaryota; kingdom Viridiplantae; phylum Streptophyta; class Magnoliopsida; order Alismatales; family Alismataceae; genus Alisma; species Alisma plantago-aquatica. The sequence goes on from OY856409.1 coordinate 881,439,240, forward strand.
TCAGAAGATTTTATTCATGAGTTCCATAAATGCAGCTGGTGCATTAGTTAGTCCATACGACATAACTGTGAACTCATAGTGGCCATACCTCATTCTAAAGGCAGACTTGGGTATGTCACTATCCTTAATACGGAGTTGATGATATCCCGATCTCAAATCTATCTTTGAGAAGATAGTTGCACCACGCAACTGGTCAAAAAGATCATCAATCCTCGGTAGAGGATACTTATTCTTGATTGTTACTTTATTTAACTGTTTGTAATCAATGCATAACCGCATTGATCCATCTTTCTTTTTAACAAAGAGCACTGGAGCACCCCAAGGCAAAGTACTTGGTCAGATGAAACCCTTCTCAAGCAACTCCTGCAGTTGTTTCTTGAGTTCTGCCATCTCAGCAGGCGCCATCCTATCTGGTGTTTGTACTATAGGTTGTGTGTCTGGGATCAAATTGATTTCAAAATCAATTTCCTGAGGCGGTGGTACACCTGGAAGTTCTTCAGGAAATACATCTTCAAATTCCCTGACTACAGGAACTTCAGCAGGGTTAGGACTTTCCATGGTAGTATCTACCACATGGGCCAATAATGCGTAACATCCTTGCCTCATTAGCTTCTTAGCAACCATAGCTGACACGAGACAGGTGGGTAGAATCTTTCTCTCTCCTTGAAAGATCCATGTGTCGCTTTCATCAGCAAACACAGCTTGCTTGGATTCACAATCCAAAAAAACCTTATACCTTTCCAAGGTATCCATCCCAAGGATTATGTCAAATCCTTGCATATCAAGTGGTATAAGATCCACTTGAATGTGGTGTTCAGAAAAGAAAAGGATGCAGGAAGAGCATACCTCCTGTAACACAGCAGACCCTCTCAACGGAGTCTCTAGCAACAGACTATTTGCTCTATGACTAACTGTCATATTGTAGTTATGAATCATCCTTCGAGTGATAAAGGAGTGTGTAGCACCCGGATCAATCAAAACAGATACAATGCAGGATGTAGACATATCAGAATATAACAACTTCATCTGACCTGCCACAACCTGAGGGTTGATCACTGCATCAGGTGGATTCATTGCATAGAATCTTGTTGTTGCTTGTGGTTGATTTGGTGCTGATGATCCAACTTGGGATGCTTGTCCACGTCCTTTAGCTCCTCCTGGAAATTGTCTCCTCTGCGATCCTTGCTGACCCTGCCTCTGTGGTTGGGTTACACTCGCTGGTCTAGCTCTGCAGTCTTTCATCAGATGCCCCATCTTCCCACATATATAACAACTTCTATCTTGTTGTTGTGGTCTGGGTGGTCCTGTAACCGACATAGATGCTGAACTGCGAGCCCCTTGTAGTGGTAGGCTTCGTCCTCTACCTCTACTCGGTGTCCACTGTGTCTGTTACAACCCCAAATTTTGGGTTCCTTTTGTGAGAAATGTAATTTCTCATATTAAAGATATTTGGACAAATAATGATATAGTTTGTTGTGAATAAATGGATTTCATTTAAAATAGCCTTGTTGTTTGATTTGTGGGCTTTATTGGCTATTGGGACCAATAACAAGGGAATCCAATTAATTAATGAATAATTGAGTTGTGGAGAAAAGAGAGAAGAGGTAGAAACCTCTAGAAGGCAAATCCAAGGAGGGATTTCGTGCCTCTTGGGTTCCTTGGGTACCAAGGAGTCCAAAGTTGCATAAATAGAGCAATAAGAAAAGAAGGGATCAATTAAGTATTTCTTTATTAAGAAAGAAATTGAAAATAATGATTAAATGTGGAAAATATGTAAAAAGAGGTATAATTAAGTTATATTTGATGGATTTTCGTATCCATGAGGTTTCTAATGATAAAAGGAACACCAATGAGGAAAATAAAAGAGAAATAAAGAGAAATCCTCAAAAAGGGATATTTTAGTAAGAAATCAACATAATAATGAGAAATAATGCATTTAGATGCATCTAGAAGGATAATAAGTATCCTTATGAAAGAATTTCGAAAACATAGAGTTTCGTGGGATCTAAGGAGTCCCAATGAAGAAAGAGGAAAGAGAAAATACTGATAAAACAAAATAAGAGAACAATGTAATACATTATTAATGGTTTTGTGGTTTTGTTAAAGGAGTGGTATTTTCTACTTAAGGAAATATAAAAATCCGTGGCCAATGAATTAAAAAGGGCAAGTATAAAGAAAATGAAAGAGGAATTAAGAATTTCTAATATCCATATAATAGGGAATATCAAAAGGATGATTAAGAGAGAGAACCTTGCTTTTCCATGAAGGAATCGAATTCCTACTAGGAAAGGACTTTTTTTCTTTGTGAGCAAGCATCGTAGGACGTGGTTACCCTTATCTATAAAAGGAGAGAGAGAGAGAGCATGGGTCAAGTCCAGAGAAATCCCACACACCCGTCTCTCTCCCTTCTTCTTATTTCTTGCATGTAAAACCCTAGCGAGGGTGTAGTTTAAACCATAGAGCAACGAAGGATGGTTTTGTAGTCTTGGTGGAGGCAGGGAGCTTCCATGACAACCTAAGAACGATCGACTACCAACCCATCCCTGTTGTCTTTGCACACCTCCCACGATATGTCTACAAAAAGCGGAGGTTGCAACAGCAGTCAAGAACCGATCCCGCACTTGAGTGGCTAGCTTGACGACGACCCAAACGACGTCTACACGTGCACAGAGGCACAGCGGAGGCAGAAGAACTGCCCTGGAGGTCGACGAGGTCGAGGATGAGGAGTTGGAGCTTGCGCACGGCCGTTGCCTGGCTGCAGGGCCGCTGCGTGTTGTAGGATTGTCCAGGACGGGCTAGCCACCGTGGCTGTGGGCTGTGGGCTTCTTCAACTGCGAGAGGGATCCTCGAAGGGAGGAGAGCCCTCCTTGACAACCGACGGAGTCAGGGAAGGGGTCAGGAAGTTGCGCCTCGCGCATCCAGAGCAGCGACGCTAGGTTAGCGCAAGGAAGAAGATGCCCATATACGATTGGACAAGTCTACCCTCTGCGGGCTGAAGTAACCCTGACTTTAACCAGGGGTAAAGTGGTCACTTCGATATGTTTTAAAGCAAGCCGCGACGTTGCATGGGCCTGAACACGTGGCGACCTCTCGTTGGTTGAAAGTAAGTGAGTTTTGATAAATTCATAATAATTAATTGGTAGGTCGAATAAGGACATATTATACATGAAAATTGATCAAAAAAACGTGAAGAATCCATTAAAAATATAATTGAAGCTTGATTCCTCTTGCAATTCGAAAAGTAATGGAAGATGTCAACTTTAATGTATTAATGTTTAAAGAACCCTATTTTGATATGAATAATATATTTATAAGGGTTTAATCGATGATTAGAGTTGGTATTAACATGTTAATGATGAAAGGGCACATTAGGAACAAAAAGGATGAATTTGCATGTAATTTGTTTAATTTCAAGTTTAATGTGCATGAATAATTCTTTAATAGGCCTTGAACCCCTAATGTTGGTAAATTAGACTCTTAATGGCTTTAATGGACTAATTTCATGATTAAAGTGGGAATATGTTGAATCTAAGCTATTTCCAGCATTAAAGTCCCTAATTTGTGGATAAATAACCTTAATATAGAAATTAGGGTTTTCGATTGAATCAAGGAAGAATTAATAATAAATAGAGTTCATATGGAAATTAGACCATCATGAATTATGAGTTGTTAATCCGAAAGAAACTAAAGGTGATAATTGAGTATAATGACCTTGAAATAACTTAAAAGGATAAAGAAGGTAGTTTTGGAATAAAAGAGAAATAATCAACTTTAATTGGGCTTATGATGTTGAAATTAGGGTTTATGAACTAAGAGAGCATTTAATATGATAAAAGTGTTATGGAGGAAAAAACCCTAATAAAACCCTAATATGGTCTAGAAAGCCTAAGGTGGAATCCAAGTCTAGCTTTAGAATGTTCTGGACAAACTATAACACTTGGATCGTATGCATTAATTTCAGGATATTGTTGATTGCTTGTTGATTGATTCTTTATCCTTATTGCTTGGACAATTAAGTTTCTCTGGATCAGGTATGTGGTTAATTATGAATAACCGCCTTAGTTTCCCGTGGATTTTCTGGATGGTTAATCGCATTGAATGCAAATTATCTGTTGGATGTTCATACTTGCAAATCATAAAGTCACTATGATTATCACATTAAAAATAGAAGTATGTATCCTCGCACCTACCTGCCACCCTGATGGATGATGCCAAAGGTCAGGCCCAGATGGGTAGACCAATGGACACCTTGAGTGGTGACCCCAGGCACCAAGAAGGTGGCCTATGATATTGCATGACTAGTGGGCACCATGAGTGGTGACCCCCAGGCACCAAGCTCGGGATTGAGAAGGTGGCCTTAAGTCATTGGAAAAGGGCACCCTAAGGTGGGTATGCCAGGGTTAGGGCAAAAGCGGTGGAGAATGTCATACTGAAAAGTGTAAATTGGCTTGTTAAATTAATTTGATTGTGATTATTAAATTGTTAGCCATATTTGCAAGATTTTGGTTGTTCCCACATACCAGTATATTTTGATATACCTGGGGGCAGGAAATAATGGGGGCGGCTAGGGTTTCTGGGGGCGCTGGAGAACGCGGGGGGCGTAGGGGAGAAGATGACAGCACCTCGAAGGGAGGGGGTGCAGGCGAGGGAGGAACGGTACGGAAGGAACCGGAGAATCCATCGAATAACCTGTTGAACGGAACCACAGATGAAGGGAAGGGGACACGAGCAGAGAAACAAAGCAAGACCGACGGCAACCCTAACGGCGGGAAGGGGGTCACAGTTACGATACCGAATGTGGGATTGGAGTTTCACTATGCTGGAATGCGAGGCCATGATAAACAGCAGGGGAACGCAGTGGAAGATGACGGGAACAACACCGAGATAAACTATGAATCGCGCTTTCCTCCGTTAGGTGGAAACACTGGAGGAAGGGTGGAAAGTGGCACCTGGACCAACCAGGCAGGAGCAACAGAAGACCGAGCAACCGGAAAGCAGATAGATGGCGGGAGGAACCAAGAGTCATACATGGGTGATTACACCATGGGAGAAGACAAGATAGACAGAGCAGATTGCTTCTTAGACAAACTGTTCGAGCCTAGGCTTGCAACAACAGATGTGATCTTGAAGACTCCGATTGGACAGCCAGTTTTAGAAATCAATCCAGATGCTGAGGAGATACTCGTGAAGCCGTGGATGTATACCGTGGTTGCTAAATTGATTGGGTCCAACGTAGGATATATGACCATGAGGGATCGCCTGAAAACCCTATGGAACCCCATAGGAAGGTTCAATATCTATGAGGTAGATCTGGGCCACTATGTGGTACAGTTCTCGTGCAGAAGAGACTTCGACACGGCTCTGTTTGGAGGACCATGGAAGTTATTTGGTAATTGCCTAGCAGTGTGGCAGTGGGATCCTACTTTCCGTCCATCAACTGAATTACCCAGATATTTGGTTACGTGGGTTCGCATCCTTGACCTCCCTCTCCACCTGTATGTCTCCACTCTCTTCGACTATATAGGGCTGGCGTTGGGAAGCCTGGTTAAAGTCGATAATCATACCATGGCGAGGACAAGGAGTAAGTTTGCTAGATTGGCAATCGAGGTGGATACTTCGAAACCATTGATTAATACCATCACCATAAACAATGAAATCTACCAAGTTGAATATGAAGTGTTTCCTGAGTCCTGCAATCTTTGTGGAAAGATTGGACATGGGGAAGCGAAATGCCAATCTAATCCGAAAACTGGTAGTCTGAACGACAACACGGAGAATAATTCTAAGGTGAAAGGAAGCTCTACGAACAACAAGGAGGAAAGTAGAGACAACAAATGGCATACTCAGAGGAGAACTGCACACAAAGTTAAACAAAGAATGAACTCCACGGGACGGAATTCTGAAGCGAACGCTCAGAACAGATTCGCTAACCTAGCGGACGATCAAGAGCAAGAGGAGGGTCAAAGCAGTGACATCAGTTCCACGAGACAAAGTGAAGCTAACGAAAAGGGGAACACATCAGGTACGAAGCCACCCCCGAAGATATGGAAGAAGAAATCTATAGAAACGGAAGATGACAAAAGGGAAGTTGTGAAGGAGATCAACAAAAGTCAGAATAAGGGAAACACCAGCGATGAGGTTCATGTGGTTGTAAACCCGGAGGTGTACGAAGTCATTGATCTTGAGACTGAAGAAGCAACTCTAGAAAAAGCTACAAACACAGAAGGAACAAAGCAAGTTACAGAAGATAGTACTAGCAATGGAGAGGAAAGAGGCAACGAAGGAAGCAACGAAATTAGCATGGAGGATAAGGAGGGGGAAGAGATGGATGAACGACTTCCGCTGAAAGAAGTGGACTCCAACGCTACAGCTTCTCGCTTACCACCAGGGAGGAAACTGAAAGGCTCCGGGGCAAAAATGAAGGCAGATAGAATAAAACCTCCGTATGAACAAAGGAGGAAGAGCCCACGCTTACATAAAGAGGGGGACAAGGGTGATACCGAGATGAATGAAGAGCAGGGTGAGATAGACATGCAGGTTTAGAGGGTTCTGCTGTTTTCGACCTTTCACTCCAGTTGATAATGTTAAACACAATAGTATGGAATACTAGAGGAATCGGCAATCGAGATACGTGCCGTGTCCTCAAAGATATGATCTCACAGAAGAAAACTGAAATCGTGGGAATTCTTGAGCCCCGTATCAGTGGAAATAGGGCGGAGAGCACCATTAAGACGTTAGGTTTCAACAGATCTTTCCGGTGTGAAGCGCGAGGTTTCTCCGGGGGTATCTGGGTGTGCTGGAAAGAGGGTGATTGCAATGTTCAGATCATAAATTGTCATCGCCAATTTGTCACTTGCAAAGTCAATAACAATGTCCTGATCACGTTCGTTTATGCGCATCCCCATCTGTCTGTTCGGAAGCTGTTATGGAAACATCTGGTTGCTATGGGTAAGAAGTTCAAGCTCCCATGGATTGCGATTGGTGACTTCAACACGACTTTAATGCCTGAAGAGAAATCTGGGAGTAGACACTACAATCTGAATGAAGCTGCCACCTTTAATTACACCCTGATGGAAGCGGGGCTGACGGATCTTGGTTTCAACGGACAAAAGTTTACTTATATCCATGGCAGACTGCAAGAGAGAATTGATAGAGCAGTTGCAAATAATGAATTCATCAATACTTACCCAAACTTCATAGTGGAACATCTACCGAAGTTGTACTCTGACCATTGCCCTATTGCTATTAGTAATACGGCACGAGCTAGTACGAACAAAAGGTTCTTCATAAGGGAATCTTGGTCTCTTTCAGAAGAGTTCCAAAGTATGATCAAGGAGAAATGGAACTCAAACCTCAATTTCAATGATGCCCTTGAACAATCACATGAGGCCATTAACAATTGGGCTGTGGAGAGCAGGAAACGCTCTATGCAGGAGAAGAAGAGAATTCTGAGGAACATTGACCTTTTACAGAAAAATCTGGCAGATAGTTATAATGAAATCACATCCAAGATGATTATCAGCATGGAGACCCAATATGGTGAGATTCTGAAGCAGGAAGAAGCTGACCTTAGACAAAAAAGCCACATTAACTGGTTAACTGAGGGTGACACAAATACTAAGTTCTACAATGCTTATGTCAAGATGAGAAGGCGGCACAACACTATAACTATGCTAAGGAATACTGAAGGAGACTGGACCAGCAAGGAGGAGGACATTAGGCAAATTATTTTCGATTACTTCAAGAACCTGTTTACAGAACCTATCCTTACTCACGAGCAGGATATAAAGGAGTATCCTGGAGAGTTTAGAGTTCTATCTGAGGTGGAGCAGCATGAGCTGAGTGCGAAGGTCACTCTTGAAGAACTTCACAATGTTTTATCGAAGATGAATCCTCACAAGGCCCCTGGCCCAGACGGTGCATATGGTAGCTTCATAAAGAGAAACTGGCATACTGTCAAGAAATCCCTCCTACATACTGTCAACGAGGCTCTTCAGGGAGGATTGCTAAGTGGAAGCATCTGTAAATCTAGTATTGTGCTAATACCGAAGATCCCCAGACCTGAAAGAAGCGAACACTTTCGTCCTATCTCACTTAATAACCTTAGTTTGAAGCTCTCTTCGAAGATCATTGTGGAGAGGATTAAATCCTACCTCCCACATTGGATATCTCCTATGCAAAGTGCGTTTGTTCCTGGGAGAAAAATCTCGGACAATATTACTGTAACTCAGGAAATTATACACATTATGAGAAGAAGGAATTCAAGCAAGAGGACTATGGCGATCAAGATAGACTTGTCCAAAGCCTATGACAAGATGACTTGGCCGTTCATACGGGATACCCTTGAGAAAATTGGAATACCTGTTACCATCTGTAACTATGTTATGAACTCTATTTCTACAGGTGATAGCTCTATCATATGGAATGGGAAGGAAACTGGAACCTTCAAAGCCACTAGAGGACTGAGGCAAGGGGACCCGTTGTCTCCCTACCTCTTTGTCCTATGCCTTGAACGTCTGAGTCAAGCTATTGAGAAGCTGGTATCTGAGAAGAAATGGACCCCTATCCAACTCTATAGGGCAGGCCCTAAAATTTCCCATTTGTGCTTTGCCGATGACATGGTTCTGTTTGCCAAGGCTGATGTGCGTGAAATGAGGACTATCCTGAATTGCTTTAGAGATTTTGGTCGAGTCTCTGGGCAAGCCATTTCTGTGAAGAAGTCCTCGATCTTCTTCTCGAGGAATGTTAGGCCTTGCACTCAACTGAGAATTGGTCGCATGAGTGGTTTCACTATCACAAGTAACCTGGGGAAGTACCTAGGTGTTCCTCTCATTCACGAGAAGGTGACCAAAGAGACTTATAGCAGCACTTTGCAAAGAGTCGAAGTTGTGATAGCTGGGTGGTCGGCGAGATGCTTGAACTTAGCTGGTAGAGTCTGCCTCGCCAAATCCACTCTAACGGCGATTCCTAGTTACGTTATGCAGACGGCTCTTATTCCTACTAAGTTGTGCGATCGCATTGACGGCACTATTAGAAGATTTATTTGGGGTGGCAACCATAAGAGTCACCCGCTCTCCTTGGTTGCTTGGAATAAAATCACCAGCAGTAAAGACCAGGGAGGTTTGGGCATAAGAAGTATGAAGGAACTAAATATCTCCCTCATTGCTAAGCATGCATGGGAAATCGCCACGAAGAGAAGATCAAGCTGGTGTGAAGGTCTAAAGCCTAAATACTTTGGCCATGATGGTAGGAAGAGCATAAACACATCTAGATTGGCGAGATCTGTCATCCAGTGCAAAGAGTTCATCACTGCAAACTCGACCTGGATACCTGTTAGTGGAAAAGACATCAATGTCTGGCTGGACAGATGGTGGGAGGGGGACGGATGCTTACAACAGCATGTATCTAAGCCCATACCAGATGATTTAAAAGACCTGAAAGTTTCCAGCCTAGTCAATCTAAATAAGGAATGGGATACTGAATTTCTTAACGATTGGCTACCGCAACACATCACAAAGAAGATTACAAAGCTTGATGTACCAAGACAATATGAGGAGTGTGATGTTCTATCCTGGAACCATTCAGACACAGGACAATTCACCATCAAAAGTGCGTATCAGTTGCTGAGACAAAACAAGGATATTCCGGTTCAGGGTGACTGGAATATGATATGGAAGACAAAGATTTCGATGAAGATTAAGTTTTTCTTCTGGCTAGTAGGCCATAACGCCATTTTAACAAATAAGAGGAGAGTAGACAGATGTTTAGCCACTAACACTACCTGCCCCATTTGTGGAAACCAGGAGGAAACGATTATCCATGCTTTGCGGGACTGTCCAAGAGCACAGGAGATATGGAAAGCAATCCTAGAGAACCAAATATGGAGTACTTTCTTTTCTATCACTGACGTCTGGACGTGGATGGTGAGGTTTATTAAAACTGAGAAGAATCTGAGCATTAGGTTTATGGTGGGATGCTGGCAGATTTGGAAAGGCAGAAATGCTCAAGTCTTCGAAGGTACTAGACACTCTAGAAACCACATTGTTCACCTCATCAACCAGGAGAGTACTCTGATGAACATAGCGTTCACCCCGAAGGTAATGGTGAGTAGCAGCATGCAGCCCGCTGATGGGTGTTGGCAACCCCCAGAACCTAATTGGTGGAAGATGAATACAGATGCTACGTTCAGGAATAATACTACCCCAACGTCTATTGTTGTGGTGTGCAGAGACTGTAGAGGCAACTGGATTAGGGGATGGGGCAAGAAAATTCATGTCAATAGTGTGCTAGAGGCAGAAGTGAGAGCTATTCACTGGGCTGTTGAGATAGGACAACACCTCTCGTGTAAACAACTCAGCTTTGAAACAGATTCTAAAAGGGCAAAAGAAGCTTTAGAGGGAAGAGTTGAAGATTATCCAAGGTTGACGTTATGGCTAACAGGTATTCAAGCTGGTTGGAAACAGAGTTGGAAGAGTAGAAATATCCCTAGAGAGATGAACAAGGTTGCAGATAGCCTTGCGAAATTTCATCAAAAAACCAAGGGTGGTTACTTTGTCTATGAGGAACCCCCGAGTAGTCTAGTTGATGTCATCAACTCAGAGTCCTGTAATGGTAGTAGTACTACCAAGTTTCTTTCATTAAATAAGTCAATAAGTTGTAATAATTCTAAGATTTTGCTTGCATGAGGGGGGCGAGATGAATAAAAAACCCTCTGACTTAGTTAAAAAAAAAGTATATTTTGATATACTGACCGACGTTTTGTTTGTTGGTGTTTTAGTAACAACAATTGAAAGAACAAACAGTAAAGTGACACATTGTGGAAAAAGAAATAAAGTGCAAGGAGGATTAGATAGAATACCAAGATAGATAGATTTCCAAGGTTTTCAAAGGTAAGTAAAGTTTTAATTTTATACCAAATTCTAGTTAGTTAGTAGAATTTCATAATTGTTATTGATTAATTATCGAACCTTTGATCCTATTAATTGGATAACGGCACCGACCTTTCGGTCTCCCTTAATTGGGGGTTACCGGAAGGCGGGGTCGTTACAGTGTCTGAGCACTAGGTCTAGGTGGTGGTGGTATAGGCCCAGATAATCTAGGCTTCTTGAAGTCTCTGGATGAAGATCCTTGGAACTGAGGATACATCCTCTTGTTATGGGTTTGCCTCTTCTCTGCTACGGACCTCTCTATCCTTCTGACAGACTCTACGAAGATAGCAAACCTTTCTCGGTTCTCTAGGGCAGAGACAGGGGTAGTCAACTCAGCGTTTAACCCCTTCTTGAAACGCCTAATCCTTTCTTCATCTGTAGCAGCCATATGCGGACAGAACCGTAACAACTCCATGAACTTAGCCTTGTACTCGCTAATGTTCATTAGACCTTTCCTTAACCTCTCGAACTGAGAGATTTTCTCATCCAGGAACGTTTTAGGGAAATATCTATTGATAAATTCCCGTCGGAAGACTTTCCATGCAACCTCCACACCATGCCTCTTCTGCTCTTCCATGGTCCACCAATGCCCGACACTCCCTTTGAGAAGATAGACAGCATGTCTAACCTTCTCAGCTTTTGGGATGTTTAGGATTCTAAAAGCTTTCTCTAGTTCGGTCAACCACAGATCGGCATCTGTGGGATCAGTCGTTCCAAAGTACTCGGTTGCTCCAACTCGGAGAAGTCATTCAAACGTCTTGTTGATTCCTTGTCCTTCAGGTTGGGTAGGTGCCCTAGGTGCAGGCATGGGCATCCTATCTATTATGTGTGTCATGGCAGTCATAAACTGCCCAAACATGGTTTGGACGGCTAGATTCCCCATGTCAGTTGGATTGAACTGGGGTGGCTCAGGTACAGGTTGTTCTATCTCCTGGTTCCTTGCACCTTCTCGTGGTGCAGCAACGCTACTCTCTGCCACATATTCCTCATGTGGTCCAGACATCCTTAACTTATCTTCTTCTCCTGAGGAGCAGAAGACACTATTAGATATACTGGAAAACACTAAGAATAGACTCGACATCTTAAGTCCTATGTCTCTGTAGACTCGGCGAACTTAGAGCTCTGATACCACTAAATTGAGATGACTCGTCACGGAAAATGAGATTAACTAATGCGGAAGTGAATTATTAGCAGCGGAATAATGAAAAATCACTAAATTTTAAAACTTTTTGGAAAAAGAACTTTAAACCATAACTCCTTTATAAGAAAATAAGGTAAACAGTTTACATTATAGCTTGACATTTCATCTATGTGATTACATACATCCATTGCCTTATTATCTGAAGAAGGCAAGATACAAAATCTCGAGGCACAAAGCCAAAAACCTCAGACCTACTGACTCCTAGGACCTGAGAGTACAGAGACGACATAAGACATACTATCTACGAGACTTGACAGTCAATATCTCCACCTGAGATTCACTGCTGCCCCTGGTGTTGCTGCTGCTGATACTGTCCACCCTCGGATTGGTTCCTCCGTCCTCGACGTCCACCTAAAAAGTCGAATTCCACGGGGGTGAGACAATTTGAATAATTGTCCCAGCGAGAGTTATAACTCTTTGCCAGAAGCTTTGTTATAGCAATAAAAGATTAACATAAGTGATATAATCTTTAAGGCATTCAACAATAGATTTGGTATTAAGTAAGACAACATTTACTTAAGCAATCATATCAATAAGGAATATGAAGAACCTATATACTAGTTACTTGACTAGAACATTTATAAACAATGTAACATCAATCATTGTTTCTCATAGTTCAACCTAAGCAGTTATGCTACGCGGCTGATTATGATTTTCAATCATTATTATGCCCTGCGGAGATGAGGTATGCCGCTCATATTCCAACTGATCACTACTAAGTCACATCGATATCATACATAGGTCATCAAAAGAGTCGGATTCTTATGACCTCATCTTCCTCAGTCAGTGTGAGGATCAACATGCAGGACATCTCGTGTCTCTGCTACAATAGCTTACCAGGGTATTCTGGCACTTTGCTATTAGAGTTACAGTGGTGTTCTGTACTCTCTTCGTCATCGAAAGATCTCTTGTTTATCTCTCATTGATGCGGCATTAAAGATTCCCTCGGGAGATTAGTGATACATCATCCCGGCATAAACATATAGTGAAGGGTTGATAGATTTAAGATACATCTACATCAATTCCTACACTAGGACGTAAGGATATTCACATCCATAATCCCCCACATACTCAAAAGTATGTGTTCCAGGAGTTCCCTTAGAAAAACCTATTTCACCATCATTTGGCTTCTGAAAATGATGGATCTATGATCAGGGCTCTACATGATATGATTATACTTGATTATTTAGGTACATTTTAGCATTCTTTTAGCATCAAGCATGTTCTCAATCATTAATCATTAAAACACTACTATAAAAGAAAAATACTAAATGTATCAAGTTTAACTCACATCAGTTATCATATGGATATTAATTCTTAACCATCTCATCATATGATTCAGGAACATGGTTATTCAAACCCTCATATTATCATAACACTTGATACCAAGTGACATATAAGAATCAAGTCATCTAACAACATGACCATGATTGAAGCAATATATATACTTTTCACATATCATTACTCTAAAAGCTTATAATTGTTTTCAAGGAATATGACATCATAACTCTTACCTGGCTATGATCACCTCATAATATCAACCTACATGACTAATACAATTAAGGACATTCATATATAATAGTCTTAGCACAATACCAAAACTTTTCAATTTCTTTATAGGACACCACGGTCGTGCCACCTTGCACGGTCATGCAAAGTAAGGCTACCACGACCGTGCTCCCTTGCACGGTCGTGCAAGTTAAGGCTACCACGGCCGTGCTCCCTTACACGCTCGTGCTACAGAAGATCATTACATGATTCATATTTATATATATATGTATTATAATCTTTCATTCTTTCAACTTGATTAGGTCACATCAACCCTTCAATCAAGTACATACTACTATGGTTAACATAGTGTATCAAGCTATTAATCCTATAAACAATTAAGAATTCTCCCTTTAATTGGTACTAGTCACTTAGGTACTATTAGGGTTTCAAACTTTGTGCCTTCATTGTTTGTCATTACTAATCATCATTGGATCAATAGAACATTCATCATCTTAATTCCCAAAGATTCAATCATATTAGACCTCCATTACATAAGGTATCCAATTGAATTAGGGTTTCCAATGTTGATTACTTCAATCATTGAATTCATGGAACCAATCATCAATTGGACCTATACTCATACCTCAATTGAGTTTAATAGGTCAACCTTCAACTGATTTGACCCTCAATTGACCATCAATTAGGGTTTAAATCAATTGAATTAGGGTTTGGAATCAATAACCCTTCAACATATTTCAATGTGGGTTTAATTGATTTGAACCCATTGAACCAATATTCAATTGGGACATGACCTGACCCCAAATGGTCTTGGGATCGTTTGGATGACCTCCAAACGGTCTTGACACCATTTTCCCATCATAGCATCAAAATCCAAGTCAACCAATTAAGGTTTGGTTCATTGGATTGATCACCAAAACAACAATAGATTACACTCCAACTTAGTATCATTGGATCATCAATTGCTTAACCATACTCACCCCTAGACCTCCAAACGGTCTTGGGTGACCTCCAAACGGTCTTGAGACCATTTGGATGAGTTCCAAACGGTCTTGAGACCGTTTGGCTCACCCAGCCCTTGGATTCTAGTGAAAAACCATTAGGGTTTGAGCTATTGAGTTGATCATCAAATCAGCAATTGATTGCTTTGTAATTGTGTACCTTTGGACCTTCAATTGGTCAACTATACTTTACCCCAGTCCTCAAAACGCTCTTGGGTGATCCCCAAACGGTCTTGAGACCGTTTGGGTGATCCCCAAATGGTTTTGAAACCGTTTGGCCCAATCAACCCAAAACAATCAACTCATCACTTGCAAAATCAGCACTTAGCCGATTAGGGTTCATACCACATCTTTGGATCTTCAAACACATATCCATACTTGACCCTAGACCTTCAAACGGTCTTGGGTGACCCCCAAACGGTCTTGAGACCATTTGGGTGATCCCCAAACAGTTTTGGAAACCGTTTGGGCAAGAAAACCCAAAAAGTCAAATCAATCAAGTTGAAAGTCAGCACTTAATCCAATTAGGGTTTACCTAATTGATTAGCCTTCAACTCATAATTACTTTGGAATTAACCTATAAAATTTGGTGAGTTGTTAACCAGCATAATTAAGAACAGGAAACTCAAATGGTCAACCCTTGGTCAACGCCCTCAAATGGTTTTGAAACCGTTTGCCCAAAAAGTTCAAGTTAATCAGGTTGGAAAATCAGCACTTAATCCAATTAAGTTTACCTAATTGATTAGCCTTTAACTCATGATTCCTTGGGAGTTAACCTATCAAATTTGGTGGGTTATTGTCCAACATAATTCGGAACAGGAATCTCAAACGGTCAACACTTGGTCAACTCACTCAAACGGTTTTGAAACCGTTTTCCCAAAAAGGTCAAGTTAATCAGGTTGAAAATCAGCACTTAATTCAATTAGGTGTACCTAATTGATTAGCCTTCAACTCACGATTCCTTTGGAGTTAATCCCTCAAATTTGAAGGGTTATCAACCAACATAATTATGAACAGAAATATCAAACGTTCAACCCTTGGTCAACTCAACCAAATGGTCTTGGAGACTGTTTGCTCCAACCGACCTTGTGAAACCATTTGCCCTTCAAACGGTTTTGCAAACCGTTTGCCCCAAACGGTTTTGCAAACTGTTTGGCCAAGGAGGGGGGGCAAGACCGTTTGATAAAGTAGCATTGGTAATCACACCCATCTTCTTCTACCTCCAGATCAAGGTCTGTTCTTCATGGTTTTAGTTGCAAGAAAGCAAGGAAGGATGGGGGAAAGAAGGACAAAATACTTTTGCAAGCTCCAAGCTTAGAAGATTTAATGGTGGCTTGAGCTCCACAGGTCATCCAAGGTTCCTTCTTCAATAATTGGTTGGAAAGGATGGTTAGAAAGAAGAACTAAGTAAGAAAAACTAGCAAACCAACCTTGCAACATGATTTCCTCCATGAATTCGAGCAAGATGATGATCAAAGCTTACCTAGAACTGCTTGGCCGTTCTCCTCTTCTCTAGAGCTCTGTCCTAAGTCGGTCTAAGCAAGGGGATAAGAAGGGAAGTGAAGGAAACAATCCTTGCTAAGTGAGAAAAGGTATATATATACTTTGGGTGAAATTCCAACATAAGGACAACTTGTTTCTCCATTTCTCATATAGGTCCTTCCCTTCTTATAAGCCACGTTTCTCCCTTCCATAATTAAGCAAAACTCATCTTAAACCCAAGGTCTAAAGGTGAAGAAATCCAACTTCTTACTAAGTTGCACATATAGAAGGGTTATTAGGCTTATAACTTGATTATTTAATTTATAAGGGTTATCATTCTCATTTGATTATTCCATTGAAGTTCCATCTTCATCATTCTTACTCTAAATGATGCCGAGAGTCATACAAGATACTATAGAATGTGTATTTTACAAGTTGCACCCCATATTTTGGGTAAATTGCACTTTACACCAAAACTAGGGTTTTAAGTACAAGGATTGTTCCACAAGTTGCATCTTGGTGCCCAAACTTGGAGAATCCATCAAACTTCATCATATTCATTCTTATGATGTCTCAAAACCAAAGGAACATCTTAACATGTGCAATTTGCAAGTTAACCCCTTTTAATTGGGTAATTTGCACATAAGTCCCTATTAACAAAACAATATTATAACATTGTTCAAAAAGAGCAGAAATAGAATTATATGTTCCTCAGAAGCTTTAATTACATACCAAAAGATAATCACAAGTATCTAATTACATAATTAAGAAAAACACCTAGGGTTAGTTCATAACCCAGGTCAGGGATGTTACATATTCTTTCTTCCAACAATATAACTGGACATGATATGTCTCAAGGCAGTCCATACCCAAAATAATTTGCAAAGAATTAATATCTAGGGGTATGAGATTAACCGTTATTGTATACCGAATAAAACTCAACAGACATCCAGGACACACTTCTGTCAAAACTGAGGATTTACCTAGTGAGACTCTTAACAACAACTCATAATATAAATCATGGGTTAGAAGATTTAATCCACTAACTATTGATCTTTGACTGAAAGAATGTGTCCCACCAAGATCTATCAATACTGGAAAAAAATTCTATTAAAGAGAAGCATCTCACCCGTCACAACTCTGGGTGAGACTAAACCTTCAGATGGTGTCATTGAGAAGAAGCGTCATGTAGCTCTCCCTCTGTAGCGTTGTCCTCAATGTCCACTACTAGTACTAGGTTCTCCCCCTCTAGAACCTGAAGTCACTAAAGAACTTGCCTCTATAACTGGAGCTTAACTTTGTGGAGTATGAAACTGCAATTGTGAACCTTGTTCTGAAATATACTGAAGCTTGGGGAAATCACTTTTTATGTGTCCAATCTGTCCACAATGATAGAACGTCTGAGTGGTGACTCCCCAACACTCTCCAAAGTGTGTTCTACCATAGTTGCGACACATGGATGCATCTTATCTCTACGGGCCTTTCACTGACACTAATGATCTTAAAGACCTAGTTGTAGGTTTCCACCAGGGAGGTGTATTCCATCCACTGCAACTAGGTCTTCCTCCACTTTCTGAAGAACTAGATCCTTATCTAGAAAAGAAACCTAATCCACATCCTAACTTGGAAAAGAAACCAACACCTCCTCTATATCCACCACTACTTTGTCCTCCTCTAGTGAAGTCTCCATATCTTTTCTTGCTCTTAGACTGCTTATCAACATTAACTGACTCTTCTACGCATCTTGTTGCTTCTATGAATTCTATAAAGTTTTCTCTATCCCTCTGACCAGTAGCTGATAAACTGTGTCTAATTTCTGATCTTAATCCTTGTTGAAATCTCCTACAGTTCTCTATGTCATCTGGTACAAGTTGCATGCAGAATTTTGTCAACCTTGTAAAGTATGCCTCGTACTCACCAATCATCATATTACATTGGCTGATATTATCCAATTGTCTGATCTTATCACTTAAAAAGTAGGAGGAAAATACTTAAGATGAAAATCATCCACAAAGTCTCTCCATGACATCACTGTATTCCTCCTTTATCTTCTACTCCACACCACCACAGCTCAACATCTCCCTTTATTAGATAAACCGCATGATTGATTTTCTTATCTTCTGATAACTCCATCAGGCAAAAGACCTTTTCCACCTATCAGAGCCACACATCAGTCACAACGGGGTCTATTGTTCCAAAAAAAATCAGTCCTACCCAGCTTCTATACTAGCTCATAGGAACTCATCAGATCCTTACTAGAGGATGAAGACATCCTGTCCATCTTATATTTTTCTTTTGTCTCTAGAAAAATTCGGTACATCCTTATTGCCTCATTATCTTGTCCACCTTGAGCCATTTCTCAAGGGTCAGGGCCATAATGGCGCTCAACTTGTTCCTATACCATGTCCATGTCCTCTTCCTTCTATCTACATATCCATAATAGAACACATTTGTTAGAAAATTGTAGTTCAAAGAAGAAAACATCCTAATCTGATTGGTCTCTTATCACCCCTGTCTCAAACCTAAACTCATTTTAGGTTGAACCTACGCTCTGATATTAAAAAGTTGATGTGACCCAAACCCACTAATTCAGGGTTAGTACCCACCAAATAGGGATTACTACTATCCATCAACTTTTAATTACTTAATGAAAAATCAACGATAACTTTTTCCTTTCTAAGATTTATTGTAAAATCACTTAATAAATGATAAGTCTCGATTAAACATAACATTAAGGATAAAATAGAGAGTGACTATTACATAGAAGAAAGAGTTTCACATTTAATATACAACATGAACATTTCATTACAAACTTCTCCCTTTTCTCACTCTCTCACTCCCAGGATCCAGAGGAAGTATGATAGACCCTCTAACTATTCTAACTACTTCTTGTTCAGGACCTCTGTTGTAGTCTTGATGAAAGCTAGCTTTTATCTCCTTGGGAAGAGTTAATCCTTTACGTAAAAAATTGTTCAGTAGGTTGATTAGCTACTAGCTCAGTGAGTAGAAAATCAACAAGTAACCAAGATATGTATGATGTGTACAATTAATAGAACTTAAATGCAATGTTTTGATGTTGTTGAAAGAAATTTTAAAAGGCTCTAGGGCTCCGGGCAATTTCTTTCCGCATGCGTGGAGGTTCCGCCGACGGCTGTGGAGGCAACGGCGTTGGGCGTGGATCGCTCCACAATTCTCAACGTGTGAATCAAGGCTGGATTAACATTGATGTCTCTGAGCCGTCGGCGTTGCTGGGCGGTGAGGGGAACCAAGAAGACGGGAGCGCCATGGATGAAGGAGAGCAGACGGAGGGGCACAACTCAGTCGGAGTTTCCTTCTGCGACGTTGTCACTGGTGGTGTCACGCCGCCTGTGATCAAGCCTGCTTCTCCCGATGCCCTGAAAGCGTCAGATATACAAGTTGATAAGAGAGGGGTCCTGCCCAATATCCGTATCAACCCTAGCGCACTGACGTCGTTGCTGGAACCATGGAGGTTCGCGGTAGTGGTGAAGGTCATTGGAATCACCGTTGGATTCACAACGCTAGTCAACCGCGTCATGGCCTTATGGAAACTCACCGAACAATTTTGAGTAATCGACTTGGAGATGGGGTACTTCATCTTCCAACTCAGTAGCAAGGTGGCGTTCAAGCGGGCCTTGACCGAAGGGCCATGGACGATCTTTGGGAACTATCTCTCTGTTCAATCTTGGTCGGCAGATTTCCACCTGGTCGATCACATTCCCAAGAAACTGGTAGTATGGCTTCGCATCCCAGAACTCCCAGTATATCTATATCAATATCAGCTCCTAGCAAGCATCAGCGATGTTGTTGGCAAAACGATTAAAGTCGACACCACCACGCTTGTCAGGCCACCGTGGTAAATTTGCACGGCTAGAAGTTGAAGTCGATACGTTCAAGCCATTGTTACCGGCAGTCTACCTTAACGGGGAGTACTTCCGTTTGGAGTATGAGAATCTACCCACTATTTGCATGAAGTGCGGTAGAGTGGGACATGATGATGCGGCTTGCAACTTCAGTAAGCCCTTCTCCCCTACTGAAGCACCTTCATCATCGAATCCCCCTCTCCTTAAGGGGGTGTAGTACACGCCTCAGATTCATGCCAAGAAGCCAGAGAAGCATGCATCCTCTCAAAAGAAGGGAGGATCAACGCCGTCTGATAGTAAAATTCTGGAGAAGTCGCCCACTGCTGAAAGTGTGGATGCGACCAAGGAACAACAGCCCCAGTCCACAACTGAAGTCCATGAAGCAACCGGAGAGGAGTGGCAAACTGTCCAATCCAGGAAGCACAAGAAGAAGGCTAAGTTGAAGCTACACGCACACTCTGGAGCAGGACAAGATCTCCTGCCAAAGGGCCCGCCTGTTGGGAGTAATGTAACCAATCCAAGTAACACAAGCGTCATCCTTCTTAACAATGACACATGTGAGGGTCGAAAGCTGGAGATGGGAGACACCACGTTGTTCCAATTCACAACCATCGACAATGCCAAAGATGTCTACCAATGTTCGTTCCACTGTGGGGACAAAGGTGGAGGCAGCGGAGTATTACTTAGAAATAGAAAAGTCATCTATCAGACGGTCATCCCTGGTAGAGAAAGGAAGAAAGGAAGGCTTGCCCAATTATTTGGCAACCTTGAGCAAGGCTCGGCGTCTAAGTGCGCCATTGACTTCACCAACGACACGGAACCTCCAGATGATACTATGGTCGACGATGATCAATCCGTCGGCCTCCGTGCGACAATTTTTTGAGTTTCCCACACCCCTCTCTCTCTCTTAGTGTTTTTATGCTAAACATCCTCTGTTGGAATATTCAAGGTGCTTGTTTCAAGAAGAAAATTCGTCTTCTAAAGGATCTCATAAGAAGACATAGGCTTCATATTATGGCTATTGTTGAACCACGAATAAGTGGGTCCAAGGCTGATGGCGTCATTAAGCAATTGGGTTTCCCTTCTTCTCACTGGGTTGAGGCTGTTGGCTTTTCGGGTGGCATATGGGTGTTATGGGATGATGCTCGCTGCTCCGCCAAGTTTGTCCTCAACCACAGACAGTTCATACACTGCTGCATCAATGACTTCTGGCACTTAATGTTCGTCTATGGTGCTCCTAATCCGGGTAGAAGGGACCTTTTGTGGAATCGCTTGCATGACATCTCCAACTCCATTCATGGTGCATGGGCTGTCATCGGTGATTTCAACACCATGCTGGACATCTCTGAAAAACACAACGGGCGTTCCTTTGACCACTGCTCAAGTAGGAAATTCAATTCTCTTCTCATGCACATGGGCTTAGTAGACATCAAGGCCAATGGCCCCTTCTATACCTTCAAGCAACTCCAACTCTTAGAGAGGCTGGATCGAGTCATCGCCAACGATGACTGGCTGTCTATGGCATCCTCTGCATCGATGACTGTCCTTCCTAGGCTTTACAGTGACCATAGTCCGTTGCTCATTCACAATTCCACACAACGCCAGGCTCGCAATAAGTCTTTCCAAACTAAAGAGTCTTGGTCACTGGCCCCTGGATTTAAAGAAGTCATTCTTCAATCTTGGGATCCGACAAAGAATTTCCTCGACACTCTTCCCGCCTTCCATGAGGAAACATCTGCATGGGACTCCAAGCTTCACAATTCCAACAACAAACACAAAAATAAAATCATGTGTCGGATAAACAACATCTAGGTATCCTCTACCAACTTGTCTCATAATTCCTCTGACTCCACTTTGGAATATTTGCAAGATGAATACAGCAATATTCTCCTTCAAGAGGAGGCTGATTGGCGGCAGTGAGCTAACATTAACTGGCTCCATCTTGGCGACGCCAACACAAAATTCTTTCATACATACGTTAAGGCGCGCCGCCTCTTCAACAAGATTACAAGGCTCAAGGACAGCACGGACAATTGGGTGGAAGATCCAGCTTCCCTTAAGTTGCATGTGCAAAACTTCTTTCTCGGTTTGATGACTGCCCCGCCACCCAGTGCTCGCAGCACTGCTGCTATTGCTAGCTTCATTGGCACGTTCGAGCAGCCTTGCGAGGCCACTAGGCGCAACCTTAGCGCCCTCCCTTCTACTGCTGAAATTCAGCACACCATGTTCATGATGGTGCCTAACAAAGCTCCCGGGCCCGACGACATCTGTAATTCATTCATCCAAAAGCACTGGGACACAGTTGGCTCTTCCTTTATTCTCATCGTGCAAGATACCTTCACCTCGGGGACCATTGAAGACAGGCTTGCTGACTCCTTTATGTGTCTGATTCCGAAGACCAGACAACCCCAAACTTGCAGTGACCTCTGTCCTATTTCGCTTAATAACACGTGTTTCAAATTGATATCCAAGATCATTGTGGAACGCATCAAGCCTCTCCTGCAAGGATAAATTTCTGAAACTCAATCTAGTTTCCTACCGGGCCGGCACATCACTGATAATATTATTCTTGTCCAGGAGGTTATCCACACCATGCGTACGAGGACTAATGGCAAGGTGTTTGCTTGCATCAAGATAGACCTTGCTAAAGCCTTTGATAAGATGAGTTGGGCGTTCATCCATGACACCATCAAGAGGACTGGTATTCCGGATGTTTTGGTTAGTCTCATTATGCAAATCATCACTAAAGGGTGCACTTCGGTTCTCTGGGAAGGCTGCCCTCTTGAGTCATTCAAAACCTCACAAGGAGTCCGTCAAGGCGACCCAATCAACCCCTACATATTTGTTCTATGTATGGAGAGACTCAGTCAAGCCATCTTGCAATCCATAAACCAAGGAGCATGGAAGCCTATTCGTCTTTCCAGACAGGGCCCGATGCTATCACATGTCTTCTTTGTCGATGATATTCTCTTACTGGCAGAGGCTTCTGAAGGGCAAGCTAAAAGAATTAACAAAGTTCTCCAAGCTTTTGGGTGTGCATCTGGGCAACGGGTGTCTAAGGCCAAGTCATGTTGCTTCTTCTCTCCTAATACCCCACGCCAAGTCCAGGATGTTTTCTACAGGCGCCTTGGTATTCCTCACACCAGTGACTTGGGTCGCTACCTTGGTGTTACCATTCTACATCACCGAGTCAACAAATCAACTCATGCTACAATTGTTGATACTATGAAGGACCGTATGACAAGCTGGTCAGCAAGACAACTGTCTCTAGCTGGTAGAATCACTCTTGTAAAATCCACTCTCCAAGCCATTCCTAGATACACTATGCAATCAGTGCAACTCTCACAAGCGCTTTGTGATGATATTAACAAGCACGTCAAGAATTTTCTCTGGTCTGGCAGCCGATCCCACCACAGTCTCTCTCTGGTCTCATGGAAGAAGGTTACTATCGCTAAATCCGACGGCGGCATGGGAATCAAGGATGCATGGTCTCAAAATCAAGCTCTAATGCTCGGTAATGTGTGGCGCTTCATAAACAACAGAGATGTTCTTTGGGTTCGTGTTATGCGTAGCAAGTACATGTGCAATGACACACCTATAAAGAAACCATGTTCCTCGGTGTGGGCTTTTATTAGGAAGCACATGCCAGCCATCCTTCAGGACTCGGCCGTAACTATCAATAACGGTGAATCTGCAAATGTTTGGACTGACAAATGGCTTCATGGCCTATCTATTAAAGACATTGACCCCTCTCTTATGCCGCCTCCCGACCTCGCTGATCTTACTGTCTCAGCCATGGGCATGGATGGCAATGGCTGGGACTGGGACTTCATCCATGGCTATCTTCTGAGTAGTTCCTGGCTGCATATTCAGCATGTCTTTCCGCCTTCTCTGTCTGATGGCCATGATACTCGCCATTGGCTTGGGTCGCCTACTGGCCTTCTTACCACAAAGTTTGCATACAAATGGCTCCACATGGACATTGAGTTGCCCCTGCCTGGGAAATGGGATACTATTTGGAGATTGCCGGTTCCGCCCCGTGTTCACACTTTTCTATGGCTTCTGGTCCACAAGGCGTTGCTCACCAATGTGGAGAAGTCCCGCCGCCATATCC
Source organism: Alisma plantago-aquatica (assembly GCA_963693085.1). Taxonomy (NCBI): domain Eukaryota; kingdom Viridiplantae; phylum Streptophyta; class Magnoliopsida; order Alismatales; family Alismataceae; genus Alisma; species Alisma plantago-aquatica. The sequence continues at coordinate 881,463,356 of OY856409.1, forward strand.
CTGTCAACAGCCACTGCCCGGTTTGTGCAAATGCAAGTGAAACTATGGTGCATGCTCTCTGCGACTGCAATTTTAGTAGGGAAGTGTGGGTTTCCTGTCGAATGGACCCATCCTTCTTCCTTCTTCCTGAGGATGAGTGGATTGATGTGATCATCTCTTCTAAAGGCACTGTCACTCCATCCATGTTGCCTCTAGTGGCTTGCTGGGCAATCTGGTCATAGAGAAATGAGTTTGTACACAACATGAAGCAACAACCTCTCCAAATGCGGGTATCCTTCATCAAGGACCGAGTTCGAGCCATCTTGGCAACCCCGACGCTGTTCTCGACACACACGACGGGATGCAGCCAAGCCAGAATTCTCCCTACTCTCAGTGATGTTGTTATTTTTGTTGATGCCTCTCATCACGCTGAATCCTCTCGTACTGGGATTGGTATTCATGCTGTGGACAGCCATGGAGGCTTCCTTCTGGGCCACGGATTGCCCAGCCATGCCACCTCAGCATTGGAGGCAGAGATACAAGGCATCATCTAGGCCTTGGAACTCTGCAAAACTACAAGATGGCGTGCACCCACCATTCTGTCTGATGCTACCTCTGCGGTATCCATTACCACCAAGGCGACATCCGCAACAACCATGTTCCTTCTGCACATGCGCCGTCTTCAACAACTCCAGAATGAAGTCGGTCTCACTTCCATAGTTCATGTTCCTAGAGTGCATAATAATGTAGCGGACTGTATTGCTCGCTTCTCAATTTCTGCTAGTACTGCTTTTACCTTCCAAAATGTAGCGCCCCCATGGATCACAAGTAATCTAGATGTTAATTTCTCTAACATTTGGCCCGCAGTAGAGAGCGGGATGAATACAATCTGATCTCTACAATTCCCAGAAAAAAAATAGAACTTAAATGCAAAGCATGTAAGCATGGCAATTTAAAAATTGAAAATCACTCATCATGGCAGTGAATTGATACTAAATACGATAAAAGGATAACGTAATCCATTCACATGATTTTTAGTCCATTTATTATGCCAATGGACCCACATGAGGTGTAGCACAACATGTGAAAGTATCGCAACAAGCTACGATCTCACTGTATAAGACTTAGAAGCATGCTCGAGTTCCTGAGTCTTTAATTTCAATACCACGTCTGCAGCTGGCATCGACACGCCTTCCTCTTGGTAGCTAATGGGAGTAGAAGGATATCTCAGATTCCTCCTCTCAACCTAGATACTCATGCGGGGAGTCAAAGCCCTCAGGCTTGTTGTGCACCAGTGGACCTACTAAAGATTTCCACTGATCGCCACAACTCATAACTCAGGTATCACCAACATCTGTTGTTGGTATTAGATACCAAACATTTAAGGATTTTTCCCTCACTGGCCTAAGACCCCCGTAACCCATAATGATGCTCTCTAGCTTACCTCGACCTACGTGAGACCTCCAGTCGGGAAGCACGTTTCCTCCTCACAGTGCAAGCCTCGTGTGAGAATTCTACAGTGTGTAGGGCATCTAACGTCTAGTGATATTTAGTTTATTTAACATAATTCATCACCGTCACTAACCATTATCCTATTCACATCATTTACTCATCTCATAATAAACACAGAAATTATCTAGCAATTTCCACAATTCTCATAAACCACAGTCGTGAATTAGGGCAACCTTGCCATCACAGTCCCTCAATTTACACCATTTCGTCACCTATCGATCACAACAAATCACATAGAATCTTTCAATATGATATTGCATCACTGATAAATGATTCATAAAGTATTTCTACTATTGATAATCATTACACAAATTAATCAAATCCATCAAAATTATGATAAAGCAAGAATTAAATACCGAAAAGTCATTATTTAAAATTTATATGTTGTAAATCTAGATTAGGAGGTGATTTTCCACTCACAAATCTCATCTAAAAATAACGATCTTAGCCTTTTTCGCCAACTAAGCTCAAATCTTAGCTCACACAAGTCTGAATCAAGCTTCAGGCCTCAAGATCTTATTCTAAACTGATCATCAATAGCAAAATCAAACTTAAACGGTCATCTAGAGCATGAAGATGAAGAAAGGAGAAGGAAGAGAAATTCCAGAGATTCAAATAGAAGATCCTCAATGGATCAAAGAGGTGAAAAAGATGATATCTATAGTCTATAACTACTTACGAAAAAGAATCCATGGCTGGTTCACCGATCTATAGTTGTTCTCCACCTTTTTCATAAAAATCTCTCTATCAATCGCCCTTTAGGTTTTCTTTTTGTCAGCCTAATGGTCGGAGATGATAGAGGATCAAATTACGGTTCTAACTCACTTCATTTCGTTGAAATCAAACATGTATAGACCGAGATATGATCGTATTACGAGTGACTATGTTGGACTGCATTCTCAACAGTCGTTGGGCCTTAGTGATTGATGGGTCTTAGCGGGCTGGGCATTAGCAGTCGCTAGGTCCTGGCGGTCGTTGGATATGTACATGTTACTAAAAAGGGCATAACTCTCTCATTTTGACTCCGATTTGGTTCATTATTTTTGCGTTATATTTATAATAGAATTATTTACAGTCTTACAATATTATTTTCATAATAATCTTAAATAAAAATTATTTGTTAATTATTTCCTCAAATATCATCCTCTCACATACATGTATGGGTTAATTCTAGATCAACTCTAACGTGGATCTTTGAGGTATGCTTAAGTTATGATTATGAGTTATATGAACAAGTATTTGAGATTCTAAAAATTTAATATAAACCAAAAGCTAATATATAACTAATAAAAAGCCCAACAACAAGCATCAAAATTATCTTAAATCTCTAGGATTATCAATAAAGCTAGAAGAGGGTCGTAATTTGGCCGCTTAAATTTGTTCCAACTCAACAGGTCATGTCTAGGTTATATTCCTACATATATCTACGTGGCTTTTTCATTTTTTTGATTGGCTCAATATTGAAAAACCCCTATCTAATTTATTAGATCATAAAAATACCCATAAATGCTCATTGCAAAGATAATGAAACAACAAATAATACTAAAGTGGTTTTGAAGCATGTTGTGACTCATGATTTCCATCAAACCCTTAATGAATCCTAGAACCCTATAAATCAAGTTTATTATTAGTCATTATTGAAGGTTAATTGTTTCATCATGATAACTAGAGTTTATTCAACATCAAGAGACCAATCAGGAGTTTGCTCAAATATTTAAGTGGTCCATATGCTTATATGTTATTGTGTACAATGCATATGTTATAGTGTGGTGTATTGTTCATGCTATAGTTTAGTTATTAAAGTTATAAGTTATTGGATAAATGACATCATTTTTACTACTTATTTTCAAGAATCATCATATCCATTATATTCATGTTTAAGTGAAAGAGTAAAGAGTGTTCAAAAATAAAAGAAAGATAATGAATGAACCTTATAAAAGTAATTATATGTTATCATCGTCATGGGCTTTCCTAGCATACAATGCACTTGGGTGCAAATTGTGGGCTTGCTAGCATACATAGCATCTCAGTGTAATTTAAGAGGTACTTCAGTAAAAAGAAAAGAGACACTTCAGTGCAGAACTTGAGGATTGTTATATAAGTAAGATAAAAGACAATGATCATATGCAAAGTTTATTTTCATGATGTTAAATATTTTCATTTCAAAGTTTATGTTATTTCTCTGTTGTAATATGTTTAGTTCTACTTACAAAATATTTTATACATGGCTGGGAGTGCGGGGAATCAAGTGTAGAAGATAAAGTCATCTAACATGCAAGGACTAATTTGAGAATCTTCAAGAAGGAATGACCTGGTGGAGTGCCAACTATAATAGAACAATCCCTTTAGAATTCCTTTCAAGTTATGAGAAGAATGTATGAATTTTATGGGTGATTTTCATGTTATAACTATAAGATGTGAGTAATTAAAATTGTATCTTGTTTTGGTTCAATAAAATATATTTTTAAGTAATAACTATCATCTTTGCTACATCCCCTTGAGAATTATGATTCTGCTAAGAAATTGATATGTTTGAAAAAGTAGAATGTTACACTTTGTACAATGTCACTGAGATTTATACATTGTAATGATTTGATTGTATGACAAACATGACTAGCCTTTATATAGGAATAAAGATGGCTACCAATACCATGTTACACAATATGAGACTAACCCCTATTTACAGAGGATATTATGGACGTGCTTATTTGTAATATTCATCAATTCTAACTTGAATCAATTGAAACTACTTGATATTATCTCAATATAGAAGAGCTCACTCACTCGCTAACGCCTCTAATAGTTAGATTACTCTGATATCAAATGCTATGGTTGTTACTATGGAAAGGATGATGCTTTCATATGAGCCTACTGACCATTAGTAAAGCGGAGTCGTAATTTTTAATGAGAAAATCATATAGTCAAATAATAAATTTAGACATGTATGTATATATATACACATTATATACATATATATATATACATTATATATATATATACACACACATGATATATATATATATACACACAGACATTATATATATGGGTATATCTTCGCTACCTGTGCGGGTAACTAAGATTCGCTACCCGTGCATCAATTTTGTAATGGGAAGGTATGCATTTGTAATGAGACAATCCAAATTTGTAATGAGACCACCGAAATTGTAATACAAAGACTCGTTTTGTATTACAGCGTTGTTACAGTAATAAATATATATTTATTATTGTAACAGCACTGTAATACAAAATGAGTTTTTGTATTACAATTTCAGTTGTCTCATTACAAATTTGGTTGTCTCATTACATATATGTGTCATCCCATTACAAAATTGATGCACGGGTAGCGAAGATATACCCTATATATGTATATATATATATATATATATATATATATATATATATATATATATATATATATATATATATAGAGAGAGAGAGAGAGAGAGAGGCTAGAATACACTCGAGTGTATTCGGAGCAGAATACACTCAAGTAGTTTTTCATGATGCAATATTTTTTTCAAAAATCTAATCCGTTGAAAAACTCATATAAAAATTGTGAGCAGATTTGGACATTTATAGGTCATGTTATAAAGACCGTAAAAATTATGCATTTCAAATTAGTTTTGTGCGTCGATTTTGTTGCCCTCGATGAGTGACTTACACTCATCCAAATGGGTTCAAAATTTGTATGTAGCATAATTATCGTATGACAATGAAGATCAATGGCTTACATCTTGTAAAAAAATAGTCTTGATATGCAAACACACTTGAGTATATCCGTGTGATCTGTACACCCGAGTATATTCTAGCCCAACTCTCTCTCTCTCTCTCTCTCTCTCTCTCTCTCTCTCTCTATATATATATATATATATATATATATATATATATATATATATATATATATATATATATATATATATATATATATATATATATATATATATATATATATATATATATATATATAGCTAGTGTACACTTGTGTGTACCGGAGGCACCGTACACCTCATTTATTTTTGAAGATGCAATAAATTTTTGAAAAATCTAAGCCGTTGACCTTCTTAATTATCATAAGAACATACTATATAATAAATTTTAGCTCATTTGGACACTTGATGCGATGATTTTGAGTCGCATTTATAGACCTGTTTCATATGTGTTTTATGCTTTTATTAGTCATTTTTATGGTTAATGTGGCATAATTCATTCACTTTGGTCTTTGCTACTATTTTATGTCAAATCCCCTTTAATTCATCGTTTTGAGCATTAATTGTCAAAATATTATTATTTGTGTGAATTTATGTGATCTTGTGTTTGAATTCCAGGACAAACGAGTATCTGCTTCCGTCGATACCATCGACGGAAGTCGATACAATCGACGAGGTCACAGGTTGCCAGCCGCGAGAAGCAGGAAAAAGTCGATACTATCGACTTGATGTCGATGGTATCGAGATATCATCAGGTTGCTGGCAAAGAAGCCGTCGATAGTATCGACACCAAGTCGATACCATCGACGCACGGAGGCTACAGCGACGCAAAACGACAAAACCGACGCCTAAAGGAAGTCGATACCATTGACCCGAGTCGATGGTATCGAGATACTGTTGGGCGCGACAAAGGAAGGGTTTGGAGTCGGCTGCTACTACAGCGGGTCGATACCATCGACTTGCGTCGATGGTATCGATGCCGTAGGATATGAGTTGGCTTCCTAATGATCTCAATCGGACAGCTACGGTTAATTAGCGACCTAATGACCGAGATATACCTAAGGACGGCCGCCCAGACATAGGGAGAGATCGGATTAGCCATTGCACGAGTATCGAGGAGTGGTAGAGAGGAGAACAGAGGCTAGAATCTCATACTTGTTGATCCGGAGGCCGAAGGAGACGGATTCCACCACCGAAAGGCGGTAGAGCACGCATTCAACACGGAGGATCAACCGGTTCTTCTCTGTTCAGGGGTTTTCCCTTTCATTCCACGTTTTTCACATGTTTTTTCCTATTTCTACCATGTACTTGTGTGAGATGAACATGTGGGGCTAATCCCCTTCATCTTTAGGACCGGGAGTAGCCCGGGAATTCATTGTATGACAGTTTTATAATAGTAATTCATATTTTATCTCTTAAATCTGTGGTATAGTTTCGTTTTCTCAATATATTGTTATGCTTGATCACCATAATAATAACCTAATGCCCTTAATCACTTTGAAAGAAGGATTAACGGCTGAAAAGAGATGAAATCTACATTAATCGATAAATCCTTTGAACAAGGCAGTGTAAAATTAATGGTGGAAACTGAGGGATCGTTCATAATGCACCTAGCTTAGGGTATAGGTTACTACGACAGTGGAACTGACCTAAGTTTAGGTAGTGAATTGCACCACGATAGTGGGCAATTCTGTTTTCAGGCCACTACTCGGATAGAGAGATAAAATTGAGTAGCTATATAGAATTTAATACAATGAAAACCCGTGGTGAAACCGCAATCCTAAAGATACCCTTTTGAATTGATTAAACCAACATTTAATCGATTGCTTCTTTTGTTTTGTTTTTATTTTCTTTTATTTTTAACAACAACTCTCAACTTGTTATTCGGCTTAGTTGATCGCGAGTGGTTAGTAGGAGTCCCCGACGATTGCACGTATCCCTGAGTTCGACTCGGGCCTCACAAAGGCTTGTACTACTCGACGCGTTCACTTGCGTTTATACGCACGGTAAAATTGCGTCCAGTTTTTTGCGCCGTTGCCGGGGATACGGCAATTTGTTGGCACTTCGAGTGCTGTGAGCGGCCACTCTAGGCCACCTTTTATTTTTTTTTATCATTCCAAAAATTCATAGTCTATTTTCTAAATATTCTTAATTGTCAAGCACCATACTAAACTTAATCTTTCTATTTTCAGGTATTGTGCATGGTGCAGACGCGTAGTACTGACTACGCAGGTCGCGCACCAGAGGCTCCGCTACTGACTGGACCTGAAGACGAGGATGGGTACAATCAAGATCATCTAGAGGATACAGATTCTGAACTCGAGGAACAAGACAAGATGGAGGCCGAGCCACAGACTATATGGGAGAAGATAAAGGCTTCTTCCGCATCCGCTTCAAAAGGGCCTATAAAGAAGCAAGCACTCAACATACCTACATATAAGATTGATCCGGCTTTGATAAATCTAGTGAAGTCCAATGCTTTTCATGGACTAAAGAATGAGGATCCCATCGCGCACATAAGCCAGTTTGTGGAGAACTGTGACATGGTTAAAATCGACAGGTTTCCACAGGATACACTTTATCTTAAGATTTTCCCGAGTTCATTGGCGGGAGCCGCGCGAGAATGGTTACATAATTTGGATGATGAGTTTGTGGAGTCCTGGGACCATATGGTGGAGGTCTTCTTTGAGAGGTTCTTCCCTCCTGAGAAGACTAACGACATGATCCGGAAGATTCATAATTTTACCCAACAAGCCGGTGAGACATATTCTGAGACTTGGGAAAGATTTCAGGTCATGCTGAGGAGGTGCCCACATCATGGGTTGGATAAAGAGACGCAGGTGAAAATCTTCTATTTTTCTCTTTCCGAGCACGATAGGAGTAATCTGGATTCAGCTGGGTCAGGATTCTTTCTGAACAATACGGACACCAGATGCTGGGAGATACTAAAAAATATGGCTAGAAAGCAGTCATGGGGTGAGAGAGAAAGAGGCCCGGTAGAGCAAGTTCGAGTAGCAGGTGAGTCAAAGGCAATGAAAGAGCTGAATGAGAAGATGGATCTTCTCGCAAAGAAGCTACTGGAAAAGGAGGATAATGAGTCCGAGGATGAGGCTCAAGTCAAATACATGAGACAGTAGCAAGGGTATAAGAACAATGATTATTCATGGAGAAAAGACAAAAAGTTCTCATGGAAGGATCCAAACAATTTTCTGCAGGATCCGGATGCCAAACCCCAGCCAGCTGTAGAGGACAAGAGCACAGAGCTTCTCAATCAAGTTATAAAGTAGAATCAAGAACTCATTGCTACTTTTGGCCAGCAGATAAAGCAATAAGGAGAGTACATGAATCAATTCGGGCAAACATTGCAGAGCCATGGGGCTCAAATGAGGACCATTGAGACATCCATGGCACAGATGGCAGCCGAGATTGCCAGTTTGAAGAAACCGGCACATCCAGGTTTTTCGGGGAATACCAATGTTCCCGGGGGAAACTAGCAGGCAAAGGCTATTCTGCTTAGAAGCGGCAAGAAAGTGTTGAATCCAAGGGCTGAGGAAACAAGAACACCACAAGCTGAAGTAGAAGTTGAAACCAATGAGGAGTAGCCCGCACCAGTCACAGGGAAGAATGAGGACACAGCCGTGGATGATACTGAAGAATAGGTTGCAGAGGAGGAACCTCAGAAAAAGACACCTTATGTGCCACCTCATCAAAGGGCACAAGCTGTTCCGGTCTCGTACCCAAACAGTGCTAAGGCAAGGAAGGCAGATGCACAGTTCAAGAAGTTCTTGGACAGTTTTAGGAGGCTTTCAGTCAATATCCCTTTACTGGAAGCCATTGAGCAAATTCCTTCATACGGGAAGTTTCTAAAAGACGTCATTACAAAGAAGAGGAAAATTCCAGATACAGAGGTCGTCGTGCTAAAGGAGCAACTGAGTGCCTTCATTATGGGCACTTTGCCGCCAAAGAGGCAAGATCCAGGGGGCTTTAACATTTCTTGTTATATTGGGAAGGTTAAATTTGGTGAAGCGCTATGTGACTCAGGGGCAAGCATCAACTTAATGCCCCTTTCGACATTCAAAAAGCTGGGATTGAAGGAGTCACGGCCAAGCAATATGACGATTCAATTAGCGGATAACTCTGTGATGAAGCCTTATGGAATCTGTGAAGATGTGTTAGTAAAGGTGGATAGGTTTGTCTTTCCGGCAGATTTTGTAGTCATGGAGATGCAGGATGAACATGGCAACGAGCTATTGCTTGGACGTCCCTTCCAAGCTACAGCCGACATGATCTTAGAGATGGGGAGAGGTCGCTTGACCTTGGGCATAGCCGATGACCGCTTTGAGATGGTCATGCCTGCTAGTACTGCGTCATCTAAAGCCAAGGAACAATGTAATATGGTAAAACATCTGGATTGTAATATTTCACTCTGCCTTGGGAAGCCATTTCTGGACATGGCTCATGTGATGAGCAAGGTAGACAATGGAACTTTGGCTGTGGATATCATGGAGCAGACCAAAGTAGTTTCTCTGTGCAAAGCTGTGGGATTCCCTAATGATGAGAATGAGGACATTCCGCTTTCTATGGAGGATGATGTGATTGTTATTTCTGTTTCTGATGCATACCCGGAATTACCGTTGGAGGCGTGCTTGTTAAATATTACACACGATTGGATGCGGAGCAAATCACTCAAGGAGTGCGCTAAAATGCTTCAGTTGCTTCCATGCTTCTATGCGAGGCATTATGAAGATTTAGGTGAACTGCCCCCGCCGCTTCAATCATCTCTTATTAGCCCGCCAGATCTAGAATTAAAGTCGCTGCCCCCACATCTCAAATATGTCTTTCTAGCTGAGGAAGATAAGTTACCAGTGATCATCTCTTCTTATTTGAGTGCGGATGAGTAGGAACAATTGTTGATAGTGCTGAAGAACCATCGGGGAGCTTTTGGGTGGTCAGTTGCAGATATTAAGGGGATTTCCCCTACTCTATGTCAGCACAAGATTCGGCTCGAGGAGGGAGCCAAGCCCGTGATTCAACCTCAATGACGTCTCAACCCGAGCATGATGGAGGTTGTAAAGAAGGAGGTCATTAAACTTCTTGATGCAGGTATCATTTACGCCATATCAGACTCGACATGGGTGAGTCCCACACAGGTAGTCCCTAAGAAGGGGGAATTACTGTCACCCAAAATATGATAAATGAACCTATCACCACCCGATTGGTAACCGAGTGGCGAGTTTATATTGATTACCTCCGTTTGAACGCCGCCACGCTAAAGGATCACTTTCCTTTACCTTTCATTGATCAAATTCTAGAGGGTCTTTTCGGTCGATCGCACTTCTGTTTTCTAGACGGATACTCGGGGTACAACCAGATCTCGATTGATCCTTTGGATCAAAAGAAATCTATGTTCACTTTTCCCTATGGGACTTTTGCTTACCGCCAAATGCCATTTGGTTTATGCAATGCACCGGCGACGTTTCAGCGCTGTATGCTCGCCATATTTTCTGACATGGTAGAGCGCTGTCTCGAGGTTTTTATGGATGACTTTTCGGTGTATGGTGCATCGTTTGATGAATGTCTCTATAATCTGGACAAAGTTTTACAGCGTTGTGAGGACACACATTTGGTCCTCAACTGGGAGAAATGTCACATGATGGTAACTGAGGGGATAGTGCTAGGACACAAGGTGTCTAGCAAAGGTTTAGAGGTGGATCCGGTCAAAATTGTGGTCATTTTCAAGTTGCCCCCACCGAATTCTGTTAAAGGGGTAAGAAGTTTCCTAGGACATGTCGGGTTCTATCGGCGATTTATAAAAGATTTTTCTAAAATCGCGAAACCTCTATCCGAGCTTTTGGAGAAAGACGCTATATTTGATTTCAATGATAAGTGTCTACATGCGTTCGACGTGTTAAAAGAAAAACTAATTTCTGCACCGGTTGTTCAAATGCCGGATTGGACAAAACCGTTCGAACTAATGTGTGACGCTTCGTACTTTGCGGTAGGAGCCGTGTTGGGGAAGCGGGTGGACAATAAGCCCGCCGTGATTTTCTACACTTCAAAGACTTTGAATGACGCCCAATTGAATTATACAACTACTGAAAAAGAATTACTCGTCGTTGTGTTCGCTTTTGAAAAATTCCGGCAGTACTTAGTTGGATCTAAAGTAGTTGTATGGACTGACAATGCCGCAATCAAATACTTAATGGAGAAAAAAGACGCAAAGCCTAGACTCATTAGGTGGATTTTTCTCTTACAAGAATTTGACATCGAAATCAAGGATAAATCTGGGATTGAAAACGTTGTTGCTGATCATTTGTCTAGGTTAGAAAGGGTGGATGAAAAAGATTTACATATACCCATAACCGAGACGCTTCCGGATGAACAAATTTTTAAAATTACTTCTAAGGATCCTTGGTTTGCTAAAATTGTAAACTATTTGGCTTGCGGGATCATCCCGGACGATTGGTCATATCAGGAGAAGAAAAGATTTTTCCATTCTTTACGGTATTATTTTTGGGATGACCCGATTCTTCTTAAGCAATGCAGGGACGGTATCTTACGCAGGTGTGTGCCTGAAGTGGAGTATGAGAGCGTTTTACGTCATTGCCACGCATCACCTACGGGAGGACACCACGCCAGTTCTCGTACGGCATCTAAAGTTCTAGAGAGTGGCCTTTATTGGCCAACTTTGTTCCGAGATGCCTACGAGTTTGTGAGGCAATGTGATTCCTGCCAACGAGCAGGTAATATCTCAAAGAGACAGGAAATGCCCCTTAATGTGTTTCAGGAAGTAGAGGTATTTGATTTGTGGGGCATAGATTTCATGGGACCCTTTGTGTCCTCAAACTCCAATTTATATATTTTGTTAGCAGTTGATTATGTGTCGAAGTGGGTGGAAGCAATCCCCACAAGGACTAATGATTCCACTGTAGTGTGCAGATTCGTGAAAGAAAATATTTTCTGCAGGTTTGGGGTACCCCGAATGATAATCAGTGATGGGGGTACGCATTTTAGGAATAAAAAATTCTCGACATTATTGAAGAAATATGGGGTCAAGCACAACATAGGCACCCCATATCATCCGCAAACGCAAGGCCAGGTGGAGGTTTCCAACCGTGAAATTAAGAAGATTTTAGAGCGTACGGTGGCGTCCACAAGGAAGAACTGGAGTGCCCTACTGCCGGATGCTTTGTGGGCATACAGGACGGCTTACAAAACACCTATAGGCACCACGCCTTTTAGGTTGGCGTATGGCCGGGCTTGTCACCTACCGGTAGAATTGGAGCACAAGGCACATTGGGCGCTAAGAAGGCTAAACCTGAGTTACAATGAAGTGGGGAGGAAGAGACTGCTGGAATTGAACGAGTTGGACGAGCTATGAATGACGGCATATGAGAACGCACGGATATACAAGGAGCGCACAAAGCTGATCCACGACCGCCACATCCAGTTGCGCACGTTCAAAAAGGGAGATAGTGTCTTGTTGTTCAATTTACGACTCAAATTGCATCCCGGGAAGCTAAAATCCCACTGGAGTGGACCGTTTGTGGTAGAGGAGGTCAAACCACACGGCGCGATCTTAGTGCGTGATGGTGATACCACGTTCTTGGTAAATGGACAAAGGTTGAAGCTCTATTTTGGTGAGAACTACAAGAGGAAGGTAGAGGAGGTCAAACTCATTTCCGTTCCGGATGCATTATGTGCCCAAAAGTTGTCTAGCCTAAGACGTTAAATAAGGGCGCTTGTTGGGAGGCAACCCAACCATTGGTACCTTAGTTTAGTTCATTTACATTCGTAGTTTAATTTATTTTTACTTAGTTTTTCATGTAAAGAAGATACTGTGATCGGTGTGTTATTTGTGCAGGCTGAGGCAGAGTCGATACCATCGAAACACTTGTTGATGGTATCGACCGGGTTACAGGTTGACGACTGTGGATTTTGCTCTGCGTCGATACCATCGACGGCCTCGTCGATGGTATCGACCGACCTATAGGCAGATCGAAAAATAAAGGTCGATGGTATCGACATGCCAGTCGATACCATCAAGATCTCTGAAGATTTACAGAAGAAATCGACTCAGTGAAGTCAATACCATCGACGGGCGTGTCGATAGTATCGACACTTTCAAGTGAAAAAGGCGACGGCCGGTCTCGCGAGGATTTACCCTAATCAGGATAGTCGATACCATCGACTCTCGACATCCACATCACCGATCCGTGCGAACGAATCAACGGCGATCGCGGAAGCCACGTCATCGATCTGGGTGAATCATCGATACCATCGACCAATGTCGATGGTATCGACACGTCAGTGATCCGGGTTTCAAGATCCAGCCATCAACAACCGTCGATACTCGCGATGGGGGCGGATAGCATCGACTAGTGTCGATACCATCGACTCGCGTCGATGGTATCGACGGGTCAACAGTGGCGCCGGCCAAGTCTATTTAAGGAGATTCATTACGTCAGTTGACGTCACACTTTCAGAGTGATCTCCCTCCCTTGTGCCGAGCAACCCCCCCGAGCCATCCAAGCCGACGAAGAGCAGCACCGAGCGAAGATCTTCATCGAGCGGAGATTTGACTCTCCAATCTACACCGAGCTCTTTCTCTAATCCCTTTTCTCTCGCAACCATGGTGCATGTCGCTGGAGCGTCATCCTCTCGTGCGAATCCGATGGATGTCACGGAGTTTGTGCCACCTCCTCCCGTGTCGGTATCACGCCCGCGCATGGTCCACCCATCTACGGAGGTGAAGAAGATCTATGAAGAGATCGTGAAGAGGAAGATGGAGCCTACCCGGTATGTGGACCGGGAGATGATCCGAAATCTCGGCTTTGAGGCCAACTTGGCCTACGTTCTTCAGGGGCAGGAGAAACGCACGAGCCGGAGGCCCGATGAGTTACAGTACCATGCTGATGGCCAGCCATTTTTTGGCGAGTTGCCAACCTACAAAGAGTTGGTGGTGGAATTCATGGCGTCACTTGACGTCTGCGTCGTGCCCAACGACGTCGTAGCCACCGATCGTGAGTGGATCCAGGGCCGGGTGTCCTTCCGGCTGTACAACCACGACTACACCCTCACGCTCAAGCAGTTCAACAGGATTTTCAACTAGAGTCATTCTCAGTACGACCACCGGCGACCGGACAACCGCATCGATTACGACAAAATTTTTGCCGAGCTGGTGACGGTGCCGGTGGGCAAGTCCGTGAGCTACCACAATGCTGCGGTAGCAGATTTCAAGCACCCATTCATCCGGGTACTACACCGGATGTTGAGTTCTACACTTTTTGCTCGTGGTGATCTGGCGCTGAGCAAATTTCAGGAGACAGATCTTTTCTTCTTATATCAGCTTCTGAAGCGCCAAGAATGCAACTGGGGCGCCTTTTTCCTGCAGCGGGTTCTGGCGGTGAAGAGGAGTACGAGGAAGGCCCCGATTCATTTCGGCGGGCTCATCACCAAGTTGGCACATTACCTCGGGCTCAACTTCTCTACTATGACCCCGCTTTCCACAAAGAGCAAGGTGAACGTGCAACATCTGCACCGTTCTAACCTTATTCTTCTGCAGGATGGTTTGGCGTATGCACACTGCCACGTCAACCACGCTTACCAGGAGTGCGTGCTTCCCGATCCCGTTTTCCACATCGACGGTGCACAACATTTTCGGTGGCCAATCATAGCCATCGCAAACTCCGATGAAGAAGGCGGCGACGACGGAAATGATGACGCGGTTGAGGAGGAAGAGGAGGCATTTACACCTCTTCGAGCACGAGTGGCACCACAGAAGCGTCCTCGGATGCATCTGGGTGCATCTTCATCATCACAGCCTACGCCGCCTCCACCACAGCCCTCGCAGCCAAGCGAGGATGCCTATTCCATGCAAGGCATGTACACTATGCTGCAAGATATCCATCAGACACAGCAGCAGCATATGGGAATGTATGTCGATATTCAAGACACTACGAACCGGATACTGGACAACCAAAGGGAGATGTTCGAGAATGAGCGCCTCCTCCTTGACAACCAACAACAGATACATGACCGGTTGTATCGGATGGAGATGTAACAGGAGCCCTTCTACGACAACTATTGGAGCCAAAATTATTTTGGAGGTTATCCACAACCTCCACCCAGGGCCCATTTTGATCCAAGCTTCCTGGGGAAGTATCCTTCTTGGGATCCCACGGCTCCGCAGTACCCGCCTCCACCACCGCAAGAATGATCCGGTATCACTGTTCCAATCTTTAAGTTTGTTTTTGACTATGAGGCCATAGTCGAATTCAAGCTTAGGGGGGTAGTTGGAACAGCTTTATCTTTTATTGTTTTTAGTTTTTAGCATTATTGTTTTTGTTCTTGTTATTTGTTTCTTGCAATTTTAGCTTTTGTAGGATCCACATGCTATCTAGTGTAATCGTGGATGTCATAAAGTTGTGTCATCTCTTTAATGGTGCATGGGAAAATCAAGGGAAATTTAAAACAATTTTTGTGTGTTTGGAAAGCTTGTCTTGTTTAACCTTGGGTACATATCCTATGAAAATGATTGGTTTTGTCAACTTTAAAACAAAATTTCACAACTGTACTCCTAATGATTCATGAAAGTGGACGGAAATGGTTGTTTGAGCCTAAACTGACCAAATGGTAATGTGACTTTAATTGGATGTAAGAGAGAGAAATCTCTTAACTACTACACAGGTCAGTAAGGAGGGACACATAATATCTTTCTAAGGTTCAGTCACCTAGTCTTGTGATCTGTCCACCTCTTCGCTTTTCACAATCCACCCAAGAATTGGAAGTAGAGTACAATTTTAACTCCTTTTGATTGCATAGCATCTAGATAGGACTTGCATTGCAATTGTCTATACGTTTTGCATAAAAAGAAAGAAAAAAATTAGAATAGTGTTATATGCACATTACCCTTAGGTGCATGCCATGTAGTTGCATTCATAATTTTCATGCATAAAATATATCATGTATCTCAATTTTTCTCCAATGGTGAATTAAATTGTTCCATACCTTCTAAATAGTGCACATTTATGAATTAGGAAGAAAAATAAGCCCAATAAAATATTCATTATCAATTATGGATATAAAGGGTTGGAAAAAAAAGAGAAAAGAAAAAAAATCTGAAAGAAAATCTGCATGATGAAAAAAGTTATGTAGAAGCAACAAGAATAAGAAGGAGAAAGGAACATAATATCACCTGCATTTCGAGATAATTGAGTACATGATGTATCTTAATTAGATGTTCATCTCGTTTCGAGATGGATGGTTAGTACATGCATCATTCCACCCAATTGTAGGCATTAGGGCATTTTTCATGTGCATTTGCATCATTTAGGACATTTTTGTTTTATGCATGTTGAAACTGTGTAATACTTCCATTTTCTTACATGAACCACCCATCTTCATCCACCCGTTGCTCGGATTGGTAGGCCACCGTGAATTTCTCCTCACTAAGGTATATCAGGAGAACTGCTTCCATGTAGATGGTAGTTAGAGCGAGTAACGTAGTATAGGAGATCACAAGATGCACCAAGTCTGAACCAACGAGTTTTATTATGTTAACTGCCTTATGTGATAGTGTTCATCAGTTTTGAGGTCAATTTCTTTTATGGATGATTACTGTCGTCTTCAGGGTAATTACCGTTCTGTGGTTAGAAAGGGCCGGTATGTGAATGTCCGGTGGGAGTCATATGGGATGTTGGTTGTGGTGTGTTGTTTTTCAGTTGACATTAGCAATTCTATTCTAATGATTAGTTGCTCGAGGGCAAGCAAAGTTCAAGCTTAGGGGAGTTTGATGTGATGATTTTGAGTCGCATTTATAGACCTGTTTCATATGTGTTTTATGCTTTTATTAGTCATTTTTATGGTTAATGTGGCATAATTCATTCACTTTGGTCTTTGCTACTATTTTATGTCGAATCCCCTTTAATTCATCGTTTTGAGCATTAATTGTCAAAATATTATTATTTGTGTGAATTTATGTAATCTTGTGTTTGAATTCCAGGACAAACGAGTATCTGCTTCCGTCGATACCATCGACGGAAGTCGATACCATCGATGAGGTCACAGGTTGCCAACCGCGAGAAGCAGGAAAAAGTCGATACTATCGACTTGATGTCGATGGTATCGAGATATCATCAGGTTGCTGGCGAAGAAGTCGTCGATAGTATCGACACCAAGTCAATACCATCGACGCACGGAGGCTACAACGACGCAAAATGACAAAACCGACGCCTAAAGGAAGTCGATACCATCGACCTGAGTCGATGGTATCGAGATACTGTTGGACGCGACAAAGGAAGGGTTTGCAGTCGGCTGCTACTACAGCGGGTCGATACCATCTACTACAGCGGGTCGATACCATCGACTTGCGTCGATGGTATCGACGCCGTAGGATATGAGTTGGCTTCCTAATGATCTCAATCGGACGGCTACGGTTAATTAGCGACCTAATGACCGAGATATACCTAAGGACGACCGCCCAGACATAGGGAGAGATCGGATTAGCCATTGCGCGAGTACCGAGGAGCGGTAGAGAGGAGAACGGAGGCTAGAAGCTCATACTTGTTGATCCGGAGGCCAAAGGAGACGGATTCCACCACCGAAAGGCGGTAGAGCACGCATTCTACACCGAGGATCAACCGGTTCTTCTCCGTTCATGGGTTTTCCCTTTCATTCCACGTTTTTCACATATTTTCCCCTATTTCTACCATGTACTTGTGTGAGATGAACATGCGGGGCTAATCCCCTTCGTCTTTAGGACCGGGAGTAGCCCGGGAATTCATTGTATGACAGTTTTATAATAGTAATTCATATTTTATCTCTTAAATCCGTGGTATAGTTTCGTTTTCTCAATATATTGTTATGCTTGATCACCATAATAATAACCTAATGCCCTTAATCACTTTGAAAGAAGGATTAACGACTGAAACGAGACGAAATCTACATTAATCGATAAATCCTTTGAACAAGGCGGTGTAAAATTAATGGTGGAAACTGAGGGATCGTTCATAATGCACCTAGCTTAGGGTATATGTTACTACGACGGTGGAACCGACCTAAGTTTAGGTAGTGAATTGCACCACGACAGTGAGCAATTCTATTTTCAGGCCACTACTCGGATAGAGAGATAAAATTGAGTAGCTATATAAAATTTAATACAATGAAAACCCGCGGTGAAACCGCAATCCTAAAGATACCCTTTTGAATTGATTAAACCAACATTTAATCGATTGCTTCTTTTGTTTTGTTTTTATTTTCTTTTATTTTTAACAACAACTCTCAACTTATTATTCGGCTTAGCTGATCGCGAGTGGTTAGTAGGAGTCCCCGACGATTGCACGTATCCCTGAGTTCGACTCGGGCCTCACAAAGGCTTGTACTACTCGACGCGTTCACTTGCGTTTATACGCACGGTAAAATTGCGTCAACACTTATAGGTCGTGAATTTAAAGGAGGTGAAAATCATGTATTTCAAATTAGTTTTGTGCGTCGATTTTGTTGTCATTGGATGAGTGACTTACACTCATCCAAATGAGTTCAAATTATGTATGTGACCTATTGTTATTGTAACCATGAATATCAATGGATTAGATTTTGGAAAAACATGGTCTAGATAGGCAAACACCATTGGGGTGTATGGCGTGATCTGTACACTCGAGTGTATTCTAGCCTGACTATATATATATATATATATATATATATATATATATATATATATATATATATATATATAGTTGTCTTAAGCTGCAAACACACGTGTGTGTGTATTCGTATGCAACAACAGATGTACTTATTAGCTCTTAAGATATTAATAAATATAAAATGTAGTATTTTAAAGTTAAGTTTCCATTAAAAGAGTGTTTTCATATTATTATACTTTATTCAATATCATTGTGTACTTTATTTTATAATTAAATATGAATATATAAAGCAAATTTGTGTAAATATGTTTAATTATAATTTCAAGGCATTTATCTATATTAGGTATGTCAGAATCGGACTAGAACCACAATCAATTCAGGCCAAACCGGTTCTATAATTCTATTACCTGGATTAACTTTATCTGATACAACAAATTCAGTCCAAACGTGGACCTACAATGGATGGTGCAGGCTTCTTCACAAAGCTAGGTTGCTATAAGTTCCCAATATATCTGATCACTGCAGGAACTTTGGGTTCCTCTTCCCCACGAGAGCTTCGTGCTCTCTAATTACCGAGTAAACATTATATTGATTGTTTGATGGATACTGGCATTTCAATAAGCAATGACTTCTTATCCATAAGCAAAGCTAACAAATAAAAAAAACTCGGTACCTTTCCAAAGCTCCAGATCCATAAACCCTAAGTTGGCGTTTGTTATATATGGCGATGATATTAAGAAGCCTAAGATATACGTGCCTGTAAATTTTCTCGATCTTTAATTTCTTAAAAAAGGAATCATTTGACTTTATTTGTATTTGTTTGGGCTTGCTATTTGCGATAGATGCCGAGTAGCATTATGTCAGAGATTTAATCTGCCTTTGAAAACATGGCTTTACTAATACTGTAATACAAGCTTAAAAACCAATTAAACTGTTACAGGTTCTCTTATTTACACCAAAGGCGGAGGTGCCAGACGATGCAAGAAGCTCAGTAGATGGGATTCTCCCTGATGGGCATGTCATCAAAACTCCAGAGATCAACTGCGCTGCCGCAGCCATCCTGGGTCAGATCATTGTTGAACAGGCACTCAATCGACTCCTCCGGACACCCCTCGAGATACGGGATCTGGAGGAACTTCATGTAGGACTCAAACGCAGAGAGCTCATCCGATAGAGACTCGGCACTGGTGGCATTAGTGTCGGCATAGCCAGAGTTGTTCTTAAGCTTCTTCTGTGGGCTCTCTGCATCCAGATATTCATGGCCCCTATACTCAAACGTAGCCAGCGTCAGCATGGACATAATCTCCGGGCTTTTGGATTGGAACCCAAGCTCGGAGCAGTTCGATGAGTTACTGCTCTGGTCAGACTGGAAGCATGGATTGCCGAGTCCGTTGACCTCTAGCTGCAGTTGACGTAGCTGAGAGGGGTCCTTGAGCTGTTGAGACTGTCTGATAACTGATTTCTCCTCGAATTCTGCTGCACCGATGTTGGAGTAGAACTCCTGTTCCAGATTGCCGAAGTAATTGATGGTCCTGCTCCTTTTCTTGGTTGGCTGGTGCTGCTGCAGAGCCGAGTTTCTCGTCTCAGTAACGTTACTGTTCTTCTTATTATTTGAAGGGATGGAGCTTCGAGGATGGCGTTTCGCATGGTGCGGCTCTCTAGGGAAATTGAGCTTAGCCTTGTCGCCCCTAATCTTGCGAGCCTCGACATCATAAGCCCTTGCGGCATCTTCGGCGCTGTTGAAGGTGCCGAGCCAGACACGGATCCCTTTACGGGGGTCTCTGATCTCAGCTGCCCATTTGCCCCATGGCCTCTGGCGGATCCCCCGAAACTCGTTATTGAGACTGCGCTTGGAGGATCTGCTGGTAGGACGGTTCACAGAAGTGGAGACATCTGCAGAAGAGAAACAAAAACAGGTCAAAATTTTTGTAAAGCATAAGCACATAGAGTGCAACGACGCATAGAAACACGTTTTTGCACTTTTTGCAGTGGGTTCCGAATAAGAATCAGTTTACTGTATCCATCAAAGCTGTTAAAAGTAAAAAAAGTGTTCTTTGTGCTTTTTTTTTACCTTTGGGGAAGGCCGATTTGGAGCCGAGAGAGAAGGGCTTCACCTCAAACCCCTCCTCTCCCCCATCCTCCATATCCACCTCCTCCTCAACGTCAGATTCATCATCGTCCTCGAAGTCCTCGAAATCGGCCTCGAAATCGACCTGACCTTTCTTCCTCCTCTGCTTCTTCGACGACCAGAGGTGGTCGGCGGTGAGGAGCTTGGAAGGGCGCGCGGCCGGGATGAAACCGGAGATAATAGCACCTCCACACATGGCTGCTGGCTGCAGGCGGCTGGTATGTAGCTAGCTAGCTGGACGGTTTCAAGGGGACCTGGTGCGTTCTCCCACGAAGTTGGCGAGGGTTTACGGCCGAAGACAACCGGAAAGGTGGGAGCTTTTGTGGTGAGAAGAGGGTTAAACGATAGCCTCCGAGCGAGTTGTTTGGGATCAGTGAAGGCGGCTTGTGGCAAAGAAGGAAACGAAGAGGGGAAGTTGATGGATGATCATCCCGTTATGGTGGGGGCCTTTATATAAGTGGAAGGCGGTGGAGGCGAGGGAATAGTGAGTGAGAAGGAGCCGCGTAGGCGTGTGGGTACTCGTTTTTACCGGTCCTGCTGTGTTTGCCAGCCCGACAGCCGACTGCCCAACTGCAGTGGCTGTTGTCTGTTGTGGAGGTGGGGGAAGGGGCGGCGGCAGGTGGACTAGGAAGACAACAGTCGGAGGAAGTATGGCGGATGGGGAGGGAGGATCCGTTCCCATCCATCAGTGACTAACACGGAAGTGATCCGTGACCGTGAGCTTTGGTGGCTGATAAAATTATGACAATAAAATAGTATTTCACCAGTTATGTTTTACGGGAACATACACGTGGTACCAATTCCGTTGTGGTGTTGCACTATTTAAAAAGTTTGTGAATAAATTTATGTTTTACTGGAGCATGCATAACTCAGTTATGGCAACCGCAATTTTAAATAGATCAAAGTCATCACGGATTGTCAATGAGTAATTCATATGCTATGATGTAGTCGAACTGATTGCACTGCCGGCCGTTCCTAAACTCTCTCCTAGTGGATAATTATCTATTAATAGAGGCACAACAAATTAGAGTAATGATGGGAAGGAATGTGGATGAGAAATCCGTATTGAAAATGCTAGGGGTCATTGCTGACAGAATCGAATGAGGGATCACCATCATGCAGTAAATGGTAGGACAACATGTGTCCCGTGTGAAGACCCCATGGGTTGTCCCGCTTTGGAAAAAAGTTCATTACAGCACCATTTTGATTTAGCGTAGATCTAAGATTTCACTAGCTTGGTCTCAATTTTCATGTAATTGCAAAGAATCTTTCTTGAAATACAATTCATAAGTTGTGTTGGGAATAGGAGTCCGGCCCACATCCGAATTGGATTGGGACTTAAAAAAGATTTGGACATGTGTTGCCAATCCTAATACGAGTCAAATCCAATAGGAAACAAGAAGATGGTTCCCTTTGTGCATCATGGAGTTGGACTAGGAGTGAGACTGTGATTTGGATTAGGAGTCCTCGTTGCAACTACATGGATGGAGGCCTATAAATAGAGACCATGAGGGAGGCCATTGGGATCATCCCATCAGTTGTTCGTTGTTGGTGCCTTCTGTGGTAGAAGAGTCGTAGAACAAGAACAAAAGGTGGAGCTCTCTTATAGATAAGAGAGGGCCAACCACTTTGCCTTGAAGCGAAGTAGCGGTTGGCAGTCGGCAACACAACAGAGGGCATTGACAACGGAGGCGGATCTGAAAGCGGAAGACGCACATCAGTCAGTGGCGGTTGTTGGTGTTGTGACTGTGGTACGGCGGTTGTTTGTTCGATCAGTGGAAGACACACACTCGCTCTCTCAGGCGGAGAGAGCTTTCGGTTTGCAGCAGCGTGCCGAAATCCTAATTGGAGGAGCCAACTAGAACGAGTACCGCAGACAACGACGAGGTAGGCGAACGTGTCACCGGTGGAGACGATCGATCAACGGTCATAGCGGCAACAAGTAATCCCTAGCAGCGACAACGGCGTCGTGAGGATACAAAGTTAAGAGAGAAGTTTTTTTTGTACACCTTGAGTGTGATTCTCTTCTTCCTTATCTTTGTTCTCGTGTGGGGGAGCTACTCAGATTTAGGGGTGATTAAATATGGGCGGTGTGAGTTGTAATTTGAGTTACATAGTGCTTGTTGACTTCCCGTGGTTTTACTCTCCTTAACTTGGGGAGAATTTTCCACGTTAAATCTCGCGTCTTGAGTCTTGCAAAGTATTGCCACTTTTTAACAACAAGTGGTATCAGAGCAAGGTTGGAAGGTTGAAATGGAAGTGACAATGACGTCTGAAGACGGGAAAGTGCGCATCGACAAGTTTGATGGCAAGGACTTCGGCTTCTGGAAGATGCAGATTGAAGACTATCTGTACCAGAAGAAACTGCATCAACCTCTGGCGGGGACTAAACCTGAACAAATGAAGCAGGAGGATTGGGATCTCCTTGATCGTCAGGCACTTGGAGTGGTCAGGTTGACATTGGCGCGAAATGTTGCATTCAACATTGCCAACGAGAAGACAACTGCAGGACTTCTGAAGACGCTGTCAAATATGTAGGAGAAGCCAACTGCTGCGAACAAGGTATATTTGATGCGTCGTTTGTTCAACCTGAAGATGAGCGAAGGAGCCTCTGTAGCTGATCACATCAACGAGTTTAACGTCATAATCACGCAACTCAACTCCGTGGAGATCAAGTTCGAAGATGAAGTTAAAGCTCTTATCCTACTCTCCTCTTTGCCCGAAAGTTGGTCTGCTACCGTGACAACAGTCAGTAGTTTGTCAGGAAGCATAAAGCTAAAGCTTGACGATATTCGGGATTTGATCCTGAGTGAAGACATCCGCAAGAGGGAATGTGCCAGATCTGATTCTTCATTCAACTCTACTCGTTGGAGGCAGAGGAAGAAATTAGAGTCACAATCACGTCTCTAATCGCGGAAAGTCGAAGACAAGGGGTAAAGAATGTTACTGTTGTGGAAAAGTTGGACACTTCAAGAAGGACTGCAAGGTCTGGAAGAGGGTGTCACAAGAACTCGCCAAAGAACAAGAGGATGATGAGCAGAACAATTCAGCTGTTATTGCAGAGGAAGTGCTTACAGTCCAAGAGCAGTGTCTGAATACAAAGGATGATGTTGAGTGGGCGATAGACACGGGAGCGACGTGTCATGCTGCATCTCACAAGAAGTTCTTCACAAGATACAGAAGAGGGAACTTTGGAAATGTGAGGATGGGAAATGCTAGCTACTCAAAGATCGTCGGGATTGGTGATATCTGCGTCAAAACAGATGCCGGGTGTATTGTCACTCTCAAGGATGTTCATCATGTTCCATATCTGAGACTCGGCGTAATTTCTGGTTCCTTATTGGATAGGAACGAATATGATCTTGGGTTCGGAGGAGGCAAGTGCAAGGTGACGAAAGGGTGTTTGGTGATAGCTCGAGGCAGACTGTGCTTCAATCTATATAAAACCACATTCAGAGTGCACAAAGACAAGGTTCAGGAAGTGAAGAAGTCAAATCCATCTCAAAGAAGATGGAATCATGGAGGACTACGAGGAAGTTCTACAAATAGCCACATGACTGAACTATGGGATTCTCTCAATGATGTCAGAAAGGGTAGAAAAGTGAATTTCTACATGCATCAGGAGATGCACTGTGACGGCTCTCAGTTAGAGAAGGTCGCTCCAAATACTTTCTCGAGACAACACACGTGTGAGGAAGGAGGGCAATACATTGAAGATGTAGTTGCTACACCCAGGATGGAGGATCAGACTCTTGATGTAGACTTACATCGACAGGTGGAGCGTCATAAGAAGGTTTCTGAAGCTTACTGTAGAAGGCCAGAAATATGGTTTTCATCCAGGAGGGCTCGACTGACCGGTCAGGGGGAGCCGACAAAGTTCCAGGTGTGGGCATGGAGAGAGAAGCAGTATGGCTAAGATACTTCTTCTCTGTTGCTTGGGAACAAAGTGAAGTCAAAGTGGGACTTCAAGAAAAGGGATGAAAGCAATAGGATGCTGACATGCTTGAGGAGAATGACCACCTATCAGAACCCATCACAGGTGGTGATGGAGTCCATAAGATACTTTGTATGATTGATGAAGACAACGTCTCCCTTATGGGTCAGAGGGGGAGATTGTTGGGAATAGGAGTCCGGCCCACATCCGAATTGGATTGGGACTTAAAAAGGAATTGGACATGTGTTGCCAATCCTAATACGAGTCAAATCCAATAGGAAACAAGAAGATGGTTCCCTTTGTGCATCATGGAGTTGGACTAGGAGTGAGACTGGGATTTGGATTAGGAGTCCTGGTTGCAACTACATAGATGGAGGCCTATAAATAGAGACCATGGGGGAGGCCATTGGGATCATCCCATCAGTTGTTCGTTGTTGGTGCCTTCTGTGGTAGAAGAGCCATATAACAAGAACAACAGGTGGATCTCTCTTATAGATAAGAGAGGGCCAACGACTTTGCCTTGAAGCGAAGTAGTGGTTGGCAGTCGGCAACACAACAGAGGGCATTGACAACGGAGGCAGATCCGAAAGCGGAAGACGCACATCAGTCAGTGGCGGTTGTTGGTGTTGTGACTGTGGTACGGCGGTTGTTCATCCGATCAGTGGAGGACACACACTCGCTCTCTCAGGCGGAGAGAGCTTTCGGTTTGCAGCAGCGTGCCGAAATCCTAATTGGAGGAGCCAACTAGAACGAGTACCGCAGACAACGACGAGGTAGGCGACCTTGTCACCGGTGGAGACGATCGATCAGCGGTCGTAGCGGCAACAAGCAATCCCCAGCAGCGACAACGGCATCGTGAGGAGACAAAGTTAAGAGAGAGGTTTTATTTTGTACACCTTGAGTGTGATTCTCTTCTTCCTTATCTTTGTTCTCGTGTGGGGGGGGGGGGCTACTCAGATTTAGGGGTGATTAAATCTGGGCGGTGTGAGTTGTAATTTAAGTTACATAGTGCTTGTTGACTGGTATTGCCCCGTGGTTTTACTCTCCTTAACTTGGGGAGAGTTTTCCACGTTAAATCTCGTGCCTTGAGTCTTGCAGAGTATTGCCACTTTTTAACAACAAGTTGATTCAACACATTTATGTTTGATTATATAAATAATTGGTTGAAACTCTAATTTTGTGTGTATGAATTTATATCGGTAGAATTAACAAATTTTGTAAATATGTTATATTTATATGAAGGTTTGAATAAGAAGCTAAACTAAATGAGAATTGGTTGAGAAAAATTAAATTTTTGAGAAAAAATGAGGTGTTTAGTAAAAAAAATTTGATGACCGGTGGAATGAAAATAATCATTATAACATTTGAATATATACATCTTATTTATTGTTTGGGTAGAATATTGATCTAATTGCTCGAATTCATAGTTCTGTCAAGTTTTCCTAGGGCGGTATGATAAGTCGGTCAGCTTGGATACACATCAAACTAACCAGTCCCGCGTATAGGCATTGTTTGTGTTGTTGGCAATGTAAGTAGGTTCCGCAGCTACCCGAACTAAACTTCAATGAAAATGTACCTTATATCTAACATTGAATGTTTGGATCAATCGATGTCATGGGATTCTTTCAGCTTGGAGCAAGCTCATAATGGGTTACTTTGATCTCTTTTGGCGAGTCAAAGTAGATAAGGTTACGTGATTCAACCAAAGTGGGTGGTCGATGCGTGTCCAAATTGGGTTGAAGCATATATGGGTTTGGTCGATGCAATCAATTTTTGTATGTTGTCATGTTGTGATTTGGTTTTGGCTCAAAGAAAGTCGTTGTGTTGTCAAAGAGGAAGGAGAAGTGGTCAAAGTAGTTCATTTTGGGGTTGATTCGAGCTTTTTTGGGTCAAAGTGACGAATAGGATGTCAGCGTGAGTTGATAAGTGGTTGTCTTGCAATTTCTTTAGAACCCAACTAAATGCATAAACTCCTCCTTCGACCATGGATCCATGTTACATCATGTTGAAGATGCAGGTGAAGACCTAGAGCTAGAAGAAGATGTATATTGGTGAAAACCTCCCGCACGATGGTGATTACTCAGACTTCATAGTGATCAAAGCTTGGAATCACATTCCTAGTCTAGTAGAGCATGAATACATGCAATTTAATCCTCTTCTTCACATCTTTTATACAGATTTATCTTCTTTGTATCCTCCAGGGCAAGAAATATATGTACTCTATTCAAAAATATCATATTTCCTCCTTTGACTAGCCGGAGCTAGATCTTTCTAGGTTAGGAATTTTAGGAGTTTTTTTATGATAATGCGGCTAGTATTTTGTGCATTTACTTCTTTGAATCATGTTCTATACCAAAGGAGAGTACTTTACACCATGTTTGGTAATCTTTGGATGTAAATTCCAACATATATTCACCAAGATTCACTATCTACATGCTATATAAGCTGAAGATGGGATTTTTTTGATGCTTTGGGGATAAAACTTTGGGAACTTTTGTACTATCTCCGCTACTATATCTTACTATTCTGAAATGAAATATATCATCTTGTATTTCTGTATTTCTTCTCAAAGATGCAATTTTTGCATGTAACTTGTCGTAGATTGCCAATTTAGGCAATTTTTACTACTTTTTGCATGTTCAACTCAAATGAAGGAATCATGTCATTAAATTATCCAGATGTATATGTGACTTTTATAATATGATAATAAAGCAATTAGAAATGGATTTCAAGCCAACCCTAAAATAATTTCTTTCAAGATCTAATTATGTTGTGGTTATGAATGGATGAAATATTTAAATTTTGGTTATGGATGTGCATGGTTCTTATGGATAGATTTTCATTACATATAGTGC
This sequence comes from Alisma plantago-aquatica, assembly GCA_963693085.1. Classification (NCBI taxonomy): domain Eukaryota; kingdom Viridiplantae; phylum Streptophyta; class Magnoliopsida; order Alismatales; family Alismataceae; genus Alisma; species Alisma plantago-aquatica. The sequence goes on from OY856409.1 coordinate 881,491,114, forward strand.
TTTACGACTCATAGGACATCATGAATTTTATCCTCTTTTTCCAATTAAAGAAAGTTTATTAGACTAATTAATAGAGTGATACCTGATAACACCAAATTTTGTGATGTTTATGGCCCATATTTCGTTGTCAAAACTACCTTTTTAAACTGTCTTCCTCTCCTTTTTGTCATGTTTTTGAATAAATAGGTCGCGCTACGCTCTTAACTCAATTTTATCATCTTTTGTAGAATTTTCCTCACTTTTTCCACTCAAAATCAGCAAAAGGCCCGTCCCGGCCCATGTACGTGTTTTACCTGCATCGACCCTCCTACCAGTCGGACGACACACTTACTACCGGTAATACAGTAGCCTGATATAGCTGCCGTACGACACGGGTATGCCACACAAGGAAGATCTAATGGGCGATACGCCGCTTACCCGACAGGGAGCTGTACCTGCCATGACTACTCTCCTGATGAAGTGTGTCACGCGATACAAGCCACCCACCGGAAGGTGCCCACCCGTCACAATTCCCGACGTGCTTGCTGCCCGACACCCGCTGTACTGGGTGACACGCACATCGGGCATCCCTGAAGCCACACTAATAGAGCCGATGGAGGACACGTGGCGCCTGGAGGACCGCAACTTCTTCCAACCACTGTCTATAAATAGCAGCTACAGGACCTCGATGGGATGGGTCGGAATCTCGTGAAAGCTAACTTTGGAAAGCACCTAAAGCTAGTGTGTCGCATCCCAGAGGCGTACCGGGCAAAACTAGGTGAGCACTTCCCCGACCTGAGAGGGCGGGAATGGTTCACTTAGAATCCATCCCGGTCCCCGCAGCAGCCCGATATCGACCAAAAAGGCCACCCGATACGAGGAGCCCGATACTCTAAGTGGTCTCTAGCCTGACACGATACCGAGCCCGATACGAATCAACCGTTATGGTATGTCTCCCGAGAGGGTGGCATCCCAATACGACCATATCAGGCATGAGCGCTTTGATCGATACGTCTGCTTGTCATGGCGTGTCTCCCGATAGGGGATGCCGCCCGACACAGACGTATCGGGCAGACCTCCCACCCGGTATCGGGCTAGAGGGACCTTAGGGATCTTCTGCTGCTTGTCGATCTCCTAAATCAAGGAGATGATTCTTATCTTCCCTTTTTCGGTCATTTACTTTCTTTATTTACGCAATGTAACCAAACCCTTTTATATAATGGTTATGCTAATGGAATTAGATGAGTTTTAAATGTCTATTGCTCTATGTTTGGTCCCTTTTGTGGGACAGTTACTTTGTTTAGCATCCGAACTCTAGCTGGTATGCTTGGATCATGTTTTGACTAGCTATCGAATTGTGTTTCCCGTTGCAACTCCCTCGAGAGAGGTGTTGTAGCTCTAGTGTTTGGTCCAATCAGGGAGTACGAGAGTACCCATGATCGGAGTTGCTTTAGTTATCTTTCCACTCTAACCCAAGTCCAGCAACCTTGAGAGAGGGTGTTGGTACTTAGTTAGATGTACCCTCTTTGAGAGAAGGGGTACTGGATGTTCCTACTTCCGCTTGTTATACCGAAGTTTTCCTCCTTTGTTCCTTACCAAGGCAATGGTATTATCTCCTCTGGTTCCGTTGCACAAAACCCCTAAAAATCGATAAATACCTGAAACCTTAATTTTCCTTGTAACTCCAGTTGGAGATAGTTCTCTTTTGTTTTACTGATCTTCACCTGCCATTCCTTGGGTAACTTTATCCTCATCTTGCTCTTATAGGAGTGTAGAGTGTCGATTCCGCGTTCTTAGCACTACCACCCTTGTCCCTATGGTTCAACCCCGATTGCTACTTTGGACCCCATCATCGTTGTGGGGGCCTAAGAGTCAGGTAATTTAAAAGTCCGACTACTTCAAATCCGCTCCTTTTGGACGCGCGATTTAGGCCGGTCAACTTTTTGGCGCCGTTGTCGGGGACAAGACAAAATGGTACTATTGACGAACCCGAATCCACTAACTACACTCTCGTGCCTCAAGCTTAGTAATGAGCTTGACAACACTATTCCTTTTGATCTTCTAACCTGAAATGAGTATAGAGTAGTTCGTTTTATTGATACAAGTTTTCTAACTTGATTATACGTTCTATTCAGGTGCTTAGGAAAGAAGCATTTTGCTCAGTTGAGCACCGACACCGCTAGTCATGCCACCTCGTGTTGAACCACCTCTTTCTGAGGATGTGAGACACGCTAGAGTTAGACCACACTCACCTCCGCATGGGGACAATGACCGTTATAATGGCGGTCATCAACAGGAAGAACCTGAAACAGAACAATTCGAGGATGATCATCACCACGAGAGACGTCGTCATCACTGAAGACGTAGAAGAAATCAACATAATCAGGAGCAGAACCATGGGGACAGTGACAGTGAAGATTCTAACGAAGAAGAAAAGACCCTCAAGGACTTGGCTTCCACAAAGGCCAATAACTTAAGATGTCATGTTGTCATCCCAAGGTTCAATGCAACAAACTTTGAGCTGAAACCATCTGTCATATCTATGATCCAGAACAAGAGCTTCTGAGGGAATTCAAAGAACGATAACCCTTACCATCATCTTGATGCTTTTAAGAATATCCGTGATACCATTAAAATGTGGGGAGTTCCATAAGAAGTCATTTACTGCAAGGGCTTCATCTTCTCCTTAGAGGACAAGGCCCTATCCTGGTACCTCGGACTACCACATCAAGCTCTGAACGGATGGAATGCGCTGGAGGATGCTTTTGTGAATAAGTTTTACCCTACAGAGAAAACTGTCAGGAACAGGTAAAGGATCATGTCATTCATGCAGAAGCCGAATGAGAATCTTCATGAAGCTTGGGAATGGTATCAGGAGTATCAGAGGGACTGCCCTCATCACAACTACAAGAAGGGTTTCTTGATAACAAGAAAGGGTATCGTTGAATGCAGCTGCAGGAAGCGACTTTCTGGGGAAGAAGCCCAGCAGATCCAAAAAGATCATCGAAAACATGGCCGAGTTACAAGCCGGTACTGACTACGACAGATCTGATAGAGGACATGCTAAGAAGGCCGCTAATGAAGGACCTTCAGTCGAATCCAAAGCTCTTGAAGCTATCACCACTCAAATCCATAAGATAGCCACTAATGTCAGACAATTGAAAGAATCAGGTGGAAAAGGGAAGAAACATGTTGAGAAAGTTATGAAATGTGTCACCTGCGGAGAAGGTGGACACGGGACTGATAATTGCATTTACACCCGACCTGATGAGTCAAGTGAAAGTGAATCTGAAGCAAAGGAAGATGAGAACGTCTCTTTTGTCAACTTCAAGAGATCGGATCACCCTTGTTTTAACTATGGGAACAAGGATGCGGCTGAAAACTCGCATCAGCTGAATAATCCACCCAAGCAACCACAAGGTTTTGAGAAAAGGGGCGGACAAGGTCAGTTCGCCAGAACTACCAATTTCCAATCAAACAAGACAAACTTTCAAGGGCAAGGAAAGTACCAAAATCGCCAAGCAACTAACCCTAGTCAAAGCCAAGGTCAAGCTAAGGAGCAAAGTCAGTACAAGAACTCGAACCAACCAGACTTAGTGGGTCAATTGTTCAATTTTGTCAGAAGGCAAGATACTATTAACAACCAGCTGGCACAAAGCGCACTGTCCAATTCAGGGGTTCTAAATACAATGCAGGTTTAGATAGCAGACATGCAAACTCACCAATGCCAAATAGATCAGTAGTTGGCCCAGATGGCCGAGTTAATAAAGAATCCCTCAGGTAAGATACCCTCCAACAGTGAATCTGCTAAAATGGCGGTGCTGAGATCAGGGAAGACAGTAGAACGCCCTGAAGAAGCCAGACCCGAGGAACCTGAATCAAGGATTGCGGCAGAAAATTCCGTAGAGGAAGACAACCAACAAGCTCATGTCAGGGAGCCAGGACCAAGATCTATGGAGGAACTATTTGGTAAAAGAAATCCTTACTCTCCAAGGTTGCCTTTCCCTTACAAACTTATAAAGGGACATCTTAAAAAGCGTTACGAGAGGTTTATGGAGTCAGTAAAGAGGCTTCACCTCGAAGTACCTTTTCTGGATGCTTTAGAGGAAATGCTGACCTACGCCAAGTTTTTCATGGATTTGATCACCAAGAAGAAAAGAGGAGGAAGAATCAAGACAATGCACCTAGCTAGTATGTCTCTAGCTTTTATCAAAGCGGATTTACCTACCAAGAAGAAGGACCTAGGAGCCTTCACCATTCCTTTTGCTGTTGGAGATAATATCGAACGGAAAGGTCTTGCTGATTTAGGGGCTAGCATCAACCTTATGCCCCTAAGCCTTGCGCAACATTTGGGTTTGACTGATATGGTCAAAACCAACATGAGGATTGAATTGGCGGACCATACCTTCAAAATACCTATAGGAGTTGTTGAGGATGTACTGATCTGTGTGGGAAGTTTCTTCATTCCTTGTGACGTTGTGATCATTGACACTATGGAGGACCCTAACTATCCTATCATCTTTGGACGCCCTTTCTTGGCTATAGGAAGAGCGTTGATTGATGTTGCCGAAGGAATAATCACTCTGAGAGTCGGAAACGATCACTTATATTTCAAAGTAAAGGATTCTATGAAGGGACCATCCCTGCTAGAATCCTCTTACTTCGTAGAAAGCTACAACCAGTTTTGTTAAGAGGTGGAAGAAGATATCGTAACGGTAGACCCTCTTGTGAGAGCATTAAGCAATCAAGACTCTGATTTTAAAGATCCAGAGGTTGTCGAGATTCTCAACTATCTAAATCAGTTTGATGAAGATCTAAGAAATGAGGAAGAGGTAATAGAAACAGTTAAGTTTGCTTCTCTAGAGGAGGCACCAAAAGAAAAGACACCCAAGGCTAAGCCAGAACTGAATTAGCTTCCTGAAGGTTTAAAGTATGAATTTCTAGATCAAGAAGGGAGAAATCCAGTCATCGTTAATGCATGTCTTATGAAGGATCAATTGGAAAGGCTTCTCGAGTAGTTGAGGCTCCATAGGTAGGCTATAGGATATTCAGTAGAGGATATCAAAGGTCTTATCCCAGTGCTATGCATGCATCACATTAATTTGGAAGAATATGCTAAACCTCTGGCTCAACCCCAGAGAAAGTTGAACCAGATTCTAAAAGAAGTTGTGAAGAAAGAAGTGATCAAACTAAGGGATGCAAGAATTATCTACCCAATCAGTGATAGTAACTGGGTAAGTCCCATCCATGTGGTACCGAAGAAAGGTGGCATAACAGTTGTGAAAGGAGACAGAGGTGATGAGGTGGCGGTCTAGACCATCACCAGATGGAGGATGTGCATAGACTACCGAAAGTTGAACCAAGCCACGAAAAAAGATCATTATCTTCTTCCTTTCATTGATCAAGTTCTGGAAAGATTAGTGCATCATGATTATTTTTGCTTTTTGGATGGTTTTTCTGGGTTTTATCAAGTCCCCATCTTACCAGACGACCACGAAAAAACTAGTTTTACTTGTCTCTATGGTACTTACGCCTTCCGAAGAATGCCTTTCAGATTGTGCAATGCTCCTGCAACGTTTCAGCGTTGCATGATATCGATGTTTTCAGATTTTCTGGAAGACATCGTGGAAGTTTTCATGGTTGACTTTTCTGTCTATGGGAAGGACTTTGATGCCTGTCTGAAAAACTTGTCTCTGGTCCTGCAATGCTGTAAGGAGAAGAATTTGGTCCTCAACTGGGAGAAGTGCCACTTTATGGTATGAGAAGGCATTGTGCTAGGGCATAAAATCTCGAGGTGAGGCATCGAGGTAGATGTGAGCAAGGTTGAAGCTATATCTAAACTTCCTCCACCGAAGTCTGTAACTGGAGTGCAGAGTTTTCTCGGGCACGCCAGTTATTATCGAAGATTCATAAAAGACTTCTCAAAGATCTCGAAACCGTTGTCAAATCTTCTGGTTAAGGATGTTGAATTCGATTTCTCTAACGATTGTCTAAATGCTTTTCAGGCCTTAAAAGATGTGCTTGTTTCACCGCCTATCCTTCAAGCTTCGGATTGGGAGCTACCTTTCGAGCTTATGTGCAACGCCAGTGACTATGTTGTAGGAGCAGTCCTGGGACAGAAGAAGGACAAAAGGTACCATGTCATTTGCTACACCAGTCGTACTCTGGATGAAGCTCAAGTAAATACACGACTACAGAGAAGGAGATGCTTGCAATTGTTTTTGCTTTTGACAAGTTCAGATCTTATCTTATCAGAACAAAGGTAAAGGTCTACACCGACCATGGGGCGATACAGTATCTTATGCAGAAAAAGGATAGCAAGCCCAAGGTGTTAAGGTGGCCTTTGTTACTCTAGGAGTTTGACCACGAGATCGTTGATAAGAAGGGTGCAGAAAATGTAGTCGCCGACCACTTATCAAGGATCATAGTCGAAGACAAGAAGGAGCCACCTATCAACGACAACTATGCTGATGAAGCCTTGCTAATGGTTGAAACCAAAGATGAGAATTTGCCTTGGTTTGCAGATATTTGTAATTACCTCGCTTGTGGGGAGTTACCTCTTGATATAACATACAATCAAAAGAAGAAACTCTTTTCGGATGTAAATAACTACTATTGGGATGATCCTCTACTCTTTAGAAGATGCGCAGATAACCTGTATAGGAGATGTATCCCTGAAAAAGAAGTTCCAAACATTATGAAAGAATGCCATGCCTCACAATATGGAGGACACATGGGGAGCGAAAGGACCGCCGCCAAGGTGTTGTAATTGGGGTTTTACTGGCACTCTTTGTTCAAGGATGTTGCAAATTATGTAAAAGTTTGTAAAGAATGCCAATCGACAGGAAACATTGGAAGAAGAAATGAGATGCCTATGGCCAATTGGGTCAAAGTCGAGATCTTTGATGTATGGGGAATAGACTACATGGGTCCCTTTCCCCCATCAAAAGGATATCAATACATTTTAGTCGTGGTGGATTATGTGTCTAAATGGGTGGAAGCTGTTGCCACCCAAAATTGTGACTCCAAATCAGTGATCAAGTTGTTTGAGAAAACTATCTTCCCTCACTTCGGAGTACCTCATGCTGTGATAAGCGTGTTGGCTAAATTGGACATTCTTATAATCCCTTTGTTTCAATGATGACAAACATTTCATTCTTGTGGATCTAGCGTGCTACTTGAGTGTTGTAGGAATTAGGTGGATGACAAACAACTTGGAAGATCTATATGCTCAAATTGCTTTAATTTATGCTCAAATTGCTTTAATTCATGATTGTAATCAAATGTAAAAACTTGTACAAGTATATAATGTACAAGTACTTATATATCATGTAAATCAAGCGTTTAGATCTTCCCTAGTCAATCACAACACTTAGATAGGTCATCCCCAACAATAATGTCACAACTGCACACTCGTACACACACTTAGTATTTAGTTTAAAACATTGAAACAGAGTCATTCTTGGTCGACAAACTTCTCGACCAAGACACTCTCAATCGATAAACTCTTTGACCGAGAATGACCCAAGCAGCTGTTAGACACAACAGACAAAGTAGTTGGGAGTTGGATCAGAATGTTGTAAACACTTGCTCCAGAACATCCCTCAGTCGACAAATCCTCGACCGAGAAGGACTCTCGATCAACAATTTGTCGACTGAGAAGAGTTCTGTCTGTAGTTTTCAGGATTAATTAACTAGTCATTGCTAAAGCAATTAATGGATACCTAACGGCTAGTTGAGCACTAAGAACCCACTAGAAAGTTTCTAGAACATCCTTAAGCATTCGTAGGCCATTCCTATAAATAGGACAAGCCTTAGGGCACCTAATACACACTTATGCAATACTTGAGCTTACATACTTGCAATTGGCAATCTGTTTTGAGCAATTGAGCAACACTAGCATTGGCTACTCATTTCCCTTGCTCCAAATTCATGTCCTATAGGCTAGCATCTCCTATCCACTAAACCTACATTTCAATACTCATTGGTTAGGAGATCGATACGCTTGATATAGGCAAATCAAGCCTTGTTCTTCAAAGTGGTAATTGTAATTTATATTTCCTTTCTTGTTCTTTCTTATTCTTTGTACTCTCCTTGCTACTCCTAGGGTTGGAGGCTGCAGATTGGAGAGGGTTTGATCTTCTTAGTGAAGAAGGAGATCTTTGGACTACTTCTAGAAGGCTATTGTAATGGGAAGCTACTTCAAGAGGAAGGCTACTTCAAGGGGGAGATTGAAGTTACTTCAAGAAGGCTGCTTCAAGGTTGGTGCAACTACTTCAAGGTGAAGGTTGTCCAAAGGGTGTAGAAAGTATTGTAATTTTATGTAAAATCCTTGAGAGGTAATAAAATTTAATACTTTCAAAATCCCGGTTGGGTAAGCAACCGAGTAGTGGATTGACTGCCTTAGTATTTGCTAAGGTTGGAACCACTCTAAACACCTTGTCTCCTTCTTACTATCTCAATTGTGGTTGTTTGAGTTAAATTATTTTAAAATATCCATAAAACCCTATTCACCCTCCCTCTAGTGGTTTTTCAATTGGTATCAGAGCAGGCTTCAAGGAGCTCTAATTGAGTCTTAAAGAATGAAGGGTGGTGGTGTCTACAACCGCAAGCAAAAGAAAAGCATGGACCAATCTTCAACTAATTGCAATTGGTGCTTGGGAACAAGGCACACTACACCTAGCTGTCCATGGAGGTCAAAGAAGGAAGAAGTGCATAAAGAATGCTTAATTGCTACAATAAGTGAAGAAGAAGAAGAGGTAAGTCTTTTTGATCTATCTAAAGAAGAGTTAATTGCTAGTCTTGAAGAGACACATAATAAGTATATTGAGTGCAGGAAGAAATTAAAGAAATCTAATAAGATAAATGATGAGTTACATGCTAAACTTCTTGCTCTCACATATGAAAATGAGGATCTTAAAAAGGTTATTGAAGACCATGACATTAAACTGAAATCCATTGAAGCAAATTGCAATCTTCTTTCCCTAGAAAAGTTAAACTTGCAAACTCAAGTAAATGATCTTCAAAAACAACCTATTTTATGTAAACATCTAGATTATGATGTTATTGTGAAAGAAAGAGATTCCTTATTATCTAATCTAGATCAAGCAAAGCTAGACATCAATAAGAGAATGGATGAGATTGTCAAGATACAACAAAAAATTAGTAGTTTGAATAACAATGATACCCTTGATAAAATTTTAAATAATTTTTATCATCAAAGTGGAAGGAGAGGACTAGGTTATAATCCTAAAGGAAAATCTTATCAAAAACCTAGTTGGAGAAAGACACATGCGTTAGAAAATCAATCTATATATGTACCTAAAGGCAAATATACATATGTAACCAAGAACAACCTAGAACAAAATCATAGAAAGAGATATGAAGTTGATTCTATATGTTGCCATTATTGTTTACGTCTTGGACATTATTCCTTCTCGTGTCCGTACAAGAAAAAGGATGTTGAGTTACTATGGGTTCGAAAACCTCCAAACTAAATGAACATAATTAAGTTGAGATATGACCAAAAACTCTAAGATGTATATCTTCATGTCTATCTCAACTTAAAATAATAAGATAACAAATTGATTCAAATCTCTAACTTGAAAATACACATTTTTCTGCAGAAACACATCTTTAGAAATTTGTCTTAATTTGGGTTCTAAAAACCTAAAGATTTGAATATGATTAGTTGAGATTTGATCTACATATTACTTTGATATTTATATGTTTTATCTCAACTAAACTAATTTTTAAAATCACATAATTGAATTGAAAGTGATCTATGTTTTACTTATAAAACAAATTACTGAAAAACAGTACAGAAACAATCTCAGTCGAGACACTGTTCGACCGAGAACACTGTCGATCGAGAATTAATCGACCGAGCTGGTTACTATTTTCAAGTTTGCAATAAATCTGACAAAACCTGTACAAATAGCAGCATTCTTGGTCGAGAAAAACATCGACTGAGATAAAACCGGTTGACAAACAGTTCGACCGAATCAAGTTCTGCTGAACCTATTTTTAATTAATCTAGTTTTCTATCAATGTGTTATTAATGATTGATTTAATATGCAAATCAAGAATAAATCTTGGAGACCATTTTTGAAACAAGACATATTGATCTTTTTGCATCATGAATTAAGGTATAACATTATGAATATTACAAAAGTGTTATATGAAGACTGATTTTGAACAAACCTTATTCATTGATTGAAAAAGTCTATTAAGCATGATCATTTACATGGTTTATCCTCTACATGATTTGGCTTAAAACTGAAAATCATGAACCATGTTGTTTTAGATCAAGGAAATTACTGTTTTATCATAATTCACATGGTTTGTCCCAAGTATTCCCTGGTCTATCCATATAGGAACCATGTGTATTAAAATTTAGTTTAAATGACCATGATCATTATATTTCATGAAATTATATGCTCATATCTTGATCATTATATTGTGGATATGCTTCTACTATTCTATCAAAATCATTATACCATGATCATTGTGTTTCATTTTTACTTGGTTTGTCTAAAACAATCTTTGATCTATATATACAAACCATAAATGGATGATCATTTTGATTCAACACATTACAAATATAGATGATGCTATCATTGAAAGTGTCTCTTAGAACAAAAATGTTAATGTTTTATCTATTTGTTTGTTCTAAGAAATCAAAAACAAAATCTTGACTTTAAGATATTAATCTTGCTTTCAAGGATATATGTCTCTAAAGAATCCTATGATTAATCTGGAAATGAGGGTACAAGAAGAAATGGGAATTGATATTTATGCACCTATAGCAAAGCTTAGGAGACATCATTCAAAATGAATACAGTCTAGGAAAATCAAGGACAAAGACTTCATTGTGATGCCTATATTAAGTTTTTAATTGATAAAACTTCTTCATAATAGGTATAACTCAAAGTGCTTCAAATTGATATTTATTTAATCAAGTTACCTGTAGATATTATACTTCATATATGAGTGCTCAAATTGGAAATCTGCAGAAATTGCCTCTTGGTTGAAATCAAGTTTGACCAAGGGGTGCTATGGTCGAAGTCAAGGTCGACCTAAAATAATCCTGACAAAATGCTTATTGGTACATCATTTTACTGCACTCAATCTTAGTATATTGAAAACAAAATTTTTAGTGCATAACTTTTTATGATCTAATATTTATTGTGACCTTAGAATCCTTGAAACATCTTGATTATAAGATTAAGGGGGAGCTCACAAAAACTATCTTGACTATAAGATTAAGAAGGAGCTTAAAAAATTTTGAGAACGTCATAAAGAAAAGATGAAAATTGTTATGACCTTAGTATTTTTAATCTTGGTTATGAAAATAAAGGAATATAAATTTCATGAATGTGATATATCTTGTTCTTAATGTAATTCTCTAAACAAATCAGGTCTTAACATCCCATGCATTTGGTTAGAGATACTTTTCATGTACTCTACTATAAGCTTAAAAGGTTCTCATGCCATTTTCAGGGATTAACATCCCTTGCAAAATGGACGAGAAATCAATATGTATCCATCATGAGCTTAAGGGAATCTCATATCATTTTCAGGGCTTAACATCTCGTGTAAAATGGATGAGAAATCAAAATACATATGCCATAGATCTAAAAGGATCTCATATCATTTCAAGGCTTAACATCCTTTGCAAATGATTGAGAAACAAATTGTGGCTAAATTTGACAATAAATGGTTTACATTTATCCCTATTTTTAAAACTAAATATCTTAGTTAGGGTGAGCATAGCATAAAATTAAGGGGGAGAAATAAAAGTCATACAAAATGATTTTCTTGGATATCTTTTTGAAATGACAAAAGGGGAGAAATAATATAAAATGAAAACATAAAGTAAAATGAGTTTCATAAAACTCGGGCCAGTATACACTTGCAAAACAAGAGAATGGCTACAAAAGGTAAACTTCAGGTATGAAACTCATATGATTTATATTTCCTTATTTTATATTTAGGAAATATTTGTCATCTTCAAAAAGGGGGAGATTGTTGGCTAAATTGGACATTCTTATAATCCCTTTGTTTCGATGATGACAAACATTTCATTCTTGTGGATCTAACGTGCTACTTGAGTGTTGCAGGAATTAGGTGGATGACAAACAACTTGGAAGATCTATATGCTCAAAGTGCTTTAATTTATGCTCAAATTGCTTTAATTCATGATTTTAATCAAATGTAAAAACTTATACAAGTATATAATGTACAAGTACTTAGATATCATGTAAATCAAGCATTTAGATCTTCCCTAGTCAATCACAACACTTAGATAGGTCATCCTCTACAATAATGTCACAACTGCACACTCATACACACACTTAGTATTTAGTTTAAAACATTGAAACAGAGTCATTCTCGGTCGACAAACTTCTCGACCGAGACACTCTCGGTCGACAAACTCTTCGACCGAGAATGACCCAAGTAGCCGTTAGACACAGCAGACAAAGTAGTTGGGAGTTGGATCAGAATGTTGTAAACACTTTCTCCAGAACGTCCCTCGGTCGACAAATCCTCGACCGAGAAGGACTCTCGATCGACAATTTGTCGACCGAGAAGAGTTCTGTCTGCACTTTTCAGGATTAATTAACTAGTTGTTGGTAAAGCAACTAATGGATACCTAATGGCTAGTTGAGCACTAAGAACCCCCTAGAAAGTGTCTAGAACATCCTTAAGCATTCATAGGTCATTCCTATAAATATGACAAGCCTTAGGACACCTAATGCACACTTGTGCAATACTTGAACTTACATACTTGCAATTGGCAATCTGTTTTGAGCAATTGAGCAACACTAGCATTGGCTACTCATTTCCCTTGCTCCAAATTCGTGTCCTATAGGCTAGCATATCCTATCCACTAAACCTACATTTCAATACTCATTGGTTAGGAGATCGATACTCTTGATATAGGCAAATCAAGCCTTGTGCTTCAAAGTGGTAATTGTAATTTCCATTTCCTTTCTTGTTCTTTCTTATTCTTTGTACTCTCCTTGCTACTGCTAGGGTTGGAGGCTATGGATTAGAGAGGGTTTGTTCTTCTTGGTGAAGAAGGAGATCTTTGGACTACTTCTAGAAGGCTGTTGCAATGAGAAGCTACTTCAAGAGGAAGGCTACTTCAAGGGGGAGCTTGAAGTTACTTCAAGAAGGCTGCTTTAAGGTTGGTGAAACTACTTTAAGGTGAAGGATGTCCAAAGGGTGTAGAAAATATTGTAATTTTATGTAAAATCCTTGAGAGGTAATAAAATTTAATACTTTCAAAATCCCGGTTGGGTAAGCAACCGGGTAGTGGATTGACTGCCTTAGTATTTGCTAAGGTTGGAACCACTCTAAACACCTTGTATCCTTCTTATTATCTCAATTGTGGTTGTTTGAGTTAAATTATTTTAAAATATCCATAAAACCCTATTCACCCCCTCTAGTGGTTTTTCAAAGTGATGGTGGATCGCACTTCGGGGAAAAATAGTTTGAAGCACTCCTGCGGAAGTATGGGGCTAAACACAAGGTCGCTACGCCCTACCACCCTGAAACTTCTGGGTAGGTGGAGGTTTCGAATAGACAGATTAAGCAGATTTTAGAGAAGACTGTCACCCACACACGGAAAGATTGGTCAATGAAGCTCTATGACGCCCTTCGGGCCTACAAAACTGCATATAAGGCACCCATTGGAACTACCCCTTACAAATTGATTTACAGGAAATCCTGTCATCTACCCTTAGAGCTTGAACACAAGGCTCTTTGGGCAATTAAGTTCCTAAACATGGATCTCGAGAAGGTAGGAGAGAAGAGATATCTACAGTTACAGGAACTCGAAGAGCTGAGAATACATACCTATGAGAATGCAAGGATCTATAAGCAGAGGACCAAGGTGTGGCATGATGCCCACCTGAGGAAGAAGGATGTGAGTGAAGGTGACAAAGTTTTATTATTTAAATCTTCTATTCGTCTTTTTCTAGGTAAGCTGCAAACAAGGTGGTCTGGACCCTTCACCGTAGCAAAGATATATCCATCATGAATGATGTAACTGTATGATAAAGATGATCCATCCAAAGTTTTTCCAGTGAACGGGCACAAAGTAAAAATGTTCTATGAAGACGAAGCATTCGTGAGAAGGACAGAGATAAGTTTGCAGGATGTGGAAATAGCTGAAGGCACAAAGTGAAGGATCTAAAGCTGTTGAGATGACAACACTAACTACAGCGCTCCTCGGGAGGCAGCCTGAGTTTTTACTTTTTCTAGAATAGGACGTTATTTCCTTTTCTGCAAGAAAAACATTATGAACATTATGATTGTAATAAGGCCCGAGCCAGTGCATGCATCACATGCTTTGACTCTTCTGTTTTATGGGCCATTGCTCGGTTCTATGAGCATTGATGAGTAATGCTATTTGAGGTTGGGAATTCACCTTAGGCCAATGATGTTTTACCCATCAATTGCTTTTTCCTTCGCTTTATTTTTGGTTTTTCATCAAGTATCTTATTCTGAAGCCTTGTATCGGGCAAGGATACCTTGCTCCCTAGCCGGTATCGGGAAAAGGACTCAGGCAGAATGCGGGACACGCCCCTATCGGGCTAGGAATATCGGGCGTCACACCTTAGCAATAAGCCGTGTCAGATGATACGCCGAGCAGCGAGCAACTGTGTCAGGCGGCATGAGTAATAGCCCTTTATTTGACGGATGGGACTGATTTTACTGACCGTCTCGGGAATGATTTGTCTCCTCGCCCGACACGTGCCCCTATTTTACCTGTTTTACCCCCGACCTGGATTGCTATATATAGTAACTGAGGTTAAACTATGTCGGGCAACGACATTTACTTCTCACCTAATCCCATATTGTGCAGTAATTTCTCTCTTTGCTCTAGTATCAGCCACCTAGCTTCTGCTCCCGTGTCACACAAGCTATCTTCAGATAACAAAGGTATAACATGACAGCCGTATCGTTTGGTTTGCCCGACACGACCCTCATGTCGTGCATTTTCGTATCGGACTTATGGCTTTAGTTGATTTCCTTGTATCACCCGACACACATTTGTGTTGGCAACGTTACCTTTTGACCATGTCACGCGACACATCTATAACACACGCTTGCCCGATACCTTATATCGGGCAATGCCCGTGTTGCCCAGTCTTGTATCGCTTCGCGTGATTCTATTGTGGGGCGACACCTTTTCTTTCGGAGCAACCGTATCGGGCGCTTCGCATCGTGTGACTGTGTCGCCCGACACACCCTAAACTTTAGGCGTATCGGGTAATGGTCATGTCGTTCAGATTTTCCCGTGTCACTGGTCTTGTATCGCCCTTTTTTAGGGCGATCATATCGAGCATGATATCCATTCACGGTAACGCCCGGTGTCTCACGATGAACCTATGGCAATTTTGAGCTGAACTTCGTATGTATCGGGCGAACATCATATCGTTCAGTTTTGAAGCCCGATGCGGTGGTGTCAGGTAGCTCTTGTATCAGGCTGACCTTTTTGGCTTATCGTACAATCAGTTTTCTTTTAGACACCGATATCGACTTTACATTTTTACCTACCTGATGTCGGGTAACATGAAAGATTTAGATTCTTAATAAACTTGTCTTATGTGATAAAAGAAATGGCCCGCACCAAGAAAACCGTAGTTCAAGTTGATGAACACAGTCGGAGGATCGACACCAAGGCCGTAGCAGAAGCTATGACAGTCGGGCAGAAATGCCCAAACCCCGAGGCAGTTGGGTGATGAATGCATATTCATCATGAAATTCAATCATCGCTTTAGAACATATTCAACTCTATACATACTATTTCACTCAATAATGAATCATAATGTGCAAAACTACTTAGTTGATTCAATTATCAAGGTTTTAACTAAATATTGCATGTTTTGACAAAGCTGAACAAGTAGTCATGGTCCTGGCTCCGATCAAGAAATCTAACCAAGCAATTCCATCCATACGGTCCCAAGACCGTTTGGGTCCATGTGGTCCCAAGACCGTTTGAGCAGCAGAGACCATTTGGAGGAATCACTCAGCCACAAGGGATCAAACAGTGCATGACCTCAAGATCGCAAAGCTGAGTCCTGACCACGACCGTGGTGGTTCAAAATGGCCGTGGTCGTCTGCCATCACCATGACCGTGTGACACAGCCATGACTGTGGTAAACCATCCCCAACACCTGACTTCAGACTCGCCATGCCCGTGCAAGGCGGCACGGCCGTGTGGCAGCCACCTCACCATGACCGTGGTGTCACACCACGACCGTGGCATAATGACATCAGAGCTCGTTTTCTCACCCACCACGCCCGTTCTAAGTGACACGGCTGTGGGAAAGCAGCTCCACCATGACCGTGGCGCGTCGTCTTCAACCTCCGACCAGCACCTTCTTACAGCTCCTGTACGAGATGGATTGGAGATGTTTTGCGGGCCAAATGGGGTCGCCCCGAGGCCGCCACACCTACAAAGGAAGGTCCAAGACCATTTGATAGTTCAGAGAGCCGCTAAATTGATTTACCAAGCATACCCTCTACTGCTCGAACGAAGCAGGACTGATCATCTCGATGTCGATCCAAGATCGTTTGGCCCCCTTTTGCGGTTTCAGAACGTTTGGCAAGAGTCGAAGATCATTTGTTGCTGCTGGTATGAGATCGTTTGGGAACGTTGACCAAAGCAACGACCGTTTTCTTTCAAACAGTTTACAGACCGTTTAAGGCATCTGCTTCCAAGATCGTTTGCCCCTTTTCTGCCCAAAACCGTTTTCTCTCAAACGGTCTCCAGATCATTTGCTCTCAAATGGTCTCCAGACTGTTTGGTGGCAAACGGTCTCCAGACCGTTTGGTGGAAAATGGTTTCCAGACCGTTTGGTGGCAAACGGTCTCCAGACCGTTTGGTCCCTTTTAATCAGAAACCGTTTGGGGATAGTCCGATGCCTATAAATAGGACCCCAAGGGTCCTTACTTGAGGGGGATCCGGACACCGCCAGGCTGCCTGAACATAGTTCTGATCCAATTCCAGTCTAGTTTATGCCAATTCCAATTCACCTACTGCCCGTGCTGCAACCAAGGAGGATGAGGAGAGAAGGAAGATAGAGCGAGGGAGACTGTCCGGTCTGTCTTGGCAACTCCCGTTCGCACCCAGATCTTCTCCGACATGACGTAGGAGGCCGTATCTTCTTCACCGAGCTGCGACTACCTTCTGCACCGAGTTCATGGTGGATTTCTCTCTCTTTCTCATTCTTCTTGTTTCTCGCATCATGAGCGAGTAGTACCTTTTCGCTGGGGTGCGGGGACTAGCCCCGCTGCCCATGCAAACCATGTTCTTTTGTTAAACTTTTCATGGACATGTATATAACTCTTCATCTTGTGGTTAACCGTTATGCTTGTAGTTTGATTAATTGCTTGCTTTCATCTCTTTTCTACCTATATTGAGAGAACATCTATATGTAGGATAGAATGTCGATTAAAAATTTGACTCCTTGACGAGAACTTCTGAAAGGATTCCTTGAGGTCATAAGTGTATGATCCGCGAGGGGACGAGCCATCTAGCCTTTGGTGACGCTTCTGTGTACCTAACACCTTTTCAGGGGGTTCACAAGCTTAGTTGGATTTTGTATCTTCTTGTTAACCGTCGATGTTTGCTCGTATATTAATCGCCTGCTCGCTTATCGGTTAATACAACTGACTCCCAAACTAGAAATAGGATGGGATTTCTTCTGAGACGTAAGTAAGTGATCCGGATGGTGACGAGACATATGATGCCTAAGGTGATGCTTACGCGAACCTAACGCCCTAACGGGGGGTTCTGTAGCAGCTCCATTTGGATTGATATATCTTGCCTGGTTTGTTTGTGATTGAATGTGTTTGTGCGTGTAGCGGTGGTGAAACCCAGTACCATCCCAGTGATTCCATACCATAAATATAAATCCAACTTTAATTCAGATTTTACTTTCTTGCAATTAGTTTAATCAACCTCAAATCAACCTATCATTCTAAATATTAGTTTTACTTGAGCTAGATTCTACTGACAAGGATTCATAAAAACGTTGTCCTTTGGGTTCAATCCTAAACTATACTACGATAAGACTCGTCTGCTTGCGGGTGGTATTATTGCACTTTGGTTTTGGTAAAAGCTCGGGGATTTCAACCCCGAGTGAGTTTGTTAGTGCATTTCAAAATATCACGTCAAATTCTGGTGCCGTTGCCGGGGACAACGGAATCATTTAGTCAAATCTAGTTCTTTTAAGACTAGTCTAGGATTTTGCTTTTTCTTTTTGAAACAATCGATCATCTACTTGAATTTGACTCTACTTTGTGGATCTCACTTTCAAAATCTCTCTATTTTCAGGTACAACCCAAGGCATAGTGTATGCACCGTTCGGACAGCCCCGGACTCACAGCGAGCTTTGATCCCGAGATAGACAGAACTTTCCATCGTCAGATCTGAGAGAATAAAGCAAGGATGGCTCAAGAAGAAGAGGTAGCCCGAAGGGTGGCTCAAGCCATCAATGCACAAAGAGAGAGGCTCATGCAAGAAGCTAGGGTTGCGGTTCAGTAGGAAATCCTAGCAGCACAAGCAGCAGCACAAGCAGCCGAACTACAAAAGGATCTTAGAGAATTCTCAATCCCGAAAGCTGCAAATGTTCATCATCCTGTACATCCTCCTCCCATCAATGCTGCCAATTTTGAGATTAGGGCACATTGGATCACATTGCTTCAAAACAACCCTTTCTATGGCAAACAAGCAGAGGACAGCCAAGGACATCTTTTAAGATTCATCGATCTATGTGCCATGACAAAGCAGAATGGAGTCACTGATGATGCCATTCGACTCCGTCTCTTCAAGTATTCCCTTGTTGATAGAGCCATAAGTTGGTACAATTCATTGCAAAGTGAAATACCCATCACCACCTGGGAACAACTCCAAAATGTGTTTCTAGAAAAATTCTACCCTCCATCTCTTACCTATGAAATTAGAGGGCGAATAAAAAATTTCACTCAAGTCCCAAGAGAAACTCTTGCTGAAGCATGGGATAGGTACAACAAGCTTCTACGCAAGTGTCCACACCACGGAATTCCTAAGAATCAACTCATTGAAATTTTCTATAGGGGTGTGGATGATGATATTAAGAGGTTTCTAGATTCCTCATCTGGAGGAAACTTCATGCGTCAAAGTTATGATAGTGCATGGAGAGTCATCACCCTGGGAGCAGAAAATCAAGCCAATTGGGGTAGATCTGTGGGTAAAGGAGTATTGAAAGTAGCTATGGCCGAAGCTATTCCTGAGTACAAGTCTATCGCTGAAACCTTGAAAGTCTTAGTTGCCAAGCAAGACCATATTGAATCATCTCTAGCTGCTATTGGAAGAGGACGTTCACCCACTCGGCAATCGGAACAGGTGAAGTCCACTTCCCTGTTCTGTGAAGCATGTAAAAGCACCGATCATTCAACTTTACCATGCAATGTTCTCTATGACGTTGTACTGAACAATGTTTGTGGACAAGGAGATCATGGTCAGATGGAAAATCTTAATGCTATCAAAACTATTCTTGGGAAAAGTTATTACAATCCGAATCAGAATAGGAATCACCCAGGTTTTCAATATGGAAACCCCTCTGGAGTAGTAAACTCGCATCAATTTGGTTCAAACAATCAACCAAGAGGTCCACCAGGATTCCAGTATAACCAACAACAGAATTTTGGGAATCAAGGGAATTTCAAGGGGAACTTTCAGAATAGGAACTACAACAATTATCAAAACAACTCTCAGTATCAGAATCTTAATCAACAACAAGGACAACAAGAAGGACACGTCTCTTCTGATGACAAGCTATCAGCCATTGAAAAGATGTTGCAAACTCAGCAAATCATGATCGCTAACCAACAAGCTCAGTAGAAGGCTATTGAATCTCAATTAGCTCAACTTGGAACTAGCATAAAGCCACCTGCTGGAATCTTTACTGGCCAACCCGAGAACAATCCTAAGCATCCTGAACAATTAAAGGAAGTCACCACCAGGTCAGGAAAAGACTATTCAGATCCCCCAGTAGAGACACCTGTGGTTATTACAAACGAAGACGAACCTGTGATTGCCCAAAACTCAACAACACTAGAGTCTCAATCAAAAGAAGATAAGACAGATAAGGGAAGTCTTGAGAAATCTAATGATGAAGAAACTGAAACACCAGAACCTGATATTCCTATATATAAGCCTCGTATACCCTTCCCAGCCCATCTAAGGCAAACCAAGCTTGATACTAGATTCAATAAGTTTAAAGAAGCTATGAAGAAACTTCATGTTGATATACCCTTTTTGGATGCTTTAGCTGAGATACCATCCTGGACTAAGTACCTAAAGTCACTCCTCACCATGAAGTATATAATTGAAGAATATGAGATAGTAAAACTGGATACAACTACATCAGATATCATATTGAGCAAAATGCCCAAGAAACAAAAAGACCCAGGATCCTTTGGAATTTCATGTCACATTGGCGACTCATCATGCAAGAAAGGATTGGCAGATCTAGGTGCAAGCATCTATATTATGCCACTTAGCCTATGCAAAAGACTAGGGTTTGTAGAATTGCTTCCTACTGGCATGACTATACAGCTCACAGACAATTCGATAAAACGTCCGTTAGGAATCCTCGAAGATGTCCCGGTCAAGGTGGGCAAGGACACATATGTTCCATGCGACTTTGTCATTATGGACATAAAAGAAGATGCTAGATATCCTCTCATCTTTGGTCATCCATTACTCGCCACTGCAAGAGCCCTGATTGATGTTGAGGCTGGTACCTTACTGCTCATATTAGGCAAAGAAACTCTCGAATTCAAAGTTTTTGAAAGCATGAGAAGACCAAGTATGTAGGAAGAAGTCTATCTGATTGACTGCATTGAACAAATGTCACTCCTGACTCAAGAGCATCATGAATCAAACGATCCCTTGGAAATTGCTCTAACAAACCCATCAGTGGATGAACCAATCGACGAACGAGCAAAGGATTACATCGAATCCCTCGAATATGTTAAAGAAGACGTTGAAGCCACTAGTGAAGAACTCAAAGCTATCGAAACTACTGAAGAAACAAGCGAAAAACAAGAAGCTCCCGAAATGAAGCCCCTACCCGAAGGACTAAAGTACGTATTTTTAGATGATCTCAAGGTTTGCCCAGTTATTATAAATGACGATCTAACAGTTGAACAAGAAAATAAACTCCTGAAGGAATTAAGGGATAGAAAGAAAGCCATCAGCTATAAAATGAGTGACCTCACTGGGGTCAGTCAAGTATTGTGTATGCATAAGATCCCTATGATGGAAGATCATAAGCTGACTATTGAGCATCAACATAAGTTGAATCCCAATATGAAGGAAGTGGTCTGTCGTGAGGTCATTAAACTGCTCATAGCTGGAATAATCTATCCGATATCAGATTTGCCATGGGTGAGCCCAATACATGTAGTCCCAAAGAAAGGCGGAACAACTATTATATGGAATGAAAACAACGAACTCATCCCCACTCGAACAGTCATAGGGTGGAGGATGTGCATAGATTATAGAAAATTAAACAAGGCAACTCGTAAAGATCTTTTTCCCATGCCCTTCCTTGATCAAGTCCTAGAAAGGTTGGCTCACCAAGAATATTTCTGTTATCTTGACGGTTACTCTGGATTCTATCAAATACCCATACATCCAGATGACCAATAAAAAACCACTTTCACCTGCCCATTCGGAACATATGCATTTAAAAGAATGCCGTTTGGTCTCTGTAATGCGCCCGCAACTTTTCAACGTTGCATGGCTGCCATTTTCGCGGGTCTTACTGAAACTATTATGAAGGTTTTCATGGATGATTTTTCTATTTACGGAGATTCATTCGATTCATGTCTAAAGCACCTCTCCCTGGTCCTCAAACGTTGTGAAGAAGCACATCTCGTGCTAAATTGGAAAAATGCCACTTTATGGTAAAAGAAGGCATTGTCCTGGGTCATAGGGTCAGCAATAGAGGAATTGAAGTAGATAAAGCCAAGATTGAAGTGATTTCTAAACTGGCTATCCCCACAAATGTAAAAGAAGTTCGTGCCTTCCTAGGTCATGCAAAATTTTACAGAAGATTCATAAAGGATTTTTCCAAGATAACAAAGCCAATGACAAACCTATTAATAAAGGATATTGATTTCAATTTCAATGAAGAATGTGTCAAAAGCTTCAACACACTGAAGCAGGGCCTTACAACCACCCCCATCATTATAGCTCCCGACTGGGACTATCCTTTTGAAATTATGTGCGATGCCAATGATTATGCTGTGGGCGCTGTTTTAGGGCAATATATAGAGAAGAAACATTATGTGATCTTTTATGCATCAAAAACTCTTGATGAAGCCCAGAGGAATTACACTACTACCAAGAAAGAACTTCTAGAAGTAGTGTATGCCTTTGACAAGTTTAGATCCTACCTAATTGGTTCAAAGGTCATTGTCTACACAGACCACGCTGCCATTCGTTACCTTTTGGCAAAGAAAGATGCAAAACCCAGGTTGATTAGATGGATCCTTCTATTAAAGGAATTTGATTTAGAGATAAGAGATAAAAAAGGTAAAAAGAATGTTGTAGCAGACCACCCAAGTCGCATCCACACTCAGGATACTGAGAAGATTCCGATTAATGATTCTCTTCCGGATGATCAACTAATGAAAGTCTCAGAAGTTATACTGTGGTACTCGGATTTCGTAAACTACCTTGCTGCTGGGGTTATCCATCCCCAATGCACCGGGAATGCACTGAAAAAGTTCATGGATGATGTGAAGCAATATCACTGGGATGAACCATATCTTTTTAAACTATGTGCTGATGGTCTGTATAGATGATGTATCGCCAAAGAAGAAGCTCAATTTATTTTGGAACAATGTCACTCAGGGCCTGTGGGAGGACATATGAGCTCTAAAAAGACTGCTTTAAAGGGTTTGCAATGTGGATTCTTCTGGCCAACCATATCCAAAGACTCTTACAATTTTGTCCTATCATGTGACAAATGTCAAAGAACAGGTAATATAACAAAGAGAGATGAGATGCCACTGAATCTATGACAAGAAGTAGAGATATTCGATGTTTGGGGGGTGGACTACATGGGTCCATTCCCATCTTCTCATGGATTTTCATACATCCTAGTGGCGGTGGACTACATCTCAAAATGGGCTGAAGCTATACCAACCATCACTAGTGATTCCAAACCCATCATCAAATTATTCAAAGATATTATCTTCCCACGTTTTGGAGTGCCACGAACCGTGATATCTGACGGAGGGTCCCACTTCCTTGAAAGAAGCTTTGAAGCTTTATTGAGAAAATACAGTGTAACACATAAAGTAGCCTCGCCTTACCATCCAAAAACAAGTGGACAAGTAGAGGTCTCCAACCGTCAACTAAAGGCTATTCTGGAAAAAACTGTAGGTCGCAATCGAAAGGATTGGTCAACAAAAATCAACGACGCCTTATGGGCCTATCGTACTGCTTATAAAACTCCCATTGGGACTACACCTTTTCGATTAATATATGGAAAATCTTGCCACCTGCCGGTCGAACTGGAACACAAGGCATGGTGGGCAATCAAACAACTGAACTTTGATATGAAAGAAGCTGGCCAAGCCAGGATTCTGCAACTTCAGGAGCTGAATGAACTCAAGATGGCAACTTATGAGAATGCACGGATCTACAAAGAATGTACAAAACTTTGGCACGATGGACATCTGAAAAGAAAAGACATACAAGTTGGAGACCAAGTTCTGGTATTCAACTCAAGATTGAAGTTATTCCCAGGAAAACTCCGCTCACGCTGGTCTGGACCATACAAAGTCAAGAGCATCTCTCCACATGGTGCCTTCTCATTATGGAGTGAAAAGTCAGGTGAATTTGTAACGAATGGTCACCGCTTAAAGAGATATTTCATCTCAACTGACATAGGCACTAAAGCAATGCTGGAACTCACCAATCCAAAAGACTCACCGTGAAGCTGAAGGATCCAGTCGAGCCAGAGACAAAACAAAGGCGCTTGTCGGGAGGCAACCCGATCAATAAATTTGTTTTACTTTCATTTCTTCAAAATTTTTTTACCTCTGAGTTAATATTTCATTAAATAAAATTAGCATCGCAAGATGCTATTTTAAGATCTAATTACTCTTTACCTTTAAGATTTTTAGATACAAGGATGTTCGCCGATTGGAACGCAATCACACCTAGTGGTCATACTGGCATGATTTTTCCCTCCATCTTGGATTTAGGGTTTGCTCGGGACGAGCAAATCTCTAAGTTCGGTGTGGAGGGTGGGTGGTATGTACCTCACTTTCCACCTACACCCATCTTTTTCATACTTAAGTTTTCACTATCACATTCTTGATAAAAAATTTCAAAAATTTCAAAATTCTTTAATGTTTTTCTAAGAGATTGAACAGATACTTGATGAAATTTTGACACTTTTTGACACTTCCTGATTTCATTTTCTATGCACTTTCAATCATTATATCCTCCTTATTCGAAGTAAATCCTCAAAAGGAACAATTTTTGAAACAAGCCTTTTGCTTGAAATCATCTTGTAAAGCTTATGATTCCTATCATCATGGTATTTTTGCAAAAATGATAAGTGTCTATCAAACTAATAGGGATCAAACACGTCGTGCTTCCTAACTGATTTGTGGAACAATAGCATGGAATCCCCACTGGATCCTCATCAAGTCATTATTTGAGCAGAGTTTGATAAAGAGAACAACCCGGTGCACTGAATTGTAAATCAAGTTGCATTCTGATCTGAACTCTCTTCTACACCTCTTCTATCATATTCGTATCCCTACATTCATAAAAAAGAAACAAAAATAGCCGAATTTGTGACAAACCCCAAGTTCAGGGTGGCACACCACTTCCCTCTTTATCTGCTTCTTCCATACCCCTCACAAACAAATAGGGGCGTACCACCAAAAATGCAATCTCGAGTCAAATAGAGGAGAGATTTGCAAACAAAAAGATGCCCAAGTGCACACAAAAAGAAATGCAATCTCGAGTCGTATAGAGGAGAGATTCGCACAAAAAAATGCAATAAATGAAATTGCAAAACAAATAAAAATATTGAGTCGAATAGAGGAGAGATTTACTTCTTCCTTCCATACCACCTTTCACTCCATTTTCTACCTAATGGCACAATGCATGCCCCCCCACTATCCTGAAAAACACCAGTGTCAGATCAGATGAAAACCTGTTGTTCTGCGGGTATATCTGGACTCTTACAAAACTCTTTGACATGATTGTTGTTGGAAAAAGTGAAGAGGAAGTGATATTAGAAAACGAACCCAGGAACGAAGATATGGTAAGATGTGTTTTGTGGCCCCAGGAGGTTGAAATATTGAGTCATATTGAGCAAAAAGAAATCATTCGTGATGTGAAGATGAAGCAATCACACGAATTGAAAGTATTCTTTTGGCGACTGTTTCAAATTTTGTGTCACTCGAGGACGAGCAACGTTTAAGTTCGGGGTGTTATGATGAATGCATATTCATCATGAAATTCAATCATCGCTTTAGAACATATTCAACTCTATACATACTATTTCACTCAATAATGAATCATAATGTGCAAAACTACTTAGTTGATTCGATTATCAAGGTTTTAACTAAATATTGTAGGTTTTGACAAAGCTGAACAAGTAGTCATGGTCCTGGATCTGATCAAGAAATCTAACCAAGCTATTCCATCCATACGGTCCCAAGACCGTTTGGGTCCATGCGGTCCCAAGACCGTTTGGGTCCATGCGGTCCCAAGACCGTTTGAGCAGTAGAGACCGTTTGGAGGAATCACTCAGCCACAAGGGATCAAACAGTGCATGACATCAAGATCGCGAAGCTGAGTCTTGACCACGGCTGTAGCGGTTCAAAACGTCCGTGGTCGTCTTCCATCACCACGACCGTGGTAAACCATCCCCAACACCTGACTTCAGACTCGCCACGCCCGTGCAAGGCGGCACGACCGTGTGGCAGCCACCTCACCACGACCGTGGTGTCACACCACAGCCGTGGCATAATGACATCAGAGCTCGTTTTCTCACCCACCATGCTCGTTCTAGGTGACACAGCCGTGGGACAGTAGCTCCACCATGACTATGGTGCCCAACCACGACCGTGGCACGTCGTCTTCAACCTCCGACCAACACCTTCTTACAGCTCCTGTATGAGATCGATTGGAGATGTTTCACGGGCCAAATGGGGTCACCCTGAGGCCGCCGCACCTACAGAGGAAGGTCCAAGACCATTTGATAGTTCAGAGAGCCGCTAAATCGATTTACCAAGTAGACCCTCTACTGCTCGAACGAAGCAGGACTGATCGGCTCGATGTCGATCCAATATCGTTTGGCCCCCTTTTGCGGTTTCAGAACGTTTGGCAAGAGTCGAAGATCATTTGCTGCTTCTGGTCTGAGATCATTTGGGAACGTTGACCGAAGCAACGACTGTTTTCTTTCAAACGGTTTACAGACCATTTAAGGCATCTACTTCCAAGATCGTTTGCCCCTTTTCTGCCCAAAACCGTTTTCTCGCAAACGGTTTCCAGATCATTTGCTCTCATACGGTCTCCAGACCGTTTGGTGGCAAACGGTCTCCAGACCATTTGGTGGCAAACGGTCTCCAGATCGTTTGGTCCCTTTTAATCAGAAACCGTTTGGGGATAGTCCGATGCCTATAAATAGGACCCCAAGGGTCCTTACTTAAGGGGGATCCGGACGCCACCAGGCTACCTGAACATAGTTCCGATCCAATTCCAGTCCAGTTTACGCCAGTTCCAATTCATCTACTGCCCATGCTGCAACCAAGGAGGCTGAGGAGAGAAGGAAGACGGAGCGAGGGAGACTGTCTGGTCTGTCTTGGCAACTCCTGTTCACACCCAGATCTGCTCCGACATGACTTAGGAGGCCGTATCTTCTTCACCGAGTTGCGACTACCTTCTGCACCGAGTTCACGGCGGATTTCTCTCTCTTTCTCATTCTTCTTGTTTCTCGCATCATGAGCGAGTAGTACCTTTTCGCTGGGGTGCGGGGACTAGCCCCGCTGCCCATGCAAACCATGTTCTTTTGTTAAACTTTCCATGGCAATGTATATAACTCTTCATCTCATGGTTAACCGTTATGCTTGTAGTTTGATTAATTGCTTGCTTTCATCTCTGTTCTACCTATATTGAGAGAACATCTTTATGTAGGATAGAATGTCGATTAACAAGTTGACTCCTTGATGAGAACTTCTGAAAGGATTCCTTGAGGTCGTAAGTGTATGATCCGTGAGGGGACGAGCCATCTAGCCTTCGGTGACGCTTCTGTGTGCCTAACGCCTTTTCAGGGGGTTCACAACCTTAGTTGGATTTTGTATCTTCTTTTTAACCGTCGATGTTTGCTCGTATATTAATCGCCTGCTCGCTTATCGGTTAATACGACTGACTCCCAAACTAGAAATAGGATGGGATTTCTTCTGAGCCGCAAGTAAGTGATCCGGATGGTGACGAGACATCTGATGCCTAAGGTGATGCTTACGCGAACCTAACGCCCTCACGGGGGGTTCTGTAGCAGCTCCATTTGGATTGATATATCTTGCCTGGTTTGTTTGTGATTGAATGTGTTTGCACGTGTAGCGGTGGTGAAACCCGGTACCATCCCAGTGATTCCATACCATAAATCTAAATCCAACTTTAATTCAGCTTTTACTTTCTTGCAATTAGTTTAATCAACCTCAAATCAACCTATCGTTCTAAATATTAGTTTTACTTGAGCTAGATTCGACTAGCAATGATTCTGAAAAACGTTGTCCTTTGGGTTCGATCCTAAACTATACTACGATAAGACTCGTCTGCTTGCGGGTGGTATTATTTCACTTTGGTTTTGGTAAAAGCTCGGGGATTTCAACCCCGAGTGAGTTTGTTAGTGCGTTTCAAAATATCATGTCATTGGGCCATCCACGACCGAGAAGAGACCAAGGACGGAAGAAGTAACGGCTCCAACAACAGTTTCAACCACAGCGGCAGAACCTCTGGATCACACACCATGCAGGTTCATGCCCAGGGACAATGAGCACAGGTGTTGATACTCAGAACTGGCAACAAAAATCTACATGCTGAACAGATTCTGCCACCAGTCGTCCTTCCTTCAACTAGGCATTTTCGAAAGGCTAGAAAATGTCCTAGCTACAGCAGGGCTGAGGAAGATTTGCTTCAGCCACTCCACCTCCTACACTAAACTCACCAGGGAGTTCATGTCATCTCTCCGCCGGGTGCAGAATAAACCTGAGGAAATCAAAGAATATGGCGGAGCAGACAGACTGCAAGGGCGACTATACAATGTTGAGCACCTCATCTCCGAGAAGCTGCTCAATGAAATATTTTCTTCCAGCGAGGCAGAGAAGGAACTGCTTAACAATGGTGCAAGGATCACCAAAGGAGACGGGTTCAACCCGGTGGAGCTCTGGAGAAAGCTGACCGACGAGTCATCATTCAAGCCGGGAAGCGAGGTGGCGGCAGTGCACTCCTACTTCTGGAGAATAGTGTACAAGTCTGTGGCATGCCTGCTCTTTAGCAAGAACAAATCAAGCAACGTCTACATCGAAGAACTCCATCTCATGTGGCACATTATGTAGGGCAGGGTGGTCAACCTGTGACGCTTCTTGCTGAATAGGCTGCACCCCATAAAAGATGCCACCAAGGAATACTGCATGGGTGGCATAATCAATCTGATTGCGGTCAGGTTAGGGTACCCAAGGGAAACAAGTAGTCTTTCAAGGACAAGGGGTGATGAGAAGATCGACCTCAAGTTCCTAATGAGGGCCAGCATCATCAAGAAGGAGGGGCGAAGCTACTTCTACAAATTTGTGAGAACAAACACCCTCATTTCGCTTCCTAGCTGTGCCAACTACGATGTAGAAAAGCTGGTCTTCACCACAACAGAGATTGAAACTATGGCAGTCGAAGCCGCTTACGCCACCACCACCAGGATACAAGAGAGGGCGGCTGCAAGAGGAGAACCAATTCCTCTCGACATGCGGCCAGAAAAATCTTCTACAACTCCTACCGAGCCGCCCACCACTCTAGAGCCGCCGACGACAACCATTGATAGGGCTGTTGTCACTCCTACCATCCCAGCCACGATCACAACAATATCTGCCATGGCTGAAGAAATATCGGCGATCATGGAGGTCGCCGAGACAGCTGGGGCTAGGAAAACCTCTCTAGCCCTGACGGAAGCTACCGCAGAAGAGACAGCCGCAGCTCTCGAGTCTTCTGTGGTACCCTTAGTGGCGGACGAAGAAGTGCATTTGGACACCAGTAATGGGGCGTTCGCCGAGATCCTCGAGATGGAGATCGGAGCTACACAACCTACGCCGACACCGCCACTGGTGTCTCCTGTGGCAGCTGCAGAGGAGGTCGCCGAAAATAGAGAGGTGGACCAACATCCACCAACACCGCACCCCTCTCCACCACCACAAACTGGCAAGGCAGAGTCAGCCGCGAAAGTGCTGACGCCTCATGTGGGCTCTAATCTCCAAACCACGATATAAACACAATTTAAACTTTAGCGGAAGCGATTCGATTAGCAGCGGAATACCAAAAATCAATGAAAATTAAAACTTTTTGAGATAAAGTATTAAAACCATAAAACTTCCTTCATAAAAGGAGATAAACTGTTTACATCTCTTGATAATTACTTCTTGAGTAATTATATACAACATGATACAAAATCTCAAGAACTCATAACCAAAATCTCATACAAAAGACTCCAAGACCTGAGAGTACAGAGGACACATAGGACTGACTCTAACTACATCACATAGCAGGATAAATCTCCACCTGAGATTTACTGCTGCTCCTGGTGCTGCTACTGCTGGGACTGGTCACCTGTAGACCTGTTCCTCCGCCTTCGACGACCACCTAAAAAGTTGAAGTCTACGGGGTGAGACAATTTTAAATAATTGTCTCAGCGAGAGTTATAACTCTCTGCCAGAAGCTTTATTATAACATCAAAGAATAACTTAAGCAGTAAAAGCTTTCAGAGTATTCAATAGTAGTTTCAATTGTAAACTAGAGTTCAACATTTATGAAACATGAAGAACATATGCACTTATCAGTGTAACATCAATCAACCAACTCGTAGTTATCTTCTAACAGGTATACTACGCTGTAGATTATGTTTTTCAAACATTACTTTTATGCCCTGTGGAGATGAGGTTTACCACTCATACTCCAACCAATCACTGCTAAGTGCCTCGGTATCATACTAGGTCATCGAAAGAGTCGGATTCTCATGACCTTCACCTTCCTCAGTCAGTAAGAGGATCACTTGTAGGACATCTTGTGTCTCTACTATTATAGCTCACCAGGGTAATCTGGTCCTTCGTTATTTTAGAGTTACAGTGGCGTTCTGTACTCTCTTCATCATCAGGAGATTTCATGTTTATCTTCCACTGATATGGATATCTGTGCTTTCTTCGTCATCAGGAGGTTTCATGTTTACCATCCACTGATACCGTATGGGTTTGTAGTGAAGGATTGACAGATTATCCATCTACATCAAATTCCTACACTAGGATGTAAGGTTCTACACATCCATATACCCCACATACTCAACAGTATGTGATCCAGGAGTTCCCTTAGGAAAACCTGTTTCACCATCATTTGATCTCTGACAATGATGGATCTATGATCAGGGCTCTACATTACACTTGATTAGTTAGGTGCATTCAATATTCTTTTAACATCATATATTGTTCTTCAAACAATAACATTAGCATAACAGCTATGAAAGGAGAATACTAAATGTAACAAACCTAACTCCCATCAATCATCATTTCTCAATATACTCATCACAAGGCATCTCTAAAGCATGAACTTGATGGTATTCATGGCTCTCACAGCCCATTAAAACATAGGATGCCACTGACAAGGCATCTAGATATTTTACTATTCATAAAGCTGACAACATGCTTTTAATGAATATAGTATCATCATCCATACCTGGATATGATCACCTTCATATCAGAACCTGCATGGTTAATTCAACTGATAAAGGCAATTCAAATCAATAGTTATACTTTCCACTCTTGTCATAAGAGCTAAGTTCCCTGATTCTTATCAATTAGGGTTTATTACGCACATTACACGCCATCACCCTAGAACTAGGGTTTACTATTCACATTACTTGTCATTACCCTAGAATTAGGGTTTACTATTCACATTACTTGTCATTACCCTAGAATTAGGGTTTCCATGATCTCACATAGGTGGATCATACCCTACTCATGTACTTTCATATGCATTGAAGGTACATTACTTGGATTTCCTTCATAATTGGGATCTTCTCTCTCCTCTTGTCCATAGATGGTAATTACATCACTCTAATTTAAGTTATGTCAAGTCAACATTGATAAACATAAGTCAAGTCATCACCATTACACCCATTAGGGTTTGCATGATCAAGAGAAATTACTTACTTGAATCCATAAAGGGTAATTTTGGTAAAGTTCACCATTGATCATAACATGGTTTAATCTACTAATCACTTGACCCTTAATGTCTCTAGATATCATTAGGGTTTAAGTTGATCAACCATCAAACCATCTAAGCCTTCAAGGCATTAGGCAGATTTATCCTTAAAAGTCCCCAATAGGTTTCACACCTTCAACCTTCAAATGATTCTGAGATCGTATGGTCTCATTCGATTTTGAGGTCGAATGGACTCATTCGATCCTGAGGTCGAATGGACTCATTCGGTCCTGAGGTCGTATGGTCTCATTCGATCTTGAGGTCGAATGGACTCATTCGATCTTGAGGTCGAATGGACTCATTCGATCCTGAGGTCGTATGGTCTCATTCGATCTTGAGGTCTAATGGACTCATTCGATCTTGAGGTCGAATGGACTCATTCGATCCTGAGGTCGTATGGTCTCATTCGATCTTGAGGTCGAATGGACTCATTCGATCTTGAGGTTGAATGGACTCATTCGATCCTGAGGTCGAATGGTCTCAAAAAGCTCAAGATTGCATGGACCGACAAGGTGATTCAAAGGGTAAACTCGATTAGGGTTTCCTATGTTAAAGCCTTCAATTGGACTCAAGCTTGCTAACCA
Organism: Alisma plantago-aquatica; assembly: GCA_963693085.1. Classification (NCBI taxonomy): domain Eukaryota; kingdom Viridiplantae; phylum Streptophyta; class Magnoliopsida; order Alismatales; family Alismataceae; genus Alisma; species Alisma plantago-aquatica. The sequence continues at coordinate 881,523,241 of OY856409.1, forward strand.
CTTATCAATTGAGACAATTAGGGTTAGACTTAACCAATTGGTCACTCAATTGATCCTCAATTGATATCCAATTAGGGTTGGAGTTGGTTCAATTAAGGTCTATAAACATTCAACCATCAACACTCAACAATGTGAATCAAATCGAAGTTGATCCCATCAATTGACCTCCAATCGGGCTCAAACTTGGCCCAAACGGTCTTGGGAACGTTTGGATAACCTCCAAACGGTCTTGAGACCGTTTTCCCAAGAATTCATCAAAATCTAAGTTGATTTGATAGGGGTTGAACCTTAATTAAGTCACAAATCAGAAATTTGATTATTTCAATAACCCACTATAATTGGGCTCTCAATTGATCAAATTACCTTAACCCTAGACCCCCAAACGGTCTTGGGTTAACACCAAACGGTCTTGAGACCGTTTGGATGAGTTCCAAATGGTCTTGAGACCGTTTGCCCATCCATCCTTTGGACTCTAGTGAAAATTCATCAAGGATTGATCTATTGAGTTGATCATCACATCAATACTTAATTGCAATATGATTTGGTACCTTTGGACCTTCAATTGGTCAACTATACATGACCCCAGTCCTCTAAACGGTCTTGGGTGATCTCCAAACGGTCTTGAGACCGTTTGGATAATTCCCCAAACGGTCTTGAGACCGTTTGGGCTAATCAACCCAAAAACACTAATTAACTCATTGGAATTTCAGCACTGATTTCAATTAGGGTTTGCTCTATTAATCAACCTTCAACTCATAACTCGATTGGAATTAATCCATGAAATTTGGTGAGTCATTAATCAACATCATTATGAACAGTAATCCCAAATGGTCAATGCTTGGTCAACCATCTTAAACGGTCTTGAGATCGTTTGCCCAAAAAGGGCAAAATAAACACATTGAAAATCAGGACTTAATTCAATTGGATTTGCTAATTGTTTTGCTTATATCTCACGATTCCTTTGGAGTTAACCCCTCAAATGTTGTGGGTGATTAACCTACATAATTTTAAACAAGATTCCCATACGGTCGTCGCTTGGTCAATGTGACCAAACGGTCTTGAAGGCCGTTTGCCTTCATACGACCTTGAAACCGTTTGCCCACCAAACGGTTGTGTAGCCCATATGGACAATTGGTTGAGGTCGTTTGGTAAAGTGGGAAATCGTGGATAAGCATAGGAAATAACGACCTCATCTTGTAGCTCAAGAACAGCAGTAGTTATTCACGGTTTTGCTTGCAAGGATGCAAGAGAAGATAGGGAAGAAGAAGAACTAGCAACTATATGCATTGAAAAGGATGTATAATCAAAGCATAAGGTTTAGAGTTATAAAACCCACCTAAGGCTTGCTCCTTGAGCTCCAAGCTTTCAAACTCCAAGCCTTTAATGGTGTCCTTGATCTCCACAGATCGGCCAAGGTGTATCTTCCAAGGAAAGTTGGAAAGGAAAGGCTAGAAAGATAAAACTAAGTGAGCTAGCCATGAAATTCATCCTTGAAATCGAGTTTCCTCCATAAATTCAAGCAAAAAGGATGATCTAAACTTACCTTGAACTCCCTGGTCGTTATCCTATGCTCCAAAGCTCTGCCTTAGTCGGTTTGAGCAAGGGGAATAAGTGAGGGAATGAAATGGATCGTTCCCTTGCTAAGTAAGGGAAGTTATATATATACTTAGGTGATATTTCAACATAATACATATGTTCTCCTCATATTCCATCTAAGTCCTTCCTTTCTTCATTACACGTCCCTTCCTCTTATTTCTAAGGACAACCTTCTTCTAAGGTCAAGAAATGAAGGCAAAGAAGATCAACCCATTACTAAAGCATACACATAAAAGGGCTTTAAAACATACACCTTGATTATTCAATCACAAAGGTGTTATTGATTATATGATTATTCAAATGAAGTGACCTCTTCATCATTTCTTCTCTAAATGATGCCAAGAGTCATAAAAGATGTTTTAGGTTGTGTATTTACAAGTTGCACCCCTCAAATTGGGTAAATTGCACTTTACTCCAATTTAGGGTTTTCAAGCACAGGGATTGCTTCCACAGCTGCACCTTGGTGCTCAAGCTTGGGAAATCCCACTTACTTCATCATATTCACTCATATGATGCTATATCATCAAAGAAACATCTTATCATGTGTAAGTTGCAAGTTAACCCTTTACTGGGTAATTTGCACATAGGTCCCTGCATTACAAAACAATGCTACCACTTTATATATATAAAGGAGCAAAAATTGAAATATATGTTTCTGAGGATCTTAATTACATGCCCAAAGTTAATCACAAGGATTTAATTCATATTTAGGCAAAACACCTAGGGTTATCTCATAGCCCAGGTCAGGGATGTTACAAATTATCCACCCCTTACAAGGATTTTGTCCCCGAAATCGATAAAACATATTAAGAGAAAAGAGCAGGGTATTTCCTTCTCATCTCATCCTCTAGTTCCCAAGTGGCTTCTTCAACACCACGGTGATTCCATAGGACTTTCACAAGGCTTATATCTTTCTTCTTTATTTTTAATTCTATTATTAAGGATTGACACTGGTCCTTCTTCATAAGATATATCATCATTCAATTCTACCTCCATAGGTTGCAGAACTGACTCAGTATCTGGGTGACATTTCTTTAGCATAGAAATGTGAAATACATGGTGTAACCTCTGTAACTCTGGTGGCAGCTCTAGTTTATATGCTACCTTTCCAATCCGTTCAATGATTGGATAAGGCCCCATAAATCTAGGAGCTAACTTCCCTTTTCTTCCAAAACGAAGAACTCCTTTCCAAGGCGAGACTTTGAGATACACTCTGTCTCCAACCTCGAACTCTAAGGGTCTACGACGCTTGTCAGCATAAGATTTCTGCCTCTCCTGTGCAGTCTTAATCTGTTGTTGTATTACCTTAATCTTTTCTGTAGTTTGCTGCACAAGATCAGGTCCTAACAATTGATGCTCACCAGTCTCAAACCAACACAAAGGTGATCTACAACGTCTACCATACAAGGCTTCATAAGGTGCCATATCAATACTATGTTGATAGCTATTGTTATAGGCAAACTCTATCAAGCTTAGGTGTAGATCCCAACTTCCGATAAACTGGAGAACACATGCTCTCAACAGGTCTTCCAAGGTCTGTATGGTCCTTTCTGACTGTCCATCAATCTGTGGGTGAAAGGCCGTACTAAACCTTAGCTTGTGCCCAAGGCTCTGTGCAACTGTTCCCAAAAATGACTTGTAAACTGAGGACCTCTGTCAAAAACTATTGTGACAGGAACTCCGTGCAAACGCACTATCTCTTGAACATACAACTGTGATAACCTTTCAGCAGAATGGGTTGTTTTGACAGGTAAGAAATGCACTGTCTTTGTCAACCTATCTACAATTACCCAAATGGAATCATGTCCTTTGCTTGTCCTGGGTAGGCCAACAACAAAGTCCATGGTCACATGATCCCACTTCCACTGTGGTATGGGTAAAGGTTGCATTGTTCCGGCAGGCTTCTGGTGTTCAGCTTTAACTTGCTGATAGACAGGACACCTCAGAACAAACTCCGCAACATCCTTCTTCATTCCAGGCCACCAATACAGATCTTTCAAATTACGATACATCTTGGTGCTCCCTGGATGCATAGCATATATTGAAGAATGAGCTTCTTCCAGGACTAACTTCCTCAAGTTGTCCACATCCGACACTATCATCCTCCCATGATAACAGGCTATATGATCATCTGAGTCATGGAAACCATCTCGCTTCTCATTTCCATACTCTGATCTAATCTGTTGAACTTCAGCATCAACTTGTTGTGCTTCCTTAATCTGCCCTCTTAGGGTAGGTTTAATATGCATCTCAGCCATCAACCCGGTTAACAATGACACCTTCAACTGTACATTGTCTTGCCTTAAATAGATAAGCATATCTCTCTTAGAGCATACTAAAGAGTTTATTTGTGATCTATCCATGGTTGATGTTGCTGATTTCCTACTCAAGGCATCTGCAACAACATTGGCCTTGCCCGGATGGTAATCAATCATACAATCGTAGTCCTTGATTAACTCCATCCAACGACGTTGCCTCATGTTAAGCTCATGCTGAGAGAAGATATACTTAAGGTTCTTGTGGTCTGTGAAAATCTGGAATGTTTCTCCGTAGAGATAATGTCTCCAGATCTTCAAGGCATGAACCACGACAGCTAATTCCAGATCGTGTGTCGAATAATTCTCCTCGTGCTTCTTAAGCTGTCGGGAAGAAAAAGAAATCACTTGTTTATCCTGCATTAGCACACATCCGAGTCCATTCTTAGAAGCATCACAGAAAACTACGTATCCTTTTCCTTGCTCAGGTAGCACAAGAACAGGTGCACTTGTCAACCTCTCCTTCAACAACTGAAAGGACTGTTGACACTTATCACTCCAAGAAAAAGGAACACCCTTCCGGGTCAACTTGGTTAAAGGTAATGCTATAGAACTAAAGTTCTTAATGAACCTTCGATAATAGCCAGCTAACCCCAAGAAACTTCGAATCTCCGTCAGTGTCTTCAGTTGTTCCCATTGTAGAACAGATTCTACCTTTGTAGGGTCAACACAAACTCCCGAGGCAGATATCACATGTCCAAGAAAAGATACCTCTGGCAACCAGAACTCACACTTGCTAAACTTAGCATACATCTTGTGTTCTCTTAGCAAGGTCAAAGCTTGGCGAAGATGTTGCTCATGCTGCTGAGCATCCTTACTATAGATCAGAATGTCATCTATGAAGACGACAACACACTGATCAAGGAAAGGTCGAAAAACTCTATTCATGAGTTCCATGAATGCAGCTGGTGCATTGGTTAGTCCAAACGACATAACTGTGAACTCATAGTGACCATATCTTGTCCTAAAGGTAGACTTGGATATGTCACTATCCTTAATACGGAGTTGATGATATCCAGATCTCAAGTCTATCTTTGAAAAGACGGTTGCGCCACGCAACTGATCAAAGAGATCATCAATCCTCGGCAGAGGGTACTTATTCTTTATCGTTACTTTATTAAGTTGTCTGTAGTCAATGCACAACTGCATTGACCCATCTTTCTTTTTAACAAACAAGACCGGAGCACCCCAGGGTGAAGTACTCGGTCGGATAAAACCCTTCTCAAGTAACTCTTGAAGCTGTTTCTTGAGTTCTGCCATCTCAGCAGGCGCCATCCTATACGGAGTCTGGGCTATGGGTTTTGTATCTGGGACCAAATTGATCTCAAAATCAATCTCCCGAGGTGGTGGTATACCAGGAAGTTCTTCAGGAAATACATCCTCGAATTCCCTGACTATGGGAACTTTAGCAGGATTGGAACTTTCCTTGGTAACATCTACCACATGGGCCAAGAATGCATAACATCCTTGCCTCAACAGCTTATCATCAACCATAGCTGATACAAGACAGGTGGGTAGAATCTTTCTTTCACCTTGAAAGATCCATGTGTTGCTTTCATCAGCAAACACAGCCAACTTGGACTCACAATCCAAGATAACTCTATACCTCTCTAAGGTATCCATACCGAGGATTATATCAAATCCTTGCATATCAAGTGGTATATGATCCACTTGAATGCGATGATCAGAAAAGAAGAGGATGCAGGGAGAGAATACCTCCTGCAAAACAGTAGACCCACTCAACGGAGTTTCCAAAAACAAGCTATTTGCCCTATGACTAGTTGTCATATTGCAGTTACGAATCACTCTACGAGTGATGAAAGAGTGCGTAGCACCCGGGTCAATCAGAACAGATACAATACAGGATGTAGACATATCAGAATATAAAAGTTCCATCTGACCTGCCACTACCCGTGGATTGACCACTGCTTCTGGTGGGTTCATAGCATAGAACCTCGTTGTCGCCTGGTGTTGAGGTGGTGCTGATGATCCAACTTGAGATGCTTGCCCGCGTCCTCGAGCTGTTCCTTGAGATTGCATTCTCTGAGATCCTTGTTGACTCTGTCTCGGAGGTTGTGTCATATTGACAGGCCTAGAACGGAAGTCCTTCATCAAATGTCCCACCTTACCACAGTTGTAACAGCTCCTTTCCAGTTGTTGTGGTCTTGGTGGTCCAATAACTGACATTGATGCAGAACTGTGAGTCCCTTGTTGAGGTAGGCTTCGTCCCCTGCCTCTACTTGGTGACCACTGAGTTTGAGAACTCGATCTGGGTGGTGGAGGGTTAGGTGCAGAGAATCTAGGTTTCTTGAAATCCCTAGATGAAGAACCCTGGAACTATGGATATCTTTTCTGGGTTTGCCTCTTCTCAACCACATATCTCTCTATCCTTCGGACTGACTCAATGAAGGTAGAGAATCTCTCTCGGTTTTCTAAGGCAGACACCGGGGTTGACATATCAGCATTCAAACCCTTCTCGAATCTCCTGATTCTTTCCTCTTCTGTGGAAGCCATGTGCGGACAGAACCGCAACAACTCCATGAACTTAGCTTCATACTCGCTAATGTTCATCATGCCCTTCCTCAGTCTCTCAAACTGAGAGATCTTCTCATCTAGGAAGGTCTTTGGAAAATATCTAATGATAAATTCCCGACGAAACTCTTCCCACGAGAACTCTATTCCAGGTCTCTTCTGCTCTTCCATGTTCCACCAGTGACCAACACTTCCTTTGTGAAGATAGACAGCATGTCTAACCTTCTCAGCTTCTGGGATATTAAGAATCCTGAAAGCCTTCTCCAACTCTGTTAACAACAGATCAGCATCTGCGGGGTCGGCAGTCCCAAAGTACTCAGTAGCTCTGACACGACGAAGTCGCTCGAATGTCTTACCGATACCTTGTCCTTCAGGCTGAACAGGTGCCCTAGTTGCAGGCATGGGCATCCTGTCAGTTATGTGTGTCATGGCAGTCATAAACTGCCCAAACATCGTCTGAACTGCTGGGTTACCCATATCAGCTGGGTCAAACTGGGGTGGCTCAGGTGTAGGTTGTTCTATTTCTAGAACCCTTGCACCGCCTTGAGGTGCACTAGCACTACTCTCTGCCACGTACTCATCATGTGGCTCAACCATCCTTATGTGTCTTCTTCTCCTGAGGAGCAGAAGATTCTATTAGATAAGGAAGGGATACTAAGGATAGACTCGACATCCTAAGGCCTATGCCTCTATAGACTCAACGAACCTAGAGCTCTGATACCACTAATTGTGGGCTCTGATCTCCAAACCACGATATAAACACAATTTAAACTTTAGCGGAAGCGATTTGATTAGCAGCGAAATACCAAAAATCAGCGAAAATTAAAACTTTTTGAGATAAAGCATTGAAACCATAAAACTTCCTTCATAAAAGGAGATAAACTGTTTACATCTCTTGATAATTACTTCTTGAGTAATTATATACAACATGATACAAAATCTCAAGAACTCATAACCAAAATCTCATACAAAAGACTCCAAGACCTGAGAGTACAGAGGGCACATAGGACTGACTCTAACTACACCACATAGCAGGCTAAATCTCCACCTGAGATTTACTGCTGCTCCTGGTACTGCTGCTGCTGGGACTGGTCACCTGTAGACCTGTTCCTCTGTCTTCGACGACCACCTAAAAAGTTGAAGTCTACGGGGTGAGACAATTTTAAATAATTGTCCCAGCGAGAGTTATAACTCTCTGCCATAAGCTTTATTATAACATCAAAGAATAACTTAAGCAGTAAAAGCTTTCAGAGTATTCAATAGTAGTTTCAATTGTAAACAAGAGTTCAACATTTATGAAACATGAAGAACATATGCACTTATCAGTGTAACATCAATCAACCAACTTGTAGTTATCTTCTAACAGGTATACTACGCTGTAAATTATGTTTTTCAAACATTACTTTTATGCCCTGTGGAGATGAGGTTTACCACTCATACTCCAACCAATCACTGCTAAGTGCCTCGGTATCATACTAGGTCATCGAAAGAGCCGGATTCTCATGACCTTCACCTTCCTCAGTCAGTAAGAGGATCACTTGTAGGACATCTTGTGTCTCTACTATTATAGCTCACCAGGGTAATATGGTCCTTCGCTATTTTAGAGTTACAGTGGCATTCTGTACTCTCTTCGTCATCAGGAGATTTCATGTTTATCTTCCACTGATACGAATATCTGTGCTTTCTTCGTCATCAGGAGGTTTCATGTTTACCATCCACTGATACCGTATGGGTTTGTAGTGAAGGATTGACGGATTATTCATCTACATAAAATTCCTACACTAGGATGTAAGGTTCTACACATCCATATACCCCACATACTCAACAATATGTGATCTAGGAGTTCCCTTAGGAAAACCTATTTCACCATCATTTGATCTCTGACAATGATGGATCTATGATCAGGGCTCTACATTACACTTGATTAGTTAGGTGCATTCAGTATTCTTTTAACATCATACATTGTTCTTCAAACAATAAAATTAGCATAACAGCTATGAAAGGAGAATACTAAATGTAACAAAGCTAACTCCCATCAATCATCATTTCTCAATATACTCATCACAAGGCATCTCTAAAGCATGACCTTGATGGTATTCATGGCTCTCACAGCCCATTAAAACATAGGATGCCACTGACAAGGCATCTAGATATTTTACTATTCATAAAGCTGACAACATGCTTTTAATGAATATAGTATCATCATCCATACCTGGATATGATCACCTTCATATCAGAACCTGCATGGTTAATTCAACTGATAAAGGCAATTCAAATCAAGAATAATACTTTCCACTCTTGTCATAAGAGCTAAGTTCCTTGATTCTTATCAATTAGGGTTTATTACTCACATTACATGCCATCACCCTAGAACTAGGGTTTACTATTCACATTACTTGTCATTACCCTAGAATTAGGGTTTACTATTCACATTACTTGTCATTACCCTAGAATTAGGGTTTCCATGATCTCACATAGGTGGATCATACCCTACTCATGTACTTTCATATGCATTGAAGGTACATTACTTGGATTTCCTTCATAATTGGGATCTTCTCTCTCCTCTTGTCCATAGATGGTAATTACATCACTCTAATTTAAGTTATGTCAAGTCAACATTGATAAACATAAGTCAAGTCATCACCATTACACCCATTAGGGTTTGCATGATCTAGAGGAATTACTTACTTGAATCCATAAAGGGTAATTTTGGTAAAGTTCACCATTGATCATAACATGGTTTAATCTACTAATCACTTGACCCTTAATGTCTCTAGATATCATTAGGGTTTAAGTTGATCAACCATCAAACCATCTAAGCCTTCAAGGCATTAGGCAGATTTATCCTTAAAAGTCCCCAATAGGTTTCACACCTTCAACCTTCAAATGATTCTGAGATCGTATGGTCTCATTTGATTTTGAGGTCGAATGGACTCATTCGATCCTGAGGTCGAATGGACTCATTCGGTCCTCAGGTCGTATGGTCTCATTCGATCTTGAGGTCGAATGGACTCATTCGATCTTGAGGTTGAATGGACTCATTCGATCCTGTGGTCGTATGGTCTCATTCGATCTTGAGGTCGAATGGACTCATTCGATCTTGAGGTCGAATGGACTCATTCGATCCTGAGGTCGTATGGTCTCATTCGATCTTGAGGTCAAATGGACTCATTCGATCTTGAGGTCGAATGGACTCATTTGATCCTGAGGTCGAATGGTCTCAAAAAGCTCAAGATTGCATGGGCCGACAAGGTGATTCAAAGGGTAAACTCGATTAGGGTTTCCTATGTTGAAGCCTTCAATTGGACTCAAGCTTGCTAACCACTTATCAATTGAGACAATTAGGGTTATACTTAACCAATTGGTCACTCAATTGATCCTCAATTGATATCCAATTAGGGTTGGAGTTGGTTCAATTAAGGTCTATAAACATTCAACCATCAACACTCAACAATGTGAATCAAATCGAAGTTGATCCCATCAATTGACCTCCAATCGGGCTCAAACTTGGCCCAAACGGTCTTGGGAACGTTTGGATAACCTCCAAACGGTCTTGAGACCGTTTGCCCAAGAATTCATCAAAATCGAAGTTGATTTGATAGGGGTTGAACCTTAATTAAGTCACAAATCAGCAATTTGATTATTTCAATAACCCACTGTAATTGGGCTCTCAATTGATCAAATTACCTTAACCCTAGACCCCCAAACGGTCTTGGGTTGACACCAAACGGTCTTGAGACCGTTTGGATGAGTTCCAAATGGTCTTGAGACCGTTTGCCCATCCATCCTTTGGACTCTAGTGAAAATTCATCAAGGATTGATCTATTGAGTTGATCATCACATCAATACTTAATTGCAATATGATTTGGTACCTTTGGACCTTCAATTGGTCAACTATACATGAACCCAGTCCTCTAAATGGTCTTGGGTGATCTCCAAATGGTATTGAGACCGTTTGGATAATTCCCCAAACGGTCTTGAGACTATTTGGGCTAATCAACCCAAAAACACTAATTAACTCATTGGAATTTCAGCACTGATTTCAATTAGGGTTTGCCCTATTAATCAACCTTCAACTCATAACTGGATTGGAATTAATCCATAAAATTTGGTGAGTCATTAATCAACATCATTATGAATAGTAATCCCAAACGGTCAACGCTTGGTCAACCATCGTAAATGGTCTTTAGACCGTTTTCCCAAAAAGGGCAAAATAAACACATTGAAAATCAGGACTTAATTCAATTGGATTTGCTAATTGTTTTGCTTATATCTCACGATTCCTTTGGAGTTAACCCCTCAAATTTTGTGGGTGATTAACCTACATAATTATAAACAATATTCCCATACGGTAGTTGCTTGGTCAACGTGACCAAATGGTCTTGAAGGCCGTTTGCCTTCATACGACCTTGAAACCGTTTGCCCACCAAACGGTTGTGTAAACCGTATGGACAATTGGTTGAGGTCGTTTGGTAAAGTGGGAAATCGTGGATAAGCATAGGAAATAATGCCCTCATCTTGTAGCTCAAGAACAGAAGTATTTCTTCACGGTTTTGCTCGCAAGGATGCAAGAGAAGATAGGGAAGAAGAAGAACTAGCAACTATATGCATAGAAAAGGATGTATAATCAAAGCATAAGGTTTAGAGTTATAAAACCTGCCTAAGGCTTGCTCCTTGAGCTCCAAGCTTTCAAGATCCAAGCCTTTAATGGAATCCTTGAGCTCCACAGATCGGCCAAGGTGTATCTTCCAAGGAAAGTTGGAAAGGAAAGGCTAGAAAGATAAAACTAAGTGAGCTAGCCATGAATTCATCCTTGAAATCGAGTTTCCTCCATAAATTCAAGCACAAAGGATGATCCAAACTTACCTTGAACTCCCTGGTCGTTCTCCTATGCTCCAAAGCTCTGCCTTAGTCAGTTTGAGCAAGGGGAATAAGTGAGGGAATGAAATGGATCGTTCCCTTGCTAAGTAAGGGAAGTTATATATATACTTAGGTGATATTTCAACATAATACATATGTTCTCCTCATATTCCATATAAGTCCTTCCTTTCTTCATTACACGTCCCTTCCTCTTATTTCTAAGGACAACCTTCTTCTAAGGTCAAGAAATGAAGGCAAAGAAGATCAACCCATTACTAAAGCATACACATAAAAGGGCTTTAAAACATACACCTTGATTATTCAATCACAAAGGTGTTATTTATTATATGATTATTCAAATGAAGTGACCTATTCATCATTTCTTCTCTAAATGATGCCAAGAGTCATAAAAGATGTTTTAGTTGGTGTATTTACAAGTTGCACCCCTCAAATTGGGTAAATTGCACTTTACTCCAATTTAGGGTTTTCAAGCACAGGGATTGCTTCCACAGCTGCACCTTGGTGCTCAAGCTTGGGAAATCCCTCTTACTTCATCATATTCACTCATATGATGCTATATCATCAAAGAAACATCTTATCATGTGTAAGTTGCAAGTTAACCCTTTACTGGGTAATTTGCACATAGGTCCCTGCATTACAAAACAATGCTACCACTTTATATATATAAAGGAGCAAAAATTGAAATATATGTTTCTGAGGATCTTAATTACATGCCCAAAGTTAATCACAAGGATTTAATTACATATTTAGGCAAAACACATAGGGTTAGCTCATAGCCCAGGTCAGGGATGTTACACCTCGTCCAGAAGCAACTACCTCGCGAACAGTCCAGATTGACACTACCCCGAGTGAGACTGCACACTCGTCGGGTAGACCTTCACGCGGGAGGAGTGTCGTGAGGATGAGAGGGAGATCTATAGGAGCCCCTCCGTCGCTCGAACAGATGCTGGGGCACGAACTTGATAACTTGCGGGAGGTAACAGAAAGCCACTCAACTACTTTTACTTCGCTAACCCGAAAGTTTTCTATCTTCCAGTAGAGACTGAATAGCCAGGAGTGAAAACTGCTGACTCTAGTTGGCCTTCCCGGCCAACTAGAGGAACTCAGTGCCACACTACAACAGACCCTCCAATGCCTTGACGCGATCAAGGAAAAGCTGAACAATGGGGATGACCATCCGTGCTCAAGACATCCGAGGAGGTCTTTGTCGCCCCCAGGCTCAGGCTCTGCACCCTCCTCATCGGCACCCTCTACTTGGTGTGTCGTCTTCTTCATGTGGGCCTTCTACAATGCCCGACAAAGAGACGACACACATGTCTACTGACGGGTCTCCAACAGGAGAGGAGAGCTCCCGAGGCATAGATGATTTCGCTCCCTCCGCCTCCCTTGATGAAGCCGAAGATAATGACGAATCAGTCAGCATCAGGGAGGATTCTTCTGATGAATTGAAGGGAGATGGGGGGGACATTGATGCTGCCAACCAAAGACACCCCCAGAGGAAAAACTCGACGGTAGATGAATTCTCTACGCCGTCAGAGATATCTTCTTTTGAGATGGCAGACTTCGACAGAAGGGCCATCGAATACCTGACGATTAGGGACCAAAAGCTGCTAAATAAGGTCCTGAGGTCGCAGGCTGATGAAGAAGAAGTAAACTGGAGCGATGGATACTTTTTAGAACAATGGGGAACACTTAGAAGCTTATTCTGCTCCCCAGCCGTCGTCAGAAAAAAGCTGTTCAGGGTCCTGGAGGGTGCAATCATCGAGAATGTCAGCACCAGGACAGGTCGGCAAACGATATACAACGCCACCCTGACCTTGGTGAGAAGATTGATGATGGGAGTATCAAACTCCATTGCGGTGGCCAACATGCTGCGACATACTGAAGAACACAACACGAACCTCGTGTTGGCCCCATACAAGCACCACAAAAACTGGTTCCTATGCATGGCAAACCTCCGAAACCATGATGTCCAGCTGTTCAACTGTTGCAACGAGGAGGTTCCACGCTCATGACTTATTTTTAGTCACCCGGAGGATAAACATCTCAGGATTCTCCCGATGCATCTTCTCTGAGCTATAAAGCAAGGAGTCCAACATCATAGCGGTATTTGGAACTTCTTCTCTATCAGAGACTTCCCCGTCCAAGCAGAATCAGGAAGTGGGAATAGCGCACTTGTCTTCTTGTGCGCCATGGAGCTGCTCAACATATTTGGAAATATAAGGCACCTCCAGGGCCAAGACTTCTTCCAACTTAGGAGCACCTACTCTCTACTGCTGATCAAAGACAAGCACTAGTTCCAAGACGCAGGGGTATCGGAGAGGCTGCTGGATAGTGACCAAGCAGACGAATCTTCGCAACCCAGCAGCACTCCATGAAAAGAAGCTGAGATGGAAGCAGACGTCTATGTGGCAGGAAAGCGGTTAGAAATCCTATGGGAGGTACACGGAATCGAAGAACCCGCTTTGCCTGAAACATCAAAAGAAATGATCAACAACTTCAACCGTTTCTTGTGCTCTACACTCACGCAGGAGCAGGTCAATGAAGTTCTTCTAAAGTTAGCTGACTCTACCCCCGCAGATGTCATCTATGAGGCAGATAGTGTTGATGACTTAAGGGACATGGTAAAAGAAGGAGGATGATTGGCGATATCCGTGGTGGCCGCCTACACCCAGATACTACAAAAGAAGTTTGAACATGCATACATAGCTCATCCAATGCTGTTCAACGACATCTGCCTTGCCGACGAGACAGGAGCGAAGCAATCTTTTCTGGTAGAATTATAGATCAAGATTCCACACATCATCTTCCTGCCGATTTTGCACTACAACCACTGGACGCTCCTGACGATGTACACTCGACAACGAGCAAGAATCTTCTATAATAGCTCAGACAGCAACAAAGATCATCCAGTACAGTGTACATCGACGGCGTGACATCCCTCGAGCGCTTGGTATGAAAATACTATGAGGAGGTGGCGGCGCTGATACAACCATTCCTGGAGACGGAACCTAGAAAATGGCACGAACTTTAGTTCTGCCACCGCAGTCCACAACAAATTCCTTTATCCAACGACTGTGGCATCTTTGTGCTGGAATGGATATCAAATCAAGAGTCGCCTGACCAGCTCCACCACATCGGCTACCATAGAAAATGCAAAGAATATGTGTAGGAGCTTCTATCTGGCAAAGGCACACTCACCAGCTAACCCTCACTGAGTTAACATTACCCTACCTTATCTACTTCACAACTCTGGGACAGAGTGTGGAGTAAGTTTGGGGGGGATTCTATGTACCAGTGAGGGAGGTACTAAAATCACTTCCCTTTGAACTTCACCCCTTTTATTCTTTCTGTTCTTTTTCTATAACATGTGTACGTATACATATACATGCCTCATACAAAAAATACACAAACTTTGCTTCTATACGTATGTACAAAGACACTTTATAGTAAAAACCAGATATGACTTCTTGCCAGTTTGTTTTCACTGTGTCCAAAGAGGTGCAGGTTTTGTTATGTCTTTTTGAAAATGCAGCCTGAAACAACAAAAGACTACGATGTTCCACGCCTAAAATTTTGAAAAATAATCTCGCGACAGCTAAGAGGTGTATGTAGAAGGAAAAAGCTGCCCAAACAACAAAAATTTCTCTTGTTTTCCCTTACCCAACAAAATCCCAAAAAGAGAGAATAGCCTTATGAGAGTGAATAAAAGCATGAGAGTTTTGCCAAACGATATATATATATATATATATATATATATATATATATATATATGTATATATATACACACTTGTTTTCCAAAAGTACCCATCTTTAGGCATGGTAGATCCGGGGTAGTGGTACGTAGGATGTGAAATCACTGCTCTAAAGCCAACTGGCTTGGACTGCAGGGACCACTCACCCGCTAACGGACCTGTACCTGGATGGACTGATGGGAAACAAGAAAAACCCAAAAAAAAAGCCTTAAGCCTACTCAAACATACAACTTTCTATTCCCAAAAGCTGTTTGGTGTGAAAGCTAACTTCGAAATCATGCACCCAAGCCTCGCCGAAGCTGTGGAGAAAATTTTTGCTTAAATAAGGAGGGAAAAGTAAAGTTTGTTGCTCATGATCGGGCAGTATTCTTTTTAAGACATCTCAATACTCGCTCAAACCCATTGTCTGAAAACTATAATAGTTAAGAAGAAGCATCACAAACAAAGTTTTAAAAATTGATTGAGGACAGTCAAAATGCTAAGTTTGGGGGAGTTGATAACACCAAATTTTGTGATGTTTATGGCCCATATTTCGTTGTCAAAACTGCCCTATTAAACTGTTTTCCTCTCCTTTTTGTCATGTTTTTGAATAAACAGGCCGCACTACGCTCTTAATTCAATTTTATCATCTGTTGCAGAATTTTCCTCATTTTTTCCACTCAAAATCAGCAAAAGGCCCGTCCTGACCCATGTACGTGTTTTACCTACATCCGCCCTCCTACCAGTCGGCCGACACACTTACTACCCGTAATACAGTAGCCCGATACAACTGTCGCACGACACGAGTATTCCGTGCAAGGAAGATCTGACGGGTGATACGCCGCTTACCCGACAGGGAGTTGTACCCACCACAACTACTCTCCCGATGAAGCATGCCGCGCGATACAAGCCACCCACCGGAAGGCGCCCACCCTTCACGATACCCGACGCGCTTGCTGCCCGACACCCACTATGCCGGGCGACACGCACGTTGGGCATCCCTGAATCCACACTAATAGAGCCGATGGAGGATACGTGGCACCCAGAGGACTGCAACTTCTTCCAACCGCTGCCTATAAGTAGCAGCTACAGGACCTCGATGGGATGGGTCATAATCTCGCGAAAGCTAACTTTGGAAAGCACCTGGAGCTAGTGTGTCGCATCCCAGAGGCGTACCGGGCGATACTAGGTGAGCACTTCCCTGACCCGAGAGGGCGGGAATGGTTCACTTAGAATCTGTCCTGGTTGCCGCAACAGCCCGATATCGACCAAAAAGGCCACCCGATACAAGGAACCCGATACTCTAAGTGGTCTCTAGCCTGACACGATACTGAGCCCGATACGAATCAACCGTTACAGTGTGTCACCTGAGAGGGTGGCATCCCTATACGACCGTATCAGGGATGAGCACTTTGATCGATACGTCTGCTCGTCATGGCGTGTCGCCCGACAGGGGATGCCGCCCGACACAGGCATATCAGGAAGATCTCCTGCCCGGTATTGGGCTAGAGGGACCTTAGGGATATGCTGCTGCTTATCGATCTCCTAAATCAAGGAGGCGATTCTTATATTTCCTTTTTCAGTCATTTACTTTCTTTATTTATGCAATGTAACCAAACCCTTTTATATAATGGTTATGCTAATGGAATTATATGAGTTTTAAATGTCTGCTGCTCTATGTTTGGTCCCTTTTTTGGGACGATTACTTTGTTTAGCATCCAAACTCTAGCTTGTATGCTTGGATCATGTTTTGACTAGCTATCGAATTGTGTTTCCCGTTGCAACTCCCTCGAGAGAGGTGTTGTAGCTCTAGTGTTTGGTCCGATCAGGGAGTACGAGAGTACCCAGGATCGGAGTTGCTTCAGTTATCTTTCCACTCTAACCCAAGTCCAGCAACCTTGAGAGAGGGTGTTGGTGCTTAGTTAGATGTACCCTCTTTGAGAGAAGGTGTACTGGATGTTCCTGCTGCCACTTGTTATACCGAAGTTTTCCTCCTGCGTTCCTTACTGAGGAAATGATATTATCTCCTCTGGTTCTATTGTGCAAAACCCCTAAAACCGATGAATACCTGAAACCTTAATTTTCCTTATAACTCCAGTTGGAGATAGTTCTCTTTTGTTTTACCGATCTTCGCCTGCCATTCCTTTTGGAACTTTATCCTCATCTTGCTCTTACCGGAGTGTAGAGTGTCGATTCCACGTTCTTAGCACTACCACCCTTGTCCCTGTGATTCAACCCATATTGCTACTTCGAACCTCATCATCGTTGCGGGGGCCTAAGAGTCGGGTAATTTAAAAGTCCGACTACTTCAAATCTGCTCCTTTTGGATGCACGGTTTAGGCCGGTCAATACCTTACTTATATAGTTTCCCTGTGAATTTATAATGTTCCTAATGTTTGGAAGTTAGAGAAGCAAATATGTATTCTTGTAGAAATTATGAGGTTATGTGTGATATGATAGGTGTTGTGGCCGAAGTAGACAAGACATGACAGATGTTTTATATAGGTTACATGTTGATGATCCCCTTCTTTACCTGCTCTTCCCAAGGTGTGTCTGAATTTGTAATTTTAGATTATTATAAGATCTTCTATAGTAGGATAGGGGAGTTCATAGTCATTACCCAGTCATTTTGATGGTACATTCAAAAATACCTATAACTTGGTGATAAAAATAGCAAACAAGAAATGTAGCATTACTTTTGTAGTTATAATAATGTCTTGACCATATACTTCCTTTACTACTCATATCTGTTTTGCAGAGATTGATATTTAACATCAAATTGTCTAATTAAACATATATAATATAACTTTCACACTTTGGTTATATTATGGACTACTATCTCATTAAGACTTTGTTCTCACTATTGTAGTTTCTCACCCTTTTTAGATTATCAAAATCTATATTACCGTTTCCTAGGGAGGAGTCTCCTTCACCTAGATAACATAATTTGCACACTTTTGTTACTATATAGAGCCATCTCTCATTAGTACTTTGTTCTCACTATTACAGTTTCTCACCCATTTTGGATTCTCAACACCTACCTTAGGTTTTCCTAGGGAGGAGTCTCCTTCACCTAAAATAGTGAGTTGAATGTCAAAGTTTTGTCTTGTGACATCTAATGTCATTTGTGTACACTAAGGTCATGGAAAGGTAATTTATACCATGATGCACATATTAATATTTTTTTGGTTGCATACCTTTTACTTGATGAATATGATGTAATAATCAACATGGGTGTCTCTTGTATAAGTAGGTTGTGATTTTAGTCATATATGTGACAATGTATAATCACTTGTTGCAAAATGAATATAACGACTCTTTTTTTATAAACATATATGTGAATCTTGCTGTAAATTTGAAATAGAGTTTATTCATGTACAATTTTTGAATGTTATTCATTGGGATCAATTTGTCCTTTCGTATTTGGGTTTTTTTTTTAATCCTGGAGGCTTACTCTACCTCTGGGCGAGCTTGTTTAACATATACAAACCTAGATAAGGTTATCCTCATGACACTAACACCCTATTTGGAGTAAGGCTGAACTAAGAACTATCTTTTCAACCAATGGTACTTCCAATATGCGTCAAAATTCATTAATACACTATTATATACAACTGAATATGTCAAAATATACCAAACTATGTTAACTAAATCTAACACATTTAGGTATACATTACTTAACTACATCCATTATAGATAATTCATCTTTCCATAGTTAAGGAAAAACCAAAATAAAGAAATTCATGGTTTGGGGTAAATAAAAAATTATCTTTCACAATTGATGAAATAAAGAAAATATGGTCAGAGGGAAAATCCTAATATCAATTTGTTCTCCATTATATATTAGATATCGAGAATATTAAAATAAATTGAAAATGATTACTAGATTTGAAGATAATAGATAATCCAATACGTGAACACATAGCATAATTTAAAAAACCATTTCTCTCCATTATACTATAAGATACTATATGAGGTAACACACCTTTTTACTCACAAATAAAGGAATAAATATATGAATTTGAGTATTAGTCAGTTGCAAAAAGTCTTTATCATGAATCAGTTTTGATTAATTTGTGTATATCAAGTGGAAGATAATAATCATCATGTTTGGATGCTTTCACTAAATGAAATTACCTCTTTTATTTTCAATCCTTTAGAAAAGAAATTTGGACATAAAACTAATATCCTAATATCTCTATTTGTTTACTCTCTTAAGAAAAATTAAATTAATTAATGATATCGTGATAAGTACATCACTAAAGTCACTAAAGGGTAATTGATATGATTGATTTAGGGATATAAATGATTGGTTTACATTTATATATATTTGAGTAAAATAAGGTAATTAGTGCAATATTAATGTGTGAAACATCCCTCATGAGTGGATAATGTCAAATTGAATATAAACCCCAAATTTTGTAGGATAACATACAATACAATAAACTAGTTATCGCTAAAGAACCCCAATCATTTAATGTGGAAATGTACTTTTCAAATTGTTGAAATTAATAAGAAAAATAAAATCCAAATTCTTCAATAAATGTATGTGTGAATTTTCATCTTAATTGAAGACTAGAAGCTAACCTAAACTAATTAGAATGCATATAGCTCTAGATCTAAAATGGCAATAATTTAGTTCATACGATTAGGAGTCCTAAAGTATCTCATACTACTAAACTATCATGTTGGTTTATATCTTTTTGTTCATTTTAGTTTGTGTGGGCTCTTTGAGGATAGTCGATCCTTGATAGTGTGGATTGAGGGTCATCTCCCTCCTTCATCTACAACCCTATAATTTTGGGTATGTATGGGAGTTTTTCTTAGAAATCTTCTCACTCTTCTCCCCTTCTGATTTTGTTTCCCCATAATCATTATCATTAGATACTATTATGAGTCAATGGATCCTACATTCTTTAGGGTTCTCTAACTTGAATCTCTTTAGAAAATTTGGTCCCTTCTTCCTTCCTCATTTTTTCCCTAGTTTCCTTCCTCAAAAAATCTAATAACCAACCTATAAAATTACCAAACTTAAACTATCACACTACCATTTGAACCCTTCTCTTATTGATCATTTAACCTTATCTCCCATAAAGATAAGTCACATGATGTGAAAGGGAATAGTAGGGATAGATTTGTTTAGTATCTCATACATGATGACCTATCTTTGATATTTATGTTATTAAACCTATCTCATGTACCTGAGAGTAGGTCTGTAAGGTAGAGAGGCTTTATGCTCTTACCTAGATAGTGTTCGACAACTCCGAGGAAGACTAGAGTTTGTTGTTTATCTTAGGATTTCTAGTTAATACTAAGATGTAGACAGTGAGTTGTTGACACGAGAACTTGGTGTGACAATTTTTACTTGATCAGATACAGATAAAGTAATTTCACAGTCAAACTCCAATTACATGTTAGTTTATTTTTTTCATGTTCATTCTATTTAGTTTATATCCGCCATTACCTGCATGATATTTGTAATTGTTTGTTTAATCTAAAATTCACTTATTTCTAATCAATTTAAAAAGGATTAGTTCAATGCTAGTTTTGTCTTGAACCAGTTCCACTCACTTAATGTGTTGATAAGTGATGGTTTAAATTTTTAGAGGTACTGATTTAGATTTAGTTCACCCAAGAATTTCTCATATGCAGTGATCTTTTCTTCACCATCTGAGGTGGAGAATTCTCTTCTTGTTGTAGGTTATATGTATAGGTTGTCCCTGTAGTAGGGAGTTCTGGGAGGGTGTGTGTACTTGTAGTGATGTACTTTATCTTGATCTAGGTCATTTATGTGAATGTAATAGTATAGCTTTTTACTTCATGTTGTATTAGAGTTTTATCATGAACAATGCTTACATCTATAGTTTACTTATATACGATCTGATGAAAATGAATACTACTATAATCGGTTGTGCCAGATCAGAATTAAATGGAAAAAAATATTTTTGTTTTTCAGATAATCAAATGCTTTGATTCCAGGATTTAAGTGCTAATTTGAGGATTTGTATGGGTAGTTTGGATAACACTGTGGGGTCTCAGAGTTGGGGTCACACAAATTATGGTATCAGATCCTAGGTTGTTGTTAGTGCCTATGTACAGGGACATTAGATGAGTTTATGAGTCTTATTGGATCCTTCAAATTATCTAATGATTAATGGCATATTCTCTTTTCTTTCAGATCATAGTTGTTAGAGGTGAAGAACAACCAGAGAGTGTCTATGTGGCACCTCCATTAGGTGGTGATAGGGATGAACCAGGGTAGGAAGAGCCTCCTATTGAAGTAAAGGATGAACATCATTCAGTGACTATCTTATTTACCATGGGTCCTTTCTATGATATGGCACAAAGACCAGTGTCAGTGATGGCTCATGCAACAATAGGGGTAGTTCCTCCATCACCTCCAACCATTCCTAATTCATTGTGTGATATTAGTAGGTCTTATGAGAGGCTGAGAAAGATGGGTGCCTATGACTTACATGGCACTGTTGATCATGCAGAAGAAGATGTTGGGCTATATGAAACTGAAAAAGTGTTTAAAATAGCTCATGCATCTAATGCAAAGAAGGTGAACCATGCTACTTATCTTATAAAAGGCAATGCAAGTCATTGGTGGAGCATGGAAGAGACACACGTGGATGCATAGAGTATGACATGGGGTGAATTTAGAAATAGGTTTGAGTCTTGTTATTATCCTACCACATACATAAGTGACAAGATATGTCAGTTTGAGACTCTGTGGCAGAGACAGATGACAATGACTAAATATGAGTTTCTATTTCCATATTTTCTTAAGTTTTATCCTCAACTATGTGTCAAAGATGAGGATAAGATAAAGCATTTTGAGCTAGGGTTAAACTATGATCTACATGAGAGGATCATTGTGATAGAATGAAGGACAAATTTTCATGTTTTTATTGATGTAGTCAGGCGTGTGGAGCATGCCATCCAGTATAGGTGGGAGTTTGAGACCCACAAGAGGGCATGTGGTGAGTTGAGGAGGCCACAACCTAGTGCACAACTGAGGATGATTAGGCCACCTATATATCCTTCTAGGATGCCAGATGTTCCAGATAGTGCACTGCCACATATTCCATATGGCAAGGGAACTACTACTTTTGCAGGTAGAGGACCAACACCACAGAGTACACAAAGTACATGAACTGTGACAGGACCTCATATGATGAGCTTTCACTTGACACCACCACAATGTATATATTGCAATAGGTTCCATAAAGGTCCATGTTGAAGCCCTCATTTCAAGGGTTGTTTCATATGTAGTCAGGAAAGATATTCTATCAGGAATTGTCTATAGAGAACTTAGTAATAATCAATGACTAGAGTACTGAGAACGGCAGCACCCTAGAGCTTAGACAAAGGGTATGCATCAAAGGAAGGTTCCAACACTCAGAGAGCCACAACACATTAGGGCAGAAGATGAGGTTGAGGTAGGAAGTAGGCGACAACCCGTACTTATGCTTTAACTGTCGGGACCCGTCACGCTAAACGAGATTACTCAAAACATAAAACACAATCAATCACTAATTAATCAGATACCCAAAAATATGGGTAAATTAAAACCGATTTCAACGTCAACACTCATTCAAAAACATTTGCATGAGAGACCAACATCTCTCATATCCATGCTATGCTAAGGATTTGATACACATTATTCTATTACCTTAGCCACAACATATATACACAGGAGAACAATATTCATATATGCCATACAAACAAGCATTAATATGCTAATAAAAGTCTGATTCGTTTGAAACATCATATACAAACTTTTTCTCGCCCGGACCTGAGAGTACAGGTACGACTCCAGAACAAACTAGACATCTAATCAACTTTATCAAATATTCATTACTATAGATCCTCTTTGCTGCAACATGTTTGTTTTCATCACTTCTGATTACCTAAAAAATGTGTGGCGAACCACAAGGGTGAGACCTAGTCCCAGCAAGAGATATAACCATCAAGAATGTTTATTGATTACAAAATTTTTATGTAATTAAACAATTAAGAAGTTTAATCAGATATAACAAATAAGATTAATAGTACTGATGATTAACAAAATACATAAAGGAGCAGATAATAACTATCATTATTAACCAGACTATCATCCTTTATCTTGTTGAAAATATAAGCAGTTCAGTAGCATATGCAGTTCTAGCATCATGAGCAAGTCTAGTAACACATCATAGCTAACAACATGAGAATGTCTAATTGGTTAAACATATCAACATTATAAGAATATCTAACAACATAAGCACAACTACCTGGATAAGCATAATTAGCAGTATATGTATCTCTAGTTACAAAGGCATGGCTAGCATGCTATACATAACTAACAACATGAGATATCTAGCATCATGATTATAATCAGTCGTAGCAGTATAGTTATCAACATAAGCCTGACTATTGTATGTACACATTTACAATCTTATGATCCACAACATAAGAATAATTATTATCTCTTAATTGCACTAAGCATCATCTTTATGTAAAGAGAACAAACAAGGGTTATCATCCAAGGTGAAGCGTCGTGTATAACCCTAAACAAGTATGTTACATGGCTGTATTAAATCTTTTATTACACCCTGGGGAATTTGAATCGTACCATTCAAAGTCCAACCGACCCCTGCGAAGGGCTATTCAGTTCCGTACAAGATCTAGGAGTGCCGGTATCCTAAGATCTCTTCCCCTAGGTCAGTATGAGTAAAAAGGCAGTGACATATCAGTCAAATCTACCACCACAGCGACATATAGTCAAGCTGAAAACCACTAGTCCGACCTTGGTACAGGTCACGACACTAGAAACCAGGGTATTCAAACCCAATCACTGAGGTACAACCGCAGTTGTCCTCTAATCACATCATGTTACAATATATGAAGGATGGAAATATGCTTTTGTGTATCAAATATATGCAAATCAATAAATTCACTATATATCAATAATAAAAATCCTTTTCCTAGGACCGATGATCTTTTTGATCAATATAGAGGGGTAAAATATTAAACAAATGCAAGAAATTGATCCTTATATTTAGACTTTAATGAAAGAGATGCAAGATGGGAAGAGAAAAGACTTCCACTTCATTAATGAGGATCTTTTTATGTTTTTAGGGAAGGTTATGTTTCCCAAATCAGGAAGAGCTAAGAAATATTGTGCTTGAGGAAGCACATTCTTCTATGTATGTGATGCATCCAGGTAGTTCCAAAACATATGAAAATCTCAAGGAATTGTATTGGTGGCCTGGAATGAAGAAAGATGTAGTTGATTTTGGTACAAGATGTGGTGTATGTAAGCAAGTAGAGGCTAACAATCAAAGACCCACTAGGTATTTGTAGCCTTTTTGTAATGACCCCGCCTCTCGGTAACCCCCAATTAAGGGAGACCAAGAGGTTAGAGCTGTTATCCCAATTTCCTGGATCAAAGGTTCGACAAATAATCAGTAATAATTATTAAATTCTACCATGACTATACTGAAAGTTGGAGTAAAAATAAAACTTTGCATACCTTTTTTTTTCTTCAAAATCTTAGATATCTAACTTCTATCCACATATGGACTCTATTCTAACTAATCCTCCTTGTACTTTATTTCTTAATTTCACAATATGCCACTTTACTATTTGTCCTTTTCAAATTGTATCTAAAATGCCGACAAACAAAATGTTGGTCAACATAAATGCATATGCCGATATGTCGGGGAAACAATAATCGTGCAATTAAATGTAACAACATATTACAAGCAATTATGGTTTAGTAAGCAAACTTTACATCTTAAACAAAACTACTCAATCCATACATATCCTAACCTCTGCGCTGTCCCTACAGTGGACCTAGATACTACCTCTCATATGGAAGATCTCGATTAACCCCCATGATCCTACCTAGAAGGTAGATCAATACCTATGGTTGATGAGTCGCATGGCACTACCCATAGGTAGCCCAATTCCTAACTCATGATATTCTGAAGAGTCACATGGCACTACACATAGGTATCTCAATTCCTAACTCATGATAACCTAATGGTCCTACCTAATAGGTAGACCCTATACTAGGTTACCCTTTCCATCATTACCAAATCCATAGAGGAGGACTTGGATCTGAGCTAGTCATGTATACACATTTAAGGTGATAATCATAGTCACTTTATAGTTGCATGAAATAAAAGTCATCCAAGCAGTTATTTTCAAGCAACCGATAAAACATCCAGGAATCACCGTGAAACTAAGGCGATTAACCATAAGCGTAACCACATACCTGATCCAGAGCAACTTGATGTCTAAGAAATAATATTCAAGAACAATCAAACAAGCAATCAACAATATCCTGATGCATAACATCCAAGTGCTATTGTTTTGTTCAAAACATTCTCAAGATTGACTTGGATGCTACCTTAGGATTTCTAGGCCAACTTTAGGGTTTTATTTGGGTTTTAGCCTCCATTATGCATTTATCACTTTTAATGCTCTTTTAGTTTACAAACCCTAATTTCAACATCATAGGCACAATTGAATGTCAATTAAGTCTATTATGCCTCTTTTACACTAAAACTACCATCTTTATCCTTTTAAGTCATGACACGATCATTAAGGCCAATTATCACCTTTGGTTTCTTCCGGATTAACAACTCATAATTTATTATGGTCTAATTCACATATGAACTCTATTTATCATTAATT
Organism: Alisma plantago-aquatica; assembly: GCA_963693085.1. NCBI lineage: Eukaryota > Viridiplantae > Streptophyta > Magnoliopsida > Alismatales > Alismataceae > Alisma > Alisma plantago-aquatica. The sequence continues at coordinate 881,548,988 of OY856409.1, forward strand.
CCATATTTATCCATTAGAAAACTCTAATTACCTTATTAAGGGTATTTATCCACAATTATAAACTTTTATAGTCAAAATAGCTTAGAATCATCATATCTCAGCTTTATTCATGTATTTAAACAATTAAAGTAATAATTACCATGATTAGGGTTTCAAGGCCCATTAAAGTTTTTTTTTTCATGTACATGGAACCCTAAATTAATCAAATTACATATAAAGATCATCCTTTTAGATCTAACGTGTCCTTTTTATAATCAATAGGTTAATGTCAACTTTAAACATCCATATAACCCTTCCCAATTCATTAATCATCCTAGATGAGGGTTTCTTAATCATTAATGCATTAAAGTTGATAACTTCAACTACTTTTAGAATTGCAAGAGGAATTAAGATTCAATTATATTTTTACATTGCATTCCTCACATTTTTTTGATCAAAATTCGTATATGATTTTTGCCTTGATCCGTGCTATCAGTATTTAGTTATGATTTTTGCAAATAAAATAATATTGGACCAATAGTATCGTGCCATGTGGGCAACTTATGCGTACCTTTCAGCATTGAGCCTACGTTATAATGAAAAGACTATTTGCCCTCATGCTGTGGGTCGCTACTTCACACGCTAGAGGGTGTTTTGGTCCAAATCGTTTGAGTCATCTTCCTCCTCTCGATGACGCATTGTTGCCGCCGCAACGGTGGGTTTCCACCGTGACCAGGTGACCCTCTACGGTGGGGGTGGACCGCGTGAGAGTTCCCACCCCTCCATATCCCCCTACCGCATGCGACCATGCCGCAGGTCGAGGCCAAGACTGTGACGCACCGTTCGAACAAAACATTATTAACTCAGCAGTAGCGATCATTAGCAGCGGATTACTGAAAATCACTAAAAATTAAAACCATTTACAAAGAGACCCAAACACAGGAAAACTCTTTTATCAAGAACCAATGTACTTTATTTACATCCTGGTTCATAAGTACATATCCTGTATCATCCCTTCTCGAGGATTACAAGCATCAATTGCTCTGTTAAAACTATACACAGGTAGCATAAGTACCTCGAGGCATCAAGCCAAAATCTCAGATCAATTCATTAAAAGCACTAACTACTAACTCCAAGGACCTGAGAGTACAGAGATGACACATAGGACTTTCTATACAAAATATGACACCCAGTACCTCCACCTGGAGTATTACTGCTATCCCTGTTGCTGCTGCTGCTCTCCCCCTACTATAGGATTTCTGCCTCTTCTTCTGCGTCTACTAAAAAAATTGGATCCCATGGGGATGAGACAATTGAAAATTGTCCCAGTGAGAGATATAACTCTCTGCCAGAAACATTATTATTGTAGATAAACAGTAATAAACTGAGCATGAGTTCTTTTATATTAACAACAATATTAATCATTGTATGAACAGAATAGGATAATCTTTTTTCTTAAGGAAAACATTGCATCTACCCACGGTAGAATTGTACATCATCTATCTACTTAGCAAGGAATGAAAGGAAACATAAATATATCTCCTATCAATTAAATATGCATAAATAAATGTAACATCAGCGAATGATTTTGTATTCAATCCTTAAGCAAACATGCTATACGGCTGATTACATTTTACAATCACACTTATGCCCTGAGGAGATGAGGTATACCGCTCATACTCCAACCGACCATTGCGAAGTTGAAATCGGTGCCATACAAGGTCAATGGAAGAGTCGGCTACCATGACCTCCCTTATCTCGGTCAGTACTAGATTCAATGCAGGACATCTTGTGTCTCTGCTAAATAGCTTTCCAGGGTATACTGGAAACTTCGCTATAGAGTTATAGTGGCGGCTGTACTCTCTTCGCAATCGAGAGATTTCATGTTTATCTCACATCGATCCGACATTAATATTATCTCCATGATACATCCATCCCGTGATTGGGGGATTAGTGATACATCCACCCTGACATATATAATGAAGGATTGAGAGATCTAATGTTTATCTCACATCAATTCCTCCATTAGGGCGTAAGGATATTTTTCCCCATCACCCCTGCATATTCAAAAATATGCATTCCAGGTTATGCCGCGGAGCAACCCGTTTCACCATCCAGCAAATTCTGACACTGATGGTTATATGGACAGGGCACTACATGATAAGATTTCACTTAATTAATTAAGTGTATTACCATATTGTTTTAGCATCAGTCAGGTTTTCAAGCATAAATTATTATAACAAATGCTACAAAGAATGTGTAATACTTCTATCAAATACATTTCAAAGCTTTATAAAACATTGGGATCTCAATCCCTTATATCATTTCTGGGAATTCACATCCCTCAACATCATCATCATGTTTACTAGATCTGGGTATTCAAACCCTTAGTTTATCACTGAACATGGTTACCATTTATCAGGTAACTATTACCTTCAGGTCATCTGACCAAGGTAAACATGATACTTTCTACATAAGTATTTCACATGGCTCTCCAGGCCCATTAACTATCTTGTCACTTCTCACTAGGAAACAAATTATCACATGGCTCACAAGGCCATTACATCTTGTCATCTGTTACTAGGTAACAACTTGTTCACATGGCTCACAAGGCCATTGCATATCTTGTCACCTCTAACTAGGCAACAACCTATTCACATGGCTCACAAGGCCAACGATAATTATACTTTTTATTTAGATATTTAACATTCCTAACAAGGCTTATGCAATAAAAGAATTACCACCTTCCCATGAATAGGGCTAGGGTTTCACTTCCTTATCGATTAGGGTTTCTCTTACATATCATTACCCTTCATTAGGTTTAGGGTTTTCCATTATTAACCATTTAGGTCCTCAAGATCATGCTATTAATGATCAAGCCCTAATTCATTGCTCCACATAGCTAGGAGCCAACATTGCTAACGTAAGTATTCAATCATACTTATTTATTCATCATTTATCATTAAATGAATTATCAACACAAGATATGAGTTCCTCTCTCAACTATACCTGAATATGATTACATCATACTTGATTAGCTTGGCTTAACCATTTCATAAGGTATGTTAGCCTACACTTATCAAAGTGCATTACATCTCAATGTAACAATTGACATGACACACTTCATGTGTTACTCATCCAAGTATATTGGATTTAGAATGCATCAAGGTGTATCAATCTTGAGGTGTTGGACGTGATATCTATCATGTCTTGATGTATCACTTCCTTCATCACCTTTATCTTAAGTTCATCAATTTATCTTGTATTAGGGTATCTCCCATCCTAATACTTCATGCACCAGTTCATCACATTTATCCTGTAATGTATTGGTCACAAGTCACTTATTTGAAATATGCAACCATTGTCAATGATATGGACTCATCTCGAGTTAAGGTATTATTGATATAAGGTCATCCATTAACAACCACCTTAGGTGTTTCACTTATCAATATATTAGTCACTAATCCATTATTAGGGATAGGGTTTCCCATCTTTATCAATTAGGGTTTACATAATATCACCCTATATTAGGGTTTCACATAACATCACCTTGCATTAGAATTTCTCATATCATCATCCTATATCAGGGTTGCACATAGCATTACCTGAAATTAGGGTTTCTCAACTCATATCCCAAAGTTAGGGTTATGGTTTATCATCATATTGCCCAAGATTAGGGTTTCATACATTATAACCCAAAATTAGGGTTTTACATATCTTCACCCTATATTAGGGTAGGGTTTCATATAGCATCATAGTATCACCCTAGATTAGAGTCTCTCATCACATTACTGTATTAGGGTTTCCCATGAAATCACCCTTGATTAGGGTTTCACATGTCATCACCCTCTATTAGGGTTTCACATGGCATCACCCTGGATTAGGGTTTCATGTGGCTTTACCCGCAATTAGGGTTTTCAGGAAGCATCCTCTTAAATTAGGGTTTTTCATTATTTTACCCTGAATTGGGATTTCTCATATCAGTACCCTAGATTAGGGTTACACCATTACCATATATTAGGGTTACACCTATCATTTCCCTAAATTAGGGTTAGGGCTCATCAACCTTCTCAATTAGGGTTTCATGATCTCTTTATCAAGGATCATACCCTAATTACATATTTTATTCATTTTGAAAGTGTTGAGGCTTATCCACTACATGATTATTATACATGTATGAATTCCTCTCTCTCTCAACCTCTATAGGATGTTGATCAATTTCAAACTTGATTAGATTAGGTCAACCCCTCATTTAAATACACACATTTAGGGTTAGCATAGTGTGTTGAAATATTGCTTCCATAAGCATCAAAGGTTAACCCCTCAAAGGGTACTAATCACCCTAGTACCTTAAAGGTATAACCATTGTAATTACCTTTGATAAACATCATTAACAAACATAGGGTTAATTGATCTTTCATAGCTTTGAGACTATTAGGTCTCCAAATAGTTTTAACACTTTTGAACCTTCAAACGGGTTTTGACCTCCTTGACCTTCAAACGGTCTTGGAGCCACTTGACCTTAACACTGTCTTGAAGACAATTTGACCTTAAATGGTCTTGGTTCAATTGTACCTCCAAATGGTCTTGAGGTGCTTGTCCTCCAAACGGTCTTAGTTTATACCCTCAATTGGTCTTAAGACCGTTAGACCAAATTGTCATTGAAACCGAATAGACAACCCACCATTGAAATCGATTGAACATCAAACAGTTTGAGACCGCTTGCCCTCCAAACGGTCTGAAGACCATTTGAACCCAAACGGTCTCAAGACCATTTGGACTCAAATGGTCTCAAGACCGTTTGGTCCAAACCACCTTGAAACCGAATGCACCAATTAGGGTTTCCTCCAATCAATCAATTGATTTTAGGGTTTGATTTATTGAATCACACATCAATTGGACCATTGAAAGTACATCAAATCACAGTCCTTGGATATCCAACCATCCATCACATCCCTTGATCTCCAAATAGTCTTGGGACCATTTGGTCTCAAATGGTCTTGAGACTGTTTGCCCTCAAACGGTCTTGAGACCGTTTGAGCCAATCAACTTAGAAATTGACTCAATCGATTTAGGGTTTCAACCATTCAATCCAATTAGGGTTAGGAATCAATGGATCACCCATCCTTGAATCTATTAATAATTAAATCAATTTGAGCCATAGTATCATCATCATTCACATAAGCAATTAACCCTAAATGGTTTTGAAGTTCAATTACCCATTCGATCTTGAGATCCATTACCCATTCGATCTTGAAGTTAATTAGCCATTCGATCTTGAAGTTAATTACCCATTCAGTCTTAGACTCAATTACCCATTCAGTTTTGAGGTCAATTACCCATTCGGTCTTGGGTTCAACTACCCATTTGGTCTTGAACTCAATTTCCCATTCGGTCTTGAAACTGAATCAACTCAATCAATTTTGAAACTGAATCAACTCAATCGATTTGGAAACCGAATTAGCTCAATCGGTTTTTGAAAATTGTTTCCCCATTACTTTTTTGAGGTGTGTGCTTAAGATGACATCATCATCTTCAAGCTTCAAACCTTCAAAAACAATTGTGATCCTCATGGTGATTTCAACAACTAAACAAAAGGAAATCAAGATAGAAGAAAGGTTCAACATCTGATGAATAAATTGCAAGCAATAATGACATTTAAGGGTTCAAGTTATATAACCCGCCTTCAAAGCTGAATCCAAGCTTCAAGATTCACATATTCAATGGTGAATGAAGCTTTCTCAACTGTCCTAGGCCCGTTCTCAAGTCTTTGAGTGAAATGAATGGCTAAGGTTGGAGATTGAATGAAGAAAAGAAGAAATTAAGCATTGAATCTCAATTTCCACCATGAATTCAAGGTTGAAGATGACTATGGAGCTTACCTACAGGTTGGGGCACGTCCTCCTATTGCTTATAAGCTCCCTTGTGCATGGCCAAACCAAGGAAAGAAAGAAGGGTCGAAAAGAGTCTTTCATGTGGGTGAAAAATGGGATATATGTAAGGGAATTTCATGAGAGAGAAAATGATAAATAATTCCTTCAACTCCCAAAATTGGTGCCACATACTCCCCTCAATCCCTTGCATACGAAGCCATATCCCCCACCTTGTAATTCCTATTAATTATCCATGAATTAAAAGAAAACAATTTAAGCACCTTAACCATAATAATAATAATATCCAAAATTGAGTGGATATTACTTTTTCTTTAAATAATGTAAGTGGGCTCTCCATTCACTTTAGATATTTCGTTGCCTTTGCAAGGCACAAGGACTTCCATTCTTATGTAATTTCAAACATCACATTTTTGGTTTAAGGGCACTTTCATTAATATATTTATTTTTGCATTAAATTGAATTAGGGTTTCAATTATGCTTAAATCTTGATTATTTTAATATCAAGATTCTCTCTCCTCCAAAGAGATTCAAATGAGATGCCCCTCTAATTTTATTGTCTCTAATTGATACAAATAAATATTAGGGACTCTCTAGAAGTGGTATTTTGCATATTGAACCCTAGGTTTTGGGTAAATTGCACATTGCACCAAAACCATGTTTTAATGCACAAACATAGCTTAATAAGCTCTTTCGTGGTGCTTAGGCTATCAAAAGCTGTACCTCTGCATCATTTTCATTATTATGATGCTTAACCACTTGAGGAACTTTTTATCATGTAATATTTGCAAGTTAACCCCTCAACTTGGGTAATTTCCACTTTAGTCCAAAACAAGTAAAACATTGTTTCAACATTATTCAAAAAGGACTAAAATTGAAACATAAGTTACTATTGAGCCTTAATTACTTTTCAAATGATAAGAGCAACTATATAAATGACTTACGTAAGCAAAACCTCTAGGGTTAAGGCATAACCCAGGTCAGGGATGTTACAATTATAAACCCCTAACAAGAATTTCGTCCCCGAAATCTCAGGTAAAGGAAGACAGATATTATTTATTCATCATATCATCAAGTCTCCACATAACCTCTTAATGTTATGGAGATATCATAGAACTTATCACACATGACACATACTCCAATGTCCTTTTCATTATTGATTGTAGAGTCAACTCTGTGTCAGATAGCAGCTTTCTTTGTCAGGGATACATTATACGTGCCTCATTCTATTCAAGTGTCAAACGTCACTGATTTATCGCCTTTCTCAACTTTTAACTTTATGTGATATAATTCTTGGTTCTGGGGAGTCTCCCATACTCCTCATTTAGTTTAGTATTTCATTTCCAAGGAAAAACCAGAGTTACATTTTATCACCCACTTGTGACTACAAGTATTATCATACATCTGTTGTGCCATCCAATATGTTGAAACAACACTAAACTCTCATACTACTTGTACCAACTATCTCGTTAGTTGTACATACTTTTGTCATAAGGGGAGGTCACTTACCAATTAAGAACTTATCTTAGAAGTATCTTTAGAATTATTTTTAATTTGATAAGCTTTTCCCACAATGACTTTACAATTGTTTCTTCAATTAATACATCCTTATCGATGTTATGTTTATGTAAAGCATAAACCCCTAACATGTGATGTCCATACTATTTTATATAACTAGGCTGATTTCACAGTTGACTATTCCAGGTAACCAACATATATCATCTAATTAGAAGTTATGCTTTACGTTCCTATACCACCTGATATTTCTTAGATACCAGAATTTCTTACCTTGGTATTCGTCACATGTGTCGAAAACACATCACATCCTCATCATTCTTTCATCTTGGGATATTACTTGTTACATATATCTTTATCTAGGAACCTAAGTCCAAGATGAACTGATACTTTTCAAAGTATCCATCAATGGATTATTTATAATCCATGCACATCAAGTGTCATAGTACTCATTTGATTGCCATGTTCCAAAAAGAAGAGAACACAAAGAAACATATTCCTCTTATCACCCCATCATCACCCAGGGTTGTTTATCAAAGAGAAAGGATTATTATCTCTTCTCACTATAGCATGAATATTCAACTGTTCATGAGTCATTTACTTTTGTTTCATCCTAGGTTCCTTGCCATTAGCAAAGGAATTATAAGGATGATTACATGTCATTACTCATTCCTTTGTTATTATCTAACATATTTATGAACATTTTGTGATTTTATCACATTTTCCATTTTCACATTATGGGAAAAGATCTTTACTATACACACATGATTTATCAGACATGGATTATCTCCCTTGTCTCATTTTCTTTATCATGAGGATTATACTTTTACTTCCTCATACACACAGATGGATCTGAGATCATTTCAGATTCCATTTTATTGTATTTAGGATGTGATAAAAAATATTTATGCCATATTTCTAGTTTCTTTATGCTCACTAGATTGTTCAAAATGACTACTTGATCAGAGTAATCAGAAAGATAACAATCTAAGAGTCCCATACTTTCCCTATTTCCAATAATCATATACTTGGCCAGGGTACACAAGTACTGAGATTAGGTAGTATGAAATTTATTTACTATCATGTTCCTCACTTTTCATATCATTATAAACACATGATTTAACATTCCTAGATTTTCTTCGGGCATCACTTCTATATCTCATCCTTTTTCACATAAATAAGAGAAATTATAAAGCATTTAAAGGAATACTGAGTAAAATGTAAGTTCTCATCTTCTTTGTGTCCTCATAGGACTAGTCAAAGGAAACTCATTAACAACTACTTTCTTATAGTTAACACATAGAATTATGAAATGACATATCAGAATGATACTGTTTCATCTGACCTGTCTCATCTCGCGGTTTGTTTACTGCCTCAGGCTGATTCTTTTCATAGAATCTTATCGTTGCCTGATGTTGACTTTGAGCTTTATTATTTAATATAGTTGATCTTGCCAGGGACATCTATCCACATCCTCGAGTGCCACCAGAAAATGGTTTCCTCTGATGACCTTGATGTCTCTGTCTCGATGGTTGAGTTACCATTGTGTTGCCAACTGGACAATTCCTTGCTAGATGTACTACCTGTCTACATTGGTGATAGGTTCTATTCTGTTTATATGGTCTAAAAGGTCCTTTACCCTTTCCAGGTAGCCCTTCCCCTAGTGCACTAGACCTTGGTTGTATCGGGGGTACCAAAAACTTCCCCTTTTTGGAACTACTAGGCCTCTGATCCTGAGTTTGGATAGGCCTTTTCTTAATTCTTTCCTCATTATACTTTCCGGGACAGTCTTTTCTGATATGTTCAGGCTGCCTACACTTGTGGAAAATCCTGATTTCAGGTTGTAACCAATTCCTTTCATCATTATTCACTGCTCCAACATGCTGATGTTGAGCAAGAATTGTATTGGAATCCAAAACGTCATCATTGGGGGCTGGTAATCTAGGTTGTATTGCTAACATATGGTCCACTATACGCATTATTTCAGTCCTAACCTGCCTAACAGTGATATTAAAAGAAGGATTCCTTATCATTGTTGGATCATCTTGGGGGTTCTCAGGCAGTCTTTCTTCTCTCGCCTGATCCCTTACACCTTCTGTTGGTGCAACATTGCTACTCTCAGTAGCATGTTCTTCGTGTGATCCAGACATCTTTAAGTTCTTCTTCTCCTATATGAGTAGAAGACACTATCAGATAAACTGGAAGACACTAGAACAGACTCAACAACCTTAGTCCTATGTCTCTGTAGACTCAGCGAACCTAGAGCTCTGATACCACTAAATTGTGACACACCGTTCGAACAAAATGTTATTAACTTAGTGGAAGCAATCATTAGCAGTGGATTACCGAAAATCACTAAAAATTAAAACCATTTACAAAGAGATCCAAACATAGGAAAACTCTTTTATCAAGAACCAATGTACTTTATTTACATCCTGGTTCATAAGTACATATCCTATATCATCCCTTCTCGAGGATTACAAGCATGAACTTCTCTATTAAAACTATACATAGGCAGCATAAGAACCTCGAGGCATCAAGCCAAAATCTCAGATCGATTCATTAAAAGCACTAACTACTGACTCCAAGGACCTGAGAGTATAGAGATGACACATAGAACTTTCTATACAAAATATGACAGCCAGTGCCTCCACCTGGAGTATTACTTCTGTCCATGTTCCTACTGCTGCTCTCCCCCTACTATAGGATTTATGCCTCTTCTTCTGCATCTACTAAAAAAAAATTGGATCCCTCGGGGGGGAGACAATTGAAAATTGTCCCAGCAAGAGATATAACTCTCCCCCAGAAACATTATTATTACAGATAAATAGTAATAAACTGAGTAGGAGTTCTTTTATATTAACAACAATATTAGTCATTGTATGAACAGAATAGGATAATCTCATTTCTTAAGGAAAACATTGCATCTACCCATGGTAGAATTGTACATCATCTACCTACTTAGCAAGGAATGTAAGGAAACATAAATATATCTCCTATCAATTAAATATGTATAAAGAAATGTAACATCAACCAATGATTTTCACATTCAATCCTTAAGCAAACATGCTATACGGCTGATTACATTTTACAATCACACTTATGCCCTGAGGAGATGAGGTATACCTCTCATACTCCAATCAACCATTGCAAAGTAGAAATCGGTGCCATACAAGGTCAATGGAAGAGCCGGCTGCCATGACCTCCCTTATCTCAGTTAGTACGATATTCAATGCAAGACATCTTGTGTCTCTACTAAATAGCTTTCCAGGGTATACTGGAAACTTCACTATAGAGTTACAGTGGCGGCTGTACTCTCTTCGCAATCAAGAGATTTCATGTTTATCTCACATCGATCTAGCATTAATATTATTGGGAGATTCGTGATACATCCATCCTTTAATTGAGGGATTAGTGATACATCCACCCTGACATATATAATGAAGGATTGAGAGATCTATTGTTTATCTCACATCAATTCCTCCATTAGGGCGTAAGGATATTTTTGCCCATCACCCCTACATATTCAAAAATATGCATTCTGGGTTATGTCACGGAGCAACCCATTTCACCATCCAGCAAATTATGACACTGATGATTATATGGCCAGGGCACTACATGATAAGATTTCACTTAATTAATTAAGTGTATTACCATATTGTTTTAGCATCAGTCAGGTTTTCAAGCATAAATTATTATAACAAATGCTACAAAGAATTTGTAATACTTCTATCAAATACTTTTCAAAGCTTTATAAAACATTGGGATCTCAATCCCTTATCTCATTTCTGGGAATTCACATCCCTCAACATCATCATTATGTTTACTAGATCTGGGTATTCAAACCCTTAGTTTATCACTGAACATGGTTACCATTTATCAGGTAACTATTACCTTCAAGTCATCTGACTAAGGTAAACATGATACTTGCTACATAAGCATCTCACATGGCTCTCAAGGCCCATTAAGTATCTTGTCACTTCTCACTAGGCAACAAATTATCACATGGCTCACAAGGCCATTACATCTTGTCATCTCTTACTAGGTAACAACTTGTTCACAAGGCTCACAAGGTCAGTTCACATCTTGTCAGCTCTCTCTAGGAAACAACCTATTCACATGGTTCACAAGCCCATTGATCATTATACTTTTTATTCAAATATTTAACATTCCCAACAAGGCTTATGCAACAAAAGAATTACCACCTTCCCATGAATAGGGTTAGGGTTTCACTTCCTTATCGATTAGGGTTTCTCTTATATATCATTACCCTTCATTAGGTTTAGGGTTTTCCATTATTAACCATTTAGGTTCTCAAGATCATGCTATTAATGATCAAACCCTAATTCATTGCTCCACACAACTAGGAGCCAACATTGATAACATAAGTATTCAATCATACTTATTTATTCATCATTTATCATTAAATGAATTATCAACACAAGATGTGAGTTCCTCTCTCAACTATACCTGAATATGATTACATTATACTTTATTAGCTTGGCTTAACCTTTTCAGAAGGTATGTTAGCCTACACATATCAAAGTGCATTACATCTCAATGTAACAATTGACATGACACACTTCATGTGTTACTCATCCAAGTATATTGGATTTAGAATGCATCAAGGTGTATCAATCTTTAGGTGTTGGGCGTGATATCTATCATGTCTTGATGTATCACTTCCCTCATCACTTTTATCTTCAGTTCATCAATTTATCTTGTATTAGGGTATCTCCCGTCCTAATACTTCATGAACCAATTCATCGCATTTATCCTGTAATGTATTGGTCACAAGTCACTTATTTGAAATATGCAACCATTGTTAATGATATGGACTCATCTCGAGTTAAGGTATTATTGATATAAGGTCATCCATTAACAACCACCTTAGGTGTTTCACTTATCAATATATTAGTCACTAATCCATTATTAGGGATAGGGTTTCCCATGTTTATCAATTAGGGTTTACATAATATCACCCTATATTAGGGTTTCACATAACATCACCCTACATTAGAATTTCACATATCATCATCCTATATCAGGGTTGCACATAGCATTACCTAAAATTAGGGTTTCTCAACTCATATCCCAAAGTTAGGGTTATGGTTTATCATCATATTGCCTAAGATTAGGGTTTCATGCATTATAACCCAAAATTAGGGTTTTACAAATCTTCACCTTATATTAGGGTAGGGTTTCATATAGCATCATAATATCACCCTGGATTAGAGTCTTCCATCACATTACTATATTAGGGTTTCCCATGACATCACCCTTGATTAGGGTTTCACATGTCATCACCCTCGATTAGGGTTTCACATGGCATCACCCTGGATTAGGGTTTCATGTGGCTTTACCCGCAATTAGGGTTTTCATGAAGAATCCTCTTAAATTAGGGTTTTTCATTATTTTACCCTGAATTGGGATTTCTCATATCATTACCCTAGATTAGGGTTACACCATTACCCTAGATTTGGGTTACACCTAGCATTGCCCTAAATTAGGGTTAGGGCTCATCAACCTTCTCAATTAGGGTTTCATGATCTCTTTATCAAGGATCATACCCTAATTACATATTTTATTCATTTTGAAAGTGTTGAGGCTTATCCACTACATGATAATTATACATGTATGAATTCCTCTCTCTCTCTCTCATCCTTTATAGGATGTTGATTAATTTCAAACTTGATTAGATTAGGTCAACCCGTCATTTAAATACACACAGTTAGGGTTAGTATAGTGTGTTGAAATATTGCTTCCATAAGCATCAAAGGTTAACCCCACAAAGGGTACTAATCACCCTAGTACCTTAAAGGTACAACCATTGTAATTACCTTTGATAAACATCATTAACAAACATAGGGTTAATTGAACTTTCATAGCTTTGAGACTATTAGGTCTCCAAATGGTTTTAACACTTTTGAACCTTCAAACAGTTTTGACCTCCTTGACCTTCAAACGGTCTTAGAGCCACTTGACCTTCAAGTGGTCTTGAAGACCATTTGACCTTAAACGGTCTTGATTCAATTGTACCTCTAAACGGTCTTGAGGTGCTTGACCTCCAAATGGTCTTAGTTTATACCCTCAATCGGTCTTAAGACCGTTAGACCAAATTGTCATTGAAACTGAATAGACAACCCACCATTGAAATCGATTGAACATCAAACGGTTTGAGACCATTTGCCCTCCAAACGGTCTGAAAACTGTTGATCCCACACGATCTCAAGATTGTTTGGTCCAAACCACCTTGAAACCGAATGGACCAATTAGGGTGTGCTCCAATCAATCAATTGATTTTAGGGTTTGCTTTATTGAATCACACATCAATTGGACCATTGAAAGTACATAAAATCACAGTCCTTGGATCTCCAACCATCCATCACAACCCTTGATCTCCAAATGGTCTTGGGACCATTTGGTCTCAAATGGTCTTGAGACCGTTTGAGCCAATCAACTTAGAAATTGACTCTATCGATTTAGGGTTTCAACCATTCAATTAATTAGGGTTAGTAATCAATGGATCACCCATCCTTGAATATATTAATAATTAAATCAATTTGAGCCATAGGATCCTCATCATTCACATCAAAAATTAACTCTAAATGGTTTTGAAGTTCAATTACCCATTCGATCTTGAGATCCATAACCCATTCAATCTTGAAGTTAATTACCCATTCGATCTTAGACTCAATTACCCATTCGGTTTTGAGTTCAATTACCCATTCGATCTTGGATTCAACTACCCATTCGGTCTTGAACTCAATTTCCCATTCGGTCTTGAAATCGAATCAACTCAATCGATTTTTAAACCGAATCAACTCAATCGGTTTGGAAACCAAATTAGCTCAATTGGTTTTTGAAAACCGTTTGCCCATTCCTTTGTTGAGGTGTGTGCTTAAGATGACATCATCATCTTAAAGCTTCAAATCTTCGAAAACAATTGTGATCCTCATGGTAATTTCAACAACTAATCAAAAGGAAATCAAGATAGAAGAAAGGTTCAACATCTGATGAATAAATTGCAAGCAATAATGACATTTAAGGGTTCAAGTTATATAACCCGCCTTCAAAGCTGAATCCAAGCTTCAAGATTCACATCCTCAATGGTGAATGAAGCTTTCTCAACTGTCCTAGGCCCGTTCTCAAGTCTTTGAGTGAAAGGAATGGCTAAGGTTGGAGATTGAATGAAGAAAAGAAGAAATTAAGCATTGAATCTCAATTTCCACCATGAATTCAAGGTTGAAGATGACTATGGAGCTTACCTACAGGTTGGGGCACGTCCTCCTATTGCTTATAATCTCCCTTGTGCATGGCCAAACCAAGGAAAGAAAGAAGGGTCGAAAAGAGTCTTTCATGTGGGTGAAAAATGGGATATATGTAAGGGAATTTCATGAGAGAGAAAATGATAAATAATTCCTTCAACTCCCAAAATTGGTGCCACATACTCCCCTCAATCCCTTGCATACGAAGCCATATCCCCCACCTTGTAATTCCTATTAATTATCCATGAATTAAAAGAAAACAAATTAAGCACCTTAACCATAATAATAATAATATCCAAAATTGAGTGGATATTACTTTTTCTTTAAATAATGTGAGTGGGCTCTCCATTCACTTTAGATATTTCGTTGCCTTTGCAAGGCACAAGGACTTCCATTCTTATGTAATTTCAACCATCACATTTTTGGTTTAAGGGCACTTTCATTAATATATTTATTTTTGCATTAAATTGAATTAGGGTTTCAATTATGCTTAAATCTTGATTATTTTAATATCAAGATTCTCTCTCCTCCAAAGAGATTCAAATGAGATGCCCCTCTAATTTTATTGTCTCTAATTGATACCAAGAAATATTTGGGACTCTCTAGAAGTGGTATTTTGCATATGGAACCCTAGGTTTTGGGTAAATTGCACATTGCACCAAAACTAGGTTTTAATGCACAAACATAGCTTAATAAGCTCTTTCTTGGTTCTCAGGCTATCACAAGCCATACCACTGCATCATTTTCATTCTTATGATGCTTCAACGCTTGAGTAACATTTTATCATGTAATATTTGCAAGTTAACCCCTCAATGGTGAATGAAGTTTTCTCAACTATCCAAGGACCATTCTCAAGTCTTTGAGTCAAATGAATGACTAAGGTTGGAGATTGAATGAAGAAAAGAAGAAATTAAGCATTGAATCTCGATTTCCATCATGAATTCAAGGTTGAAGAAGAATATGGAGCTTACATATAGGTTGGGGCACGTCCTCCTGTTGCTTCTAAGCTCCCTTGTGCATGGCCAAAGTAAGGAAAGAAAGAAGGCTCGAAAAGAGTCTTTCATGTGGGTGAATAATGGGATATATGTAAGGGAATTTCATGAGAGAGAAAATGATAAATAATTCCTTCAACTCCCAAAATTGGTGCCACATACTCCCCTCAATACGTTGCATACAAATCCATATCCCTGACATTGTAATTCATCTTCATTATCCATGAATTAAAAGAAAACAAATTAAGCACCTTAACCATAATAATAAAAATATCCAAAATTGAGTGGATATTACTTTTTCTTTAACTAGTGTGAGTGGTCTCTCCACTCACTTTAGATGTTTCGTTGCCTTTTCAAGGCACAAGTACGTCCATTCTTATGTAATTTCGACCATCACATTTTTTGTTGAAGGGCACTTTCATTAATATATTTATTTTTGCATTAAATTGAATTAGGGTTTCAATTATGCTTAAATCTTGATTATTTTAATATCAAGATTCTCTCTCCTCCAAAGAGATTCAAATGAGATGACCCTCTAATTTTATTGTTTCTAATTGATACCAAGAAATATTTGGGACTCTCTAGAAGTGGTATTTTGCATATTGAACCCTAGGTTTTGGGTAAATTGCACATTGCACCAAAACTAGGTTTTAATGCACAAACATAGCTTAATAAGCTCTTTGTTGGTTCTCAGGCTATCACAAGCCATACCTATGCATCATTTTCATTATTATGATGCTTCAACGCTTGAGTAACATTTTATCATGTAATATTTGCAAGTTAACCCCTCAACTTGGGTAATTTGCACTTTAGTCCAAAACAAGTAAAACATTATTTCAACATTATTCAAAAAGGACTAAAATTGAAACATAAGTTCCTCTTGAGCCATAATTACTTTTCAAAAGATAAGAGCAAGCATATAAATGACTTACTTAAGCAAAACCTCTAGGGTTAAGGCATAACCCAGATTAGGGATGTAACAAAGACAGGCTGGTCGATGAGGACCAGAGTCGAGAATCGTTCCTGTTTGTAGAGAAAATATTCTTGGCATAGGTCGCAACCATCAAAGGAAGAAGGGGGGGGGATATTTCATCACCCCAAAAGCTTCTCTGGGAACTTATAACCTCTTCTAGACACCTCTCCTTGTAAGGGCATGTCTTTCACCTAAGGACGGGTCTGCGATGGTCTAGCGACTGCAGTTCTTTCTTCCTTCTAGCAGCGTTGACACTGACCTTATTACTCGATGCATCCTTGGCATCGTCATGTGATGTATCCAGGGTTGGCAAGGATACAAGGACCGTGGCCAGGGATCAACTTTCTACATACAACCATGGTTGGATTTCATGTCTCCCTATGGAGGAGGATCATTGGGGTCCTTTTATATCCATAACTATGCGGAACCCTAGTGGTTAGATAGAGAAAGCATGGGCATTGTTAACCACCGATATCCCTTGTTACTCAAAAGGCAATGTGTACCCTTCCATCCATGTATAGAATTCTTTAAGTGTTATCCTCTTGATTTGTCAATTTCCCCACAAAAAGTTACTAGTTTCCTAATCTGATTTGGCAACTAAAAGCAGTTAAGGGAAGTCTTATAATTGTGGATTCCTCATTGTATAATGAAATCTAGATTATTCCCTAATTTCTTAGGATGTCCTCTCTCTCTTTCTTTGTTTGTTTCTATTTTTGCAACTTGGACTCCTTGGAACCCAAGGAACATAAAAGGCATGAAATCCACCATTGGAGGATAATACTTAGCCTTCTAGAGGCTTCTACATCTTTCTTTTCTCCTTTTCTTAATTATTCATTTAATAATTTAATTTCCTTTTTATTTTCCTTGTAATTGGGCCCAATAGCCAATAAGGCCCACAAACAAAGCAAACAAGGTTATTAAAAATGAAATCCATAGAATCACACCATTATTTGTTCATATATCTTTAATAGGAGAAATTACATTTCTACCTAAACGAATATGAAAATTGGGGTTGTAACATCCTTCCCCTCTTAAAAGAATTTTGTCCTCAAAATTCCATCAAGCATACAAACAATTTAGAATAAGACTTTTCCATGTCCATCATTGGCCCCTATGTGGCTTTACCCTATCCATGGCGCTTCCAAAGAAACTTTATCATCACATATTCTTTCCTCTGAGTACTTTCACCTTGGCATCTAGAATCCTCACAGGTGACTCAGGACATTTCAGCCTCCCTTGTGTCTCACTAGGTTCATTACTCAGCACTTGGCTCGAGTACCTCACATAGTGCTCTAAATTGGACACATGGAACTCATCATATCATGTTATCCTGAGGGGTAAGGCTAAACATAACCATCTCCACCAATCCATCTCAAATGGATCCATATATCGAGAACCCAACTTTTTCAGCTATAGCTCAGAGGGGTCGGATCTTCATATCACATATTCTCCCACAATGAACTGTATGTCAATATACTTTGCATCCACTTACGACTCATGTCGTCCCTGGGCTCTTTTTCATCCATGTCACGATCAAAGCAACTTCATCTGCACACACTGTGGTCTTTTTCTGATCTTCACGAGATCCCTTCACCAACATTATCTTAATGAAGTGGTGACCGACACAAGCTCCCTTATAGAGCTTCTTTACATCCCGATACTGGCTATGGTGGTTATCATCACATCTTACATAGGACAAGAACTGTCTCTGTGTATCACCCTAAATGAGCACACATGCTCTCATCAGACCCTCTAGTATGGATTATACTAACCATTAGTTAGGGGTGATAAACTGTACTAACATCGAGTTCTTCATGTATCTACCTCCACTTCATGGAAGTGAATCTTTAGGTCATACTGAAGAACTTTTAAACTCGCACCATTGGGTAGTTGAATCATCTCTCTTACATGTAGTTCAACTGGATCTATCCCTTGATAGTACTCTCTCTTTCTCTTAGACTATGTCATCTAGGTAAGGCGATCTACCATAACCCATATTTCACCTTAACCTTCTTCGGTCCATGGGAGACTTACCACCACATCCATAGTGATGAACTCCCATTCCCTCTCAGGGACTTTTTATCCTCTATATCGACTCAATGGGTTACTGTTATTCATCCTTCACCTCCTGGCATGCATGGCGACAAGCCACATGCAACTTCGTCTTAGGTATCTAAAGTACTACTGCCACTTACTATCTTAGTAGTACCAAAATGTATTGTGAACTTAAAATCATGATCTCCGATACTTCATGATTCCTTAAAGTTGATTCCTCAGAAACCGTAAAACACTTTAGCCGGGGTTTCCTCACCTTATTTTCCATAGAAGTGCATCTGAGGTTCTACAACCATCCTTCCATCATGACAAGCCCTAGGCTGGCTAACTAAGTAACCACTAACTCGATCAATGGATCTCATTACATTCAAGTGTTAGCCAAACTTAGCTCACAAACTTAGGGTTCACCTAACAACCTCTTCTATCCTCTAGCTAAACTAGGCAGCTGCATCTCAACTAGAGCATCTATTACCACCTCACATCCTTATGTATTAGGTAATGTTGAAGACATACACCTTCATGTATTCTACTTATTATCTCATCTCAAACTCTAAGTCTATCTTCAACAAGAAAACTCTGAGCTCATCCTCTTGGTCATCAAACTCAACCTTGTATAACTCATATATTCCACATATCTCATGATAAGAACATCCTCATAAGATGACTACCTTAGTTGTCTTAGTGTATGTTCAACATCCACACATCGTACACTCCAAAAGGGTACATTATTATCTCTATCCTCATGCATCATAGCAACATTTCCGCTCACATCATCTTTATATTTGGTGTATGGCATGCGTACTGTCCTATCTCTCACCCCCATAACAAGAGGAAATAAGCATTTGGCGGCCATCCAAACACAAAGTTCTTCTTGTTCCAAAAGTAGAGATGGTACATCCCACATACCAGTACACCTTCAAATCTAACTTGAAACATGCATCACATGTCTGAACATCTTGACATTAGGGTTACTTCCATGGAAAACTGGTCTCGAACCCACTTGGGTCATCATACCATCCTTGGTCATCTCCTCTAGGTCTGTAGGGTGCTGACACTTTTGGGGTCATCCCTCTTCCCTTATGCATCTAGAGAGTGCCCTCCTCATCTTCCCTTTGGGTCCCATGAGTTCATGAAGGTGATCAATCTCCTAACCCATGGCCCTCAGACAATGATAGTTGTTACCTCTCGACCCTATGGTCATGTGCAACTAGGGAATTAGGCAACTCCTACTCTCATCAGTCTTATCCCTACCTGACCCTAGGATAGACTTAGGATTCTAACATAGTACATGTCCAAATTAGAACCTTACCCAAGTCTCCATCATCTCTCTCTACAATTATGGTCTGACTTACATCCTTTTGTATGGATCATGGCGACCTATCTACCTTGGTCAGGCCCCATACTGGTTACCTCCATGGTAACACATCTACATGCACTTAGAGATGGTTATCTATGGGTCTACAGGTTCAATCTTATACTATGTACTCTCTACTTAGCTTCTCAAGATCCTATGAGACCTCTAAAGGTTACCTTAAACCCAACAAAAGTTGATACATACCCTACAAAAGGGTCCTCTCCCAGGATAGGAGGAAACTATCTCTTGATAGAAACAAAGGTCACCAACGTCCTTCTATCTAGGGTTTTCATCAAGATGAGTATGCTTAACCCTATCAAACTACTAAGGCACATAGCTAGCAAGCGGACCACTTACTAAACCATTCTAGGTCTCCATGGTAGGTCCTACTTGTTCTCATTCCTCAACATTGGACCAACATCATACATACATACGTCACCAACCTACATATGAGGGGTTCATCAAACATATACCTTAATCCAAGGGGTTTCCCTTTCCTCTAAACATGAGGGGTGCCATGCTCCCATGCGTAGAAACTCAAACATCCATGTGAGCATCAGGAACTACTATTTCCCCTCTTATAGATCTAGGAACCCTAGGTTCACTTTTTCTGATGTCCAACTACATGCTCAACCTTTTAACCACGTACCAAGCATGTAAAAGGTATGACTTACACTTTCTATTACCCTTCTACTTGAGAAACACCTTAGAGTTGAGTCCTCCTCAAGGAAAACCAACTAGGTATCAGTCCTCACAACTTGTTACTAAACCTCCTCAGGGTCTAAGGAACTCTTCTTCCTACCCTTAGAAGATAAGCACCTATATCATCTGCACATAGGTATTAGCAGCCTCATCCTTCTTATAGGGTTTAGTTCTTCTAAAGACAACCAAGAAACCACAAGGACCCTGCACGAGGCAACTTTAACCATCCACTTAGGTCATAACATACTCAACTTCTCAGGGTTCCTCATATCCCAGAGTCTAAGCCTCCATCATTCTAGCTCAGGTTTTTGCTCTCTCACCAGAGCTAGCCCTACAAACAACCTTACTACTAGAGGTTCTCCATGAAGGTGGATCAAGCTCACACACATACACCTACTGGGGTGAAACATATGATCAACCTATTTTCTCTCAAGGTTACCCATTGCTCTTTATGCTTATCTCATAAACTATCCATTATGCCTTTCTAGCTAGGGTTTTAACCTACTACCAACACTACTGACGTACTCAAGGTGCATACTATGCCATGCTCATATCAGCCCATATGGTTTCTATATGGTCATCACTAACCTCATCAATGAAGGAGTTATCATTCACCTTAACATGCACCACCCTTCCTAGGGTTGGGTCGCCAAAGGTACTAGGTCAGCCAGCCTCACATGGATCATACTATCATAGGTATCTAAAACCAAAAGCATTTCAATTCCACACACATGGTCAACCATGACCTCCATCTCATCATGCCATCTCTCTCTCTCCAACCACCACTTAGGGTTAGGGTTAGCACCATCCTCAAAGGATATGCTAGGTCTCTACCTATAATGGAGGTCTCTACCTCCAAGAATAACTCTCTACTCATCCTCCTAACAAGAAGGTCTAACCTTAGGTTTCTCCTGAGGGCATGACAACACCTGTCATATGACCTAAGCATGCAACTATTCTTTAGTTTACTCTTAAACTATTAAGCTTATGTCCATGACATCTTATTTACATGTGTTTCATTAATTTGGTGGAGGATTCCTTAACCTTATCATACATACCCTGACCTCAAGAGGGTGAGGAAGAGAGAGAAAACCCTAAACCTTAGAATCTTAACAGAATTAGGGTTGAGAAGGGATGAAAATAGATGAGAGAGTCCTAAAGGTATCTTATTTCAAGTCGGATCCTAAGACATTGGCCAGGCAGTCAAACAGATCCAGGAGTCCTCGTATTCTGACTAGTGGTGTGGAGGAAAATATTGCCAGCCCCCAGATGTGATCCTTTTCTAGACACCTCTATCTTTCGGAAAATACTCTACTAACTCCCACGGTTCTATTGAATTTGTAAAATTTAATAATTACTAAATTTTAAATGAGGAACCAATGCTCTGATACCAAATGTAATGACCCCACTTCCCGGTAACCCCCAGTTAAGGGAGACCAAGAAGTCAGAGTCGTTATCCCATTTTCCCGGATCAAAGGTTCGACAAATAATCAGTAATAATTATTGAATTCTACTATGACTATACTGAAAGTTGGAGTAAAAATAAAACTTTGCATACCTTTTTTTTTCAAAATCTTTGATATCTAACTTTTATCCACCTCTGGACTCTATTCTAACTAATCCTCCTTGTACTTTATTTCTTAATTTCACAATATGCCACTTTACTATTTGTCCTTTTCAATTTGTACCTAAAATGCTGATAAACAAAATGTCAGTCAGCATAAATGAATATGCCGGTATGTGGGGGAAATAATAATCATGCAATTAAATGTAACAACATATTGCAAGCAATTATGGTTTAGTAAGCAAACTTTACATCTTAAACATAACTACTCAATCCATACATATCCTAACCTCTGCGCTGTCCCTGCAGTGGACCTGGATACTACCTCTCATATGGTAGATCCCAATTAACCCCCATGATCCTACCTAGAAGGTAGATCAATACCTAGGGTGGATGAGTCGCATGGCACTACCCATAGGTAGCCCAATTCCTAACTCATGATATGCTAAAGAGTCACATTGCACTACACAGAGGTAGCCCAATTCCTAACTCATGATAACCTAATGGTCCTACCTAATAGGTAGACCCTGTACTAGGTTACCCTTTCCATCATTAGCAAAGCCACAGAGGAGGACTAGGATCTGATCGAGTCATGTATACACATTTAAGGTGATAATCATAGTCACTTTATAGTTGCATGAAATAAAAGTCATCCAAGCAGTTATTTTCAAGAAACCGATAAGACATCTGGGAATCGCTGTGAAACTAAGGTTATTAACCATAAGCGTAACCACATACCTGATCTAAAGCAACTTGATGTCCAAGCAATAATATTCAATAACAATCAAACAAGCAATCAACAATATCCTGAAAATAATGCATAACATCCAAGTGTTATTGTTTTGTTCAAAACATTCTCAAGATTGACTTGGTTTCTACCTTAGGATTTCTAGGCAAACTTTAGGGTTTTATTAGTGTTTTAGCCTCCATTATGCATTTATCACTTTTAATTCTCTTTTAGTTCACAAACCCTAATTTCAACATCATAGGCACAATTGAATGTCAATTAAGTCTATTATGCCTCTTTTACACTAAAACTACCATCTCTATCCTTTTAAGTCATGACACGATCATTAAGGCCAATTATCACCTTTGGTTTCTTCCGAATTAACAACTCATAATTTATTATGGTGTAATTCACATATGAACTCTATTTATCATTAATTCCATATTTATCCACTAGAAAATCCTAATGACCTTATTGAGGGTATTTATCCACAATTAGAAACTTTTATACTCAAAATAGCTTAGAATCATCCTATCTCAGCTTTATTCATGGATTTGAATAATTAAAGTCATAATTACCAAGATTAGTGTTTCAAGGCCCATTAAAGCATATTTTTTTATGTACATGGAACCCTAAATTAATGAAATTACACATAAAGATCATCCTTTTAGATCTAACATGTCCTTTCTATAATGAACATGTTAATGTCAACTTTAAACATCCATATAACCCTTGCCAATTCATTAATCATCCTAGATTAGGGTTTCTTAATCATTAATGCATTAAAGTTGATAACTTCAACTACTTTTCAAATTGCAAGAGGAATTAAGCTTTAATTCTATTTTTATTGCATTCCTCGCATTTTTCTAATCAAAATTCATATATTATTTGCCTTGATTCGTGCTACCAGTATTTAGTTATGCTTTTTGCAAATAAAACAATATTAGACCAATAGTATCATGCCATGTGGGCAACTTATGCGTACCTTTCAGCATTGAGCCTACGTTATAACAAAAAGACTATTTTGCCCTCATGCTGTGGGTCGCTACTTCACACGCTAGGGGCCATTTTTGTCCAAATCGTTTGAGTCGTCTTCCTCCTCTCGACGACGTGTTGCTGCCGCCGCAACGGTGGGTTTCCACCATGACCAGGTGACCCTCCGGGGTGGGGGTGGACCGCACGAGGGTTCCCATCCCTCCATATCCCCCTGCCGCACGTGACCATGCCACATGTCGGGGCCAAGATAGCTTGTTCGATGAGGACTAGAGCCGAGAATAGTTCTCATTTTCTGAGAAAATCTTCTTGGCAGAGGTCGCAACCATTGAAGGAAGAAGGGGGGAGGAGATTTCGTTGCCCCCGAAGCTTCTCTAGGAACTAAGAACCTCCTGCAGACACCTCTCCATGCAAGGGCATGTCTTTCACCTAAGGATGGGTCTGCGATGGTCCAGCGAATGCAGTTCTTTCTTCCTTCTAGCAGTGTTGACGTCGGCCTTATTACTTGATGCATCCTTGGAATCGTCATGTGATGTATCTAGGGTTGGCAAGGATACGAGGACTGTGGCCAGGGATCAGCTTTCTACATACAACCATGGTTGGCTTTCATGTCTCCCTATGGCGGAGGATCATTGGGGTCCTTTTATATGCATAACTATGCAGAACCCTAGTGGTTAGATAGAGAAAGTGTGGGCATTGTTAACCACCGATATCCGTTGTTACTCAAAAGGCAATGTGTACCCTTCCATCCATGTATAGAATTCTTTAAGTGTTATCCTCTTAATTTGTCAATTTCACCACAAAAGTTACTATTTTCCTAATCAGATTTGGCAACTAAAAGCCGTTAAGGGAAGTCTTGTATTTGTGGATTCCTCATTGTATAATGAAATATAGATGATTCCCTAATTTCTTAGGATGTCCTCTCTCTCTTTAATTGTTTGTTTCTATTTTTGCAACTTGGACTCCTTGGAACCCAAGGAACCCAAAAGGCACAAAATCCACCATTGGAGGATAATACTTAGACTTTTAGAGGCTTCTACATCTTTCTTTTCTCCTTTTCTTAATTATTCATATAATAATTGAATTTCATTTTTTGTTTCCTTGTAATTGGGCCCAATAGCCAATAAGGCCCCCAAACAAAGCAAACAAGGTTATTACAAACGAAATCCATAGAATCACACCATTATTTGTTTATATATCTTTAATATGAGAAATTACATTTCTCCCCAAAAGAATCTAAAAATTGGGGTTGTAACACTTTTCCTATACCATAGTGGAAATTGGATCGTGTTAAAATTGATTTTGAAGTCGGCTTATGCCTTTCTTATAAGAGACATAATTCCATATGGGTTTTCATAGCTAGATTAACAAAGATAACTCATTGTCTTCCTATTAAGATGACTTTTTCTACTAAATGACTCACTCAGATATATTTTGACAAGATAATCAGACTACAAGGAGTTCCATTTTCTATTGTACGAGATGTAGGTCCACAGTTTACCTCTTGGTTTTGGGATATACTACATTAAGCAATGGGAACTCAGTTGAAGTCCAATACTACTTTTCATCCTTAGAGTGATGTACAGTCAGAAAGGACAATATAAATCCTATAAGACATGCTTAGAGCACGTGTTCTATAGTTCCCTGGAAGTTGGGACTCGCATGTTAGCCTGATCAAATTAGCATATATTAATGGTTACTAATATAGTCTTTGAATGGCATCTTATGAAGTTATAAATGAAAGAAAGTGTAGATCGCAACTATGTTAGTATGAGGTTGGTGAGATACAGATATTGGGACTGAGATTGTACAACAAACATCTGAGAAGATCTCTATGATACACCAACAATTGAAAGCTGCACATGATAGACAGAAGAGCTATGCATACCACATGTGTAGACATCTTGAGTTTCAAGTAGGGGTTCTAGTATATCTAAAGGTTTCTCCTTGTAAAGGTGTTCTCAGATTCAGGAAGCGGGACAAATTAGATCCTAGATATATGGGACCATATCCTATTCTGCAATGGGCCAAAAAACTAGCTAACCCACTTTAGTTAGAGAAGCTACATGATGTATTCCAAGTATATATGCTAGAAAGTGTCATCCTGATATTGATAAGATCTTCTATCCATCTGATGTCATAGTTAGAAGATGACTCGAATTATGAGGAAGGCCTAACTTAGATTATGGATAGGAAGATCAAAAGGTTGCATAGACGTGAGATGCCTACTGTGAAGATCTTATGGAAACATCATGGAGTTGAAGAAGAAACATGGGAACTTGAAGATTATATGCAAAGATGCCATCCTGGCCTTTTCTAGTGTTTTAGTATGGAACTCTAAAAGGAGGGGAGATTTGTAAGGACCCATTCCTAAATTACATTAAATCCTAGTTCAGTCTTCCTAAGCATCAATAGTTATTGAAATAGTTTTCTTATAATTAGATTGAATATTAATTGAAATCTTAAACCTTGTTTTTCAGATTAATGTTGTGAATGATTAGGTTAGTAGGATTATAATTGAAAACTCTAGTTGCATGAAATCATTTGTAGAAAATGTGATGATGAATTTAATGTTAAGTATAACAATATAGTAAATGATTTTTATTATTTTGGATGTAACTCATATTACCTTAAATTTTGGATATATTTTGAATTACTCAAGTATAAGTGCTACAAAAAAAATTAATTTTTTAAAATTTCTTATACCTATTGGTTGGTCGAGTTTCCCACAGACAAACTCAGTCGACCATGATATACATGCTGAAGTATAGTAGTTTAATATTTCATTTTTAATCATTTACTGGCTTATCCAATTGAGCTAAAATTTAACTGTAGATTATATATTTGATTTTAGATAACATTCTAAATTTTCATAATTTTTGGAGCATTTTTATGTCACAAAAGAGCCTTGTGTCGGTCGTGTTTCTACTAGGAACAACTCGACTGACCAGATTTTCTAGAAAAAAATAAAAAGGACTGAAAAATGTTTATTACTAAATTACTCCAAGCACCTTAATGAGTATATAGGACACTAGTACGATCCAAGAACCTCCTATATCCTCCCTACACTTAATTTCTTCAAAATTCTTGATAGAGGAGGGGATTATAGGGTTTGGAGAATCTGAAGTTGAAATTTTAGATTTTAGGGTTTTCTCTTTCCAAGGTTGGTAAATACTATATAGATCAACAATCTTTTCTAGGTTTAATTTATTTTAATCTCTCATGCGTATAGAACTCCTCACTTCACTGATTTGGATCAAAAGATCCCAAATCAATCTCTTCTCTCATTCTTTTTCTTCATTTGTTCTTCTTCTAGGTTCTTGAGCATATAGGTGTAGGAAAATTATGATTTCCTTGAAGCTAGAATTTGATTCAAGAATTATCAGTAGATGAGCTACAAAATTTAGGTGCTTCACACCTAAAGTGAGTTGTTTAGGTTCATTTGAATACTCTTATTGAACTATACATAAAATCTACTCATTAAAGTACAATTGGTGGAAAATGAGCCACTCCAACATTGCATAGGACTATTTTGCTTTCTTGATCTTGAATATGCTTCTTATATTGATCCTTGCAATTGAAGAAAATGGATGTAAAATGTTCTTGATTATGAGAAACACACATTTTTTTAATTTAGTTTGCACATTCTGATTATCTATACATTGCAAATGCTGCATATAGGTTAAATATGGAGTATTGTGCATAATATGTGAATTCTTGAGTTGTGATTGGTTCATTTGAATTTATATGATGGAAATAGATATATAGGGTATCTATAATATGAACTGAAACACAATGTATCTCTAAAACCCTGATCCACATATTCTAAGGTTAGAGCATGAAAATACATATATCCCATATAAATTTCCTCATATTTTCCTTACAGTGAGTAAATGCACTTAATATCCATTGTAACCTAAGTCATCTAGAAAGGAGCCTTGAACAGTGTGATTTCCCCCGAGGTCTGCATTGGGGAATGAAAAGGGATTCCTTCTAATAGTCCTTGGATTGTGAAAAGGAATGTCATAGTGTGATTCTAGACCTTGAAGGCTAGATCACCAGAAACTGTGAACTTGATCTGAAAGGGATCAGTAAGGATATCTTTGTTTAGTATCTCATACATGATGCCCTATTTTTGATATTTATGTCATTAAACATATCACATGTACCTAAGATGAGGTATGAAATGTAGAGAGGCTTTATGCTCTTACCTAGCCAGTGTTAAGCATCTTTGAGATAGACCAAAGTCTATTGTTTATGTTAGGATTTCTGGTTAATCCTAAGATGTGGATAGTGAGTCATTGACACGAAAGCCTGGTGTGACTACTATTACTTGATTAGATATATATCAAGTAATTTCAGGGCAAACCTAACAATGAACCTTGACAAGATGTGAATAAGATTTGATTATCTATCTTCAATTATTAGTTAGTTTATTTGTTATTTCATGTTCATTCTATGCAGTTTATATCTATCATTACTTACATGTATTTGTAATTGTTTGATTTAATATGATATTCACTTATTTCTAATAAATTTAAAAAGAAATTAGCTCAATGTTAGTTTTGTCTTAAACCTATTCCATTCACTCAGTGTACTGATAAGTGATGGTTTAATATTTTACAAGTACTAATTCAGCTTCAGTTCACCTAGGAGTTTTCATCTATAGTGGTCTTTTCTTCATCATATGAGGTGGAGAATTATCTTCTTATTGTAGGTTATATGTGTAGGTTGTCCCTGTACTAGGGAGTTCTGGGAGGGTGTGTGTGCTTGTAGTGATGTACTTTATCTTGATCTAGGTTGCTTATGTGAATGTAATAGTATGACTTTCTACTTCATGTTTTATTATAGTTTTATCTTGAACACTACTTACATCTTGGGTTTGCTTATATATGATCTGATGAAAATGAATACTACTTTAATTGCTAGTGCCAAATATGGAATTAAATGGAAAATTTATTTGTTTTTTTCATATAATCAAATATTTTGATTCCAGGATAAAACTGCTAATTTGAGGATTAGTGTGGGTAGTTTGGATAACAATGTGGGGTCTCAGGGGGGGTTCGAAAAATTGTGGTATCAGAGCCTAGGTTTTTGTTAGTGCCTATGTATAGGGACATTAGATGAGTATATGAGTCTTATTGTGTCCTTTAAAATATCTAATGATATATGGCATATTATCTTTTCTTTCAGATCATGTCTGGTAGAGATGAAGAACAAGTGGAGAGTCATTATGTGGCACCTCCATTAGGTGGTGTTAGGGATGAACTAGGTAGGAAGAGCCTCCTATTGAAGTAATGGATCAACATCATTTAGTGACTACCTTATCTACCACTAATTCTCTATATGCTATGGCACAGAGACTATTGTCAGTGATGGCTCATGCAGCAATAGGGGTAGTCCCTTCATCACATCCAATCATTCTTGATCCATTGTATGATATTAGGATGTCTCATGAGAGGATGAAAAGATGGGTACCTATGGCTTCTATGGCACTGTTGATCCTTTTGAAGTAGATGCTTGGCTTTATTAAACTGAAGAAGTATTTAAAATAGGTCATGAATCTGATGCAGAGAAGGTGAACCATGCTATGTATCTTCTAAAAGGCAGTGCAAGTCATTGGTGGAGCATGGAGGAGATACACGTGGATGAATAGAGTCTGACATGGACTGAATTTAGAAATAGGTTTGAGTCCCTCTATTATCATGCCACATACATACATGACAACATCCATTAGTTTGAGACTCTGAGGCAGAGACAGATGATAGTGACTGGACATGAGTTTCTATTTCTAGATTTGCATAGGTTTTGTCCTCAACTATGTGTCATAGACAAGTACAAGATAAGATGTTTTGAGCAAGGGTTGAACTATGATCTACATGAGAGGATAGTAGTGATAGAATCTAGGATAAATTTTTATGTTTTTTCCAATGCATTCAGGCATGTGGAGTATGTCATACAACGGAGGTGGGAGTTTGAGACCAACAAGAGGGTAGGTGGTGAGTTGAGCAGGACATGACCTAGTGCACAACTAAGGATGACTAGACCTCCTACATATCCTTCTAGGAGGCTGGACACACCATCTAGTTCACCACCACATATTCCACATGGAAGGGGTACTACAACTTTTGCAGCTAGGGGACCAACACCACAAAGGACATAGAGTGCATGAAATATGATAGGACCTCATAGATTGATCTTTCACTCGACACCACCACAAGAGGGTGTGCATCACTGGAAGGTTCCAACACTCAAGGAGCCACAATACATCATGGTATAATATAAGGTTGAGGTAGAAAGAAGGTGACAACTTGTGCTTATGCTTTGATTCAGCAGGAGGGAGTAGTTTCTCCACATGTTGTGACATGTCAGATTTGTTTAGTTACATCCGTTCTTATACTCGTTACAATGTTGATTGACCCTAATGCTACACATTCTTTCATGACTTGGGATGTCATAGCTAGAGGTCAGCTTTCTGTTGAGGAGCTACCTTATGATTTCTTGTTAGGGATACCTACTGTACAACCCAAAGTTGTGACAAAGGTTTGTCCAGGTTATATTCTAAGCTTTAATGGACAATGCATACAAGTGGACTTATTGCCACTTGAAGTGCATAGCTTTGATATTATTCTAGGCATGTCTTAGAGTTAGATTGCTTTACCAAGGAAGTTATCTTCTCTGATGGATATTTTCTTGGATACTTCAACGGGATAGGAAAGTACAACCTACATGTTTGATATATTCTATAGATGATGAGAAAATGATGAGGAAGGTATGTACATGTTATCTTGCACATTTAATGGATACTAGGGTTGAGAACCCTACCTTATCTGATGAATCCATAGTGAAAGGGTACAGTGTTGTTTTTCCTAATGAATTGCTAGGATTGCCTCTAGTTAGAGAGATTGATTTTGAGATCAATCTCACTCCAGGTACCCAACCTATTGCACAAGCACCATATTGCATGGCTCCAGTTGAATTGAGACAGCTAAAGAAGAAATTGCAAGAATTGTTGGATAAGGGTTTTATTTGGCCTACCACATAACCATGGGGAGCACCGATGCTATTTGCAAAGAAGAAGTATGGAACAATGTGTTTGTGTATCAATTATAGTCTTAAAAAATTCACTATCAAGAATAAATATCCTTTGCCTAAGATCAATGATCTCTTTTGATCAACTGAGAGGGGAAACATATTAAACAAATACAATGCACCAATCCTGATATTCAGACTTTAATGAAAGAGATGCAAGAAGGGAATACATAAGGCTTCCACTTCACTGATTAGGATCTTTTATGTTTTCTGGAAAGGTTATGTGTCCCAAAATAGGAAGAGCTAAGAAATATTGTGCTTGAGGAAGCACATTCTTCTATGTATGTGATGCATCCAGGCAGTTCCAAAATGTATAAAATCTCAAGGAATTGTATTGGTGGTATGGAATGAAGAAAGATATAGCTGATTTGGTTGCAAGATGTGGTGTATGTCATCAAGTTAAGGAAGAATATCAAAGAACCACTGTATATTTGCAACCTTTGCCTATACTAGAGTGGAAATAGGATCATATAACTATGGATTTTGTAGTTGGCTTACCACATTATTCTAAGGGACATGATTCCATTTGGGTTTTCATAGATAGATTGACAAATGCAACTCATTTTCTTCCTGTCAAGACAAATTTTTCTATTGAATGACTAGCTCAGATATATTTTACAAGATAATCAGACTACATGGAGTTCTACTTTCTATTATATCAGATAGAGGTCCATAGTTTATTTGTAGGTATATCTGAAGATTTATCCTTGGAAAGGTGTTCTTATCTTTAGGTTGTGGGGCAAGTTATCTCCTAGATATATGGGACCATATCCTATTCTGCAACAGGTTGGAGAAGTAGCTCGCTTACTTGAGTTACCACCTGAGTTAAAGAAGTGTATATATTTTGAGAAAGTATTATCCTGATACTGTTAACATCTTCTATCCATCTAATATAGAGTTAGAAGAGGACATGACCTACGAGGAAGGCCCAATTCAGATTATGGATAAGAAGATCAAAAGGTTGCATAGACATGAGATACCTACGGTGAAGGTCTTATCAAAAATCATGGAGTTGAAGAAGCAACATGGGAACTTAAAGATGAGATGCAGAGATGACATCCTGAACATTGCTAGAGTTTGATTATGAAGCTCTAAATGGAGGGGACATTTGTAAGGACCCATTCCTATTACATTAAATCATAGTTCAATCTTCCTAAGCATCAATAGTGATTGATTTGAAAATCTTCTAATTAGGTTGAATATTAATTGAAATCTTAAACCTTGTTTGTTAGATTAATGTTGTGAATGATTAGGTTAGTAGGATTATAAATTGAAAACCCTAATTGCATGAAATCATCAATAGAAAATGTGATGTTTAATTTAGTGTGAAGTATAACAGTCTAGTAAATGATTTTTATTATTTCATATGTACCTAATATTACATTTAACAGTGGATATGTTTTAGACAACTCAAGTATGAGTGCTAGTGAAAAATCTTAGAATTTTTAGAGTTTCTTGAACCTATTGGTCAGTCGAGTTTCCCCAGAACAAACTCAATCGATCATGTTATACAAGCTGAAAGATAGTAGTGTAATATTTGATTTTAAATAATTTATTTGTTTATCCGATTGAGCTGAAAGTTTACTGTAGATTATATACTTGATTTTAGATAACATACTAATTTTTTGTAATTTTTGGATCATTTTTATGTCAGAAAGGAACCTTGTGTCATTCGAGTTTCTACCAAGAACAACTCGACCAACCAGATTTTCAAGAAAAAAATAAAAATGACTAAAAATGTTTATAATCAATTATTACAATCACCTTAATGAGTATATCGGAAACCATTATGACCCAAGGACCTCCCATTTCCGTCCTACACATCATAGCTTCAAAATTCTTGATAGAGGAGGGGATTCTAGGGTTTGGAGAATTTGAAGTTGAAATTTCAGATTTTAGGGTTCTCTCTTTCCAAGGTTGGTGAATTATGAATAGATCATCAATATTTTCTAGGTTTAATTGCTTTTACTCTCTCATATGTATACCACTCTTCACTCCACTGATTTGGATCAAAAGATCCCAAATCAATATCTTCTCTCATTCTTTTTCTTCATCACTTCTTCTAGGTTCTTAAGCATATAGGTGCACGAAAATTCTGATTTCCTTGAAGATTTTGATTCAAGAATTAGTAGTAACTGGGCTATGAAATTTAGGTGCTTCACACCTTAGGTGGGTAGAGTATGTTCATTTGAAAACTCTTGCTGAACTATAACATAAAATCTACTCATTAAAGTACAATTGGTGGAAATTGAGCAACTCCAACATTGCATAGGACTATTTTGCTTTCTTGATCTTGAATATGATTCTGTCTTGCTCCTTTTAGATGAAGCAAATGGATGTAAAATTTCTTGATTATGAGTAATACACATTTCTTAAATTCATTTTGCACATTCTTATTATCTATACATTCCAAATGCCACATATTTGTTAAATATGGAGTATTGTGCATAATATGTGAATTCTTGAGTTGTGATTGGTTCATTTGAATTTATATGATGGAAATAGATATATAGGGTATTTGTAGTGTGAGTTGAAACACAATGTATATATGAAACTCTAATCCACATATTTTAGGGTTAGAATATAAAATCACGTATATTATATATAATTGCCTCATGTTTTCCTTAAAGTGAGTAAATGCACTTAGTATCCATTATAACATAAGTCATCTAGATAGGAGCCCTGGACATTGTGATTTTGCCCCAAGGCCTACACTGAGGAAATGAAAAGGGATTTATTCTAATAGTCATTGGATTATGAACAAGAATGTCAAAGTGTGATTCTAGACCTTGAAGGCTAGATCACCAGAATCTAGGGAAGATTTCTAGATGAGATACTAACCTACATTCTCTATTGCTAAGCAAATGAAATGAATTGTGTCAGGAAAAATGCCATAGATATTGTGTTCATGATGTGAAAGGGATCAATAGGGATAGCTTTGTTTAGTATCTCATACATGTTGGCCCATCTTTGATATTTATGTAATTAAACCTATCTCATGTACCTGAAATGAGGTCTGTAAGTTAGAGAGGCTTTATGCTCTTACCTAGCCAGTGTTTTTGAAACTCTGAGGTAGACCACAATGTGTTGTTTATCTTAGAATTTTTGGTTAATCCTAATATGTGGAGAGTGATTCGTTAACAAGAGAACTTGGAGTGACAACTTTTACTTGATTAGGTACAGATCAAGTAATTTAAGAGAAAATCTAACAATGAACCTTGACAAGTCATGAATAAGATTTTATTATCTAATATCAAATTAAATGTTAGTTTATTTATTATTACAAGTTCATTATATGTTGTTTATATTTGCCATTACTCACATCATATTTGTAATTGTTTGAGTTAATCTATAATTCACTTAATTTTGATCACTTTCAAAAGGATTAGTCCAATGCTAGTTTTGTCTTGCACCTGTTCCATTCACTCAATGTGTTGATAAGTGGAGGTTTAAAATTTTACACGTATTGGTTCAACTTCTTTTCATCGAGGAGTTTCTAAACCGCAATGATGTTTTATTCACCATCTTAGGTGGAGATTTCTCTTCTTGTTGTAGGTTATATGTATAGGTTGTCCCTATACTAGGGAGTTCTAGGAGTGTGTGTATGCTTATAGTGATGTACTTTATCTTGATCTAGATTGCTTATGTGAATGTAATAGTATAGCTTTCTATTTCATGTTGTATTAGAGTTTTATCTTGAACAATGCTTACATCTAAGTTTTTCTTATATATGATCTACTAAAAATCAATATTGCTTTAATTACTTGTGCCAGATTTGGAATCAAATGGAAAAACGTTATTTATGTTTTTCATATAATCAAATATTTTGATTCTAGGATTTAAGTTCTAATTTGAGGATTGGTGTGGATAATTTGGATAACACTATGGGGTCTCATAGGTGGGGTCCCACAATCCAAGGGTGAAGTCAAAGCCAAGGAAAATTTTGAGGCAAACCTGAAGCCCAAGTCATCTACACTCAAGATGAGGAGAAGGGTAAGTGTATAAAGAATTTTTCCTTTTCACTTAAAGGAATTCAAGATATATATATATATATATATATATATATATATATATATATATATATATCTACTTCAGGTATATACATAATTGAGATTAAATCTTCTACTTCTTCATCTTGGGTATCGAAAATCAGATGTAGTTCTTACTTTTGCTTAAATGTGAATGATCTGAAAATGAGTAAACCTTTAAGGATAGGTGAGGTGAAATTGCACATCACAAATGGAGCAAGACTTTTTGCCAATGCAGTTGAATCTTGAGTTATCTCTATCAAGTGGCCTATAATAGAGTAAGAGAACTACTATTATGTACCTTTCATTAGTAGAAACATCATATATGTATCTTGTTTGGAAAAAAAATGGATTCAAACTTCGTACAAAAAATAGTCAATGTTTTGTTTCTAAAGATGAGATCCTTTATGCGTTGCCCCTATGTTTATAGTCTATACTTGTTAGATCTAGAGACAAGAATATCTAACATAAATACCAAAAGGCTAAAACTCAATAACTCAATTCAAACATACCTTTGGCATTGTCGTCCAGGGAATAAATGAAAGACACATTTATAGAATCCATAAAGATGGTTATCTAGATTTTTTTGGTTTTGAATCAAGAGAGACATGCAAGTCTTGTTTGTTTGGCTAGATGACAAAATCTCCTTTCATTGAAAATAGTGAAAGTAGGGGTGAGCATCGGTCCAAAACCGGACCGGACCGGACCGGACCGAGGACCGAAAATCAATAATTTTTGGACCGTTGACCGGACCGTTTGGTGGTCGGACCGGACCGGGACCGGACCGTTTTGACCGCGGACCGGACCGGACCGTTTGGACCGCAATCAGCCTTTTTTAGATGTTTTACAACTTATTTAATTATACAAAGTTGATAATCTTAATCACTTCTAACAATTATATAACTTTAGTATCAAACATTTATACTAGTAGTACTTATATATGTACTTTATTTGTAGTTATTATAGAATACACCTTCAAATATATATGGATTTTATATAAAAGTTAGTCTGCGGTCCGGACCGGACCGGACCGGTTTTAGACTAGACCGGACCGGACCGGACCGAAGACCAAATTTATCGAATTTATTGGACCGCGGACCGGACCGAAGTTGAAATGGACCGGACCAAACCGGACCGAATTGAGCGGTCCGGTCCGGTTTTGCGGTCTGGACCGAGATTTGCTCACCCCTAAGTGAAAGAATGAGTAATCTATTGGGATTCATAGATATTTATGTATCATGGATCTTTTAGAATAAATTCTAGAAGTGGTTACCAATACTTCCTCATATCTACTAATGACCTCAATAAATATGGCTATGTGTATTTTATGAAATATAAGTCATAATCTATTGAAAAATTCAAGAATTTTTATGAATGAAGTACATAACCAACTTAGTTAAAGTATTAAAGCACTTTGATCTGATTGAGGTAGAAAATATTTAAGGCAAGAGTTTGAGGACCTTCTGTGAGACCATGGTATTGTATCACAATGGACCCCACCTGGAACACCACAACATAATCGTGTATCAAAAAGAAGAAATCACACCCTATCGGACATGCTATGATCAATGATGA
This sequence comes from Alisma plantago-aquatica, assembly GCA_963693085.1. Classification (NCBI taxonomy): domain Eukaryota; kingdom Viridiplantae; phylum Streptophyta; class Magnoliopsida; order Alismatales; family Alismataceae; genus Alisma; species Alisma plantago-aquatica. Next base: position 881,585,696 of record OY856409.1, read on the forward strand.
GCTTTGCCGATCTTCTAACTTCTTTATGGGGATATTCTCTAGAAACTGTAGTGTTTACAACATGCCACATACCATTTAAATTAGTTCAAAAGACACCATATGAGATATGGATTGGGAAGCATCCCATTATGTCTGTTATGAAGATTTGAGGATGTGAAGCTTATGTGAGAAAATATGTTTCCCAAAAAGCTTGGTCCCAAATTAGATAAATGCTATTTGTTTTGGATATCCCAAGGAAACTAAGGGATATTACTTGTATAACCCATCTGACAACAAAGTAGTTGTTTCCATGGATGTTGCATTCTTAAAAGAGGAGTTTATTTTCAAAGGAATCAGTGGGATAATGTATAACTCAAAGAAGTTCTAGGCTAACAAGAGAACATTAAACCTGTAGAGGCACAAAAGGAACAAGGAGAGTCACAAATTATTATGGAATCTCAAGTTCCTCATCTAACACATGAACCTCATAGATCTAGTAGGATACACCTTGATCCTGAAAGATATGGATATAGTGTGACTCAAGAAGGCAATGAGTTGGTCATAGATGATGAGACAAAAACCTACCTAGAAGCTATTGAGGTACAAGATTCTAAGAAATGTCTTGTGGCCATGATATCTTAGATGGACTCCATGTACATCAACAATATATGGACCTTGGTGGATCCACCTGAAGGGGTAAAACCCATAGGGTGCAAATATTCCTTCAAGAAGAAGACTGAAATGGATGGTAAGGTACAAACTTATAAATGTCGATTGGTTGTAAAGGGTTTTGGACAAGTTCATTATGTTGAATACGATGAAACCTTTTCTCCAGTTGGCATGGTTAAATCCATCAGGATCACGCTTTCCATTATAGCTTATTATGGCTATGAAATATGACAAATGGATGTTAAAACTTCTTTCCATAATGAGAATCTTTTTGAGGTTGTATACATAAAAAACTCGAGCATTTTATAATTCCAAATAATGTAAATAAATTCCGTAAGCTACAAAAGCCAGTCTTTGGATTGAAGCAAGCATCTTGGATTTGGAATCTTCAACTCGATGTGGCAGTCAAAGAGATTGACTTTAGTCAAAATGAAAATCAACCATGTGTTTATAAGAAGGTTAGTGGGAGCATAATTGTATTCCTCATGTTGTATGTGTTGGGTTTTGTGGAGAAATCATGCACGGCAGAAGCAACAAAATAAATTTCCACACAACCCAAAACATGATCTCATCGACAACAACATATTCAGAAGGAGTGTTTGTGGGATATACCTTTTCGCAGAGTAAGTACGACGATGTCCCGCTGCACGATGGTGTGCAACGTTGCTGGCCTACATGGATGATACTTCTCTCCCATTCGTTGAGTTCATCGCGGGAAGATCCGATGGTGATCCTTTCGTGTGGTGATGTACGCTACTCATAGTGTGTATGGATGGTCGTTGACGTCCTCCAAACATAGGTGTCTCAACGTCTGCATCTCTACTTCATCCACGCGGATCGAAAGAGTCTAGATAACCATCCTTATGGAGTCTAGATATGCGCTTCTCATTTATGTGCCCAAGACGACAATGTCATAAGTAAGTTTTGTTTGAGTTTTCAAGTTTTAGCCTTTTAGTATTTACTTTGTATATGCTAGTCTCAAGTTCTAAAAAGTAGATACCATAAGACATAGGGGCATTTTCATAAAAGATCTCATCTTTAGAAATAGAAATCATTCCATTCTTAATGTGAAATTGAAATCCACTCTTGTCCATACAAGATACATAAATAATATTTCTATTAATGGAAGGTACATAATACCAATTCTCTAATTCTATTACAAGGCCCATAGGCAAAGATAAACTAATAACTCCACATGTGGTGGCAGAAACTCTTGCTCCATTAATGACCCGCAACTCAACTTGGCCCTTTTGTAAAGGCTTACTTCTTATCAAATCCTACATATTTGAATATATGTGAGATCCACATCCAGTACCCAGTACCCATGATGAAGAAGTATTTAAGTTTATCTCAATAACATATATATCTAAAGTGGAGATCTCTATCCCCTGATTCTTCTTCCTCAGATCCTCTAGGTAGAGAGGATAGTTTCTTTTCCAATGTACAACCTGGTGACAATGGTGACAATTGCCTTCTTTGGAAATCCCACATTTAGCTTTGAGTGCGGATGACTTTATCTTCAGACCGGCTTTAGTACCTTTCTTAGCCTTGCCTTTGCCTTTTGACTTTCCCTTTGTCCTGCTGATCATCGTCACATACTTGGGCTTGTCTTTCTTCATCTGTGCTTCAACTATCCTCAACATGCCCAACAATTCTGACAACGACTTGTCAAGATTGTTCATGTTGCAGTTCATGACAAAATGACTATACGATTCAGGAAACGATTGTAGAATCACATCAGTGGACAACTCTTGACCTAGGGGAAATACCAGCTTGGATAGGCTTTCCAAGTACCCAATCAAAGTGAGTATATGTGTGACATCCCGTTATCACACAGACAACAAAATGCCACACAAAAACATGCAGAACCTCCATAAACCATATATTACCAAAAACATGAGTTAATTAAAACCAATTGCGGAAAGAAAATATGAAAGGGACTATTACAACTAGATCAAAATCCTGCAAAAGAACAAGTTATATAAATATTCATAAATTTGATACATGTCCACAGCTCATAGGATCTAGATGTCCCATAAGCACAAGAGTTCACCACTTGTTTATGTACATAACAGACCTAACCGGGTCAACAAAAAGATCAGAAATCCATATCAACTATACATCGTCAAACCTCGTCAAAACAACTCCAAGGACCTGAGAGTATAGGGATGACTCTAGGACTCTACTACAAAACCTCCAAAAGATAGTAGCATAACCAACTCTTTCCTTCTACTGTTCTTCTTACTGCTCGCCCGCAACCTCACGACCACCACCACGTCTTAGCACGATCACCTAAAAAGGTTTTAAACCAACAGGGTGAGACACATAGTCCCAGCGACAAACATAACCCCCGCCGAAACTATAAAACCTCAAAGGAAAGCTAGAACAGATAAAGCAGATATTTGATATAAGCAGCATACTGAGCATAGCTAACTTGCTATAACTTCTTACCGGGATATTTAGGAAGCATATGCACATATAATAATATGGAACATGATTGAAAAGACAAGTCTTATAAGATCTTATCATAACATCTGAGGAACATGTAATTAGTTGCAAGATATAACTAGGGTAACTATACAAACAAGGCCTCAACTAATGTCTCATGTTTTCCCTAAGCAATTATACTATACAGCTGGATTACAATTTATTATGCCCTAAGGAAGTGAGTCGTACCACTCAGATCCAAACCGACCATCGCTTGGTCGCAATCGATTTCCATACAAGGTCGATGGGAGATCCGGATTCCACAACCTCAATTCCCTTGTGGTCAGTGCACAAGAGCCAACAAGTAGGACCACAGTCTCATACTTAAGTGGCCTTAGTCACATAGGGTTAGGCTACCCTCTACCTAGACCACCTTGGTATAGGTATCGATGCTAGAAAACTGAGCCACGAGCCTGTTCACCGTGCTCCATCATCAGTGAGCCATGGGCCTGTTCACCATGCTCTATCACATATCCTGAGCCATGGGCCTGTTCACCATGCTCTAACCACACTGATCCATGAGCCTGAAATAGTGCTCTAAACATGCACTACAAAGGGCATAGGCGCACCCCACATATTCAATAATATGTGTTCCAGGTTAACCCTTAGGAGAACCTGTTTCACCATCACCAAACTCCTGATGATGATGGATCTATGGCCAGGGAAACTACATGAAAGGTTCCTCTATAATTAATTAATGCATTTTAAGTGGATTGTAAGATTCAACCTAGTTATGTAACATGAAACTATAACAAGAATGAATAAACATAAAACACATTATATTGTGTTACATTGTCACTAAGGCCTTCAGTGCCATCAACATCATCCTGATCCATCACAAGGATCCAACATCACATGTTACCACTTGGCCTCTTGCCAATCATCTAGATTCATCATAAGGATTAACATCACAGGGACTCAATCCCATCATCAAGGCACACATTGCCATTTCCATGGGTAACACCCATCATATATCACTGGGTTCATCATAACCCTTGATTTTCCACATCATATCATTGTCATGCCATCATCATGGCCTCATCATACAACTGGTACATGCATGGTTAGTGAAATCACAAAGGAGCAATGATATGTATACAAGGAACATTTACAACTCCTTTCTTTATTATGAGAGTCAACCATGCAAAATAGATGAATGTATCAAGGCATAACATTCTTATATATATCAAGCATAACAAGCATAAGGGTTACCAATCGAACACAAGGTAAAACCCTCACTATAGGTATATCGGGTAAGCAACAACCCTCACCAAAGGTGCATCAACCCTCACCAAAGGATACCACAACCTCCACCCCAGGAAACACAAATACCAGGCACACCTGGCAACTGGTAATGGGTAGCACTAAACCTATGATGCCTAAGCTTGCAACACAACATTACGTCAGGAAAGAATCTAATGTACAACACCCGTGACAGGCAACGCTGTACCGGGCGACACCAAACAAGAAGATATTGGCCAAGGAAGAGGGTAAGCTTCATAACACCTAAGGCAGCAAACCCTATCGTCCATCATATCGCCCAAGCCACTAAGGCACCATGTCGAGCAGTGCCACAAGGAACCACCTATGTCCCCCAAACAACACACCCCTGTCGCCCATGAAGCATCATATCGGGCAACACCCCATAACGCCCAAGAGGATCACCTCATAGGGGGAGGAACGACCAAGAGATACAACCCTACTAACAAGGTCGTCACAACATAAGCACCCATATCGGGCAAGACATCATCAAACAAGGTGTCGGGAAACACCATCCAAAAGAATGTCGGGTAGGGAACCAACATGCTATGACACCCAAAGGTTTTAGGGTATTGGGAAACACTCTCAAGGATTAGAACAGCCAACAAACCTCAAAGTACTATATTCCCTATTGGGTAAACACTATATTTCCCAAGAGCATAATGCCCAACAACACATCTTGGGTTGTCAAAGAAATCTGTTTGGTCATCTTCAACCAAAGGCTCACCTCTCACGTCCATGGTAAGAGAGGGATATTGCCCAAGAAATTAGAGCATAGACTCACCTCTCAACGACTAAGGAAGAGAGGGGTTTTTCCTATACCACTAGAGCTCAAGCTCACCTCTCAAAACCAAAGGGAGAGAATGTGATTGTCCCCCAAGAACACACCACATGCACCATGGAATTAGGAATCCTAGGCTCACCTCTCAACAACAAGGAGAGAGGGGTTTTTCCCAAGGACTCTAATCCAAGGTTCGGCCAACAAGGTTCAAGAACACCTCTAAACCACATAACCATGTCATCATACCTCACAACGTCAAGGGCACATACTAGAGCAAGGATATTACTAATAAGGTATGCATGGCCGATCAAGATAACATGTAAGCAAGTAGTATATAAAGAAGGTAGTATAGCTAGGGTAGGAGTTATGTAACCCGCTTTAAGCACAAACTCCGAGCTCCAAGCACCACCTTTGGCCACCTCAAGAAAAGAAGGGAAACCTATCACCTCCATGGCCGAACAAGCAAGGAAGAAGGTGGTACCAAGGGAAGAGAGAAAGATACTCACCACAAGAAGAGAAGGAGGAAGGCACACTCTAGGGTTTTGGCCACCACTAGAGGAAGAAGAAGACTCCACCAAGTATATCAGCCAAACCACCAACTGTATCGGCCACCAAGCTCTTCCAAGGGGAGATATCGGCCACCAAGATAGAAGGGAAGCAACTAAGGAGCTAAAAGGATCCCAAGCTAGCAAAGAAGGGGGTATATATGCAAGGGGGTTAAGTGGGCGTCCACTAGAGGACTGCTCCACATGTGCTCACCCAAACCACCACTTATCCAACCTATGCCACCTTTCTAGCAAAGAGCACCAAGTGTCACTAAGGGTGACACAAACGAAGATTGGTCAAGAAGGATGTATATCGCCCAACATGGTGCCATGGCCGATACACCACTGCCCGACACACCTCGTGGCCGACACACTCTGTCTGACACACCTCTTGGACAACACACCCTACCTGACACACCAAGCAAGGAGGCAGCACCTAGCTCAAACTAGGCCCAAGAAAGCCCAACAACAAGCCTAAGCTTTAACAAGCTCAAACAAGGCTCAAAGCAAACCAAGCAAGGCACCCAACCCATCCTCTGAACCCTATAGGATGCAAGGAGAGAGAAAGACATATCTCAAGGTGGCAAACTTGCACACAAACCCAAATTTTGGGTAAATTGCAAGTTGCACCTTAACCTCCCAACAAAGCACAATAGAACCCTAATCACAACTCAGGTGATTAGCAAACATCTAAGCACAAGGTTTAGGCAAAGCAAATAGGGTAAGCCCAAAATGGAGGTCAGGGTCCTTACAAGCCATAAACCCCTACAAAAGGATTTCGTCCCCGAAATCCGAAGAGAAAAGCAAGGGATACTTCCTCCTCATCTCTTCCTCAAGCTCCCACATGGCTTTCTCAACGCCACGATGATGCCAAAGAACCTTCACAAGAACTACGTCCTTCCACTTCAACTTCTTCACTCTTCGGTCAAGGATCAACACTGGACCTTCCTGATAGGTCACGTCTTCATCAAGCTCAACTTCAACTGGCTAAATCACTATCTCTGTGCCTAGATGACTTTTCTTTAGCATACTGACATGGAACATTGGATGCAACTTGTGTAACTCTGGCGGTAGATCTAACTTGTAAGCCACTTTGCCAACACGTGCTATCACCGGATATGGTCCCACATACCTGGGAGCCAACATGCCTTTCCGGCCAAACCTCAGCATCCCTTTCCATGGTGAGACCTTGAGATACACCTTGTCTCCCACCTAGAATTCTAGAGGTCATCGACGATTATCTACATACGACTTCTGTCTATCTTGCGCCGCTTTCAACTATTGTTGTATCACCTTGATCTTCTCTGTCGTCTGTTGTACTAACTCAGGACCCAAAAGATGATACTCACCATACTCATACCAACATAAAGGAGATCTGCACTTCCTACCATATAAAGCCTCATAAGGTGCCATGTCGATACTTTGTTGGTAAATATTTTTGTAGGTGAACTCTATCAAACTGAGGTGCACGTCCCAACTGCCTAGGAACTGCAAAACACAAGCTTGAAGAAGATCCTCCAATATCTGAATAGTCCTTTCAGACTGTCCATCTATCTACAGGTGGAAAGCAGTACTAAACCTCAAATGCATTCCCATCACTCTGTGCAATTGTTCCCTAAAATGGCTCGTCAAGTGGGGACCTCTATTAGAGACTATCATTGCTGGAACACTGTGAAAACACACTATCTCATCCACATACACCTAAGCAAGCTTCTCTGTTGTATATGTTGTTTTCACAGGTATGAAATGGGCAGACTTCGTTAATCTGTCCACTATTACCCAGATGGAATCATGATTCCTAGCTGTCCTCAGGAGGCCAACTACAAAATCCATGGTTACATGATCCCATTTCCACTATGGTATTGTCATGGGTTGCAACATACCTACCGACTTCTGATGCTCAGCCTTAACCTGTTGGCATACCACACACCTAGACACAAATTCAGCCACATCTTTCTTCAAGCCAGGCCACCAATACAGATCCTTCATATTGTGATACATCTTGGTGACACCTAGATGCATAGAATACATTGATGTGTGCATTTCCTCGAGAACTCACTTCCTTAGATCATCCACATCGGGAACCATTGTCCTGTTATGATAACAAACTAGTCCATCCTTTGACTCATGGAAGCCATCACGCTTCTCGCTGCCAAACTCTGATCTGATCAACTGGACTGTAGCATCTGCCCGCTGTGCTTCTTTGATTTGCTGCCTCTACGTAGGATTCACTTGCATCTGTGCCAATAGTTCTGTCAACAAGGATACTTCCAACTGTACATTCATCTACCACAAAGAGATGAACATATCCCATCTATGGAATATCAAAAAACTCAACTGTGCCTTCTTCGTAAGAAGAGAAGAAGACTTCCTGCTAAGCGCATTAGCTACCACGTTCACCTTACCAGGATGATACTCGATGGTACAGTCGTAAACACTAATCAACTCCATCCAGCGATGCTGTCGCATGTTCAGCTCACTCTATGAGAAGATATACTTCAAGTTCTTATGATCCGTAAAGATCTGACACACCTCCCCATAAAGATAATGTGTCCAAATCTTTAACGCATGGACCACCACTTCCATCTCAAAATCATGTGTCAGATAACTCTCCTCATGTTTCTTAAGCTGTCACAAAGCAAAAGAAACCACATGATTTTCCTGCATCGGCACACATCATAAGCCCTTCTTGGAAGCATCACAGAAAACAACATAGCCTTTCCCAGGCTCTGGAAGCACCAATACTGGAGAACTAGTCATCTTATCCTTCAAGCTCTGAAAAACTCACTAACAACGATCATCCAAAAAAAAAGGTACATCTTTCCTGGTCAACTTCGTCAACGGCAATGCGATTACACTGAAGTCATTTATAAATCTCTGGTAATATCCTGCTAAACCAAGAAAACTACAAACTTTAGTTGGCGTCTTTGATTTCTCCCACTCTGCAACTAACTCCACCTTCTTGGGATCCACTCTGAATCCTTCTCGTGATATCACATGACCCAAGAAAGTCACTTCCTTCAACCAGAACTCGCACTTACTAAACTTGGCATACAACTGATGCTGGTGAAGGATAGTCAATGCTTGTTGAATATGATGTTCATGCTATTGACTGTTACAACTATAGATCAAGATGTCATTTATGAAGACCACAACAAACTGATCTAAAAATGGATGGAACACCCTGTTTATTAGATCCATGAAAGTAGCAGGTGCATTGGTTAGCCTGAACGGCATAACCAAAAATTCAAAGTGACCATACCTCGTCCTAAAAGCTGACTTTGGTATGCCATCCTCCTTGATTCTGAGCTGATGATATCCAGACCGCAAATCGATCTTCGAGAACATTGTAGCACCATGCAACTGATCAAATAGATCGCCTATCCTCAACAAAGGATACTTGTTCTTGATCATAACTTTGTTCAATTGACGGTAATCTATGCACAAACACATCGATCCATCCTTCTTCTTTACAAATAGGACTGGAGCACCCCACGACGATGTACTCAGTCTGATGAAACCTTTATCCAGCAGCTTTTGTAACTGCTTCTTCAGTTCTGCCATCTCAGCTGGAGCCATCCTATACGGTGTCTGAGCAACTGGTTGTGTCCATGGCACTAGATTGATCTCAAAGTCAATCTCTCGAGGTGGGGGAACACTGGAAACTCATCGAGAAACACATCGATGAACTCTCTGACAATAAGAACATCCTCAAGGCTAGAACGTTTCGCTTTGGTATCTACAACATGAGACTAAAACACTCTACAACCTTGCCGCAACAACTTTTCCGCCACCATTGCTAATACCAAACACGTCAGAAGAATCTTCCTATCCCCTTGGAAGATCCACTTCTCACCACCGTCAAAAAACACCACTTTCTTGGAACCACAGTCCAACACAACCATATAATTCTCTAAGGTTCCATCCCAAGGATTACATCAAATCCATGCATATCTAGTGGTATGAGATCCACTTGTATGTTGTGTCCCGAAAAGGATAGAACACAAGATGGACACATTTTTTGAAGCATCGATAATCCATCAAGAGGGGTTTCTAACAACAAGCTATCTTTCTTACAACTAATAGGTAAAAGACAATTATCAAGCATACTACAAGTAATAAAAGAGTGCGTAGCACCCGGGTCAACCAGAATAGATACAAAGAAAGAGGAAGACAAATTAGAATGAAATAACTCCATCTGACCTGCCACCACTCGCGGGCTAACTATCGCCTCCGGCTGACCCATAGCATAGAATCAAGTCATTGCTTGCTGTCGTTCACGCCCTCTACTTTCTTGAGCAGACGATCCAGCTTGTGATGCTTGACCGTGTCCTTTCCCTTTGGCACCATTGAACTACTATCTATCTAAACATTTTTGACTCTATCTCGGTTGTTGTGTCACTTTGACGTCTTTCCTTGGGCAATTCCACCTGATATGCCGACCTGTCCATAGAAAAAGCATGACGGGTCTCTCGGTTGTGGCCTAGACGGTCTTGTTACTGCCACTAAAGTTTTACTATAGGCTCTGGATGGAAAATAACCCCACCCTCTTCCTTTACTTGGTGACCATTGAGATGGTGCACTAGAACCTTGCATCACAGAAGGTGTAGAAAACCTTGGCTTCTTATGTCTATCAAACCTCTATCTCTGAAACCGAGCAGACGATTTCTTGGACATAGCCTCTATCTTCTCTGTTACTGACTGTTCAATCCTTCGAATAGACTCCATAAACATGGCAAACCGCTCTCAGTTCTCTAAAGCAGCAACAGGTGTTGACAGCTCGACACTCAAACCTTTCTCAAACAGCCTAATCCTCTCATCATCAGTTGTCACCATGTGAGGACAGAACCTCAGTAGCTCCATAAACTTGGATTCATACTCAGTGATGCTCAAAGAAACTTGACATAGATGCTCAAATTGGCTAATCTTCTCATCCAGATACGTCTTCGGGAAGTATCGGCTCACAAAATCTCGCCAAAAGATGTCCCAATAGATCACCTCACCGGGTTGCTTCTCCTCCTCGATGGCCCACCAGTGGCCAGCACTACCCTTCAGAAGGTAGACAGCATGCTTGACTTTGTCTACTTTGGGGATGTCAAGGATACAGAAGGCCTTCTCAAGACATGTCATCCACAGATGTGCATCTACTGGATCAGACGTTCTAGCATATTCCCAATACCCGAAGATTCACCATGGGGAGCATATGCTCTTGGCGGAGGCACTGTCAATCTTTCCACCATGAGATTCATTATAGCCATTACCAGTCCCATAAGGTGCTGGTAGACACAATTTTTAAGAATGACTGGGTTGACTTGGGGGACCTCAGGCACCTAATCTTCATGTGCATGCATACTCGCTCCATCAACCAATGCAGTGACACTACTCTCGACAGCATGTTCTTCATGATTTCCAGACATCTTTTAGCTTTATCTTCTGCTGGGGGTAGAAGTCATTATGAGAAAATCTAGAGAAAGTCAAAATAATAGAAACAAACTTAGTCCTAGATCCATGTAGACCCAGCAAACCGAGAGCTTTGATACTAACCTTATATGTGACATCCCACTATCCCATAGACAACGAAATGCCATGCAAAAACGTGCAAAACCTCCATAAACCATTAATTACCAAAAACATGAGTTAATTAAAACCGATTGCGAAAAGCAGATATGAAAGGGATTATTACAACCAGATATACATCGTGCAAAAGAACATGTTATACAAATATTCATAAACTTGATACATGTCCACATCTCATAGGATCTAGTTGTCCCATAAGAACAAGAGTTCACCACCTATTTATGTACATAACAGACCTAGCCAGGTCAACAACAAGATCAGAAAGCCATATCAACTATACATTGTCAAACCTCATCAAAACACCTCCAAGGACCTAAGAGTACATGGATGACTCTAGGACTCTACTACAAAACCTCCAAAAGACAGCAACATAACCACCTCTTTCCTTCTACTGTTCTTCTTGCTGCTCGGCCGCAACCTCACGACCACCACCACATTTTGGCACGATCACCTAAAAAGGTTTTAAACCAACAAGGTGAGACACACAGTCACAATGAGAAACATAACCCTCGCTGAAACTATAAAACCTCAAAGGAAAGCTAGAACAGATAAAGTAGATATTTGATATAAACAGCATACTGAGCAGAGCTAACTTGCTATAACTTCTTACCGGGATATTTAGGAAGCATATGCACAGATAATAATATGGAACATGGTTGACAAGACAAGTCTTATAGGATCTTATCATAACATCTGAGGAACATGTAATTAATTGCAAGATATAACTAGGGCAACTATACAAACAAGGACTCAACCAATGTCTCGTGTTTGCCCTAAGCAATTATACTATACGGTTGGATTACAATTTATTATGCCCTGAGGAAGTGAGTCATACCACTAAGATCCAAACCGACCATCACTTGGTCGCAATCGATTGCCATACAAGGTGGATGGGAGAGGCAGATTCCATGACCTCACTTCCCTTGTGGTCAGTGCACAAGAACCAACAAGAAGGACCACAGTCTCATGCTTAAGTGGCCTCATCCACACAGGGTCAGGCTACCCTCTGCCTATCCCACCTTGGTATAGGTATCAGTGCTAGAAAACCGAGCCATGAGCCTCTTCACTGTGCTCCATCATCATTGAGCTATGGGCTTGTTCACCATGCTCTATCACATATCTTGAGCCATGGGCTTGTTCACCATGCTCTAACCACACTGTGCCACGGGCCTAAAACCATGCTCTAAACATGCACAACTACTTAGGGCATAGGTGCACTCCAGATATTCAACAATATGCATTCCAGGTTAACCCTTAGGAGAACCTGTTTCACCATCACCAAATTCCTGACGATGATGGATCTATGGCCAGGGAAACTACATGAAAGGTTCCTCTATAATTAATTAATGCATTTTAAGTGGATTGCAAGATTCAACCAAGTTATGTAACATGCAACTATAACAACAATGAATAAATATAAAACACATTATCTTGTGTTACATTGTTACTAAGGCCTTCAGTGCCATCAACATCATCCCGATCCATCACAAGGATCCAACATCACATGTTACCACTTGCCAATCATCTAGATTCATCACAAGGATTAACATCACAAGGACTCAATCCCATCATTAAGGCACACATTGCCATTTCCATGGGTAACACCCATCATATATCACTGGGTTCATCATAACCCTTGATGATCCACATCATATCATTGTCATGCCATTATCATGTCCTCATCATACAACTGGTACCTGCATGGTTAGTGAAATCACAAAGGAGCAATGATACTTATACAAGGAACATTTACAACTCCTTTCTTTATTATGAGAGTCAACCATGCAACGTAGATGAATGTATCAGGGAATAGCATTCTTATATATATCAAGCACAACAAGCATAAGGGTTACCAACCGAACACAAGGTACAACCCTCACTAAAGGTATATTGGGTAAGGAAAAACCATCACCAAAGGTGCAACAACCCTCACCAAAGGATACCACAACCTCCACCTGGGGCAACACCAATATCGGGAACACCTGGCAATTGGTAACGGGCAGCGCTAAACCTGTGACGCCCAATCTTGCAACACAATGTTACGTCGGGCAAGAACCTGACGTACAACACCTGTGATGGCCAATGTTGTACCTGGGGACACCAAACTAGAAGATATTTCCCAAGGAAGAGGGTAAGCTTCATAACGCCTAAGGCAGCAAACCCTATCATCAACTTCATATCACCCAAGCCACTAAGGCACCATTTCGGGCAGTGCCACAAGGAACCACCTATGTCATCCAAACAGAACACCCCTGTCACCCACGAAGAATCGTATCGAGCAACACCCCATAACGCCCAAGAGGATCACCTCACAGGGGGCAGAACGACCAAGGGATACAACCCTACTAACAAGGTCGTCACAACATAAGCACCCATATTGGGTAAGACATCATCCAGCAAGGTGTCGGGAAGTACCATCCAAAAGGATGTCATGTAGGGAATCAACATGCCATGACGCCCAAAGGTTTTAGGGTATCAGGCAGCACTCTCAAGTATCAGAATGGTCAACAAACCTCAAGGTACTATCTTCCCTATTAGGTAAACACTATATCAACCAAGAGAATAACGCCCAACAACACATCTTGGGTTGTCAAAGTTATTGGGTTAGTCATCTTCAACCAAAGGCACACCTATCAAGTCCATGGTAAGAGAAGGGTATTGCCCAAGAAACTAGAGCATAGACTCACGTGTCACTGACTAAGGAAGAGAGGGGTTTTTCCTACTCCACTAGAGCTCAAGCTCACCTCTCAAAACCAAAGGGAGAGAAAGGGATTTTTCCCCAAGAACACACCACACACACCATGGAATTAGGAACCCTAGTCTCACCTCTCAACAACAAAGAGAGAGGGGTTTTGCCCAAGGACCCTAATCTAAGGTTCAGCCAATAAGGTCTAAGAACACCTCTAAATCACATAACCATGTCATCATACCTCACAACATCAAGGGCACATACTAGAGAAAGGACATTACTAACAAGGTATGCATGGCTGATCAAGATAACATGTAAACAAGCAGTATATAAAGAACGTAGTATAGCTAGGGTAGGAGTTATGTAACCCGCTTCAAGAACAAACTCTAAGCTCCAAGATCCAAGCTCCAAGCTCCAAGAACCACATTCGGCCACCTTAAGAAAAGAATGGAAACCTATCACCTCCATGGCCGAACAAGCAAGGAAGAAGGTGGTACCAAGGGAAGAGAGAAAGATACTCACCATAAGAGGAGAAGGAGAAAGGCACACTCTAGGGTTTCAGCCACCACTAGAGGAAGAAGAAGACTCCACCAAGGATATCGGCCAAGCCACCAACTATATCGGCCACCAAGCTCTTCCAAGGGGAGATATCGGCCACCAAGGAAGAAGTGAAGCAACTAAAGAGCTAAAGGGATCCCAAGCTAGCAAATAAGGGGGTATATATGCAAGGGGGTTAAGTGGGCATCCACTAGAGGGTTGCTCCACATGTGCTCACCCAAACCACTACTTGTCCAAGCTATGCCACCTTTCTAGAAAAGAGAACCAAGTGTCACTAAGGGTGACACAAATGAAGCTAGGTCAAGAAGGGTGTGTATCACCCAACATGGTGAACCTGCCCGACACACCAAGCAAGGAGGCGACACCAAGTTCAAACTACGCCCAAGAAAGCCCAACAACAAGCCTAAGCTTCAACAAGCTCAACTAAGGCTCAAAGCAAACCAAGCAAGGCACCCAACCTATCCTCTCAACCCTAGAGGATGCAAGGAGAGAGAAAAACATCTCTCAAGGTGGCAACCTTGCACACAAACCCTAAAACTTGGGTAAATTGCAAGTTGCACCTTAACCTCCCAACAAAGCACAACAGAACCCTAATCACAACTCAGGTGATTATCAAACATCTAAGCACAAGGTTTAGGCAAAGCGAATAGGGTAAGCCCAAAATGGAGGTCAGGGTCATTACAAAATGTGTGCCAACTAAGTCTCCCTTTTTCATCTTGCTCCTGAACAAAGCCTTGGAGACATCATATATCTCCTATCTTGCTTGATGTTGATACATGTTTTTGAGATGTGTTACCATCTCCATGACATTAATGTTCTCATGCTGCTCTTGCAGCTCATAGTTCATTGAGCACAACATCAGGCACTTGACATCTACGACATCATCAAGGTGCTTCTTGTAAGCATCCTTTTCAGCCTTGAACACATTTGACGCAAGTTCCGCTGGCTCTAGTGTTTCAAGGAAATAGAGCTTACGCTCATGCGTGAGAACAATTCTTAGCATCCTAAACCAATTTTGAAAGTTGGTTCTGGTAAGTTTGTCCTTCTCAAGGACCGATCGGAATGAGAAAGTGTGAGTGTTGTTTGCCATTTGATTTCTACAAAAGAAAAAGTTTGCATTTAGTCCAAAATATTTTGACTTGTAAAGGTTTGATAAATGAGATTAATTAGGCCTTTAATTATTTATGCTCCCACTATTTTATTCAAACTGATAGCCCTCCCTATCAACTCAGAATATTGCAACGTACAACCTTCTAGTGAGCCAAGATCCAAAATAATTAGATCAATGCGCAACCAACACTGGCGTCAAAGACCAAATACTAAGGTAGGAAACTTTCGCCAATTGCATCGTATGAAACTTTTGGATAGATGATCATGCACAACTCCTTTCCATGATGCATCTGTGTACCTCTAGATACTTGATCTCATCAAGGTTCCCTAGTTAAGTCCAACCCATAAGCCAACACGATGAGTGTTCACCCTACGGAGGCAAACCCACACACCCACAATCACACTTCCACGAGATAGATAGTGTACCACACGGAGGCGTGCTCACACATAGTCGATCAAGATTTTCATGTGTGTTGTTTTATGGAAGGCATCTAAAAATTAATATTATTAATTGAGGGGTTTTATTAATACATATACATATCCAAACACCACATACTTATAGTACATATCATATACTACTATATCCACAACCACAAATGATAGACATGCAATCACAAACACAAATACATCGGTTATGGCCATACTATTGTAATCCTTTGGAGCAACAAAGGATTACGGTCCACCTAAGGTCTTATGCATCTCACGCAATAACACCTGTGAATCAACATGTAAGGATCAACATTACAATGAACAACTTTATGGATGCTCTATGAGGTTGGAACTTCAAGTTACTTCTTAGAATTGGATGTTCATGTTGCTTCTCCATGGATTCTCCTTGGAGTTGGATCTTCAATTTGCTTCTTGGAATTAGATCTTCATGGTGCTTCTCCATGGACACTCCTTGGAGTTAGATCTTCAAGTGGCCTCCTTACATCAAGATTACAAAGACTAAAACTAATTGTATCTCTATTACATCATATGAGTACAAATATAAAGAGAAAGATTTAATTACACTTTGAAATAAGAGATGAGGCTCAACATGAAAGCTAAATACTTTATACAAAGGATCCACATACAACCATTATACATACATAGCATTCTAAAACAAACATATCCACAAGATTGACATCCACATTCATTCACAACATTCACAAAAGGGGATACTAGGCCATAACCGTGCATGCATTCACCACATAACATAGATTTTAAAGGTGACATGTATGATATCATAGGTATATCTACATATATGTATATACATATTAAAATTGTAGTCATTTTAACGCAGGACATTCCCCATTAAATAAATTTTTGACTCCCACATAGATTATGTGGGGTACATAGGGGCATCACCCCTGTGTGGGGATTTTACTTCTATGCACTTAGGAAAATCGATATTTTCCATATTCGACCCCGTATGAAATGTCAAAAATAGAATCCTGTGGTGTATGTGGAATTAGGTTTAGATTTGCACATTAGAAGTTTTAATTTGCATCATATGCAACATAGAAAATAGTATACAATGATTCGATCATATCAAAATGAATCCAAATACATCATAGATTGATGCTGCTCTGATACCACTATTGGGTTTTGTGGAGAAAATATGTGCGACGGAAGCAACAAACCACACAAACCAAAACATGATCTTGTCGGCAACAACGAATTCAGAAGGAGTGTTCACGAGATATACCTTATCACAGAGAAAGTCTAGTGATGTCCCGCTGCATGATGGTGTGTAGTGCTACTGGCCTACATGGATGGTACTTCTCTCCCATTCACTGAGTTCGTCGCGGGAAGATCCAGCAACACTCCTTTCGTGCAGTGATGTACATTGTAAGGCCCCTAAACTTGCTTAATGAGTTGAATAAGCTTAATTATCATAATTTAATTCTTATAACCCTAATATAACCTTGTGATATACTTTGAAATTATAAGACAAGATTAAGTTTCAAATTTGGTCCAATTTGGACACTATTTGAGCAAGTTATGCCATTTTATGCACATTTTGGACTTTCTACAATTTACCTAATTGAGAGATCTTCTTTGCAATTTATCACTTGAATTATGTTCCTTGGATATTCTCTCATCATTCTTGAGATTTTTGAGCCATGGGGCGCCTATTTAAATCTTTGTTTGAAGGTGTTTTCTCCAAGGGTATTTTAGGGTTTACCCCTTCATGGATGAGCTACCTTTAGTATCTATCAACTAACGAGTTATTTGTTTTTCTTAGAAATTCAAGAAATAAGGGATAAGCATGTCTCTATGGATGGTGGGGGATATTCTTATATATTCTTAATAGTTTAAGGCCATAGACACATGGGGAAGCTACTTTTACACCTCATGCTTTCTCCCATCCATATTCATGGGCTATATTTACCTCTTCCTTGCCCAAGTACAAAAATTTGCTTGCTTTCTCTTTCCTCTAACCTAGAGCAATGACTCCACTCTGGTTTTCTATGGAACCAAGTTCTCTAAGGTAGAAGACAACCTCTTTTTGGAGAAGAAGGTCTCCTAGAGCTCCATTTAGCCCTACCTAGGGTTTCCACGGTCATCTTCTAGGGATTTTGACCAAGGCAATGTGTTTTATTCCTTCCTTCTCCATTTCTCTTGCTCTTATCCTTCCTTAGAACTTCCTCCAGGTCGTAACCTTACTGTTCCATTGTAGAAATTTCTCTAAAGTTCTAAAACCCTACCTTTCTTGCCCCTTATGCTTAGGGTTTGCTCATTTGATGAAGAAAGCTGCTAGATGGACGAGTTCACAACTTATGCTTGGATTTTCTACCCTATCTGCTTGTATTTTCTTCTGTTTGGGAGTTTATCTTCTAACTAGAGGAAAGTTTTATAACTTTCTTCACATTTATTGCTTACCATAAGCTTGCTAGCTCATGTTCTTTCTTTTAGATGATGATCCATGCACTAAAAAGCTATGCTTAACTTGGATTTTGATTTTTATAATGTTCCTTATTCTGATTTCAGTTCTAGATGAACCTATGATCATGTGTACATTATTACTAAGGAATAATATGACTTGGATCAGGTTGGTTTGACAACCAATGGTGCTAAACACCTATCAACCAATGGTCAATTTTAGGGTTTAAAGTTGATTTCTTCTATAAACACATGACTCAATGGTGGTATCATTGCAACAACCAATGATGCTGTCTTCATGACAACTAATGGTGGTGACCAATGGTTTCAACTAACATTCACCCTTTAGGTCAGGTGTTGGCCTAATTAGAAGCTTAGTGATTAACCACTAAGTACCCTAATGATACTATCAATCAATGGTGATATTAGTTTGATATTCCGGGGTGATTAATGAATATAGTGCTAATCTAACAACCCATGGTCACTTAATGGTCACTGATGATGGTGGATCAGGTCTACAAAACCTATGATGAGTTAATCATATAGTTTTAGCATCAATTAAGACTTAGACCAATGGTTTCTTGGGTCATTGGATGCAATGGTCGGACCTATACTGTAATTGATGGTTTTAACATATGAACTTGACCCAATGGTCATGATCTAATGTTTATTCCTCCAATAAAGTTGAATAATGGATAATGTAATATGTTGGTCCTTATAATGTGATTTATATGGTTTCATTTATATGATCAACTTAAGGATCTTACTTGTTGACAGTGGATGGCTTGTTTTAAGTGAACAGTCGATTGTGGGTTTTACCCTACTCTCAATGGAACTTTTTGTGTTTTTAATCAAGGGATGTCTAGGGCTATATGGTGATTCTTTATAGAGAAAAAATCAAGGACTTCATAGGTGGTTTATCCAAGGTGTTTACTTATGTAAACAACCAATGGTCTTACCTTTTAAACAATCAATGGTTCTGGGTGACATTGTGGTATGGTGATATGGGTTGAATGATGATGGAACAAATGGAGGGTTAACCTTAATAGGTAGTATTACCTATTCACTCATATGAATAGAAGGGATGATAACCATATTGTGTTGATATGTAACCCTAATTAGGTATAGTTTGTTATACCTAGATTTAATATAACTAAATCATGGTAATTGGGTATGAATAGTCCTCTCTGACTAATACAATCATGGAGTACTCTATTACTGTTGTTGAAACCCTAGTATGCTATAACATGATGGTTACACCTTGATTTATGTGTGGGTTCATACTTGAGAATAGTATGGAATATGATGGTGATGCTTCACCTTATGCATCCATGATCCAATTGGGATGTCGTGAGTTAGGGTTTGGGTATAAGTGCTAATTAGTGACATTAATATAATTTATCTTATTGAACCTAACTCTAATGCAAATAGATAAAGATGAGTGTTCATGTTTAACATTCTTATATGATGGAATGATAGTGAAATAACCTCTGTAATATGATCATAACCTTAATATGTTAATTGGTGGTTATCATAGCCACATGGTTGATACTTTCTTATGCTAAACATGTGCATTATGAATATGATGAGGGTTAATCATATCTAGATTCCTTATAGGTTGATGTAATAAAGGAATTCTCTTAATGTTAATATAAACCTGCTATGATTGTTTATGAATATCTCCTAGCTCATTAATGCAATATTGTGCTGATCTGGTGTATTATATGTAAGTGATGTTGTTGAACCTTTCTATAAGGCATGCAAAGATAATGATGATCTTGTAGGGAATAGTATGATGGTTTTAATGACCTTTGGGCATGGTTGAGACTTGAATGAGGTGTAATCCTCTTATGTTGATAATGGTTGATACCCTGTGATATTGTGAAAAGGATTTATATCTTGTGATAGTATGATGAAGAGTGTGGTCTCATGAATGGCAATGTGAATAGTACCATGTGATGATGAGATGAGAAATTATTTTCCACACATTTTATATCTTTTAAAAGTTGTGATATTTATATGCTTGCTAGAAGTGAATTAGGGTTTGTATGTCCACTTGTTTGATGCAACCTTAATTCACCCAATTGGCATAACTAATCAAGTGCAACTCTAATCATATAGTGCCCTGTGCCATAGAGCCATCTTCAGTGTTAAAACTTGTTGGATGGTGAAATGAGTATTCCTAAGGGAAACTTAGAGCACATACTGTTGAGTATGTGGGGGAGGCAGGTTGAGGATATATCCTTTTCATCCACAATGTAGATTGTGGAGAATGGATATGGTCATGCCTCATACATCTGATGTGATTAAGGACAACTGTTGTTGTACGTTGGATTAAAGGGTTTTGTAAACCCTGGTTTCTAGTGCTGTGACCTGTACCAAGGGCAGACTAATGGTTAGCAACTTGACTATAGGTTGATGTGGTGGTAGCTTTGACTGATATGTCACTGCCTTTTTACTCTTACTGACTGAGGGGAAGAGATCTTAGGATACTGACACTCCTAGATCTTGTACAGAACCAAATAGCCCTTCATACGATTCAAATTCCCCAGAGAATTATAAAAGATGTAATATAGTTGTGTAGCGTATTTGTTTAGGGTTATACACAACATTTCATATTGGATGATAACCCTTGTTTGTTATCTTTACATAAAGATGATGCATAGTGCAATTAAGAGATAGTAGATACACTTAGGTTGTGGATATTCTTAAGATTGTAGATGCGTACATACAGTAGCTATGCTTGTGTTGATAACTATACTACTACTGCTGATTATAATCATGATGCTAGCTATCTCATGTTGTTAGTTATATTTAGCATGCTAGCCATGCCTTTGTAACTAGAGATGCATATACTGCTAATCATGATTATTTAGTTGTGCTTATATTTTTATCTCTTCTTATGATGTTGATATGTTCAACCAATTAGACATGCTCATGTTGTTAGCTATGCTATGTTACTAGACTTGCTCATGATGCTAGATATGCATATGCTACTGAATTGCTTATATTGTCAACAAGATAAAGGATGATAGTCTGGCTAATGATGATAATTATTATCTGCTCCTTTATGTATTTTGTCAATCATCAGTACTGCTGATCTTATTTGTTATATCTAATTAAACTACTTAACTATTTATTTACTTCAAAATGTTGTAATCAATAAATGTTGTTGGAGGTTATATCTTTTGCTAGGACATGGGTCTCACCCTTGTGGTTTGCCACATTTTTTTAGGTAATCGGAAGTGACAAAAACAAACATGTGGCCGCAAAGAGGAGCTATAGTAATGAATCTTTGAGAAAGTTGATTAGATGTATAGTGTGTCCTAGAGTAGTCCCTGTACTCTCAGGTCCAGGTAGGAAAAGTTTGTATATGGTGTTTTAAATGAATCAGAATTTTGTTAGCATGTTAATACTTGTTTGTGTGGCATATACAAATATTGTTCTCCTGTGTATATATATTGTGGCTAAGGCGATAGACCAATTTGTATCAAATTCTTGGCATAGTATGGATACAAGAAAGATGTTGGGCTCTTATGTAAATGTTTTTGAGCAGGTGTTGATGTTGAAATCTATTTTAATTTACCCATATTTTTGGGTATGTGATTAATTAGTGATTGGTTGTGCTTTATGTTTTGATTAATCTCATTTCATGTAACATGTTCTTACATATGCCACTCGTAGCACATATTGATGGTCGTTGACGTCCTCCAAATGCAGGCGTATCAGCATCTGCGTCTCTACTTCGTCCACTCGGATGGACTGAAACTCCACGTTGCATTTCCTAAGTCGGCAGGAAGGAGTAGTCTCTGTGCCATGATGTGCTATCATCATGGTACTCTCCTTTCTCTCCTAAGGACGATAATGGCTAGAGTTTACATATGTGAGCGTAAACTGAAAAGACTCTATCTATATCCTGTAAACATATCGGTCGTCAAGCCCCTTTAAATAGGAGATGAAAGGAATCAGGGTTTCCTAAACCCATCAGTAAAAAGAAAGACTGCGTTGATTAAGACACTCATTGATTAATTAGAATATTTTGGAATTAATGAATTAACCAAACAATCATATTAATTGATAAATTAATATCCGACTCCATGCAATCACTCGGGGTGGCTCTATGGGCATATATACCAATGATATGTAGATGGCATACTATTGATGGGGAATTACATCCCTTCCCTATAAATGGTTAAGATGTGGTTGGGAGGTACCTTATCTATGAAGGACTTAGTTGACGCATCCTATATCTTGGGAATTAAGATCTATAGAGATAGATCTAGAAGGCTACTTGGCCTAAGCTAGAGTACATACATGGACAAAGTGCTGAAGAAATTCATCATGCAAGAATTAAAGAGAAAAATTTCCCATGTCTCATGGAATTAGCCTCTCCAGAGCCTAATGTCCCTATTCTTGTGAAGAACTGGAACACATGAGTAAGATGGCATATGCATCTACTATTTGTTTTGTCATGTATGCAATATTATGTACTCATCTTGTTGTCTCGTATGCTTTGAGCATGATGAGAAGATATCAATCAAACCTCAATGAAGGTCACTGGACTGTCATAAAGAACATCCTTAAGTACTTGAGAAGAAGTAAGGATCAACTCCTTATGTATGAGAGTGAGTAAGAGTTGGGTGTAAAGGGTTACACCGATGTAAGCTTTCAACTGACAAAGGCGATTACCGATCACAATCCGGATTTATATTTTGCCTTAACAATAGAGATGCAAGTTGGAAAAGTTCTAAGAAAGAGACAACTACTAATTTTAAAATAGATGCCAAGTACATGGTTTCCTTAAGCACAAAAAAGGAAGCTGTTTGGATCAAGAAGTTCATCAATGAACTTGGAGTGGTTCCAAGCATTAGTGATGCAGGGGAGTTGTAGTGTGACAATAATGGAGCTATTGCACAAGCTAGGAAACCAAGAGAGCATCAACATTCCAAATATATACTTCGATATTTCCATCTCATATAAAAGATCATAAATTGAGGAGATATGAAGATTTGTAGAATTCTGACTGAAAGTAATATTGTCGACCAGCTGATAAAAGCACTTTCATAGAAAAAAACATGATGGTCATGTTAGATCATTAGATATTAGATTCATGGGTGATTGGCTCTAAGTGTACATGGGAGTCTGTTGGTATGTAATCCTAGGGAGCAAGTCATATGATGATTGTAATGTAGCATCATGTACTTCATTTGATTAATAATAAAGGTGATTTTGTCTATTATGTTTATTTAATTATGAGATGATTATATAATATGATAGATGTATAAATAATGATGTTACTCATAACGTATGTTTTTAGGTTGAGGACCTAAATAATGAGATCATATGATGATTAAGAGTATATACATTCTTGGTATGTCCCTAGTCGGATATTGTTGTCAAAGAAAATAGACAACAATAACACATAAGACTATAATGTGTGTTGACAGATGATAAAGTCTCAATAGTCATGATATTGGATATCGAGTCAAACACATAGGTAGTTGCCAGATAATAGTGTACTAGACAAACCTACCTTGAGAGTGATACATAGAACCATTAAATGGTTGTTAGAATCAATTCTATAAGTGATGATGGTGATTGTGGTTCTTAGACCTAAAATTGCTACACTCATCACATGTCATTCGATGAAATTTGACACCATTCAACATGACCATAAATAAAGGTTGCTATAAAGGTGGTTCTCGGCTACGTTGTGACACATGGGGTTTGATTATGAGTGATGTAGATGGGATTTGTCCCTCCTACCAGAGTTGATATCTTGGACACTTGATAAGTGAGACTGAGAACGCATGATCACGCTCATGTGAGTCAGACTAAATATTAAGAGGATGACGATTCCATACTTCACATTCATTCTAAATATTTGAGACAAATGAACTGTATGATCATGCTAAACTTGATCACATATGTAGGTTTAAGTTGTTATTCATCTTTCCAATTACTTAGGTAGCAATGATGGGTTTCTAGATATCACTAACATCTTGTGATGTCATAACCTAGTTATGGACATTCACAACCAACTTAATTTGGGACTATAAGGTCACACACATAGCATGCACTTAGAAGTAGAGTTTAAATATGGGCAATATTCAATTTAGTTACTAAAGTGTTTAGATAATCCAAATAAATAATATTATTTCTCAATTAAAAGACTGGAGTGTCCAGTCAACTGATTGGTGTGTTGGTCAAGAAAAAGGATTGTCTAGTCGACTAATCGGATTGTGTAGACTTTGGCCATTGGAATGAGTTAGTCAACTAATTGATATGTTCAATCGATCAACTAATCAATGTTTTCAACGGGTAGTCAGAGTAGCTCGTTGACCAATTTGAGTGTCCAATCAACTGAGTGGGTTGAATCATAAAGTTTGAATGAGTTAAAGAAATTTAATATTGGACGAAATGACATGTATTAAAGTCAGTGTTATTGTGCCGCTGACTACAAGTGATCGACTAGAATTTCCAGTCGATTGATTAGCCATGCATATCCACTGCCCAACCATGAAAACTGACCGTTCGTCTCCCTAGTGTTTATGAAACCCTAGCATAGTCACTCCTATATAAAAGGGGTATGGACAAAGATCTCAACAAATTTACACTTGACTTCTCACAATTTTGGTAATGTGAGACACCAAACTATCATACTTGTGAAAGGGAGAGATATAAAGGGAGAAGAAGTCGATGCTAGTACATTGACAAATGAAGGGGCAACTCCTTCCTACTAGCTCAAGACACGTGATGTGAAGTTCTCAGTGATCCATGTGGACTATGTAGAGGCATAAAAGTTTTTACTACTATGCTAGAAGGATGCCATCAACCACCATATGTGGGTGCTACACAGCAAGAAGTCGTTGACTACCATCCATGTGCTTCTTAAGAAGAAAGTCAATCCTTGTACAAGGTTAGTCACTAGACTTGTTCTAAGACAAAGTACATCTTGCACTGTCTTTCTAATACATCATTGTTGATGCAATCTTCTAGTTAGGAAATATGGACATAAAATTTTCATTTCTGCTGCCTACCCTTCACCATATTTCCCAACATATTTGAGCTAGTGTTTTTATATTTTGCACTATTGACCATATTAATACTAGAATTTTATCCATAAAGTTGAAATAGCATATTTGAATAGTCAAACTTATGAAATGATGACATACAAGAATCACTAAAACTAATACGGGATTAACAACTTTTCCATTATTATCTCATATAATTTTTATTTTTAATACCCAAAAATCATCAGAGCGAGTACTTCAAATCTATTCAATTTTGAGAAAATATGTCAACATTAGTTGTAGTCTATTGATCTGCATGACAAATAGAGTCTACAACCAAGATTCATAATATTTGGGGTTATCAATATTTGGTATTTCCTTTATCATTATTTTGATCAAAATATACACTTTGAACAATGTAAATAAACTAGCATCTAGTTTGATTGAAATTAATATGTATATTACTATTTACATCATTATAGATTTTCATGGACCCCTTATGAATCAATATTGGGTAATACTACATGAGGTTGTGAAAATTGTAAGAAAATGTATCAAACTGAGTTTTGAACAATTGACGAATGATCCAACAATTAGTGGACACACTTTTTTAAGGTAGTTCTCTCTTTTAGATCAATCGTATTAATATATATTAAGGTACTTCCAACTTCTTTTAGATCCTTTTTTTCTAGAAGGCAAAGTCCCTCACCCATAAATGACAAGGATCAAGGTTTTTGTAAAATTTCCCTTTTCTCACCGTTGTGGTTGCTTCTCCTCCACCTTTCTTAGTTTTCCTCTATTTGTGTACATATCTACTTATTATAGGTCTTGAATTTCTAGTGTTGTGAGAACCTGTTACAATAAATGAGATTACTCAAAACATAAAACACAATCAATCACTAATTAATCACATACCCAAAAATATGGGTAAATTAAAATCGATGTCAATGTCAACACCTGCTCAGAAATATTTGCATAAGAGCCCAACATCTTTCTTGTATCCATACTATGACAAGAATTTGATACAAATTGTTCTATCATCTTAGCCACCACATATATATACAGGAGAACAACAATCGTATATGCCACACAAATAAGCATTAATATGCTAACAAAAGTCTGATTTATTTGAAACACTATATACAAACTTTTTCTCGCCCGGACCTGAGAGTACATGGACGACTCTAGGATACACTAGACATATAATCAACTTTCTCAAAGATTCATTACTATAGATCCTCTTTGTTCGCACATGTTTGTTTTTGTTACTTCTGATTTCCTAAAAAAATGTGGCGAACCACAAGGGTGAGACCCATGTCGTAGTAAGAGATATAACCTCCAACAACGCTTATTGATTACAACATTTTGTTGGCTAAAAGGACATCATCAAAATCCCTTTGTTTTGAAAATAACAAACATTTCATTCTTGTGGATCTAACGTGCTACTTCTGTGTTGCAAGAACAATGTGGATGACAAACCTTTAGAAGATCTATATGCTCAAAATGCTTTAATTTCATGATTGTAATCAAATGTAAAAAAACTTGTACAAGTATATAATGTACAAGTACTTAGATATCATATAAATCAAGCATTTAGGTCTTCCCTAGCCACTCACAACACTTAGATAGGTCATCCCCTATAATAGTGTCACAATTGCACACTCATACACACAAGTAGTATTCATCTAGAACCACCAAAATAGAGACATTCACTGTCAAACTATTTGTCGACTGAGACACACTCAGTTGAACATCTTCTCGACTGAGAGTCTTACCGGTTAATCCTTCTAAAAGGTTCTATAACCATTAGACCTAGCAGATAAGGTGGTTGGGAGTTGGAATCAAACATTATATACACTTGCTCCAGATCGTCCCTCGATCGACAAAGTCCTCAACTGACTAACTCTCAGTCGACAAACTTCTCGACCGAGAACAACTCTGTCTGCACTTTTTAGAATTAATAAACTAGTCGTTGCTAAAGCAATTAGTGGATACCTAACGGCTAGTTGAGCACTTAAAACCCCCTAGAAAGGATCTAGAACGTCCTTAAGAATTCGTAGGCCATTCCTATAAATAGGACATGCCTTAGGACACCCCAAACACACTCGTCCAATCCTTGAGCATACATACTTGGAATTGGCTATCCTTTCTGGTGAGAAATTGAGCAACTTCTACACTTGCTAATCTTTCCCATTGCTACAAGCTCGTGTCCTATAGGCTAGAATCTCCTTTCCACCATACTTACACTTTCACACACATTGGTTAGGAGATCAAAATGCTTGATATAGGAAATCAAGCCTTGTGGTATGATGGTAATTGTAATTTCCATTTTTCCTTCTTGTTCCTTTTATTACTTGTACTCTCCTAGATACTCCTAGGGTTGGAGGTTGTGGATTGGAGAGGGTGTTATCTTCTCAAGTGGAGAAGGGTCTTCTCAAAGGAGAAGGTGGACTTTGGACTACTTCTAGAAGGTCTCAACGGGAAGCTACTTCAAGGGGGAGCTTGAAGTTACTACAAGTGAAGGTTGCTTCTAAGTTGGTGAGATGACTTCGGGGTGAAGGTTGTCCAAAGGGTTTGGGAAGGTAGTTGTATTTTATGTAACATCCTTGCGAGGTAATAAAATACATGTGCTTTCAAAATCCCAATTGGAAACAATTGGGTAGTGGACTGACTCCCTTAGTATTTGCTAAGGGTGGAACCACTCTAAACCTTGTGTCTCCTTCTTCAACATTTTTGTGGTTGATTGTTTGAATTATTATAAACCATATTCACCCCCTTCTAGTGGTTTTTAAATTGGTATCAGAGTAGACTTCAAGGAGCTCTAATCATGTCTTGAAGAATGGATGGTGGTGGTGTCTACAACCGTAAGCAAATGAGAAAATTGGACCAATCTTCAACAAGTTGTAATTGGTGCTTAGGAACAAAACACACAACACCTAGCTGTCAATGGAGCTTAAAGAAGGAAGATGTGCATAAAGAATGCCTTATTTCTACAAAAAGTGAAGAAGAAGAAGAAGAAGAGGTAAGCCTTTTTTATTTATCTAAAGAAGAGTTAATTGCTAGCCTTCAAGAGACACATGATAAGTATATTGAGTGCAAGAAGAAATGTAAAAAATCTCATAAAGAAAATGATAAGTTACATGTTAAACTTCTTGCTCTCACATATGAAAATGAAGATTTGTATGCTAATTAAATAACCTTGGATTTGAAAAGGATAGTATTATTTCTGAAAATAGTACTTTGAAATCATCTCTAAGTGATTGTAATGTGAAGATTTTTACTCTAGAAACAAATTATGATATTCTTTCTCAAGAAAAGGTTGGACTGCTTGCAAAATTAAATGATTTTCAAACTCAACCTATCCTATACACTCATCTAGATTATGATAATATTGTGAAATAAAGAGATTCTTTATTATCTAATCTAGATCAAGAAAAGTTAGATATCAAAAAGAGAATGGATGAGATTGCTAAGTTACAACAAGAAGTTAGTAGCTTAAGAAACAATGATGTTCTTGATAAGATCTTAAATGATTCTCATGGTCAAATTGGAAGGAGAGGAATAGGTTACAAGCCTAAAGGAAAATCCTATCAAAAACCTAGTGGGGGAAGGACACAAGTGCCAAAGACTCAATCTATGTATGTACCTAAAGGCAAGTATACATATGTACTCAAGAACAATCTAGATCAAACTCATAAAAAGAGAAATGAGACTGATTCTATATGTTGCCATTATTGTTTGTGTCTTGGATATTATTCCTTCTCATGTCCTTACAAGAAAAAGGATGTTGATTTGGTATGGGTTCCAAAACCCCCGAACTAAATAAATTAAATTAAGTTGACATATGACTAAAGACTCTAAATTGTATATGTTTATGTCTATCTCAACTTATCATAATAACAAATTGATTCAAGTAATTAAAATTTCTAACTTGAAAATACACATTTTTAAATAAACATGCAGAGACACATCTTTTAGTTTGGGTTCCTAAAACCTAGAGATTTGAATATGATTAGTTGAGATCTGACTTAAATGTTACTTTGATACTTAAATGTTTTATCTCAACTAAACTGAGTTTTAAATTGCATAATTGAATTGGAAGTGATCTATGTTTTACTTGCAAATAATTACTGAAATACAATACAGAAACACACTCGGTCGAGAAAATATTCGACCGAGACACTGTCGGTCGAGAATTAGTCGACTGAGCAGGTTACTATTTTTAAGCTTGCAAAATTCTGATAAAACATGTACAAACAACAGAATACCCAGTTGAGAAAATCTTTAACTGAGATAAATTTGATCGAAGAAACGTTCGATCGAATCAAGTTCTGTTGAACCTGTTTAATTGATCCAATTTGCTATCAATTTTCTATTAATGATTGATTTAATCTGCAAATCAAGAATGAATATTGGAGACAATTCTTTAAACATATTGATAAACTTGCATCATGACTTATTAAAAATACTTTGATTATAACACTCTAATTAAACTTGTTACAGAACATGTTGACTAAAAACCTGTATACTTTTTGCAATCTCAAATCGGACATGCCTTCTTGCAAAAATGAATCAATACATATATAGCATAGATTGCAAGTTCATTTTTAAGTGCTATAATCTCCTACATGGTTTGGCTTAAAACTGAAAATTATGAACCATGTTGATTTAATTACTATTTTATAATAATCCACATGGTTTGTCCTAAGTATTCCTTCGTCTATCTATATAAAAACCACGTGTCTTGAAATTTGCTTTTAAATTGTCATAATCACTATATTTCATGAAATTATGGATATGCTTCTATTGTTCCATCATGATCATTATGTTATGGATATGCCTTTACTATTTTATCATGATCATTGTGTTCCATCTTTTACTTGGTTTTCCTAAAATAATCTTTGATCTATATATACAAACCATGAATGCATATTGTTTTTAAAATGATCATTGTGATTCAGCTCATTACATATAAAGATGATGTTATCATTGAAAATGCCATTTTGCATAATAGTAAAACTCTATTTCACAAATGCATCTTGACATGATAGATAATGATTATCGTGTGCATGGCATGTATCATCCCGTGTAATAAATGAATGATTTTTTCTAGATGATACTATGGCAAGCTAAATAGTTTGTTTCTTAGAACAAGAATATTAATATCTTATCTAGTTGTTTGTTCTAAGTAATCAAAAGCAAAATATTGATTTTAAGAACTTGAGTTCTATGAGATATAAAACTTGTTCTTAATTTATACTCAAGGATGATTGATTCTAAAGAGTTAATCTAAAAATAAGTTTAGAATAAGAGACTTGTTTAGAATAAAGAGCTATTTCAATGTTACATTTAAAATTTGTTATAACCAAATCAAGACCAAGGTACTAAATTCATATATTGCTTAAAATTCTACACAGGATTGCACTTAGGATATAACTTGCTCTAAGAAAATCAAGAACAAAGACTTCGTTGTGGTGCCTATATTAAGTTTTCAATTGATAAAACTTCTTCAAAATAGGTATCACTCAAAGTGCTTCAAATTGATATACATTTGATCATATTACATAAAGACTTTATGTTTCACATATTTTAACATTAATGTGTAACTCAATGAGAGTGCTTAAACTGTAAATATGCAGAAAATGCCTTTCGGTTGAAATAAAGTTTGACCGAGGGGCGCCCTGGTCAAATTCAAGGTCAACCTAAAATAAGCTAGACAAAATGCTTATTTGTAAATCATTTTCTTGCAATCAATCTTAGTATAGTGAAAACAAGACTTTAGTGCATATCTCTCATAAAAGGTTAACTTATTATGATCTAATGCTTATTATGACCTTAGAATCCTTAAATTATCTTGATTATAAGATTAAGGGGGTGTTCACAAAAACTTTGTAAGCATCTTAAAGAAAATTTGAAACAAGTTATGACCTTAGTATTTTTAAGGTAATCTTGGCTATGAAAATAAAGGAGCCTACAATATTCATGAATGTGATATATATCTTGTTCTTAATGGAGTTCTCTAAACAAATTTGGGCTTAACATCCCATGTATTTGGTTAGAGATAAATTCATGTACTCTACTATAAGCTTAAAGGATTCTCATGTCATTTTTAGGGCTTAACATCCCTTGTAAAATGGATGAGAAATCAATATATGTATCCATCATGAGCTTAAATGGATCTCATATCATCTTCAAGGCTTAATATTCTTTGCAAATGATTGAGAAATAAATTGTGGCTAAATTTGACAACACGTGGTTTGCATAATCCCTTGCTTTTAACACTGAATATCTTCTTAAGGGGGAGCATAGCAATAAATTTAAGGGGGAATAATAAAAGTGTTACTTAATGATTATCTTGTTTATCTTTTTGAAATGAAAAAGGGGAAGAAATAATATAAAATAAAAAATAAAATAAAATGAGTTTCATAATATAAAATCAAAAATATAAAATAATATGAGTTTCATAATCTCTCAGCCAGCACACACTTGTGAACAAGAGAATGGCTACAAAAAGTAAACTTTAGGTATGAAACTCATATGATTTATATTTCCTTATTTTATATTTTGGAAATGTTTGTCATATTCAAAAAGGAGGAGATTGTTGGCTAAATGGACATCATCAAAATCCCTTGTTTTGAAAATGACAAACATTTCATTCTTGTGGATCTAACATACTACATGAGTGTTGCAGGAACAAGGTGGATGACAAACCTTTGGAAGATCTATATGCTCAAAATGCTTTAATTTCATGATTGTAATCAAATGTAAAAAAACTTGTACATGTATATAATGTACAAGTACTTAGATATCATGTAAATCAAGCGTTTAGATCTTCCACTACTACAGATTTGTCCTTTAGCGTCAGTTATTTAAGCTCTTTTAGTGACGGTTTCCATGCGACGCCTATGTGGGCACCGCTAAAAGTCGAACCCTTTCGGCGTCAGTTTTCCAACCGACGCCAAAATGCTTCGCACCACCGAAAACGCGCCAGTAGGGCCCCCATCAGCGTCGGTTATATGTGACTAAACTGACGCTATAATCCTCCACGCCACAAAAAGTGCGCCATCTAGGACATTATCGACATCGATTTTCTACTAATAACTGATGCCATATCACCTGTTGCCACGGCCGTGCTGGACAGCACGACCGTGCTGTCTGGCAACATTAGGCGGAAGTTTTTTGCTATTAACCGACACTGTAAGCCTTTGTTGTCGGTTTTAGACAAATAACTGACACCATATCACCTGCCGCCACGGCCGTGCTGGCCAGCACGGCTATGCTGTCTGGCAACATTAGGCGGCGATTTTTTTTCTATTAACCGATGTTGTAAGCCTTTGTTGTCGATTTTAGACAAATAACTGACACCTATGGTTTGATTTTTTTTGTATAGCCTGCTGTGGATGGTCAGCAGGATGTAGAAACATATAGTTCAGTTCTGAACTGTAGGTTTACGACATCCATTGATATCAGCCAACAAACATGATACAAACCTGCAAAAATCAACAAATATTCTTTTCACACATTCACACATAAGTAGATTCATTTAGACAACAATTCAATTTTCACATTCACACATGTAGAAACATTCAAATACATGTAGAAACATTCATACATGTAGAAACACATATAGAAACATTCATTTACAAAATATCATTCATCATCGCTATCAACATCCCAATTATATCTTATAGTCCCCATTGCTTGTATGGTTCTTTCCCATTCTTCTCTTACGTCATTTAATACTTCCATCATATATGGAGCATGTACATCTTTTAAGGATTTACCTATAGTGGGGTTAGTTTTAAACACCTGCAAAGAGAGTGATGTATATATATAAGTAATAATATATAAATAAGATTGATATATTTGATACTATCTAATGAGACTATATATAATACCTTAGGTATGGCATTGATTTCATCTGCATGTTTGATAATCATGTCCATAAACCGCATCACATAGTATGCACATGCCCAACCGTTGTCTTGTGTAGCACACTATAAAATGGATACAAAATATTTAAAAATACAATTAAGCACAGTTCACATAAATAACATATACATTGGAGTCGGGAACTTACTTTTATGTTCTCCCAAATTATTGGTTGGTTCTTTTTACTGGGGACCTTTCCTCCAGCCTTTTTGAACGCATCTAAACCCCTACATTTTAATGTAACATAGTAAATTGCATAATTAAATAGTAATGTAATAATAGATGCTAACATATATAAAAATGAAATATTTCTCACCAGAATAATGTCGTTCTCATTACGTGTCCAATTTTTGGATTCAATGTACTCCCCGCAGGATCTAGATAATAGACAGTGAATGTCCCGGGGAGAATAACTAGTAACTCCCAATGCTTAGCGCTATAGGTAAAAAAAGTTAAAAATTAATAACTCAAAATAAACAATAAAAATGTAATTTTTTAAGTCCAAATTATAAGCAAAGTAAACTTACTTCACATTGAATGGAGCTATTATTATCGTCTTCTTTTTTTGACCGAAAATTGTAAAAGCATCACAACAGTATTATTGAACGTTGTCATGGTCTTTAGCTACTAGACTAATCAATGATGGAATAAAAAATCCCACATGTTCAAATCCAAATTGTTTACATTGAATTTTGACTATGTCACTGCAAAACATGTATTATGTATGCACTAATATGTAAGAAACCAGATCACCGGATCCTACACAAGGTATATGGATGTATAAATAAGATCTCACCTTATCCATGCCTCTATCATTGATGTATTCAGCCAATCATAGATAAACAAATCAATAATATCTTGTATAAATAGAGAGCTTTCGTATGATTGACCTGCATAATACACTTCTAAAGAAACAACTATAGGGCAATGTATATTATGTGCATGTAGCCATACTACCATTCCCTTACAAGAAGGACCTAATGGGAATTTTAGGTCAGTTGGAACCCAACTTAGTAATGCAGGAAGTGGAAGTGGAGGCCTATATGCTCTGGGTGTCTTATTTTTAACCTGTATATATAATTTCAGATCAATTGACCTCATATATACACATTAACAATTTAATGTAATGTAATTTTATCTTACAATTTTAGTAGTGTAGACGACATCTGCTTTGGGCCACAATATCACCCCGCCTTCTGCCTCAACAAGTGTATCAATATCTGGGTGGGCATATGGAAATGTAGCTTCCCTCCAATCGGGGAATACACATATCAGGCTCACACGAATGTAACCCTGTGGTATTGGAGTCTCGTGAATTGTTGCCACAGGAAGGGATGGGTAAGCCTACGCCTCTACAAAAATATAGTCTTCAATTCTTAAGCGGCATGGCTTCAACGCCTACAAATTTACGTAAGGAATGTTATACATATATACATATCATCTTGAAAAGACTAGCTACTATGTCATAAACAATACTTATAGCAGACGTGCTAGGTGGTGGGTCTACAGGATTATTCTCAGCATGTGCATCAAGAGAAGAGTCGGCCGCCATAAGCTGATTGGAAGCCTGAGATGCCTGCCACCGCAGCATTTCTTCCTTGACCTTCTTTGCAACTATATCCTCGACTCTCTTATTCTCCAATACATGGATAAAAGAAACATTAGCTTCTTATTATTGAATTCCCTTTTGTGGTACCATTCTAAAAAAAGAATAAGTTACCTCTTCTTGTGAAAGTCCTGCTCTTGGGACAAGTTTGCACTGGGATGGCCCAAAGAACGCTTTGGTGCCCACACCAGTGCCTACACCCCTAACACGTCCAGGATGCTCTGGGTTACCCAGAGAAACTATCAATTCATCTCTTGTGCCCTGAGGGATGAACGTGCCCTATTTCCGCTGCTCGTGCAACTCCCACTAATCACCATCAACAGAAATTGGTAAGTAAACACCACAAATAATCAATATTCGAACGATTGCTCTAAGAGTTGTATTTTACCATTTTCGTAGCCTCCTTAACAGTTACAAGCTTCATTATTTCACCCTTCTTGTTTTGCCTCCCAGTTATCCAGACATCATGGTGAGGCATGGGTGTGGTACATGTAGTAGAGGACTCCTGAGTAGCAGCAGACTCCGCTTGTAGTCTTTGGCGAAATCCTGCATAGCCCTTTGGACCCATTGTGTGGTCATGCACATTCAATGCATGCCTTGCTCTTTGCACCTCACTGATAGCCTAGTTAGTATTTACATTGATTTGGTTAGTAACACTAAAAGTTAATCTTGAATAGGTGAATACAACATATATTAATTAAATTGGGAGTGATGCTTAATACCATGAATTCTTTAGTTTGTCTTGAAGCAACAAAAGTGTCCCAATCTGCTTTGTCTAGGAAGTTCCACTATTCACGGGTTGAGTTCTTCTTCTTATCACCATATTTTATGTAGTCTCTGTTGAGATTTGTCCTATAGTTCCTTAGCATCTTTCCAGCGCATTGCATCACACTTTTACGATGCAGCTTATCATCCAATGCAAACAGATTATGTAAAATAGAATTGTTATTAACTAGTATCCAAAAATAGAATTGCAAATAATAGAATTTGTAATCTACAAAATATAATTGCAAATAATAATAACTCATGCATAAATCCTTCCATATCAAGTCTTTCTTCACTTGAGGAGCTTTATGCCAATTATCATACTTAACACCACAATGGCTTCGAGTGACAACCCCAAGATAGTTTACAAAATTATTGTGGTTCGCTCCAATTGCATTTCCTGCATTATCAAACTCCACAATCAATCTGGATCCACTGCCCCTTAGCGATGTTAACTTCTTCAGCAGAGTGATGCCCCTTTTGTTGTTAAGTTTTTGGTGATGCGCATCAAGTGCCTCCAATACTTCAGAGGGTACATGTGCATCATCAACCTAAAATTTGACAAAATAAACACATTGAATTAGCCCAATATAGAAATATAAGATATATGACATAACTAGAAGATAATGAATTTCTATAGAAATATAGGATATGTTTTTAAAACTTACATTGGTATCCTCACCATAATCATCATGGACATCATCCTCATCATGGACATCATGCTTATCATGGACATCACGATCATCATGCCTGTAGTCAGCCATCTAAAAATGTCATTAAAAAGGCAAACATTTAGCATTTGTATTAACTAGAAGATAATGAAACATTATATCTAAAAATGGTATTGATATTAAAAAAGCAAACATTTAGCATTTTATATAATTCACATATAAAAATGAAACATTGAAAAATGAAACATATAAAAAATATAAACATGCATGCCTCTAAAATTGCGATATTTTATCAATTAACAATCCTTCATTATGATCTCCGTGCACATATAAGTCATCATTAGCTTCAATATTTTGTGGAGTTGGCAACCCAACTGAGAATGAACTGGAGTCATCATACTTATCATTGTACTCTTCTTCATCTATAGGATCTTCAATGAACTGTCTTTTACCATGAAGAACAACCGACCATTTATCATTTGCAAGATCATCGATATAAAATACTTGTTTTTCCTATGATGCCAATATGAATGGTTCACCCTTCTCGCCAATCTTTTCAAAGTTCACTAAAGTGAAACCCAATTCATCCCCTATAACTCCTTTGGTGTTATCAACCCAATTACATTTGAAGAGTGGAATTCTAAAATCTATGTAGTCAAACTCCCATATGTCTTCAATGACACTGTAATATGACATTTTATCTTCATGTGGACTCTTATCCTTTGCACATGCAAAATACATAGTCGAAGCTTGAAGGGTGACCCCACTTTTTTGGACGACACTCTTATCATCTTGGCACTTTGTGTAATATGTGAACCCATTAATGTCAAACCTTTCATAAGACATAACATTTGGTTTTGGTTTAAAGGCCAGGCATTTGATAGTTTCCGTAATATCAAATGGTGTTTGAGATAGTTGATGTAAGACTTTATCTTCAAACCACTTAGTAAAAGTCTTGTTATGCTCTCTAGCAAGCCACATTGAACTGGCTCGAGGATGTTGTCTCTTGATGAAATTGGTATGTTCCTCGATATAAACACTCACTTCATCCATGTTGTGTAAAATATACAAGTGACCTTGTTCCAACTTCTCACGGCTGATTACTTTCACCCGTGATCCCAAAATTCCTTTGCCCTCCTCAATATTCTTGTCATTAATGAGAGTGTCATTACCACTCAGAAAGTCATTGCAGAAATCCATAACCTCTCTCGCCACATAACCCTCAATAATACTCCCTTCAGGCCGACAATGGTTTCGAACATCACCTTTAAAAATGCTCATTTATCGTTCAAAGGGATACATCCAATACAAGAAAATTGGTCCCAACATTTTCACTTCCCTAGTCAAGTGGACAACAAGATGTACCATGATATCAAGTAACGAAGGAGGGAAATACATCTCAAGCTTACATAGGGTAACAACCACTTCTCTTTGCAAATTATCGAGAGTATCAGGGTCAATAACTTTGTTGCACAGACTGTTGAAAAATAAACAAAGTTTGGTGATTGCAAACCTTACATGCTTCAGCAATATAGATCGAATTGCCACGGGTAATATTTGTTGCATTAGATTGTGACAATCATGAGATTTAAGACCAATCAACTTCATATCTTTCATTGATACCAATCTACGGATGTTGGATGAGTAACCCTGTGTCACCTTAACATTTTCCAAGCATTCACAAAAAGCTTTCTTCTCCTTTCTAGACAACGTGTAACAAGTGGGAGGTAAGTATGTTCTTTTATTACCCATTTCATGTAATTGTATTAGTTTTGACCTTATTCCCATTTCACGTAAGTCCAATATGGATTTTATCCCATCTTTAGTCTTACCTGGTATATTCAACAGAGTACCAATGATGCTATCACAAACATTTTTCTCAACGTGCATGACATCGATATAGTGCGTGACTGTCAAAGAACTCCACTAAGGAAGATCCAAAAATATTGACTTCTTCTAGAATGAAGAATTTTCACTCCATGTGGCCATAGTACATTGTGATCTCTTACCAAATTCATTGACAATGTCTTTTACTTTTTCATAAACAACATCCCCTGGTATAGGTTTAGGTGCACTCTGTTCCTCATTCCATCCATTGAATGCTTTGTGCTTCCTACGATACATATGGAATTTTGAAAGAAACCTTCGATGACGAAGATATACAGTGTTTCCGCCATGTTTTAGTCTTATTGAATCAGTTTTCTCTTCACATATAGGACATGCTTTAGCTCCTTTGACACTATATCCAGACAAATTCATGTATGCTGGAAAGTCATTAATAGTGCAAAACAACATAGCATGCAAATGAAATGTCTCTCTTTGTGAAGCATCATAGGTCATCACACCTTCACCCCAAAGTTTCTTTAAGTCATCAATCATAGGTTCAAAATAAACATCGATATCATTTCTAGGTTGTTTAGGGCCCGATATCAACCATGACATCATGACGTACTTATTTTTCATATACAACCAGGGAGGAAGATTGTATATAACAAGCATGACTAGCCAAGTTCTATGTTGGCTGATGAATGTCCCATACATATCCATCCCATCTGTACAAAGACCAAGTCTTATATTCCTATCTTCTTCACCAAATTTGGGGTACAATAGATCAATCTTCTTCCACTGTGGGGAATCAGACACATGTCGTAGGATCCCATCATTATTTTTCTTAACATCTGCATGCCACCTCAAATTCTTCACATCTATCGGATTTGCAAACAAGCATTGAAATCATGATATTATAGGTAGATACTACATCACCTTGGCAGGAGAACCAGTTTTGGACTCCCCCAAAGTCGTCAATTTATACCGTGACACACCACATTTTGGACAATCTTTCAAATCCAGATAGTCCTTTTGAAATAATACACAATCATTCAGGCATGCGTGTATCTTCTTGGCCTCCATTCCCTTTGGGCACAACAATTTCTTTACCCGGTATGTTGAGATTGGCAGCTCGTTTCCTTCAGGAAGTATTTCTTTCAACAAATTCAACAATGAAGTGAAGCTTTTGTCACTCCATCTATTGTTAGCTTTCAACTTATTCAATCTCAACACAACGCTAAGCTTTGTAAACTTAGTACGACCTGTGTATAACAGTATCTCAGCATCATGCACAATGTTTCTTAAGATGGGAGGTGGATCGGTGTGCTCTACCCCATAACTATCCAACATCGCATCAATGATGTCTACTGGAACTGGTTCGTTCACATCTACATCATCAGAGACAAATTCTTCTTCCACCCAAGCACTGCTATCAACATCCACTGGTTTCAGGTTTGAAACCTCTCCATGCCAGTGCCATTATGTATATCCTTGTACAATCCCGTTGCACATGACATGACTTTTGATTTCGGTACCAGTGCTAACTTTCAAGTTGTTACCGCAATGCCTACATGGACAGT
This sequence comes from Alisma plantago-aquatica, assembly GCA_963693085.1. Classification (NCBI taxonomy): domain Eukaryota; kingdom Viridiplantae; phylum Streptophyta; class Magnoliopsida; order Alismatales; family Alismataceae; genus Alisma; species Alisma plantago-aquatica. The sequence goes on from OY856409.1 coordinate 881,625,613, forward strand.
AGAACCTATCTTCGGGTTGTTTCCTATGTTTCTTGGAAAATCTAATAAACTGATCCAGACCAGATATAAACTCTAGGGTGCAGTGATTGCAAATGGACATCCATGATCTATCCATTCTATGATCAAAGAGAAAACAAGTATATATTAGGACAAGATTAGGGTCTAGGGTTAACAAATAAATGTGACGTCATTCTTATATATAATAAATGTACATGTGCTACCTATCCCATCCTTGAACACCTAATCTCACTAGTAAGTGTATAATGTGTATTGGGTTTTCAAGAAAATTTCGACAACATTTCCCCGCTGTTCTCCAAGTACATGTGTACTTAGAGAACAAATGGGGAAATGATACTGAAATTTTATTGAAAACCCAATACACATTATACACTTACATCCTAAGTGAGATTAGGTGTTCAAGAACAGTCCCAAACCAGGGACAATCTAAGATTTACTCCTAATGAGTAAATCTTGGACAGGTTTCTAGGCCACAAATACATGTATGCTATCATTCCAATACCTACAATCCTCATTTCATCATCCATATCCTAGGTTTCATGTAACGTCATTTAATCTAGGTATCATATTCTATAACATTGATTTCAACATTTTGAGTGTCCATGCATGTTCATCATCTTGGATAGATATGTAGATGTTAGGGTTTCATCACAATTGATGTTAGGGTTTCATCACAATTTTAGGTATCATATAGAGTATGTAGATGTTAGGGTTTCATCATGCAATAGGGATTCATGTAGATGTTAGGGTTTGATCACAATTGATTTCATCATAATTGATTTCATCACAAGATTTGAACATAATTGATTTCATCATATAATTGAACATAATTGATTTGAACATAATTGATTTCATCATATAATTGAGCATAATTAATTTGAACATAATTGTTTTCATCATATAATTGATTTCATCATATAATTGATTTCATTACAAATTCATAATTAATTTCATTTGAATATATACCATCTTTTCTTCCTTCTCCCTCCTTACCAACAACAAGCACAATGTTGTGGGCTAGCCATGACCGTGGCTATGTTGGCTGAGCACGGCTGTGCTAGACAGCACGGTCGTGGTCGGCCAACACAGCCATAGCCCCAACCCACACGGTCATGCTTACTGTTGGTAAGGAGGAAAAAGGAAGAAGAAGAGGGGCATGGAGGAAGAAGAGGAGAGCCTACATGTCGAGCAGCTAGTAGCGTGGAGACGGGCTTTGTCCCTGACGGTGACGGCGGCGGTGTGAGGAGTAACATCACCGAGTAGAGAAGCAGCAGGAGAAGGAGGTGGCAGCATCAGCGAGCATAGAAGCAGCAGCAGTAGCAAGCGGCGGCAGTGGCGAGCAGAGAAGAAGCAGCAGCAGGCGGTGGTGGTGGCAACGCAGCAGGAAGCAGGCGCGGCAGCGGCGTCATCGGGAGGAGAAAGGCAGAGTCTATTTTCACAATGAAATAGAAGAAAGGGGAAGAGTCTACTTCTCGCGGGGGCTATTAAGTTAATAAAAGGCGTCAGTTATCGTAAAAATTGACACCTAAACTGAATAAGCGTTGGATGAAAATAACAACCGACGTCAATTGGACAATCCTTTACCCTAAAATTTTTGGCGGGGAGGGCGTCTGAACCCTTATCCATGTCGGTTATCCCATGACAACCGACACCCATATGGTAAAAACTGTGCACAATTTTTATCTTCTTTAGGCGACAGTTATTAGGTAAAACACCGACGTTGTATGTTACACTTTGGTGGCAATTTTTTTCACTCGAAAAAATTGGATTTCATGGGCTATCTTAGGAATTAGTTTCTTTTCTTCAGCCGATGCTGAATAAAAAGCGATACCCATGTCTGGATGGTCTTCAAATATGGACGTCGGTTTTCCATGATAGCCGACGTGTAATGTTTATCAGTGTCAGTTTCTTTAAAAAATCGATGCCCCAAAAAGAGATGTTGAACACTGTTTCTGTAGTAGTGTTCCCTAGCCACTCACAACACTTAGATAGGTCATCCCCTATAATAGTGTCACAACTGCACATTCATACACACACTTAGTATTCATTTAGAACCACCAAAATAGAGACATTCTCAGTCAAAATATTTGTCGACCGAGACACACTCGGTCAAACATCTTCTCGACTGAGAGTCTCTTGGGTTAATCCTTCTAAAAGGTTCTATAGACGTTAGACCTAGAAGATAAGGTGGTTGGGATATGGAATCGAACGTTATATACACTTTCTCCAGACCGTCCCTCGGTTGACAAAGTCCTCGACTGACTGACTCTCGGTCGACAAACTTCTCGACCGAGAAGAACTCTGTCTGCACTTTTCAAAATTAATAAACTAGTCGTTGCTAAAGCAATTAGTGGATACCTAACGGCTAGTTGATCACTTAGAACCCCCTAGAAAGTGTCTAGAACTTCCTTAAGAATTCATAGTCCATTCCTATAAATAGGACATGCCTTAGGACACCCAAAACACACTTGTGCAATCTGTAAGCATACATACTTGCAATTGGCAATCATTTCTTGTGAGCAATTGAGCAACTTCTACACTTGCTAATCTTTCCCATTGCTATAAGCCCGTGTCCTATAGGCTAGAATCTCCTTTCCACCATACTTACACTTTCACACACATTGGTTAGGATATCAAAATGCTTGATATAGGAAATCAAGCCTTGTGCTACAACGGTAATTGTAATTTCCATTTTCCCTTCTTGTTCCTTTGATTACTTGTACTCTCCTTGCTACTCCTAGGGTTGGAGGCTGCGGATTGGAGAGGGTGCTATCTTCTCAGGTGGAGAAGGGTCTTCTTAGAGGAGAAGGTGGACTTTGGACTACTTCTAGAAGGTCTCAACAGAAAGCTACTTCAAGGAGGAAGGCTACTTCAAGGGAGAGCTTGAAGTTACTTCAAGTGAAGGCTACTTCAAAGTTGGTGAGACAACTTTGGGGTGAAGGTTGTCCAAAGGGTTTGGGAAGGTAGTTGTATTTTATGTAACATCCTTGCGAAGTAATAAAATACATGTACTTTCAAAATCACAAATGGAAACAATTGGGTAGTGGACTGACTCCCTTAGTATTTCTAAGGGTGGAACCACTCTAAACCATGTGTCTCCTTCTTCAACATCTTTGTGGTTGATTGTTTGAATTATTATAAAAACCCTATTCACCCCCCTAGTGGTTTTTCACATTTTAGGTAATGAGATAGCTTAAGCAGTTTAATCATATACAACAAATAGGATCAACAACACTGGTGATTAACAAAATACATAAAGGAGGTGACAACAATTATCATCATCAAGCTGACTATCATCATTTTCCTTATTAACCGTATAAGAGATTCAATAGCATATGCATAACTAGCATAAGCAAGTCTAGTAGCATATTATCTCTATTAACATGAATAAGTTTAGCATCATAAGCATATCTAACAACATTAACATGTCTAACAGTTTGAATAGATCAATATCATAAGAAGAGCTATCAACATAAGCATGAGTATTTGCATAAGCATGATTAGCAGTATAGGCATTTCTAATTATATAGGCATGGCTAGCATGCTAAACATTACTAACAACATGATATAGCTAGCATCCTAATTATAATCAGCAGTAGCAGTATATATATCAATATAAGCATGACTACTGTATGTACACATTTATAATCTTTATGCATATCCACAACATAAGTATAATTACTATCTCTTAATTTCACTAAGCATCATCTTTATGTAAAGAGAACAAACAAGGGTTATCATCCAATGTGAATCATCATGTATAACCATAAATAGATATGCTATATGGCTATATTACATATTTTATTATGCTCTGGGGAATTTGAATCATACCATTCAAAGTCCAACTGACCCCTACAAAGGGCTATCTGGTTCCGTACAAGATCTAGGAGTGTCGATATCCTAAGATCTCTTCCCCTCAGCCAGTACGAGTAAAAAGGCAGTGACATACCAGTCAAAGCTGCCACCACAGCTACATATAGTCAAGCTGCTAACCACTAGTCCACCCTTAGTACAGGTCATGACACTAGAAACTAGGGTATACAAACCCAATCACTGAGGTACAACCATATTTGTCCTCTAATCACATCATGTTATAATCACCAAGATACGACCGCAACCGTTCTCAATCACATGAGATGTATGAGGCATGACCATAGCCAACCTCCACAATCTGCATTGTGGATGACAAGGATATATCCTCAACCTACCACCCCCACACACTCAATAGTATGCGCTCTGAGTTTCCCTTAGGAGTACTCATTTCACCATCCAACAAGTTCTGACACTGATGATGGTTCTACGACACATGGCACTACATGATTAGAGTTTCACTTGATTAGTTATGCCATTCGGGTGAATTAAGGTTGCATCAAATAAGTGGACATACAAACCCTAATTCACTTCTAGAAAGCATATAAATATCAAGACTTTGAAAATATATAAAATGTGTGAAACATAATTTCTCATCTCATCATCACTTGGTACTATTCACTTGCCATTCTTGAGACCACACTAGTCATCATACTATCACAAGATATAAATCCTTTTCACAATATCACAGAGTATTAACCCTTATCAACATAAGAGGATTACACCTCATTGAAGTCTCAACCATGCCCAAAGGTAATTAAGACCATCATACTATCATAGGATATAAATCCTTTTCACAATATCACAGGGTATCAACCCTTATCAACATAAGAGGATTACACCTCATTCAGGGCTCAACCATGCCCAAATGTCATTAAGACCATCATACTATTCCCTGCAAGATCATCATTATCTTTGCATGCCTTATAACAAGGCTCAACAACATCACTTACATATAATACACCAAATCAGTACAATATTGCATTAATGAGCTAGGAGATATTCGTAAACAATCATAGTAGGGTTATATTAACATTAAGAACATTCCTTTATTACATCAACATGCAAGGAATCTATATATGATTAACCCTCATCATATTCATAATGCACATGTTTCGCATAAGCAAGTATCGACCATGTGGCTATGACAACCACCAATTAACACAGTAAGGTTATGATCATGTTAAGGAGGTTATTTCACCATCATGCCATCATATAAGAATGTTAAACATGAATACTCATCTTTATCTATTTGCATTAGAGTTGGGTTCAACAAGATAAAGTATATTAATGTTACTAATCAACACTTATATCCAAACCCTAACTCACATCATCCCCATTGGATCATAGATGCATAAGGTGAAGCATCACCATCACATTCCATACTATTCTCAAGTATGAACCCACACATAAATCAAGGTGTAAGCATTTGGTTATAGCATACTAGGGTTTCAACAACATTAACATAGTACTTCATGATTGTATTTGTCATTCAAGGACTATTCATACCCAATTACCATCATTTAGTTATATTCAAGCTAGGTATAACAAGATATACCTCATTAGGGTTACACATCAACACAATATGATTATCATCCCTTCTATTCATATGAGTGAATAGGTAAGACTACCTTATTAAGGGTAACCCTCCATTTGTTCCATCATCATTCAACCCATATCACCATACCACAATGTCACCCAGAACCATTGGATGTTTAAAAGGTAAGACCATTGATTGTTTATATAAGTAAACACCTTGGATAAACCACCTATGAAGTCCTTGATTTGTTCTCTATAATTATTCACCATCTAACCCTAGACATCCCTTGATATACAACACAAAAAGTTCCACTGAGAGTAGGGTAAAACCCACAACCGACTATTCATTTAAAACAACCCATCCATTGTCAACAAGAAAGCTCCTTAAGTTGATCATATAAAGGAAACCATATAAATCACATTATTAGGACCAACATATTATATTAGCCATCATTCCACTTTATTGGAGGAATAAACATTATATCTTGAACAATGGGTCAAGTTCATATATTAAAACCATCAATTACAATATAGGTCTGACCATTGCATCAAGTTACCCAAGAAACCATTGGTCTAAGGCTTAATTGATGATAAAACTATATAATTAACTCAAAATAGGTTTTGGAGACCTTATCCACCATCATTTGTGACCATTAAGTCACCATAGGTTGTTAGATCAGCACTATATTCGTTAATCAACATCAAATATCAAACTAATATCACCATTGATTGATAGCATCATTAGGGTACTTAGTTGTTAATCACTAGGCTTTTAATTAGGCCAAAACATGACCTAAGGGGGTGAAAGTCAGTTGACACACTTGGTTACCACCATCCATTGTCATGAAGACAACACCATAGGGTTGTTGTAATGGTACCATCATCGGGTCATGGGTTTATAGAAGAAATCGGATTAAAACCCTAAAATTGACCATTGGTTGATAGGTGCTTAGCACCATAGGTTGTCAAAACAACATGATACAAGCCATAGTATACCTTAGGAATAATGTACACATGATCACAAGTTCATATATAACAGAAATCAGAATAGGGAACATTATAAAATTTGAAATCCAAGTCAAGCATAGCTTTTTTGTGCATGCATCATCATTTTCAAGCAAGAACATGATCTAGAAAGCTTATGGTAAGCAATAAATGTGGAGAAAATTATAAAACTTGCCTCTAATGAGAAGATGAAATCCCACACAGAAGAAATCTCGAGCAGGTAGGGTAGAAAATCCAAGCATAAGCTATGAACTCATCCATCTAGCACCTTTCTTCATCAAATAAGCAAACCCTAAGCATAAGGAGCAAGAAAGGTAGGGTTTTAGAGCTTTAGAGCAATTTCTACCATGGAACAAAAAGGTTCTAACCTAGAGGAAGGTCTAAGGATTGCAAAGAGAAAGATAAATGGAGAAGGTAGGAAGAAAATAACTTGCCTTGGTCGAAATCCCAAGAAGATGACCTTGGAAACCCTAGGTAGGGCTAAATGGAGCTCTAGGAGACCTTCTTCTCCAAAAAGAGGTTGTCTTATACCTTAGAGCACTTGGTTCCACAGCAAAACAGAGTGTAGTCATTTATATAGGTTAGACGAAAGATAAAGAAGGCAAAATTTCATACTTGGGAAAGGAAGAGGTAAATATAGCCCATGGATAAGGATGGGAGCAAGCATGAGGTCTAAAAGTAGCTTCCCCATGTGTCTATGGCCTTAACCTATTAAGAATATACAAGTACACACACAAGAATCTCCCCTACAATCCTTATAGACATTCTTAGCTTTCCTTTGTCAAATTTTCCCGCCAATCACATAATTCATTAGTTGATAGCTACTAAAGGTAGCTCATCCGTGAAGGGGTAAACCCTAAAATACCCTTAGAGAAAACACCTTCAAAACAAGGATTAAATAGGTGACCCGTGGCTCAAAAAGCTCAAGAATGATGAGAGAATATACAAGTAACATAATGCAAGTGATAAATTGCAAATAAAACCTCTCAATTGGGTAAATTATAGAAAAGTCCAAAATGAGCATAAAATTTCATAACTTGCTCAAATAGTGTCCAAATTGGACCAAATTTGAAACTTAAGCTTGTATTATGATTTCAAAGCATATAACAAGGTTATATTAGGGTTACAAGAATTAAATTATGATAATTAAGCTTATTCAACTCATTTAGCAAGTTTAGGGGGCTTAATTACAAGTGTGATCCACTCCCTCTCCTTATAGCCTCAGGACTCCCAAAATCATCAAATTTCATCCACATGTTCCCCACCATAATTGTCATTACATTTTGATATTGCTGAGTGTAGCCAACTTTAAATTTGTTGATCCAACGATTGGAATGAAACACAAATCAAAAAAAGACCCACTTTCCACAAATTGTTTCTTATTATTACTTTATATTTGACTTAGAAAAAAAATCGCATAATCATGAAGTTTATTCTACCTATAAATAAACATAATTCTAGTCAGTAATCATGAAACTAGTTACTGATTAAAAATGAGCGTTCCTCATGCTGAGTAAAATATTTCAACATAGTAACCATATACATGATATTTTCACCAACCTTTCTTTTATTATTCAAAACCATCTTTTAAAAAGTTACGAAAATCCATCTTGTATAAGTCACTAATACAGGAATGGTCTATAGCGTCAGTTTTTTTAAGCCTGCAACGTCACTTTTTAACCGACGCCTAAGTGGCCGTCGCTATAGACTTTGCTCTATAGCGTCGGTTTATTTGACCAGAAAAAACCGACCTTACAGAGTAAACACCGACGCAAAAGGTTGTAAAAAATCTGACCCAGGCGAGAAAAAAGGAGCCTGTAAGGTCGGTTATTCCAAAAAAACAGACCCTGTAAACACTCTCGGTCGAGAATATTGTCGACCGAACACATTTTCGGTCAACAATTTTCTCGACCGAGAGAGTTTACAGCGTCGGTTGTTTTAGAATAACCGATGCTAAATATTGAATAACCACTTCAGTGCTCCTTCTCGGTCGACGAATTTGTCGACCGAGATGGTTATCGGTCGGCAAATTCATCGACCGAGGGACTTCTAGGGTCGGTTATTTTGAAAAAACTGACGGTAGAGGTGCTTATACATGCGTGAACTTAACTGGATCCAAGATTTATCTCAGTCGACAATATTATCGACCGAAGGGACTTCTAGAGTCGGTTATTTGGAAAAAATCGACGCTAGAGGTGCTTATACATGCGTGAACTTAACTGGATATCGGTCGACAATATTGTCGACCGAAGGGACTTCTACATTCGGTTATTTGAAAAAAACTGACGCTAGAGGTGCTTATACATGCGTGAACTTAACTGGATATCGGTCGACAAATTCGTCGACCGAGAGAGTTTACAGGGTCAGTTTTTTGGAATAACCGACGCTAAAAATTTAAATAAACATTTCAGTGTACCCCTCGGTCGAAAAATTGTCGACCGAAAATATTTTGGTCGACAAAATTTTTGACCGAGGGGTACACTGAAACATTCAAACTGAAATAGAAATGAATATTCATATATTCTGGGAGAGGGGAGAAATGATGCTCAACCGTCACCATTCAAAACCACACATTCATGACAAAAATGATTCATAATCACATCATAATTTACAAAATGATAGATTGCTTGAAATATAAGGAGGAAAAATTAGTTTGAAATCCTAGAAATATACATATTTTGAGAGATTAAAAGCTATCCATATGCAAAAAAAGTCTATGATTACCACTTCCTTCAAAAAAATCATTCACAAGATGTAGGGTTCATCTAAGATGATACAAAAAACTATCATACAAGCTCACACCCTAGGTAAAGGTACATCTTTATACTTGGATCAATATTTTTAAGGAAAAATCATGTACATGTAACGTAAGAGTGAACAATAATCATGGATAAAGTTATATAACTCACCTTAGAGATGATGTAGAAACTCCAAACAACAAGGTAGATTGAAGAAAAATGGGGAAGAAACCCTAGCTTGGGCACTCCTCTTCACCAAGCTGGTTCCTTCTCCAAAAAGGAAGCAAACCCTATGTTGAAAAGGTAAGAAAAAGAGAGTAGAAGATGTTTTCAACCATTATCTCAAGCTCCACCATGGAACGTCATGGATTAAGCCAAGAAGAAGAGAGGGGAAGATAGAACAACAAGAAAAACAAAGAAAAAGAGACAGATCTCACTTACCAAGACTAAGAAAGGTGGATCTGAACCCGGAAATGAACTCGGGAACGGTGGCGACCTTACTTGGAAACAGCGGCGACCATCGTATAGGATGAGATGACCTTCACAGAGAGGCGGTGACCTTCGTGGAAGTGTGGAGAGGCGGCGATGACGAGCTCTTTTCGCGGAGAGGAGGCAAGGGCTTTGGCGGCGCGAAGAGGTGTCAAGGGCTTCACATCGGAAAAGGTATCCGTGCCGCGGGAGAGAAAAAGAGAATGAAAATTTTGTTTCGCGGGGGAGAAAGACTAGGTTTCGACCATTTTAAAGGAGAGACTCGACCTGTAGCGCCGGTTAAAAGAAACAAACCGACGCTAAAGATAAGCGATGCCCGTGTTTGGTTATTTAAAAACACTAAAACACATTTTCGGTCGACAAATTTGGCGACCGAGGGGAGCTCTAGGGTCGGTTAAAAGTAAAAAACCGACGCTAGAGGTGCTTATACATGCGTGAACTAAACTGGATCCAAAATTCATGTCGGTCGACAAATTCGTCGCCCGAGAAGTCCTTTAGGGTCGGTTATAAGAAAAAACTGACCCTAGAGGTGCTTATACACGTGAAATCTGGCTCCTTCTCGGTCGATGAATTTGTCGACCGAGAGGTTAACGGTCGACAAATTCGTCGACCGAGGAGAGCTCTAAAGGTTCTTATACATGCGTGAACTAAATTGGATCCAAAATTCATGTTGGTCGACAATATTGTCGACCGAAGAGCACTTTCGGGTCGGTTATAAGGAAAAAACCGACCCTAGAGGTGCTTATACACGTAAAATCTAGCTCTTTGTGGTCGATGAATTTGTCGACCGAGAGGTTATCGGTCGACAAATTCGTCGACCGAGGGAGCTCTAAGGTGCTTATAAAACACTAATATGGGATGATGTTATGTGAAACCCTAATATAGGGTGATGTCATGTGAAACCCTAATATGGGATAATGTTAATTGAAACCCTAATATGGGATAATGTTATGTGAAACCCTAATATAGGGTGATGTTGAGTAAAACCATGATATGATAATGTTATGTGTAACCTTAATATGGGATGATGTGATGTGAAACCCTAATTGATAAAGATGGGAAACTCTAACCCTAATGAGGGAATAGTTATGTTATCTTTGTATTGCATGATGTTGATATGAAATTGATATGGTTGTTATCAAGTATACTAACCATGTAAGATGCTTGTGTAACAAATATCCTGAATACCTTGGTCAGATGACCTGAATGTAATAGTTACCTGATAAGTGATAACCATGTTTAGTGATGAACTAAGGGTTTGAATACCCAGATCCAACAAATGTGATGATGGTGGTATTGAGGGATGTGAATTCCCAACAATGAGATAAGGGATTGAGATCCCAATGCTTCATAAAGTTATGAAAAGTACTAAACTGGATCCAAAATTCATGTCGGTCGAAAATATTGTCGACCGAGGAGCCCTTTAGGGTCGGTTATAAGAAAAAACCGACCCTAGAGGTGAAATCTGGCTCCTTCTCGGTCAACGAATTTGTCGACTAAGAGGTTATCAGTCGGCAAATTCATCGACTGAGGGACTTCTAGGGTCGGTTATTTGGAAAAAACCGACGCTAAAGGTGCTTATACATGCGTGAACTTAACTGGATCCAAGATTTATCTCGGTCGACAATATTGTCGACCGAAGGGACTTCTAAGGTCGGTTATTTGGAAAAAACTGATGCTAGAGGTGCTTATACATGTGTGAACTTAACTGGATCCAAGATTTATCTCGGTCGATAAGACCGAAGGGACTTCTAGGGTCGGTTATTTGGAAAAAACCGACGCTAGAGGTGCTTATACATGCGTGAACTTAACTGGATTCAAGATGTCTAATAACCCGCATTTTTTGTAGACATATAAGGTCGGTTATTTGGAAAAACTGACCCTATAGATCGAGGCGCGAAACCAAAATCAAGAAAATTTTTGCCGCGGGAAACTGTAATTGGCTTTGTAATCCAATTTTATCTCGGTCGACAATATTGTAGACCGAAGGGACTTCTAGGGTCAGTTATTTGGAAAAAACCGACGCTAGAGGTTCTTATACATGCGTGAACTTAACTGGATCAAAGATTTATCTCGGTCGACAATATTTTCGACCGAAGGGACTTCTAAGGTCGGTTATTTGGAAAAAAACGACGCTAGAGGTGTTTATACATGCGTGAACTTAACTGGATCCAAGATTTATCTCGGCCGACAATATTGTCGACCGAAGGGACTTCTAGGGTCAGTTATTTGGAAAAAAACCGACGCTAGAGGTGCTTATACATGCGTGAACTTAACTGGATCTAAGATTTATCTCGGTCGGAAAATTCATCAACCGAGGGTCTTCTGGGGTCGGTTATTTGGAAAAACCCGATGCTAGAGGTGCTTATACATGCATGAACTTAACTGGATCCAAGATTTATCTCGGTCGACAATATTGTCGACCGAAGGGACTTTTAGGGTCGGTTATTTGGAAAAAACCGATGCTAGAGGTGCTTATACATGCGTGAACTTAACTGGATTCAAGATGTCTAATTACCCGCATTTTTTGTAGACATATACGGTCGGTTATTTGGAAAAACCGACCCTATAGATCGAGGCACGAAGCCAAAATCAAGCAAATTTTTGCCGCGGGAAACTGTAATTGGCTTTGTAATCCAATTTTATCTCGGTCGACAATATTGTCGACCGAAGGGACTTCTAGGGTCGGTTATTTGGAAAAAACCGACGCTAGAGGTGCTTATACATGCGTGAACTTAATTAGATCTAAGATTTATCTCAGTCGAAAATATTGTCGACCGAAGGGACTTCTAGGGTCGGTTATTTGGAAAAACCTGACGCTAGAGATGCTTATACATGCGTGAACTTAACTGGATCTAAGATTTATCTCGGTCGGCAAATTCATGGACCGAGGGACTTCTAGGGTCGATTATTTGGAAAACAAACTGACGCTAGAGGTGCTTATACATGTGTGAATTTAACTGGATCCAAGATTTATCTCAGTCGATAATATTGTCGACCGAAGGGACTTCTAAGGTCGGTTATTTGGAAAAAACCGACGCTAGAGGTGCTTATACATGCGTGAACTTAACTGGATCCAAGATTTATCTCGATCGACAATATTGTCGACCGAAGGGACTTCTAGGGTCGGTTATTTGGAAAACACTGACGCTAGAGGTTCTTATACATGTGTGAAGGCAAACTGGATTTAAGATGTCTAATTACTCGATTTTTTTGTAGACATATAAGGTCGGTTATTTGGAAGAACGTCCCTATAGATCGAGGCGCGAAGCCAAAATCAAGAAAATTTTTGCCGCGGGAAACTGTAGTTGGCATTTTAATCCAATTGTCTATAAGGTCGCTTATTTTATGAAAACCGACCCTATAGAGATACACTACAAGGTCGGTTATTTTAAGAAAAGCGACCCAAGAGGTCTTAAGTGGTGCCCGCATTTTTTATAGACATATAAGGTCAGTTATTTGGAAAACCGACCCTATAAAGTTACACTACAAGGTCGGTTTTTTAAGAAAAGTGACCCAAGAGGTCTTAAGTGGTGTCTGCATTTTTTATAGACATATAAGGTCGGTTATTTGGAAAACCGGCCCTATAGAGTTACACTACAAGGTCGGTTTTCTTAAGAAAACTGACCCAAGAGGTCTTAAGTGGTGCCCGCATTTTTTTTAGACATATAAGGTCGGTTATTTAGAAAAACCGACCCTACAGGTAGTGACGTTATAACCCATTTCTGTACTAGTGAGTTATGGCCACGTGTCACGTTTTTTATGTAAAAAATATTTAATTTAATGTACCTAATCAAGCATTGTCTCTCTAAATTTTTATTTTCCTATCAATACCTTCCCAAATTCCATATCAAGGTCCAACACGCTTGATCACTATCTTTACCTAGACCAAAATTCAAGTGAAAAATATGTTCACATTATCTGTTATAATTAATTGTTCTAAAATTAGAAATTATATTTTGAGTTTTTATTGGATACAAATTATCATAAAATCCCATAAGATCTATCTGGATGGTTTATCCTAGTATATTAGATATTCTAGATATCCCACAACCATTGACATTCATATCTACTAATATATTTCCCCAAAGTCACATCAAGACACTTTTCTACACGATTTTATCATTTCAAAATTCCAATGAGTTGTAAAAATATGATTTGTATGGTTAATAATTACTAGATAAAAGATTTAACTTCTATTTTATTATAACCTATTTTGTGACTAGAACAATTTGGTTGGGAGATTGTAAATAAGGACTTCAAACAAAAATAAGTGAGTTTCTCTTGGAAGATTGATACATAAGTGAATTCAACATCCATGAAAGACATTAAATGAATATTTGGATGATGTAAGGTTGGGGGATATTCCATTTATTGGCTTAAAAACTATACAACTTTAATATGCTAGCGTTCAGATTAAAAATAAAATACTTAACAATGTCCTATTTCTGTATAACTTTTTTGCTCTCCTAATAAACAATACCCTCCTCTCAAAGGTTCTTATGTCTAAGTAACTGATCATACATGTCTAAAAGTTGTGAACTGTAAATTGTATTAATGGGTTGCAAGTGAGGGTGAACACTCTAGCAATATTTGTTGACAAACAACCTCATTGTAGGAGACTACACATGTATTATTGTATATTAGTTTTACAAGATGGACATGTTATGATAAATTATTTTGTCTTATTTGATGTTCAATTTTGTGGGCAACAAAGTCTCAGATAGTAACTTCTTATGTTTTGGTAGGATTTTACACTTTTTTTTCAACTATAAATATGATTGTTAGATATATTTATTAGCTAAAAACAATTACAATGAAATAGGACAATAAGCTGTGTCGCCAGCCGTTTAGATGACAATTGCTTCGTTAGTTTTAGTCTCTCAACATCATAGTGAGTTTTCAACACTAAAGCGTATGCTTTCAGATTTGGTGGTTTGAGACTGTTCGATTGTTTTCTGGTCGTTGGTCTCATGGACCTGTTCTTCGATATTTTATCCAAATATCCTTCAGAGTTTACCGTGTACTCAAAGCATTTAAATAACATGACACGTGCCCCTCGCGGCGGAATAGTTTATAATTCCGCAGCTCCGTAACATTAGGAAATCCGCCTGGTTCAATATCATCTTTATCTGCAAACAATAATCGAGGTCTACGTCTAATGGCTGTTGGTTCAAGTGCGTTGAAAATGCACCAGCAGCATTTACAATCCTTTTTGTATTACTACTCATACAAAAATCATGTAAAATACAGGCAAAGTATATGCAAAGTGCAAAGAATGTATCTACCCATCCACATATATTTAATCACATCACAAGTTACAAAAAAACATTCAAATTTAAATTTTGAAATTTCGTATATAACAGCAAATCCCCTCAAACATCGCTTTCTTGTTCATTTCCGCCAAGTACAATACTCACTCTCTTACTCTTGATTTAAGTTTATCAAAGTTACAGTACAGTACTTACCAAATCATTTCAGTGAGTACAGTACCCATTATGATTTTTATTTCTGTAAGAAGCAAAAGTATAGTACCTACTAAGTATAATACTCGATGACTAGTACATTTCCACAAAGTACAATACTCACTCCTCTAATTTTCCGTCAAGTACAATACTCACTCCCTTACTCTTGATTTAAGTTTGTCAAAGTTGTAGTACAGTACCTACCAAATCATTTCAGTAAGTACAGTACCCCATTATGATTTTCATTTCTGTAAGAAGCAAAAGTACAGTATCCAACAAACCATTAATCACTTATACAATTCAACAATAAGTACTGTACCTAAATATTATTCTCATATCATTAACAAACTTAATTACGCCTACTCAACAAGACATTAGTCACTCATGTGGTCCATTTCCAAGTACAATACCCAAAACTATTTACATGACTAGAACATTGAATTAGTAAGTACAATATCCCACTATAATTTTCATTTCAGTAAGAACCAAAAGTATAGTACTTACTCAGTGTTGGACGAAACTGGTTCAACATGAACAAATAGTACGTACAATACTTAGAGGGAAATCGAAGTTTGAGAAAAAATACATGTGGTAGATTTGTTTTTGATGGAGAAATAATCTATCTCTTGCATGGTTTTTGCATATAGAGATATATATAATAAAGTGACTGCAGATATGACTTTAAATGGTAGTGGGACACTGAGACAACACAGCTGTACTTTTACATGGCTTTTATATGAACAAGCATGTTGAATTTATATTGTAATTTAATATATTTCGGAACGTGCATCAATTCATTATTTCTGATAATCGGGTATGCCAGCGGGTGGGTGGCTGGTTATGTCAAGAATTTTCCTAAAATAAAATGCTACTACACATTGCCGCAAGTTGCATGGTAGTGACACGGGATCACCCACTTGGAGTTTGAGCTTATCTAGACCAGCTTGGTGCCTCGGCATCTTCCCATGGTGTCTCTGTTGCTCCCTTTTGTTGTAGAATAATGCTACGGAGAGGCAAATCTAGACACGTTGGAACGGATTTTAGCATTTAATCTTTTAGTGAACAAAGTAGAGGACTACTTCCTTTGTTGTGAGCTGTTTTAATGTGGAAAACGACTGCTGGTATGATAGTCCCGTTGCCAGCTGATACACTGTACTGCTGCCTACTTTTCTTCTTAGAATTTATTAGGATATGATGATCCAATATGGTACAAGTTATAGGTTAGGAGGAAGCTTTAGTTCTTCACTTTTTTTCATGATCTCTTTCTTTGGTTATGGTTACTCAGCCAAAAATACAGAGCAACAGCGAAACTAATACGTTCACCACTAAAAACATACTTAAAGATGTCGGCAAGACTAGATATGCATTCGCATAGAGTGGATGAAGGGTTTATGTGGAAAAGAAAATGTTGACGGAAGTTTGAATCCCTATGGGCCTCGAAGGTGTTGATTCTATGAATTTAAATGGAAAACATGTCTTGTTGATTTCTTGTACTTTCAAGAAAAATCAGGCTAAGATTTGTAATTGGAATATCATGCATTAAGAGTGTAAAAGAGGCTAATAAATCCTTTGCCTAAATGGATTTTTGCCTTGGTCATATTTTAGGACGATACTGGAATATAGTGGGTCCAATGCACGGGTGGAACGGTGTGTTCATGTATCTAGGCAAAATACCAAATGACAACATGGTTGCTTGAGTTGATCTCGTACCTTATATTGTTTCTAAACAAAGGTCATTGTGATAACATAATTCCAGCTATGGGAGAATATCTATATTTTTTTAAAGTAAACATAAGATAATATTAACCATTCAAGTAGGTTCTTTCCGATGAACAATTGATACCCGTGAATCTTGTTATGCGGGTCTTGGTATAGGCACAAAAGATTAAAAAAACGAAGTCCACCTTCTAACTAAGGTTTGAACGGAATCAAAATAATAGATAGTGGTATTTTCTTGGGATAGGGTAACCCCACAAGAAATCACAAGCCAATGCCTTAATTCATACATGAACTTTACTTAAAACATAGCTCGTTTACATATGAGACTAATGAGAAGCGGGGGAAGATTTTTTTCTTTGATAGTTCTATCAACTTGTTGGTTCATAAAAAGACTATGTAAATGGTATAAGGGTTGTAAGAAGTGAATTGGTTCCAAATTTGAAGCTACCATTGATGTAGTAAACATTTTATAATTATTGTAAATATTTTAGACTTTTTATCAGTGATGGATTCTAATTGAATTGGAGTTCTTTTCATCTTAGTTACAAGGAGAATTCTATGCCTTTGTAAATGTGACTCTTGTATTCAATCATGATTTTCTTTTTGGTTGTCGACTAGATATCTAACAAACTTATTGATTCTTAATGATAACAATACATTTGGGACCTACAAATACAGAGCCAATGGAAAAGCTAATTATTGAGACCCAATATTGTTCATTGCTCTCTCTTATATAAGGTGAGAGGTACATTAGTAATGTTGCTTCCACTTGTCAAAATGAAGGATTTCTTACTGATGATATTCATCTAAAAATAGTCAGGCACGATCATTTTGTAGGTAGAGAGAGAGGAAAATTGGATTCTTACAAAACTCCAGGCGTCATTAAGGACTGACATCATGTCGTAGGTCTATCTTGAGAAAGGTGGACATCAACTTGTCCCTCCACTGTGAAGACAAATCATATGGCTTCTAACTTGAGGTCAAGAAGTGGTTACTGGTGACCAGAAGAGTTGAAGGTTTGTTTGTCTTTATCAGTCAAAAGTTGAAGTTGTGGCCATATGCTTTGTAGGGAGGAAACCTGAACCTTTTAGAAATCAACTTGTCTAAAAAAGATAAACACCTTACCAAAAGAATATATTCATAATATCATGGCAGCGGGACAAGCCATGGTTGTGTCATGTATGTGTGCACGTAACATCAACTAAAGGCTCTAACAATCATTATTTGCACTTGCACCACGTAGGAGGTGACTAGAAGCTCTAATTGAAGTATAATGAGAAGTAGCAAATTGGTTTATACCTTGTATACGAGGACTAGACACATTGGTACTTCATGACCAATTGACATCATCCAAAAACTATGGGATCAAAACAAAAGCTCCAAAATTGAACTTCACAATGTGAATGGTGTTCATTGACAACAAATAATTGTGAATGTGTATAAACTTCCCCAATAATGCACATACGTGCTTGTAAACATACAACCACATTAGAAGATAGTAAGATGCCACCAAATTATATGGTTGTATTAAAAGAATATGCTTGCTTTAACATTGTTATCGAAGTATACATGCAAATAAACCACGAATAAATTTAGCATATTTCTAAACCAAAAGTTTTAGTAATTTGATTGTGTCCAGTTATACGTATGTTTATTTGGGATTCATCTGTTGTTGGGAAGAGTTTTCAATGCTAGATTTTGTGCTTTCCAAACCTAGTGGATCGATTTGTCTTCCATTCCTTTTCACGTTAATGGACCCAATATGAGATATTCCGCCCGAAACTCATCTATCTTTTACGTTGATAACTTATATAAGAAAATTATTTTCATTCCCCCAAACCCCCCCCCCCCCCCACACACACACACATGTATCCTCAATAAATATTGAGCTACGATTCAGTGTTGCCAGCGCAAAGCATTTAGGCCCAGTTTGGCCGCTTACTTGTTAAATCCCGACAGTCTGCTAGAAGACGTTCGTATTTTCCAGTGGCCGCAGGAGGTGAGCCGCATGGACTTATCAATTTTCTTGTTAATTTGTAGGGGGAGGAAGCATGCAATAGGACAGCAAATCAACAAATTGCAGACATTTCCAGTACCATCTCTTTTGGCGGGATTGGAAAAGTCCTTCATCCCTTACAGTAATTGCGGGACGGTTGTTACGAGTGTCACATATAACGTGATCACCTACCAATTATTACGCTAATCACCGGCATTCTTGAAGTCTGCGGCCACACTAGGCGTTAATGGCAAAAAGTTTCCAAAAAGGTATTCATTGTATCGTGTAAGGTGAAGATAAGGTTCCTACCAATAATAGCAACATTATCATTTACCAATAAGAACCACCACTGGTCCGTCGAGGGGGTGACGTATTTTTATAATTGCGCCGCTCCGTTACGTTAGGATTAGGAAATCTGCTTCCGTTGTCCGGAAATCTTATCTTATCTGCCACCGAACGCATGCAGTTTAATAAAATCTTGTTGTTGCACGAAAATTTGAGAAAATAAAAGCAGCACCACTTGCCTTGAAACAGCCACAATAAACTACTACGCGCTGCGCAAGTGCCACGGTGATTGCATTGCACGGACAGCCCAATTTGTGCTTGTGCTTATTGAGAGCAGCTGGTGCCCTGGTTCTTCCCATGTTCTCTCTGTCGCTCCATCTAGTTGTTGAGCTGGTTCGGGATAGAAAGTGACTGTTGGTATAATAATCACTCTCTTAGCTACCGTACTGCCTAACTCTTCCTGGTAAGCTGCCCATGGTTTTGATATGAGTTCTCAATACCATGTTTGATATATTTTTGATGTATACGCACCTTACCCCTTAATATCCCAGTCATGTGTACATTTTGAAAACCTTACTAACGCAAACATTTGATGGCGTTTTCTCATTAGTTGTGTTTAGTGCATTATGTCTCTGCTTCATTTTATTGAGAAAAAAAACAACACGATCGAAACAAAAAAAAGTTACAATGACAAGAAATCCGTATAACCTTTTTACATAAGAATTCTTGCATATCATTGTAGATAGAGAGATTAGTCTATTCATTTCCTATCCGTCTTACAACTTACAAGTATCACGAATATAGAGTAGTATTACGGTTTTATAAATATGCTGACTATGTGTGATTATTTACTGTAATACCGACAAATGATCTTTCTATGAAGTAGTGTATCATATTACCTTTGCAAATATATATAAGACGGATGTGGTAATAAATAAAGTTGAAATTTTATAGTATAAAATACACATGATAAATTATGGTTTAAGTGTATGTAAATTATCATGACATAAGGATGGCATCATACATTAACATTGAAGTGGTAGCATAAATGATATATTCTTGAAAATTCCATAAATTGTCAAAACAAAATGATATATCCACTCTTTCTAATAGATCTAAACTTTCATGTAAAAAAAAACTAATAATATATGACAAAGTAATTTAACTTGCAATTGATATTATTAATTATTAAGTTGATATAGCTAATAATCTACACATTTCCTCTATGCCTTCATAAATGACTCCATACCTAATAATGGTACATGTCCACCATATTTGTATGAATTGTGTATATGGTATGTAAATACAAATTTGCTTGTAGCATTTTAGATTACATTATTTATCATTAAACATCTATGTCACATATTTTATTACCGAAAGAAGAAGTAATTAGCATGTCTGCTAATGCATCTACATTTTTAAAATGTAGGACAAACTAGACCTACCTAAAGTGGATATATTCAATGATTTATACAAAAATATTAGGAGATTTGGGAGATGTATTTCTTGTAAGACCACACAACAGACATTTAAATAGGTATTTCTTGTGATTGATTTTTCATGATCTCGTGGTGTGAATTAAATATTTGCTAATGTTTTTCTCAATATAAAAGTATTCTATATCCATCAAAATTGTATATGATCTACATGAATGAAATTTAATTGAATGTTCAATATGAATTTTAAGATGACTATTACATGTCAAAGATGTACATTATACAGATAGACAAGAAGACTATGTCTTTTCATACCAATATTCTGTGTGATGTAACTTTTCCCTTTCCATCCTAAAATTCATTTCTAGAAATCTAGTTTATGGTAAATATCAATATCCCTCACATTTTCAATTTTATATGTCTCTTAGTGGATAGTCTCCCTACTCCCATCTCTTACTCCTTGTTTTGACTTTGACTGTAGATATCGTTTCTTTCAGCCTCAAGACTGCATTGGAAAATAAGATTCCATTTCATAAGTAGAGTCAACCTTGTTCCAAATTTACAAAGAAGACTATAATCTATAATAGGTGAACATGTTACAAAGTTTAGAGTCAACAAGCATATCCAAAAAATTAAGACAGTCATAAAATCCATATCAAAACAATATTTCTCAAAGAAGTGAACCTCTCAGAAGAGAGAGATGTGTATAGGATGGTATGTATCAAAGGACCAAGAGAGAGATAAATATGAGTAATTGATCAACATGATGATAAAGGATACAACACACCTCATATCAAGTCTACACATGTACAAAGCCAAGCATAGATCCAATCTAAGGTCTTCAAAATACCTATTAAGCCTATATATATAGAATTTAGCGTTAAGTTCACATTAAGTACAAAAATCCTAAAAGTCACCTTTTTATTATCACTAAGTTAGATCATCAAAACTACACCATCTTGTAGAGTATATTTTCCTAAATCCATGACACATTTTTCTTTATTTTTCTAACTTATAGATTATTAGTTATTAGTTTTAGAAATTATGACCGATTCAAAAAATCTTTTAAATTGCCAATACATGTGGCGTCAGGTAGGTAAAAGTGTTGATGTATGATAAACATGTCACATGATCGAACCCAGAGGAAAGGATGAATGAATCACCATTTTTTTAAAAAAAAATCCCTAAAATAACATATTTCTTATATTGTCGTTAGGTTACAAAACTCATATCATTGGATAGAGAAGAGAATTTGATGATTCCAAATATGTTTTATTTGATTTTTCTGACTTGATAATAACTAGAGATTAATTTTCCAAGGTAAATGCATCATTTGACTTAAAAATTGGAAACTTGAGAAAAAGACCAACATGTCCATAAGACATGTGACAAGTCTAAAATAAAATTGGGAGCAAACCCATATACTTGTTTCCATGAACAACACACATTTAAACATGTGGTGTAAAAGAAAAAGGACCGAAATGCCCCTGACCCGTATGACAAACAAATGCTTGTGAGAGGGAATCACATGGGAAACATTTGGCGCCATTGTTCTCTAATCAGTGGATAGAGCAAGAATTGGAAGCTTGAGGGGATGAATTCAACCCAACTCCTAAGAATCCTAACCCAAAGAAACTAATCATGGGACTTCCCAGAGTCCCCCCCGCATAGCAACATAGGACACGGGTGCGAGGTAACTAGATGTGTAGGAAGAAAGTCCTCGATAACACTCAGAAGGGGGTGAAGTTTAGAAAGACTGGGAGGAGTGCATCATGCAAAACAACATGGTGAGTCGAGTTCACCACATCCAAACATCTATGTGTCGAAAGAACCAATAAAAAGATGATAGGAACCCAATACTGAAGAATCTCAGAATGATATTGTTATGGAACATAGAGATGGGAAAGCGGGAAGCAAGAAACACTACGCCTTGGGTGAGGCAGTACCTAGAAAATTTCCTAGTTACTATGATTAATGCTGGAAAATCTTCCTCCAACCTTCACGGGTTCTGATAGCTTGAAAGCAAGCAACCCATAATAGCCAACAATAGGTCAAGTTGGGGACAACTTCATGAGTAACCTCAAGCAATAGAGAAAGGATAATATATATTTTTTTGACCCAGAAGAACTCCCAATGTAACCAGCTGAATTCTGGTTATGGAGGTGAGAGGCTCACCCTCGATCCTCCTAGAAACAAACTCAAGGCTTGACAACTTACAAAGACGGAGAAGAGAGAAAATGGGAAAACATTAGGTGATTCATTTGGTCTCAGGGTACTCAACTAATAGAGGGATTTGATTGCAGTTAATATAGACCACTGATGTTTATGTATTCCATAGAATATGACAATGGAAGGCTATTTAGACAAATACTATATAGGACATATTGAGGCTCAAGTTTGGGTTCAAATGAAAGGCAAGTCTCGCCAATTCTAAGGAAAAGAATCGTGATAAACCATTAAGTGTGGAGAGATCAAAAAATGCAAGAGAAAATTGGGGAACCGTAGGCATAACATGATAAACAGATTGGAGGAATAAGAAGGTTCGCACTCATGTGGTGAGAATCCAATCGCCAGAGTTGAGTCCACATATTCGACAAAAAATGAGCTCATGTGTGACCGACATAGGATGCATTGAGGCTCAAGTTTGGGTTCAAATGTAAGTAAAGTATCACCAATTCTAAGGAAAAGAATCATGCTAAATCATTAAATTTGGAGAGAGAAAAAAATGCTAGAGAAAATCAGGGAACTGTAGGCGTAAAATGATAAAGATATTGGAGGAAAAAGAAGGTTGGAACTCACATGGTGAAAATCTAATGGCCAGAGTTGAGTCCACATATTCGACACAAAATGAAATCATGCATGACTGATATATAATTCCAAGAACCATAGCTAAAAATGCTTTGGAATAAAGTGAGATTAAATAGTTGTTCCCTTTTTTCCAATCATATTGTGGAAGCAATTATTGCCCAAACAAGATGAAAATTGCAAGTAGACTAAATAAGACATGTAGATTTCCATTTTTGACATTAATTTCTACTTTTGTGAAAATCATTTATTTAATTTACTATTTTAGAGTTTAACTTGTATTTCCTTTTGGTAAAATAGATTTAGGCATTTATTGTTATTGTTTTAATGTGAAATTGAATCTTAACTAATTGAGACCCACTGAATCTATTTCTAATATTAAATTTAATTGTGTGACTTCCTTTTGTGAGTTCCAATAAAATTAGGGTTTAACTCAATTATCTCATTATTAATTACTATATGACCCAATTATCATCAACATTTAGTATTTAAGGTTTAATATCCTCATATAGTAATTAAAATGTTCAAATGTGTTATATTTAATGATATCCATACTTTACTTATGTAACCTATTAAGTTCAATAATTTAACAATAACCTAATTGATGGCACATTATTCAAATCATCTTATATGAATGCTCCACTTATTACCACATTATACCACTCTTTAGTGATTTTGCTCATTTATTCTCATTCAAATTATAATAAGTCACATTTTAGTCATTGTACATGTATTAGTGGAAAACGAAGCATGTTTGACATATTTCATGAGTTCACTTACACATCAATAATCTTTTCACTTATTAGGTCCTATTTTATATTTATTAATATATCCTTATATTAATTAGCACCTAAAAATACTAATCAATCATTTGTGGTACCAAACATGAGTAGATTAGGTTAGTCACCCACAAACTAGAATTTAGGTAAACATGATCACCTTACTTATCATCACCATGCTACAAGCCTAGGGTTAGGTTCCATATTTCTTTTTCATCATCATATACTAGTTTATATGAATCCTTGTCTGGCCAAAACTAATGGTTTATGGATATAAACATCTTATCTAAGGGATTAGGGTTTCTAATGTCAAGATGTGAGGTTTCAGTATTTTACATATTTAAACACCTAAACCTTCAAGTATACTAGAAAAAGAAAACTACTATCTAATCCTCCTGGTTTCTTTATAGATTTGTTCTTTTCCTTTTGTTCAATGAACCACAACTTCACTTCTACATCTTGAGTTTAACCCAAAACATCGAAAAAATATAGGATTGGTATACCACTATTCTGTGTACATGGGTTCCACGACAATAATTCATACAAAAATAACAATTTATATGGTATTAAATGATCATAACTGTGCAAGTAACAAATTCATAGTTTCAATTTATGTTTTCAACCCAATCGGATATCTCACTTGGTGAACTTATAGGTTCCCTGAAGCAACTCTTAGATGTCTTATCAGGTGAACTAGTGTATGTTCCCTCAAGGGACTCTTAGATATTTCACCATACAAACCAATGTATGTGTAACACCTCAATGTCTGGAAGTCAAAATTTAGGTGAACTATAGGGTATTACACAATAATCATTCAACTACTAGGTAATTTCATGTCAGATTATTGCCCTTTCTTCCTAATACCAATTAGAATTTCTTGGGATTATGACTTTCATGAATTTTAACATGTTCTCTAAATAGATGATGTGGAATCCAAAAATCTAGTTAGATCATATGTTTGATCTATCGAATCATGTGATTTAAAATCATAGGTTATATCATAGAATGATTAATGCATTAATAATTATTCAAGTGGAGTCTGATTACTAGAATTCAAGGGAATCTCTAACAACTTATTAATCACTCATATTCCAAATAAGGATTACCAGATGTAAAAATGTGGGGTCATTTACTATTTCAACCCGGACTAGTCATCATTGCATAACTATGGCTGGGTTTTGTGTAGTATTTCACTACAACAAACATTCACATCAGTGGCCTTTTAGAAATGCCACTGAAAAAAAAAAATGCCACTAAACATGTTTAGTGGCATTTTTTGACATTTAAAAAAATGCCTCTAGTACCAATGCCACTAGAAAGATAGTGGCATAAATTTTAAATGCCACTAAATGTTTGGATTTAGTGGCTTCCAATAAAGGCCCCTAAAATATAATTTGGCATTCATAAAAATGCCACTATCCATCAATTAACTTTTATACAAATGCCACTATTTTGTATTATGTTGTTGTATGAAAATGTTCTTATTGAGTTTAATGGCGTATAAAAAAAGCCACTAATGACTACTAGTTCTGTATTACTACATTTTCATGGCTTTTAGTCATTCAGTTTTCAATTCATTATCATTATTTCTAAATGAATGTCAATTGTTGACGAACTCACTTTTATGAAAGTATGAATATTTTTTATTTTTAATGAATTGAGAATTACATGTGGAGGACATTTTACCTTGCCCCTTATATTGAATACAACACCAATGATATACTTTCATACAACATTTTAACTTTCCCCTTATATTGAATTACATGGGGAGGACATTTTACCTTGCCCCTTATATTGAATACAACACCAATGTAGACTGCTGCATTTTATGGTTTGCAAAATCTTCTTGCTGAACAACGTGGCATACATGATGTCTTCAACATTGCTGGAGCTGGCTCAACAACTGCTGTTGTATCTGGTCTCATATTGCCTGGTTCCTTGAGATGGCAAGTGTGGCATATGCTCCTTGGTTCTGCACTTGGATCTGCCTTTTGCTTTCCACTCGGTTGGGCCCATCTAAAACTTGTAGAGAAGGCAGTTGAGCGGAGTGTAGTTTTGTTGGCGTCTGATTCTGGTGAAAGTGATGCAGGAAGCAGGGTGGGTGCGGCAATTGAAATGCTTGAAAGTAGCCTAAGAAAATAATTCATGCACGTCATTGGCATCAAATCTGGAAACAGTTAATAAGTGACTTATCTTTTATTTGTATCATGCCAGTAAAACACAAGTTGAATTAAGCTTTCTTTTTGATCATTTACTTCCACCTGCTGTAAGGGTTTTTATTGGTTATGTGCTTGTAGTTACCAGTTTCATGTATCTAGCAATGCATAAGGTAGCATCTCAGCCGTGAAAAGTGTGTGAATTATAGCGTCAAATGGATAGACGCTGGAGATCTTTGTGGATAATAAGATGAACCTTTTTCCATTATAAAAAAACATTATGAAGTTGAAAAATTAAGGCAAAACAAAATCCAAAGTACCAATGATTGTCCCTTATTGATTAAGAATAAGAGGGGAATATGGTCATGGTAAAATAGAGAAGAAAGAAAACAAGTAAGAAGGCATTGTACCTTCCAGTCGCTAGCTCCTTATTCAAATCACTATCATAGCAGTGCGGTTGAGCTTCAGATCTCCATTTTGGTCTTCCTAGCTCTTGATCTCCATCGTTGTAGGTTCCAAATATTTGCATCCATCATTCTATGTCTGATGTGTGATGCATTACAATGCACAACAGTCTTGACACAATAAAGGTATAAGGAAGGGTGATCACTTGGTTCCCAACAAGCATCATGATTTATAACCAAAGAAGCAACTCTTTAATACTAAGAGAACAATTTTAGAATCATATAAAATATATACTAACAAACTTTGATAGTCCCAATAGTTTTCACACCTAACAGATTTCATGAAGGAACTAATGCCAAGATCATATCAGAATTATTGGTAACAAATTAATAAGCTTGTATTTAAACAAAACTCTTTTTCAAATGCAAGAAGACAAACACTACCCAGAAAAAATATGTATAAAATGTTCATTGATAGCCGGAACACTAAGGAACCTTATAATACAAATCAAATATTCATACACCATATATGGACAATCAAATCTACAAAAAGATAGCTCACAAGCATGGGAACAAGACGAAGAGATAATAAATCAGTCCACCATATTCAAATAGATCAGCAGTTTAAACCAAGTTAAGACGCTCTATGAGATTCTGAAGAGAAGTCTAGAAGAACCTTAAACAAACCACATGGGTTGCATACCTTCCTGGGATTGGTTTAGTATGATAATACTTTGTAGTAACCAGAGTGTAAGACCCACACAAGGAATGTGCCATATATAGAAAGTGAGTCATCTTTCCAAGCAATATATTGACATGTGTTGCCTCTAAGTGTCCTATTTCCATCGATAATATCATCCAACTGTCAAATTTCAGGTTGCCCTTTGTGCTGGTGTCTATATAGAGTTGTTTATCATTGTCCATCAATACTGAAATTGATCGTGTAACATGATTATGTGTTCTGCATACAGACAAAGTTTTATTTATACTAGGTTTAGGAAAATCCAAATTTGAATGTGTTCACAGACTTCAAAAATACAATTAAAGTCATCCATTGGAATCTATCAACCATCAACTTGAAGAAGAGTTGGTCTTCACAGGGATAGGAGCCCCCTTAGATTGGGAATTTGAGTAGGTCAGTGACCAGACTTGGTTTATGCTTATTCAAAGACTTTCAGAAAGAGGGTTTATTTTTGTTTGGAAAATGACAATATAGGTTAATGCCTAGAATGCCAGAATAATCCATGATTAAAAGGATGAGTTGAAGTGAAGCACCAACACAGTGCTGGACAATGTAAGTTTCATCAAATATCATGCTTGCAATAATGACTTTTTATATAGAGGGAATACTAGAAGGATGGCCCTGCGATGGAGTCTGAACCCCAAGCATTTTTGTAATGAAAAGGTAAATGTTACAAACCCAATTTTGGGTTCTTTTAGTGAGAAATGTAATTTCTCTTAATAAAGGTATGCTGACAAATGATGGTGTGAGTTGATTTAGAATGAATGAATTTCGTTTAAAATAGCCTTGTTGGTTGCTTTGTGGGCTTTATTGGCTATTGGGCCCAATAACAAGGAAAAGAAAAGGAAATTCAATTAGTTAATGAATAATTAAATAATGGAGAAAAGAAAGATGTAGAGGCATCTAGAAGGCTAGGAATTATCCTTAAAAGATGGATTTCATGCCTTTTGGGTTCCTTGGGTTCCAAGAAATCCAAGTTGCAAAGATAATAGGTGAAGAAAGAGAAAAGATCAATTAAATATTGATTTAGTGAGAAGAAAATATGAGATACTAATGAAATACAAGAAATATGTAGAAATATGGATAATGGATCCATCTTGAATGATATTTCATGTCCACATAGTTTCTAATGGTAAAAGGAATTCAAATAGAGAAAATAGGATAAGAGGAAAGAGAAAATAGGTGTTTTAATACATAATATGTGCCTTATAGGTACTTGACTTGCATATGAAGAAAAATGGTTTTTCCTTTCGAGTTTTGGTCTCAAACTTCATACAATGGTAGATTAAGTCATAATAGACTTTCTCCTAAAATTTTATTGAAAAAGGATAAACGAGGAGAGAGTTATTGATTTAATGAGTTTGCTTAAAGTGAAAGAATAACCATCGATTTGCATTAAATGTCACAATTTAATTTGGAATAGGAATCTTGGGCCCAACCCATCACGTGCATTTCGGGTCATTGGATTCAGATCCAATGATGATCCTTTTGTATCCTAGCCCGTGATAGATTAGGAAAGTGGTGAATAGAGGAAAGGATCTTCCAAAGTTTTTTTTCGTGATTTATTGCACGAGTGAACTTGGAAACTTGCCCATTAAGTTTGGGAGTCTTGGACGGATCGAACAACCCTGGGTTTTGGGGGGTTTCGTGGTGAGAATAGGGAATCCCCAATTCTCAGGGTGGGTGATGGATACCCTATATAAGGGGTGGGGTGACTCATGACTCCAACAAACTCCCAAGCAACCTTTGTGAGACCGGACGAAGCCCATGATCAAGCTCGTGCCTCCAATTGGCACTTTGGTAATGATCTGCACCTTCGCCTTGAAGCAGTTGTCGCCATAGATAGGTAGAGTTTCCCCAGTGATAGGAGAGCTACCTACGTCCATTGAAGGGCCTGTCGAGTTCGTGAGATCGAGGTAGAGCTACTGGTAGTCTCAGTTCATGTGCATGTGCAACAGGGGGTAGAGTCAACCATCAGGTTGACCATCTATTTGCAAGGCACAATGAACGGAGGTTGAAGACAGTTAATAGGTGTTTTACCAAATTACCCCAACTTCCCTTCAGCACAGGTAAGCGCAATGTAGTCCTTTAGTTGTTTTGATCATGGGTGAGGTGCGTAACTGAGAATCGTTGGATCCAGCGGATCATCGATCCAACAACCAACGTTTTTTTCTTCTAAAAATAACAGATAATTCAAGTTAAAGTCTTTTCTTGCAAAAATCATAACTTTTGATAGGAAGAACCGATGAATAAAGTTAATATATTAAAATTGATCCTCAGAATGATAGGAACACAAAGAATTATATTTGAAGCCTAATTCTACTTGCAATTCAAAAAGTATGTAAAGATGCTATCTTTAATGGTTTAATTAATGAAAAACCCTAATCTTTGATGATTAATGGTTTGGGAAGGGTTATATGAATGTTTAAAGTTGATATTAACATGTTGATTATAAAAAGGACACATTAGATCCAAAAGGATAATCTTTATGCATAGTTTGATTAATTTAGGGTTCCATGTACATAAATAAGCTTTAATGGGCCTTGAAACCCTAATGTTAGTAATTATGATTCTTAATGGATTTAATTAATTGAATCCATGGATAGAACTGAGATTTATTGATTCTAAGCTATTTTAAGTATAAAAATTCAAAATTGTGGATAATTACCCTTAGTATGGTAATTAGGGTTTTCTAATGGATAAAATGTGGAATTAGTGATAAATAGAGTTCATATATCAATTGAACTATAAATATGAGTTGTCAATTTGAAAGAAACCAAAAATGATAATTGGGCCTAATGATCTTAACATAACTTAAAAGGATAAAGATGGTAGTTAGTGAAAAAGAGGCATATTAGACTTAATTGACATTCAATTGTGCATATGATGTTGAAATTAGGGTTTGTAGACCAAAAGGGCATTAAAAGTAATAAATGCATTATGGAGGCTAATACCCTAATAAAACCCTAAAGTTGGCCTAGAAATCCTAAAGTGGAATCCAAGTCAATCTTGAGAATGTTTTGAATAAAACAATGACACTTAGATGTTATGCATTGATTTCAGGATATTGATGATTGCTTGTTTGATTGTTCTTGAATATTATTGCTTGGACATCAAGTTGCTCTGGATCAGTTATGTGGTTATGCTTATGGTTAAATCGCTTTAGTTTCATGGTGATTCCTGAATGTTTTATCGGTTGCTTGGAAGTAACTACTTGTATGACTTTTATTTCATGCAACTATAAAGTGACTATGACTATCACCATAAATATGTGTACACAACTAGCTCAGATCCTGGTCCTCCTTTGTGGCTTTTCTAATGATGAAAAGGATGACCTAGTACATGGCCTACCTGTTACGTAGGACCATCAGGTTATCATGAGTCAGGGATTGGGCTACCTATGGGTAGTGCCATGCAACTCTTTAGCATATCATGAGTTAGTGATTGGGCTACCTATGGGTAGTGCCATGTGACTCTTTAACCCTAGGTATTGATCTACCTATTAGGTAGGATCATGGGGATCAGTTGGGATCTACCATAGGAGAGGTAGTATCTAGGTCCACTGTAGGGACAACGCAGAGGTTAGGGTATGTATGGATTGAGTAGTTATGTTTAAAGTGTAAAGTTTGGTTGCTAAACCATGTTTGCTTGCAATATGTTGTTACAAATAATTGTTCGATTATTGTTTCCCCCACATACCGACATATTTATTTATGCTGACTGACATTTTGTTTGTCAGCGTTTTAGGTACAAATTGAAAAGGACAAACAGTAAAGTGGCATATTGTGAAATTAAGAAATAAAGTGCAAGGAGGATTAGTTAGAATAGAGTCCAAATGTGGATATAAGTTAGAAATCCAAGTTTTTGAAAAAGGTATGCAAAGTTTTATTTTATTCCAGCTTTCAGTATAGTAATGGTAGAATTTAATAATTATTATTGATTATTTGTCGAACCTTTGATCTGGGAAATTGGGATAACGACTCTGACATCTTGGTCTCCCTTAATTGGAGATTATCGGGAGGCATGGTCGTTACATTTTGTATCAGAGCATTGGTTCCTCACTTAATCTTTAGTAATTATTAAATTTTACAAATTACATAGAACCGAGGGAGTTATTAGTGGATTTTACAAAAGACAGAAGTGTCTAGAAAAGGATCACGTCCGGGGGCTGGCAATATTTTCCTCCGCACTGCTAGTCGGAATATGAGGACTCCCAGATTAGTGTGACTGCCTGGACAATGTCTTAGGAACTGACTCGAAAAAATATACCTTTAGGACTCTCTCATCTATTTTCATCCCTTTTCAACCCTAATTCTATTAAGATTATGAGGTTTAGGGTTTTTATCTCTTTTCCTTACCCTCTTGAGGTCAGGATATGTATGATAAGGTTAAGGAATCCTCCATCAAATTAATGAAAAACCAAGTAAATAAGATGTCATGGACATAAGTTTAATAGTTTAAGCATAAACTAAAGAATAGTTACACGCTTAAGTCATATGCCATGTGTTGTCATGCCCTTAGGAGAGACCTGAGGTTAGACCTTCTTATTAGGAGGATGAAGTAGAGTTGGTCTTGGAGGAAGAGACCTCCATTAAAGGTAGAAACCTGGCGCATCCTATGAGGATGATGCTAACCCTAACCCTAAGTAGTGGTTAGAGAGAGAGATGGCATGATGAGATGGAAGTCATGGTCGACCTTGTGTGTGGGTTGACATGATGTTGGTTTTGAATCCCTATGATAGTGTGAGCCATGTGAGGTTGGCTGACCTGGTACCTTTGGAGACCCAACCCTAGGAAGGGTTGTGCATGTTAGGGTGAAGGATAACTTCTTACTTGATGAGGTTAGTGAAGAACCTATAGAAACCATATGGGCTTATATGAGCATGGCATAGTATGCACCCATAGTATGTTAGTAAGTGCTAGAAGTAAGTCGAAACCCAGGCCATAAGGGCATGTTGGATAGATTATGAGCTAAGCATAAAGGGCCATAAATAATCTCGAACGAACATAGGTTTCACCCATGCAAGTGTATGCATTTAAGATTGATCCACTCTTTTAGAGAGAGAACCTCCAATGGCATGGTTGTTTGTAGGGTTAGATGTAGAGAGAGAGAGAGCAAGACCTGAATAAGAAGGTTGGAAGCTTAGACTCAGGGATATGAGGAACCCTGAGAAGCTGGGTATGTTGCGACTT
This sequence comes from Alisma plantago-aquatica, assembly GCA_963693085.1. Lineage (NCBI taxonomy): Eukaryota > Viridiplantae > Streptophyta > Magnoliopsida > Alismatales > Alismataceae > Alisma > Alisma plantago-aquatica. Next base: position 881,658,251 of record OY856409.1, read on the forward strand.
AAGTGGATGGTTGTGGTTGCCTCATGTATGACCGCTGGAGGATTTTGGTATCTTGGTTGCCTTTATAGGAACCAAACCCTAGAAGTAAAGATGAGGCTGCTGGTACCTATGTGCAGATGATATAGGTGCTTACCTGCTAGGGATAGGAAGAAGAGTTCCTTAGACCCTGAGGAGGTTTAGTAACAAGTTGTAAGGTCTTATACCTAGTTGGTTGTCCTTGAGGAGGACTTGACTCTGAGGTGTTGTTCAAGTGGAAGGATAATAGGATGTGCATGATGCACTTCATACATGATTGGTTTGTTGTTAGAATGTTGAGCATGCAGTTGGACAACTCTTGCATAAGAGGTGAACCTAGGGTTCCTAGACCTATAAGAGCGGAAGTAGTAGTTCCTAGTGCACCTGATGCTCACACGAATGTTTGAGTTCCTACACATGGGAGCTTGTTACCCCTCATGTTTAGAGGAAAGGGAAACCCCTTGGATTAAGGTGTATGTTTGATGAACCCCTCACATACAAGTTGGTGACATGGGCATGTATGATCTTGGTCCAATATTGAGGATTGAGAACAAGTATGACCTACCATGGAGACCTAGTATGGTTTAGAAGGTGGTCTGTTTGTTATCTATGTGCCTTAGTAGCTTGCTAGGGCTAAGGATGCTCATGTGGATATAAACCTTAGACGTAGAGATGTTTGTGACCTTTGTTGCTATCAAGATGTAGTTACCTCCCATCCTAGGAGAGGGACCCTTATGTAGGGTATGTACAACTTTTTTTGGGTTTGAGGTAACCTAAAGAGGTCTCATAGGATCTTGAGAAGCTAAGTGGAGAGTACATAGTATAAGAATGAACCTGTAGACCCATAGATAACCATCTCTAAGTGCATGTGGATGTGTTACCATGGAGGTAACCAGTATGGGGCTTGATCGAGGTAGATAGGTCACCATGATCCATACAAAAGGATGTAAGTCAGACCATAAATGCTGAGAGAGATGATGGAAACTTGGGTAAGGTTTCACGCTGGATAAATACTATGTTAGGATCCTAAGTCTATCCTAGGGTCAGGTAGGGATAAGATCGATGGGAGTAGGAGTTTCCTAATTCCCTAGTTGCACATGACCATAGGGTCAGGAGGTAACAACTATCATTGTCTGAGGGCCATGGGTTAGGAGATTGATCACCTTCATGAACTTATGGGACCGAAAGGGCAGATAAGGAAGGCACACTCTGGATGCATAAGGGAAGAGGGATGACCCCAAAAGTGTCGGCACCCTATAGACCTAGAGGAGATGACCAAGGATGGTATGATGACCCAAGTGGGTTCAAGACTAGTTTTCCATGGAAGTAACCTTGATATCAAGATGTTCATGATGTAGAGATATGTGATGCACGTTTCCAGTTAGATTTGAAGGTGTACTGGCGATGTGGGATGTACCATCTCTGCTCTTGGAATGGGAAGAACTATGTATTTGGACAGTAGCCAAATGCTTATTTCCTCTTGTTATGGGAGTGAGAGATAGGACAGTACACATGCCATACACCAAGGATAAAGATGATGTGAGTGGAAATGTTGCTATGATGTATGAGGATAGAGATAATAACATACCCTTGTGGAGTGTACGATGTATGGATGGTTTACAAACATCGAGAGAACTAAGGTAGTCATCTTATAAGGACATTCTTATCATGAGTTGTATGGAATTGATGAGTTATATAAGTTTGAGTTTGATAACCAAGAAGATGAGCTCTGTGATTTCTTGATGAAGATCGACCTAAAGTATGAGAAGAGATGATAAGTGGAATACATGGAGGTGTATGTCTTCAACATTACCTAATACATAAGGATGTGAGGTGGTAATGGATGCTTTAGTTGAGATGCAACTGCCTAGTTTCGCTAGAGGCTGGATGAGGTTGTTAGGTTAGCCCTAAGTTTGGAAAAGGAGATATGTTGGGCTAACACTCAGTTGTAACGAGATCCGGTGATCGAGTTAATGGTTGCTTGGTTAGCCAGCCTAGGGCTTGTTGTGAAAGAAGGATGGTGGTAGAACCTGAGATGCACTTCTTTGGATAAGAAGGTGATGAAACCCATGACTAGAGTGTTTTATTGTTTCTAAAGAATCGACCTTAAGGAATCATGACATACAAGAGATCATGATTTTAAGTTCACCATACACCGTGATACTATTAAGATAGTAAGTGGCAGTAGTACTTTGGATGCCTAAGATGAAGTTGCATGTGGCATGTTGCCATGCATGACAAGAGGTAAAGGATGAACACCAGTAAGCCAGTGAGTTGATATAGAGGATAAAGAGTCCCCGAGGGGGAATGGGAATTCATCACTATGGATGTTGTGGTAAGTCTCCCTGGACCGAGGAAGGTCAGGATGCAATATGGGTTATGGTAGATTGCCTTACCTAGATGACATGATCTAAGAGAAACAGAGAGTACTATCAAGGGATAGATCTGGTTGAACTACATATAAGAGAGAGAGATGGTTCAAATACACCATGATGCGAGTTCAAAGGTTCTTGAGTATGACCTAAAGATTGACTTCCATGCGGTGGAAGTAGGTACATGAAGAAATCGATGTTAGTACAACTTATCACCCCTAACTGATGATTAGTATGATCCAGACTAGAGGGTCTAAAGGGAGCATGTGTGCTCATTCAAGGTGATACATGGAGATAGTTCTTGTCCTATGAAATTTGTGATGTTAGCCACCATATCCAGTATCGGGATATAAAGAATCTCTATAAGGGAGGTTGTTTCGGTTACCACTTCATTAAGATGATGTTGGTGAAGGGACCTCATGAAGGTCAGAAAAAGACCACAGTATGTGCAGATGAAGTCGCTTTGATCATATGATGGCTGAAAGAGCCCTAGGGTGACATGAGTCATGAGTTAATGTGAAGCAGAATGACATGCAATTCACTGTGGGAAGAATATGTGATATGAAAATCCGATCCCTCTGAGCTATAGCTGAGAAAGCTGAGTCCCCGATACATGGGTCCATTTGGGATGGATTGGTGGAGATGGTTATGTTTAGCCTTACCCCTCAGGATAATGTAATGTATGATGTGTTCCACGAGTCTTATCTAGAGCACTATGTGAGATACCCGAGCCATGGGCTAAGCAATCAACCTAGTGAGCTCCCAAGGGAGGCTAACTTACCCTAAGTCACCTAAAAGGGTACGAGATACCAAAGTGAGAGAGAGCTCAGGAGTAAAGAATATTAGATGATGAAGGTTCTTGGGAAGCACCATGGAGAAGGTAAAGCCACATAGGAGCCATGATGGACATGAGGAAGTCTTATCCTGCTTGTTTGTATGTTTGATAGAATTTTGAGGGAAAATTCCTATAAGAGGGGAAGGATGTTACAACCCCTATTTTGGGTTCTTTTAGTGAGAAATGTAATTTCTCTTAATAAAGGTATATTGACAAATGATAGTGTGCTTTGATTTAGAATGAATGAATTTCATTTACAATAGCCTTGTTGGTTGCTTTGTGGGCTTTATTGGCTATTGGGCCCAATAACCGGGAAAAGAAAAGGAAATTCAAATAGTAAATGAATAATTAAATAATGGAGAAAAGAAAGATGTAGAGGCATCTAGAAGGCTAGGAGCTATCCTTCAAAGATGGATTTCGTGCCTTTTGGTTTCCTTGGGTTCCAAGGAATCAAAGTTGCAAAGATAATAGGTGAAGAAAGAGAAAAGATCAATTAAATATTGATTTAGTAAGAAGCAAATATGAGATAATAATGAAATACAAGAAACATGTGGAAATATGGATAATGGATCCATCTTGAATGAGATATTGTGTCCACATAGTTTCTAATGGTAAAAGGAATTCAAATAGAGAAAATAGGAAAAGAGGAAAGAGAAAATAGGTGTTTTAATACATAATATGTGCCTTATAGGTACTTGACTTGCATACGAAGAAAAAGGGTTTTTCCTTTCGAGTTTTGGTCTCAAACTTCATACAATGGTATATTAAGTCATAATAGACTTTATCCTAAAATTTTATTGAAAAAGGATAAATGAGGAGAGAGTTATTGATTTTATGTGTTTGCTTAAAGTGAAAGAACAACCATCGATTTACATTAAATGTCACAATTTTATTTGGAATAGGAATCTTGGGCCCAGCCCATGCGCATGTCATGTGCATTGCGGGTTGTTTGATTTAGATCCAATGATGATCCCTTTGTCTCCTAGCTTGTGACAGATTAGGAAAGTGGTGAACAGAGGAAAGGATCTTCCAAAGCATTTTCTCACGATTTATTGCACAAGTGAACTTGGAAACTTACCCATCAAGTTCGGGAGTCTTGGATGGATCGAACAACCCTGGGTTTCGGGGGGTTTTGTTGTGAGAACAGGGAATCCCCAATTCTCAGGGTGGGCGATGGATACCCTATATAAGGGGGGGGGGGGTGACTCACGACACCAACAAACTCCCAAGAAACCTTTGAGACCGGATGAAGCCCACGATCATGCTCGTGCCTCCTATTGGCACTTTGGTCGTGATATGCACCTTCGCCTTGAAGCAGTTGTCACCGGAGATAGGAAGAGTTGCCCTGACGATAGGATAGCCACCTACGTCCATTGAAGGGCTCGTCGAGCTTGTGAGATCGAGGCAGAGCTATTGGTGGTCTCAGTTCGTGTGCAGGCACAATAGGGGGCAGAGTCAACCATCGGGTTGACCATCTGTTCGCAAGGAGCAGCGAATGGAGGTTGAAGACAGTCAATTGGTGTTTTACCAAAATACCCCGACTTCCCTTCAGCGTAGGTAAGGGCAATGCCATCCTTTAGTTGTTTTGATCGTGGGTGAGGTGCGTAGCTGAGAATCGTTGGATCCAACGGATCATCGATCCAACGGCCAACATTTTTTCTAAAAATAACAGATAATTCAAGTTAAAGTCTTTTCTTGCAAACATCATAACTTTTGATAGGAAGCACCAATGAATAAAGTTAATATATAAAAATTGTTCCTCAAAATGAGAGGAACACAAAGAAATTATATTTGAAGCCTAATTCGGCTTGCAATTCAAAAAGTATGTAAAGATGCTATCTTTAATGGTTTAATTAATGAAAATCCCTAATCTTTGATGAGTAATGATTTGGGAAGGGTTATATGGATGTTTAAAGTTGATATTAACATGTTGATTATAAAAAGGAAACATTAGATCCAAAAGGATAATCTTTATGCATAGTTTGATTAATTTAGGGTTCCATGTACATAAATAAGCTTTAATGGGCCTGGAAACCCTAATGTTAGTAATTATGATTCTTAATGGCTTTAATTGATCGAATCCATGGATAGAACTAAGATTTGATAATTCTAAGCTATTTTAAGTATAAAAATTCATAATTGTGGATAAATACCCTTAGTATGGTAATTAGGGTTTTCTCATGGATAAAATGTGGAATTAGTGATAAATAGAGTTCATATATGAATTGAATTATAAATATGAGTTGTCAATTTGAAAGAAACCAAAAATGATAATTGGGCCTAATGATCTTGACATGACTTAAAAGGATAAAGATGGTAGTTAGTATAAAAGAGGCATATTAGACTTAATTGACATTCAATTGTGCATATGATGTTGAAATTAGGGTTTGTGGACCAAAAGGGTATTAAAAGTAATAAATGCATTATGGAGGCTAAAACCCTAAAGTTGGCCTAGAAATCCTAAAGTGGAATCGAAGTCAATCTTGAGAATGTTTTGAATAAAACAATGACACTTGGATGTTATGCATAGATTTCAAGATATTGATGATTATTTGTTTGATTGTTCTTGAATATTATTGCTTGGACGTCAAGTTGCTTTGGATCAGGTATGTGGTTATGCTTATGGTTAAATTGCTTTAGTTTCACGGCGATTCCCAGATGTTTTATCGATTGCTTGGAAATAACTGCTTGGATGACTTTTATTTCATGCAACTATAAAGTGACGGTGACTATCACCATAAATATGTGTACATAACTAGCTCAGATCCTGGTCCTCCTCTGTGGCTTTGCTAATGATGAAAAGGATGACCTAGTACATGGTCTACCTATTAGGTAGGACCATCAGGTTATCATGAGTCAGGGATTGGGCTACCTATGGGTAGTGCCATGCGACTCTTTAGCATATCATGAGTTAGTGATTGGGCTACCTATGGGTAGTGCCATGTGACTCTTCGATACTAGGTATTGATCTACCTGTTAGGTAGGATCATGGGGGTGAGTTGGGATCTACCATATGAGAGGTAGTATCCAGGTCCACTACAGGGACAATGCAGAGGTTAGGGTATGTATGGATTGAGTAGTTATGTTTAAAGTGTAAAGTTTGCTTGCTAAACCATAATTGCTTGCAATATGTTGTTACAGATAATTGCCTAATTATTGTTTCCCCCACATACCAACATATTCATTTATGCTGACTGACGTTTTGTTTGTCGGTGTTTTAGGTACAAATTGAAAAGGACAAATAGTAAAGTGGCATATTGTGAAATTAAGAAATAAAGTACAAGGAGGATTACTTAGAATAGAGTCCAGATGTTGATAGAAGTTATAAATCCATGTTTTTGAAAAAGGTATGCAAAGTTTTATTTTATTCCAGCTTTCAGTATAGTCATGGTAGAATTTAATAATTATTACTGATTATTTGTCGAACCTTTGATCTGGGAAATTGGGATAATGACTCTGACCTCTTAGTCTCCCTTAATTGGGGGTTGCCGGGAGGTGGGGTTGTTATAGTAAATGTGTTGTATTCAATCGTTGGTAGTAACTAGTAATGTAAGAGGGCTACCAATGTATGATATATTTACCCAACAAATATAAGACAAAGCCTCTAATAAGAAATGAAATTAGGGACGAGAAGATGAGTTTCCTCATCTCAGTTCCTACATTTGATCATTGGACCCTCTCTGGAAAGTGGTTGCAAGTTATATTGTTAATTGTGATGGGAGTCTTAATCGTCACCCAAATGTTATGAATTGAACAGTTCTCCTGTTATTTTCTTGCTACTGTGCAGTTTATAATTCTATCCCCTAGTAGTTTCTTCCTACTTTCAGTCTAAATTTGACCTAGTGTGGTGTCTTACAACCAACCTGGAAGTGTTTTATTTTCCTATGGCATGTTCCTATTGGAATAGATGCATGGTTTCATGGTGTTTTTCCCTTTTTTTTAATCTATTAAGGCCATTCTTTGGACCAACCGCACATAAAGAAGTACTAGGTGCACTTGAAGGTGTTTCTTAAGCAAGACCAATAAGGTTCACCCATACATGTAAATGTGGCCCAAATTGTCCACTTCATGTTTTAGTGCCGAGAAAATCCCTACCTTCTTATGCCTATGGGATCAGAAGATCGCTACGATAACATCCATAACCAGCTTCCTAATACAGTCATTACAGATAACCTATCAAAGCTTCTCAAATTTCATGTGGAACCCAACAATTGGCTGTTACATATCCAGTTCACCTGAGAATGGATGCTAGGAAAGCTAGATGTGAGGGTATGAAGCTGTAACACCTAGATGTTTATATTACATGAGCGGAAGGAATTTTTTTTCTTTTATCATCTGGGAGTGTCACAAACATGATAATCATTGCAATAAAAGTAAATGAAATACTTTGCAAAACTATAAAACTGATTCATACACAACTTTTTGTCAACATAAAACTACATCATGTTTATGCATAAGTTCATAATAAAAGATGTCAATACTTTGGATCAACTAGGTAGATGACACCCCACTAGGCAAGCTTGAAAGTCTCTTAGGCCTTTACTAGTCCCTTTGTTCTTCAACTGCTCTAGAACCTATGAACATCACGTCCCTAGCCATGCATTGGGAAAAACAATCAATAGAGTAAGTGGCATGAGTATTCTAAAATATACATTGCTAAAGAACTGAAATATTAAAAAGATTCTTGAACATCATAAATATGAAATGAACATTTAACTCTGATTAAATCTAGAAAAATATTATCTCTCATTTCTTAAACTCTTATTTTCTATTCTATCTTTTATGGAGACCTATACTTTGGGTCTCATGGCCTATGCCAAAGTGCCTGGATCATAAATATCTTATCTAAATTCCTGTCATCATACTCGTGGATGAGATTACAAACATGCTCTAATCTTAAGTATCTTTTACTTATGATTTTTATCTATTTGTGGCCACCATTATACAATAAGTCCTTCTCTGTTGACACCGAAGTGTCCTCTATGGTGCAACACATCCTCTGTTGGCACAAAGTGCCCTCTATTGACACTGAAGTGCCCTCTATGGTGCAACACACCCTCTGTTGGCATAACATGCCCTCTGTGACACCCGCAGTGTCTGGCGCAGTGTGCCCTCTAAATCTTCCTGGGACTCTCTGGTGAGGACTTATTATATAATGTATTATGTGAACGTCTTGAATTAATTATCTTAAGTCTATCTTTACTAAACTCTGAATCTGAACTTATCTAAAATTGAGTACTAAACATGTACTTAGTTTTGAATCTAAAATCTGAATCTGAATCTTTGCTCTTTCAAGTCTGAATTGAATCTATTATGGAATTTGGATATGTATTTCAAATTACAACATAATTGAGAATTGGTTCTATAACCCATATCATGTATCTTTATTCAAAATCTGGCTACTCACATGGTGAGTAGTCTAAGTCTGAATCTAAATCTCTTATTCTTAAATTCTAAACTGAATTCATTGTTGGATATGAACATTTATCTCATTATCTGGGTAAACCTTATTCTAAAACTCTTATTTGATAAGATTACTCAATTATACCAATTATATCATAAATGAGTCTAATGTCTTATGAGGAAGGATCTGACATGAATATAGAAATACTAAGTATACAAGGTATCTTCAGTCAAGCTTATGAAAATATCATAAGTACAACATATCTAAAAAAAATATCAATTCTGACAAGATGGTTCAATCCTTCTTATAAGATATGATGTTACCCTAAAACATTGCATATGAACTTACATATAAACCTTAAATATCAAAATAGAAATCTTATAAAATATTTTATTGTAACCTAATCATAACTTAATGTGTCATTACCTCAGAATGCCATCATGAACTCATTTTTACAATATGTTGTGATCCCAAAAGTACCTTTATTTATAAAAGTAGACCATGTTTTAATATTCTGAAATCCATATTCTTATATTGTAATTAAATTCTAGATATTATTCATTCTAAGGAATCTAGTTGTTGTATCTATAGATATGTATGAAATCTTAGTGGCATGTTTCTACTTGAATCGTAATACATAGTTATTCCTATAAATATGAGAAATCCTGACAACATATGTGTACTTAAATTCTCAATACAAAACTATCCCAAATCACCAACTAAGTATGGCTACATTACTTGCATATCTTATCTTACAATCTTATTCATTAATTTCGAACACTTCTAAGAAATATTGTCAGAACGTGATTATTTAACTATCTCATGGACTTGGTCCATGGGTCACAACTATTTTGAGCAACATGTCTCTATTTGAGATTTTGGATATCTGAACTTACATAATGATAGAGATATGAGAATATTCTTGTTTGCATTAAAATCTTAGAACATTGAATCATATAAATTATAAAAGTCTTATCAGGAGACATGTAAACATACTGAACTTAAAACATGAGTACTCATGGGCATGGACCACTTACCTCTTATACTAGGGTATCTATAAGGAAGTCCTGATTCTAGTTCCATAACTTTAATAACCTGGATATCATCACAGTTTTATCAGTCCAAGGCGATGTTCCCTCTTTTTATTTCTAAATCTCAAGTCCCATCTTCCTAACTATATGTACCAACTTAGGGTTAGCATAACTTTAATCAATGATCATCACAAAATCTAGGCATTGAAATAAAATAAAAATCATACTATATAATCAATATCATCTTTATACTCAAATAAGACATAAATCGTCTTATGCACTAATATGAACATATAGATCATATAAGAAGAAAATCTCAAATATAGTCATATATACTAATCTTACTTTACTCTATTATGAAATCAAAATAAAATACCATTTAGATAAATAATATCAGACTCTATTAGACATATATATCACTTATTGTGTCAGGATAATCATTTATTATTCTTTCATAATGGCTACTCATCTAAATCTAAATACTAATACGATAGCACAAGAAACTTTATCAAATCTCTATAAAAGTATTCATATAATAGGAATGATCATGTATTAAAATATCAGGTCATTTAAAAATCATATCATGGGTGAAATACCCAAAATACTCTTATTAGGGTTTACATTAAAAATCTCATTAAAAATTCATATATGATAAATCAGGTTGTGGTGTAATGTTAAACATATCAAAATACACATTTAGTAAAATTTGTATGAATTTCTAAAGGCGTTTACTATTTTTAATTGACAAAATATCAAAATCATATAGTTTTGTCTACCCAACATATAATAAATAATAAAATCCAAATCATATTCTGGAGATATTTTTAGAAGATAGTATGCTTGAAGAACTTTCCATAGGTACCTTGATTGTCCCAAACCGAGCTCTATATCTCAAGATATGAATTTTAGAATTTTACCTAACCCTGGCCGAACTCGGCCATCGAGATCTGATCCGACGACCATGATCTCTTACGCGTCACAATCCTAGGGCCGGCACTTCCTCCCTTTCCTTCATCTTCTTGCCTGCGTAAGTGCCCAGACCTTCCGATGAGCTTGATCTCTGATGCGAGGATTTTGAGTCGCATTTATAGACTTGTTTTACATGCATTTTATGTGTTTATTAGTCACTTTTGTGGTTAGTATCACATAATTCACTTAACTTAGTCTATAATTCACTTAACTTAGTCTATAATCTGTATCTATCACATAATTAGCTGCTGCATGCATCCTGAGGAGAGGAGGAGATGAACGGAGCCCAGAATCATGCCCCGACCATTCTGAGAGCCGAAGAAGACGTTTTCCACCACCGGAAGGCTGCAGATCGCGTATTCTACGTCAAGGAATGCTTGGATCTTCTCCGTTTAGGGGTTTACATCACTTCATCCATGTTTTCTCCATGTTTTCTCTTTCTTCCATCATGTCTTGCTTTGAGATGAACATGAGGGGCTAATCACCTTTGTCTTTAGGACCGGGAGTAGCCCGGGTAATCGTTGTATGATATTTTTATCATAGTAATTCATATTTTGTCTCTTAAATCCGTGGTATGATTTCATTTTCTCCATTATATAATTATGCTTGATCACCCTAATGATAATCTAATGCCTTTAATTGCTTTGAAAGAAGAATTAATGGTTGAAAAGAGATGAAATTCACATTAACTCATAAATTCCTTGAACAAGGTGATGTACGGTTAATGGTGGAAACCCAGAGGTTGATTCTAATGCACCTAGTTTAGGGTATAGGTTACTACGATAGTGGAACCGAACTAGACTTAGGTAGTGAATTTTATCACGACAGTGAACAATTTTGACTACAGACCACTACCCGGAATGAGAGATGATTTTGATTAACTATATAGAAATAAATACAACGAGAACCCACAGTGAAACCGCAATCCTAAAAATTCCCATCTAAATTGATTAAACTCAACATTTAATCGATTGCTTTGCTTTCTTTTATTTTCTTTTTCTTTTTAATCAACTCTTAAAACCTTTTTAACCGGTCTAGATGATTGCGAACAGTTAGTAGTAGTCTACCGATAGTTCAGTGTCTTTGAGTTCGACTCGGGCCTCACAAAGGCCTATATTTCATTGACGCGTGCATTTGCGTTATACACACGGTAAAATCGTGTCAAGTTTTTGGCATTGTTGCCTGGGAAACGGTAATTTTAGGCACTACGAGTGCTGTAAGCGGCCACTCTAGGCCTTTTTTTTATTTTATTATTATTTTTGAAATTCATCGTTTATCTTTCATATTTAGCAATCGTCTAGCACTGTACTGAATTAAAGTAATTACCTTGCAAGTACTAGTTCATAGTGAGGACGCGTAGCACAGACTACACACAACCATCACCAGAGGTTCCACCGTTGGGACCAGACGACGAACAGAACAATATTCATGATCAACCTGAGGATATAGACTCAGACTTTGAAGCAGAAGCCATGGCTGAAGAATAGACAATCTGGGAGAAGATAAAAGCTTCTTCCTCATCAGCATCAAAAGGACCAATAAAGAAGCAGGCAGTCAACATTCCCACTTATAAGATTGATCTGGCACTGATAAGCTTGGTCAAGTCTCAAGCATTTCATGGGCTTAAGAATGAGGACCCAGTTGCACACATCAACACATTTGTGGAAAATTGTGATATGATCAAGATAGACAGGTTTCCACAAGAGACACTGTATTTGAAGTTCTTTCCCATCTCTCTTGCAGGTAATGCACGTGAATGGCTGCATAACCTAGATGATGAGACTGTAGAGACTTGGGATCAAATGATCGAGGTCTTCTTTGAGAGATTCTTTCCACCGGAGAAAACCAATGACCTAGTACAGAAGATCCACAATTTTTGTCAAAGAGCTGGCAAGACATATTCAGAGACGTGGGAGCGCTTCCAAATAATGCTGCGGAAGTGTCCACATCACAGGATGGAAAAAGAAAAACAAATGAAGATTTTCTACTTTGCTCTAAATGAGCATGATAGGAGCAATCTGGACTCGGTAGGTTCCGGTTTCGTCTTGAAAAATACCGGCAATAGGTGATGGGAAATTTTGAAAAATATGGCCAGGAAGCAATCATGGGGTGACAGAGACACAGTAGAGCAGGTTCGAGTCACAGGTGAGTCAAAGGCTATCAAGGAGCTAAATGAGAAGATGGACCTTCTAGCCAAGAAATTCTAGCAAAAGAGGACGCAGAATCTGATGATGAAGCACATGTGAAATTTATGCGCCAGCAACAGGGGTACAGAAACAATGACTATTCTTGGAGGAAAGATAAGAAATTTTCATGGAAGGACCCAAAAAATTTCCTGTAGGACCCTGATGCAAAACCACAACCGTCGGCAGAGGACAAGAGCAATGAGTTGCTCAATCAAGTAATTAAGCAGAATCAATAACTCATGAGCACATTTGGCCAGCAGATTAAAAAACAAGGTGACTTTATGAATCAATTTGGGCAGACTCTACAGAGTCATGGGGCTCAGATGAGGTCACTTGAGACATCCTTAGCGCAGATGGCGGTAGAGATTTCAAGCTTTAAGAAGCCAGCGCAGCAAGGGTTTCCCAGAAATACAAACATTCCAGGAGGAAACCAACAAGCTAAGGCAATTCTGCTACGGAGTGGTAAGAAGATTTTAAACCCCAGGGCCGATGAACCGAGCACACCCCAGACGAAAACCATAGGTGAGGCCACAGAGGAGGTTAGAATCACAATACTGATAGAGGATGCGGTAGAGGAAGCTACACCAGAAATCATTGCTGAGGAAGAAACTCCAAAGAGGACACCATATGTGTCGTCACATCAAAGGGCACAGACAGTCCCAGTGCCGTATCCAAACAGTTTGAAAGCTAAGAAAGTGGACGCTCAGTTCAAGAAGTTCCTAGATAGCTTTAGGAAACTTTCTGTCAACATTCCGCTACTAGAGGCAATAGAGCATATACCTTCCTATGTCAAGTTTCTTATAGATATAATTACAAAGAAGAGGAAGATTCTTGATACTGAAGTGGTGGTTCTTAAGGAGCAAGTGAGTGCCTTCATTATGGGCACATTGCCACCTAAAAGACAAGATCCGGGTTGCTTCAATATTTCATGTTACATTGGTAAGGTGAAATTCGGCAAAGCATTGTGTGACTCCAGGGCAAGTATCAATTTGATGCCTATTTCTACTTTCAAGAAGCTGGGAGTTAAAGAATCGAGACATAGCAACATGATGATTCAGCTAGCGGATAATTCTGTGGTAAAGCCGTATGGTATTTGCGAGGATGTTCTGGTTAAAGTTGACAGGTTTGTATTTCCAGTAGATTTTGTGGTAATGGAAATGCAAGATGAACAAGGAAATGAGCTACTCCTCGGAAGACCCTTCCAAGCTACTGTAGATATGATACTCGAGATGGGACGAGGCTGTTTGACATTGGGAATCACGGATGACCGATTTGAAATGGTTATGCCCCCAAGCATAACACAATCAAAAGCAAAGGAGTAGTGTCGCATGGTGAAATATTTTGATCAAAACATTTCACTTTGTCTAGGGAAGCCGTTTCTAGATATGGCTCATGTAATGACCAAGGTAGAGAAGGGGACAATGGCTTTAGACATTATGGAGCAGACCAAAGTTGTTTCTCTTTGCAGTGCTGTGGGTTTTCCAAATGATGAAGAGGAGGAAATCCCTCTTTCTACTGAAGATGATGCAATAGCAAGTTCTGTCCATGATGCATATCCAGAACTGCCTCTTGAAGCTTGCCTTGTCAATATAATGCATGACTGGATGAGAAGCAAGTCGTTACAAGAATGTGTCAAGATGCTTCAAGTGTTGTCGTGCTATTATGCTAAGTATTATGAAGATCTTGGGCCACTTCCACCACCACTTCAGTCATCTTTGATCAGTACACCAGAGCTAGAATTGAAGCCACTGCCACCTCATTTGAAACATGCATTCTTAGCCGATGGTGGCAGACTACCGGTGATTATCTCAGCATATCTGAGTGCCGAGGAAGAGGATCAATTCATGATCGTGCTGAAGAACCACCGTGGCGCATTCGGGTGGTCAGTTGCGGATATCAAGGGGATCTCCCCTACACTTTGCCAGCACAAGATCCGGCTTGAGGATGGAGCCAAACCTATAATCTAGCCACATCGCAGACTCAATCTAAGCATGATGGAGGTTGTCAAGAAGGAAGTGATCAAGCTCCTTTCTGCAGGCATCATCTATGCTATCTCCGATTCGACGTGGGTAAGTCCCACACAGGTAGTCCCTAAAAAGGGGGGATCACTGTCACTCACAACTTGTTAAATGAGTCGATTACGACCCGACTGGTAACCTGGTGGCGTGTGTGCATTGACTACTGTCGATTGAACTCTACTACATTAAAAGATCATTTTCCTCTTCCATTCATCGATCAAATTTTAGAGCGACTGGCTGGTCGATCGTATTTTTGTTTTCTAGACGGCTATTCCGGCTACAATCAAATCTCCATTGATCCTAAGGACCAAGAGAAGTCTACCTTCACTTATCTTTATGGAACATTTGCATATCGCCGTATGCCTTTCGGTTTGTGCAACGCACCAACAACCTTTCAGCGCTGCATGCTTGCCATTTTCTCTGATGTGGTTGAGCGCTGTTTAGAGGTCTTCATGGACGATTTTTCCGTCTATGGTGCATCTTTTGATGAGTGCTTGTATAATTTGGATAAAGTTTTACAACGATGTAAGGACACACATTTAGTTCTCAACTGGGAAAAATGCCATATGATGGTTAGTGAAGGGATTGTGCTTGGACATAAAGTGTCTAGCAAGGGGCTGGAGGTGGATCCAGTTCAGATTGAGGTTATTTCAAAATTACCCCCACCTAATTCAGTTAAAGGGGTACGGAGTTTTCTCGGTCACACATGATTTTATCGCCTCTTTATCAAAGATTTCTCGAAAATCGCTAAACCATTATCTGAACTGCTTGAGAAAGATGCGATGTTTGACTTTAATGAAAAGTGTTTGCATGCTTTTAATGTACTCAAGGAGAAGTTAATTTCTGCATCGGTTGTTCAAACGCCGGATTGGACAAAACCTTTTGAATTAATGTGTGATGATTTAGATTTCGCAGTAGGGGCTGTTCTAGGACAAAATTTTGAAAACAAACCCGCTATGATTTTTTATGCATCCAAGACTTTAAACGAAGCACAACTTAACTACACCACAATTGAAAAGGAACTGCTCGCTGTCGTTTTTGCATTCGAAAAATTTCGGCATTACCTAGTAGGGTCGAAAGTTGTGGTGTGGACGAACCACGCCGTCATAAAATATTTGATGGAAAAGAAAGATGCCAAACCTAGATTGATTAGGTAGATCTTATTGTTACAAGAATTTAACATTGAAATTAAAGATAAGGCGGGGATTGAGAATGTGGTTGCAGACCACTTGTCTAGGTTGGAATGGGTAGATGAGAAGGACATTAATATACCCATTACCGAGACATTCCCTGATGAGAAAATCCTTTATGTAAAATCCAAGGATCCATGGTTTTCATATATTGTTAATTATCTTGCCTGTAAAATAATCCTAGATGATTGGACTTATCAATAGAAAAAGAAAAATTTCCATTCTTTAAGATATTATTTCTGGGATGATCCCATTTTGTTGAAGCAATGCAGGGACGACGTGTTGCGCAGGTGTGAACTGAAGATAGAATATGATAGTGTACTTAGTCATTGTCATACACTGCCAACCGGTGGTCATCATGCGAGTTCAAGAACGGCATCCAAGGTTCTAGAGAGTGGTATTTATTGGCCTACACTCTTCCGGGACACCTATGACTATGTGCGAAGATGTGATTCCTATCAAAGGGCAGGTAATATTTCCAAGCAGCAGGAGATGCCCCTCAATGTGTTTCAAGAAGTTGAGGTATTTGATCTGTGGGGCATTGATTTTATGGGACCCTTTGTGTCCTCGAACTCTAATTTGTACATTTTACTGGCTATTGAATATGTATCGAAGTGGGTAGAGGCAATACCCACAAGGACTAATGATGCTGCTGTAGTGTGCAGGTTTGTAAAAGACCATATTTTCTACAGATTTGGTGTGCCAAGGATGATTATCAGTGATGGAGGCACTCATTTCAAAAATCAAAAGTTTGCTGTGTCGTTGAGGAAGTACAGGGTAAAGCACAATATTGGTACCCTGTACCACCCACAGACACAAGGGCAGGTCGAAGTGTCCAATAGAGAAATTAAGAAAATTTTGGAGCGCACAGTGGCTTCGACAAGAAAGAATTGGAGTACTTTACTATCAGATGCTTTATGGGCGTATAGGACCGCATTTAAGACACCTATAGGCACTACGCCTTTTAGGTTGGCTTATGGGTGGGCCTTCCATTTATCGGTAGAGCTAGAACACAAGGCGCACTGGGCACTAAGGAAGCGTATTTTGACTTATGATGAGGCAGGGAAGAAGCGAATGCTAGAGATGAATGAGTTGGATGAGATACGGATGAACGCCTATGAAAACTCATAGATTTATAAGGAGAGAACAAAACTAATTCACGATCGACACATTCAACTGCATGTCTTCAAAAAGGGAGATCGTGTGTTATTGTTCAGCTCGAGGTTGAAGCCGCACCCCAGGAAATTGAAATCCCGATGGAGTGGACCTTTCATTGTGGAAGAGGTATGGCCACATGGTGCCATCTTGGTGCATGATGGAGAGAAGACATTTATGGTCAACAGACAGAGGTTGAAGTTGTACTTTGGTGAGGACTACATGAGGAAAGTGCATGAGGTCAAACTCATAGCACTGACAGATGCAAGTTGAGTGTGATTTTTTCTATCCTAAGACATCAAAGAAGGGCGCTTGTTGGGAGGCAACCCAACCATTGGTAGTTTCGTCCATCTTCTTTCGCATTTACAAGTTAGTTTGGTTTCATTTTGTTTTTAGTGTAAAAATGATACCTTGATCGTTTGTTCAGTGTGCAGGGCTGAGGCAGAGTCGATACCATCGACTACGATGTCGATGGTAGCGAAATGGGTATAGGTAGGCGACTGTAGAAAATTTTCTGAGTCGATACCATCGACGGCATCATCGATGGTATCGACCTACCATCAGAGACGCCGAAGAAAAAGGCAGATCGGGGTCGATAGTATCGACTGGGATGTCGATACTCGTGAGATCCCTGAAGATTTACAGAAGATTTTGTATCAATGAAGTCGATACCATCGACGGCCACGTCGATGGTATCGACACAGCAACAACAAGGAAGTGGCGCCCGGGCCTCACAAGGGCAATTGATCCATACAACGTCGATACCATTGACCCGCGTCAATGGTATCGATGTGACACATCACCGATCCGTGAGAAGAAATCAATGGCGGCCGCTAAATCAAGGAAGTCGATCCGTGGGATGGGTCGATACCATCGACCTGTGTCGATGGTATCGACGCGTCATCAATCTGGGCCCCCACATCAAGCAATCGACAAGCGTCGATACTAGCGAAGACCCGGATTGTGCTACAGGTGTCGATACCATCGACACCCCGTCGATGGTATCAACGGAATGACAACAGTGACGGACTCAATTATAAAAGGAAGGGTTGATTGTCAATTGTCTTCACACCTTTGGAGTTTCTTCCTTCCACTTGTGAATTGAGCATCACTGTGTGACCGGAGGACTTCGTCGTGCGTCTAAGGATCGGGATATCTTCACCGAGCTCTGCACCGAGCGGAGATCATCTTCTCTGACCTTCCTCGAGCTCTGTCTCTTATTCCCCTTTTTCTCTGTGACGATGGTGCAGACAGAAGGAGCGTCTTCTTCCACCACCCGGATTTGTTCCTCGTGCGAGGATTGTTCATCCTTCCGTGGAAGTATGGAAGGTATACGAGGAGTTGCTGAAAAGGAAAATTGAGTCAACCCGCTATGTAGATCAGACCATGGTTTGCAACCTTGGGTTCGAGGGCAATCTTGCTTATGTCCTTAAAGGGCAAGCAAGAAATACGGGTAGGAGGCCCGACGAGATGAAGTTCCACGCTTACGGTCTTCCCTTTTTCGGTGAGTGGCCGGCATACAAAGAGCTTGTGGCAGAGTTCATGGCATCACTGGACATATGCGTCGTGCCGAACGACCTCATCGCCACCGATCGGGAATGGATATAGGGTCGCGTTTCTTTCTGGCTCTACAACAACAACTACACTCTGACCCTCAAGAAATTCAATTCCATTTACAACTAGAATCACAGGAGAGACCAACACCAGATGCTAGACAACCAGACCGACTATGATGACATCTTCGCCCAGCTGGTGACCGTGCCTCCAGGAAAGTCTGTCAGCTACCACAACGCAACCGTCACCGACTTCGAGCATCCGTTTGTGAGGATTCTGCACCGCATGTTGTGCACTACTCTTTTTGCTCGAGGTGATCTCTCGCTTAGTAAATTTCAGGAGACAAACTTGTTCTTTTTGTATAAGCTGCTGAAGCGCGAGGAGTGCAATTGGGGCGCATTTTTCTTGACATGTGTGTTAGTTGTGAAGAGGAGTACACGAAAAGTTCATATCCACTTTGGAGGGCACATCACACCGTTGGCTCTCTACCTTGGATTGGACTTTTCCCAACTCGCTCTGCTTTCCAATAGGAACAAGGTCAACCTGCATCATCTACACCGCTCCAATCTCTTTATGCTCCATGATGGCATGGCTTATGCACATTGCCATGTTAATCACAAATATCAAGAATGTGCGCTTCCAGACCCCGTCTTCAACATTGAGGGAGCTCAACACTTCAGGTGGCCCATCATCGCCATCGTCGACTCCGATGAAGATAGCGGTACTGACGACAACAATGATGACAATGACGAGCATGAAGAGGAAGAGGAGGCTTTCACTACTCTTCGTTCACGAGTGGCACCGCGGAAGCATCCCCGCTTCCACCCGGGTGCATCATCTTCTTCGCAACCTCCACCACCTCAGCCCACTCAATAAGGAGAGGATGCCTATTCTATGCAGGGTATGTACACCATGCTGTAGGACATCCAGCAGAAGCAACAACGACACACGGCGTCATTTGCTGATATTCAGGAGACTACAAATCAGCTCTATGTTAATCAGCAAGCTATCTTTGAGAATGAGCATCGGTTGTTCGCCAATCAACAATAGGTTTATGATCGGTTGGGAAGGATTGAGCAGCAGCAACAGCCGTTCTATGACAATTATTGGAGCCAGAACTACTTCGGGGGATATCCTCAACCTCCTCCCATGCCCCCGTATGATCCGAATTTTCAGGGGTAGTATCCATCATGGGACCCCACCGCTCTGTAGTACCTGCCACCACCTGACCAATGATTGGTATCACTGTTCCACCATTTAAGTTTGTTTTTGACTATGAGGCCATAGTCGGATTCAAGCTTAGGGGGGGAGTTGGAACAACTTCTATCTTTTTCTATCCTTTATTTTTCCTAGTTTTTATCATTTATTGCTTTTTCTTTTATTCTAGTTATTCTCTTAGTTTTTAGGATCCACATTCTATCTAGTGTAATTGTGGACGTCTATAAAAATGTGTAATATCTTTGTTGATCGCATGGGAGTCAGGGGTCATTTTGAAAATTTTTAATGAAATTGTGAGCTGGCTTTGTTTTAATTTGAGCACATGACTTATGAAAATAATTGGGTTTGTCAACTTAAGAACATTAGACCACAACTGTACATCCCTGTGATTCAAGAAAAGAGGATGAAATTGAATGTTGAGTCTAAACTGACCAAATGGTAATGAGACTTTAATCTGAAATGAGAAGTAGAAACCTCTTGATTGTACACATGTCAGTAAGGAGGGACATATAATATTTTCCAATGGTTCGGGCAATTAATCTTGTGATCTATCCACCTCATTGTTTTTACACTCCACCAGAAGAATTGGAAGCACATTACGGTTTTCATCTTTTGATTGCATAACATTTAGGTAGGATTGCATTTTAGTTCGATTTTGCATAAAAAGAAAAAAAATGGGAAATATTTTTTTTTAGATGAATCATGCATGCATACATTCTTGAGTGCATGTCATCATAGTTGCATAACTGAACTCATGTAGTTGCATTTTAACATATTTTTTATCATATAGGACAAGTTGTGCTTTATTTCTTTTGAAAAATAAGAGAAGCGGGTGACTCATTCTATACTCTCTAAAATTAAGTTGTAATGCCTCAAGAATAACAATTATGTGAAAATAAGCCCGAAATGAAAAAATTTCTGAAAACTATTGTACATTTTGCATTAGCCAATTCGAGGGAAAGAAGGGCTTTGAAAAAAAAAGAAGGAAAAAAAAGAAGGCTGATTTTAGAGGGAGAAAAGATCTTGTCTCACCCGTATAATAGGAAGAATAAGCACATTATGTAGTTTGTAGATATTCTATGTCGCATGAGATGGGATAGTCGGAACATGCATCATTCCACCCAAATGTAGGCATTAGGGAATTTTCATTTGAATATGCATCATTTAGGTCATTATTGTTATTTGTGCATGTTAAAACTATATTGTTCTTCCATTTCTTCCACAACCACCTATTCCATCCACCCGTTGCTCAAATTGGTAGGCCACCGTGATTATCTCCTCACTCATTAATATCAAGAGAGCTATTTCCATTTAGATGGTAGGTAGGAAACGAGCAACGTAGATAGAAGATCACAAAGATGCACCAAGTCTGAACCGGAGGATTTGATTATGTTAACTGCCTTATGTGATAGTATTCATCAATTTTGAGGTAGATATCTTTTATGGATGATCATTGTTGCCTTGAGGGTAATTATCATTCTGTGGTTAGTGAGGGCCAGAATGTGAATGTCTGGAGGGGATCATATGGTAAGGTCTGTTATGATAATCTGTTCTTTAGTTGACCCTCACAATTTTATTCTATAGTTCTGCTGCTCGAGGACGAGCAAGGTTTAAGCTTAGGGGAGTTTGATGTGAGGATTTTGAGTCACATTTATAGACTTGTTTTACATGTGTTTTATGTGTTTATTAGTCACTTTTGTAGTTAGTATCACAAAATTCACTTACCTTAGTCTATAATATCATTTTGTATCAAATCTCTCATATTTTATCTTTTTGAGTGTAAACGATTATAATAATGGGTTTTAGCTTAGCTGATTTGGTTTTGTCTTGCAATTTCAGGAAAAACGAGTATACAAAGCTGTCGATACTATTGACCTGTGTCGATGGTATCGACACAGTCACATTGAGACAGCCGCAAGGAGCCAAGATGAGTCGATACTATCGACATTGAAGTCGATGGTATCGAGATACCTTCAGCGAGCCAACAATCAACATGTCGATACTATCGACACAAAAGTCGATAATATCGACGTTCTACAGCTTCAGTGTGGGAAAGGTGATAAAACCGACGCCTAAGGGTGTCGATACCATCAACCTGCGTCGATGGTATCGAGTCTGTATCAGGTGGAACGACAGAGAAGAAGGAAAGCTTGCCGATATGATACCATCGACTCACGTCGATGGTATCGACGCCGTCAGATTAGTTTTTGTTCCAGATCGGCCCGAATCCAACGGTGGTGATATTTCGACGATCTATTTTGGTGTTTATACCTAATGACGGCGGCCAGGAGCTATCTATCACGTCATTAGCCAGTGCACACATACCGAGGAGAGGAGGAGAAGAACGGAGCCCAGATTCATGCCCCGACCGTTCTGAGAGTTGAAGAAGATGTTTTCCACCGTCGGAAGGCTGTAGATTGCGTATTCTACGTCAAGGAACGCTTAGATCTTCTCCGTTCAGAGGTTTACATCACTTCATCAATGTTTTCTGCATGTTTTCTCTTTCTTCCATCATGTCTTGCTTTGAGATGAACATGCGGGGCTAATCCCCTTTGTCTTTAGGACCAAGAGTAGCCCGGGTAATCGTTCTATGACGTTTTTATTATAGTAATTCATATTTTGTCTCTTAAATCCGTGGTATGATTTCATTTTCTGCATTATATCATTATGCTTGATCACCCTAATGATAATCTAATGCCTTTAATTGCTTTGAAAGAAGAATTAATGGTTGAAAAGAGACAAAATTCACATTAACTCATAAATTCCTTGAACAAGGTGATGTACGGTTAATGGTGGAAACCCAGAGGTTGATTCTAATGCACCTAGTTTAGGGTATAGGTTACTACGATGGTGGAACCGACCTAGACTTAGGTAGTGAATTATATCACGACAATGAACAATTCTGACTACATGCCACTACCCGGAATGAGAGATGAATTTGATTAACTATATAGAAATAAATACAACGAGAACCTATGGTGAAACCGCAATCCTAAAGATTCCCATCTAAATTGATTAAACTCAACATTTAATCAATTTCTTTGCTTTCGTTTATTTTCTTTTTCTTTTTAATCAAATCTCAAAACCTTTTTAACCGGTCTAGCTGATTGTGAACAATTAGTAGTAGTCTACCGATAGTTCAATGTCCCTGAGTTCGACTCGGGCCTCACAAAGGCCTATATTACATTGATGCATGCACTTGCGTTATACGCACGGTAAAATCGTGTCAATCTCCCTTCCATGGCCATAGACTCATGAGGCAATTGCTTCCCTGACTCCCTCCCGATCTACACTCCATGGGCGACACCTTCTTTGTGCCCTGGGTGGATGAGGTTGAAGATCCCCAAAACCCAACCATGATGTGGCCTCCGCCCCTCCTGGTCTTCTTCTTCATTGTGGATCTTCCCCTCTTCTGCTAATGCTTTGTGAAAACCCTAGATCTAGGTTCGTCTAACCCTCGTGGCCTAGGAAAAGTGACTTTTATAAGCTTTTGCCCTCCAGATCTTGGGCAAGTACCCCCTCCCCCCCGCTTGGGGGACTCTATTCCGGTTTGAAAATAGAGGCGCGACTCTCAGTCCGCAAGGACTGAGTCACCCCCACCCCCTTTATATTTTTCTTTTTGCATAAAAGTCCATTTATAGAAATATTTGTATATCCCAATTCGTAGCCCTGTTTGATCCCAAAATTTGGGAGATACATTGTATTCTAATAATCTTTATATTAGAAAAACGTCAAGTCAAAACTAATTAGATAGATCCTCCAAATGTTCCTTTTAGATAAATATTAGATAATTATTAATTTAATCACCTAGGCCACTAGATAACTCAAAATCTTCTAAATTTTCTCCCTTGATCTTATATAACAATTTTTCATATATTAAAACTACATTGAGTATTTATTATGAATATGGAATGCTGATTCCCCAAATTTGTACTCTAAGGACCTATTTGTAGAACTTAATTAGTCCAATAGGGCTGGAATTGGGATCTAGGGCACATGGCCCGTCCCTTAGTATTTCAAAGGGTACATAAGCTTAATTGTATTTCAAATCATGAAAATAAGTCTTCAGTCAATATAATTTCTCAATTGAAGCTCATGTATGACACATGTGATCAATATTTCTTTAATTACATAACATGAAGACCTAAGCTAGGTCTAAGGCTCAACCCATGGACTGAACTCATCACATTATATATTTGTCACATTATTGTTCATAGGAATAATTCATTTATATTAATATACAACTGACTACAATCATACACATTTAAGTCATTATGTGTGTATTGGTTGATCATATGGCTTCTATTACACATTTTGTGAACTTAATTCCATACCTAGCCATGGTTACGTTCATTGCATCCCTTGACATGCCTTTACTAGAAAACCCCACATTAAAGGCTTACTTTATCTATGAAATTGAGGATGTTACAATTCTACCCACCTTAAAATAAATTTCATCCTCAAAATTTCTCTAGGCTACTACCCACCTTAGGGTTTTTCTTACCTCTTCATTTATTGTAAGACACACCTATGTTCAAACTTTTGCATGAAAAGAGATATGTAATGTATTTTCATAAAAAAAATTATATGAGTATTATCTATTACCTTGGTCTACTTATCAACTCATAGTTAGGGTTTATAAAACTAAACTTGGCTCTATACTTAGGGCATCTGCGTCAACCTTGTCATAAATTCCTAACAATAGTTGCACATGACTGTCTAACCTTGGGTTCTTCAGTTAGGTCCTACATTTTGAGATATGTGGTGATCAGGCACATACCCAGAGATGTGGGACCCTGACATACTACTCCCCTCTAACCTACTAATACATGTGTCCCATACCACATGGACTAGTAAGAAAGGAGATATGCATCAAAGCCTAATGCTTATGACGTCCCTCTTCAATTCTCAATTGGCTGGCCATAACCATTGAGAATGGAGAAGCAACATCATTAGCTAGGGTTATGTTGAAACATGAGACCTAGAATAGGTAAACATCTATCTTTGCCATCTCTATTTCTTCTAAGGTAAAAACTCTTTGCCATTCTAGGTCATTCTAACTTTCTATGGGAATCTATCCCTAAACCCTAATCTCTTATCTTCATCCTAGGGTGACTGTGAGAATCATATTTTCCTAGTGCCCATTTACCAAATCGCTCTGATACCATATTGTAACACCCATATTTTTATATTACATGAGCGGAAGAATTTTTTTTTTCTTCTATCATCTGGGAGTGTCACAAACATGATAACCATTGCAATAAAAGTAAATGAAACACTTTGCAAAACTATAAAATTGATTCATAAACAACTTTTTATCAACATAAAACTACATCATGTTTATGCATAAGTTCATAATAAAAGATGTCAATACTCAGGATCAACTAGGTAGATGGCACCCCACTAGGCAAGCTTGAAAGTCTCTTAGGCCTTTGCTTGTCCCTTTGTTCTTCAGCTGCTCTAGAACCTGCAGACATCACGTCCCCAGCCATGCATTGGGAAAAAAGTCATTAGAGTAAGTGGCATGAGTATTCTAAAATATACATTGCTAAAGAATTGAAATATTAAAAAGATTCTTGAACATCATAAATATGAAACGAACATTTAACTCTGATTAAATCTAGAAACATATTATCTCTCATTTCTTAAACTCTTATTTTCTATTCTATCTTTTCTGGAGACCTATACTCTGGGTCTCATGGCCTACGCCAAAGTGTTTGGATCATAAATATCTTATCTGAATTCCTCTCATCATACTCTTGGATGAGATTACAAACATGCACTAATCTTAAGTATCTTTTACTTATGATTTTTATCTATTTTTGGCCACCATTATACAATAAGTCCTCCTCTGTTGACATCGAAGTGTCCTCTATGGTGCAAAACACCCTCTGTTGGCACAAAGTGCCCTCTGTTGACACTGAAGTGCCCTCTATGATGCAACACACCCTATGTTGGCATAAGATGCCCTCTGTGACACCCGCAGTGTCTGGCACAGTGTGCCCTTTGAATCGTCCTTGGACTCTCTGGTGAGGACTTATTATATAATGTATTATGTGAAGGTTTTGAATTAATTATCTTAAGTCTATCTTTACTAAACTTTGAATCTGAACTTATCTAAAACTTAGTACTAAACATGTACTTAGTTTTGAATCTGAAATCTGAATCTGAATCTTTTCTCTTTCAACTCTGAACTGAATCTATTATGGAATTTGGATATGCATTTTAAATTACAGCATAATCGAGAATTAGGTATATAACCCATATCATGTATGTTTATGCAAAATCTGGCTACTCACATGGTGAGTAGTCTAAGTCTGAATCTAAATCTCTTATTCTTAAATTTAAACTGAATTCATTGTTGGATATGAACATGTATCTCATTATATGGGTAAACCTTATTCTGAAACTCTTATTTGGTAAGATTACTTAATTATACCAATTATATCATAAATGAGTCTAATGTCTTATGAGGAAGGATCTGACATGAAAATAGAAATACTAAGTATACAAGGTATCTTAAGTCAAGCTTATGAAAGTATCATAAGTACAACATATCTAAAAAAAATATCAATTCTGACAAGATGGTTCAATCCTTCTTATAAGATATGATGTTACCCTAAAACATTGCATATGAACTTACATATAAACCTTAAATATCGAAATAGAAATCTTATAAAATATTGTAATGTAACCTAATCATAACTTAATGTGTCATTACCTTATAATGCCATCATGAACTCATTTTTACAATATGTTGTGATCCTAAAAGTACCTTTATTTATAAAAGTAGACCATGTTTTAATATTCTGAAATCCTTATTCTTATATTGTAATTAAATTCTAGATATTATTCATTCTAAGGAATCTAGTTGTTGTATCTATACATATGTATGAAATCATAATGGCATGTTTCAACTTGAATCATAATACATAGTTATGCCTATAAATATGAGAAATCATGACAACATATGTGTACTTAAATTCTCAATACAAAACTATCCCAAATCACCAACTAAGTATGGCTACATTACTTGCATATCATATCTTACAATCTTATTCATTAATTTCGAAAACTTCTAAGAAATCTTGTAGGAACGTGATTCTTTAACTTTCTCATGGACTTGGTCCATGGGTCACAACTATTTTGAGCAACATGTATCTATTTGAGATTTTGGATATTTGAACTTACATAATGATAGAGATATGAGAATATTCTTGTTTGCATTAAAATCTTAGAACATTGAATCATATAAATTATAAAAGTCTTATCAGGAGACATGTAAGCATACTGAACATAAAACATGAGTACTCATGGGCATGGACCACTTACCTCTTGTACTGGGGTACCTATAAGGAAGTCCTAATTCCAGTTCCATAACTTTAATAACCTGGATATCATCACAGTTTTATCAGTCCAATCCGATGTTCCCTTTTTTTATTTCTAAATCTCAAGTCCCGTCTTCCTAACTATATGTACCAACTTAGGGTTAGCATAACTTTAATCTATGATCATCATAAAATCTTGGCATTGAAATAAAATAAAACTCATACTATATAATCAATATCATCTTTATACTCAAATAAGACATAAATCGTCTTATGCACTAATATGAACATATAGATCACATAAGAAGAAAATTTCAAATATAGTCATATATACTAATCTTACTTGACTCTATTATGAAATCAAATTAAAATACCATTTAGATAAATAATATCATACTTTATTAGGCATATATATCACTTATTGTGTCAGGATTATCATTTATTATTCTTTCATAATGGCTACTCATCTAAAACTAAATACTAATATGATAGCACAAGAAACTGCATCAAAAATCTATAAAAGTGTTCATATAATGTAGGAATGATCATGTATTAAAATATCAGGTCATTTAAAAAACATATCATGGGTGAAATACCCAAAATACCCTTATTAGGGTTTACATTAAAAATCTCATTAAAACTTCATATATGAAAGATCATGCTATGAAGTAATGTTAAACATATCAAAATACACATTTAGTAAAATTTGTATGAATTTCTAAAGGCGTTTACTATTTTTAATTGACAAAATATCAAAATCATATAGTTTTGTCTACCCAACATATAATAAATAATAAACATCCAATTCATATTTTGGAGATATTTTTAGAAGATAGTATGCTTAAAGAGAGTTCCATATGTACCTTGATTGTCCCAAACTGAGCTCTATATCTCAAGATATGAATTTTAGAATTTTAGTTAACCCTGGCCGAACTCGGCCATCCGACCATCAAGATATGATCTGACGACCATGATCTCTTGCGCGTCACAAGCCTAGGGCCGGTGCTTCCTCCCTTTCCTTCATCTTCTTGCCTGCATAAGTGCCCAAAACAGAGGCCTCTACACTCAGACCTTTCGATGAGCTTGATCTCCCTTCCATGGCCACAAACTCATGAGGTAATTGCTTCCCTGACTCCCTCCCGATCTACACTCCATGGGCGACACCTTCTCTGTGCCCTGGGTGGATGAGGTTGAAGATCCCCAAAACCCAACCATGTTGCTGCTGCCGCCCCTCCTGGTCTTCTTCTTCATTGCAGATCTTCCCCTCTTCTACTAATGCTTCGTGAAAACCCTAGATCTAGGTTCGTCTAACCCTCGCGGCTTAGGCAAAGCGACTTTTATAAGATTTTGCCCTCTGGATCTTGGGCAAGTACCCCCCCCCCCCTGCTTGGGGGACTCTGTTCCATTTTGAAAACAGGGGCATTGCTCTCAGTCCGCGAGGACTGAGTCTCCCCCCCTCCCCTTATTTTTTTTATATTTTTCTTTTTGCATAAAAGTCTATTTTATAGAAATATTTGTATATCCCAATTCATAGATCCATTTGATCCCAAAATTTGGGAGATACATTGTATTCTAATAATCTTTACATTAGAAAAACATCAAGTCAAAACTAATTAGATAGACCCTCCAAATTTGCCTTTTAGATAAATATCAGATAATTACTAATTTAATCACCTAGGCCACTAGATAACTCAAAATCATCTAAATTTTCTCCCTTGATCTTATATATCAATTTTTCATCTATTAAAATTACATTGAGTATTTATTATGAACATGGAATACTGAATCCCCAAATTTGTACTCTAAGGACCTATTTGTAGAACTTAATTAGTCCAATAGGGCTGGAATTGGGATCTAGGGCACATGGCCCGTCCCTTAGTATTTAAAAGGGTCCATAAGCTTAATTATATTTCAAATCATGAAAATAAGTCTTCAGTGAATATAATTTCTCAATTGAAGCTAATGTATGACAAATGTGATCAATATTTCTTTAATTACATAACATGAAGACCTAAGCTAGGTCTAAGGCTCAAGCCATGGACTGGACTCATCATATTATATATTCATCACATTATTGTTCATAGGAATAATTCATTTATATTCATATACAACTGAATACAATCATCATACACATTTAAGTCATTATGTGTGTATTGGTTGATCAGATGGCTTGTATTACACATTTTGTGAACTTAATTACATACCTAGCCATGGTTACATTCATTGCATCCCTTGACATGCCTTTACTAGTAAACCCCACATTAAATGCTTACTTTAGCTATGAAATTGAGGATGTTACAGAAGCCTCCTTACAAAAGATTTAAGCCTCTTCAATAGCATACTCGGATATAGAATAACTTGCTCAAGGCTCCATTTGCGACTTAATGCTTAAATGACACTATGAAGAAATACCCTTCCTAGACGAACTACTGATAGCAGAAGGGTACTAGATTGAGTAGGACAATCACTATAAGATTGAGAAACAAGGACAAAACAAGAAGTGGTAGACCATCTGGATACCTATAATCACATCCATCTGGATACCTAGGGTATTTGTGTACCTATTGGAGTGCATAAAAGTGATTATTAACATATATTGTTAATCAGCCAATTGAGGTAGAAAGCCCTAATAAGGATGATTCAAGAAACCAATTTATGTCAGACTACTTCTTGCACAGAAGAAACTAGGAGATATGCACTGGCTTGATCTGGAAGACCACATAATCGATCTTCAAGTTTAGTTAAACAAGGAGTTGTGTACTAAAGTAAATTGAATGGAAGCACACATAACACTGCAAGTGGCACCAACTCAGAGATGGGGATATAAAGTTCATCCGTATATATGGTGAGGTTCAGAGCAATGGCAGAAGCTATCAAAAAATGCATCACGTTAGCAGACTGCATGCAATTTCTTTTCAATAGCACACAAATACCTGACTGTATAAGCTTCAAAATTCACTTAGAAGCACTTCTTGTGCACAATGGCTAGGCTGAACTCCTTGCATTAAGCCTTAGATATCCACATCTGTAATATAACATGGTGCCAAACATCAGAATCAGAAAATTAAGGGGAATAAAATCAATTGCAAGTATTCACAAAGATGGAGATAGAGCAGACAATTGTTAAGTTACGAAATAAGTATAGCAAGAATAGTTAATGTTCAGGCACTATGGTTCTCAGATAACTCCACAAGAAAATTTCTAAGATAGGAAGAAACAAGTGACCATTACTGTTCTAAATGTGATCTGCTTAAAGTGTAGTTATACTAAGTTCACTACTCAACCAACCACTGGTATAGCTATTGCAAGTAAGTAGGCCGAATGAAACATAGTCAGGAAGGGCTTATTTTCTCATTCACAATGATATTTACTTACCAATACGAAACATGAACACATCAATTCCTTTCATGTCATAGGCATGGACAATAGAAGAATTCAATCATGTCAAAGAAATTAATAAGAGAGTTTCATTAATTAGCATGAACATGATGGTAAATTTCACTTCATGAGTATAGCTCATTGTCAGCACCTAGAACCAGACCTGAAAATACATTAAATCAGTAACCAGAACATATTGATGCTTGTTTGAACCTCTTTGGTGACTTTCCTACATTGAAAAGTTAGAGTACCCTGAAATCCATATCTTATTGCATGTCAATTAGAAAACAGTACAGTTGAATGATCTTCTCACCTATCTTCAAACCAATTGTGGACCAACTCACCCACCAATGTAAATTTGTCTGTACAATGACCGGAGTATCTGTATTTTTCCTCAAATCTTCCACTACAATAACCCATAAGACAAATACGAAATTAATATAACCACACAACTAAATACTTTGTATCAAACATTTTAATTTATCCAATATGAAATACTTTGTCCCTACCTTTCTTCCTACAAAATCTATAAAAGCATTTATACTGGTGAATTGGTACAATTTTGTTGTTTCTTGCAGTTCAAAATCTGTGGCATTTGACTGGTCTGACCTAAGAGATATAAAAGAATCTTGTAGTTAATAGGTTGTATAATTATATCTTATAGAAAAATAAGATTTCATTTCTGATTAGTTGAGATGACAAGATGAAAATGGTTAATCCTATATACAAAAATAAGAACTTGTTGAGTTTACCGATATGTGAATAGCTAACACAAGGATGGAAAACAAATGGAGTGACTAGGGAACTTTGGACCTATATTAATAAATAAATGACGATGTCTTGTATGCTTAATCCTATATTTGTGAAGACCTTCAAAGACTATAGTGAAGTGCTAATCCCTAACAGATAATTATAATATATTTAACTAATATTATGTACATGATACAAATATAATATTGAACGAATTGTAATGTTAACATGAACCACTATAGTAACTCCATATGTACTGGCTAGTTGTATCTCTAACCCTTTCTTCTCAGCTACTGTCCTCGATGCCTCCTCCCCCATGTTCTTTTCCTTCCTAAAATACCCTCTATATTATATGCTACTACTCTCATTGCAGTCCCTATTTTACAGACACCCCTCATCCACCCACTCACCTTATCCTTCTTATGTGTTCCTTGATATGTAGATGCTTTCCCTCTTACCCTTATATTCCTATATTTTTATGGCCTTTAAGGAGTGAACATGTAGGAAAAGGATGCAAAGGTATGCAAAAGAGGCGAGGTGGAGCATGGAGTGAAAACAAGAGGGTAGAGGATCTTATAAGGAAGAGGCACGGAGTAGGTGGCTAGGAAGAACTGAGATATAAATGGAAAGTAAAAGTAGCATGAACTAGTAGGCCTTCACTATTAAATATGACAACACTACAGTTCAAAAACAAATACATAAATCACCTTCTGTACAAAGAATTTCATATGAAGAGTGTTTCTAAAAAACTCTCTTAATCAATGATCTCATTAAAAACATCCTTAAGCCTCTACATATAAAGACAAACAAACAACAACTCCTCTCTTTGCATGATCTGGAGAGCTTTAAGAAAACATACTAAATTATAGGATGCAAAATATCAAAAAGATCATAGAAAAAATAAAATAGAAAAAAGTATTACAAAAGGAGAAACAAATAAATACAATATTGTTCCTTGTGAGCATGTGCACCATACAAAATAGTTGAACATGTCCTTGTTAGTAACAATGGATGCTAGTATCAGGAAAGAGGTCCGTATCGGAGAATATGGATGAGCACTTAGTTGCTTGGTAACTTGGTTGTGCAGAAATTAGAGTGTCTTCAGAGAGGAAATTCATCTTCCACTTCTTGCAGCTCATGGGATTAGGTAAGATACTAATTTCTTCAAAGATCACGAACTGAAAAAAGGCAAGAAGCAGTTCCTAAAACTAAAGGAACTTAGTGGTGAGGCTTCCCCTTGCTGGTATAACTAAAATCAATATTGATGTTGCCTTTACAAATGCAAATACAGTTAGTGAAAAACTATTTCCAGATCATTATAGTGAGTTATGAATAGTAGTTCATTCCCAAAAGGGTACTAAAGAAAATATGGATGAGGAACTGGAAAAAATCATAGTAGTTGGTTTTATGTTAGCACAACTACTAGCATGATTACAATCGGAGAATGACGTGGAATATTATTGCACTAACAAACTCACCCAGGGCTAAAATCTCTGAGTTGTTAACCAAAACCTTGTGCAATAATACCACCCGCAAGCGGATGGGTCTTATCGAAGTATAGTTGAGGATCAAATCCTAAGGGACAACATTTTAAAGAATCTTTTACTAGTCGAATCTAGTTGAATCAAGACTAATATTTATAACAAAGGTTCATTTGAGTTTAATTAAACTAAATGCGAGGAAAGTAAAGAGTAGGATTAAAAGTTAATTAAAGATTAATGATGGAAATTGTTGGGATGTTCCGGGGTTTCACCACCACTACACATGCAAACACATCCAATCACAAACATCCAGGCAAGTTATGACCATCCAAATAGAGCTGCTACAAAACCCCCCATACGGGCATCAGGTTCGTGTAAGAATCACCTTAGGTATCAGATGTCTCATCACCATCCAAATCACACACTTACGACTCTGAAGATATAGATATCCAATTGAAGCTGTGGGGCCCCCTTAGCAGGCGTCAGGCAGACAGAAGCATCACCATTGGCTAGATGTCTCATCACCTCACAGATCACACACTTACGACTTCAGGGAATCCCATCTGATTTCTCATCAGGGAGTCAACCACGTTAATCGACATTCAACTCCTACGTATTGAAGTTATCACAACATAGGAAAAGAACAAGATAAATGCAAGTAGGTGATCAATCCACAAGCACACATCGACAATTAACAACGAAATGAAAAGTCATATACATGCCATGGAATGTTTAATAAAAGGACATGTAAGCATGGGCAGCGGGGCTAGTCCCCGCACCCCAGCGAAAGGAAACTAGTCACTCATGGTGAGAGAAACAAGAAGAGTAAGAGAGAGAGAGAGAAGATTCCTCCATGAGCATGGTGGAGAAGATTCCTCCATGAGCATGGTGGAGAAGATGATCGCATCTCGGTGGAGAAACAGTCTTCTACACAACGTTGGGGTAGATCTGGATGAGGAGGGAAGAACACCACGATAGATGGGGCAGATCATCTATTTCCACCTTATCTTTCTTCTTATAGTCCTCTCTCGCAGCATCAAGAGTAGCTCATGGACGTGATGGCGGGCATAGGCACGGTGTGGATGCAACAGATCTAGATTCGATGCTAGATCTAGATCCAGATCTGGACATGGTGGCTTGCAGATCTGAGTTTCCACTTTAGATCTGGGTGAATGGGGTGCAAGACCACCACAGAGGCAGGCTCTTGGATATGGAGATCATCTCCGTAATGCCTGGGCCCACTTCCCAAGGCTCTAGTAGAGCTTCAGGAATGACGACTGGCCCCACAGACCGCCACTAGCCCTAACTGCGCACTTTGTCCACACTGACGTGCAATCCAGGATCAACTTCCCGACTGGTCACCCATCCTAGTACTACTCCAAGATGAGCACGCTTAACTATGGAGTTCTTTAGAGATGGGCTTCTGGAAAAGGAGGTGCACCTTGGTGATATGGGTAGTCCAATCATTCCTTATAAGATCTTTTTATCCGAGGCCTCAAATCCTGGGATGTTACAATCTCCCCCACTTAGACTGTTGACGTCCTCATCAAGGCTCAACTATAAGGCCTCATAATCTCTTCCCCATTTCAGTACAGACCCACAATGACCCATGGACACCCAGCTCCCGATGACAGAACACCAGCGCAAGGGTGGCTACGTCAACTGTGGATAGCCCTTTTCTACATGCCTGGACCGCACAGCTCAAGACTGGCATGCCATGCCCATGTGAGCCCCACCTACTGGAGGGGAATTGGCTCTGATAGAATTTGTAATGCCTGGGCCCACTGCCTAAGGATCTAGTAGAGTTTCAAGAATGACGACTGGCCCCACAGACCACCACTAGCCTTAACTGCGCACTTTGTCCACACTGACGTGCAAGCCAGGATCAACTTCCCGACTGGTCACCCATCCTAGTAATACTCCAAGCTGAGCACGCTTAACTATGGAGTTCTTTATAGATGGGCTCCCGGAAAAGGAGGTGCACCTTGGTGATATGGGTAGTCCAATCATTCCTTATAAGATCTTTTTATCTGAGGCCTCAAATCCTGGGATGTTACAGTCTCCTTAGGCTTAGGGCAGACTATAGCCTGACGCCGTCTGGAGATCCCCCCTAAATGGCTAGAGTTTGTGTTCTATTTATAGGTAGGCTTGAAATGACTTACTTTTGCAAACTTGGTAATTTACAATAGGTCACGACTTTTGAACTTTCACTGATCTCGGTCGCGACTTCTTTTGGTTGCAGTCTTTGGTCGCGATTCTTTGGTCGTGATCTATGGTCGCAATTCTTTAGTCGTGATCTTTGGTCGCGATTCTTTGGTCACGATCTTCTCCATCTTGGCCAACAGAGGAGGTCGTGGTTAGTTGATACCGTGTTCGCGGTTAGCATTAATCATGGTCACGGTTTTCATGTTGCGGTCGCAGTTCTTCTCTTTTTTAATGCGGTCGTGATTTTCATGTCACGGTCACAGTTCCCATGCCACGGTCGCAGTTCTTCTCTTTTTGAATGCGGTCATGATTTTCCTGCCACATTCATGGTTCTTCTCTCCTTGAGTGTGGTCACGGATCTCATGGATCAAACCCACCTATGACTGATGAGGATGCTTTCTGATGAAGGATCTGGCCATCGAAAAAGGGTACAAAATATTGAAAGTTTCTTGGGCCCGCTACACCTCCCACACTGGCTCACATAGCGCAATGTTCAATCCTGCAATGGAGACAAAATAGATTTGATCAATACTCTAGACAATGATATGGAACTGAGGAAAATTATATATGAGCATATTCAAGGGGTGAATGTGAGGTTTCAGTGCAAAACTGGGCTAAAAGTGGTGACTAAAACTAAGATGAAAATGCGTTCATCAAAACACCATGAACTTAAACGTTGCTCATCCTCGAGTTCCACAAAATCTGAAACATTCGCCAAATGAATACTTTCAACTCATGCAGTTGCCTCATCTTCACATCACGATTGTTTCTTTGCTGCTCGGTATGACTAAGCATCTCACTATCCTGAGATCACATAACACATCTTACAATATCTTCATTCTTGAGTTCGTTTCTCAAACACACTTCCTCTCCACTTTTTCCAACATCAAGCATGTCAAAGAGTTTCATAAGAGTCTGGACACACCCGCATAACAACAAGTGTGCACCTGATCTGACACTGGTGTTTTTGGGAATTTGGTTAGCGTAGGCATTCATTGTGCCTTTAGGTGGAAAAGGGAGTGAAGGGTGGTATGGAAGGAAGAAATAAATCTCTCCTCTATTCGAATCGAGATTTTTATTACATGGTTGCAATTTCATTGATTGCATTTTTTTGTGCAAATCTCTCCTCTATTCGATTCGAGATTGCATTTTTTTGTGTGCACATTGACATCTTTTCTTGGTGGTACGCCCCTATTATATAGCTAGGGGTATGGAAGAAGCAAATAAAGAGGGAGGAGGTGTGCCACCCCAAACTTAGGGTTTGGCACTATTTTGGCTGTTTTTGTTTCTTTTTGATGGACGGAGGGGTAAGAAGATGATGGAAGAAGTGTTGAAGAGAGTTCAAATCAGAATGCAAATTGATTTACAATTCAGTGCACCGAGTTGTTCTCCTTATCATACTCTGCTCAAATAATGACTTGATGTGGATCCAGTGGAGATTCCATGCTATTGTTCCACTAGTCAGTTAGGAAGCACAATGTGTTTGATCCCTCTCAGTTTGACAGATACTTGCCATTTTTACTGATCATAATGTTAGGATTCATAAGCTTCACATGGTGATTTCTAACCATTGTCTAGTTTCAAAAATTGTCCCCCTCGAGGCTTCGCTTCGAATAAGCAGGGTAAAATGATTCAAAACTGCATGGAAAAATGGGATAGCCGGCTAGGTAATGGCTTTGATTGAAACAAAAGCATCAAAATTGCAGCAAGTTTCTATAAATCTTCTTTGAGAAATTTAAAAAATTAGAAAAATTTTGAAAAATTTGCTCAAAATTGCAACGATGAAATCTTAAGTCTGAAACAGATAGGAGTGGGTGGAAAGTAAAGTATGTACCACCCACCCTCGACCCCAAACTTAGAAATTTGCTCGTCCCGAGCAAACTCTAAATCTGAGATGGAGGGAAAAACTCATGCTGGTTGGACCATCATATGTGGTTGCATTCCAATCAGCGTGTGTCCTCCATCTGAAATCTCAAAAAATGAAAATTATCAGGACGTAAGATTGCATCTTGTGATGCATTGTGTACCATGTGCAAAATTGTCTAATTTGAAACTGAAAATAAAAACTAAGTTAAGGATCGAGTTGCCTCCCGACAAGTGCCTTTGTTTTACGTCGATGGCTCGACATGGTTTCTTTAGTTTTCTAGTAGATATGGTAGTTTGGACAAATTCATCAGTTCATCAGTACTAGTATCAGCTGTGGTGAAATATCTCTTCAACAGTTGGCCATTTGCCACAAAATCACCTGACTTCTTGCTCCATAAAGTAAATGCTCCATGTGGATAGATGCTCTTAACAATGTATGGTCCAGACCATCGAGAATGGAGTTTCCCTGGGAATAACCTCAGTCTCGAGTTAAACATCAAAACTTGGTCTCCCACTTGAATGTCCTTCCTCTTCAGATGACCATCATGCTAAAGTTTCATATGTTCTTTGTAGATTTGTGCATTCTCATAAGCTGTCATCCGAAGTTCATCTAACTCTTAAAGTTGTAGAATCCTAGCTTCGCCAACTTTCTTAATGTCAAAATTTAGCTATTTTATTGCCTACCATACTTTATGTTCTAGTTCCATGGACAGGTGACATGATTTTCCATAGATGAGTCTGAAGGGTGTTGTTCCAAGAGGAGTTTTGAACGTGGTTTAGTAGGACCATAAAGCATCATTTATTTTCACTGACCAATCGTTTTGGTTGCATCCTACTGTCTTTTCTAGGATATATTTGAGTTGATGGTTTGAAAAATCTACCTGCCCACTTGTTTATGGGTGGTAGGGGGAGGCTACCTTGTGCGTAACACCATATTTCCTTAACAGTTCTTCAAAGCTTCTTTCTAGAAAATGAGAACCTCCGTTGGATATCATTGTGTGTGGGACTCCAAAATGGGGAAAGATAATATATTTGAACATTTTAATGATGGGTTTTGAATCACTAGTAACTGTTGGTATTGCCTCTACCCATTTGGAGACATAATCAACCGTGACTAGGATGTAGGAAAATCCATGTGAGGATGGGAATGGACCCATGTAGTCCAATCCCCAAACATCAAAAATCTTGACTTCTTGCCATAGCTTAAGTGGCATCTCATCTCTTTTCATTATGTTACCCGTCCTCTAACACTTGTCGCTTGACAAAATAAAGTTATAGGCATCTCTGGATACAGTTGGCCAAAAGAAACCACATTGCAAAACCTTCATAGTGGTTTTCTTAGAACTCATATGGCCTCCAACTGGGCTTGAGTGGCATTGTTCTAAAACAAGATGAGCTTCTTCCTCAGCTATACAACGTCTATAGAGACCATCAACATAGAGTTTAAAGAGGTATGGCTCATCCCAGTGTTATTGTCTCACATCATGCATGAATTTCTTCAATGCATTTCCAGTACATTCGGGGTGGATGATGCCAGTGACAGGGTAGTTCACGTAGTATGAGTACTAAGGAGTAGCTTCTGAGACTTTCATGAGATGGTCATCTGGAAGAGATTCATTAATTGGGATATTCTTAGTTTCTAGAGTGTGGATACGACTTAAGTGGTCTGCTACAACATTTTCTGTGCCTCTCTTATCTCTAATCTCAAGATCAAATTCTTGCAATAAGAGAATTCATCTTATTAGCCTTGGTTTTGCATCTTCTTTTTTAGGAGGTAACGGATAGCAGCATGATCTATGTAGACAATGACCTTCAAACCAATGAGGTAGGATCTAACCTTATCAAAGGCATATATGACTGCTAGGAGTTCCTTCTCGGTAGTTGCATAGTTCCTCTGAGTTTCGTCAAGGGTCCTCAATGCATAATAGATGACATGATGTTTCTTCTCTATACATTGGCCCAAAATGGCACCCACAATGTAATCATTGGAATCACACATAATTTCAAATGGGTGATCCCAATCTGGAGCTCGGATGATGGGTGTTGTTGTAAGGGCATGTTTTAGGTTGTTGAAACTCTGGATACATTCTTCATCAAAGTGGAAGTCAACATACTTTAGTAACAAGTTGGTCATAGGCTTGGTTATCTTGGAGAAGTATTTGATAAACCTTCTGTAGAAACCTACATGACCAAGGAATGTATGAACCTCTCTTACATTGGTTGGGATATAGAGTTTGGAGATCACTTCGATCTTGTCTTTGTCAACTTCAATTCATCGATTGCTGACCCTATGGCCGAGGACAATGCCTTCTTTTACCATAAAGTGACACTTCTCCCAATTTAGCACTAGATGTGCTTCTTCACATCGTTTGAGGACAAGGGAGAGCTGCTTCAGACATGAATCATATGAATCTCCATGTACGGAGAAATCATCCATGAAAATTTCCATAATGGTTTCAGTGAGTCCAGCAAATATAGCTGCCATACAATGTTGGAAAGTGGCAGGAGCATTACAAAGTCCAAATGGCATCCTTCTGAATGCATAGGTTCTAAAGGGGCAAGTAAAAGTAGTTTTCTCTTGGTCATCTAGATGTATAGGAATTTGATAGAATCCAGAGTAACCATCGAGATAGCAAAAATATTCCTGGTGAGCCAATCACTCTAATACTTGATCTAGAAAAGGCATCAGGAAGTGATCCTTGCGGGTGGCCTTGTTTAACTTCCTGTAGTCGATACATATCCTCCACCCGGTAACTGTTCAAGTGGGGATGAGTTCATTATCTTCATTCTGTATCACAATAGTGCCACCTTTCTTTGGGACAACATGTACCCGACTCACCCATGGTGAGTCAGATATAGGATAGATAATTCCAGTAGTGAGCAATTTGATGACTTCATGGCGGACTACTTCCTTCATATTTGGATTAAGCTTTCATTTATGTTCAACAGTTGGCTTGTGGTCTTCCACCATAGGGATCTTATGCATGCAAAGTGCTTGATTGACCCCGGTGAGATCACTCGTCTTGTAGACGATAACTTTCCTTCTTTCTTTTAATTCTTTCAGGAGTTTATCTTCTTATTCGGCCATTAGATCGGAATTTATAATAACTAGACATACCTTGAGATCATCCAAAAACACTTACTTCAGTCCCTCGAGCAGGGGCTTCATTTCAGGGGCTTCTGGCTTCTCACATGGCTCTTCAGTTTCATTCACAACTTTGAGTTCCTCGAACCTAGCTTCAGGATCTTCTTCTACAGAGTCGACGTGAAGGATACAATACTTAACTTGTTCGCTGATCGAATTATCAGCATATGGGTTTGTTAGAGCCACTTCTAAAGGATCTTCTTGTTCATATTCCTCTTTGTGTGAGGAGTGACATTTTCTAAATGCAATCAATCAAATAGACTTCTTCCTTCATGCTTGGTCTTCACATGCTTTCAAAAACTTTGAACTCGAGGATTTCTTTACCTAGTCTGAGTAGCAAGGACCCTGCTTCAACATCAATCAAAGCTCTTGCAATGGCGAGGAATGAACGGCCAAAGATAAGAGGGTATATGGCATCTTCCTTTATGTCTATGATGACAAAGTAACATGGGACATAAGAGTCTTTTCCAACCTTGACTGGGACATCTTCGATGATTCCTAATGGAAGAGTCATAGAGTTATATGCAAGTTGTACAGTCATGCCAGTTGGAAGCAGTTTTGCAAACCCTAGCCTCTTGCAAAGGCTAAGTGGCATGATAGAGATGCTTGCACCAAGATCGTTCAATCCCTTCTTACATGAAGAGTCACCAATATGACATGAAATCCCAAAGGATCCTGGATCTTTCTGCTTCTGGGGCATCTTGCTCTGGATGATATCGGAAGTGGTTGTTGCTAACTTAACTATCTCATATTCTTTAGTTATATACTTCCTTGTGAGGAGAGACTTTAAGTATTTAGTCTAGGCTGGTATCTCAGCCAGCACATCTAGAAAGGGTATATCAACATGAAGCTTCTTCATAGCTTCCTTGAAATTGTTGAATCAGGTATCAAGCTTTGTCTACTTCAAACGAGTTGGGAAAGGAGGACGAGGCTTGTACACTGGCACATCCGGCTCAGGTGTGTCTTCTGCCTCTGAAGAAAATGGTTCCTCCAATCTTGCTTTGTCTGTCTTATCAGCGGTTGGTGGTTCCTTCGGTTGAGACTCAGGTATTGTAGAGTCTTGGACATTCACAAAGTCATCATCGTTTGTTGCTACTATTGGTATCTTGGCAGGGGGGTCATAGTATTCTTTCCCAGACCTAGTGGTAACAACCTTTAGTTGTTCAGGATGCTTAGGATTGTTCTCTGGTTGGCCAGTGAATGTTCCAGTAGGTGGCTTGAGGCTAGCTGACAATTGAGCTAGTTGAGATTCAATAGCCTTCTGATGGGCTTGCTGGTTCGCTATCATAGTCTGTTGCGACTGCAACATCTTCTCAATGGTTGAGAGTTTGTCATCGGGAGAGATGGGACCGTCTTATTTCCCTTGTTGTTGATTCTGGTAAGGGACTTGGTTTGGATTCTAAATTGATAGTTATTCTGATAATTGTTGTAGTTCCTGTTATGAAAGTTAATCCTAAAGTTTCCTTGATTCCCGAAATTTTGTTGTTGGTTATACTGGAATACGGGTGGGCCTCATTGTTGATTATTTAAACCAAGTTGTTGCAAGTTTTCTCCTCGTAAAGGATTTCCATATTGAAAACCTGGATGGTTCCTATTTTGGTTC
The DNA here is from genome assembly GCA_963693085.1 of Alisma plantago-aquatica. NCBI lineage: Eukaryota > Viridiplantae > Streptophyta > Magnoliopsida > Alismatales > Alismataceae > Alisma > Alisma plantago-aquatica. The sequence continues at coordinate 881,699,954 of OY856409.1, forward strand.
GGATTATAATTCCCATGTCTAGGGATAGTGTTGACAACATTCATATTTTCAATTTGACCATTATCTCCTTGGGCACAAGTATTGCCTAGAACAACATCATAGAGGATATTTTAGGCTAGTGTAGAATGATCAGTTCCTTTACATGCTTCACAAAACAATGAAGTTTACTTGGTCTTCTTTCATAGGCGGCAAAAGATGATTCAAGTTGGTCTTGCTTGGCAACAAGGAGCTTTAGGGATTCATCGATAGACTTGTACTCGGGAGTAGCTTTTTCCATAGCTACCTTCAACACTCCTTTACTTACGGGTCTACCCCAGTTGGCTTGATTTTCAGCTACAAGGGTGACAACCTTCCATGCGCTATCATAACTTTGACGCATGAAGTTTCCACTAGATGAGGAGTCCAAAAACTTCTTGATGTCATCATCCACACCCCTATAAAAGATTTTGATGAGTTGATTCTTAGGGATGCCATGGTGTGGACACTTGCGTAGGAGCTCTTTGTATCTTTCCCATGCTTCAGAAAGGGATTCTCCAGGGACCTGAGTGAATTGTGTTATTCGGCCCCTAATTTCATAGGTGAGAGAAGGAGGATAAAACTTTTCCAAAAAGACATTTTGAAGTTGTTCCCAGGTAGTGATGGGTTCGCATTGCAAGGAATTGTATCAATTCATGGCTCTATCGACAAGAGAATATTTGAAGAGACGGAGTCTGATGGCATCATCTGTGACTCCATTTTGCTTTGTCATAGCAAACAGATCAATAAACCTCAAAAGATGTTCTTGACTATCTTCTCCTTGGTTACCATAGAAAGGGCTATTTTGAAGCAGTGTAATCCAATGTGCCCGTATCTCAAAGTTTGGAGCGTTAGTGGGAGGAGGTTGCACTGGGTGATGAATGTGAGCAGCTTTAGGGATCAAGAATTCTCTAAGGTCCTTTTGTAACTCAACTTGTTGAGCTGCTGCTTGGGTTGCTTGGATTTCCACTTGAACTACAGCTTGTGCTTCTTGCATTTGCATGTCTCTTTGCACATTAAGGGCTTGAGCTACCCTTCGGGCAATTTCCTCCTCTTGTGCCATCCTTGCTTGGTTCTCTCTGTACTGACGACGAAAGATTCTGTCTATCTTAGGGTCAAAGCTAGCAGAGAGTCCGGGACTATCCGAACGGCACATACACTAGACTTTGAGGGTACCTAGGATGGAAAGTTCTTTCGGTAGTAAGATGCACAAAGTAGAACCGAATTCAAGTATATATGATCGATAGTATCAAAAGGTAAAATAAAAATCCTAGATTATCCTTAATAGAACTAGATTTAACTAGATGATTCTGTTGTCCCCGGAAACGGTGCCAGAATTTGACGTGGAATATTATCACACTAACAAACTCACCTAGGGATGAAATCCCTAAGTTTTTAACCAAAACCTTGTGCAATAATACCACCCACAAGTGGATGGGTCTTATCACAATATAGTTGAGGATCGAATCCCAAGGGACAACGTTTTTAAGAATCTCTTACTAGTCGAATCTAGTTGAATAAAGACTAATATTTAGAAAAAATGTTGATTTGAGTTTAATTAAACTAAATGTGAGGAAAGTAGAGAGTAGGATTAAAAGTTAATTAAATATTAATGATGGAAATCACTGGGATGTTCCCGGGTTTTATCGCCACTACACATGCAAACACATCCAATCACAAACATCCAGGCAAGATATGACCATCCAAATAGAGCTGCTGCAAAACCCCCCATACGGGCATCAAGTTTGTGTAAGCATCACCTTAGGTATCAGATGTCTCGTCACCATACAGATCACATACATACGGCTCCAAAGATACATATATCCAACTGAAGGTGTGGGACCCCCTAGCAGGCGTCAGGCACATAAAAGCATCACTGTGGGCTAGATGTCTCGTCACCTCACAGATCACACACTTACGACTTAAGGGAATCCCATATGATTTCTTATCAGGGAGTCAACCACGTTAATCAACATTCAACTCCTATGTATTGAAGTTCTCGCAACATAGGAAAACAATAAGATAAATGCAAGCAGGTGATCAATCCACAAGCACACATCGACGATTAACAACGAAATGAAAAGTTATATACATGCCATAGAATATTTAATAAAAGGACATGTAAGCATGGGTAGCGGGGCTATTCCCCACACCCTGCGAAAGGAAACTACTCTCTCATGGTGAGAGAAACAAGAAGAACAAGAGAGAGAGAAGATTCCACCATGAGCATGGTAGAGAAGGTGATCACAGCTCAGTGGAGAAACGATCTTCTACACAACGTCGGGGCAGATCTGGATGAGGAGGGAAGAACACCACATCAGATGGGGTAGATCTTCTCTTTCCACCTTCTCTTTCTTCTCATAGTCCTCTCTCATAGTAGGAGGAGAAACTCATGGATGTGATGGCGGCATAGGCATGGTGTGGATGCAACAGATCTAGATCCGGATCTAGATCTAGATCTTGATCTGGATGGGGTGGCTTGCAGATCCGAGTTTCCACTTTAGATCTAGGTGAACGGGGCACAAGACCACCATAGAGGTAGGCTCTTGGTTGTGGAGATTGTCTCCTTAGGCTCAAGGCAAACATACAGCCTAACGACGTCTGGAGATCCCCCCCTAAATGGCTGGGGGTCGTGTTCTATTTATAGGCAGGCTGGAACCGACTTACTTTTGTGATCTTGGTAATTTGCAGGAGGTCACGACTTTTGCCGCGGTCACGACTTTTGAACTTTCACTGATCTCAATCACGATTTCTTATGGTCATGGTCTTTGGTCGCGATTCTTTGGTTGCAATCTTTGGTCGTGATTCTTTGGTTGCGATCTTTGGTCACAATTTTCATGTCGCAGTCACAATTCTTCTCTTTTTGACTACAGTCGTGATTTTCATGCCGCGGTTACGGTTCTCATGTCATAGTCACGGTTCTCATGTCGTGGTCACGGTTCTTCTCTTTTTGACTGCGGTCGCGATTTTCATGCCGTGGTCGTGGTTCTTCTCTCCTTGACCACGATCGCGGATCTCATGGATCAAACCCAACACCACGGGGGGGGGGGGGTGGGGCGGCTATTGGTGCGGGTCGAATGGCCTACATCGATGAATCCTCTGACTGATGAAGATGCTCTTTGATGAAGGATTTGGCCATCCGCTTATCATGATAAGCCTTAGGTTGGCTAACTAAACATCCATTAACTTGATCAACAATATTGTTACATCCGAGTGTTAGCCAAACTTATCTCTTTTCCAACTGAGGGTTAACCTAACAACCTCTTCTAGCCTCCATCTAAACTAGGCAGTTGTATCTCATCTAGAGCATCCATTACCACTTGACATCCTTAGGTGTTAGGTAATGTTGAAGACATACACCTCCATGTATTCCACTTATTATCTCATCTCAGCTCTATGTCTATCGTCATCAAGAAAACTCTGAGCTTATTTTCTTGGTTTTTCAAACTCAACCTTATATGACTCATACCTCATGGTAAAAACATTCTCCTAAGATGACTACCTTATTCCTCTTAACAGTTGTAAAGCATCCATGTATCATTCACTCCACCAGCGTATGTTATGATCCCTATCCTCATACCTCGTAGCAACGTTCCAACTCACATCATCTTTATCCTTGGTGTATGGTATGCGTACTGTCCTATCTCTCAATCCCATAACAAGATGAAATAAGCATTTGGCTGCAGTCCAAATATAGAGTTCTTCCTATTCCAAGAGTAGATATGGTACATCCCACCTTGCCAGTACACCTTTAAATCTACGTTGAAATGTGCCACATATGTCTCTATATCACAATCATCTTGATATCAAAGTTACTTCCAACGAAAAACTGGTCTCAAACTTACTTGGGTCCACACACATTCCTTGGTCATCTCCTCTAGGTCTATAGGGTACCGGCACTTTAGGGGTCATCCCTCTTCCCCTTATGCATCTAGAGAGTGCCCTACTCATCCGCCCTTTGGGTCCCATGAGTTCATGAAGGTGATCAATCTCCTAACCCATGGCCCTCAGACAATGATAGTTGTTACCTCCCGACCCTATGGTCACATGCAACTAGGGAATTAGGCAACTCCTACTTCCATCGGTCTTATCCCTACCTGACCCTAGGATAGACTTAGGATTCTATTATAGTACATGTCCAACTTAGAACCTTACCCAAGCATTCATCATCTGTTTCTCTGCATTCATGGCTGACTTCTATCCTTTCATAGGGGTCATTGCAACATGCCTACCTTGGTCAGGCCCCATACCAGTTACCTCCATGGTAACACATCCACATGCACTTAGAGATGGCTATCTATGGGTCTACAGGTTCATTCTCATACCATATACTTTTTACTTAGCTTCTCAAGATCCTATGAGACCTCTTTAGGTTTCCTCAAAATCCACCAAAACTGGTACACTCCCTACCAAAGGGTCCCTCTCCCAGGATGGGAGGAAACTACAAATCTTGACAACAAAGTCACAAACATCCTTATGTCTAGGGTTTACATCCACATGGGCGGGCTTAACCCTAGTAATCTACTAAGGAACAAGCTGACCACCTACTAAAGCATACTGGGTCAATCCTGTTCTCATCCTCCACACTAGATCACGATCATATCATCCCATGTCATCCACTTAGATGTGAGGGGTTCATCAAACATACCTTTAAACTTAAGTGGTTCCTTCTCCTCTAACCATGAGGAGTACCATGCTCGAATCTATAGAAACTCAAATCTCATCATGAGCATCGGGTACAACACTTCCCCTCTTAGGCCAAGGAACCCTAGGTTCACTTTTCTGATGTCCAACTGCCTGCTCAACTTTTAACCACGAGCCAAGCCTGTATAGGGTATGACATGCACTTCCCATGATCCTTTTGCTTGAACAACACTTCAGAGTGGAGTCCTCCTCAAGGACAACCAACAAGGTATAATGCCTCACAACCTATTACTAAACCTCTTCATGGCTTAAGGGACTCTTCTTCTCATCTATACCATAGGTACAGAGGTACCAGCAGCCTCATCCTCTCCTCAGGGTTTGGTTCCTCTAATGATAACCAAGATATCATCAACATGAGGCAACCACTATCATCCACTTAGGTCACATCATCCTCAACTCCCCACTTTTCCTCATATCTTAGAGTCTAGGCTTCCAACCTTCTTGCTTGGGTCCTGCTCTCTCTCTCTAGAGCTAACTCCATAACCAACCTTATACTAAAGGTCCTCTCTCCATGAAGATGGATCAGGCTCACAAGCATACCTCTACATGGTGAAGCCTATGTTCACGCTTATGTTTGCTCCAGGTTATCCACAGCTCCTTATGCTTATCTCATCATCTATCCAACATACTCCCTTGGCTAGGGTTTCGACCTACTTCAAGCACTACTAACGTATTTTGGGTGCCTACTATGCCATGCTCATATAAGCTCATGGGGTTTCCATAGGTTCTTATCTAACCTCATCAATGAAGGAGCTATCCTTCACTCTAACACGCATGACCCTTCCCAGGGTTGGGTCGCTAAAGTTACTCAGTCATCCAACCTCTCATGGCTCATATGGCATCCAAGGCATGTCCATCCAAACACCTGGTCTACCATGACATCTAACTCATCATGCTATCTCTCTCTCTAACCTTCACTTAGGGTTAAGGTTAACATCATTCTCATAGGATGTGCTAGGTCTCCACTTATAATGGAGGTCTCTACCTCCATGACTAACTCTCTTTACTTATCCTCCTGACAAGAAGGTCTAGCCTCAGGTCTCTCCTAAGGGCATGACAACTTATGTCATACGACCTAAGCATGTATCTATTCTTTTACGCTTAGTCTATTAAGCTTGTCCATGACATCTTATTTACATGCTTTTTGTTAATTTGGTGGAGGATTTCCTTAAACCTTATCAACCTTACCCATACCTCAAGAGGGCGAGGAAAAGAGAGAAAACCCTAATCCTTATAATCCTTAACATCATTTGAGTTGAGAAGGGATGAAAAAGATGAGCGAGTCCTAAAGGTATCTTATTTTGAGTTAAATCTCGAGACATTGGCCAGACAGTCACACTAATCCGGGAGTCCTCGTATTCTGACTAGCGGTGCGGAGGAAAATCTTGCCAGCCCCCGAACGTGATCCTTTTCTAGACACCTCTGTCTTTCGGAAATTCCTCTAATAACTCCATTGGGTTATACTGAGTTTGTAAAATTTAATAATTATTAAAGATTAAATGAGGAACCTATGCTCTGATACCAAATGTAATGACCCCGCCTCCCAGTAACCCTCGATTAAGGGAGACCAAGAGGTTAGAGTCGTTATCCCAATTTCTGGATCAAAGGTTCGACAAATAATCCATAATAATTATCGAATTCTACTAAACTAAACTGAAAGGCTGTAATAAAACAAAACTTTGCATACCTTTTTTTTAACTGAGGGTAACTACTTCTATCCATAACTGGAGTCTATTCTAACTAATCCTCCTTTGTACTTTAATCCTCATTTAAATCCACATATGCCACTTTATTGTTTGTTCTTTTTACTTGTACCTAAAACACCGACAAACCAAAATGTCAGTCAGCATAAAGCTGGTATGTGGGGTAAACAATAATTGTGCAACTATGATAACAACATATTGCAAACAAATATGATTTAACAAACAACTTTACATTTTCAACATAACTGCTCAATCCATACATATCCCAGCCTCTGCGCTGTCCTTGAAGTGGACCTGGATGCTACCTTCCTCATGGTAGATCCCCATTAAACCCTGCATGATCCTACCTAATAGGTAGACAAATATCTAGGGTTGAGTCGCATGGCACTACCCATAGGTATCCCAATCCCTAACTCATGGTGTGCTAAAGAGTCGCATGGCACTACCCATAGGTAGCCCAATCCCTAACACTTAATAACCTGATGGTCCCACTTAACAAGTAGACCCTTTACCAGGTTACCCTTTTCATCATTAGCAAAGCCACAGAGGAGGACTAGTATCTGAGCCAGTCATGTATACATACTTATGGTGATAGTCATAGTCACTTTATAGTTGCATGAAATAAAAGTCATCCAAACAGTTATTTTCAGGAAACTGATAAAACAACCGGGAATCGCCGTGAAACTAAAGCGATTAACCATAAGAGTAACCACATACCTATAAGGCTGATTTGAGACAGAGTAATCCAAACAAGAAATCCAAATAGGCAAGCAAGCACATTAAGAGATCCTAAAATATGCATACAATGTTCCTATTATTAATCATACCATCAAGATCTATTAAGCTTAGCTCGCTTCCTAGGGTTTCTAATCCACTTTTAGGGTTTCCATTGCTATTAGGGTTTCCCTTCATCTTTTACTATTTTAAACCCTAATTTAATACAATTAGTCACAAACCCTAATTATCTCATCTATTCTTCATGAAATATATTAAGGTTATCCATTAACAACATTTTACCTTAATCTCATATTACAGGCACAATTAAGTCCATTAAGCCTCTTTTACATTACAGCTACCATTTTTATCCTTTTAATCCATGACAAGATCATTATGCTCATTTATCATCAATTCATAGTTCATTATGGTCCAATTCACATATGAACTCTATTTGTCATTAATTCTACCCTTATCCATTAGAAAACCCTAATTACTACATTAAGGGTATTTATCCACAATTAGGAACTTTCATACTTGAAATAACTTGTAATTATCATATCTCAACTTTATTCACGATTTTGAATAATTAAGACCATTATGAGGCACATTTACTAACATTAGGGTTTCAAGGCCCATTAAAGCACATTTATGCACATGAACTTCTAAATTAAACCAATTACATGAAAAGTTCGTCCTTTTTTATCATAATGTATCTTTTCATGATTAAGAGGCTAATATCAACTTTAATCATCCATTAAACTCTACTAATTAAATTAATCATCTCCAAAAAGAGTTTCTTAATATTTAATTCATTAAAGTTAATAACTTACACTACTCTTCGAATATCAAGAGGAATTAGCCTCGAAAACCATTTTTAGTGAATTCCTCTCATTTTTCTGAGCAATTTTCATATTTTATGCGTATCCATCCGAGCTACCGATATTTAAATACGATTTTTGCAAGATAGTACTTACCAGAGCCAATCAGAACGCGCCAAGTGTCCTGCTCCATGCAACGTTGCTCAGTTTAGTTGAAAACATTTCAAATTTACGATTATGCCCTTACTTAAGATGTTGGCGCTCTTAGCCTGCGGAGGGGCACACCCGTCCATCGACCCAAAGGGTCGTCTTCCTCCTCGCAACCCTAGCAGCGCCATGATCTGCAGCACTTCAGAGGTCCACCCTACCTTCATGGGGGCTCGAGGACTGCCACCAGAGGTTGCCCTAGCCCCGCCACCCTCCGCCGCGCCTGGGGCGCCGGCTAGCTTACGGTCTAGCTGGCTAACTGAAGCGCATGATGCCTGCAACTCTACCGCCATGTGCAGCCGTGTGGCTACTGCCATGCTCAGCTAGGGTGAGGGGATGCTCACCCAACCACCCCAAGATGTCGTAGAAGCAGCATGCTTCCCTCACAACTCCTCCCCAGCCCCCGTTTCTCCAAGGGATAGGATTATTCTCCAAGATTAGGGTTTGAATGAGGAAAAAGAAGAAGAAGAAGAAAGACGCGTGAGATCTCTTTGGTACTTGAACCAGAAGGCCAACCCCTTATATAGGGGAGGGTATCCATGCCCTAAGGTGCTCATCCACGAATTTGCAAGGCCCCTCTCCCAATAGGAGTCATGTTCCTTCAAGGAGAAGTAATCTTCTCTCTCATGTTTATCTTTTTAATATTCCTTATTTCATGGATAATTAGAAATACGAAAATTATCTCTAGACTTGCCTTTTAATCTATTAGTCACAAAAATCTATTTTCTTAAAGCAAATAACATCACTTTTTGATATTATCAAAATGTCATTAATGATGCATCACATTATCCTCTTATTTTGTTTTATTTGCTTTTCTCTTTCTTTTTCTTCATTGGGACTCCTTGGATCCCAAGAAACTCTAATATTTCGAAATCCTTTTTAGTGGATACTCATTATCCTTCTAGATGCATCTATATTCATTATTTCTCATTATCTTATTTATTTCTTATTTAAATATCTCTTTTTGGGGATTTCTCTTTATCTTTCATTTTATTTTCCTTATTAGCACTCCATTTAACATTAGGAATCTTTTAGATACGAAAATCCATCAAGGATAACTCAATTATACATCTTTTCACTTATTTTCCACATTTTATCATTATTTTCAATTTCTTTCTTAATAAAGAAATATTTAATTGGTCTTTTCTTTTCTTGGTGTATTATGTTTGCAACTATGGACTCATTAGGACCCAAGGAACCCAAGAGGCACGAAATCTACCTTTTCATTATATTCTTTTTCCTTCCATAGGTTTCTACATTTTTCTTTTCTCCATTGCTTATTAATAAAGGAGTTCCTTTTGTCTTTTCCTTATTATTGGGCCCAATAGCCAATAAAGCCCACAAAACAACCAACAAGTATATTGTAAACGAAATCCATCTATGCAAAACAAATTATATCATTATTTGTTCAAATATCTTTAATATGAGAAATTACATTTCTCACCAAATGAACCCAAAAGTTGAGGTTGTAACACTGGCACACATAGCGTGATGTTCAACCCAGCAATGGAGACGAAATATATTTGATCAATACTCCAGACAATGATATGGAACTGAGGAAAATTATATATGAGCATATTCAAGGGGTGAATGAGAGGTTTCAGTGCAAAACTGGGCCAAAAGTGGTAACTAAAACTAAGATGAAAATGCATTCATCAGAGAAGTAGTGATATCACAATGATCATGTTTGGTTGAATAATCATTGTGCAGAATTCATGAAGACCTTATTGGGATTTAGGATTTCTTCACTTGACTACCACATTGGTAACATCTTTGAACACTCACTTATAAACTTTAAAACCATCTACTACAATGGCCCTACTCTAAAAAAAGTTATCAGTAGCTTCAAGTAGCATATAAAAGGGGAAGTAGGACACTAGACCAATGTGGAATCCTAAAGTAATAGAGTTACACATCCCATTATAATGGTTACTTCTAAAGGTGTTATAAATTACACCATTTATGGACAATGGAAATCAAGATTTTAACTATTGCATTGTTATTGATCTTTTTTGCTTAAAACACCTACCTCCATGGATTCAAAATAGATCAGAGAAAGTGCATAATATATCACCATGAAAAAAGAAATATGCAAGAGATACAAATCAATAAAGTGAAGAATATAACATATGAAGCATTCAAAATGTCTTCCTGTTAATTGACGGAAAGCAAGGTCTTCTAATAATTTAACGAATATCTAGGACAAACTTGACCCGTTGGGAGAAATAATTTTCATAAATTGTTTCTCTTTTTCATATGATCTCTTAATTTTGTTGCTCTAGAGGATACTTAGTTGTTCTATGGGAACCTACCCGACCAGTTTTTCCTCCTATATGATTGACCAGATATTGTGGATGCTTGCTACTACTTCATGGATAATGTTTGGACTAGACTGCCTCGGCCTGAAGGTTCCTTACATGTCATATTTTTTTTGCTCCATGGATGTTTTATAGAAGGCTAGGTATAAAGTTTTTTGGCTCTCCTATATAGGATCTAGAATCTTCATGTATCTATTATGAGATGGATGGGAATAGTTCCAATAATCCTGCAATGGCCCTATTCTCATTAGTCCATAGCTCTGCATCATTTGAAGATGTTATAATTATGAATGCTGTCTTACCGTTCCTAAATCATAAATTTCACTTGACAAAAACTCTAAGACCTTCCTCACTCAATCAACTACAATTTCTAAAAAACACCAAAAGAAACTCAGTGTAAGTTTACATTATCTAAAAGACAACATAAAAGATGAGAACTTAAGAAACCAATTCAATACCTCTAAAATCATTCTTAAATTTCAGTAATGATGTAGCTAAGAAAAGACATATCCTTTGGTCTTCAACCACACCTTTTTTAATTGTATTTCAAACAGTGATAGAGAACTCATGTAGACTCTACAACCTCCTTACCTGTTGCATTGGGCTCACTCATCTTATTAAACCCTTAATAATGAATCCTCCTCCCCAAGCATTGCAATTGATGCCGTCCTACTAATGAATCCTCCTCCCCAAGCATTGCAATTGATGCCATCCTCCTACGAAACCATTGGATCTAATTCCCACAAAATGTAATGATGTCATTGGATGTCACTACATGTTGGCATATGGGTTGATCTCTATCCATTGTTTAGTCTTAGGAGGGGAATGAGTGTCAAGCCCTCTTATGGATTTGGCTTCTTATTTGATTATAAAATGGGCATAGATGATCTTTTTTGTTCCCATATCCACTACAATGACAATGATGTTAATTCTTAGTTGTTGATACTTGTGGTGCAAAGTCCACACAGAAAAATACAAATTCACAACATTGGAATGAGCATAATGAAGAGGAAGAGGAGAAAGTAGAGGAGCATATGTATGTAGTTTAGGAAGAGGGGTTGACTTAATATAAAGGAGGTGAATGAGGTGGAAGACAAGAAAATGGAAGAGGAGGAAAGAGGATAGTGAAGAGGAAAAGGAAGGAGGAAGGTGCAATGAAAAAAGATGAAAGAGGAAGAGGAAGTAGTAGAGGAGGATAAAGAAGAATTTAATGTTATATACATTAATATACACTACTCTTTCTACAATAGCTTGATTATCTATAGATTTCATCCCTATTTCCTAATGTTGGGATGGATCTTCCTACTAGGATTAGTGTTTCCAACAAAATGATGTGCCTACCTACGTACTTCAAATATTTACCTAAAAAAAGTTAACCCCAAAGGATGGAACTACCTTTAATTTCTATTAATCTACTATACAAATTTATGTTCAATAATATTAGATCATCCTGATTCATGTCCATAAGGACAAAAATGCCTTCCATGTCAAACCAAGCTTTTTTTTAAGGAGGACACAACTGCCCAAAATATTTCCCTAGGTCGAAGAGTTGTAGGTGGGATGTAGATCGATTTTCATTCTCTAATTGAGCCCTACATGTTTTCCATCTAAAACGTCATGTATATACTAAGGCACATGATAAGATTAATATCTTAATCATGATATCCACATCCACAATAACTACATTAAATGTATTAACAATCTACTTAGATTATGAGAATATCCCAAACCCCTTATCCAATGACAGGTTAACCATGACATGGGACTTTGGACCCTTTACAAAGTTGATTTCAACAACACCATCATGATCTCTGTGATGATGAAATTCTCTTGAAATTGGGTATGAAGCGTATTCTCAAGGTAAGCATGACATATCACGAGAAAAGTGATGAAGAAAGAACCAATACACAAGAACTCAAATCATCAAATCAAGATCAATATTGCAAGGAAAGATTTTTGTGAACAATTATTTTAATATATATTGAAAAAAAGGAAGTAAATAAGTACCAATGCTTCAAGGAAAAGGTTTATGATTCTATATTTTTCTTCTTATTGGATTTTAATTGGAAATAAAAGATTTTTGTCTGACAGACATAGCAATGACTAGTGATTTTTGTAGGTCTGTGGGTTTGTCCTATTCTACTTGAAAGGGTAAACAAGAATACATATTTCGAAACAATTTTGAAGGTCCAGGAAAAGATAATTATTGGGTGACCAGAAATCTCTCACTTGTAGGTCAAATTAACCTTTCTAAGTCTATCCTCATAGTCGTGTCCTCTTATATCATGCAAATGACAACTACTACTCTTCTGTGATCAGTTGTGAAATAGTCTATTAAGTTATTTTGTTGTCATTTTTTGATCAAATGTAGTAATAAGAGTTATGGTACCCTTCTCACGCATTAAATGTACCTTATAGGGGGACCAAACAAATTATCTTTGAACAAGTTGTCAATCTAGCATATTGATGTAGATATTGGGGGTTAACATCAAATAGAGCGAGTGGATCTAATCTTTGAAGATGAAACCTTTGTATAATGTTGGAACTTCCCATTGGGAAGAATTGGTTTTTAGGGATTCATGGAGGGACAAGTAGTATATAGCACCAAACATCATACTTGAATGTCAAAGATACATATTGTTGGCCAGACAAAATAGGAGGAGCTGTCATCATGACCATTAGGTATAGAGAGTTGGGGAAGCATTAAAAATCAATAAATAGAGGTCTATGCCATTGAACCAAAAGGGTTTCCAATGTGAAAAGGCTGATAGAGGAAAAAGTGATAGTTATAAGTACAACCATCCCAATACCATAGAATAGTCTGACTCTTTATCTTATTTTAAGCTAATTCACACGTTTATAGCTGATAATATGAGGAAATTTAAGAACTTGAACTTCTCAAATTCTGATCTCCAGGTCGTATTAAGTCTATTACACCCAATACAAATTTTGTAAAACATCCATAAGTCTTAATGCACCCCAAATGTTTTCCTCTGTAATGCCAAATATGAGGCATTCTACTTAGTAAGTATACACCTTCCATATGTTTTTTTTATAGCAATCACTAGTAACTAGTAGGAAGTATCACTTGCACTACCCACAACAACACAAACATTAGTAGCATTGTTGCATCAACCTCTATTCTCCTATTTTCTTCTCAACCACCACCAACAACACCACCCACCACATCCCATCCACTGCCCATCATTCAACATTCAGTACCTGCACAACCCAGCGATGCTAATGATTCTATAGATTTGACAAGTTCAAGTATGTTATATTCACCTAACTTTCTATTTAACTTTGGAGTTGCACATATGTTCCTATATATTGATGTGCTACCATGTTCACATCTCTCTATATGGATCTTTTCTGTCTTAACAATCTAGCTAGCTTGCAACTTTATTAACAACTCTATTAGTATGAGTCATGTCCAGAATGTCCATTCCCAACTCCATAAACTGGTTTCATCTCATTTTTTACTCCTATCATACATCCCCATAGACACATAAATAATCTTGCAAAAACATGTGGGCTTGACACTGAAATTCATAGTATTCTTAGAGTATTGACAAAATAAAAAAGATCTAGTTATGATTGCAATAAAAAAATATTGAAAGAATACCTGGAGTATTTATGAGTAAATTTATTGAAGAGTGGAGTTGGCACATGATAAATCTGTTTCCTCTATTAGTTTCCCATTCCATGTCAATGTTGTTATTTCCTATAGACATTCATATGTAGCAAAAATCTAATAGTTAGTCAAACTTTTAGAACTTCAAACTTGAAGGACTAAATGCATTCTGGATTCCTGATAGAAGAATGAAGGTTTTGCATTCAAAATACAACATTCACTTATCACTCCAGAAGAGAAATGGGCATGTAAATGCAATGGTTGTAAAATGAATGTTCACGAGAAATGAACCCTACCCTTGATTACCTGTGGAGTTAACCATTCTCCCTTGACTATTCGAGTTGGACCAAGAAGATCAGGAGCAATTGTTTGAACAACCTACAATAGAATTCAAGCAAGGCCTCAGCAGAATTGTTTGAATAACCTACAACAGAAATAAATAACCTAGACACCACACTACCTAACAGTCTAAAAAAAACCCAACACCACTACCTAACAGACTGAACGAAACCCACTAAACAGAAATAACAACCAAAAAACTCACTCAGAAACAAGAAAAAATAGGTAGGGGGCACCCAAAGAGACAGACGGAAAGAAGGCAAACCACCTCAAACAGAGCAACATCAAAGGAGAGAGGACCTAGGCTTGTGAGCCGGTGGGGGTAGGGAAGGTAGGGAACCCCACCACCACTCCACACCACACCGGCACACCCCTCCACCACAAGCAACAACTTGAGGTGAATGAAGGTGGCTGAGGAAAGGAGCACCCGCCAAAGGTCAAACTCCCACTTGACTCCTCCCTGCAAGCCTAATGAGGACACCGACGCCAGCCGTCGACCAAAAGGGTGCAAATAGAACTCCCGACTACCCAGAAACTGAAAGGAAAAAAGGAAGGGGGGAAGAGGGAAAGCGTGCTCATCCTCCAGGGGCAGACAGCCGTCACTAAGGCCTCCCACGCTTCACCCACCACCAGCACTACACAAAAATGATGAGGCACCAGCTACAGAAGAGGTAAGGAAAAAAGCACCACCCAAAGATGTCACCTGCCCGTAGAAGGCCCGGAACCACAGTGACGCGCATGCGAAGGAGAGGCCCAGGGGGAGAAAGGTAATGTCAGCCGGCCGTCAGCCACCCCCTCCCCCAGGTGGGAAGAAGCTTGCTGAGGGGCTCATAAAATTACAAGAGCAGACACCCAATGGTCAGATTTACGGGAATCAGGAGAATTGGCTAATTATTTGCAATTAGCTATTGATCCACTTTTAATTTGGCAATTTTCAATTGCCACTAATTAGATCTATAAATGCCTATATTATTTAGCCCTTTTCAGAAACTCTATAATAGGCGGTTTAGAGGCATTTTATTTAAAAATGCCAATAAATTGGATAGATAGTGGCCTTTTTTTAAAAGCCACTAGAATAAATACCATTAATGGGCATTTTTGTTGTAGTGTTTGACTATGATGCATACCCGAATTTAATTGTCATAGGTGTGGGTTATATAGATTTTATTGATATTTTGGAACCATACTAAATCATATAGGGCATAAAAACTATCCACACCTCAGTTTAGGTAATTGAGCCTATGAACATCTAATTAAGACAACTTAGGACTCCACATGATTAAACATACAGATTTTGGGACCAAAGATTATACTTAAATTTATTACCAAGATGAAATTATATGTCTTCTATAGTATGTTCCCTCTAGTTAATGTTTCTTACTCCTGGCATTCCTTCATGGACTATACTTGGTTTTCACATTGTTTTTTGTTAATCCTCCTTGGGATCATTTCCATCCTTATCAAATGTTGATTACTAGATCTAATCATCATTTATATTGAATTGATACACATGGGATCTTATCATTTGCAAAATTTAATTAATCAAGAGATTTCTAAGAGTAACTAAAACTTTACAGAACTATAAGAAATAGATCACAACGAATGTGATCAAACACAAGTATCCTGCCTATAGGTTTGGAGAACAAAATATGTCCATTTTTAATTAATCCAAACAATATCACCCCAATTATGCAAATTGTCATTTAATGCTTAAAGTGTGGACTAAGTTTAGACAAAATTCGGATTTGCAACAGTTCAATCCCTTATCTTGGGTAAAAACCCTAATTACATACAAAATATAAAGTTTTATCATAATTAAGATTTGACTACAATATAGATAAAATTAGTGTAGTCATCAGTCAAGATCGAGATCTAGGGTACTTCACTAGATTTTCAATCCTTGACCTAATTAGGGTTTTGTTAGAGTGGCCAACATTTACAAAAAGTATATTCTTGATTACCACTATTCAAAAAGAGCATATATTGAAATTATAATAGGGGTCCTCTTCACCCAGCCAAGTAGGAGTTGTAGATATAAACATAGAAAGATTAGTACCACAAGATCTGACTTAGGTATAATCTAGTAATCGGGGAAGATCAACTCCGTAGAGAGACATGCATGAATGAGTGCCTAAAAATAATACATATGATGGTTATCACAGGTCAAATGTCGAATACATAGTATTAGAGGGTGTGCACAAGTCAAACACACTCAAGAAATGCAAGTGGAGACAAGCACATGTGTTGTCTAATCCTAGTATTGGTTTGACCAAGCCTCGATCGAAGGTTGTTCCTTCTCATTTCAACAATAAGAATCATGAAGGTATTTGTAGTAGTGTTCCTCACTAGTGAACTAATGATTGTGGTCTAGAGGGAGATTAAGGTCTTAGGATCTCACAACTTGAGTTTGTGAGGGATTGAGGAGGTGAGGGTGGACTTTTATTGCATTAGGGTGTGAGAGGCTATGGTTTGATGGTTAGGGTTTGTGGGGTGAGACAAGAAAATTAAAGAGAGGTTGTTCTTGGGGGACATGGGACTTTAATATGGCTCAAATTAGAGAGAGAGAGGGATTGATTGGGAGGATAAGATTTGGGAAAGAAGGTTCCAGAAGGGTAGGAGAGGATGAAGTAAACTTACAAGCATTGCTCCTAGTTTCCTAAATGGGATGGAAGTAAATGATGATCTTGACATCATTAATCTACAATCCAATGGTTTCTCAAATGCATGACGTATGTAAGGCTAGGCCCTAAGATCCATGTGACATAGTGTTTGATCAAAAAATTTAAAAATGACCATAATTTATGTTTCCCGTATAAATAAATCTCGAAAACTTCATGAAACTATGTAGAACTCCAGGAATGGTGAAACTTCTTTGCATCTTTCCTTCTTATCATCTCATATTGCTATAATAAAAAGATGGTAACAAAATAATTAAGTTGTATGTCTTTTTCTTGGCTTGTAAATGATGTTTTAAACCCACATAGAACATCTCACTATGTTTAAAAATCCAGTTATGGCTTCAGAATGAAACATAAGACACACAACGATCACAATTCATTTACGCTTACAACGTTGAACCATAAATTCTTAAATTCTAGTCCTAGGCACTTAAAAGAGAGATACAACCAAGGATTGTTTATCCAAAGTTCATTATATTTTATAGCCTTTTTCTATTACAACTTCTACAGAAAGAAGGTAAATTGCTTGTCCACATATTAGCTCTCAACCAAACACATGATTAAATAATTTCAGATTAAATTCATTGGTACATGGCTAAGTATAGAGATCTACAACATTTATATCTCGTGGTTGACAAAATAATTTTATATGAAAATATGAACATAAGATATTCGAGTTTTCTCTTAATTAGTAAAATATATATTTCTGTACATTATGTTCCATTACACTATTTTGGAGAAATCACACACTGATTCTATTTATGAAATTTGGGTACCCCAATTTACTCCATCTAAAGAAATTTGTCTTTAACTGTCAACTATATGCAAATTATTTTTAGGTGTATTGAGTTTAATCACTTGGAAACTCAATTTGACACCTAATAGACCTATAATGCAAAACTTACTTTCTATTTTTGGCACTTAAAATTAAGTAAAGAAAAATAGTGTATAATACTAAAATCAAAAGGTACTAAACATTATAATAAGGTAAAACATCTCAATCAAAATATAAAATCCCAATATATATCTATGTAACAATACTTTAATACAAGTTAAGAGACAAGTATCATGAAATTACCTCAAGTGGACTAGTTGCATATCACGAGGAATAACAAACACCTAATACAATTAAACCTAGAATTATTCTTTGATTAATCTGACTCCTATCAAACCATTAATAAAAATCAACCTTGACTAACATCGAAATCATTAATTTTCTTCTATTTAGGTCCACATTAGGGTTTCTAGTATACATAAGTTCAGACCAAGCTCAAACCCGAATCTAATGCTATTTAAATCATTTAGACGTTGTAGTTAGGGTATGGTTAGATTTCAGTGGCATGTCGATTTCTTATCTATTTTTTGGATTTATATTATTGTTTACATCGTATAGTTAGGTTTTTAATACAAAGAGACATGATTGCATATTATTAGTTAGATCAAAGTACATAGATGCATGTCGTATGTATTAATTATTCTAACTACAATTTCTTTGTATGAATTCAAAAGTGGTATTAACTATCTTATCTAAAAACCCTTAGATAAACAATTAAAATTTTATACAAGATTCTTTAAATTAAGTATAAAAAGTAATATCTAAGAGTTCCATCAAATTCTACCTATTCATTGGTTTGATTGAAATTTTCATTTCAACTTTATCCTACTTGAAATATTCATTGAAAAATATAAGATCTTGCATCTTCCCAAAAATTAATTGCTTCTATTTACCTTTTTAGCATTTTTTATGAGTGTTGATGTGAGACCACACTACTTGAAGAAGTGACATACAACTGGATATGATGTATTGTAGCCAAAACTCTAGCATTTGATATGTCCCACATATAGCTGATATAGCACCTTAGAATATAGCTACATGTTTAGGCCCACTTCCAATACCTCACTCTCTTAATTGTTTCTATTACTCATTTTCTTCTTCTTTCAGTGTCATTGAGTGATGACATGGGTATCAATTATGGTAAGGAAATGAGTCATGATGGTGGGGCAATTCACCATCACTAGCAGGCTATATATGATGAGAGGGCCATGGATATTTCTTTCAATTGCAAGGCAGGTTGGGGAGCTATGTACCATGGAGATACTCCATGTGCTGACAAGTCATGAGTTGAGTGGATTAGGAGTTTGTGCCCAAATTCACCATCTTTTGTATGATGACTTATAAGCACCATGAACACCACAAAAACTCCATGGGATCCTCAATCCATGGCAAAAAAAACCTGATCACTCTCTTCCCATAGAGATTGAACATCTGACAATGACATTGACTATGGGAGCCATTTCTAATGTTGTCATTGTAACATACCCAAAGTATCTGTGTCGTATTAGAAACTGTGCATTACTTGGAGAAATAAGATATTACTTTAAGAGATTCAAATTATGGGGTGTCCAAAAGAGAAAAGTTCTAAAAGAATTAATATATCAATAGACAAGGCATTTGTCAACAAGGATAAGGTTATCAGAAAGAATTATTGCCATATAACTAAAGAATAACATTTTTTTAAACCATAATCAGTGCATGTAACTCACACCTCATTTTCAGGGGGCCCATCCCTAAGAACATTATGGTTAAGTGTGTTCAACCCATAGTAGTACTAGGATCAGTGGCCAGTCAAAAGTTGATCTTAGATTGTGTGTGAGTAAGGACAAAGTGCAAAGTTAAGACCACTGGTGGTCTATGCAGTCAGTTGACATTCCTAAAACTCTACTAGAGCCTTGGGTAGTGGGCTCACACATCACAATTAGTATCAGAGATAAACCCCCTCCAATAGGTGAGACCCACATGGGTATGTGGCATGCCAGTCTTGAGTCATGTGGTCCAGGCATGTTCGAAAGGGCTATTCATGGTGATGTAGCCAACTTATTGGGAGCTAGGTGCACATGGATCATTCTGGGTTTACATTGAAATGGGGAATGATTATGAGGCCTTATAGTTGATCCTTTATGTGGACATAAGAGTCTAAGTGGAGGATATTGTAACATCTTAGATCTTGAGGCCTCAGATAAAATGATATAAAAATAAATGATTGGACTACCCATTTTACCAAATTGCACCTCCTTTGCAGGCCTCAGAGTAGTACAATAATGGGTGACCAATCCGAAAGTCAATCTTGGTTTGTGTGTGAGTGAGGAAAAAACATACAATTAAGACTAGTGGTGGTCTGTGGGACCAATGGTCATTCCTAGAACTCTACTATAGCCTTGATTAGTGGGCCCAGGTGTTACACGAGTGCTATATTCTAAGTTGCTATATCAGCTGTAGGTGGGCCATATCAATAGCTCACATGGGTTCCCACCTTCTTTGACATAACCTGAAGAATGTTTCCTTAGGGAAGAGACTCTCACCAAACACCTTATTCCTTCATTCTGTGCCTATGTATGAGAGTGGAGAGGGGAATGAGTAGTAGAGTAAGAGGTCATGTCTCCAACAACCTGTCACTATTATCCATTTGAGTCATCACCTTGAGATAAAGTCAAAGGAATATATAGAGACAAGCCTCCTTCCATTTTCAGTCCCTATAACATTATGTGAGGATGTGTTTAGTTTATTCATGTTATCCCAACTTGGAAAGAAGATAGGTTACGATTCCATTATTTCCCAATCATTCCATCATGCGATCACATAGGTTCTACCCCACTTTTTGTGGCTCCCTTATCATACCTGGCAAGACCTCTAGATCTTAGATCAACAAACACTAATAGGTCATGTTTCCCTTTAAAATTATTAGTGTCATGACATACAAAGAAGTAATGAGATAGGTCATTTAATCATTAACCATGGTCCTGATATGACATCATTTAATCTAAACATTTCCTCAATTTGAAGAGACATTGTGACTATCTACACTTTTCTCTCTCCTATCTTGTTCTTTACCTCTCTCATCAAATTCTATATTACTTAATTTGATGTTAGTTTCATAATTGGAGAGTTGTGATATTCCAATTTGGCCACTACAATTATCAATTTTACAATGTGTGCATTTAATTTGCTCTTCTTATCTACGTTTCATTCTTTAATGAATCACCACTTTGTAACTCAATTTTAACCTCATTTATATGATTATCTTTCTCTTATATATGTTTCATGAGATATAGGATTCAATTATGAATCCAATGGCATGAAAATCGCCTCAATCGGACCTCTGAGGCTCAAGTTATGAATCATGAATATTGCTTCAATTTAACTTTATTTTCACCCATTTTATGCCTTGTGACCTTTCTGGGCTAGCCCTCCGAGGCCCATACGCCCATGTGGCCCAGTTTTTTTTACTAACCCTAATGTACGCACTCGTTTTGGGCCATTGGATTGTGAGGCTGTGGAGATCCAATGACTCCCGATCATCCCCTACCTCCGTACAAGAGGTCGACACAAATCAAGCTGCCACCACCTATCCCCCACCATGGAACAACCAATGCACCTCTCTCTCGGCCCTTTGCCTCAATTGAACACTAATTACAATTTTTCCTCACTTCCCTCTCTCATTTCCCACATCTACCCTTTTGTTTTGTGTGCTAGGGATCGCTTGACCACCCCCACCTACAATAGCTCCCACGACGTTGTCGCCCTTAGGCTTTCGGGGATTCTTGCCCTAGGCCATGCCAGCGTGATCTGAGACCGGATATGACCTCGCTAAGTTGTGCTGAAGTCAGGCAGAATCTTCACAAGTGTAGGATCCATTGACAACTCCATAGCTGGGAGTCCTAGGGGTGAGCGCCACCACGTCCATGATTGCTACACACAGCTAGCGATGCGTGGAGGAGACAAGTCACCACCCTCCAATCAGCCAAATGGTCAAAGTAGACCGAGGATTAGGCGGGCTGCAAGATGCCACATCATTGTGCGGGCTTATCTCTCCCTCCTTCTCTCGGTGCATCAAGGGGCACAATCTGACCATTGGATCAGGGATCCATGACCCAACTCCCTCTCCAAATCAAAAGGTAACGACCCCACCACTTACCTAAGTTCTCAAGGTGTATTTTAGTATAGTTCCAATGCAAAACTTCAAAAGTACATAACTCCTAACTCATTTGGCCAAAGTATACAAACTTATATAAGGAATTGATCGTCTCGAAAATTTCTATAACATGAGCATATTTTCAGACTCTAAATCCTCTTCATGTTTACTAGTTTTGCTAAATATGAGAGCTTTGACCATGTTGACTTCATTTAAGGCTTGATTATGTAAAATAATGAATGTTTGATGCACTCATAATTTGATTTTCATTAAAGCAATAACTTTTGTGCAAAATTAAACTATATGAGGTTCTAATCACCTCTATTTCTCATGAATGACCCTTGATGCACATATATGTCTAGAATTTGGAACTAATGATGCTTTTTGCCCTAAAGAGCTATCCTTGCTTCCTAATGTCACAAATGCTTGATCAACCTTGACATAGTAATCTATGTCCCCCCTTAATGCTAATAACAACCCCTAATCCCTTTCTTGATGTGTTTGTCCACAAGGCCTATGATGCTTTGAATGTGACACCTTTATGTTGATGCTTGGAATTGCTTGATCAAAATTCTATGCATGACATACTTGATTCATCCAACTCTATTTTATCTCTGGAATCAATTATCTTATGATGTTTTTTTGACTAAAATGCCTAGGGTCTACCCCTTTTTCTCTATGATGGGACTTGTGACACTAGTTACATCCATAAGACCTAATGTATCCTAGAATGACTTGCTTGACTCTCTTGTGCCCCAATCATGATATGGATGTATTCATTATGCTTTTCCCTCTTAAATCAAAGTTGATTGTTCCATTCTTGATCACCTTGTTGTGGATGTGCACCCAAATCTTATGTTGACTACTAATGGCATATGAATTACATGGATGCTTGCATGTATGTGAGAATGTTGATACCCAAGGTTAGGAATATGATGCCTTAACCCTAGGGGACATACACCGATATTAGAATATGATTCTTATGTTTATACGTTCCTGGTCTAAATCATGATTGATGCTTGGATCCATTGTCTTGATTGGATCATGACCTCTTATGCCCTTTTATGAGTCTTTGACCTAGTCATGTACATAAGTGACTTAAATCATATAATCCTCATAGAAAATAGATGGATCATACAAATGACATGAAACTTGAGCCACACCTTCTTGTTGACCTCTAAATCAGTAAAAGGTCATCAAATGCACCAATAAGCAACTTGAACCTTACTTGGCCAAAAACCCCAAAATGAATCTAGTTAGGGTTAATGATGAGAATCTAATATGCTATGTAACCTTATTGGTGTTGCTTGTTGGCTACATGATCAAGGATAAGTTTAGTTAATAACCTTTGAATTTGGCATGTGCTTTAAATAGTTATATGACTATAGCTTTCTTTCTTGAAATGTGATACATATGTATGCTTGTTTACTTGCTCAAATATTGCCATGTAGTATTCTAGTATTGTACTTGATGTTTGTCTCGTATCGTTGTTTTGTAACTTGCAAACATAATATATAGAACCTCTATTATACAATGTTGAAACAAGATTAACTCTTGGCAATGTCCTTGAGGTCCCTCACATATAAAAGGGTTAGCTAATCTTGAGCACCTTTACATACTCTTCCAATGGGAAGTAGTCAGAGGCCTTATGAATCCATGATGTTGTTAGTATGATTGGAGTAAAATGACATAAAATATGGACTCTCATTTTACTAAGAACATAACTTGTTTATTCTTGTTCCTTACTTATGTAAATCTTTTCAAATTATGAAAAACTTATGTATATGTATCTTTTAGCCCTGTACTCGATACCTCGTGTGCTTGACCCGCCTTGTTTCACTTATTTTATGGGTTTAGAGATGGCTAGATGTTTATGAGCTTGGTGAGCTATGTCAAGTGTACTTGTTGTACTATCCCTAGTATACACGAGCAGAATGGTAAAAATTGTACTCTTGAATATGTAATTGAAAGCTTGTAATAAGAGAACGTTGCTTAATAATATTTGTTGAATGTTGAGATTATGATTGGTGCTTTTATCTTGTTATCTGTTCATGTATGCTAAGCTTTACGCTTCCACATTCATACTTTGATAATACCATACTAGGGACGGGTGCCTAGGTCCTATTGCCATTGACTTTATAGTCATTTGGAGTTAGGATTCAGGTAACAAACTGTTCTTTGACAGAAATCATCTTCCTCTAAGAGACTCCAAATTTTTAATGACTTTATCGATAGGTCATATCACCATAATTCAAACACAACTAAAGTTTGAGTGGAAAAACAAACCTCTATTCATTTAATGAAATTCTTCAATAGTGCTGAAATCTATTCAAATTATACCACAATTAACCATTAATCGATTTTAAAAAGATAATATAACATTTCTAAATTATGTATTATGATCATGTAGCACCACAGAGGCATCTTATAAATAATAAACACTTCAATTTTAGGATTGATCATTAAATGAACTTCCAAAAACCTTGAAGCCATATTGGTTGTCCGAGACCATAACATTTGTTCATCACAGTAATACGTTAACCTTCTCCTCTATGTTTTTCTAGTAAGAAGTTGTAGGGAGTCCAACTATACGAGGAGATTGACAAGACCTATTGCATGCCCCAAGTGTCTTTAGACCACAATGTTTGGGAATCTATTTCCATGGACAAACTCTTGACACATGTAATGTTTTGTATGGCTTCTACATAGCACATTAAATGTTATTGGGTGTTTATATGAAAGGATGAGGGATGTAGTCCACCAGCTATACCTCTTGCATGTTACAATGGGTGATGTGATGGTAAATAAAAAGAGACCACCTCAAAAACTTTTATATGAGGAATGTTTTCTTAGAATTTCTAAACCATGGGTAACACTAGAATATTATATATCATTATTGATAGATAACTCTATTTAATGTTAAAAATTTGTTATATGGCTACTACAAGGTGGTAGAATGATTCTTTAGTGATACACTATCTTCGTCCTAGTCAAAGAATTACTTTATTGTTTTTGTTAAGAATGTTTCTACATTATAACATCATAATATTACATGCACTTCCTTACGTGCTAAAGGTTTAGTTATTTACTCTTAATGACCCGACGTCTAGACTTTTGTGGTTTGAATACTTGAAGTACCTCTGGCATTAGTCATATGGCCTCATTACTGCCTTAATGCCTTAATGTTGAAGATTGAATAAATAGAAGTTAGAACTATATATGTAATCTCTGAAAGTTGAAGACAAATGTGTTATACTATTCCTTATGTTTCGTAGGTGCTTGTACGTGAGTAGGAAACTACTCCCATATTAGAGATAAACTAAAAATCCTATAGTATAAAACAGTGTTTAATAGCTTAATCTCGATTGAATAAATTCGGGCGTGTAAAAAGTGACCTGGTTATTTAATAACCATAAATACTTAATTGACATGTGTCTTCTTAGTTAGTATGTGTAAACTATTTCCATCGTTAAATGAAATTAAGGAAGGTAGATGAGAGAAATGCGGTACAGATCATGGGAAAAACAATGAAATACAAATGAGCCAACTCAGGCTGACCACCGGGGTCTTGTCAGACTAATTTTGCTACGAAACTGGTGACAGGTGATAATAAAATCTGGTGCATTAAGAAAGATATAGAGTTTCTTCTTGCGATCGTGGAAGATGAGGGAATCATCCTCGACACTCTGGAGTGGCTGTTGTGATTGAAATGATCAATGGATCCACATGGAGCCCTTGGCGATACAGATGTTTCTTGGAGAGGCTCTGTAATGACCTGCAGGCTCTAGACGTGAGAGTGGTCAACATCCACAAAATGTCTAACAGAGCAGCTCGTGAGAGGGCTACTTGGGGCAAAAGTACATGGGCTGATTTTGTAGAGCATACTCTACACAACTTACGTAACAACCTTACAATTTTTTTGATTTAGATAGAAGGGGAGTACCATACATGTACTGTGTATATGATATAAGTCAGGCTTAGTGTTATACACCCGATTCTAAGAGGGTTATACGAGGCTGTGGACCTAGATTTTTAGTAGGGTTTACCCTAATCCGTTTGAGGAGACGGGATGAATGCATCTCTACTTAACTATATTTTAAAAAACGTTTCCCAACCAATAATATTGAAGGTAGAATAAATACCTTACACCAATTAATAATATAGAAAAATGGAACCACCACAAGGGCACAACATGAGCCCTTCGCGGCGTTACATTTTTACAACTGAAATAACTCTGGTACATTGGGAAACGAAAACGTTACAGTGGCGCGCCCCACACGTGGCCTGCAAAAGTGGTATAGCGCTTGGGCTGGGGTGGTTTCCCCGGCCAGACCCCTATTACATTTTTTTTACCACGTGACAGATCTGCATACAAAAGAGTACAAAAGTGAAAATTATGAATAATTTTTAATCCATAATGATTTTTTTAACGAAATAAAAACCACTGGACTCGTTATGAAAAATCCAATCTAACAAGATCAATATTGATATATTTTGAAAAAATGATATGCACGTTATTTTACAAATAGTATGCACATTATATTAAAATTTATGCTAATTTATTATTTATACACAACATATAAAAAGTAGACACATTCACACGATAATTGACGCATTAGCACCGTAATTGGGTGTTTTTCTACAAATACTAGGCACATTGTGTTAAGATTTGTGCTAATTTTCTATTTATGCACATACTCTATTTAAAATTTGTGATAATTATTATTTATGTGCAATATCTAAGATGTATGCGCATTAACACTATAATTGGGCGCGTCAATCAAAAGTGAGTGCATTGAAGGCACTAGTAGGTGCATTCAATCAAAAGTGGGCACATCCAATAAAAAATTGTGCATTCATGACAATACAAATAGGCACATTTACCACATAAGTAAACACATTTGTCAGACAAATATGCACATTTTCCATACAAGTAGGCACATTTACCATTCAATCAAAAGTTATACATTCATGACAGTACAAGTAGGCGCATTTGCCATAAGTGGACGCATTCAATCAAAAGTTATGCATTCATGACAATACAAGTAGGCACATTTACCAGATAAGTAGACACATTTGCCATACAAGTAGGCGCATTTGCCATAAGTTGGCACATTCAATCAAAAGTTATGCATTCATGACAATACAAGTAGGCACATTTATCAGATAAGAGCATTTTCCATACAAGTAGGTGCATTTACCATAAGTGGACACATTTAATCAAAATTTATGCATTTATGACAATACAAGTAGGCACATTTACCAGATAAGTAGGCCCATTTGTCATATAAGTAGGCGCATTTGCCATACAAGTATGCACATTTGCCATAAGTGGGCGCATTTAATCAAAAGTTATGCATTCATGACAATACAAGTAGGCACATTTACAAGATAAGTAGGCGCATTTTCCATACAAGTAGGCGCATTTGCCATAAGTGGGCGCATTCAATCAAACGTTATGCATTCATGACAATACAAGTAGGCACATTTTCTAGATAAGTAGGCGCATTCATGACCATACAAGTAGGCACATTTACGAGATAAGTAGGCGCATTTGCCATACAAGTAGGCACATTTTCCATAAGTGGGTGCATTCAATCATAAGTTATGCATTTATGATAATACAAGTAGGCGCATTTACCAAATAAGTAGGCGCATTTGCCATACAAGTAGACTCATTTTCCATAAGTGGACGCATTCAATCAAAAGTTATGCATTCATGACAATACAAGTAGGCGCATCTACCAGATAAGTAGGCACATTTGCCATACAAGTAGGCACATTTGTCATAAGTGTTCAATCAAAAGTTATGCATTCATGACAACACAAGTATGCACATTTACCAGATAAGTAAGCGCATTTGCCACACAAGTAGGCACATTTACCGTACAAGTAGTCTCATTTGTCATAAGTGGACACATTCAATCAAAAGTTATGCATTCATGACAATATAAGTAGGTGCATTTACCAGATAAGTAGGTGCATTTGCCATACAAGTAGGCACATTTGTCATAAGTGGGTGCATTCAATCAATAGTTGTGCATTTATGACAATACAAGTAGGCGCATTTACCAGATAAGTAGGCACATTCACACCATAATTGGGCGCATTCGCACCATGATTGGACACTTTTCTACAAATATTGGACGCGTTATGTTAATATTTGTGCTAGTCACACTATAACTGGGTGCATTTGCATCATAATTGCACACTTTTCTACAAATATTAGACATATTATGTTAAGATTTGTACTAATTTACTATTTATACACAATATTTAAGAAGTGAAACCATTCACACTAAAATTGAGCAGCACCATAATTGAACATTTTTATACAGATAGTGCATGATTACACATTAGCACTATAATTGGGTACTTTTCTACAAATATTAAATGCATTATGCTAAGATATATGCTTATTTATTATTTACATGCATATTTTTAAAAATGTGAAAATAATACTTTTTTTTAAATATGTCAATATTAGCCTTGTTTGAATGTATTTTTCATAACAAATCTGATGCATTTTGTCTCATCTTAAAATTCATTTTAGGGTAAAAATTATAAACAAAACAATGGATTCTCTCTCTTTTATTATCCCCCTAAATAAAGAAAAAAAAAAAACTGACCCCCGGGTTGGGAAGATGGTTTTGCAGCGCGTGCAAACCCCTCAGCGTCCCGTAAGTTATACTCATGGGGAAATTTGCCTCTGTCGTCCGCCAACCTTATCTTGTCTGTAGTTAATACAACAAAAATGCTAGGTGGACACTATTTTGGAACATAAAACAAAACTCCAAGCAATCTCTATCACATGTTACAAGATATAACAAATAAATAACATATTTTATTTATTATACCGTGTAACATGTGGTGGAGATTGTTTGGGGTTTTATTTTGGCTTCGAAAATGGGTCTGCATAGCAATAGTTCTCTCTTCTATTTTGTTCTATAACACGCTAAAGGACAAAAAGGGTTTCAAATCTGATGTCATTTCTAGTCCAAGTAGCATATTCCTACAATAAACTACTATACATCCCACAAGTGCAGTTGTGTACGTTGCACGGACATCAGGATCTGCTGGTCGTTGTCTAAAGTGGAACTCCCTGCTCTTATGAGAAGATGCCACACAGCAATTGAACGGAATCCAAACCCACCATCCTAATCTACTATACACGTGTCACGATCTGAATGCAGGCGTAGCATACTCCTCTCAACAAAAGCAGGATAGCCCAGTTGGCGCTGTGCTTATGGAGAGTAGCTGGTGCTCTGCGGCTGCTCATGTTCTCTCTATTCTATTGTCCTCTCTCATACTTAAGCCGGATTTTTGCTGAAAAGGATTGTTGTTACGTCAGCAACTCCCTCATTCCGTCTCTTGCCTTTATTGTTTTGTAATGTTGGTTCTTTTTTGCTCTAGATCTTGGATTAGCACCCCACTCCACCTGAAAACACAAAGTGGCAAGAGTGGAAGTATAGCCTTGTTTCAATGTCACTATAATATGCGCGCATTACCCCCAATGTTCTTTTATGTTTGTTTGGCTAAGATTTAAGGTGCCATACGTTTGGTTTTGAGGGTATTTGTCACATGATGCATTAAAATGTTTTGAATTTTGACATATCAACCATAGGTCTCTGGCTTGAATCAATAAAGTCCTTCGTGAGGTTTGTAGTGATTTGCCAGTATACATATTGGCGTAGGAATTTAAAATTCCTTCTAATTGTCATGTACGATTAATTTGCTTTAACAAATATACTAAAGACTACATATTCTGAAGCTAATGTCGAGTGACATAACGAAAGAGTTTTTTTTCTCCACTATCTTTTAGTAATAGTCCTAATAATCTCCTCCACTTTGAGTAATCCCGTATTCCCAAGGATTTGTTTGAATAATAAAAAAACCCCTATGTAGATGTCAAGTTATCATGGGTTTCTAGGAGCCAAGCTTCACTATGTCCACCCCAATACACTTCAGCCAAAAAACTACATTGAAACTTCATGTCAGATTTATGTAACACATCATACCAAAATGTCAACTAGGTTTGTGTTAGATGGGGACATGATATATACATTGTTCTCATCTTAATTGAAGAAACTAAACCTTGATATACTACCTTTTGACGATTATGAAGGCCGCCCAGCGGCATGTGTTGCACCTAAGGAACACCGTTATAGAAATGTAGCCTTTCCTAAACTGTCAAACAAGGAAAAAGTCATGAAATTGTCTCAAGATCATAGTCAACCAAACAAGGTTCATGTTTGGGTCCACGAGGATTCAATATGACAAATACAATTAAGAGAGCCAGACTAAATAGTCAAATTTCATCTAGAGGTCGACACAACCAACATCACTCCAGCCTACCAAAGAAACAAACGTCTAAGACAAAGTAGGCCATCAATGATGAGGAGTCTATGCAAACATATGATATACTATCCAAGCTATTAAAAAATAGTTTAGGAATGAGGGTGGTGATTGATGCAAAAATGAAAAAAAAAATATCCTAAAGAAGGCATATTCAAATCGACATACCAAAAAAGCATAGAGAAAGATAAAGGAACAGAAAAAGAAAAAAACAACACGGACGATCGACAATAAAACTTCAAGCATCTCTTTAGATAAATTTCCTTTTAATTTATCTGACAATTATGACTTACTTAGCATTAGCCCCCACAAAAATATTACATTATGTCCTCATTTCTTTTCATTCACATATTTATTTGCATACTTTTAGATCATTACTTTAAAGTATTTTTTATTATTCCCTAGTTATAGAATTAATTGTCATAGTTTACATTTTCTCTTTTTAATTGGAGTTTTTATTAGATTTTCTTGTGATTTTCAAGAAAAATGGCCCAATCATTCCAAGGCCCAAGAAGAGCAATGAATTAGAGGCTTCAATTACATATTCAGCCTCCCAGACTTTCCAGTCGATTGACTAAGATCCCAATTGGTTGACTTACATGCAAGAATTGGTCAAGTCTAGAAAGTAAAACCGGTCGACTGCCACCCAGTCTACCAACTCAACTTGAATCAATAAGGCATGTTTTCACAAACTAACCAGTCGACTCACATCGAATTGGCCAACTAACCTACCTTCAGGTAGAAGTATCATTTCACTCAACCGACAAGTTGATCCTCAAATGGATGAATGACCTATCTTTAGGCCGAAGCAACAACTGAAGCTGATTGACCGACTTGACTTCCAGTTATCTGAGTGGTGTCACAGACCATGTCTTCGCATCCGCCACCATGAACAATATTTAGGGTTTCAGGCATCATTTTCCCCCTAAAAAGTAGAGGGAGGCCAAGAATAATGACCATCTCATATATCTCATATCATCTCATACTCGATGTTCTTGGAGACTCCCTCAGGTGTAAGGAGCAAGGAAGGGAGAAAAGGACCCGCCATCATCCTCACTGAGATTTCTTCATTGTTGCATCTTAGAGACATGCCTCTTTCTATCCTTATCCTTATATTTGTGTATGTTTCTACTATGCCTAAGTAAAAACTCCAGACCGGGGCATGGGTTGTCGCCCCATAGACCATATTTTACCTTAATTATATTTGACTTCTAGATTCTATTGTTTAAATATTTTTCTTCTAATATGTGCACTCGTTCTTTGTTTATATTAATTATAACATTGCTTAATGATGAGATCAATAATCTTAACAAGTATCAAACAATTGTGTCCTGACACAATGAACTGATAGATCTCTATGATTAATCTATTCATTTATTTATTAGTTATAATCCATGGTGATGAAATAACCTGATATGTAGATTTGAGCACAAATTGAAAACTACAAACTCTTGACGAGTTCCCTGATAGAACTTTGTTAGACGATTGAACAAAGATCCACAAACACCAAAACTATAGATTTGTGGGAAGTCCAACCCATGCAAGATTTGTGTTCTACAAGGACACAAATTTGCATGGTCCTGGTCTAATTAATAAAAAATAAGGAGTTTATCCAGTCAGACTAAATATGTAGCCTATGGTGGTGAACCCCCAGACTCCCAATTATCTATTCATTATTCAATTAAAATCCAATTTAACTAGTTTTATTTCTACAATATTATTTCCTATTTAGATTTAGTCAGTCCTTACAAAACTAGATTATAAATATCATTCATAGCAATTACTTTGAATAAAAATACTAAAAATGTTGTTCCATGGGAACGATACCTTTCTATACTAAAACATACTTGTTTACTTGCGGGTAAGTTGATAATCGTTAAAAGATTAAAATTTTGGATTTCTTCCTAGTGAATTTGTTATGTAGTCACACACACATCAATGAGTTGCATTGCTTAGAGTCAAAATACAAGCTTTTTCCTAAGCTAATAGGTGGTGAAATTAAATTGCAAACTATTTATAAACAAAAAGTTTCCCTCTTATGACACACAATTGTATCATCAAAGAAATATAGAAAGACTAAATAGTTTATTTTTTAGGTTAAATCGAAAGACTAAATGATTTATTTTTTAGGCTAAATCTGTAGATATAAATGTTTGTGTCACCGGGTTTACTTGGTCTTTGGGGCTGACTAGGCTCCATTGTATAGTTTTTTGGGATCTACATGTTGGGAGGACAAGTTCCCACTTTTCCTTTATGTTTTAGGATCTAGAGTTATATTAGGCCACATATACTTAACAATAATCACAAACTAAATCCATTAGAGTCTAATACTTTAAATATTGATAGGTTTTGAAATAGGTACACAAAATGTAATTAAATTAAGCATGGTTGGAAGATATACAATAACACCAATCCTACGGAAAACATTAAAAAAAACTGAAAGATGGGAGGCACTACTTTTGTCTTTTGATCAAATATTTTTTTTAAAATATAAGTAAAAGGATCAAGGAGAGTCAACAAAACATGCTCCATCTAAAAACTAATCCAAATCCCGATACTCTAGATATGACCATGTAGAATATAATATTCAACAACTTTTCAAAAATAAGAGATCATCTAAAAGTAGAGATCTACACAAACTTGGTTGAAATAAGGAGATCACAACGAAAATCCTTTCAATAGTATCTAACATGCATCAAAGAAAAATTATTATCACCTATTTTGAATGTAATATATTCATGATACAAAATATATTATAAATCACAAGCATATTACCAATAATTTCAAGAGGGTCAATAATCACAGTAGAAAACTTTTTAAATCATATAACATTTAATTGAGATTTTTTATGTGACAAATAAATAGAAAATCATAAAGAATTCACTTCACCCTTAATCTCACTCTAAACAAAAAGGATATCTTAAGTCTTGTCTTTAACAAATCTCTTCATTTTTTTGAATGTAAAGTAGTTGTGGATATATTGACGAAAGGCATACAAATATACATAGAAAGAAGTCTAAGAAGGCTCATAAGCCAAGAGAGAGCACAAAAACTTTAAGCAAATATGATTTGATGCAAAAAATATGTTTCAACTTAGATTATTCTTCAACAAACTTTATAAAGGAGCTTTTAACCAGAACTAAACCACAATCCTGGGTGGTATCTACAAAGAGGGTGACTCCATCATCATGTCAAGAGAAAGAAAAACCGTTGTCATCGTAAACACCCTCCAACTTAGTAGAATACAAATCAACAAAACAGACATCGTGAGTAAATGACAACATAAGAAGAAATAGGGGAAACCCAATCATTATCAAAACACTAGAGTAAACCTAGAGCTCACCAACCTCCACACTGGAAGGACTAACAACCTTATTGAAAGGACTAAAACATGATACAATCCCAACATTGAACACAATAGAGAAACTACCCAAACCAACTACAAAAAACTAGCAACCGACACACAATAGAATGCAACATGAAATACTGAAAAAGGGGGGGGGGTGATACGAATGAGACACAAACTACTAAAAATTGTCAGGAGTGGTACCACCATATCCATCAATGAAAAATGGGAACCACCAATGCCACACCACCTTCTTGCTTACTAGAGGCCCATGGAGAGGTCAAAGCAACAACCATGCCTCCAAATATGCCGCCCAACATTGCTTGGTCCAAGATTAGGGGTCTATCATCCTGCACTCCCTCAATATGAACAGAAGGGGATGATGAGGTGTTGGCGTCCTCCAATCTGAGATGGGTCGGTGAAGATCAATCAGAGTAGAGGCTCGAGAGATCAGCGTGGCTTTCAACGGCCGCCGATATCCCCTCCCTGAGCATGAGAGTTGCTGAGCTGCGAGCCGTAGATCATGTGTCGTGTTCCTAGAGAGGAAATTCAAGGAGATGATAATAAAAAATCTCTTCATCTAAAGACTTTCATACATCTTTTTTCCACTAAAGTTGGAACATTATTTTATATGTTCTAATTCATATATTACATGATTTTCACCTTAGTCGAGAAAAGTTTATGGATTTATCTATTCTAAACCCTTCAAGCATTTCCTTGATTAAAAGTGTTGAGAGTCTTACTATATTAGTCACTTTATGTCCATTAGTCTCATATACAACACTTACAAAGTAATTGTAAAAGTTCTTAATAAAAGAATGAAAAGTCACATCAACAACATGATGAGTGTAGGACAAGCTACCTTTCTTAAAGGTAGATGAATGAAGATGTTTATATTATGATAAATATGGTTATTTACCCTTAGTCATGTTCAAATTAGTTTTCTAAAAGAACTTTTACAATGTCAATTTAGACATCCTAATGTAATGCATGAACGGTTATAACTTTCTTGATAAATAAAAAAACTAAATTTATTAATGCAGTGGTACATGAAGTTAATCGATGATAGCCAACAGATATCCATTTGGTTACTTCAACAGTCCTAATAGTTTTCAGCAAGGATATCCATTATACCTTTCCTCTTTGTGATTTTGACATCTATAGTAGCATCAATAATTAGAGTAGGAGTTTCAAACAATATTCTATTAAAGATGTCATGATTATTTTCAACAAACAAAATGATTAGAACATCTCAAACTCCATACACAAACATTGACCATTTTAACATTTATCTAGACTAAAGGTATACTTCATGAAATGCTCAACTGGTGGTATATACTTATCCACTGTTGACATGAAATTTTTTATGTAATGATTAATCACAAGAAAAAATAATTTCATATGCCCTAATATGGTCTACCCCTCTCACCTCAAAAAATTCCTTGAAGTTATTTTGGATAAAATAATACAACACATGGCTTCCTGGCACATGAAGTGTGTAAACAAAGTAGGTATACTAATGCTTATCATTTTGTCACCATCAAGCATACCCTCTTACTAAATCAATTTTATATGATTAATAAAAGCATAGAAAATAAATTGGATCTTATAAGAAGATGCTTCTTGAGGAGTTGTAGGTAGGAGAATCACAAGATACACTAAGTCAATTGATCTATCACATGTAAACCAAAAAAGACATGATGATCATGTGTTATAAACCTAATGTATGTTCAAGAAAATACTACCATCAATTATAGAAAATTATGAGTGTGCAAAAATGAAGTATTTCAAAGAAAAATACTATAAAAAAGCCTCCTTGGAATGTGGTTAAAAACAATAACATTTTACTGTATGTATTGAGATATATTATATCATGTTAGCATCTTATAAATGAAACATTGTCCTCCATGTTTCACAACATGAACAACATAAGTTTGATATTAGATACATAATCATCAATTGGAGTGATATCACAACTAAAAATTGAAATGATTATCCCTAATACCTTTCCCAGTATAACCCTTGATAAATCTAATACTCTTAATTTCAAATAAAAAAACTTTTTAAAATGGTCCTTTGCCAATTTACGATTGGTTCAGTTATACAAGGCTTTATAACCAACCTAAGTTGACCAGATATCAAGCCACATACATATTGGCCTTGGGACAAAAGTTATTGTGTAAATAAATGCTACAGATTTTTCATTCACTCTAGTCATAAATTCCTTTATGGGATACATTTTTGGGGTATCAAGTGCCCTCCTAAAGTTCACATTGCTCACTAGTTTGTAGAAAAAAATAATTATTTGTAGGATGTTTTTGTTATAAAAGGGGGTTTTTATGAGCTATATATTTCCTGATTTTTGTAGAAATCATGATGAAAAAATATCACATTTTATTTGATTGATATTTCAATATACGATATACATAATCAATTTTTTTGCTCGATTGATGAAAATAATAATGATTAAGACACACTATACATACACTCTTCAACAATGGGACTTTTATTGATCAATATTTTGTGATTAATACATGCACATTAGTGGCAGTTATTTTTTTCAAATATGGTTACTGAGGAAATCATATATTCTCATATTGTTGTAAGAGAAAATATTTATAAGGATTTTGTTGTTGGGAAAAACATCATTCTTGGGTGATGCATCCTCTAGACTCAAGATGAACACATCTCCATGAGATTTCCTAATCTCAATGGATGTTGAAGGATCTTCAATGAGGGGAGTATTCAATTTCAAGAATGATGAAGAGATGGTCACTCCTTGTAAGGACCCATAGCCTCCCTGATAGTCAAGGCTACTTGATGACTGCATAGGATGATTTCTACTGATAACCCTTTGATCACATTATTTTACTCAAATGGGATTGTCTAAGGGGACTCACCCGCATATTGGACATAACTTGATCTAGTTCTTATTTTTCTATATGATCCCAATCGATGTTCCCCCGTGATGGACTTTTGCATTTTCTCTATCTTAGTGGACTATTTTCTCATGTTATCCAACCCTGATGACTACTTTGGGGAACATCTAATGATTCCTTATCTTGGTTCTCTTTTCTTTGTATGTCACGTTTTTTGCAAAAACATCCACTGACTTCTACATTATATGCATGAAGAACAGTTTATCAAAAGTGGTGTTGTAGGTTTTTAGAAACATATGTAGTTGTCATCTTAAAGAAAAAAATTATTCATATTTTATACTAACTTGTCAATTAAATTATCATGTACATTTATATAGATATATAGGTAAGGGAGGATATATGATGGGAATTTCCTAGGCCAAAGCCTCTTCTAAAAAAAATTATAATATTACTATGTTACCATATATAATTAAGATTGTGTTAGGATGTCTTATTACACCATACAATATGTGATTGTCCTCCTTTTGTTTCTCAATACTCATATATCTTTGGGGTTTAATAAAAATGATTTGACCTCACGATCTCTTCACTCATAATATATGATAAAATTACCAACCTATACATGAATACCAACATGTACCGTTCTAGTCGAAGATGGTAACCATTGTTGTTCTCAGTACCCCCTCTCCTACAAGTTTTTCTTGGGAAATCCATGAGGCTATCTTTTCTTCTCACCCTCCTCTTACGAGCCAATATAGAAAAATAGTACACAAATTTAGATTAGTGCTAAAATTAAATTTTATAGTATTACTACCATTACAATTCTCTTCCTCTAGTTGGATTTAACATAGTTCGGAGGTATGATATAATCAAATATTCCTTTATTGTTTTTTAAATGGTGCTTGGCAAAAGTGTCAACAATCTTTTTGCAAGATCTATTCCACACTTAACTTTATGTGAAAGAAGACTCTTGGTGGAATATTCCCTTTTCCCAAATGAAAACCATATTTTCCACTCTATTCTCTTCCTATAATCTTATTGTACTTGTCTTTGTGTGATCTAAAATCTAACGTGATGTGTTTTAATTACTATGTAGACATGTAAGCTTGATTCCCTAAAGGCGATGTTATGAGTTCTATCGGATGATGGAAAGGTCCATCAATAAGGAGTCAATACACGATGGAAATGAATAGATATATGTGATCAAGAAATAACGTGAAATGCTTAGGGTTGAAACTATTGTCCCATGTGTTTGATACACCTTCCAATGAGGTCATACCCTTTATCCTAAACTTTTAGATGTTGGAATAAAAATGTGGTGATGATTTGCTTCCATTGAATTAAAATTTCTTCAATGTAGTATAATGTAATATTCACTCATTATAATCCTGACTATAGAATAGTGATGGTCAATAAACATTGTTATGTGATTATGTCTTATTATAAATAATAATAATGAGATTTATAGTGCATGAGATCATGAGCTTTGTGATTTCTATTTGTAGTTGAATATGAATCATGGAAACAATAACACATTTTGTTGATGCCTTGTTTAAGGCTGATTTGATGCCTTATTTTTAGACTAATGTTGAGTACTTATGGCTTAAAAAGGAAGTGGTCCAGATATGAAGCCCAAGCGGCATCTTGAAGTGAGCATAATAAATGCTAAAGGCTAATGTCCTGATTTTGATGAAATGGGAACATGTACGGTTTTGTTGGTTTGTTCATTTTAATGTAGTTATTTCCATTTGACGTTTGTAGTACATATTATCATATCTTTTACTATTTCAAAATTTTATCTAGAATAACAATGTTAAGCCTTCAATTTCTAATTGAGACGTACTAAGGAAGTTAACTATAATTTTATGAAATATATATAAAATATGATTAACTAGATTAAGTAATATAAGTCTATCCTTTATCAAGTAGTGTATGCCCTAGAACCATAGTACTATATCAGTGTTTGGAAGTTGGGATTGTGCACATTTATTTGAATATCAATCAAAGGATTGTGAGAAGGTGCTTTGAGTCTTATATTGTTAAGTATGTGTGATGATCAAAGCTGGTGTTTTACAATATCTTTTGTGGATATGCAAGGGTGTGATGGATGTGGTAGCCCCTGATGTGGTGTGCGATATGGGACCAAGAAGGGTTTTGTATCAATGATAGGTGCCACAACATGTATACTCAGGATGGACTAGATTCTTGTTTTTTAGCTCTCTCTATATAGGTTTGGCCAATGTTCCCAATACTCATTTTGCACTTGATTTTATAGAGGTGTGGAGGGAAGCTTTTATGGCTGGCTCCTCCTTAGTTTTTTACGATGGGATTAGGGACTTCATAGTCATAAGCACAAATTTTGGAAGAGACACACATGTTATATACTTCCAAATAAATTTAAACAATAATACTAATCATGATATTTACAAATATTGTGTACACATTGTAAAGAATTGAACATGATGTTAGTTTATTTTCTTAAGATGGAATGTTTAGTATAACACATATACCAAATTCTCAAGTGTCTTGCATCTCATAAGAAACGATTTATTGTTCTAAATTATGAGATTTAGTGAATAAATTAATATTGCACTAGGTTAATAAGTTTATATCTATCCACCTACAATTCACTTAATATATATTATATACATGTTCATACCTTACTGGGAGTAATTCTCTTGTTGGGACTCTTTTTAAGTCTTATGTGGTTCAGCTGCCATGTTTTAGGTATGATGGTGCAACCAAAAGGACATTGTGATCATGAGGTAACAAGTGATGATATAGTTATGTCTAGGTTGTACCTATATGCTATCTTTCTTTAGTGTGTGGTGTGTAACATCCTCAAATTTTAAACTTATTGATGAATCCTTAATTCGATATTCTAATCTTAAGACTTTAACTTTGATAAACCAAGTGGAACCTAATGTAGCTTGTAGGTCAAAATATCATGTTTAAATACATCAAACAATGTCTTCTCCTTTTTGTGATGATAGTTATCCAATATCCTCTAACAGGGACATATAATGCACTTTCTCTTTCCTCTAGGTAACATATTATCATTAACAAGATTATGATCCTTAATTGGGGTAATTTCGTCAAATAAATAGAAAGTACACCAAGTGGGGGATCGATTATAAGCCACTAAATATATATGGATGATACTAATTATATTCTTAAAATAGTTCATTGTATGATCATCAAATTTGGAAATGTACGACATAGTATTATTCTAGAGTTATTTTTGGCATGTGGTCCAATTTTGAAGTCATTCAGAGTTTGTTTAACCCCTCAAATCAATTTGCAAAGGTTCCATATAGTTTTAACCCTAAAATATTTGTTAATGTATTGATATAATCTAGATGCACCTAAGTTCAAAAAATTATCATCTGTTACACACCTTTAGCTATCTGATTCGGGTTGGATCTGGACTCAGAGGCAGCCGCTCTCTAGGAATGTTCCCCCTTCACCTGAGTCTTGAGAATCATGGACTCCACAGTAGCACAGCATCGTTACTTCCCTTATCTCTAGATTCATTTTATCTCACTCCAATCCGAGAGTCCCTCTACCATCTGCAAATCATTTCAAACTCAAAGATCCTGACTTGTGTGGGACGTCATGACCTAGAGATCCCTAACCATCTATGACTCGATGGGTGCTCTTTTCAACCTTCAGAAGACCCCTCTAAACTTCATTAGACCCCCATCTATGTACATGAGAAGACGATAATGATCTATGAACATATCCAAACTCGTATCCACTCTTGCCTCACCATGAGACATCCCCTTTTGCCATACCTATAAGAATCCCTATTGTTGGTCATGTTGCAACGACTCAAGTGTGTGCGACGACAGTTCCCGGTCTCTACAATCAGATCAGAGGCACCAAATAGTCTCCTCAAAGCCCCAAGAAGACTTAACCAAGCTCAATTTCACCAATTTCATAGGTATCCATGTTTTCCCCTTTTGGTTCATTTTTACTGTTTCTCGTCCCTAGGAAATCACCGCTTCACAGCCTTCGTTTATCAAATTTCTTTGCTTCAACTCCTTCTCCATGGTACCAGGGATCTTCCTATGCATTTAGTTTTCATCGTATCTTCCCTTATGGGGGTTTCTGACCTTTTCTTTCTAGTCAGCCATGGAAGATAGTTGTTTCAGGGCATCTAACCTCCCCAAAACCTCCACTAGAGGTTTCCTTCTTCACCCGACCACAATGAAGCCAGTTGTAATGGTTTCCCACGCTGGTGTTTCATCGAATGCAAGTTTGGATCCAGGATTGAAAAGTTGTTTGCATGTTCTTCAGTTTTTTAACGAATGAACATTTGTAGGAAGTGGATATCCAGGTCTACCCTTGGTTGCACATTGATGTGTCACGCTGATACACATGTCCTTTTTGGTCTTTTTGACTATCATTATGTTTGTAAGCCCTTTTTGTTTTTTTGGTGAACCTGGTCCACATGACCAATAATGATAGGACCACCTCAGTGAGGTGGTGTCGATTGTATACACATGTGGAATTATCAACTATTCTGATTGGTCAGTTTTGGTCTGATCTCCAATAAATCATAGAAAATAATCTAGAGCTCAGATGAGAATGACCCATATATGAATTTTGCTCAGATTTTTGAGATCTAGATGTTGGGCTAGAATTCAAAACCTAGTTTGAATATATTTTTTCCTA
This sequence comes from Alisma plantago-aquatica, assembly GCA_963693085.1. NCBI lineage: Eukaryota > Viridiplantae > Streptophyta > Magnoliopsida > Alismatales > Alismataceae > Alisma > Alisma plantago-aquatica. Next base: position 881,741,314 of record OY856409.1, read on the forward strand.
ATTCACTAAAGAGCTATGAAACCCTAGAAATCAAGTTAAGGATCAATTATTAATGAAATATTATTGAATGAACAAGGAAATTAGGGTTTCTGAACCCTATGAATATGATAGGGTTTCATTAAACTAAGAAGAACAATTAAGATCTTCTCTGAGAGAGAGGTAAGTGGGTTCATGCACTTTGAGTAGTTAGTATTTGTTTTGATCATCTTATAATTACTATGATGATCAAGATGAATTATATGCATAGTTATCTTCTTCAAATTAAATTTGAACTCCAAGAATGTTCCCCTAAAGTTATTAGTTTAATGTTATGCTTCAATGTTGTTTCAAGAATTCATGGCATATACGTGTGGAATCAGTTCGAGTAATTATTTCAAGATAATGATGAATCATCTAATGGGTTGTTTTATTTTATCCTCATCATATTAATGTTGAGCCTATGGAAGTATCAAGGATACTTTAACCAACCATCACTATTAAGTTATGTGAATACAAATCTACTATTCAATTAGTTTCATGCTTTTCCTTATTTCCAAAGTTATTATGTTGTTATTGTAATACTCAATGTCGCTTACTCTAACATGGTTTTTATTACATTCACGGCTGGGGTTGTGATGTCCGTAGGTACAAAGCAACTTCCAGGATAGAGCGATATGAAGGTCAGCTTAAGGAATAGATCAAGTTTTCCAAAAGACATACATGGTGGGGTGCCATCTACAATAGAAGATCCTAATGATTATAGATAACTCCATTATAAATAATGTTTAATCACATATAGCTTAGTCAGTTTCAATTGAAGAAAACAATTGTAAATAATGTATGAATCAAGTTCAATTTTAAATGCATGGTGTTTCATTTATCTTGTTGTAGTGTATATCATGTTTTGTAATGTTGCTTCAACCCAAGTGACCCATGTTATGGACAACATAGGGTTTTGTTACGCTGATGTATGTGTGCTTGGAGGGGTGTTACAATATGGTATCAGAGCAACGAGTAGATGGCCACTAAGCTAAAGAATCCACGTGTTCTAAGCCCAAGGTATAGAAGATTAAGTTAAAGATATGGGAAACCAAAGTAGAGGTCTAGTCATAAGACATAAGTTAAATAAGGGTTAGGGTTATGTGCCTAGATGTTTTATATTTTCATGAAAACTCTAGGATTGTGCATAGCATGCTCTCTCTCTTCTTCCCTCGTGCTTGTAGTATGGGACACAAACTCATGAGGTTTTGTAGAAAGAATGTTATGCACAAAATCATACTTGTCTAGTCCTTTCAAGTGCATGTGGTATGGGACATGTGCATGAGGGAGGTTCCAAGATAAGCGTGAAAAAAAATACAAGAGTTGTCATTAAAATACGAGACATATAGTCACCTGAACCTAATTAGACACATAATAAGATCAAGCATGAATACAAAGGGTAGATAATTTGATATGGATAAGAAAAACAATCATGCACATGCTACTAAATAATGTTCGCTAATATTTGATGATTATGTGTTCGAATTGAACATCATGTATTACTACCATGCTTATGAATTATAAAATTATGAAAATCATGTTTAAGTATAAGAAATCATGTTATGTTGATAATTGTCCTCTCCATCATGTTATCTTAGCCTTAATTGGCCTTATGAGATCTATGGGAGCATTATGTGAGCCTTAATTGGCCTTATGTGAGCCTTAATTGGCCTTATGAGCTATGTGGGAGCATTATGTGAGCCTTAACTGGCCTTATGTGAGCCTTAATTGGCCTTATGAGCTCTATGGGAGCATGTGAGCCTTAACCGGCCTTATGAGCACTGTGGGAGCAATCAGGAGAGTGACTATATCAACTCAAGTAAAAATCCATCTTATTATGCAATCATGTCAAGTTAACCAAGTTCTCCTGAAATTATGTTAACTATGAGTGAGTCATGTCTTAAGTATGCTTATGAGAGTGCAAGGCTTAATTTTCAAGATTTATTAGCAACTCATACACTCATTAGTTTTAGTAGTCATGTTAGAATACCATATCATGATTATGTTAGTACTTCCTTATGATAAGATATCATTGAATGATGAGTTGGTGTACATGTATGTGAAACCCTAAGGTGGGTAGTACCTTTTTATGACATGCAAATTTTGAGGGAGAAATTTAATTAAGGTAGGTAGAATTGTAACATCCTCAAATTTTAAACTTGTGAATAAATCCTTAATTAGATGCCCTAATCTTAAGACTTTAACTTTGATAAACCAAGTGGAACCTAATGTAGTTTGTAGGTCAGAATATCATGTTTAAATGCATCAAACAATGTCTTCTCCTTTTTATGATGATAGTTAATCGAATATCCTCTAATAGGGACATATAATGCACTTTCTCTTTCCTCTAGGTAACATATTATCATTAACAAGAGTATGATCCTTAATTGGGGTGATTTTGTCAAATAAATAGAAAGTACAACAAGTGGGGGATCAATGATAAGACATTACATATACATGGATGATACTAATTATATTCCTAAAATAGTTCATTGTATGATCATCAAATTTGGAAATATACCACATAGTATTATTCTAGACTTATTTTGGCATGTGGTCCAATTTTGGAGTCATTCTGACTTTGTTTGACCCCTCAAATCAATTTGCAAAGGTTCCATATAGTTTTAACCCTAAAATATTTGTTAATGTATTGATATAACCTAGATGCACCTAAGTTCAGCTAATTATCATCTGTCACATGCCTTCAGCTAACTGAGTCAGGTCAGATCTGGACCTGGAGGTAGCCGCACTCTAGGAATGTTTCCCCTTCACCCGAGTCCTGAGAATCATGAACTCCACAATAGCACGTCATCATTGCTTCCCTTATCTCTGGATTTAGTTTATCTCACTCCAATCCAAGAGTCCCTCTACCATCTGTAAATCATTTCAAACTTAGAGATCTCGACTTGTGTTGGACTTCATGACCTAGAGAGCCCTAACCATCTCTGACTGGATGGGTTCTTTGTTCAACCTTCAAAAGACCCCTCTTAACTTCATTAAACCCCCATCTATATAAATGAGAAGATGATCATGATCTATGAACATCTTTGAACTCGTATCCACTCTTGCCTCATCTTGCGACATCTTCTCTTGCCATACCCGTAAGAATCCCTATTTCTTGTCGTGTTGCAATGACTCAAGTGTGTGCGATGATGGTTCCCGATCTCTGTAACTAGACCGGAGGCACCAAATAGTCTCCTCAAAACCCCAATAAAACTTAACCAAGGTCAATTTCACCAGTTTCATAGGTATCCATGTTTTCCCCTTTTGGTTCATTTTTACTGTTCTCGTCCCTAGGAATTGCCGCTTCACAACCTTTGTTTCTTGAATTTCTTTTCTTCGATGACTTATCGATGGTACCAGGGATCTGCTTGTACATTTAGTTTTCATTGTGTCTTCTCTTATGGGTGTTTCCGACCTTGTCTTGCTGATCAGCCATGGCATATAGCTATTTCAGGGCATCTGACCTCCCCAAAACCTCCACTAGAGGTCTCCTTCTTCACCCGACCACAAGAAAGCCAGTTGTGATGGTTTCCCACACTGGTGTTTCATCAAATGCTAGTTTGGATCTAGGATCGCCAAGCTATTTGCCTGTTCTTCAGTGTTTCAATGAACAAACATTTGTAGGTAGTGGATCTCTAGGTTTGCCCTTGGTTTCACATCGATGTGTCACGCTGATACATGTCCTTTTTGGTCTTTTTGACTATCATTATGTCTGTAAGCCCTTTTCATTTTTGTGGAAATCTCTAGCCACATGGCTAGTGATGATAGGGACACCTCATTGAGGTGGTGCTGATTGTTTTTGGCCAAGTTTACACAGGTGGAATTAACAACCGTTCTGATTGGTCAATTTTGGTCTAATCTCCAATAAATCATAGAAAATAATCTAGAGCTCAGATGAGGATGATCCATATATGAATTTTGCTCAATTTTGCGAGATCTAGATTATGTTCTAGGATTTAGAACCTAGTTTGAATCTATTTTCCCCTAATTCACTAAACATCTATGAAACCCTAGAAATCAAGTTAAGGATCAATTATTAATGAATTATTATTGAATGAGCAGGGCAATTAAGGTTCCTTAACCCCATGAACGTGATAGGGTTTAGTCAAAATAAGAAGAAAAACTAATATCTTCCCTAAGAGAGAGGTAAGTGGGTTCATGCACTTTGAGTATTTATTATTTGTTTCATCGTCTTATAATTACTATGATGATCAAGATGAATGATATTCATATATATGTTCTTCAAATTAAATCTGAACTCCAGGAATGTTCTCCTAAAGTTATTAGCTTAATGTTATGCTTCAATGTTTTTTCAACAATTCATGTCATATTCGTGTGGAATCAGTTTGAGTAATTATTTCAAGATAATGATGAATCATGTAATGGGTTGTTTTATTTTATCCTCATCATGTTAATGTTGAGCCTACGAGGCTTATGAGAACCATGGGTGCATAAGTATCGAGGATACTTTAACCAACCATCAAGATTAAGTTATGTAAATACAAATATACTATTCAATTAGTTTCATGTTTTTCCTTATTGTCAAAGTTATTATGTTGTTATGATAATACTCAATGTCACTTACTCTAACGTGGTTTTTATTGCATGCATGGCTGAGGGCACGATGCCCGCAGTTACAAAGCAGCTTCCAGGATAGATCCATATGAAGGTCATCTTAAGGAATACATCAAGGTTTCCAAAAGACATACATGGCGGGGTGCTATCTACAATAGAAGATCCTAATGATTATGGATAACTCCATGTACAAATAATGTTTAATCATGTATATCTTAATTAGTTTCAATTTAAGAAAACAATTGTAAACAATGTATGAATCAAGTTCAATTTTAAATGCATGGTGTTTCATTTATCTTGTTGTAATGTATATCATGTTTTGTAATGTTCCTTCAAGCAAAATGACCCATGTTATGGACAACATAGGGTTTTCATACGCTGATGTATGTGTGCTTGGAGGGACGTTACATGGTGTGTAACTGCATTTCAAGTTTTGTACTATTTTTGTTGTGTTTCTATACATTTATAAGTTCTGAGCTGGTTAGCACTCTATTTTTTCATAGCTTAATGGATATTGTCTTCAATTAACTTTATATAATGAGATCAATAAAGTGGTTTTGGGTGCATATTATCCATCAGACCTTCTTGTGAATTGATGTTGATGACAAGTAGTATGTTTTTTAATGATATCATATTAGGTTTTATGACAATCGTCCATAGTCATATCATTATGGACTTTCCATTTTTAGATTTTGGTTTCAAGTTTAAGGTGTTTTCTTAGAATTGTCCCCATAATATTTTGGTATGTAGTCAATAGGATGGGTCCTCAAAAGTATGGTACCAAATCATGGATTAGTTGAGTCTACATTATGAAGTAGCATTAAATGATAATTAAGTGATGAACATGAAAATACCATGTTGCATGATACTTGAAATTAGTGTTTGGATACCCTAGTCGGGTCCCCTAGTGTTAATGGAGAGTTAGTTTAGAACTCTTTGATTGTTCTCCTTTTGAATACTCTGAACAAGTAGTAATTTGGGAAACAACCCAAGAGCGTAGTAAGATACGAAAGTAGGATGAAGCAAATGAAATAAAAATGATGAGAGATGCAAAAGATAGATTAAGTTTAAAGATGTTGCACAGAGTATAAAATTCCCTAAATAAGTGTGTAATAGTTAGGAGAGTTCTGGTATCAACCTCAAAATGTAGGGATTCATACATATAATTTCTTATAGAATACATGTTATATCAATGATTTAATATATATATTTTTTATATCACGATTAGAATTCATAGGCTGAATAGGATTTGAGATGATAAGATGAAGGGTGGATAATGATTAGTATGGAAGATGAGTTAATCTCAGAATAGAAAACAAGTATTATGAAAAAGTTGAAGTAATTAACCATGATGGATGGAGGAAATATATGGGAAAGGGTAAGTTGAGTATTCAAGAGGACAAAGATATTTAAGATGTACACCTTCTAGAATAGAAAGAAATGAGAGACTAGAGAAGTTACTTAGGAAATTATCAATTGTAAATGAAAGGATATGCCAAACCATGTGGATAAGAAAAGGATACAAGTAATCAATGGAGCATAAGGCACCAATAATTTGGCCATTTTAGTAGAATTAGAAGGATTGTTCTCTATTAAAATCAATAGTAAGGAATAGAAGTAACCTTGAATCAAAATAAGGAGATAGAAAATCTAGTCTGATATAGAATCAGATTCCAATTGAAGATAAGTTATTTTGAATAAATTTTAATTTGATGATCTTATATTATATGACGATTGGAAACTCTAAGATTTTCCATGATTAACATGAATTCAGTAGGTAAGTGCAATCATAATTTGAAGTAATGACCAGATGATTGGAAGTGATTTTTCCCAACTCCTTATTGTGTTGGGGGTGCCAAGCATCAGAGTTGTGTGTTTTAGAAGAGAGGCTTCATTGGAAATAACATACTATGGCTATAAAATAAATCCAAGATGGTAATGATATAAGGAGAGGAAAAATAATGTGGAACATACCCATGTGAGAATGAGTTGGTTGTGAAGTAAATACAGGCCAACGACTATTACCTAAAAGAAGAGGATGGATCCATTCAAGGAAGTTTCCATTGACGGACTGAGTTTTGGGAACACATAAATTAATTTCCTTAATAGAAGAAGCTACGAAAATAAATACCTGATAAGATGACAAAGTACTACAATACACATAAATAATGATAAAATTAACCTTAGCACATAAATATCGTATTATATTAAGGAACATGATACAAGTAAGATAAATAAACAATGAACAAGACAATGAATATTGATACTATCATTAATCCTTAACTTGATGCAAAGAATTGTTGGAAATAAAGTGAATGATACATCAGAAGCTAAAACATCCAATTAACTATAAAGAAATTACGTGGAGAATGAAGAAGTCACTCGATGACAGTTAAACACTAATTATAATAAAGTTCACACAAGTTGTACATTATCTCTATCACGAGAAAGTTACATATTGCTTGTTGTTTCACGTGGCCCTAGCTTTGGGATTTTAGGGGCAAATCTTTATTAGAGTCTTATGGTTGTAAGACCCCTAGCCCAAACTAACCCTAATCTACCTCTAATCTTGATTGTGTACCATAATTGAGTGATTCATTAAGTTCTTGAATCAATTGATAAAGTGGACCCTACCTTGGTTCATTTTGCACTATGTTTGCCCTCATTATGTGATCTACTAAATTTACAAGGGCTAATAAGTAATTTTATCTAATATAGAAGATACTTGAAAATTATGTGTGAACTATGTATGTTAAATATTTTCCTCCATGTCCATACTTAATTTGACGTGATATGAATTCTTGTGAACTTACATAACATAGGGGGTCTTCCTTGGGTCCTAACGCTCACCCTTACTCTAACTCAAAACTAACCTAGAGTGTTGTGTTTAAATGGGTGAGGCTCAATAGACAACCCCTAAACCTCAATATACTTTCCCTACCTAGTTTTGACATCTTGAAGATATTGGGTTTTTGATACCTAGGCTAAAGAGGGATCAAAATGGGTCACTTAGTAAGGCGTTTCGGTACAGTTAAGTATAAGCGCTCGATGGGGGTGTAGAGTTGTAATTCAATAACCATGTTTGAACCTTGATATGTGGGATGATTGAACCATATTTATGCCATGATATGGAGCCTTTAAAGCTCCCAAGGGTTTAAACCTTTAGATGGGTCACCCTCTATATATTGGAAACCAAAGACCCTCAATGTCTCTCTATACAATTACTTCGATAGGTCAATAATAAGAGGTTGTCTTGGGATTTATACTCCCCATATCTATATATATCCTAACCTAAAAACCCTCCATCCAATCGATAACAAAGATTCTTGATAACACATGGAGGAACAATTAAGGAGGCTAACGAGAAGCTCAAGGAGGTTCATGTCCATGGTTTTGTGCTTGCATATACATGAAGGTTGAAGATCCTATGGCTAGATAGCATTGTTTATTGTCCAAAGTAGATGACCCCTGACCCAACTCAATATATAAATATGTTAAGTTATCACAAGAAGATGCTTGGATGCCTAAGTACTTACTTAGACTAGTTTTATAATTTATTGACAAAATAATGTTACAAATTGGTCTGAATTTTATATTTTGTTTGATTAAGTTCAATTTTGATACACTTTGTGGACATAAGTATAATTATACCTAAATAGAGGTTTTAACTACAATTTAGTGGCATACTATATTTGTTTGTCTATCTATCTCTATTTTATGTTTATGTTCTTACTTTAGACCTTTCTAATAGGGATTTATCCTTGTTTCTTAGCATTGAAACTCCAGATTTTGAGGTTTGTAAGTGTGCATAGGCATTAGTGTTTTCTTGGGCCTGGTCCAACATGAACCTTATGTAAGACCCCTGACCTATATTTTGGGCTAACCTTGTTTTATCTAGCTTGATTAAATGCTTAGAAACTTTTTATAATCCTTTGAGATGTTTTTAGAGCTTGTGGTGAGCTTAAGTCTCCAATTTGAGCTTGTTTGGATGATATTTGAGCCGTGTATGCTTGTTTTGGGTCAAATTGCAATTTATCGATTTTTTAGGGTTATCTTGCAATTTTCCACATATTGCGAAAAGATTCTCTCTCTTGGATTCATGAGAGAGCGTGTGATATTTTAAGGAGCCTTGGTTGGGCCTAGGATGAGTGGTGATACCCTTAGAGGTGATTAGGGATTCTAGGTTTTGCTTGGTTTTGATCCATGTGTGCTTTGTTGGTTTGTCTCGACCCTTATCTCGACCTATGAGGGTACTTTGGGTGTGTCTCAACTGAGACACCTTCCTTGGGTGTGTCTTGTCTCAACCATGGTGGTTTGAGGTGGTTTTGGTCGAGACAGTTTGTCCTTTCGTAGAGTGTCTCGACCTAGTGTGCATGGTGACCTTTTTGTCTCGGCCACGGTGATGCTTTGCTTTTGTTTCAACCTCCTTTGCAGTGTCTCGCCCGAAACCATGTGTTGGGGACCCAAGAGGTGGAGACCCAACATAGGTTGTATCCCCATCCCATGCATGTAATATTTAAGTGGTTGCATGTTGGTGTTGACACATCATCCCTCACCCTATGTAACATACCAAATTCTGAAATTTTGTCTTTTGACACTGTTTCCCATCTTTTCCTTTCATTTCTATCCTTATTGGCCTTTCTATTTAATTAATGGAATTTATAATGGTTTAGTGAACATTTATTCACTAATTATACCAATGGAAGGGTTTATGCACAAATACCTCAGTGAAAGCTTCATTACCATAATTAAGTGCTCTAAACCTTAATCTAACTTTTTGATGTGATTTGAAAATATAAAATATGCCACATAACTCATTTTAGTGGTAATATGAAGATAAGAAACTTAATTGGATGAACAATTTAGATAATGGGCTGTTAATGGGCCATATGAAATATCTCATAAAAATAAGTCTCAAAATAGGAAACAAACTTCAAATTCGAAATCTACATATGAAAATTAGCCTACATGTCAAATTTCATCTAATTTAGACAACCTTGAAATATTAGGATAAGTTTAGGAGAGAGAAAACAATAAAAGGCATAAGTAATTAATAATGTGATTTTATAAATTCAAAATATGGAAATAATGGAAAATTCATATTCTACACATCAAAGATAACTTGTGGATGAAGTTTGATTCGATTTGGATGTTGTTTGTGCAAGTTATGCAATTTTAGGTACATTCTGGACTTTTATGCAATTTACCCAATTGGGAGGTTTTCTTTGCAAATTATCAACTGAATTATAATCCTTAGATATTCACTTACCATTAACGAGATTTTAAACCATTGGATAACCTATTTTCACCTTGGTTTGATGGTATTTCTTTCCAAGGGCATTATAGGGATTACCCTCTTTATAAAGATGCTTATCCTTAAAAACTATCAACCAATGAGTTTATTTCTTACTTGAAAAACGGTGGGGATGGCCTAGAATAATCTATGGGCTCTTATAACCGACTTTTGATATTCATGAAGCCTCTATGAGCTATCCTCTTGCATGGCCATCAATCCCTAGGCTAAAGACACATGGAAAGTCCCTTAAGACTCCTCATGCTTCACCTCTTTCTATATATAGCCATGTATACCCCTTCCCAACTCACAATTATAAAACTCTTGCTCTCCTTTTCTTTCCTCTAGCTTAGATAATAGTTCCTTATGTATTTGTTCATGAAGTTTCTGCCCCAAGAAAATAGAGGGAGCCTACCTTGGTGAAGAAGGCTCCTAGGGTTTCCAAATTGCTCTATTAGGGTTTCTAAAGCTCCTCCTTGGTAATTTCGACCAAAAATAGTAAGTTTCCTCCCTTAATTTCCTATTTTCATACTGATAGTCTTCCTTACACCTTATTCTAGGTCAGAACCATGACCGTACATGGTAAAACTCTACCTAAAACCCTAAAACATCTCATCTCCATGCTCTTTTGCTAGGGTTTGCACCTCTAAAGTGGAGAAGGTGATCTTTGCTCAAGAAAGGAGCTTGGCTTGGAGCAAACAGACCTTCTAATCTTGGAATTCTTTTTGTTTGAACCTTATTACCTTCCTATATGCAAGTTTTGTTAACACCCTTCTCATATATTGCTTAGTACATGCTTAAAACTCATGCTTTTATGTTGAAAATCGACGATTTCCATCTCTTTTTACCATGTTCTTCTAAGGTTTTGATTTCTTGCTATTTTACCTTCTCTATAAGCTCTAGTTTGGTTACCTATGCAACTTCAAACCTGATCTTGGTCGAATGGTGTTTTCTCCCTCTCCCACTCTCTTTAATTATCTCGATCGGTTTGATGATCTGGCAATTTCCTATTGGTCAGTGTTGCAAAATTCATATCTTCTAGACTGCATATCCAAATTTGACAAATAAATATGTTTTGGAATTGGAAAATTTATCTATATATAATAAAAATATTTTCAAGTTCTGATTTCATGGTTTGACGAAGGGTGATTTTTGTAAAACGAATTTAATGCATAAAATCCATAAAAATTACATCTTAATCATCATAACTCCAAAATTAACATAAATATATGTTTTCTTGATCAGGAAAACCTAATAAGTTTATTGGTGATATTTTAAGAGTCTAAATACGAATTTTGCTAAAAATCTCTAAAAATAGGGTTTCTATATATTAATGTGCACTATGTACTCTAATACATTTTAATACATTGAAAATAGGCAAAGTGGAACTTGGACTCAATTAAAGTGGTGAAAGTTAGTAATTGATATCAGTAAGAGAGGTATGTGCATTCCTTACATCCTATGTTGGGATAATTGCAACTAAATCCTATATTTCCCTAATGAGGCTTAAATGAACCCTAAATATTCTATTCCTGAATCATAATGTTGTTCATGCCTCAAATTAGATTATAATTTCTCCTTGTTTGGGTCTTATACCCCACTGCCATGCTTATTGAATATTATGACTACTCTTGCCATGACTACTTTTCTAGCATGTGGATTTATGTTCTATTTAATTTGAAGTAGCGGTACTTATGTACAACCACCCACATAGGGCATGTAAATAATCACCCTGGGGAATGTCTTATTCTCCCCATAATATTGTAGGTGACTGGGAATGTCTTATTCTCCCCTCACCTAAGATTAGAGGTCTGGTAGGTGCATCAATCCTACTTAGTTAGGTAGGCATAATTATCTTACATGCAAATCCTTTTTGATATAATTGTTAATGGCAAGTTTCTTTTTAATATAGACTCATACTCTTGTTATCTTAATCATATGATGAACCCTAACCTATTTTTATTTGTTGTACTTATCTTGATATCCCAGATTTGTTTTGTGAAACATACTTTTCTTCCCTTTCCCTTTTTGCTGGGTGCCTTCCCAACCACCCAGGTGTTGAGCAATGTGATGGATAAGACAAAAAAGATCTTATCTTTTGGCTTGGACTCGGTTGATGGAGATGTTGCTTGGAGACAAGATTTTAGTAGTTTAGACTTCCCTCTATTTAGATCATGATTGTGTGTCTTGATGTAAACCCTAATGGGAGAATTTGATGTATTTTTGTAAACCTTTTTGAAATTGAATATAGTCAGTTATTTTTTATTCCGATGCTTTCTAATGGTCTTTTGTATACCAATGTTTAATAAGTTTGGAAAATTTATGCCCATTCCATCATACCTCTGAGAGTGTTTGGAATGGATGTCAATTTTACCATATTTTAGTAAAGGGGTGATTTAACCTCCTTACAACATGGTATCAGAGCCTATGGTAGTCGGAATCTGACTATTTTAGTTTTGTCTCCCTCATTAGAATGCCTGCCTTACATATTTCCTTTAGGTGACATGGTTGCCCTACAGTTGATCTATAAATGATGAAAGGTTGATTTAGGACCCTATAGTTCCACATTAGTATCATGATGAATAAAACTCTAAAACACTCATAACTAAAATATGCATAACCTATTGTTGTTTAGGTTTGCCTTTAGGCAACTATTAGGGCATGAAGTTGAAGCAAAGGTGTCTAAAAAGGATCAGGTTCTGGGGGCTGGCAATATTTTCCTCCGTGCTACTTGCTTAGTTTACAAGGACTCCCAAATCCATATGATACTGGCCTGGCCTAAGCTAAAATGGATTGTCTGAAATAGTTTGCTTTTAGGCAATAGTGACCTTAGACATCTATGTTGAATATCTTTGGGAACCCTAAGATTTAGGTGTATGATGACTTGTTTGAGGATGGATACCAAGATAGTCTCCTTATGTCCCTTGGGGCTACATGCTTGGATAGTTTATCCCTAGAACCTAGAATTTGAAGTTTGGGGTTAAGTCAGCTATCAGAGTGCACAGTGGAAGTGTGATGGATCTTGTACTTGGTTTAGTTAGACTCATCCTTTAACCCTAGTGTATTTTGGCATGATAGGTTGAACTTTTAAGGGGTGGAGTATAGTTAGTTTTTTGATGTTGGGTGGTTATATTTTGAGGACAAACTCCTCTTTAGGGGGATGGAGCCCTATGACATCTTGAAATCTATCTACACTATCTTTAGAAACCCTAACCCCATACTTAGGAGGTTGTTGTGCTTGAAACATTAGTGGGGTCCAAACAAGTTATAGTTATAGCCTAAACGTGCTTATTTATATAGTAATGAACATATAATGATCATCTGAGGAATAATTTATATGTTCAAACCCTAATGAATACCTAATGCACATAATATGAGTAACTCACATATTAATCCTGATGGATATGCATGGTGTTTCCCATGTCATAAACCAATAAAACCTAATTAAATGACAAGTAAGATGATTGTAACCTAATCTTGGACTTAATACATGCTAAGTAAAATATAGTGATCATATTAACCTAAACCCTATGTTGTAATCATCTAACCTTAACATATAAATCCTTAATGACTTTTAAGATACATTAATTACATTAGGTGTCATAATAAATTAATATACTTTGATACACATAAATGATATATATAATCATCTAATCACATATTAATCAGGTCATCAATATGAAATGCATGATATGTTACCTTGTTATCTAATACACACACGATTAGTCACTTAATGTGAATCACTTTGTAATATGCCTCACCTTGATCATTAAAATACATGGAATGACTTCAATATGAATACGAAGTGATTCGATTCACATAAATGTGCAAATCAATAATATAAATAAATATGATAAAATGATTAATGATGAAATAAATGTGATCAATAAAAATAATGTGGTAATGAGATAACATTTAATATAAATATATGTAATTGATGTGACATAATTCGGATTGAATGAAGAATTAATGACAAATTGAATATTTAACGCAAAATAATTTGTTATAACTTAATGTGGTGATAGTATAAGGATAATGAAGTCGAAGTTCAAAATATTAAGGATAATGATCAAGTATATTGAGGGAATTGAGTAACCCATAATTTTGCTAAAATTCTTAGTAAGATAAATAAGAAATATATATGTATATATATGATGTTTCATGGATGATATTAAAATATAACTTCCTTGGTAATAAAGTGATTATGACATGCCATAATTAAAATAATGGTAACTATCCTAAAAAGAATATCTAAATAATGGAACCTAGGTGATCCTTGAGAACCTAAACCTATGTCAAGATGCTTGTGGAGTATATGTTGATGAGCTGTTTGGTAGAAGTTAAGGTTGGAGAAATAACATGAAGTTTTGTGATGAGATGTTGCACACTCACCCTTCCCTTCTTGCTTGTGATTTCGGGGACGAAATCCTCTTTAAGGGGTGGAGTGTTGTAACATACTGAATTCTGAAATTTTGTCTTTTGACTCTCATTCCCATCTTTTCCTTTCATTTCTATCCTTATTGGCCTTTCTATTTAATTAATGGAATTTATAGTGGTTTAGTGAACATTTATTCACCAATTATACCAATGGAAGGGTTTATGCACAAATACCTCAGTGAAAGCTTAATTACCATAATTAAGTGCTCTAAACCTTAATCTAACTTTTTGATGTGATTTGAAAATATAAAATATGCCACATAACTCATTTTAGTGGTAATATGAAGATAAGAAACTTAATTGGATGAACAATTTAGATAATGCGTTGTTAATAGGCCATATGACATATCTCATAAAAAGAAGTCTCAAAAGAGGAAACAAACTTCAAATTCAAAATCTACATATCAAAATTAGCCTACATGTCAAATTTCATCTAATTTGGACAACCTTGAAATATTATGATAAGTTTAGGAGAGAGAAAATCAATAAAAGGCACCAGTAATTAATAATGTGATTTTATAAATTCAAAATATGGAAATAATTGAAAATTCATATTCTAAACATCAAAGATAACTTGTATATGAAGTTTTGTTCGATTTGGATGTTGTTTGTGCAAGTTATGCAATTTTAGGTACATTCTAGACTTTTATGCAATTTACCCAATTGGGAGGTTTTCTTTGCAAATTATCAACTGAATTTTAATCCTTAGACATTCCCTTACCATTAACGAGATTTTAAACCATTGGAGAACCTAGTTTCACCTTGGTTTGATGGTATTTCTTTCCAAGGGCATTATAGGGATTACCCTCTTTATAAAGATGCTTATCCTTTAAAGCTATCAACCAATGAGGTTATTTCTTTCTTTAAAAACGGTGGGGATGGCCTAGAATAATATATGGGCTCTTGGAACCTACTTTTTATATACATGAAGCCTCTATGAGCTATCCTCTTGCATGGCCATCAATCCCTAGGCTAAAGACACATGGATAGTCCCTTAAGACTTCTCATGCTTCACCTCTTTCTATATATAGCCATGTATACCCCTTCCCAACTCACAATTCTAAAACTCTTGCTCTCCTTTTCTTTCCTCTAGCTTAGATAATAGTTCCTTATGTATTTGGACATGAAGTTGCTGCCCCAAGGAAATAGAGGGAGCCTACCTTGGTGAAGAAGGCTCCTAGGGCTTCCAAATTGCTCTATTAGGGTTTCTAAAGCTCCTCCTTGGTAATTTCGACCAAAACTAGTAAGTTTCCTCCCTTAATTTCCTATTTTCACACTGATAGTCTTCCTTACACCTTCTTATAGGTCGTAACCATGACCGTCCATGGTAAAACTCCACCTAAAAGCCAAAAACATCTCATCTCCATGCTCTTTTGCTAGGGTTTGCACCTCTAAGGTGGAGAAGGTGATCTTTGCTCAAGAAAGGAGCTTGGCTTGGAGCAAACAGACCTTCTAATCTTGGAATGCTTTCTGTTTGAACCTTATTACCTTCCTAGAGGCAAGTTTGGTTAACACACTTCTCATATATTGCTTAGTACATGCTTAAAACTCATGCTTTTATGTTGAAAATCGACGATTTCCATCTCTTTTTACCATGTTCTTCTAAGGTTTTGATTTCTTGCTGTTTTACCTTCTCTAGAAGCTCTAGTTTGGTTACCTATGCAACTTCAAACCTGATCTTAGTCGAATGGTGTTTTCTCCCTCTCCCTCTCTCTTTAATTATCTCGATCGGTTTGATGATGTGGCAATTTCCTATTGGTCAGTATTGCAAAATTCATATCTTCTAAACCGCTTATCCAAATTTGACAAATAAATATGTTTTGGAATTGGAAAATTTATCTCTATATAATAAAAATATTTTAAAGGTCTGATTTCATGGTTTAATGAAGGGTGATTTTTGTAAAACGGATTTAATGCATAGAATCCATAAAAATTACATCTTAATCATCATAACTCCAAAATTAACATAAATATATGTTTTCTTGATCAGGAAAACCTAATAAGTTTATTGGTGATGTTTTAAGAGTATAAATCCGAGTTTTTCTAAAAAGCTCTAAAAATAGGGTTTCTATATATTAATGTGCACTATGTACTCTAATACATTTTAATACATTGAAAATAGGCAAAGTGGAACTTGGACTCAATTAAAGTGGTGAAAGTTAGTAATTGATATCAGCAAGAGAGGTATGTGCATTCCTTACATCCTATGTTGGGATAATTGCAACCAAATCCTATATTTCCCTAATGAGGCTTAAATGAACCCTAAATATTCTATTCTTGCATAATGTTATTCATGCCTCAAATTAGATTATAATTTCTTCTTGTTTGGGTCTTATACCCCACTGCCATTCTTATTGAATATTATGACTACTCTTTCCATGACTACTTTTCTAGCATGTGGATTTATGTTCTATTTAATTTGAAGTAGTGATACTTATGTACAACCACCCACAGAGGGCATGTAAATAATCACCCTGGGGAATGTCTTATTCTCCCCATAATATTATAGGTGACTGGGAATGTCTTATTCTCCCCTCACCTAAGGTTAGAGGTCTGATAGGTGCCTCAACCCTACTTAGTTAGGTAGGCATAATTATCTTACATGCAAATCCTTTTTGATATAATTGTTAATGGCAAGTTTCTTTTGAATATAGCCTCATACTTTTGTTATCATAATCATATGATGAAACCTAGCCTATTTTTATTTGTTGTACTTATCTTGATATCCCAAACTAGTTTTGTGACACATACTTTTCTTCCCTTTCCCTTTTTGCTAGGTGCCTTCCCAACCACCCAGGTGTTGAGCAATGAGATGGATAAGACAAGGAAGATCTTAGCTTTTGGCTTGGACTCGGTTGATGGAGATGTTGCTTGGAGACAAGATTATAGTAGTCTAGACTTCCCTCTATCTAGATCCTGATTGTGTGTCTTGATGTAAACCCTAATGGGAGAATTTGATGTATTTTTGTAAACCTTTTATGAAATTGAATATAGTCAGTTATTTTTTATTTTTCTTCTTTCTAATGGTCTTTTGTATACCAATGTTTAATAAGTTTGGAAAATTTATGCCCATTCCATCATACCTCTGAGTGTGTTTGGAATGGATGTCAATTTTACCATATTTTAGTAAAGGGGTGATTTCACCTCCTTACACCCTACCTCCCTCCTCCTTGGTATATAACCCGTTTTCTTTCCATGCAAGTAAACCTTTATACCCTATTCCATACTCACCCTCTCTTGATTGTCCTTGGAGCTTGGTGGAGCAAGGAAAGTTGATCTTGCAGCTCTTGGTGGTTGAGACCCCTTGCATGTGGAGACTCTTTCTCATCTTCATCCTTGGTAAGTATATACCTTTATTTTGTGTTTTTTCCTTGGATCTTGTACCACATCTTTTTCTCTTTTCTCGACCTTAGACTATGGACTATCCATGGTGGTCGTTCTTGAGAGTAATCCCCTAATCACAAGGTTAATAAGCCATGTTTTGACAAGGCAACACCCAAGTGAGAGGGTGTTTCTTCACTCTTTCTCCCCTTCTTCCTTTGGTTTGTCCTAGGGATTCTCTTTATTCTTTTCTTGAGCAAATTTTGACCTTGGTATCTTCATCTTCTTGAGGTGACCTTGTGGCTGAAGGTGGAGCTTTTGGTGGAGCTTTTTCCTTCCTTGATGATCGTGTTCTTGGAGCTTGTGATCCTTGAAGTTGATCTTTCTTAAGTAAGATGATATAACCCTCTACCCTCTCTATTATTACATCTTCCTTTACTTGCATGTTATTGTTTCTCTCTCTAAAACGTATCCTTAATATGCTAATAAATGATATCATGTTATAGAACTTGAATGATAGTAGTTGTCATGCATGGTTTGCTGGGAATCCAAAACCCTACTTTCTATGTGCACGTTTTCTAAGTGTTTTTGAGAGGATGATCATGCATACATCTTGAGATTTGGTTTTGTCACCCTGGTTCTAGTTCTGAAATCATGTTTTCATTGAATTTTTGGATGTCTTCACCTATGTGTTGTGGTTTAGCTTTCTCTCTCCAAAGTGATTTTGTTTGATGATCCTCATAGAGCTTGTTGTAGGGTTTGATGGTCTTGAATCCATGAGTTTTAACAAAAATTTATATAAGGAGAGTAGAAGAGAACATATAGGGGCTTGTCCAAGCATAAAATAAAAACAAGTTAAAGCATTCACTTGAACAACCCAAAAAAAATGCAAGATAAAGAGCTATAGAAAAACATTAAAACACAATTTTGACCCTCAAGATGATGGAATTTCCCCAAAAAGTGTCAAGGCACATGGCATAGTCATGAGCCTTGCTCAGAAGGTAGTTTCTGCATAAAAAACACTAGTCGTGCACCAAAAACTGAAAATGGAGCAAAAGTTGCATGAAATCCAAAAATGCTCCAATTTCTATATACAATGTAGCTATATACACCCTACATCATAAAGTTATGCAAATAACTCAAGATAGTAGATATGCAATTTAAGGAACAAGCTTGAGCATGTATGAGACAAGATATAAGCATATCATATAGTGAAATACCACTAGATGAGAAAACATACCAATTATAAATAAGGTTAGAACTACATGTATGTGAACTACTAGTAGATGTTATCACAAGTTAGGACTACTAGTAGGATCTAGATCATAGCAAGAGATACCAAAATATACACAAGATAAAGCAAGCTATGAGTAGATGTAGAGATATATCCAGAAAAAGAGATATGCAATTTTAGAAGCATGAAAGGATATAACTCATTAACAAGTATGCATCATTACCAAAAGATGATCACCACTAAGAACCTCAAGGTTGTATCCAAACAAGATATACAGCTAGATATAAGTAGCAAGTTAGAGCACAACGGAAGCAATTTAAGACACAACTAAGAGATCCAAAGAGATCATCATCAAAACATGCAAAGCAACTCAAATCAAGTAATTTCAAGATATAGATATACCAATTTAGAGCAATTTGAAAGATAGAGTTGTAAGAAAGATAGGAAATTTAAAGCATGTCAATATGCATATATAAAGGTACCAAATGAGAGTGCCAAACAAAAAGGTTATCGGTTGAGAAAATCTAGTTGAGAGGGAAATTCTCATTCAATAAGCCAATTGTGTATTCTGTGCATAGTGTTTTCGGTCGAGTTCTGTGTATTGACAACTCGATCGATAACAATTGTCGGAAACACCCATTTGTGCCTATCAATCGAGTTTCAAATAGGACAAACTCAACTGACAAAGCTACTGTCAAAAAGCACATATATTTCATAAAAACATATTTAAAAGCATGCAAAAATACAAACCAAATCCAAACAGGTGTAAGCAAGTTAGTAATATACTATAAAAACATTTTAAATAGTTTTTTTTAGCAAGAGTGTGAAGAGAAACAAAAAATACCACTTTTGACTCAAAAACCATATGTATAGTGCACACTATCTTGACAAAAACAAGTTAGGATTGGCTTTAAGCAAGAAAACATTACCTTTGTGCTTACCATTGCTTTTCCACTTGTTTTCACCTCATACACATCACACTTTTCTTCTTTCATGTGGATTGAGAAGTCAATTTGCAATTCAATAGCTCAAGTCACTCCATTTGCAAGTACCTACAAGAAGAAAGATGCAGTGTTCCCTAATTATGTTTTTGGGTCCGGAGGGGTTAGCTTACCAACCCAAGTCCTATTTGTCTTAGGTACTTTCCTAAAAGAACAACAAGTAGAATAATGGCCAATATCATTGAAATAGTTGCAATTTCCCATAGTCTTGGAACTTGAGCATTCTCCATGGAAGATTGGAGGTCCTTTACCTTTGTTGTTCCTTTGACTACTATCATACCCCAAACCATGTCTACCATTTTGTTTAGTAGTATGGTGTAGGATATCATTAATATTCCTTTTACCAACTAAGAATCTTTGCAAAGAAGATCTCAAACTATCATTATCATGCATAAGAGAAGTAATAGTAGAAGACAAATGATTGATATTATCTCTATCATGCAAAACAAAATCTTTGTCATTGTTTTCAGATTTAAGAACATCAATATCATGCATGGGAGAATCAACAATTAAAGTATGCTCTTCATTTGAACTAGGCATAAGAGGTTGAGCTTCTAGAAATTTAATCTTATCAAGCAAACTAGCATTTTCAAGTTTAAGAGAGTCTACTTGGCTAAGACCAGCATTTTTGTCATCAAGCAAGCGAGAATTAGCATTTTCAAGATCATCTAATTCTATATGCATATTATCAACAATTCTAGCAAGCTTTTTCCTTTTCTTTTTAGAAGACTTAAGAGAGGCAACAATAGTATTAATGATAGAAACTAAAGGTTCTTTATCTAAAGAGTTTAGATTTACCTCATTTGAGTCTTCTCTTGTAGAAGCCAATAGAGAAAATTGACATTCTCCTTCTTCACTAGAGCTTGAGCTTGATTCTCTACTTGAATCTTCACTTGAGTTTGAGTTGGAGGAGTCACTTGAGCATGAGTGCCATTTTTCCTTCTTCTTGTACTTCTCTTCTCCTTCCTTGTGATGATGGGTCTTCTTGCCTTGTAGACAATCTATCTTGAAGTGACCCTTCTTTACGCACTTGAGGCACCTGATGGAGAATGAATTCTTGCCTTTGTAGAATCTACCCTTGGGAGTACATGGCATCTTCTTCAACACGAGAGGATGGAAAGGCTTTTCCTATAATAGCTTCAATTTGAGCCTTCATTTCAGCCTTCTTCATTCTCTTGAGCTCTTTCTCCTCTTGTGTTTCAACTTCTTCTCTTTTGTCAAGTGTGACTTCATGTGCTTGTAGATTTCTAATGAGCTCTTCAATAGGAATATCCTTAAGAGACCTTGCTTCTTCAATGGAAGTCACCTTGGGTTCCCACCTCTTGGGAAGAGTTCTAAGGATCTTTGAGTTGATATCTCCTCTAGACATAGGATGACCTAGAACCGCAAGACCATTCACAATGGTGTTGAGCCTATGATACATATGAGCTATCTTCTCCTCCTTTCCCATCTTGAAGTTCTCAAATAGCCCATTGAGCATGTATAATTTGCTTTCCTTCACTTGAGTTGTCCCCTCATAAGTGACACATAGCATTCTCCATACCATATAGGTTGTTTCACATGAAGAAATCCAGTTGACCTCAGTGGGGGTCATGGAGGCATAGAGGATGTGCATGGCTCTATCATTTAAGGTTTCTTTCTACAAGGTAGCCTCATTCCAATCTTCAATATTTGTATTTGGTAGATTGTATGGGTTGTTCACCATTTCCCACATCTGATGACTTCATCCTTGGATGTAAAATTGAAGCCTTCTTCTCCAATAGAGAAAATTTCTTCCATCAAAGATTGGAATATTGACCAAGTATCTCCCACCTTGGTAGTCACCCATCCTCTCCTACTTGTTGAGGTATGCTTGGAGAAGCATGCTCTAATACCAATTGTTGGATCCTAGATGGGTGATTAGATGCTCTAGAGGGGGGGTGAATATAGCTGAATGCACATAAACAAAATTCATTAGAGCTTCAAGATATATCACAAGATAAGGTTGGTAAATAGGAAATTTGAGTGCAACTAAAACATGCATAACAAGGGAGAGAGAGATTAAACATACACCAAGTGATAAGCTATTTAGAGTGGTTCCACACTTCAAACTAGAAGTGAGTTAGTCCACTACCTAGAGAGGTCAACCTCTAGGATTTCTTAACGATTGCACTCTTATATTCATTCATAAGACTTACAATACATGACCACCAAAGGACTTACCTAGCCAATACAAAGAGTCTTCAACCTTACCAAGGACTTACCCACTTTGTAAGAGTCTTCTACCTTCTTCCAAGGACTTACCTACTCTTGAATAAGTCTTCGGCCATGTAGAGATTAACAACTCTTCTTGGATCTACATCATTTGACTTCACCTTCACTCAGAGAAGCTTCCACTAAGGACTTACCCACTTGAGCAAGGAGTCTTCTTCCTTCACCAAGGGCTTACCCACTCTTGCTCCAAGTCTTCAGCCTTGATCTTCACTAAGGGACACCTTCCCTTGTTCTTCTTCACCTCTCTTAGCCAAGAGAGAGAACCTTCACAAGATATACATGTAGGACTAGCTCTCTTACAAATTTCCAGCTCACTCTAATGAATGTAGCAAGTGATTAATCTTAGAGAGAGAGAGGAGGCTATAGGAAGCAATCAACTATAGAATAAGAACCTCACATAGAGTTTTTTATTGAATGATCAACCTTGGAATGATGCCCAAGGGGTCCTATTTATAGTTGGGGATGCCTCTTAGCCATTGGGAACACTTAAGAATGAAAACTAGCCATTTTGTGGCTTGAAACAGATATATTTTCACTTGTTGCAACTCCACAATGGCTAGAAACACTTTTTTGCACTTTTTTTTACAGTGCAATCGGTCGAGTTTCTATAAAGATAACTTGATCGAACCCACTAAAAGATAAGACCAATTTAGGCCATCGGTCGAGTTTGTCTTGGGGTAACTCGACCGATTCACTTAAATCAGTTTTGGTCAGTAGAGGGATCGGAAGAGTTCTATGAAGTGCAAACTTGACCGATCAAAAGTCATTTTCAAGATCCAATCAGGATCGATTGAGTTTGCAACTCGACTGATGAATACCCTGATGTGAATTTTGGAAAATAGCTTTTGAGTGCTTAAATATTCGATCTAAGTGCTCCTGATTTTTTCTAATCTTAATTACAAGTCATACAGTCATTACAAGTGATTTACAACATGATTCTAATGGATTTACATCATATTCCCAAAATGTACACTTGTATGGACTTTGACTTGTCTTTTCTCCAAGTTGAGATGTGCAAGTTAAGGCATTTGGAGTGTGTTTATACCTAATCTGAAATCACTCAAGTAGAGACATTAGACACAAATAATTGGAATGGTTTAGTCATCATCAAAACAAGGGTTTAGTCAATTTAGACCTTGAGTCAACATGGTTTTGGGTCGTGACTTTGTGTTTGGCTGCGATCGAGATGCCTGCTTCATGGTGGCCAAGATGTTCTTTCGTTGTGTCGAGATGCATGCCTTTTATTTTGGTTATGATGTTGTTATATGCTTGGTCATGATGCCTATTTGAAACTGGTCGAGATGTTTTGTGGTGCTTGTGTTGTCATGGTCAAAGTCTTGGGTTGAGACACTCAGTTCTGGTCCTGGTCACGACGCCATGTTGATAAGTTGTCATGATGTCATGTTGTTGTGAGGTCGAGACAGGTGCTAAGTGGTTGGTTGAGACCCCATGCTTCAATGGTGGTCGAGACACTTGTGTTGGGTATGGTCACGACACACATGCGGTGGTGGGTCATAACACATGAATACATAATAAAATGATACACATACACTTTGTACATGGTGTTGATATCTAGTACCACTGACATAATGCCCTAATCATGTTTAATTAATGATGTGCTAACCCTTATATGCTCCAAGAAAGTGGGAGGTTGTGTACCTAGGGGTTGTGATTGAAATACAAATATAAAACCCTAATCAGCCATGTATGGAGCCCTAATCCTAATGTTGGGCCATGTGATGTGTTTTCTTCTCTCTCTTGAAGTGGTTATTATGTTAAGCTATTTTGTCTTTCCTGTTTATAAGCCCCCAACTTTGTAGGTCATATACCTATGAATATCATAGATTATGTATGCTATGGTAATGATCATATGACAAAGGGCACTGGTTATGAGCCTTGATGAGACATGATGAGATCATACTTATCTGATGGGTCCTATGACCTAGTGATGGCTTGATGCCTATTGTGAGGTATTATACTCTATGTGATTGAGGTATTAACATTCCCCAATGATGTGATATTGGTGATAGCCTTGTGAATGGCAGTGTTAAAAGTACCATGTGATGATGATGTGACTGGTTCACATCTTATACATTTTATATCTTCTAGAGTTGTACTAAGCCTTTTGCATAACTTATTTTGTCTTTGTGTGTTGTAACTTGATTGATGCTAAAAGACATCCAATTGGCTTAATTAATCAAGTGAAACCCTAATCATGTACATGATCCGTGTTCCATATATCCTTTACAGTGTCAAGTTTTATTGCTGGATTGGTGAAATGAGTATAACTCCGAGCACATATTTTTGAATATGTAGGGGTGCAATTTGAGTATCTCCTTGTATCCACAATTATAGGTTATGTGAGGGATGGCTATGCGTGAGCCAATCCTTTTGTAATGACCCCACCTCCTGGTAACCCCCAATTAAGGGAGTCCCGAAGGTCAAATTCGTTATCCCAATTAACAAGATCAAAGGTTCCACAAATAATCAATAATAATTAAGAAATTCTACTAACTAAATTGAAATGTGGTATAAAATAAAACTTTACATAACTTTTTCATAAACTTGGATATCTACTTCTATCCACATCTGGAGTCTATCGTAACTAATCCTCCTTTGTATTTTAATTCTTATTTAATTCCACATATGCAACTTTACTGTTTGTCCTTTTCAATCTATCACCTAAAACGCCAACAAACAAAACATTGGCCAGCATATCGAAATATTCCAGTATGTGGGGACAACCAAAATATCACACATATGGCTAACAATCTAAATATCATAATCAAGTTAATTAACAAACCAATTTACGCTTTCAATGTGACATTCTCCACCGCTTTTTCCCTAACCCAGGCATACCCTCCTTAGGGTTTCTCTTTTGCCATTGACTTAAGGCCACCTTCTCAATCCTGAGCTTGGTGCCTGGGGTCACCTCTCATGGTGGCCATTAGTCATTCAATAAAGACCACCTTCTCAATCACGAGCTTGGTGTCTAGGGTCACCACTCATGGTGCCCATTGGTCTTCCCTTCTGGGATTGACATTTTGGCATCATCCATCAGGGTGGCATGTAGGTGTGAGAATACACACTTTTATTATTGTTGTGATAATCATAGTGACTTTATGATTTGCAAGTATGAACATCCAAATTGATAAGTTGCATTCAATGTGATGAATCATACGGGAAACTCTTTGGGAAACTAATACGATTAACCATAATTAACCACATACCTGTCAAGGTGACTTAAGTGTAGAAACAATTCAACCAAGCAAGAAACCAAGCAAGCAAACACAAGTTGATCCTGAAATATGCATCCAATTTTCCTATCATTAATCATTCCATCAAGATCTATTAAACCTAGCTTGCTTCCTAGGGTTTCTAGTCCACTTTTAGGGTTTCCATTGCAATGAGTATTTCTCTTCATACATACTATTTTAAACCCTAATTTTATACCATTACTCACAAACCCTAATTATCGCATCTATTCTTCATGAAAGATATTAAGGTTACCTTTTAACAACATATAACCTTAATTTCATATTAAAGGAACAATTAACCATAAATTAAGTCCATTATGCTCTTTTACATTAAAACTACCATTTTTTATCCGTTTAATTCATGACAAGATCATTAGGCCTAATTATCATCTTTGGTTCCTTCCGGATTAACAACTCATAGTTCATTATGATCTAATTCACATATGAACTCTATTTATCATTAATTCCATCTTTATCCATTAGAAAAATCCTAATTTCCATATTAAGGGTATTTATCCACAATTAGGAACCTTTATACTCGAAATAGCTTAGAACCATCATATCTTAGCTTTATTCATGAATTTTAATAATTAAAGTCATTAAGAGTCACAATACTAACATTAGGGTTTCAAAGCCCATTAAAGCTCGTTTATGCACATGGAATTCTAAATTAAACCAATTACGTGCAAATTTCATCCTCTTTGTTCTTAATGTACCTTTTTATAATTAACAGGCTAATACCAACTTTAATCATCCATTAAACCCTACTAAATACATTAATCATCTCAAAATAGGGTTTCTTAATCACTAAAGCATTAAAGTTGATAACTTCCACTACTTTTCGAATTTTAAGAGGATTTAGATTCTAAAACTATTTTTAATGGATTTCTCTCATTTTTCTAAGCAATTTTCATATTTTACATGTATTGATTCGAGCTACCAATAAAGAGATATGACTTTTGCAAAATTAATTTACTTGGACCAATGGCAAGCTGCCACGTCGCCCTACTCATGCAACGTTGCTTGGCTATTTGAAAACATAATGAAAAGACTGTTTTTGTCCCTACTTATGTTGTCGATGCTTCAGCCCGTGGAGGGGCATTTCTTTCCAAAGGCTACATGTGCTTCTTCTTCCTCACGATGACCTAACGCTGCCACATGCAGCGGCTCGAGGGAGGGTCCCCTCCCTCCAACCTTGGCTCCTCAGCCACCAGTGATAGTTCCCTTTCCTCTGACGCTCCTCTGGGCTCCCATGGAGGCCATGAACACACAGACAAAGCACCTAGATCGCGCTGGCCAGGTCTTCTCATGCAGACGGCCTTGTAGCCATGTTGCAGCTACTGCGCCTGTATTAGGGCACGACCATGATGGCGAAGCTGCTTCTTGGTATCATGAAGCATCAGGCTTCCCTCGCAACTCCCTCTTGCCGCCTCGTGGGTTCATGATCATGCTACTTCTTATTAGTTAGGGTTTTTGGGTGGGTGCATGGTTGGAGATGAGTGGGAGACAAGGAAACTCAGGGCTATTGGGTTCATCCCTTATATAGGGATAGATAGCAACGCCCTAGGGTTCCCATCCACGAGATCTAAGCCTCTTTCCTACTAGGAATCCACATTCCTTCATGAAGCAGCAATCTTCTCTCTCTAAAAAAAATTCTTTGATATTCTTTATTCTTTATATATTAGGATTTCAAAAATTACCTCTTTTATTCTCTTTGTACTTGCCTTTTAATTCATTGGCACAAAATTTATGTTTTCTTTTAGTAGAAAATACCTCCTTTTTCACAATGCCACAAAATACATTAATTATACATCACATCATCCTCTTATTTTGTATTAATGGTATTTTCTCTATTAGGTCTCCTTGGACCCCAAGAAACTCTAATATCTCAAAATCCTTTTTAGTGGATACTCCTTATCCTTCTAGATGCATCTATATCCATTATTTCTCATTATCCTTCTTATTTCTTTATTAAAATATCTCTTTTTGAGGATTTCTCTTTATCTCTCTTTTTATTTTCCTTATTGGAATTCCTTCTAATATTAGAAACCTCATGGATACGAAAATCCACCAAGGATAACTCAATTATACCTCTTTCCACTTATTTCCCACATTTTATCATTGTTTTCAATTTCTTTCTTAATAAAGAAATACTTAATTGATCTTTTCTTTTCTTGTTGCATTATCTTTGCAACTTTGGACTCCTTGGAACCCAAGGAACCCAAGAGGCACAAAATCCACCTTTGGATTATATTCTCTTGCCTTCTAGAGGTTTCTACATTTTTCTTCTCTCCATTTCTCAATTATTCAGTTACTCATTGAATTTCCTTGTTATTGTGCCCCATAGCCAATAAAGCCCGCAAAAAAACCCACAAGGCTATTGTAAACGAAATCCATTTATTCAAAACAAATCATATCTTTATTTGTTCAAATATCTTTAATAGGAGAAATTACATTTCTCACCAAAAGAACCCAAAAATTGGGGTTGTAACACCTTCTCTTTAGAACGGTCATGCGTGATCCTATCCTTCTAGCACCGTACCTGTACCAAGGAGGTCAAAGTGTGATTATATATGTGTATGGACATGTGTGAGCCAATCCCTGTGCTTGACTATATGTCACTAATGTAGTTGACTAATATGTCTCTATGATGTTTTCTCTTGTACTGACCAAGAGGTGTGGTGAGGTCATGCAATCTGACTCTTCCACTTACCTTGTATGGCACTAACTTTAACTTAGCAGTGGTCGGTTGAATTTGGGTGGTATGACTCAAATCCCCAGGGCAATAACTAAAGATGTAACAAACCCTTGTAGTGTATCTTGCTTAGGGTCAAATATAAATGACATTGGTTGAGCCATATGCCTTATCTTTTTACTGATTGCTTGGATTATAAGATAGTAAGAGAAGTCAATTGTTATACATGCTCTTCATATTCCTTCTTAGAATATTAATTGTTCTACCACTCAATGGTAATTTCCCAAGTTTTCTTAATTTATTTATCAGTTGGATACATATCGTTTAGTTGAATCTGCCTAACTTGCTAAGTGATTTACCTACTTGCTTAGTATCCATGCTTTAATAAAATTGGCATATATGTATATCTCACGCTAGGAAGTTTGGTCTTACACCGTGGGTTTTCCACATATTTTAGGTGGTCGTGCACGAAAAGGTAGAGATCATGCATCTGAGATAGAGTAGAAGCAAGAGTAGTAGTTGATAAGGTTGGATGTGTTGTCTTTTGGCGTTAGAGTCCTAGAGTCATCCATGTACACTCAGGCCTTTGGGGTGTTTTGATGTGTTTTGTGCTTATGTTATCGATACAAGGATTTGGCATGTGTGCCATGTATGAATAGATATGGCAAATGTGCATGTACATATATGTGGAATAGATATCTCATGTAACAGGCTGATGACAGGAATAATGATGCATAATGATGTAAGCACCATGATATATGTATTATGTGATACAAGTGTCCTATTGAGGGCTCATATGGGAATAGTTTTTTTTTTGGATTTGGTTCTTTATGAAAAATAGTTTTAATTTCTTATGTTTTCTGGTAATCCTCATGTTTAGTTTTAATTTTGTGCTTTTGCTTGGGGTTTTGTGGTGCTTCAGGGCATAATAGTTTGGTTGGTATCAGATTATTAGTTTTGCTGAGTCTAGAGGTGTAACATACCAGGATTAGAACCCTACCCTAGTAGTTTTACTCTTTTGACTTAGCTAAACAAGGATAAGCTAATACATGTAATTAAGCACTTAATAGAACAGATAATATGACACCTCAAGCATATAAGGGAATACATAATACTTTGTGCTTAATAATGACTCATTTGGATGATAATAAGAAATTAAAGTACTTAATTAGATAAATATTTTCCATATATTCTTAATATAGGGTTATATGCACAAATACACCAGTTGGGTTTTAATTAATGGGTCTGAAGGGTAATTTGTCACTAAGTAATAAAAATAATGAGATAATTAGTCCTATAACTTTCTAGTACTTCTTACAATAGGAAAAAGAAGAGAAAATCCAAACTATATATATAGGAGATGATAAATGCAATAATTGGAGGAAAATGGGATTTAATGGATAAAAGAAGATAATGAGGAATATTGTTCCATAAATCATAAATGGAAACCCATACAGATAATTTGGCACTCAATCTCATTTTCTTGACCTAAAAGAAACTTAAGGGCCAAGTATCATCTAAATTGGAAGATAAATTCATATATTAATGTCCTTATCAAAAGAAAATAGGAATTAGACCAATAAAGTAAAATAAAATATCTAATGCCCTCAAATTGGAAAACTAACTAAAAATTTGTAATCTAAACATAAAAATAAGCCTTTGTGCAAATTTGCAACTAATTTGGATAATGTTTGAATAATGAGAAAAATAGGAGAGAGAAAGTGTGTAGAATCTTCTAATTATTTAATAAATAAGTAAATAATCTCAACTTGTGAAATTAATGAAAAAATCGTGTCCTAGTCCCTTAGGAAGATTTATGGGTGAAGTTTCAAAATTTTTAAGGAATATTATCACCTCTTTTGAAGGATGGAAGAGAAAATGACATTTTAATCATTTACCCTGTTAGTTTTCCCCAAAAGGAAAAACTAATTCCATATTTGGATTCTATGAATCAAAATCAATCGAAATATAAATTTTGGGTAATTTTGGATAAAATTTAGACCTCCAAATGAGGAGAGAGAAAATCATTTAAATTTTATAAGACACTTTGGTAGCATTTTAATACAAACATAGTTCCAATGTAACAAGGACTCTCCCCATCTATGAGATCTGATGGCTCGTGGTCCTCTGTGGACCTGGGTCCATTGATTCGATGACTGGCAAGTCAACTTCTTCCTCTAACCGAAAAGGAAATAGGTAGTTATTTTCCAAAATTTCAAATTTGATTATCTCGAGATATACTCGATATAATTTGATGATTTTTGGTTCTACAAATTCCTCAAGAGATTCTGCACAGCTTTATCCCAAGATTTTTATGTTTTGATGATAATTTGAGAAATACCCAAAATGAGTGGGACTCTTCTCTCACCCCAAGTTCAGAAACCCTAATCCACTTCTCCTCATATATAAATACCACTACCCTGAACTTCCCCCTCTCGTCTACAACTCATCCCAATTTCTAATTGCTCATTTTATCACTGTTTTGACCAAAGACAAGCAACCGAAGATGAGGAGATTGTGGCACCCCTCTATCACTTCTCACATCACCTTTGACACAATTAATAGAATCATCAAGTTCGAGATCTCTTCCTCTTTCATTCTCATATTAGAACGTCAGTTTTGGTTGAGTATTCTATTTTTTCCAAAATCATGAGCAAGTAGCAAGAAGTTGTTCATCGGTCATCATCGGGCACTTTGGGGAAGAAAGCCCCATTCATTTTTACTATTTTTCCCCTATCTTTTCTCCGTGTATCCTTGTTTGCGAGTAGGGTATTCGGGTCTTTTGGTTCAATTTGACACTGTTGACTCCGAGTGGTCTGTGGTCCCTCAGCCGCTGACAAGAGGACGATAGGTGTGTGGGCCCCACCACCTGGCCTCACTCTGATCTCTCTCTCTTTTCTCTTTCTCGATATTTGAATTTTTGGATTTTGTTATTGTCTGATATGAAATAATTTGTATAAATTATTCCATTGGTAAAAAATTAAAAGTAAATAGTGTTTTAAAATCAAGAGAACGAGATCTATCCATTAAACATATTTTCGAGGTTTGATTCTATGTTTTTAGAAAAAAGTGTTTTTGAGAATGAATTAATTAGTTAAAAATCATCAAAAATGCATCTAAAACTCTTTATCTTTAAAAAATACTTAATATTACATGTCATTTTGATGAGAAAACCCTAACTAAGACAATGGTGATATTTTTCGAGTCTAATTTGAAGGTTTGCACAAAAAGTTAGTAAATTTAGGGTTTTGACATTCTAATGAATGAACTTATCCTTAATGCATGTATATGTTTAGGATATAGGGGAAGGTGGACTCTAATCTTGACTAGGGATCTAAAAGTGAGTTTTAGGGTTTGGTTAATGTGTATGAAATTGACATAAAATCTATGTATGTGTTTAATAGGTTCTTTGGGTGACCTAGATTTGGATCTAAAAGTTCTTTGGACTTTGTACTCTGATATTGAGGTATGTTGTATCCCCTATTCATCCATATTGAGCAATTCTCCTATCTTATCTTTCTTTTGACTTTAGCCAACACATATGTCTATTTTCTTGATATCATGGTTTGTGTGAACTAACTTGCTTATTATGGACATGGATATTCTCTTGATATCTTATCTTGTGACTTGGTGCATATTGGTTTTAAATAATGTTATGTGTAAAGACATAGTCTTTACTATTAAACATGATCTAAACCATTTCAACATTAATTAATGTATTAGGTCAAAAACCTTAATAACATGAATTCATTTTCCATTATCCTCTTAAAACTATCACGTAGAATTATCACAAATTATTTTGTAGAAAAAGTTAATATTATCCAACAAGTTATTAAGCCTATAATAATTCCAAATAATGTCCATATTGCACATTGTCATGTCATCTTTCATACTCATATTAATGACATCATTAATCATTTTCGTCCATTACACTTCATATTATAAATTATACATATTTTAATACACATTAGGCATTTATGAATATTTATGTGAATCCAATTATTCATTATAATGTTTGAGTCATTATATGCATTTTAGTGAATAGGATGTAACACATTAAATATTAATGAATTAATTCATATATCAAGTTATGATGAGGTTTTCATTAGAGAACAAGGTGATATACCTTACATATATTGATAACTTTGTGACTATAATCCATTTATATGTATCAAGGTATATTATGTGATGATGACACCTACTGTCACTAATGTATCATTAAAGGCATTAAGGATATATATATATATATATGTACATGTTGTCAAAGCTAGATGATTACATATTAAGGTTTAGGTCAGCATGATCATTACATGTTAAAGCATCCTTAGGGCGCATTATCCCTACACATTTTACCATTAGGGTGGAATAGTCAACGTTATGTATATTCACAATTAGTAATGAGTAACTCATTATTATGTGCATCAAGAATATGTGAAGGTTCAAGCATATGAACTATCTCTATATGACTTACTACATATTCATGTGTGTATAAACAAACAAGTTGAATTACAAGTATAAGGTGTTTGGTAAATTCTTGTTCACATAAGTTATTATGTACATATGTCCACATAGATAGGGTTTCTAACTATAAAGGTATTTTATTTTTCTTTTAATTGGGATTCCATCCCCCTAAAAAAGGATTTTGTCTTCGAAATCAGATTTGCAAAACCAAATAGGGTACTAACACCATTACCCTCACTCCACCCCTTAAAAGGGTCAACTCAGTCAAACTAAGCTAAGGGTAAAAGGGTACATAAAACTCAACACTAAAAAGATTTACTAACCAAGTTTCAGGGTGTAACATAGGGTACACTAAACCCTAAACATAGGAGTATAAGGTATTGAAGGATGCTTTTTGTGTAAGAGATCAAATCATCACTTATGGTTTTCCTAAGGTATTCAACAATTAGGCAACATGCCCAAAGATAGACTATTTCGAGATGTCTGTATGAGATCAGGATAGGCCAGGTCATATGAGCTCAGGAGTCCTCGTTACCAAGCTAGTGGGGCGGAGGAAAATATTGCCAGCCCCCAAGCTCTGACCCTTTCTAGACACCATCACTTCAACTAATTTCTCTAGTATCTTCTCAATAGACAATTCACCATAAAGTTGACAAATTTTACTTCTAATTATGAAATTATTATGATCCTAAATCAAACTTTCATCATAGGTCAACTCTAAGGTGAGAAACTTACTAAAGGAACTATATATGGTAAGGGTTCTATCTAGGAGACAATTTGAATTAGTCAAGAATTCGACTACCTTGATGTTCTGATACCATGCTATAAAGACATAGTCTCTACTATTAAACATGATAAACAAGTACATCAAATGTGTGGCGGCGGAAGAAATAAAACTTGACTTTATTCAAAATGTATAAAGAGTACATTATAAAATTTTCCCAAATGGGAGTACAACTTTATACAAGCATAAGATCTAGGTCGAGGAAGACTTAAACTAATACAACTTATCTCCACAAACAACATAACAAAAGTATATGCAACTAGTCCAAGCTATCTGGATGTGTAAGATCTCCTTAGCCTTAGGCAGGTTCACCAAGCTTCCATGCACACTCTGATCCTAATCTGGGTGGTTGGGATCACCCAATAAGAGAGAGATAAAAATGTATGTTTTATTTAAGAGAAACAGGACAATTAAATAATCCAAAGCATTGCAATATAAAAGATTCTCTACACTAAGAGATTTTAAAAGGGATGAGGCAAGTATATGAATAAGAGAGAGAAAACTACCATAATCAATCACCGCAATAATAATCACATAGCATGAATATATTAAGACACAAAGTCATCTCAATGTAGGGTGAGGCACCTACCGGACCTCACCAAGTGGTAGGGGGACTAAAACCCCAGTGCCCGACATGAGGACTAAAACCTCAGTGCCCTATGGGTGGTTTGTACTCATGTACACTACATTGTCATTTGGCCTAAAATACATCATGCTTAATAGTTCACTTGGCAATAGTGAAAAATATAAAAGTAATATTTGCATCATAGCATTTGGGAATAAGACCCATGAAATAAAGGAGCCAACATAGGCAACAACAATATACAACATTTCCAAGTAAATGAGCCAACATAAGTGGTAGAAAGATTCACATAATTCAACTAGATAAGCCACAATGGCAATGGAGGCATTCAAATAAGTAAAGAGCCAATAAAGGAATTTAGAAGGATAACCAGGCTAGAACATAATGAAGGTAGGGTTGGACAAGACCCAACTGAAGGATTAGGATTGTTTGCACATAGATTTCACATTCATGCATTCCACACACATAATAGGAATCACATACACCAATAGGTTTTCACATACCAAAATAGGATCCACATACACAAATAAGTATCACATATTAAATAGGCTTCACATACCTGATCTAGATTCATTACCATTACTTTCACCAATCATATTGTTTTCACTTCCATTTTTCCCTAGTTATAAACATTACACATGTATTAGTATATATTAAGGCATAAAGCATAGGAAAAACCCTAATTTTGGAACTTATTTTCAAAACCATGATTTAAGGTTTAAAACCTAGTCCAATTAGTTAATCACATTCTCCTGATTAATAAAACATCTTTTATTTCCTAATTTGGAGTTAAAATGAATTAAATACACATTTTAGATCATTTAAGGTGATTAAGAAGGATATTTAAGATAACTTCGAAAATGCATTTGGTAACAGGACTCAAAAACTATAAATTCAAATTCTACTCGAAAAATCCTTTCCAACGAATATTTATTTGCATTTTTCTAATATTCGAAGGATTTTCTACGAATTAAACAAAACTGACCAATCAAAAATTAAATAAATGCCACGTGGCCAAAAGTCAACGAATTTGATTGGCCACTGAGGCCTGGGCCCATGCTGATGCGGACCAATTGAATTTGGCCACATTTGCTGGGTCCACCATTGCTGACCCGGGTGAATGGCACGTGGGTAAATGTGAAATTACCAAAATGCCCTTGGTGATTAAATTGCATTATCAAAGCCACAAGAGTACTCGAGACCAAATAACTAAGTGATTGTTCGTTTGAGCTTCAACCATGGCTTGATAACGAGGAAGAAGTAGGTACCTCGATGGGTTTCTTGGGGGGAGTCTGGCACGCCAAGGGAAACTTGGAGCATTAGAGGATTCCTCGTTGGCCGCCGAATTTGTCGAGCCCACCTTTGGGCATCACGTCGACCTGGAGCTCAAGGGAGCTCACCCGCCGGCAGAGGACAGGGGAAATAGGTCGAAAGTCTGAAATCTCAGGAACTAGCCTTTGCAAGAGGAACCGCATGTTGGAAAATGTTCGCGGGTTCCTCGTGATCATGTTGCAGGTGTTCCCGCGGCCGGAGGTCACCTGGAGATGGGAACCCACAAGCCACAGGCTTGGACGCCGCTGACCTACCGGTCCCAGCAAGGGGGAGGGCTGCGTGGCAAAAGGAGAAAAGGAACGACAAGGAGAAGGTCCAGCGATGCTTCCCACCAAAGCAATTGACTCGACGGGGTCGGGCTATAGAAAAACAGACCTTGGCCGCCAGAGACGAAGGTGGAGAAGGACGGGGTACTCTAAGCTACTATGGGGCTAATTGGAGGAGGAGAAGTGATGCGCGGGGACCGATGCTGCTCTAGGGGTCTTATATAGGCCGGGCGAGGCATCTAGGACCTTCTGTGAAAAACATGGCGGAGAAGGAGGTTTAGGCCCGATTGGGCATTTTGCCAAAACATCAAGGTAGACGATGAGCTAGGGCCCATTCGAACCGGCGGCGTGAGGTGGAGCTAACGGTGAAGGAATCACGTTAAACGGTGAAGGAGAGAGGGAGTAAGGAGTCGAGAAGCCTGGCTACTGGGTCTATCCTAACAGCTGGAGGAGGAAGATGACCTCCTCACCATTGGATCATCAAGCGCTTAAACTCGAGCCGTTAGATGTGATCTATGGGGCGTATGACAGGGATTAATGGCAGAACATTAGCGTTACATTGACATTTAAATGATATCGATTAAATGTTAAAGTTACTCTTTATTAAAAGCTTATAAAATGGATTTGAAGGGTCAAATGAAGTCCAAAAGCCACCAAATTTTAACCACATGCACAACTTAATGCTTAGAATCATGCTATTCAATTAGATTCTCATTTTACTCATTATTTGGCCCTTAATTATTATATTGCTCATTCAAGTGTATATTAATATATTAAAATGAATGTGTTATATGAAAAGACTTCTTTTAATGGATTACATGAGTGAATTTCAAGATATCCATCCATTATTAACTTTAAGAGAAAAACCTCACCATTATATTCTATTTATATATATTATTATCATTTTTTAGGAGAGAGAAGGAAATTAGGTTAATTACACTCGTAATTAACTCAAATACACATTATTACTAATATATTTATTCAAAAAGCTCCAAATAAACATTATCCAATTATTTTCTCTCATAAAACTCCATTTTGAATTATTAGTCCTTAATTATTACCTTTTTTTATATCAAAGGTCCTATAATTTATTGATCACAACTGGTCAGATTACATAGCCATACTAATGGCTTGTGCCATGCTGGCTTGAAGGTAAAATTTACAACTGAGGCTTTGTGCAGTACATGCTTGGCAATGACATCCGCTACCAGCATAAAATTTCTAGGAAGATAGTGGAAGGTAAATAAAGATAAGCGGTCTTCAGGCCATTGCCTTACGTATGGGTTGGGAGGTGCTTCATCCTTGTTGTGAAAGACTCTGATGTCAGTGATTGAGTCTGACAGAATAATAGGTCTCGTGAGACCCATCTCATTGCAGATGTTGATGGCTTGAGAAATAGCTTTAACCTCCGCTTCCACCGCACTGGAAGCAAAGCATGGTCTACCGAGACCTCGTACGAGTTCGCCGAAAGGGGAAGTGATGTAAATATCAGAAGAGTAACACCTTGATTGACTGTTAAAAGCTACGTCAGTGAAGACTATGAAGTCCTTGTCTGTAATCGGTATTTGAGAAGGTATGGCCTGCTGTTGTTTGAAGAAATGACCCAGGAGGGATGCGATTGCTTGCGAGCGTTTCTTAATAAATCTGATCTGCACCTGAGTAGGAGTGAGTTTATGAGAGTGTGCATAGTCATTTTTTATGCTCCAGAGGTGCCAACAGGCAACTGCTTAGAGGGGAGTTGAAGTGCAGCCGAAACAATGGACCAACACCACTCATCCAGGTCTAATTTGAAGAAGTTGGGTGGCATTCCCAGCCCCCTCCAGACTGCCCTCCGAGGAGCACAATCTCTAAGGGAATGGAGGAGGGTCTCATCTTCACTATTGCATTGAGGACATGTCTTAGATGTGTCCATTTGCCGTCTGGATTTTTCAACATTAGTTAGAAGGGCTTTGTGCACCAATATCCATAGGAAAGTACGGATGTGATTAGGGAGCTTGAGTTTCCATATAGATGTCCATTCCCCAGTGCAGGGAGTTTCTTTCTGACCTCTAATCCAGTTGGAGGTGGATGCCGAGGAGAAATTACCAAGTGGATCTTCCAACCAGGCCCATCCATCAGAACACGCATCTGGGGATGGCGGGTGTGTGTCACGAATATGCAGCCAGGAATTGGCGGAGATAGTTAAGGATGAAGCTCCAGTCCCATGAGCCATCACTTTGGACCATTGATGCAACCATGAGGTCCTGCAGGTCGTTAGGGACGATGACGCTGGTATTGGAAACAATGATACTATTATTGGAGAACCATGGATCTGACCAAACATTAGTGTTGGACCCATCATTAACGATTCTTCTGCAGTTGCCTTTGACCAGATGGATAGAGGAGCAAATGAAGGAACAGGCTGGGGAGCAGGCCCCTTTTTTAATCTTACCCCTGGGACAGTATTTGCTTTTCATGACCTGCACCCAAGGCTTCTCAGGACAAGTCAAAAAGGTCCATGTATTTTTTAGCATCAGGGAGTTGTTTTGATCTACAGCCTCCTTAATTCCCAGGCCCCCATTAGGTTTGGATTTCATGACCTTGTTCCAGGACACCATTGAGATCTTCCTTTGTTCACTCGAGCCTTGCCAAATGAAACGTCTAATGTGCTGGTTTATATCATCACATAATCCTTGAGGCAGACATATTGACTGCATAGTGTAAGACGGTATCGATTACAGATATGACTTAGCAAGAGTGATCCGTCCCGCCGGAGAGAGATGTCGATGAGACCACCCATTCATCTTCACCTTAATGGAATCCACTAGTGAAGCGTGTGTGCTGCGATTGACCCATTTATGAAGGATAGGCACGCCAAGATATATGCCTAGATCTTTGGTGAGAGGGATGCCCAAACGTCTGCTAACACAAGCCTTGTCTGTCGAAGAAGTGTTTGCTGAGAAATATCATTTTGATTTGCTGGCCGACACTTCCTGGCCTGACGCGTTGGAAAATTCTTTCAAGATGCGCTTAATGCATGATGCCTGCCTGGTAGAAGCTTCAACAAAAAGAATGATATCATCTGCGAACATGACATGTGAGATGGGAGGCCCATTTTTTGCCAGGATCATAGGCTGCCGATCCCCAACCTTCACCACAGCTGTGATTGCTTGGAGCAGATGCTCCATACACAAAACAAAAATGTAGGGACTCAATGGGTCTCCCTAGCGAATGCCCTGGTTGGCATTGATGGCTGGAAGAGGGGTGTCATTCCAGAGGATGGAAGCCTGGCCAGAGGTGATGATGTTATGTATCAATGCAGAGATAGGTCTAGGGAGGCCTACTCTCGCAAGAGTATCCCGGATGAACTCCCAACTCATTCTGTCAAAGGCCTTTGACAAATCAAGCTTGACTTAACATCCATTTCTTCTTCCCTTTTTGGATGTGCATAGAGTGAATGGCTTCTTGTACCAGCAGAATATTGTCCGAGATTCATCTTCCCGGAATGAAGCTAGATTGTGTAGGTGAGATCCAATCATTAAGTAGAGGTTTGATCCTCTCTACAATAACTTTGGAGATCAGCTTCAGACATGTGTTTGTGAGGGATATAGAACGTAGATCGCCGCACGTCTCAACATTGTTGGACTTTGGAATGAGTACTATGTGCGAGTTTGCAAGTTTAGACTGAACGCTTGCCGTGGAGAAAGCCAACCTCACCGTGTGCAAGATAGAAGGGCCGATGAACTTCCAGTTATCTTGGAGAAAGTCTGTATGTACCCCATCGGGCCCCACATCCTTGGTCGGGTTCATTTTGAATAAAATAGTACATACTTCATCTTTCGTAGGGAGTGTCGATAGTTTTTTGAGATTATGTGGTGATATACCAGGGAACCGTCCCACGTACGAAAAGCAAGGTCTTTGTCTTGAATTGGGTGGATATAGCAGGTTGTTGAAATGAACCCAGATGAGGGATTTGAGATCTTCCTCCTCTGTGACCCAATTGCCTCTCGGACATTTGAGTCTGCTGATGAGATTCCGTTGCCGCCTAGATTTTACAGAAGATTGAAAGAATTTGGTATTGCTATCTCCCAGCTGGAGCCAGTCAATGTGTGCTTTTTGCCTCCAATCTGCTTCCTCCCGTAGAAGTATTTGTTGTAGATGTTCCTGTAGATCGATGCACTTCAATTCGTTAGCAGAAGAAGTAAATGAGGGCAGGGCTACTTGTAGCTCATTCAGTTGACAAAGGATGTGGTTCTTCTCAATGTGTTGTGCCCGCCTAGTGGAATCCTCCCACTTGGAAATGGCAGGACTGAATTTATTTAAAGCCTCCATAAAGGGGAGGGAGGCATCCCAGAGGGAAGCGATTTGGTTGTCGAAGCCTTCCTGAAGGTTCCAACTTGATCGAGTTCTAAAGACATGTTTTTAGTGGACCACCGTTGGCCGACGAGAGACCAGAAGCGCATTATGATCGGAAAAGTACCGATGAAGGATGGTCACAGTGGTGGTGGAGTTCTTGTCTATCCAGGCACCATTGGCCAGAAGCCTGTCGAGCCGCTCGAAGAGATGACCTCTATGGAAGGTGAACCATTGGCCAATGGACGGAATTTCAGCCAGGCTAGTAAGCATAAGTAAGTCATTGAAATCCTTGCTTGCAGCATGATCAAAAAAGCGACTGCCCACCTTCTCAGTCGGAGAGAGCATCGTGTTGAAATCCCCTATGACCGCCCAGTCTGTGGTGACACTCTCTGCAATTCTAGCAAGATGATTCCATAGCCATTTACGGGAGGAGGGTGTAGGACTCCCATAAACGAAAGTAACTAGACAAGTATTGTTTATCCGGCAGTGAATGAATTGCCTATGTTTTAACATGACTTCTAAGGATATGGTATGGTGATCCCAAAGGATCCAGATGCCTCCCGAATCGCCAATTTCTTCCACTCTGTGAGAAGATGGAAAACCTATGTATTTGATAATATTGTCTGCCCTTGGTCCGCTGCACTTGGGTTCGACAATGGCTATTAGTTGTAACTTGAATTTCCTTTTTAGATAACACAGATATTGTATCTTCTTGTCAGAGTCGGCGCCCTGTATGTTCCAGCAAATGTAATTCATTCTGTCAGGTGGACTTAGGCGACATTTTGTAGGTTAGCGACTGGTCCCGGGTCATCTTGCTCGATTTCCTAGACCTCATTACCTACATCATTTGGTTGACCAAAACTAAAAAGTCGACGGGCCTCCGATGCCTTGTCGCTGTCGGTCGCTTCTGAAGCCCTGCCCTTCTTACGTGTTCTATCTGGACTGCTTGGGGCTGTCTGGTAGATTATACGGTGGTTTCTCAGAAGAACACCTAGCCTCGTGTTACCAGTTCCACTGGTTGACCTAGAAGAAGCCCCAAAGTCATAACTGAACTGGAAAGGGGGTACCTCACTGCTGCCTTGCACCCTCCCAGTGGAAGTGTCATCGCCGAAAAGGTGCACAGCCGTGTCAATACTCCTGGTATTCCCTCTCGTGGAATCCACATTCTTAGAAGTAGTATTTTGCTTTTGCCCTTGGTTCTTCCTGCGATTCCTCCTACTTGTCACAGTCTGCCAGTCCTCCTCTGCCCCTTCCCCAGGACTGGGTGGCGGCAAAGGGACACTTTGCTCCTTGGGCGGGCCTGTGTCTGTGAGTTTGCGAGCTTATTCACCCTAGTTTTGGCGGGGCGGGCGCCTTTCCAGTTTCTTGGCGTGCATGCTGGCTGAGAATGGAACAAAGGAAGCGTTGCTCGAGGGAGGTTCATTTTCCGCAATGGATGTTTAGGTACATCTCGCTTCTTCATGACCTATGCGCCCACATCGAACACATAGGGACGGGAGGTTCTCGTATTCAATCTTAAAGATTTCTCCATTGATGAAGATAGCTGGAAGCAACGGATTGCTTGTGTCTATTTCCGTGGCAATCCTAGAAAACTTGCCACAGTTACCTTGAGCTATTGTGGAATCAATCTTGATCATCTTCCCAACAAGGTTGCCAATCCCTGTGAGAAGTTGGTTTTGATAGAGGTGGACTGGAAGATCCGGAATCCTGATCCACACAACCAATCTGTGCGGGATCGGATCAGAAGGGCGGAAGTGAGGAGACCAAGTCTGCACAGATAGGTAGTTTCCAAACAGAGTCCACGGACCACCTGTGAGGATTTTAACGTAATCATCGTTTGAAAACAACTGCACCACATAGTAACCATTTTCTAGATCAATGATACAGAAATTGTCGCAGATTCCCTAGAGGATAGAGATGCGGGTGACCAGGGTCTGGAATCCAATGTTCATGCCTATGGATTTAATGACTATGTCGAATTTCCACGGCTCCAGGAGAGGGGGGGCGACTTCCTCCCTAATAGAAATAGCAGGTATAGCACCGTTCTGATCAATGATCACGTCAGACTCTTTCAGGAGGTCTGGCGAGATGGGGGGAAGGCCGAACCCGCTCGTGTTTCCGGTGACCGAGTCTTTATAAGATTTTTTGGTTCCCCACTGGTCATCTTCACCAGCGAACCTATTGCCTTGCTCTACTTCTTCTATCATAAGATCATCACTGTTCAGCGGTGTTTCATCGGACAGAACTTCAGAGTCCAGTAGGGCTACCCCCTCTTGTCCCTCCATGCGGTATTCTGGAGGAGGACGAGCATGGCCAAAGCCATCCCGGCCGCCTCTTCTTCTAGATCGCCTAGCGCCACCGCCTCTCATAACCCTAGCTTGTCGATTTCCTCCTTAATTATTACCTTAAGTGGGTTATTTGTGCAAACACCCCTTTATTATCATAAATGTGTGCAAATATGGAATTTCACCATCATTAATGCTCAAATTGCACATAGAGTCCAAAAATGATCCAACAGGATGGGAAATTTATGAAAAAGGCCCAAATGGACTAGAAGGCAAAGAAAATCTCAAAAGTGGGTAAATTGCAGGGAAGACCCTAGATTTCAGTATGTTCCATTATGTGCCACCTTGAAGTGGATGTTATTATGTATGTGTTGTCCATTGTGTGATGGAAACATTGAATAATTCTGACTATACCTTTTACTTGCCTCTATATTTACATGCAAGGTGATTCAGTAGCACTAGAGTAGTGTAAATTACTTTGGTTTTGGGGCAGTAATCCCCTATTTTTTATTAAGGAGGGAGGAAATAAACCACTTCTCTGTACCCGAGTGTAGCAGTAATCCATACTCAATTTTATATATTTGGGAGATTGGCAGTATTCCTTTCTCTATCAGGTTCAAGTTTGTTCTTGGCCTCCTTTGAGTTTATATTGTTCTAGGTCTATGCTTATCTCACATGCATGCATGTTATTGATGTGGATTGTGGGGTGTGTGGCCTACTTTCTTTTGTGCCAGTATTACACAATATTTATTGAATTAATTTGGCAAGTATCTTATTTTAATATGTGATGATGATTCCTATCTTTTATGCCCTTGTGGGTAGTCCCAATTCTTTTGCATGGGAAGAATTTATAATTGACGTCCTTATTGCCACATATTGCTCAAGAGTTCTTTAGTATACACATACTAGCTTTTGCTGATGTATTTCTTCTTCTCACTTCTTTTGTGGGGTATGCTTCCAACCCCAAGTTAGATCAAGGAGAGGTGAACCTCAACATCAAACTTGTAGCTGATCTTTTGGGAGACTTGAAAAGGTAGGTAAATGACCCTCAGCTTGATCTTTGGCTTATATGTTTAGTTTTCCTTTTTTTGGACACCTATATGTGGTGAAGTGTGGTGTTATGCCTTGTAAATTGTTAGATAATATTTCTTTTCCGCTTCTACTCATTGTGTAATGATACATACATGTTGAATGAATTGATCTCCATCCCTTTGGCGAAATTTTTTATGTGGTGTTTGGTTCAAGGGATGTAGTCATTTATTTCTAGTAGAGGAGTGGTTTCACTTCTTTATAGCATGGTATCA
The DNA here is from genome assembly GCA_963693085.1 of Alisma plantago-aquatica. NCBI lineage: Eukaryota > Viridiplantae > Streptophyta > Magnoliopsida > Alismatales > Alismataceae > Alisma > Alisma plantago-aquatica. Next base: position 881,784,751 of record OY856409.1, read on the forward strand.
GAGACACTAGTAGTTGGTTATCTAACTATATCAAACTCATCTCCCTTAGGATGTTTACCTTTATCTTAGGTTGCTTATACCTAGTATGTTGCCTTGTGCAGGAAAAACCCTAATGGCGGGAGATAACTCAACAGTTGACAACCAGTACAGTTATGAGACACCTCAAAACACTAGTTTTGGCCAGGGTACCTCAGCTTCTACTGGTTCGGGAGAAGCTATGACTCTAGAGCAAGAGTTGGCCATGTTTCGACAACTCTTTGCATCTTCCATGGTGGGGAAGATGGAAGACATGTCTTTACCTGAGAAGTCTAAGGAGTTCTCAATCATGGAGTTCATGAAGATGAAACCACCTTCCTTCAAGGGTGAAGGTGAGATAGAGATGGTCGACAAAGCAGATGATTGGGTGTTAGCCTTAGAGAGGACTTTTGATGGTATGGCATGTCCTCCACATCAGAAGGTTAGGTTCGTTTCCTATGTCTTGGATGAACCAGCAAGAGTTTGGTGGAATGGTATTGCAAGGACTAGAGATATCTCAGCCATGACTTCAGTGGAGTTTTTGACTCTCTTTTGTGGAAAGTACATTTGTATTGCTGCTTTGAAGAAGAAAGAAGTAGAGTTCTACAGCTTGAAGCAAGGTTCCTTATCCGTTTATGCTTTTGTGCAAAAGTTTTTGCTTTTGGAACGTTATGCAGTTGGTTTGGGGTGAGGAACGTAGGGCTGACTTGTTCCTTCAGGGACTCAACTACAATGTGGGTCGTACTCTTATCCCACAACTACCTTTGACCTTCCAGCAGATGGTTGATTAAGCTTTGGTTGTGGAGTCTTACCCAGGTTTTCAACCTAGGGAGTTTGATAAGAAAAGGAAGTCCTCAGGTGATGAATAGAAAAGAGACAGTTGTGTAAAGTGCAATAGGCCTCATCCTCCAAGGAAGTGCCCTCATGCTAGAAATCAAGGTGCACCAGTGGTATGTCACTATTGCAATGAACCTGGACACATACGACCTAATTTCCCTAAGTATCGTAATGGTCAAGCTCCAGTGCAACAACAAGTGCCTCCTCAGATTCTGGGCAACAATAATGGTAACAATAATAGAGGTAATAATGGTGACAACAAGTGCCTCCTCATGTGGAAAGAAAAGATGGGTGAGTTTTTGCTTTGGATGGTGAAGAAGTTAATGATGATGATCAAGAGCAAGTTAACCCATAGTTTCTTAGATTACTCTTTACAATTTATGTTTCCTTTTTGCATGATGCTTATGTAGTTGGATGTAAGAAGCATAGTTGAACCTTTTTGTATCTGAAGATTATCTTGATATAATAAGATGAACCCTTTTAAGGGGTGTTGGATAATTTTTCTTATGGATGTTTTGATTTCAAGGACGAAATCCCTTTAAGGGGTGGTGTGTTGTAAAATACCATGATTAGAACCCTACCCTAGTAGTTTTACTCTTTTGACTTATCCAAACAAGGATAAGTTAATACATGTAATTAAGCCAATAATAGAACGTATAATATGACACCTCAAGTATATAAGGGAATACATAATACTTTGTGCTTAATAATGACTCATTTGGATGATAATAAGAAATTAAAGAACATAATTGGATACATATTTTCCATATATTCTTAATATAGGGTTATATGCACAAATACACCAGTTGGGTTTTAATTAATGGGTCTGAAGGGTAACTTGTCACTAAGTAATAAAAATAATGAGATAATTCATCCTAGAACTTTCTAGTACTTTTTAGAATAGGAAAAATAAGAGAAAATCCAAACTATATATAGGAGATGATAAATGCAATAATTGGATGAAATATGGGATTTAATGGATAATAGAAGATAATGGGGAATATTGTTCCAAAAATCATAAATGGAAACCCACAAAGATAATTTGGCACTCAATCTCATTTTCTTGACCTAAAAGAAACTTAAGGGCCAAGTATCAACTAAATTGGAAGATAAATGCATATATTAATGTCCTTATCGAAAGAAAATAGGAATTAGGCCAATAAAGTGAAAAAAAAATATCTAATGCCCTCAAATTGGAAAACTAACTCCAAATTCGTAATCTAAACATTAAAATAAGCATTTGTGCAAATTTGCAACTAATTTGGATAATGTTTGAATAATGAGAAAATTAGGAGAGACAAAGTGTGTAGAATCTTCTAATTATTTAATAAATAAGTAAATAATCTCAACTTGTGAAATTAATGACAAAATCGTGTCCTAGTCCCTTAGGAAGACTTATGGGTGAATTTTCACAAATTTTAAGGAATATTATCACCTCTTTTGAAGGATGAAAGAGAAAATGAAATTTTAATTATTTACCCTATTAATTTTCCCCAAAAGGAAAAACTAATTCCATATTTGGATTCTATGAATCAAAATCAGTTGGAATATAAATTTTGGGTAATTTTAGATAACGTTTGGGCCTCCAAACGAGGAGATAGAAAAGCATTTAAATTTAATAAGACACTTTGGTCGCATTTTAATACAAACATAGTTCCAATGTAACAAGGACTCTTCCCATCTGTGAGATCAGATGGCTCGTGGTCCTCCGTGGACCTAGATCCATTGATCCGATGATTGGCAAGTCATCTTCTTCCTCAAACCAAAAAGGAAACATGTTGTTGCTTTCCGAAATTTCAAATTCGATTATCTCGAGATATACTCGATGAAATTTGATGATTTTTGATTCTATGAATTCCTCGAGAGATTCTGCACAACTTTATCCCAAGATTTTTGTGTTTTGATGATAATTCAAGAAATACCCAAAATGAGCAGGACTCTTCTCTCACCCCAAGTTAGAAAACCCTAATCTACTTCTCCTCATCTATAAATAATGCTACCCTGAGCTTCCCCCTCTCGTCTACAACTCATCCCAACTTCTGATTGCTCAATTTGTCACTGTTTCGACCACAGACGAGTCGCTGAAGATGAGGAGATTGCGGCGCCTCTCTCTTGCGTCTCACATCACCTTCGACACAATTAATAGAACCATCAGGTTCAAGATCTCATCCTCTTTCATTCGCATATTAGAACATCAATTTTGGTTGAGTATTCTATTTTTTCCCAAAATCATGAGCAAGCAGCAAGAAGCTATTCACCGATCATCGTCGGGTGCTTTGGGGAAGAAAGCCCCATGCATTTTTACTATTTTTCCCCTATCTTTTCTTCATGTAACCTTGTTTGCGAGTAGGGTATTCGTGTCTTTTGGTTCTGTTTGACCCCATTGACCCTGGGTGGTCTATGGTCCCTCAGCCACTGACAAGAGGATGACAGGTGTGCGGGCCCCACCACCTGGCCTAACTCTGATCTCTCTCTATTTTCACTTTCTCGATATTCGAATTTTCAGATTTTCTGATTGGCTGATACGAAATAATTCGTATAAATTATTCCAGTGGTCAAAAATTAAAAGTAAATAGTGTTTTAAAATCAGGAGAATGTGATCTATCCATTAAAAATATTTTTGAGGTTTGACTTTATGTTTTTATAAAAAGTTTTTTTGAGAATGAATTAGTTACTTAAAAATAATCAAAAATGCATCTAAAACTCTTTATCTTTAAAATACATAATATTACATGTCATTTTGATGAGAAAACCCTAACTAAGACAATGGTGATATTTTCGGAGTCTAATTCAAAGGTTTTCGTAAAAAGTTAGTAACTTTAGGGTTTTGACCTTCTAATAAATGAACTTATCCTTAATGCATGTATTTGTTTAGGATATAGGGGAAGGTGGACTCTAATCTTGACTAGGGATCTAAAAGTGAGTTTTAGGGTTTGGTTAATGTGTGTGAAATTTACATAAAATCTATGTATGTGTTTAATAGGCTCTTTGGGTGACATAGATTTGGATCTAGAAGTGCTTTGGACTTTGTACTCTGATATTGGGGTATGTTGTATCCCCTATTCATCTATATTGAGAAATTCACCTATCTTATATTTCTTTTGACTTTAGCCTAGACATATCTTTATTTTCTTGATATCATGGTTCATGTGAACTATCTTGCTTATTATGGACTTGGATATTCTCTTGATATCTTATCTTATGACTTGGTGCATGTTGGTTTTAAATAGTGTTATGTGCCACCTTGAAGTGGATGTTATTATGTATGTGTTTTCCACTGTTTGATGGCAACATTGAATAATTCTGACTATACCTTTTACTTGCCTCTATATTTACGTGCAAGGTGATTCAATATCACTAGAGTAATGTAAATTACTTTGGTTTTGGGGCAATAACCCCCTATTGTTTATTAAGGAGGGTGGCAATAAACCACTTCTCTATACTCGAGTATGGTAGTAATCCATACTCAATTGTATGTATTTGGGAGATTGGCAGTATTCCTTTCTCTATTAGGTTCAAGATTGTGCTTGGCCTCCTTTGAGTTTATATTGTTCTAGGGCTATGCTTATCTCACATGCATGCAGGTTATTGATGTGGATTGTGGGGTGTGTGCCCTACTTTCTTTCGTGCCAGTATTGCACAATCTTTATTAATTTAATTTGGCAAGTATCTTATTTTAATATATGATGATGATTCCTATCTTTTATGCCCTTGTGGGTAGTCCCTATTCTTTTGTATGGGAAGCATTTATAATTGACGTCCTTATTGCCACATTTTGCTCAAGTTTTCTTTAGTATACACATGCCATCTTTTTTTGATGTATTTCTTCTTCTCTCTTCTTTTGTGGGGTATTCTTCAAACCCCATGTTAGATCAAGGAGAGGTGAACCTCAACATCAAACTTGTAGTTGAGATTTTGGGAGACTTGAAAAGGTAGATAGATGACCCTCGGCTTGATCTTTGTCTTATGTGTTTTGTTTTCCTTTTTTTTGGTCACCCATATGTGGTGAAGTGTGGTGTTATGCCTTGTAAATTGTTAGATAATATTTCATTTCCTCTTATACTCATGGTGTAATGATACATACATGTTGAATGAATTTATCTCCATCCCTTTGGCAAAAAAATTTATGTGGTGTTTGGGTCAAGGGATGTAGTCTTTTCTTTCTAGTAGAGGAGTGGTTTCACTTCTTTAAAAGAGGGACCTAGGACTAGGGTTTGTGTATATTATAGTGTCCTCCAGTATGTCTTATAGTAGATTCTACTTATGAATAAGAAGAAGAAGAAGAGTAGATAAGATGTTTGGAGAACACAAAGAACACACTATAGTGAGTTGTGTTGTTGCACCTAGAGCTGGTGCAAGGGTCCAGGCGAGAGAAGATTGAGTGCCTGAGGTACCCCAGTTTGACCTGGCCATCATGGAGAATCCTACCTCTCAGTCTCTTTTTAGGAAGTTCACAACAATAATGATGCACATGGCGGATAGGATGCCTACACCACAGCCAAGGGTAGTTGTTCCCCGTGCTAAATCATCGCGCTAGGGGAAGACCTTTGAGAGGCTGAGACGTGTTGGGGATGTTGAGTATGCTGGTATGGTAGATCCAACAATTGTAGACCTTTGGTTGACAAAGTTGGTGAAGGCCTTTAAGATCCTTAGCATCCCTGAGGAAGATAAAATGAAGCATGGTGTGTATCTTTCGAAGGGAAGTGTTGGCCATTGTGTTGGATAAATTGGATATTATGATAAATCCCCTTGTTTCGATGATGACAAACATTTCATTCTTATTTATCTAACGAGCTACTCGAGTGTGCAGGATGACACAACTATAAGAGAAATCCAACATGAAGTATTTATATTTTCATGCAAATGTAATCATTGTAAAAACTTGTACAGAATTATAATGTACAAGTACTTAGAATCGCATGTAAATCAAGCATTGGATTTTCCCTAGCTAAACACCTTAGTCATCCATTCAATAGGATCACATAATGCACACTCATGCACACACTTAGTATCTAAATTGAAAGATTGAAAACAGAGTCAATCTCGGTCGACCACACTTCTCGACCGAGACACTCTCGGTCGACAAACTTCTCGACCGAGATTGACCAAAAGTAGCCGTTAGACACAGCAGTTAACAGTTGCAAATAAACGTTAATCCAGAGAGCCTGTCGGTCGACAAATCCTCGACCGACTGGACATCTCGGTCGACAAGTCCTCGACCGAGATGGTCTCTGACAGCAACTGCAGAATTAATTAATTAGCCGTTGCTAATGCACCTAACTTATTCCTAACGGCTAGTTAAGCACTAGGAACCCCCTAGAAGTTGTCTAGAATGTCCTTAAGCATACTTAGGCCATTCCTATAAATAGGACAAGCCATAGGACACTAAAATAAACACTTCTTACACTTGCTATACTTGAGAAAATACTTGAGCCCTCTTGTGCAATCTGTGTGAACTGAGCTTTGTGATCAATTGGCCATTTTTCTCCTTAGCTCAAGCTCGTCCTATAAGCTAGATTTTCCTAACCCTAGCAATCACAAGTCCATCATATTGGCTAGGAAAATCCAAACGCTTGATCTAGGGAAATCAAGCCTTGAGCTACAAGGATAAGTTGTATTTTCTTTTATTCCTTTCTTGTTCCTTTGTATTACTTGTACTCTCCTTGCTACTCCAGGTAGGAGGCTGCGGATTGGAGAGGTTGAAGCTCTTCGTGTGAAGAGGAGGACTTTGGACTACTTCGGAAGGCTGTCTTGACGGGAAGCTACTTCAGGAGGAAGGCTACTTCAAGGGGGAGCTTGAAGTTACTTCAAGGAAGGCTGCTTCAAGGTTGGCAAGACTACTTCAGGGTGAAGGCTGTCCAAAGGGTGTTTAGAAAGTATTGTAAATTTTATGTAACATCCTTGAGAGGTAATAAAATTTAGTACTTTCAAAATCCCGGTTGGGTAAGCAACCGGGTAGTGGACTGACTCCTTAGTATTTGCTAAGGTGGAACCACTCTAAACACCTGTGTTCCTCTTCTCAATCTTTACTTTGGTTGTTTGAGTTTAAATTATTTTAAAATCTCTATAAAACTCTATTCACCCCCCCCCCTCTAGAGGTTTTCACATTGGTGGGCCATTGAAGAGGAGAGGAGGGTTGGTGTTGTGATTAGTTGGGAGGAGTTCAAATGAGAGTTTGTCAGTATGTACTTTCCATGCACCTATCTAGACGAGAAGATATCCCAGTTTGAGAAGATCAGGCATGGACCCAAGACGATCAATGAGTATGAGGTGAGGTTTATGGAGCTTTTGAGGTTCTGTCCTCATATGGCTGTCATAGATGAGAAGAGGATATGATGTTTTGATAAGGGGTTGAATGTTTAGTTGTCTACCCCAGTGGCTAGTTTGGAGAATTGTGAGAAGTTTGCCATGTTTGTGGAGTCTATCAGGAGGATTTAACGGTATGTGGTTGAGAAGCGTGAGAAGAATGTCAAGAAGAGGCCTGTAGAGTATCAGGGGCAGTCGTCCGGAGAATTTAAGAAGCATTGATTTTTTGTTCCAGCAGCATAGTATAGGTTCGATGCACATACACAGAGGTGACAAAGGAAAGGTAGAGGCTATAGTATTCCACCAACAGGAGCCCACAATACCACTTCAGTGTGAGTAACAAGGCCGTTGAGGCCATGGTATGAGAGTAGGACGTGCTATAAGTGTGGCTATCTTGGGCATACAAAGTTGTATTGCCTTGTAATAGATGATGAGGTGATTTAGCAATTGAGGTAGAGTCCACAGGGCTCACAGAGACAACAATTTAGTAGTGGTGGAGATTGAGGACATGGACAAGCATCATAGGTTGGTTCTCCTAGACATGCAAGTAGAGGATGGGAGTGACAATAGGCAATGGCTAGATTATGTATTATGAGTTAGCCAGAAGGAGCGGTCAAACCACGAGTTGTGATAGGTCAGATGGAGTTATTTCATTTTGATTGGTCTTCTTCTTGCTTTATATATGTTTTGGTTGACCCGAGTGCAACATACTCTTTTGTCACTCGAGAGGTGATTAATAGTTGTTCTTTGCCTGTTAGTCATAGATGGGACAGTCTTCAATTAGAAACCCCGTTAGTTGGTTCTTCCAAGTTGTAGGATGTGTGTCCTACATGTGTCCTTTCTTTCTCAAGACACAATATTCAAGTGGATCCTATACCACTTGATATGCATGGATTCGATGTGATCATTGGAATGGGAACCTTGAAGAAATACCAGGTGGTCTTGGACTACAATTCCAAGGTGGTGACGTTTATACATGGTAATGTGACATGGATCTTTCAAGGTGATTGGAAGATTCTTCCAACGTGTTTGGTATCGAAAATGGTGGCTAAGAAGTGCATGAGGCAAGGTTGTGATGTGTTTTTTAGCACATGTGGTGGATAATAAGGCACAAGGTCCTAGTATTCAGGAGGGTCTAGTTGTCTATGAGTCTGAGGATGTGTTCCCAGATGAGTTTCTCGGTGTTCCCCTACCTCAAGAGATTGATTTTGAGATCAATCTAGTCCCGAGTATGCAACCGATAGTGAGACACCATACATGATGGCACCAACTAAGATGGTAGAGTTTAATAAACATATGTAAGAGCTACTTGAGAAAGGTTTAATTAGACTGAGCATGTCTTCATGGGATGCTCCCGTGTTGTTTGTGAAGAAGAAAGATGGGTCCATGATGATGTGTATGGACTACAGACAGTTGAATAAGGTGACGATATAGAACAAGTATCCCTTGTCGAGGATAGATGACCTGTTTGATCAGTTGTGTGGCACTACAATATTCTCAAAGATAGACCTTAGATTAGGTTAACACCAGTTGCAGATCAAGGATAATGACATACCTAACTCAACTTTTAGGTCTCGGTATTATGAGTTTGTGGTTATGCCATTTGGGCTAACCAATGCACCGACATTGTTCATGGACTTGATGAATAGGGTGTTCTAGCCCTTTCTTGATCAGTTCATGGTGGTCTTCGTTGATATCCTAATATACTCCAAAGATAGCCAACAACATGAACAACAACTTTTCCAGACATTGACCATGTTGAGGAAACATCAACTATATTCCAAGTTCAACAAGTGTGAATTTTGGATGAAGGATGTGTCCTTCCTAGGACACATTTTATATATTGAGGGAATTCATGTGGACCCCAAGAAGGTTGAATCCATGTTGGAGTGGGAACAACTGAAGACACCGACAAAAGTGCATAGTTTTCTAGGTGTAGCAGGCTACTACAGGAGTTTCATCAAGAACTTCATCTCAATGGCATTACCCCTAACTAAGTTGATGAGGAAGGATGTGTTGTTTGTTTGGGATGACAGATGTCAGTGTGCCTTTCAGACATTGAAGGAGAAGTTGACAAGTGCACCAGTGCTAGTTTTTGCTGAGAAAGGGAAAGGATATGTAGTTTTTGCGATGTGTCAATGTATGGTTTGGGTTGTATGTTGACGCAGGACAAGAACGTGATCTCTTTTGTGTCATGATAGTTGAAGAAACATGAGGAGAACTACCCAACCCCTGATCTAGAGTTAGATACAATGTTTCATGGATTGAAGATATGGAGACATTACCTTTATGGTGAGAAGGGATAAATCTTCACATATCACTAGAACTTGAAGTATATCTTTTTGCCACAGGAATTGAACATGAGGCAGCAATGATGGATGGATCTAATAAAGGATTATGGTTGCTCTGTTGATTACCATCCAAGAAATCCTAATGTGGTGGTAGATGCATTGAGCCAGAAGTCTTCTTTGTCATCATTTGTGGAGAAGGCATATTTGTGTTCCTTAGTGTGCCATAAGAGAGACATGTCAGCCTCCTTTCATCAGATGAACGTGTATCTAGAGGTTTCCTTCTTTGTTTGGATGTTGACATAGTTGTCAGTGAATCCTATGTTTAGGCAACATATCAGAGAGGTGTAATAGAGTGATCTTGTGATACAATAGACACAATTTGTAATGACCCCGCCTTCCGATAACCCCCAATTAAGGGAGATCGATAGGTCAGTACCATTATCCAATTTTCCAGATCAAGGTTCGGCAATTAATTGATAACAATTATTAAATTCTACTAGACTATACTAAAAAGATGTAATAAATAAAATTTTGCATACCTTTGAAAGATTTTGATTTCTAAACTCCTATCCAGAACTGGGACTAATCTAACTAATCCTCCTTCAACTTTAATTCGTGCATTTCACAATATGACGATTTACTGTTTGTCCTTTTAGTGTTGTACCTAAAATGCCGACAAACAAAATGTTGGCCAGCCAAAGCTGGTATGTGGGGGAAACACTAATCATGCAATTATCAATAATAATGTATTTCAGTCAATTATCATTTAACAAACAATTTTTCATTTTAAATATAACTGCGTGATCCATGTATACCCTATCCCCTATGTTGTCCGTATAGTGGACCTGGACACTACCTTCCTTATGGTAGATACCCATTATACCCCTCATGATCCCACCTAACAGGTGAATTAGTTTCTAGGGTTGAGTCACATGGTACTACCCACAGGTAACCCACTCCTTAACTCATGGCATGCTAGGAGTCTCATGGCACTACCCATGTGTAGCCCCGTTTCTAACTCATGATAGCCTAGACCTTGCTCTAGGTTATCCTTTTTAGCCTTTGCATAGCCACAGGGGTGGACCCGAATCTAAGCCAGTTATATGTATACATTTATAGTGATAGTCATAGTCACTCTATAGTTGCATGAAATAAAGTCATCCAACAATTAATTTCAAGCAACTGATAAAAACCTCGAAACTCCTCAGCAAACTAACTCAGAGTATTCATAAGCGTAACCACATACCTGTATTTGCAGATTCGGATACAAAATCAACTTTGTAGAGAGAGAAAATCCAAACAATCAAGCAACGTGCACATAAACCCTAAAATAAACATTCCAACTTCATTTTATTAAAATTTATTCAGTATCATCATATTCTTTAGGGTTTCTATTCCAATTTTAGGGTTTCCTTGGAAATTACGGTTTTGCCTCCTTTCTTAGTTATTAATAACCCTAATTCATCAAATCTACTTAAAACCTTTAAATTCTCTCATTTTAATATTCCTAACAATCTTAGGACCATTATTTAGTAAATTACTTCCTTAATCCGAAATATCATGGTTTTCCTCTTCTTTTACCCCAATTAGGGTTTCCATATATATTATTCTTCATTTATGGGTTAAAACCCTAAAACTACCAACTTTGTATACAAAATGGATGAAAACTCTGTATTACTAATCAACAAGTTAATACCTTTCAAATTAACCTATTAATATTCAAAGATGCATCCTTTATATACAATTAGGGTTTCTAATTACTTTTTAATGCACTTTTCTACCTATTAACCTATTAATATTCAAAGTACTTTTGCAAAATGAAAAAGAACTATCTCAAAGTATTTTTATCATGTTCCTCGTATTTTTCTATAAAGTTTCTTCATTGGAGATTTCTAGCGTTTTCTATTAATTTTGCAAGGAAAAGCAATATTCTGGATTATTTGATTAGAGAGGGGATTTTATAGAAAATTCTTGGTCGTTGGATCGGTGCACCACTGGTCCGAGCCTCAAACCAATGCTCCACTTCAAACTCCTCCACTACCATGGTGACGTGCGCGGGTGCAGGCTGTCGTCCGTCGGATGGCACTCGGGTCCACGATGGACTCTGATCTGATGCCTCACGTCAACTCGCTCCACTCAGCGAGCTATCTCAGCGTGCGTCTCCTGAGGTCGTTAGATCTTACGCTGGCCCACCATGCTCCAAGATCCAATAACTCCTACTCATCGTCCTCCTCTTCTTCTTATTTTGAACTCGCAACGGTGCCGCGGCTGGGGCTCATCGGAGCGATGGCAATTGCGCGAGGGAGAGGGTGTCGAGACCTAATAGATGGTCGTTCGAGATCGCTAGGGTGCGAGGACTCGAGTGGTGGCCTATATATAGGACTAGGGTGGCTCTTCCTTGGGTTTCTTAACCCCACCATCAATTTATCCTTTGCTCAATTGGGCATTTTTCCTATTCGCAATGGGAACCCATCAAATTAGGGTCGAGAAGCTTCGCCTCTCACTCCCGGACTCAATGGGACAGAAAACTCGAGTGTACATGCACTGAGTCGATCGGAAAAATGAGGGGAAAGTTCCCCTACAAGCATAGAGTCTGCATCCCTCTGGGACTCTAGATGATGATCGACGCACATTGGATCAAGATCCAACGACCCTCATCGCGCCCGATATATCCAAAAAGGAAAAATAGTGAAATAATTTCCCAAAATCAAGGATAACTTGGAAAATCGATAACTCCCAATTCTTAACTCCTTTTTGTTTCAAATTTTAATGGAAAGTTTTTCATACGTTTATCTCTCATCATGCAAAAATTGAAGTCATTATCTAAAGGAAACGAGCCCTTTTCTTCAGTTTCAAGTTATCACTTATTTATTCATATTTTCCACATATTTCCTATTCCTTTTTCCATTATGTAATTATCCTGAGTCCCTTGAACCCCAAGGAACCTTTATGTCACAAAATTCTATTTTGTAAAATATCCTTTAACCTTTTAATCATTCTTATTTATTTCCTTATGTATTCCTTTATCCAATTGAATTCCTTTTTCATTTCTTTTTCTTTTTCTTTCAATTGGGCTTAATGGCCAATAAGGTCCATCAAGAAAGCATACAAGGCTATCATACACAAAGTTCATTCAAATCAACTCATCAAATCAATCATTGATTTCATTTATATTTTTAAAAGAGATTTACAAATCTCATTACATGCTTTATAAAATGGGGTTATAACATCCTCCCCTCCTTATAGGAATTTTGTCCTCAAAATTCATCAATCAAACAACCAAATTGGGATATGCCTTTTCCATGTCCATCTTCAGCTCCCATGTGGCCTAATCCTCTCCATGGTGCTTCCAAAGAACCTTTACCATCTCTATATTCTTATTTCTGAGTTCTTTTACCTTGGTATCTAGAATCTGCAAAGGCAACTCAAGATAAGTTAGCTTCCCTTGAAGCTCAATGGGTTCAATGCTCAGCACATGGCTCGGATCTTGCACATACCGCTTTAGATTGGACACGTGAAACACATCATGCATCATACTATATTAAGGGGGTAACACCAAATGATATGCAGCCTCACCGATCCGTTCTAACACTTCAAACATACCCACGTATCGGGGGCTCAACTTTCCTTTGTTCTTAGCTATAGCTCGGAGCGGTAGTATTTTTAGGAAAACATGTTCCCCCACAGCGAAATGCACAGCAGTCCGCTTCACATCAACATATGACTTCTATCAGTCTTGGGCTCTCTTTAGCCTTTTCCTGATCAAAGCAAATTTATCAGCATACACTTGGAGTTCATATGACCTCAATAAGGTCCTTTCACCAACATCATCCCCGTGAAGTGGTGACTGACATAGTCTCCCATAAAGAGCTTCATATGGAGGCATCCCAATACTGGCTTGGTAATTGTTGTTGTAAACAAAATCGGCTAAAGGTAGGTACTGCTCCCATGATCCACCCCAAATGAGAACACAAGCTCTTAGTAGATCCTCTAAGGTCTGGATTGTCCTTTCTGACTGACCATCTTTCTGGGGGTGATAAGCGGTACTGAACTTCAACCTAGTATCTAGTTCCTCTTGAACCTGCTTCCACAACTTGGAAGTGAACTTTGGGTCTCTATCGGAGATGATGGAACTGGGTACACCATGTAAACATACTATCTCTCTCATATACAACTCAACTAAGTTTGACACTTTGGATGTGGTTTTCAGGGCAAGGAAGTGTGCTGACTTGGTAAGGCGATCTACCACAATCCATATCGCATCATGACCTCTCTTGGTCTGGGGTAGACCCACCATGAAATCCATGGTGATCTGCTCCCATTTCCACTCTAGAATCTCTATAGACTGTAAAAGTCTGTCGGGTCATTGGTGGTCAGCCTTCACCATTTGGCATGTAAGACAACTGGCCATATAAGCTGTAATGTCTCTCTTCATTCCTGGCCACTAGAAAAACCTCTGCATATCCTTAAACATCTTAGTAGTCCCCGAGTGCACCGTGTATTTAGAACCATGAGCCACTTGTAGTATATGTTCCTTCAACGGTGAATCTTCAGGAACCCATATGCGATTCTCAAATCGGATCCCTCTGTCTACTCCCAAAGAAAGTCACGTCTGAGGCTTCTTCATCAAGCCTTTCATCTTGTCAAGTTCTCCACTAGACAACTGGGATGCTACAATCTCACTCAACAATTCAGACTGAATCTGGATGTTGGCCAATCAAAATCGATCATCTAACAGATGGGGATACCATTTCACCAGCTCTTCTAAACTCTTCCACTGATTGGACAGAACAGTTGCACACCTGAGCTATTTCCAACTTAAAGCATCAGCTACGATGTTTTCCTTTCCTGGATGATATGCAATGGTGAAGTCATAATCCTTCATGTACTCCATCCATCATCATTGTTGTAGGTTCAAGTCTTTCTGCGTCAAGAGGTATTTCAGGCTCTTATGGTCGGTGAAGATCTCAAAAGTAGCACCATACAAGTAATGTCGCCAAATCTTCAAGGCATGGATGATAGCAGCTAACTCCAGGTGATGAGTCGGGTAATTCACCTCATTGGGCTTGAGTTGTCGGGAGGCATATGCAACCACATGCCAATTCTGTTCCAACACACAGCCAAGTCCCATCTTTGATGCATCGGTGAAAATCATAAAACCCTCATTGCCTGATGGTAGAGTCAAAATGGGTGCAGTGGTCAGCTTCTCTTTCAAGTCCTGTAAACGAGCCTCACAACCATCGGACCACACAAACTTCACATCTTTCCGAGTCAACATGGTCAAAGTCAAGGCGGTCTTTGAGAAATCTGCGATGAAGCGCCAGTAGTATCCTGCTAACCCCAAGAAGCTTCGAATCTCGGAGGGGTTCTTCGATGCTATCCAGTCTCGAACTGTCGACACTTTATCCAGATCTACCGCGATTGTTCCTCCTGAGATGATGTGTCCAAGGAACATGACTCCGTCTATCCAAAACTCACATTTAAAGAACTTTCCATAGAACTTCTTCTTTCTCAAGATATCAAGGACTTTACTTAGGTGGTCTCAGTGTTGATCTAAGTCATCCGAATAAACCAGTATCTCATTTATGAATACTATGACAAACGAGTCAAGGAAGGGTTGAAACACACTATTCATAAGGTTCATGAACACACTGGGTGCATTGGACAGCCCAAAAGGCATAACCACAATCTCATAGTGGCCATACCGAGTTCTAAAAGTGGTTTTAGGGATATACTCACTCTTAACTCTCAACTGGTGGTAACCCGATCTTAAGTTGATCTTGGAAAAGACTCGAGCTGACTTCAACTGGTCAAACAAGTCATCTATCTGGGGTAAAGGGTATTTGTTCTTAATGGTAGCCTGGTTGATCATCCAGTAGTCTATGCACATACAGAGCGAACCATCCTTTTTCTTTACAAAAAGAACTAGTGCTCCCCATGGTGATGTACTAGGGTGGATAAAACCCTTGTCTAGCAATTTCTGCAATTGTTTCTTTTACGTGAGCAACTCAGCAGGGGCCATTCTATAAGGTGCCGGGGAAATAGGGTTTGTCCTAGGGGATAGCTCTATCAAAAAATCTACCTCTCTCTCGGGAGGAATCCCGGGTAGATCATCTGGGAAAACATCTACATAGTTTCAGACTACCTCTATCTCCTCTAAGGGTTGCACCTTGGGTTCTGGCTTGATGACTACTATTAGGAAAGCTTGACACCCTTTACTCATCATCTTCTCTGCCTTCAAGGCTAACACATACAGGTTGGTGGTGGCATCCTTCCTACCCCTAATGACAAAAGGTGGGTGACCTAGTCTCTTAATGATCACTTTCTTCTTCCTACAGTCAATGTTGGCCCTATATGTATAAAGCCAATCCATGCCAATGATTACATCAAAATCATTCATGTCAAGAAGGATAAAGTCTATAGGAAATTCATGATCTAAATATTTCACAGGTATCACCGGAGTTTTCAAAATGGAAGTAAAGATTCAACCACTCGGGGTTGTAACATTTAAGACATACCCTAAATCCTTGATATCCAAACAAAGCATAGTTGCAAGATTTCTTGAAATGAAAGCATTAGTAGATCCAGAGTCAAATAAATATTTCACATTATGTCTCATGACTTCAAGCATGCCTACATTATTTTTCATCATGCATTAGACCATTACATGCTTAACTTAAAACATAAAAGAAAACTCTAAGGGTTATTACCCTGGATCAACCGATTAGCATTAACTTGAGCCTCCTCATTATCAATGGCAAACACCCGAGCTTGCCTCCTCTCTCCAGTAGGTGGGGCTGCAGCTATAGGTGGGGTTGCCACAGGTGGGGCTGCTACTGGTGGAGCTACCACTTGTCTTGGCCCTCTGGGACCTGGCATAGGACAAACGGATTGCAGATGTCCTTCTTGGTGGCATCAAAAGCATGTCTTCTTCTTGTAGCAGCACTCACTGGCGTGCCCCTTTTTGTAGGTGTGGCAAGGAGGTCAATTGCTCTCTTAACGGGGTTTCCCTTTTTCTTCATGTCTTCCTTTAGCTTGATGATGTCCTTGACCCTTCTTGTGGTTGTTTCTCGGGCCTTGGGATCCTTCAGTGAAACCCAAGTACCCCTTGGGTGGAAACTGGGCAGGCATCACAGTCCTTTCCATGTCTAAAGCAGTGTTGTAGGCTTCGTCGAAGGTTTTAGGCTTGCTTGCCATCACATGGGTCCTAATGGCAGGGTGAATACACTCTATGAAGTGATGCACCCTATTTCTTCATCCATCTTGTACCCAAAATGCTCTAGGATTCGGAACTTGCACCCGAAGTCTACCACAGAAGAGTTTCCTTGGGTCATGTTGGTGAACTCCCTTTCCTTTTCCTTCTTAGCTGAGACTGGGATGAATCTGGCGGTGAAGATCGTCTTGAAGTCATCCCATGCCATGGGTTCCTCTATCAAATCTCGACCGGTGATGTGGGTCTCCCAACATATACTGGATGCTCCTTCCAGGAGGTAAGTAGCAAAGAGGACCTTCTTGCTCGGTTGTACCTCAAGCATGCGGAATCCATTCTCAACTGCAAGCAGCCAAGCTTCCGCCTTGTCGACTACCTCCGACTTATCCTCTCCCCAGAACTTCTCGATGTTCAACTTGATGAAGTCCATGATGTTGGCTCCTAGTCGAGGATGAACCGGAAGCGGCTCACCATTCTCAGCTCTGGCTAGGTCTCGGAGGGCCAAGGCACTAATGGCCTCTGTCATCTTCTTCTCTTGCTCCATCCACAAAGCATCAGGGGTGTGGATGATCATGGTCAGTTCTGGTCCTCCAGCTTGGTCTTCTTCCATCTAGTCTACTTCCTCGTACACATGTTGCTCCTCATACTCTTAGTCCTGTTCTTGATCAAGGTTGCTGAAGGGTATTGGGTCAGGGTTAGGGACCTCATGAGTGGTCTCTTCGGGCCTCTTTCTCTTCTTAGAGGATTCACCATCATGGTTATTCTTCCTCTTCTCTGAATACCCCTTTCCTTTGTGGGGAGGCCAAACACTCCTAGCTGGGTTCCTAGTACCCTCAGGAATAGCAACAGTCTTGGTACGAGCCATCTACATAAACATAACAAACATACCCTTAGTTTATATGTAAACTAATTATACTTATGTCAATGACGTCTCATTATGTATCTTTTATTAATTTGATGGAGGATCCCTAACTCCTTAACTTACTTGCCCATACCACATGAGGGTGAGGAAGAGAGAGAAAAACCCTAACTCTTAAAATCCTTAATAGAATCTATGATGAGAAGGGATGAATAAGATGAGAGAGTCCTAAAGGTATCTTATTTTGATTCAGATCCTAAGACATCGGCCAGGCAGTCACACAATCCGGGAGTCCTTGTATTCTGACTAGCGGTGCGGAGGAAAAATATTGCTAACCCCCGAAAGTGATCCTTTTCTAGACACCTCAGTCTTTCAGAAAATCCTCTAATAACTCCCTTGGGTTTTATAGAGTTTGTAAAATTTAATAATTATTAACAATTAAGTGAGGAACCTTGGCTCTAATACCAAATGTATTGACCCCACCTTTTGGTAACCCCCAATTAAGCGAGACCGAGAGGTCGGTACCGTTATCCAATTTTCCGGATCAAGATTCGGTAATTAATTGATAACAATTATTAAATTCTACTAGACTATACTGAAAAGTTGTAATACATAAAATGTTGCATACCTTTGAAAGATTTGGATTTCTAAACTCCTATCTAGAACTGGGACTAATCTAACTAATCCTCCTTGAACTTTAATTCGTGCATTTTGCAATATGACAATTTACTGCTTGTCCTTTTGGTGTTGTACCTAAAATGCCGACAAATAAAATGCCGGTCAGCCAAAGCTGGTATGTGGGGGAAGTACTAATCATGCAATTATCCATAACAATGTATTTCAGTTAATTATCGTTTAACAAACAATTTTACATTTTAAATATAACTGCACGATCCATGAATACCCTATCCCCTGTGTTGTCCCTGCAGTGGACCTGGACACTACCTTCCTTATGGTAGATCCCCATTATACCCCTCATGATCCCACCTAATAGGTGAATTAGTTTCTAGGGTTGAGTCACATGGCACTACCCATAGGTATCCCACTCCTTAACTCATGGCATGCTAGGAGTCTCATGGCACTATCCATGTGTAGCCCAGTTTTTGACTCATGATAGCCTGGACCTTGCTCTAGGTTATCCTTTTTAGCCTTTGCATAGCCACAGGGGTGGACCCGTATCTAAGACAATTATATGTATACATTAATAGTGATAGTCATAGTCACTCTATAGTTGCATGAAATAAAGGAATCCAACAATTAATTTCAAGCAACCGATAAAAACCTCAAAAATCCTCGGCAAACTAACTCAGAGTATTCATAAGCGTAATTACATACCTGTATTTGTAGATTCGGATAAAGAATCAACTTTGTAGAGAGAGAAAATCCAAAAAATCAAGCAAAGTGCATAGAAACCTTGAAATAAACATTCCAACTTCATTTTATCAAAATTTATTTAATATCATCATATTATTTAGGGTTTCTATTCCAATTTTAGGGTTTCCTTAGAAATTAGGGTTTTTCCTCCATTCTTAGTTATTAAGAACCCTAATTCATCAAATCTACTTAAAACCATTAAATTCTCTCATTTTGATATTCCTAACAGTCTTTGGATCATTATTTAGTAAATTACTTCCTTAATCTGAAATATCATGGTTTTCCTCTTCTTTTACCCCAATTAGGGTTTCCATATATATTATTCTTCATTTATGGGTTAAAACCCTAAAACTACCAAATTTTTATACAAAAAGGATGAAAACTCTATATTACTAATCAATAGGTTAATACCTTTCAAACTAACCTATTAATCTTCAAAGATGCATCCTTTATATACAATTAGGGTTTCTAATTACTTTTTAATGCACTTTTCTACCAAATTAAAGTAATTTTGCAAAACAGAAAAGAACTAGATTCTAAAAGTATTTTTATCATGTTCCTCTTATTTTTTTATACAACTTTCATATATAAAGTTTCTTCATTGGAGATTTCTAGCATTTTCTATTAATTTTGCAAGGAAAAGCAATATTCTGGATTATTTGATTAGAGAGGGGATTTTACCAAAAAATCTTGGTCGGTGGATCGGTGTGTTGCTGGTCTGTGCCTCAAACTGACGCTCTGTGTAAAACTCATCCACTACCATGATGACGTGTGCGCCTGTAGGCTGTCGTTCGTCGGATGGCACTCGGGTCCACGATGGACTCTGGTCTTATGTCTCGCGTCAACTCGCTCCACTCAGCGAGCTATCTCAGCGCGCGTCTCCTGAGGTCATTAGATCTTACGCTGGCCCACCGTGCTCCAAGATCCAATGAATCCTGCTCATCATCCTCCTCTTCTTCTTATTTTGAACTCGTGGCAACACCGTAGCTGGGGCTCATCAGAGCGATGGAAATTGCGCGAGGGAGAGGGTGCCGAGACCTAATAGATGGTCGTTCAAGATCGCTAGGGTGCGAGGACTCGAGTGGTGGCCTATATATAGGACTAGGGTGGCTCTTCCTAGGGTTTTTTAACCCCACCGTCAACTTATCCTTTGCCCAATTGGGCATTTTTTCTATTCGCAATGGGAACCCATCAAATTAGGGTCGAGAAGCTTCGCCTCTCACTCCCGGACTCAATGGGACAGAAAACTCGAGTGCACATGCACTGAGTCAATCGGAAAAATGAGGAGAAAGTTCCCCTACAAGTGCAGAGTCTGCATCCCTCTGGGACTCTAGACGATGAGCATCACGCATTGGATCAAGATCCAACGACCCTCATCGCGCCCGATATATCCAAAAAGGTAAAACACTGAAATAATTTCCCAAAATCAAGGATAACTTGAAAAATCGATAACTCCCAATTATTAACTTCTTTTTGCTTCAAATTTTAAGAAAACTTTTTTCATACCTTTATCTCTCATCATGAAAAAATTGAAGTCATTATCTAAAGGAAATGATCCCTTTTCTTCAGTTTCAAGTTATCACTTATTTATTCATATTTTCCACATATTTCCTATTCCTCTTGCCATTATGTAATTATCCTGAGTCCCTTGAACCCCAATGAACCTTTATGTCACAAAATTCTATTTTTTAAAATATCCTTTAACCTTTTAATAATTTTTATTTATTTCCTTATGTATTTCTTTATCCAATTGAATTCCCTTTTCATTTCTTTTTCTTTTTCTTTTATTTGGGCTTAATGGCCAATAAGGCCCATCAAGAAAGCATACAAGGCTATCATTGATGAAGTTCATTCAAATCAAATCGTCAAATCAATCATTGATTTCATTTATATTTTTGAAAGAGATTTACAAATCTCATTACATTCTTTAGAAAATTGGGTTATAACACAATTAGAGTTCACAGCGAGAAGCATGATGGCTTCCACGAGGCAGAGCATGGAATAATGTGTTACCACAGCAGAGTTGTGGTTCCTAATGTTGACAATCTGAGGAAGATGGTTCAAGAAGAGGCTCACTCTTCGATGTATGCTATGCACCCAGGTAGCACCAAGATGTATTATAACCATAAAGATCTCTATTGGTGGGTTGTCTTGAAGCATGATATAGCTAAGTTCATGGCCAAGTGCACAGTGTGTCTGCAAGTCAAAGTGGAGAATTCGAAGCCTGTAGGGACATTGCAACCGTTGCCCATAACACAATAGAAATGGGATCATGTTATAATGGACTTTGTGGTTGGTCTGCCTAGGATAACCAAAGCCCAAGATTCCATTTGGGTGATCATTGATAGGTTGACAAAGTCAGCACATTTCCTCCCTATAAAGACAACGTATACAATAGAAAAGAGCACTCAGATCTATGTTGATGAGATAGTGTAATTGCAAGGTGTTCTAGCTACTATTGTGTCAGATAGAGGTCCTCAGTTTACGAGCTAATTTTGGGAGCACTTACATACAACTTTGGCACGCAGTTGAGGTTTAGCACTGCCTTCAACATGTAGACAGATGGTCAGTCTCAGAGGACCATATAGACTTTGGAGGATTTGTTGAGAGAGTGCATCTTGCAGTTTTTGGTAGTTGGGACGTCCATCTCAGTTTGATAGAGTTTTCTTATAATAATAGTTATCCAAGGATCATTGACATGGAACCATATGAGGCATTATATGGGAGATGTTGCAAATCTCTGTTGTGTTGGTATGAGACAGGTGAATATTAGCTTCTTGGTCCTAAGCATGTGCAACATATGACAGAGAAGATTAAAGTGATTCAACAATAGTTGAAGGATGCACAACAGACAAAAGTCATATGCTGATAACCTATGTAGACCTTTGGAGTTACAAGTGGGAGACATGGATTATCTCAAGGTCTCGCCTTGAATGGGAGTTTTGAGGTTTGTAAAGAAGGGTAAGTTGGCTCCTAGGTATATGGGACCTTACCCTATGGTGGCATTTATTGGGAAGGTGGCCTACAGGTTGGAGTTGACACCTAAGTTGCATAGATTGCATTAAGTGTTCCATGTGTCCATGTTGAGGAAGTGCCACACTAATACCAAGTTGGTTTTGCAGCCAGTGGAGGTTGAGCTTGATGAGGGTATGTCCTACGTGGAAGGACCTATATTGATCCTTGATAGGAGGGTGAAGAAGTTGAAGAAGAAGGACATAGTGTTAGTGAATATTCCATTGAACCACCATGTCTTTGAGGAAGCCACATGGGAGCTTGAGGAAGATATGCGGAGGAAGTGCCCATTTTTTCCGCTTAGGACTTCAGCGGCAAAATCCTTGTTAGTGGTTTATGGTTTGTACGACCCCTGACATGTGTTTTGGGATAACCTTGTTTGGTTTGGATTTATTAAGTTATTAGAACCCTTCTCTAATCCTTTGAGATGTTTTTAGATCTTGTGGAGATATCAAGTCTCCTGTTTGAGCTTGTTTGGATGATGTTTGAGCCTTGTATGCTTGTTTTGGGTCAGATTGCAATTTACCCATTTGTGAGGATTATCTTAAAATTTGCCACATATTGAGTGTACCTTCTATCTTTTGGCTTCATGAGAGATAGTGTGATGTTTTGGGGTGCCTTGGTTGAGCCTTGGATGAGTGGTGACACCCTTAGAGGTGAGTAGGGTTTCTAGGGTTTGCTTGGTTTTGACCCATTTGTGCTTTGTTGTTTTGTCTCAACCTATGAGGGTTCTTTGGGTGTGTCTTAACTAAGACACCTTCCTTGAGTGTGTCTTGTCTCAACTATGGTGGTTTGGGTTGAGATAGTTTGTCCTTTTGTGGAGTGTCTCGACCTAGTGTGCATAATGACCTTTTTTGTCTCGACCAGGGTGATGCTTTGCTTTTGTTTCGACCTCCTATGGAGTGTCTAGACCAAAACCATGTGTTGGGGACCCATGAGGTCAACACCCCAACTTAGGTTGTATCACCATCTCATTCATGCAAGGTTTAAGTGGTTTCATGTGGGTTTTTTGGGTGGACAAGTATCCCTTTGGTACCTTTAGGTGTTGACACATCATCCCTCACCCTACCTCCCTCCTCCTTTGGTATATAACCCCTTTTCTCTCCATGCAAGTGAACATTTTGGCCCTATTCCTTCCTCACCCTCTCTTGCTCGTCCTTGGAGCTTGGTGGAGTAAGGAAAGCTGATCTTAGAGCTCTTGGTGGTTGAGACCCCATGCATGTGGATACTCTTGCGCATCTTAAACCTTGGTAAGTATATACCTTTATTGTCATTTCCTTAGTTCTTCTACCCCATCTTCTTCTCTTTTATCGGGCTTAGACTATGGAATATCCATGGTGGTCGTTCTTAAGAGTAAGCCCCTCATCACAAGGGTCATAGGCCATGTTTTGACAAGGTGACACCTAAGTGAGAGGGAGTTTCTTCCCTCTTTCCCCCTTCTTCATTTAGTTCGGCCTAGGGTTTCTCTTTCCCTTTTTCTTGAGTAAATTTTGACCTTGGTATCTTCTTCTCCTTGAGATGACCTTGTGGCCAAAGGTGGATCTTTTTCCTTCCTTGGTGATTGTGTGCTTGGAGCTTGTGATCCTTGAAGTTGGTCTGCCTTAAGGTGGGTGATATACGCCTCTACCATCTCTATTATTGCATTTACCTTTACATGCATGTTGTTGTTTGTCTCTCTAAAACGTACCCTTAATATGCTAATAGATTATGTCATGTTATAGAACTTGAATGATAGTAGTTGTCATGCATGGTTTGCTGGGAATCTGAAACCCTACTTTCTATGTGCACATTTTCTAAGTATTGTTTAGAGGATTATCTTGCATACATCTTGAGATTTGGTTTTGTCACCATGGTTCAAATTCTGACATCATGTTTTCCTTGGAGTTTTGTACTTCTTCACCATGTGTGGTGGTTCAGATTTCTCTCTCCTAAGTGGTTTTGCTTAATGATCTTCATAGAGCTTGTACTAGGGTTTGATGGTATTGAATCCATGAGTTTTGATCTTAGTGACATTTGGTTTCCTGTTGTTGACCTTTTCTTCAGACAAGAATTATCTGCACTTGTTGTTTTCGGTTGATACATGCACCATTGTTTGGCCTTGGGTTGCGACATGTCCTTGCTTATGTGTGAACACACTTGTGGCGAAGTGTTTGAACAAAACATCATTAACTAAGCAGAAGCGATCATTAACAGTGGATTACTGAAAATCACTAAAAATTAAAACCTTTTTCAAAGATATCCAATTTCAGGAAACTCTTAACAATAAGAACCAAAGTAATTCAATTACATCCTGGTTCATAAAATACATGTCATGTACCATCTCTTCTCAAGGATTACAAACATCAGCTGCCCTATTACATTATATACAGGCAACATAAAACCTCGAGGCATCAAGCCAAAATCTCAGATCGATTCATTAAAAGCACTATCTACTAACTCCGAGGACCTACGAGTATAGAGACGACACATAGGACTCTCTATACAAAACATGACAGTCGGTGTCTCCACCTGGGATATCATTGTTGTCCCTGTTGTTTCTATCCTTCCTTTGTTGTAGGGTTTCGACCTCCTCGTCCTCGTCCACCTAAAAATGTTGGATCCTACGGGGGTGAGACAATAGAAATTGTCCCAGAAAGAGATATAACTCTCTGCCAGAAACATTATTATTGTAGATAAACATTATAAAACTGAGCAGAGGATAAGCATTTTAGAACATTCTCATATTTTAAAGCATTGCAACTATCTATGATAGCATTAAATCATTTATTCACTTTATAAGAAATATGAAGAACATGTATATCATTTATCCATCTTACTATATCAACATCTCAAGCTTATCCTAAGATACTCATTATCATGATATGTCATCCATGAATCATTCTCATTTCTATCTGTTGACCTTAACCAATCTATTAGCCAGATATTGAATTGTACCAGTCATGTGAGTATACATCATCATATTCTGTCCAGGCATTGGACTATGCCAATCCTATGCAACCATTCTAGGCATTGGATTATACCAATCATGTGCAAACATTCCGGGCATTAGACTAAGCCAATTCTGTGCAACCATTCCAGGCGTTGGATTATTACCAATCATGTGCAATTATTCCAGGTATTGGGTTATGACCAATCTTGTGATATTATTCCAAGTATTGGGTTATGACCAATCATGTGATATTATTCCAGGTATTGGGTAATGACCAATCTTGTGATATTATTCCAGGTATTGGGTTATGACCAATCCTGTGATATTATTCCAGGTATTGTGTTATGAACAATCCTGTGATATTATTCCAGGTATTGGGTTATGACCAATCCTGTGATATTATTCTAGGTATTGGATTATGACCAATCCTGTGATATTATTCTAGGTATTGGGCTATGACCAATCCTGTCATATTATTCCAGGTATTGGGTTATGACCAATCCTATGATATTATTCCAGGTATTGGGTTATGACCAATCCTCTAATATTATTCCAGGTATTGGGTTATGACCAATCCTCTGATATTATTCCAGGTATTGGGTTATGACCAATCCTGTGATATTATTCCAAGTATTGGGTTATGACCAATCCTGTGATATTATTCTAGGTATTGGGTTATGACCAATCCTGTGATATTATTCCAAGTATTGGGTTATGACCAATCCTGTGATATTATTCCAGGTATTGGGTTATGACCAATCCTATGATATTATTCCAGCCATTGGGTTATGACCAATCCTGTGATATTATTCCAGGTATTGGGTTGTGACCAATCCTGTGATATTATTCCACGTATTGGGTTATTACCAATCATGTGATATTATTCCAGGTATTGGGTTATGACCAATCATGTGATATTATTCCAGGTATTGGGTTATGACCAATCCTGTGATATTATTCTAGGTATTAAACTATGTCAATCATGTGCATCACCACTGAATACCACATCACCTTTACTAGGTATTAAACCTTGGCCAAGCCATCATACTTATTCACATCCTTTATGTAATTCAATTATTCCTTGTATCTCCTTTAAGATTATTCAGAACACTATAGCCCTTATTTGGCTATAAACATAAAGCATGTATGATCAAGATTTCATTATTATTATTATATCCATTAGTTATTATTATTATGTTACTAAATTTCCATTGTTTATTTTGAGCATTATCATTTATTACTTGAGGCTTTATAAACATTTTGTTACCTCTCACTAAGAAACAACTACTCTCATTGCTCACAATGCCACTAAACATCATGTCACCTCTCACTAGGCAACAACTATTCTCATGCCTCACAAGGCCCTTAAACATTTTGTCACCTCTCACTAGGAAACAACTATTAGGGTTAGGGTTTCCCTTTTTAGACGAATAGGGTTTCAAGTTCATATTATTAATCCAAACCCTAACTCATTGCTCCCCACATCTAGGAGTGTACATTGATATCATAAGTATTCAATTATACTTATTTATTCTCATCTTTTATCATTACATGATAATCAACACAAAGTATGAGTTTCTCTCTCATCTAGGATATTGATTACATCATACTTTGTTATCTTGGTTTAACCCTTTCTCAAGGTATGTTAGCCTACACTTATCAAAGTGCATTACATCTCAATGTAACAATTATCATGACACACTTTATGTGTTACTCATCCAAGTATATTGGATTTAGGGTACATCAAGGTGTATCAACATTGAGGTGCTGAATGTGATATCTATCATGTCTTGATGTATCACTTCCCTCATTACTTGTAGCTTACTTAAGTTTATCAACTTATCTTGTCTTAGGGTATTTCACATCCTATTACTTTATACACCAGTTCATCACATTTATCATGTAAGGTATTGGTTATAAGTCACTCATTTGAGTTATTCAACCATTATCAATAATATGGACTCATCTCGGGTTAATGCATTATTGATGTAAGGTTATCCATTATCAGCCACTTTAGGTGTTTCACCTACCAATATATTATTCACTACTCCATTATTAGGAATAGGGTTCCCCTCTTCATCAATTATGGTTTTACATAACATCACCCTATATTGAGGTTACACCATTACCCTAGGTTAGGGTTTCACATGGCATCACCCTAGATTAGGGTTTCACATGGCATCATCCTAGATTAGGGTTTCACATGGAATCACCCTAGATTAGGGTTTCACATGGCATCACCCTAGATTAGGGTTTCACGTGGAATCACCCTAGATTAGGGTTTCACATGGCATCACCCTAGATTAGGGTTTCACCTAGCATTGCCCTAAATTAGGGTTAAGGCTCATCAACCTTCTCAATTAGGGTTTCTTGATCTCTTTATCAAGGATCATACCCTAATTACATATTTCGTCATGTTGAGAGTGTTGAAGCTTAACCACTACATGATTATTATACATGTATGAATTCCTCTCCCTCTCATCCCCTCTAGGATGTTGATTACTCCATACTTATCAACTTGGATCAACCCATTATTCAAGTACATACATCTATGGTTATCATAGTGTATTGAATTACTACTTTCATAAGCATCAAAGGTTAACCACTAAAAAGGTACTAATTACCTAAGTACCTGAGAGGTACAACCATTGCAATTAACTTTGAGATACATCATTAACAATCATAGGGTTAATTGATCTTTCATCACATTACGTCTTCAAATGGTCTTGGTACTTTTGAACCTTCAAACAGTTTTGACCTCCTTGACCATCAAACGGTTTTGAAACTGTTTTCCCTTCAAACGGTCTTAAGACCGTTTGGGCATCTAGGGTTGAGACTATTTGCTCTTAAATGGTTTTGAAACCATTTGGTGATTTCAACCCTTGGAATCGTTTGAACAAATTAACATTGAGACCGAATGAATAACCCATCATTGAAACCAATTGGATAAATTAACCTTGAAACCGATTGGACATCCAAACGGTTTGAGACCATTAGCCCTCCAAATGGTCTGAAGACCATTTGATCCCAAATGGTCTCAAGACCGTTTGGAATCAAATGGTCTCAAGACCGTTTGGTCCAAACCACCTTGAAACCGAATGGAGTAATTAGGGTTTCTTATTCAATCGATTTAGGGTTTCCACTCATTGAACCATCCAACATTAAGGCCATTGAAAGTAGATCAACTTGTAACCCTTGGATCTCCATCCATCCATGACCCCTCTTGACCTCAAATGGTCTTGAGACTGTTTGACCTCAAATGGTCTTGAGACCGTATGAGCCATTCAACATAGAAATTGACTCAATCAATTTAGGGTTTCAACCAATCAATCCAATTAGGGTTTGTAACCAATGGATCATCCATTCATGAAACCATTAAAATTAAATCAATTGGAACCATTGGATCTTCATCCAACTACATCAGAAATTGACCTCAAACGGTCTTGAGACCGTTTGGTCTCAATCGGTCTTGAGATCGTTTGACCTCAAACGGTCTTGAGACCGTTTGGTCATCAAAAATTGAAAACTGTTTGCTCATGATATTTATTGAGGTGTGTGCTAAGATGACATCATCATCTTCAAGCTACAAACCTTCAAATTTATTTGTGATTCTTATGGTGATTTCATCAATTAATAAAAAGGAATTTTGGGAAAGAAGAAAGATTCAACATATGATGAAGAAATGAAATCAATAATAACATTTAAGGGTTCAAGTTATATAACCCGCCTTCAAAGTTGAATCCAAGCTTCAAGATTCACGTCTTTAATGGTTAATGAAGCTTCCTAAACTATCCAAGGTCCATTCTTAACTCTTTGGATGCAAAGGATGATCAAGGCCGAGCATTGAATGGAGAAAAGAAGAAAATAAGCATTGAATTTTGATTTCCACCATGAATTCAAGGTTGAAGATGACTATGGAGCTTACCTACAGTTTGGGGTACGTCCTCCTATTTCTCCCAAGGTCCCTTGTGTTCGGCCAAAGCAAGGAAAGAGAGTGGTTTGCAAAATGGCCTTTCAAGTAGGGAGAAAATTGAATATATGTGATTGATTTTCTAGGAGAGAGAAAGTAGGAGAAAATCCATCCACTTTCTTTGCCACATGTCCCCTCCTTTCCTTGCCTCCGAAGCCAACTCCCTTATTCCTAAATATCCTCTCATTTATCCTTGAATTAAAAGCAATCCACTTAAGCACCTTAATCAATATAATATTGTTATCCATTTTAGTGGACATTTCTTTTTAATGAACAAATGTGAGTGGGTTTCTTCACCTACTTATGATATTTCGGTGCCATTGCAAGGAACAAGGACGTCCATACTTATACAAATTCAACCATCACATTTTTGGTTGAAGGGCACTTCCATTAATATATTTATTTTTGCATTAAATAGAATTAGGGTTTCAATTATGTTTAAATCTTGATTATTTTAATATCAAGATTCTCTATCCTCCAAAGAGATTCAAATGAGATGCCCCTCTGATTTTCTTGTCTCTAATTGATACCAAGAAATATTAGGGACTCTCTATAAGTAGTATTTTGCATATTGAACCCTAGGTTTTGGGTAAATTTCACATTACACCAAAACTAGGTTTTAATGCACAATCATTGCTTAATCAGCTCTTTCTTGATGCTCAGGATGGTGGAAGCCATATCTCAGCATCACTCTCATTATTATGATGCTTCAACACTTGAGGAACATTTTATCATGTAACATTTGCAAGTTAACCCCTCAACTTGGGTAATTGCACTCTAGTCCAAAACAGGCAAAACATTGTTTTCAACATTATTCAAAAAGGACTAAAATTGAAACATAAGTTCCTCTTGAGCCTTGATTACTTCTCAAAATATAAGAGCAAGCATATACTTATCTTTCTTAAACAAAACATCTAGGGTTAAAGCATAACCCAGGTCAGGGATGTTACAACACTGTTGCTTGGTTTTGGGCTGTGACGTTGCGTTTGGTTGCAGTTGAGACACCTGCTTGACGGTGGTCAAGATGTGTTATTGTTGGGTAGAGACACATGCCTTTGGTGATTGAAATACAACTATATAACCCTAATAAACCATGTGTGGATCCCTAACCCTACTGTTGGGTCACATGATGCATTTTCTTCTCTCTCTTGAAGTGGTTATTATGTTATGTTGTTTTCTCTCTCCTATTTATAAGCCTTTAACTTTGTAGGTGATATACCCATGAATATCATAGTTTGTGCATTCTATGGTGATGATTATATGACACAAATAAATGCTTATGAGCCTTGATGAGGCAAGATGAGATCATATTTATGTGATGGGTCCTATGACTTGGTGATGGCTTGATGACTATTGTGAGGTGGTATCATCCAGTGATGGGATTGAGGGATTAACATTCTACAATAATGTGATATTGGTGATGACCTTGTGAAGGGCAGTGTTATAAGTACCATGTGGTAATGATGTGACTGGTTCACACCTTATACATTTTATATCTTCAAGAGTTTCACTAATCCATTATTTTTGCATAACTTGTTTTGTCTTTGTATGTTGTAACTTGATTTATTCTACACGACATCCAATTGCCTTAATTAATGAAGTGAAACCCTAATCATGTATATGTATTGTGCCACATATCCTTTCTAGTGTCAACTTTTATTGTTGGATTGGGCAAACAAGTATAACTTGGAGTGCATATTTTTAAATATGTTGGGGTTCAAGTCAATATCTCCTTGCATCCACAATTATAGGTTATGTGAAACAACCATGCATGAGTCGATCTCCTTGTGATATGGATGTCCATGCATGAGCCAATCCTTATCTTTTGAATAGCAATGTGTGATCCTGTTCTTCTAGCATCGTACCTATACCGAGGAGGGTTAGGTGTGATTATATATGTGGATGGCCATGCGTGAGCCAATCCCTGAGGTTGACTAAATTACATTGATGTAGTTGACTGATATGTCTATGTGGTTTTTTCTCTTGTGCTAACCAAGAGGTGTGGGGAGGTCATGGATTCTGGCTCTTCCATCGACCTTGTATGGCCCCGATTTTGACTTAGAAATGGTCTGTTGGATTTAGGCGGTATGACTCAAATCCTTAGGGCAACTATTAAAGATGTAACACAATCGTGTAGTGTATCTTGCTTAGGGTCAAATACAAATAACAATGGTTGAGCCCAGTAAAGAGGTAGCCTGATTACCAGTAGTAGAGGCTAAGTGTGTTGAAGAAGAAGAAGATGATGATCCCATACTTCTATGTTGAGTAGCCAGAATAAATCTATCATACTCCTCCTTAGTGAGTGTGATGCCAGAAGGTCCAGAACTCGAGGCAGGAGACTCAGAAGATGTAGTAGTACCAGCACAGTTTGCTGCCCCCATAGGAGGTGAAGCCAATCTGCCATGCTTCTTCTAGTATTTTTCAAGTGTCCAGGCTTATCCTGCAGGCCCATTTCACATTGGCAGTGAAAGTCCATAACACTTATGACTTCACAAGCAAAGAGAAGTGCCTAGTCGCACACCAATGCTACCCAAGTGAAAAGGAAAGTTGGAGAAAAACTTTCAGACCTACAATCCATGAATGGTGTTACAGTGAATGTATAATTCCTTTATCACTGATATCCCGAATGAACTCAAGGCATGTAAAAGTCATCCTTTCAACGTTCATTCACTTTCTTGATCTCAGAGTAGACTGGAGGAGATATGTATGACATCAATATCACTTACAGATTCACACATGCGTGCGCACACCTATGTCAATCCTACTCATCAAGTGGCCATGGATATCAAACTCCCTCAGGAGGGACACATCCCATATCTATCTCTCACCCCTCAAAAGCCCCATGTGTCAAAGCCACCCAATCATCACCTTTATAATAATCCATTTTTCAGAACTACGTTTGATGATGTCAAAGTGTACCCAACGACATGTGTTGAGTGTAGTGATTTCAGGTCAAAGAATCACACTCACCACCATCACTGTGAGAACTGACTGTGACTACCATGTCATGGTTCCATGTGTCAAACTCACGGTGGGTCTGTCCAGTACATTTGTTCTCTAACAAGTACCTATGTGTTTGGTTTGATATCTCCATATCATGACTAATGAGATTTTATCACCAACCAACACCACAATCTAGTCTTGTGTGTCATTATTGTCTATCTACCTTCCACAATGACATCCGACTAGGGACATAATAAGAATGTACAAACTCTTAGCATTTGTTTGATCTCGTCATTCAGGTCCTCAACCTGAAAGCATACATCATTGAGTACTATCATTCTCTAGACATTCAATATGTTCTATCATTATCTCATATGACTGAACCAGAAAGAATTGGAAGCTTGCCTTTGATGTTTATCAAATAAATCTTAATGTATCCCACCAATCATCCCATGATTGGCTCTCAGGGCATACATACCAACATTGCCAACCATGGGATCAACCACCTAGGCACTAATTGCTTAACTCAATAGCTCTTCAAGTCTGCTAGGGCCAGTCGAACATGATTCTAGTCTCACAGGACTCCATCATGCCTCATAGGAGAGAGACAGCCATTGAGTTGACCTCGACCATGGTAGGATCCCTAGCCCAAGACGCGAGCGGAGGAAGATGACCCCTGGGGATTTTACCCCAGTACCCCCATCCTCATGATCATTCTTTATTGCTGCAAAGGGGAATACAATCTTTCACCCAGAATCAGATGCCAACCCACATGGAGGCTCTATTCTTAGTGTCGACTCTTTTGTTGGCATAGTCCTATGTGGATTTATATATAATGTAACTATTACTGATGTGTCAAAACTTGATTGGTCCTTGGTGTTTCACTTGTAATAATTTTAGTAGTTCATTGATAGCTTGGATAGTATCGATATTATATATGATTTTGATAAAAAAAATTGCATAGATCATGAATAAAATGAATTCAAAGGTTGAATATGGTCTTGGTTCCAAAAGTGTAGGGGATATATGACTATAATGATATTAGTACACTAAAACCCTAGATTTGACTAATATAGAGCTAAAATCAGTAAATATGTTTATTTTTTTATAATACATGATGTTTTTGAATATACTAATAACTAGAGAATGATGATGATAGTGATGATGAATAATTGGGTTTTCTAGGACTTTTGTCACTTACATGTAGAATTAGGATCACTAAACTAACGTTTATACTAGTAATGATCTTAATCCACCAAATAGGTCGGGTCTAATTAGAATTGATATGATCTATTTGTGATACTATAGGGTTGTATGCAATTACAAATCCTATTGATTAGTTGGATGAAACTTACTTGCTTGAATATGCTTGATGATTGGATTTCATGAATTACATGGATAACACTACGTGGAAATAATTGCATGGCAACTACAATGGGGTGTGTGGTTACGACTATAATACTTGCATTATTAACTTTTGAGGATTTTCAAGGTTTCTTGAAGATGGAATGAAATGAATTGTTTGATGTTTATTTAAACATGTTCAACTATAATGCCACAATGAGTATCACATAAGTAAAATACAATATTCTAAACCTTGGGAGATACTTATCAAGGGTTTATGCACATAAGTCCAATGATGGATGGTGATTACACCTGATACAGTAGACCAACTATGGGTTAAAATATCTGAATAAAAATACAAGTTTATATGTGCATATATTTTATGGTTGAAAAAAATATTTTGTTATTTTATATGCATAGTTTTGTATGCACCCCACACACATAGTATATAAATATATTGATCCAAGATTTATTTGTCGGTGTTTTTGGTTAACATGCATCTATTAGTTGAAGACATGAAGAAACAAG
Organism: Alisma plantago-aquatica; assembly: GCA_963693085.1. NCBI lineage: Eukaryota > Viridiplantae > Streptophyta > Magnoliopsida > Alismatales > Alismataceae > Alisma > Alisma plantago-aquatica. The sequence goes on from OY856409.1 coordinate 881,818,369, forward strand.
AAATATTGGAGATTCAAATAAGCACACTGGAATGCACAAAGTTAATGTCAGTGAGGATTATTTAGATGTAATACTTCTACTCATGTATATTTTTCCTTTGAAAATCCATGTAACTCCTTAGAGAAGTATCATTAGACAAATTTTTTAACATATTTGATCAAATGAATAGAAATTATTAAGTATTCTTTATCATTTCTTAAATCTGGGACTATAAAATATTAGGTAATGATCCACGACTTTAAGGTCCTTTCTTCATTGGGGGACTCTGAAAAGTGAGGGTAGTTACATTAGGTATTAGACCCCAAATTTAGCAATTAATATTTAATAATTTATAATTTCAAATAATCCTAGATATATAAGGAACATTATTTATGCATAACCTAATGGTAATGGTGTCTAGAAAGGGTCATGACTTTAAGGGTTGGAAATATTTTCCTCTACACCATTAAGTTTTTATATAGGGACTCCCTTAGCCAAGGTGATACCTACTGTAACATACCAAGATTTGGCTATCCTGACTTTAGAAACCCTAATTTCTAGAATAGGATGTTAGTGTTTTTGGACCTTTAGATTTTACAAAACAAGGTTGGAGTTATACCTTAATACACTTGTTTGTACCCTAATGCATTGATAATGTTTAATGTAGGTATAAACCCTTATAATGAATATATATAAGCCCTAACCATAGATACATGTTACCCTAACCATGTTTTGATAAGTGAACAATAATGTGATGATGAGTGAGTGATGTGGAACTGAAATTGTACATCATACATGTTGATGAGGGTATGTGATATATAGTGATCATGTTGACCATAAACCTTAAGTTGTAATCATCTAAACCTAATATAAATGTCCTTAGTGACATTCATGATACATTTGTGATATTAGGTGTCATACTTCGATAACATACATTGATACACATAGATGGTACATAATCACCCAATCACGGGTCGATGTGTAAATTTTAATAAATATGAAATATGTTTGACGTAGTTCATTAGCATACATCTAATGACTCAAATATGGTTAATAAGTATTTGGATATACATAAATATACATGAATGGCTAATGCAGAGTTAAATGTGCATAATTGGCAACAAGGTGTGAATAAATATGAGTAATTGATTCATTTGGGAAATAATGTGACACTAATTGGATAATGTGTAAGTGGTAATTTTTAATGTGTGATTATTTAAATTAATATTTACATTAATGGAATAGTGACTAATTGCTTAAAAATAACCTATCTCATTCAAGAAAATCTGATATAACTCCATAGGGTGATAATATGAGGATAATGAAGAGTGTGATAGTATTATATTATAATAATTGTGAAGATAATTGAGTTGAACCTTAATTGCACTAAAACCTGTACTAGATAATCTCAAAAGATAAATATTACACCAAAATCAGATTCTCTAAGTCCTAATTAGTCTAGGTGCAAAGCTAAAATCTATTTGGATAACTATAGCTATGCTGATTCAATTGAAGGAGATAATTTTGAGTTATATAATCCCAATGCATATCAGAATTTGGTTCATTTGTTTTATTTTTAGATCTGATTGTCAAGATGCTATTCCCTTGGCTTGCCTAAAGCCCATGATCACATGGATTAGCTCTGTGTGGGATCTTTCACAGTCGTTAGATATTCATCCTACAACATCTATCTTTTCTTCTACCTTCAGTCTGCCCCTTCCTGGACTCCTCATAGTTTGATGGATAGCAGTCTCCTTCTCTCTCACTATTCTTTCCTCCTCTATCTCAGATATTGTGCTCCCCATGTTCCTTGCAAACAATTGAATTGGTTGAATCTGAATTTGATTGGGCATCCTCTCCCCAACCTCTCTGTCGACAAAGGGGCTCCTTCAGTACCCCAGGTTTTGCCTTCGTTGGGACTCTCGAAAATCTTGGATCTTCACAACTATAAATAGATCATTTAAAACCTTCCTCACACCCTCCTAACAAATTTTCTTGGGTGATCATTGGTTGTTCTCCATACTGGTTTCCCCAATTTTGGTGGCCTATGCTCAGGTTGTGGAGTTCCCCACTAGAGTTTGAGATGCGGAGCTTCGTTCTGAAGGTGTTGGTCTATTCCAACAACCTCATGGGAGCTTCTCTTGGCCTTGATTTCTTGTACCGAGATGGGACCTTGATTTTTCCCCTTTTCTCATTCTTACTACCTATATGCAATTTGATAGCCTGGCTATGGTTCTCCTTGCGTGTCTTCGTATGGCTTTTGGGTTGTCAACTTCGGCTCATAGCATACAATCTTTGTGGAACCATAGTTTTCCCTAGAATACTATGATTCAAAAATACATTTTATGGTGCTAGATACAACGGCCATGGCACAAGATGTGTGGGTGCTTCATGCTGCCCAAGGATAATGCCAGGCTTCCTTTGGCTCAGATTCACTAGAGAAACTCAAAGGCAGTGGTTTTGAAAGAATCCTTATTGATTCATGGTAGACTATCCCTTGATCACAACTCATTAGCTTGGTATTCCATCTACTTCATAAAAAAAATTCCAGCAAGGGAGATGATTGTTGAGTGGTTTAGTAACAGGCCTTAATTTGTGTTTAAATCATGTAACGCGTCTCATGGGTCTATATGTCTTTTGATATGTGATTTCAATAACACATCACATGTATGATTTAATGGTTGGATTTTAACAAGATGCCATGTCATGCATCGAAGTTCCAATGCATGATGCCAGGCTACTTCGGTAACAGTATAGTTGATTTTGCTTTATAAATCTAGTGAATCGTCTTATGTTGTAAAATTCATAACAACTATTTTGTTACTCAGAAAAATAAACCAAAATATGTTTTGGAATATGAAAAATAATATCTATTATTTGGAAACCTTATTCCAAAAGGATAAATACATGATTTTTATGGTTTTCCTAATTATCTTTAATTTTTGTAAAATTCATATCTAATGATTTAGAAGTCAGAAATTAGTGAATAAATATGTTTTGAAATCAGAAAACTATAGTATATCCAATTATTTAATTTTTATAACCTATATCAGTAAGGATAAATAGGATGTTTTTAGGGTTTTAATTTATCAGAGCATAAACCCTAATTCATTTGAATACTTAGTAGGTAGCTTTGGACCTTGGTTTGAATCTAGTATTTGACCTTGAATTTGGATACACATTCTTGAGATATGTTACTTTCTTTGTGAGTCATATTGGACAATACTTTTGTTCTCTTTATCTCTCTCTCTCTCTGATTTGATTTTAGCATATCCCTTAATATGTCACTCGAGTTAACATGTTTGACTCGACTCGAGTTAACATCTTATATACTATTGAGAATTCAACTTGAATCTTTTTTAATTAATAATGTTTATATATATTCAATTTGTAACCATTATTGGATAATTTCATCTCACTATTCCATTTCACAATGGAAACCATAAATTAATGAATTTATTGGATTGAACTTTATCTTTCCTCTCTATTATTTGCATTTTTTATTGTTGAAACTATTATCATCTATTAGTGGTAGTACATTATGGGTTCTGACCCCAGTGTAAAACTTTCTTGTATATGGTTGATGGTGCTCCCACCTATCCCCATATGCTCTCACCTATTTTATACACTTTATATATATAGGACTGTGGGTGCTCTCACCTCTTTCCTTAGCATGGAATGTGGAAGTGGTCAGGCGATAGATGTTGTTCGACGCACCAATTCACTTTGGGGTTTCATCCTAGAGTTTAACCTCTTGTTAACGACAAAACAATCGATCAAGGTTAGTTTATTAGTATAGACATATTTGATCCCACAGGACAACATTTTTAAGATTGTGATTAAGCACTAGATCACTTTGAAAAAATTGAAACATGAAAGTAAAGATTCATTGGTTGATAGTTTGATTATGCTAAAACAAGGAAGTAAAATTTGCAATGAAATAAAAGTTACAATAAGAACAAGTAAGGAAAGAGTTATGCTAAAACAAGTGAAGAAAGAGTTATGCTAAGAAAAATTAAAGAGATATTAACAATGAGAAGAATTAAATTGCAAGTAAAGATTGAGAGACTGTGAAACAAGAAGTTGAAAAATGAGAATGAATTGATGATAAAAGATATCGGTGTGAAACTAAATCGATGAAATCTATATGATTAAACAAGTTAGAAGAGGATATGTGATAATATTCGCAAATGCATATACAAAAGATGAACTCCATGCAAACCTATTGGTCATGGTGTTCACAGATCCTAGCCCGATCATCCCAATAAAGATCCTTCTGAACTCTAATCCGGATCTTTATGCATTTGTTTGGTTGTTCCAAGCCTTGGGTTCTGCAGTCACATTCCCAAATATTAACACTCAATGAAACAAGAGATCAAGTCCTTTCAAATGTGTGATATCCAAAAAAAAATACCATATAATGAATAAAATCTTATAGAAGTTGATCCAATTTACACTATGTCTATGGGGCTATTCCCCACGCCTCGATATAGGAACTACTCACTATACATGGAGATTAAAGGGAGAACAAGGGAAGGAAGGAAGTAAGACATAGTACAGATGAACAAAAATCCCAAGGGGATGTTAGATAGTCACAATAAATTGGATATAATCCTTAGATCCTTCTTCACAAAGAGAAGACTAAGAAGAAGAATGAGAATCTTGAGAACGGAACACTATTTTTATTGAAGGACAAGGAGTACACATGCAAGAACTAAAATAACAGGTGTTAATTGTAAACTTCCAAGTAAAAAATATTCAACCCCCTTTCTTGTGGAGTACTTCCTCCTTTTATAGGGGAAGGAGGGGCGGAAACCTTGAAAAGAAGGGGGAGAACAGAGTGGATGGTGGATGCTAAAGGAGGTTGATTATCAGGTGTGAAATGACCAGTTCACACACCAAACCACCTGATTTGTGTCCACTTAAGCTCGGGTCAAAGGAAGTGGTAAAAAACCCTAGTCAAAAGGGTGGCAATGTCATTTCAGTATAACTTGGCCCCAAAGCAACTTGAACAACAGTTTGGAGAATGGGACACTATGTTCACATCTGATTGTGTGTAGGCCAAGGAATAAACCTAGGGCAGGGTGGTGGCGCGTTACTTGATTGTGACTCAGTCATGAAGTAGTTTGAGAAAGTTGTGATGGAGTGGACTTTTAGGACTTTGAAATACCTAATGAGGTAATTTAATTCATGAGTTGAGTTTGAGATGAATTATTTGAATCATGTGGATACATTATGGTGATGACACTAATGTATTGTTTTTTGTTTTGACAAGATTGGAAGTTAATTGATGTTGATTTTCGATTCAATATCCTTGAGTGTGCGCCACTTTGGAGAAATTAGTAAATTGAAAAATCATTGATTTTTGGACCTCAAATTTGGCAAGAAGGTACTTTAGGATGTTATGAACCTATGTCTGAAGTTTCATATTCAAATGTTGTCCCTATCAACACTACAAGAAAAATAGGATTTAGCTACATTTAGTCTAGCCACATTTAATTAAAATATAGTTAAAGATAACTTTAGTTTACAATTGATAAATGTGTAGTTAATATAAATATAGTTAACAATGAATTTAAGAAACAACTACATAATAGCTACATATAAGAGCTCTCTTGTTTATTACTATCTTTGAATTTTTACAATCCCAAAATTTGAAAGTGGGTTCACGCTCAACTTTTACAAAGCCCGCGACTTCCTTTATACCAGCATGCCACTTTCTATCCCAGTTCAATTAGATACTAATCCCAAACCCCAATGCCATAAGTGACGTGTAGAGTGGAGGAATTCATGATCATTTCAAGTAGAGAATCCCGGTGCAGAAGGGGGATCTAGGAGTTGGGTGCTCGAGAAATTACATGGTGCTAGTTCCTGGAGCCAACATCGTCAAGGAACCATCTTGTTATATCCTCCTGTGACTTCTTCTAGCAGAGATCATAGGAGGTCCTGGGTGTGGGGAAATTATGGGTTTGCTTCTATGGTAAGGATTTATTCTCAGACTTGTTGGATTTTCTTAATCATTGTCTTTTCTCGAACTAATTGGAACTTCCGTCCAGTTTTAGTCTCCCTTTGGCGGTTCATAGTATTACTTAAAGATGAAGTCGAGGAACATGCTACTTGGTTGAGAAGAAGTCTGAGTCTTTTCATATCCCTCGCAAAGGTTTGGCCTCTATTCTAGTCTTTACGGCCACAATTCTTCCACATTGGATTGTAAAGCATCTGGGTTCCGAGGCTTTCTATAAATATATGTTTGATGCTCTAGTATTGGGAGGAGACAGATGCCATTCAATCCATCAAGTATAGGTCACATGATCCAATCTTATTATTCACATTAATTTCAGGAGCTACATCAAACTGATACAAACTGAACTGATACAAATTATAGAGCATAATTAGGTAGACCTGTAGTTCATATATCATTAATCAGGTAGTCAATTAGTGAATAAAGTGTGGGTAAGGTTCATACCACATATTTTGCAAGAAAAATTGTTTGTATTTGGCATAACTAAGACCATTCCCCACTTGTAGAAAACATCAATAGTAAGGAATTTCAGTCAATATATTAAGCATATCATCTTTAAAAATTAAGTCTAACAATTGTTTTTTAAGATTTTGGTGATATAGATCTCACAATTCTTAAACTGGCATATGATGCATGCTGCATAAAAGCCGATTCCAAAATGTCTGTAGAAGGAGAGTTCAAAACACCATTAATAAATAGATAAGAATGTACAGTTGTAATATAGCCTTCAAACTACCCAAAATACTACTATTCATGACGACACTTCAACAAATTGACTTTATGAAAAAATGGGAATTGTTGTCAATCTAGATAGTGGATTGCTAAATTCTGGAGTAGCTTCAATCAAACACTAGGTAAAGTCAATTAATAATGTTGCATAGTTCATACGTATGCAACTATGCTGGAGAATGAACTGAATTGGTAAAATCCAAAAGCTAATGCTACAGAACCTCATGTATGTATGCATGTATGCGCAAGTGTGTTTATATATATTTGTAAAATCTGCAGAATGATCTTTACGTTGCAATTAAAATCCTTTGAGAAATAGGAGGAAGATAATTTACTTTGGAAATATGGGACAAAGAAATTAGAGTGGTCTTTAGTATCTTTGATGTGGAGGGGTATTATAGGTGCTACACAATGAGGCCTACATGACTACCTTGATAGTAATGAGAATTTATTCATGAATATGTTTCCTTAAATATTTGTAAATGTGTGTAGTCCACTTTCATGTTGTTTTTTCCACCATATTAGGTGTTCTATTTTCCCTTAATTATGGTGTGCCATAATATATTTCTTGTATCTTGTATACACATTTTTTTGTAGTATACACCTCTTAGCCTCTTAATGTTAAAGCACAATATTATGAAACTCACATCAGTAGTTTACACTATTGTTGCAAAGCTAATATTTTGATTTCTTACTCATAGTTAAAAGTAAGATTTTGTCAACTTTTAGTAATATGTGTGTCTACTCTATCTTTTTCTCCTTTTATTTATCAATTCTATTTTTCTAATTTGTTCGTGACCTTTGTTTCATTTTCTAGATGGGACTGGGTTATTTATCAATTCTGATATATACTGGTTAGACCACTGTCAATAGGCGAGCTTAGTTCAATTCAGTTCTTTTTCATCGTCTTTATTAACACATTAGAGATGTATATATAATGTATGGATGATGATATATGTCCATGTGCTAGTAGATAATTATTTAGGCAAAAAAAGCAAGCAAACACCTAATATTGTTAGTCGCATCTAACCTACACTTAATGGTAATTAATACAATCTCATATATAGGTTGTAATATAATATAAGGAAGCTCTGTTACTTAAGTTGGGTTCTATTCAGATGGTACTCTTTAAAATTTTAATGCAGGAGGCTTTTTTGGTGTAACCTGATAACTTTTGGAGCAATTTTGTTACTCTTGAGTGCTATGGGATCAAGCTTCTAAATCCTTCATAATAGTTGCTACTTTTGAGCGCTATGGGCCCAAATACCATTTAGGTACAAGATGATCATGTTCAGATTGGTTGCTTTTTTATTCTGTCATACAAGCTCTAACTAGGTTTGCATATAACAATTACTAAATCTAATTTAGGAGAACAACGAGTTACGAAATATAGAGAAAGGAGAAGTAGTACTAGAAGATGAAGCGTAGGTTGAAAAAGAACATGGATATGGGGCATTTCATGTGTAGTATGCCTATTCAGGTAGCACATAGGGATTTTCTGATACCTTGACACCTATTGTTTTGATCCATGCTTCTTCGTTGTCACAACATAATGTTATAATATCCTAAATTCTTTGTTTCCTTATGGTGAAAGCTCTCCACATGATTGACTACAAGTTATATATCTAAGCTTTACATATGTGACCCTATAGGCATTTGAACTTTTTGTGCATCAATATCCATTCTAACTGATTATGTGACTACTTTCTATTATATGTATATGGATTATTACTTGCAGTCAACAATTTTTTTGATATACATGGTTACCTGCCTCAACATGATGCTACATGGAAGAAGGGAGATCACAAGGAGGAAACAACCAAGGAAAAGCTTCTGAATTCTTAGAAATTTCATCTGCTTATCATCAGCAAAGCAAATGATTGATTCATGACACACTTCCTTTGAAGATGTAGGAGGCATAGGTTAAATCTTGTAGCTTCAAATACATGTTTTCATATTCTTTTATCTATATAACTAAGCTTGTTGATAATGAAATCATACTGACAGATTCAATCTGCTTTCATCATTTTAATAAGCGTTCATGCTCTTGTGGTGTCTACTGGTGATTGATTTTCTATATAATATTGTGGGTTTAGTGATGATTGATGAGCCACTTTTCTTAATCAAAGCTTCAAGGTAAGGTTTTTCTTTGCACAGGTATACAAGTGTTACAAAATGAACTGTTATGTCTCTGCACTATTCTTATTGCAGCATGTACTTTCTACCCACTGGTTTGAACATAATATTATTGGAACTTGTAAAGTCATGAAGAATTTAGTTGTGAAGATTATCAATGAGGTGATAAAGGTGAAAGGATAAATCAGAACTTCATTTGTTCTCTATGTTTTGTTAAGGTTGATAATGTCCACAGTGGAACCTGCAATAACTCTTGTAAATGGCATAGCAAATAGAGGTTTTGTGTAGTGCAGTTGTTTGAGCTGATGTCATCACCATTAAAAAGCTTGTCTCATCCATAGAAAGAAGTCATGACAAACTGAGGTGTTTAGATTATCAACAAGGTGATAAAGGTGAGTATTTCTATAATAAGAATCTATTATGCAACTAGAACCATATATCTAGTTTCTTGGATTTTCTTTTCTTTTTTAAGAAAGACATTTCGATGTATTAATTTACTGATATAGCATCTCATTTAATCCATGTTTCATTCACTTTTATAAGAACAGTAAGAATCAATTTCGTTTGTAAGGTTAGAACCTATTTTATATGGAAAGATAAACCAAAGCTAAGTCCATCTTTGAACTAGGACACAAGCCAATCTAATCGTTGAAAGTGTTGTACTCCCCTTGATCTTCCTTATCCACCTCCAATTACCAATAGTATGGAGTTCTTATAATTTTTTTTTATGAGAAGTATACTAGACAATATTGGTCTTCACCAAGCAAATGAAGTGGTGATATCATAGCTATTAGTTTATATACTTGATGGTTATAGGATTTCCCATTTTCAAATTTGATGTATATTTTAATCCTTTGCCAACTAAAAATGTTGATTCTTGTGGCTCTATTCATATGCCAAGATTCTTATTAATGATTGCAAGACTACCTTCAATTCTGGATATCTCATATGCTTCTTATTTTAAAAACATACAATCTAAAACAGTAACAGTTCTATATGTTATAGTATCACTGTTTGATGTTGCACATATGTGAATTTTGTCTAATCTATGCTAATCAAAACCTTTCTTGGAATGTAGTACTGGAAAAACTGAGGATACATTTTTAAACTTGATTTTGAATAAAAAATAGTAGACCTATAACATTTTTTATGGTGCATTCATCATTTGCAATTTCTTACTAGCAAAATTCTATACTTCTGACTATGTTGTTGCATTAGTTGGTCTTGGAGGCTGGCAATTACCATTAAAAAGGGTACCAAAGGAGGACAAAACTTACATTTTATAGAACAAGTGTGGTAGTAGAGGAAAATTGTGTAATCCCATAGAGACATAGACGGGAGAAACGATAATACCTAGCTATTGTGGCTTCTGAGTCATACTGGTGACAGCAAACGAGTTTGTGTTGAGTTGTTGCTATTGTTGGCTTGGTGGAAGAAGGGCAGTGTATTTTGACTGCATGCTAAAAGTAAGGGGTACGATAAAGGTAGGTATAACTGTATTCTAGATTTAATATGTCTGAGCCACATCTAATTGGTGATGTAGATAAGAAATTGAGGATCCTTAGGAAAAACTAACTATTTGAACATAATTCTCACTGGCCTCTTTAATACCTCTCTTAGTATTGACTTTTGGGTTTACGTCTACCACTTTTGACTTTATGTAAAATGAACAAGGTGGATTTCACTTTGTTTAAAGACACCCCAGACCACATTAAACCATTGATTAGTTTCCTACAAGCTGCTACCTACTACTGATCAGTCCAACATTCTATCAACTAGATCTTATCCTATCTTTATGATGCCATTATAATTTCAAATCCATTTTTTACACAGAACCATAAAAGAATTTAATTGTATTATAAGTGTTTCTTATCAATTATAATCATGCCATTAAATATAGTTGTCCCCCTCTTGTAGGCATTATATTTTCCTTTTTTGTTCTTCTTTTATTCTAACATCTACATCTAAAACATGTAGTTCCTTGGTGTCACATAGAAGCCATACAATGATTGCTTTGCATATTCTTCATAGGTGCACAAACAAAACTATGTTTCCTCTAAATCGCTATGGCTTAGTATAAGAAGGACTGCCACAACTCTCTTGTATAGTTAGTCTAATGCTTTGGTTCAGGTGTTCCTTTCTCTAAAGTTTGATATTTGTTTTTGGTCTTTCCATCAGTAACATTACTTGTGGTTGTTTAATCTGGTTTATCTTGGTGCAAGAGGTTGATTGTGAACTAAAAGAAGAGGCTCTGAAAGGCTTCTTTGTGGAGTTGTTTCTAGTTAGTTTCCTGCTATTTAATTTTTCCTCTGGGCAATATATAATTGTTTTGTATTCTGTTGCAGCTATTACAGAAAATTTCACAAAGGATTTTGAATCCTAAACAGGCTTGTGATCCTTGGTAGTAATCAACCTATTTGTAGCTTAACACTTTTTAAGATGGTAAAGTTTTATAACTTGACCCTACTCATTACACTTTATACACAGTGGGAATGCAGTCAAGATAGAACCATGTATTGGTTTATATATAGTGAGAATACAGACACGGTAGACCCATGTATTGGCCTATAGTCAACATGACACCGACCCTTAAAAAATAATGATATTTATCATCTACTTTGCTATTAATTTCACAACTCTTCTTTGTTACTTATATCTGCCGAGTGTCTCAGGTGTCTAAAACAATAGAAGCTCTCATTTTCAGATATCATATCATTTTATCAGGTTAAGATGCACCTTTAGATCAAAATTATTATTGTACTTCATATAGTATAAGAACGAAAACTAATGTCTAGAAAAGCAAGGACAAAACAGCCTAGTCCAGACATATGGAATGGTACATGATAGAGATAACTTTTCACACTTTATTTCTTAGCTTCAGATTCTGGGTTACAGGGTATATAGTTCCAAAAGGTCTTGACTCAATCGTGGTAACCTTTGTGGTACTAATTAAAATGAAAACCTTATCCAGCTGCCGCATTTGGTGGCTTCCATGCTCTTTTGAGAAATTACTGCAATGTTAATTGCTAAGCTCAAAATATTGATAGATTCCATTACTTGATAATTTTCTTATGTTTCTTATACTAATGGATCATCATTCCAGATCTCGTATTGAACTAATAGATCATCATTCTAGTTTAATCAGATACCTTGACACTTTCATTAAGGTATATCACCTAATATTCTTAGCTCCAATCAAATAACCGGCTTTAAGATCTTACAATAACTTTAAAATGAATGATGTGACCTTTTTTTCATTCCCAATTGCTTAATTATTTAATATCTAGTTGTCAATATTCACAAGTACAAACATATTGGTACCAAGACTGCAGTCAACTTCCCTACTGTCATGTATTCAGCATTCCCTTTCCTAAAAAAGTTTATAGCTCATTTCAGATGCTATAATGTATTGCTAATTATAATGCATGTTAGATGAATCTTAACTACTAGAAATACACTGCCTCGATTTGTGCTTTTTTTGTTTGCAACCATGTTCCATATTTCTTGCTTAATTGGGTTTGATGATAATCAATACTGGTGCTGAGTAAAAGTGTTTGGTGTGACTTTTTAATATCCTCTTGTTTGACATCTAATATTCCTTTAAATTTGAGATTTAGAAGGGCCAACTAATGGGGATTTACTGGATTTATTGGTAATTAAATAGTAGGTAGTTGTTTTGTTCCGCTACAGAATGTCTTCAAAATTTACTTGAGTATGTTTACAGTTAATGCTGGTATAATTTCTGCATAAAAGTGGTACAAAATGTTTTGGAGATTTTCTTCCTTTTCTACTAGAGGTATATAAAGATGTAAATGGAGCATATACATTGTCATAAGACACTCATTGTCTCTATATGCAGGCTGTTAGAATACGTGTTTTCTATAAATCAAGTTCCTCTAATGAGAGTTCTATCTGGACAACGCTTATGAGTTTACTGTTATCTATAAATGTTAGGGTACAAAGTAAGAATTTAGGCATGCTATTGGACAACATAACGGTGGATGTGGTTCACCATCCATTAATGGGCAGTATTGGATTCTTTCTTCTTTGAAGCATCCACAAGTAGAGAATGATTTTGAGGTTGTTTCTACTATGCTTATTTTATATGTGAAACTCAAAAGAACTGCAATAAGTATATTACTTTACATTCAGAGGCCGAATTTGCTTGTTGCACTTGACTTTTTGCTAGCCACAATAGAATTTTTTTGTCCTAACAATTAGAAGTTTCCTATCTACTGATGATGGTGATGACAACAGGAGTAACATAGGCCAAGAAACATAGTGCCTTACTTATCCAAATTGAGATGCATCTCAGTGACGGCCAACCAGCAATAGAAATAGAGTACTACCTATAGTGGATGGCATGACGGCAGTGGCAACTCTCCTCATTGACCAAGAAGGAGATGAAGAAAGTCAATGCTTTTCTCCACTGTAAATCATATTCAAAATTTGTTGTTTTCTATTCTCATATAATGAGGTGAATTTGACTTTCGCAATTCTCTTCATTTCTGTTATTTCATTCATCATTGGGTTTCCTTACGTGGTGAGTTGTTGTGCATGTGGGTTAGTGAGATGTTATATAATGACTGTAACACAATATGTCTCTGTAATATTTTTACCACGAATAGTTGTTGCAGCTATTATCATTTTCTTAAGATTGATGCTAAACCAATCTCATCACGCATACATATTGTTTATTTAATCAATATACAGATGGTGACCTTGAAAAAGCCAATTGGTTTGGGGACCACACGTGCTCCGACATCAGCTATTATTTCAAATGCTACACAGTTTTCTTCTAATCTGACTACCACATTGCCATAGTAGTTGTTGGTAAACAATGATGCCATTATAACTCATATATAGCTATGTTTTGTAAAAATTTTGATATGTATAACTTTTAGCAAGGCAACTTGATCATTCGCTATGACCTTTTTTACAGGTCAGGTTATTTGATGCCAAGTATGATTGTAGAGAAGGCCTTTGTATCACATCTTCATCCTAGACAAAATAACCCATTACATAACCTTGATTGGAGTATCATAAATTGGGTGTTCATGTACATGTGAAAGGTAAACTATGCAATAATTTCATTGGTTTGTTCTAGTAGACATCATTTTCTCAAAATTAGTGTCATACTCTCTTACTTTCATGCACATAACACAAATTATGTTACTGCATGTTAAGTTATAGTTGGTTCACAAAGGAATTATCCAATATATAGCCTTAGATTCACAAAATATGTGCTAAAATAAATGGAAACCTCAAACTTGGGGACCATGTGGAACTACGCGTTGTTGATGAGAAAGATTTCTCTTTCAAGAATATCCATGAATATAAATATCAATTATAGGATCTTCCTATGGCCAATCACAAGCAGAACACGGAGAAGTTCTCTATTTTCAATCAAGAAGAGAAATACCTTAGCAGTCTTTCTCTTCTTATGAGTTTATCAATGTTATCATATTCATTGAAAATACAAGTGGCATAACTAATACAAAAGAATAATCAACTAAAAGATAGAAGAAAATGCACATGATCATGTGGCATATAGAGTCGGTAGTGGATAGAGACAGTCAGAAGAAGATATTGTATACATGTATCTTTTTTCCATGCATATTGTAAAATAGGAGCCAGGTTAATGTCCTCCCCATCTGTACTCATTGTTCAAATATAAATAAAAGTATCATTGTTGACATTGTAAGAACAACTCGATCTTGATTAACATTCATCTTTTTTCTTTTTGAAAACTCCTCTATATTGGCAAGCGACTGACTGGATAAATAATGTCTCTTACAACATGTGTATGTGTAGTACATGGTGTCTTTTACTACACACTAGCTATAATTACATGTGTAGTAAGTGCTAATTTTTTATATACATGAATTACATTCACAAATTATAACCAATGTCATCTCTCCCTACATATCATAGCTACAAATTGAATTGTAGTCATATATTTAACTACAATGAAAACTACATTTTTATGTGTAAGAACAGTTTTTACCTATAATTAGGGTTACATATGAATTTGTAGCCAAAGGAATAACTGACTACAACTTTGAAAAATGTAGCCTAAACAATTAGCTACACGGGTATTAGCTTCATATTCTAAATGTAAGGATAAATGTAGCCAAAGCTTTTAGCTACAAATTTTGAGGTTTTTACTACAATATTTTTTTGTAGTTAAAGACCATATTTTTCGTAGTGCAAAAGATATGTGTTCTTGAATATTGGGGAATTTATGGGTAAATATTTGGTTGTTGAATGATGAGTATAGTGCATGATTCTTTAATTTAGGTTGTGACATTAGTATGTCGCACGGCTGGCCCATTTAGATTAGAAATGCGGCCCTGTTAGTAGCCACAGATCAAGGTTTTACAGCCGTTGGATGGGAAAAATCGGACGACTAAAACCATCGTCACCCACCTTTCAGCCTCGTCATGGGGGCTGATGGGAGAAGTAACTGACGAGTTGGACTCGCCCCCTCATTACAAACTGTTTGTTACCCTGGGCGGGGCAAATGACCAAGAGAATATGGAGGTCGAGCTCCAGTTCTATCCCTAGTGTCCACTGCAAATTGCAGGAGAAATCATGAGTAAGAAGCAGAGCTAGAAGGGATTCTGAGGAATATGTAGCAAGGGAAAATAACGAGAGAAGCTACGATGGAAGATAGCGGGCATTTTCAGTGTTTTTCGTGGAGGTGACCATGACCTATGAACCAAGGTCCGACAGAAGAAGATCACCATCAGGGCCTATCCACAGTTGCTCCAACTACAGTGGGAGGTAGCGGTTGAGTTATTGGAAGCCGTGTAGCACTTTCAGAAGTTCTAGTCTAGATGTTCATGGAGCCGTGGCATTTTGCCCTTTTCTGGTCCACCATAGTAGAAGCTTGCGGTAGCAAGCTCCTCGGATTCATGAGAAGGCACCACCCAGCGGCGACCCGAGTAGCCAAGGATGACTAGACAGGCATTGCGAACCTTATAGAAGTGAAAGGCTATTTCGAGGAGGAGGACACTGTGACTGATCGCTCGCAAGAGACTAGCTCCATGGCTAGGGCTGTAAATGGGGATGGTATGGGGAGGGTAAGGTCTTACCCTTACCCTTACCCTGTTTGGGTAGCGGGTAAGGGTAAGGGTAATTATCCTTCTCAACAATCTCCTTACCCTCCCCTTACCCTTACCCTCTTCTCCACAGGGTAAATGGGGAGGATAAATGGTAAGCGGGTAATTTTGACAAAAAAGAGTTTTATACACATTGTGTGTTGATTTTTAATAATTTTATAACTAATTTATTGATAACACCATATAAAACATTATATCCAATTCAAAATCATATATTTCTCCGTGTAAAGTTAAGTCAATTCACACAATAACATTTTTTATGCATAAATCATTTTTTTCCTTTGCATAAGTATGCATAACAAATAAGTGTTTCACCAACACCTCATTTTCCGCAAGATATATATGTTTTTCCCTCAACAAGAAAGTATTACAAGCACAACACCAAGTCATCTTCCAATGATAGAATAAAGTATTAGGGTTAAACATTTACATACAAACCCCTTTAGAATATATTTTTGTGTAACCTTTATATCATGTGCGGGTAAAAGGGTAAAAGGGTATGGATAATGTTAATACCTTACCCTCCCCGTATTGTATAGCGGGGAAACGGGGAATGGGTAAATGGGTAAAGGGTAATAAAAATCTCTACCCTTACCCTTACCCTTACCCTACAGAGTATGGGTAAGGGTAAATGGATAATACCCTCCCCATTGACAACCCTATCCACGGCGGCAGCGCTCACATGCTCGCGTGAGGGTGAGATCGCGAGAAGAAAGAAGAGTGACCCGGTCCAATCGTCTGAACCGCAGGAATCAAACTCGTAGCCGGCCTAACCCTAGCTACCAAAATAAGCATGCACCCACCCACAAGGACAAGGCAGCCTCTGATTGGCTGAAAAAGGTAAAAGTCTTAGAAAATGCTCAGATCTTAGAAAATGTATAATAAATAGCCTATTTATCATAAACATACAAAAAAGGTATCAAACTGTTCAGGAAAAGGAGCAGAATAACACGGAACATCATATCAGTCTTTTTATGATTAAATAACACACGTATTAAATAAGATGTACAATACTTATTTCATGGATAATAAATATCAAATGATGGCTTAAAATTATGATAAAATGTCAGTAATTATATATTCATGTGTATAGTCCATTTAAGGTCAGTGATTATGATGTTGATGCACGTAATCATGTAATTTTCTCCATATGGATAATTAGGGCTAATAACCCTAATTAATGTGCAATAATTGCAAAGATGCTCAAGAAACTCTGAAAATTTGAAGAGTAAGCTTATATCAGTAAGTGGAAGCTAATATATAATTTTGAGATCATAATTATTAATATAAATAAGGTTACATGTTTCAGGATCCTATAATAGTGAAAAAACTCTAACATGAATAATACATGTAACCTAGGGTTAATATCTGCACATAATCATATATAATCAAATAATTAGATTACATATCCTAATCTAGAATATAAGATCAGTATCCTAATTCCAAGAAGATAAGACAAGTAATGATGGGAATATCCTAATGAGCTAAGCAAACCCTAATAGATATAACTAGGGTTAAGATGATAAGAACTTAATGATGAGATGTGATCTTGTCTTAATCAGGATTGACCAAGGTTAGAGTTGAAATGAGGAATATGTGATTAGGATATCTCTTTTAAAGGTACTCCATTACCTCTTACTTGGCTTATTATACAGTATGCTTGCATTATGTATGTAGTAAAATACTTGGCATATGATATTTGATGAAATGATTGTTCTTATATGCTATGTTGCTTGAGCTTTGTATACTTATTGCTATGAACATATGAAACATAATATATCTATTCCATTATATCTAAGTACTTCAACTCTTTGGTAGTAAAAAGTTGGAAAAATAAAGTACTTCAACTCTTTGGTAGTCAAGTACTTGAAAGCGATCCAACTCTTTGGTAGTCTGATCACATTATCAAATGATCCAACTCTTTGGTAGTCGATCATAAAGGTCTTAATGCATTCAACTCTCAGGTAGTTAATGCATGGATGATATAATGGAAAATGTGCCTAAAATATGTGTTGTCTTATGTTAATGAACATCTTTGTGAAAGTATATGTTTTTCTTATATTTGTTTATTACTGCCAAGTCCTAGTTTTATCTAATTGCCAATCTTAGTAATGAGAGGTATGTAAAAGACATGTAGGCTTACTCAGTATAATATTCTTGAATATTGTGTTGATGTGTACCACATATAATCTTTTGTTTAGGTTGTGGACATATGATCTTGAAGATCCAGGTTAGTTGAGAGTTGTATGGAGAGTTGATGTATAGGTGGTCATGTTGTCTTAAGATCCTATTGTTTAGGGGTAGTACATGTATATGTAAAAGTTTTTTGTTCAATATGTAATATCAAATGTTGTAACAATTCATTATGTAATTATATGTTGAATGGTGAACATGTGTTGTGGTTTGTTTATTGTTCATATGTATATTCTACTGTTGTTTCCTACTGACTTCCTCTATTTTTCTTCTTCTTATGCTAGTGTGTGGTGTTTAAATTGGGATTCTCACTTAGGTGAGGTTTCAATTTTTACGTCACACATCAAATTAAGTTTTCAAATATCTTGGTACGTCAGAAAAGCTATTTGGGGAGCTTGAAATGCTCATTTGGGCTTTTGAGCTTAGCGTCTTGGATGCATGGAATGCCCATTTCACTATTGAGATGGTAATGTGGAAGAGCTGAGTCGAGGAGTGAAAAGGTCATTTCAAGCTCTAAGGTGCATAATTTCTTGTGGATGAACTGATTATTTCATGTCATCAGCTGATCGACTCATGTACAATGATGGTCAAAATGTTGTTCTTGAAGTCTTTAACCTTTGATTTTTAGAAACTCGGATCAAGTTCTAGTTTTAGAAATGGGGGTGGAGGTAAGACCTACAATATATGAGTGTAAATTATGAGAATTCAAATTAATGGGTAAGGAGTGAACAATTTGTAATAATTTCTATAAAATGAGCAAAAGATAACTAAATTCCAATGAGAATACTAAGAAACATTCATTGAAAATTGGATGAATATACATTCTTAAAAATACCTTAGACTTAAATCATTTCTTGTCCTCAAGCAACAAAGAAAACAAATAATTATAATTTACGCTAGTAGCATGTCTACCTCACCCTCATAGCATTACTTTGTTCCTTACCTCCTTTCTTGTCCAAGCAACCCAATCTCCTGGAACCAAGAAACTCAAAATTGTGGACACTATATTAAAACATGTTTCATGGCTTGTTTCTATATCAAGACGTAGTAGGAAACAAACTTCATCTTACTTCACTTTGACACTCCCACTTTTATTGTAAGTATTCCATAGGAACAAGATGAATGAGGCGTGGAAGAAGATGATCCCTCCTCTATTCAACTTGGGATCTTTTCATTCACGGACTGCAGTTACATTGACCACATTCTTTTCGGTGTTCACTTTTGGCATCTTTTGATGGTACATCCCTATTAAATTTATGAGGGGTATGGAAGAATGGAGATGGGGGAACACATGCCACCCTAGACTTGGGGTTTGGCATGGAATGATTTTGATTTTTCTTTGAGAAGAAGATGGTGGAGGGAAGTTTTCCTCATGCTTTCAAACTTTTTAGGGAGTTTCCTCACATAAGTTTAACTCTTTCTTTCAGTACATCATACAAGAGACATGACAAACTAATCAATAGATTTAAAAATACAAAAAAATGTCTTTGGTTCTAATCAATGCAATAAGGCTTGCCAACATTTCCAAGGAGTTATGCAAATTTTTGGGGTCCTGGGTGACATGGTGTTTTCTAATTATGGAAATTTGTAAAAAAATTACAAAGAAGAATTATGAAATTCAAGGGGGTCCAACGATACATAATCTATTCATAGTGGCGATTAGATAATGCCCATTTATTTTTCAATTTTAAAAAGCAAACTAATTTTAAAGAAGCAAACTGCATGCAAACATTTAAGTGAAAGAAACATAATGTTGAAAAGGGAGGATAGTGTGGTGGAAATGTTACATACCACCCACCTCCACCCCAGACTTAGAATTTGCTCATCCTGAGAAAATCCCAAACCCGAAATGGTGGATGAGAAAAAGAGGAGGCAAGGTTGTAGTAGTAGTTCCCCCAAAATGGGGAGTAAGGGTTAGGGTAACCTTGATGGGCCCCATACTCCTCATAGGAAGTATGATGGGAGCATAGTGGCCACAATCCACACACCATGACTCACGGGAATATTGCATCAAGTAAAGATGGTTCAATTGATGTCCTTGGCATTGCTACTCCTGTTGAATCTGGTCCAACTGATTCTTGATCTTGTAAACACCATAAGGATTGTTAGGGCCAAACTCACATCTAGTGTGTCTCCTGGTGTGACAAAGATATGGTGGAGGAGGAGGTATAATGACATCATCATTATCTCCATTGAGACACTCCTCCTATGGATTGTATGCTCAAGGACGTCAGCCAGTATGGGCGCTCGAGATAGAACCATCAGACATGCAGAGGCAGGTCAGTCAAATCAAATACCAAATTTGCTACTGCAAACCTGGCATGCCCGGGGAGATCGAAGATGACATAAGTATCTTTAAACAACAAATAATAGACGTTGTTTGTAGAAGTGGATGAACTTGCTTCCCTTCAAGTAGAGTTGGTTAATCAGGTGACTCTTGATCTCTAATGCTTTGAAAGAAATGTGAGTGTAGCCTTAAAATATGGCAACAGAGGTCACTATGTGTTTGATATATAAAGAATAAGTAGTGTGGTTGGCCTAAGTGCCAAGATATTCAAGCATAGCATTCCCCTAGTTGAAAGGTACACCATTTAGAAGGCACCAAAGAGTGTAGAGCTCAAGATGAGTGACGACACCTACCTTCCCTACTGAATATAGTGCATGCCAAGATATAGTGAAGATACATGAAAACTACGTTCCTGATGCAGGAAGCTTTGGGGCCACTAGGAAGCTTGGGTGGAAGTCCAGTGATGTCTGCCTAGAATTTCTCCTTGTTGTATCTGTCGGGGAAAGTGACATGGGGGTGCTCCATGTTGAGAGAAGCCAGTAGTCATCCCCTCCATCGAGGATGATGGAGTTGGGATATCTAACAGAGATCACCAAGTCCTCCTAAAAAATCCAGACCTTGTAGCTAGTATTCCCTGGTAAGTAGTGGAGGCGGAAGAAGGTGGTAATGAACTCAAGAGTGAGATCACCAGGCACCAAGGTGACACAGTAGGGGAAGAGAAGAATGTGGTTCAACAGTATGATGTTTTGATGGTGTCCCTAATGTTGATAACATTGAGGATGGTGTTGCATGCTTATCTAGGGAGAGTGATGCCAATTTTGGTCATGGTATTGAATCACTTGTAGTGGTTTTTAGGCATGAACTGGGCATAACAACCCAGAATCAGGGTGGAGCTATGCAAGGAGGGTGAGGCATGATAGAGTCAAGGCTATGCCGAGATGATTGGCCTGCCTCAGTTTGTTGGAGGAACTCCTCTACTTTGTCGAGGTCATGAAGCATCTCCTTGACAATTTCAGATGAAAACTTGTTAGTAGGGTCACAATATTTAATTCTGGCACCAAAAGTTGAGCAGCGAGGAGGCTCGTGGGAAACAATCTTTTTGTATGGGGCTATCTTGGGATCTAAAGAGGCTAAAGAGCCCATCACGGGATCTATCTTGGGACATTCTAGCACTACTGGAAGTGTGAGCTGCTGGCGTTGTAGAGTCAAACAGTCATTTCACATAGTTGAAATGAATGATTGGACAGCTAAAACACATGTTTTAGTTTGTTGAAGGGTGAGCTGACCCTCTTTGAGATGCCCGTTTGAGCCTTGGGCCAGTTAGGTAGATTGTTAGTGGTTGTAGTGAGGGAATGAGGGGAAGAATAAAAAGTAGGGGTGTTGTTGTCAAGATTTCTACTAAATGGTAGGAGAGACAACCGTAGAGACTCAAAATTCTAATTTGGCAGTGGTATGACGGTTGACTGACGCTGGTGTTACCTGACTTGTCGGAGCAAGGAGAGGGCAGAGGTCTCCAAGTCATCATTCGATGGATGCCAACAAAGGAGGCCTGGGGGAATGGCTCATCACTCTGTGATGGGCGACTAATGATTGAGATGACTGGCTGTTGTTGTGATCTTGACGACTTATACATGAGGCAGTCGTCTCATTGATGGAGGTTGATAGCACGTCTACTACTACTACAATGGAAGTGGTAGCTAGGTCTCGGGGAGGGGGGGATTTTTGATGTGAGATTCCCTCCCTAAGTCAGCTTATTTTATAGGGTTATTTCATGAAGATGGACCAACCATTTGGAAAACTCAACTGATCGGTTGGCCAGTCATGGCTAGAGTTTGAGGTGGTTCGACTCTCGAGGTGGTAGTTTTGTTGAATCCATGCAATGTGGGATCAAGCCATTTGTTTAGAGTCCTGACCCGATCGGCTCAAGTGTCGTGGAAGGACTGGGTACATTCTGCATCATGAGACCATGTCCGTCCTTGAATGGCCTCTTTAGGTTCCCAACTGATCATTTCACTTTGTGAACACTCGGTTCATGGTCATGGATGGCATTTTGGGTATAAAGCCTTATTGTCTTAGGTGGTAGGTTGAGGAACCAACCGATAATTTTTTTAAAATCTAAATTGAGTAGACAACAAAGCAAGGGTGAGATAAAACAATTATCAAAAGGAACTAAAAGTAAATAAAATGAAAATAACAAAAATGTTGGGTTGCCTCCCAACAAGAACTCAGTTTTACATCAAAGGCCAGACACATGTATATCATGGATCTAGTTCTGGCTAAGGATTGGGAGAGGGTGGAGCATCCTTCAATTCTAAGTCTTTAAGCACAAGGAGCTGATGTGCTTTAGGTGCTATGAAATCCTCAACAATAATATATTGCTTTAGCCTATGCCCATTAACTTTGAATTCACCCTACCATTTATCTAAGAGGATAAAAGTGTCATTTGGATAGACACTCTTAACCAGGTACGATTGATAAAATCTTGATTTGATTTTTCCAGTGAAAAGCTTTAGCCTAGAATTATATACTAAGGCATGGTTGCCCTCGTAGTTATCCTTCCTCCTAATATGGCTATCATACCATAATCTGGTTCTATATTTGTATACTCAAGAATTCTCATATGTTGTCATTCTAAACTCTTCTAACTCCTACATTTGAAGAAAATGGTTTTTCCCACTACAAATAGGTCAAAGTTTAATGTTATGATGGCCCAACTGGTCTTGTGCTCCAATTCTGAGTGGATAATGTAAATATTCTTTGATGTCCATGATCTTGAAATCACATGGAACATGCATGTCTTTCCCAAACCTTACATGTATAGCTTAAATGACAATGATACCCATTGGTTTCATCATAGATGCATCTACCAACTGGATGTTCATGGTAGTGGAAAGGATATAACAAATTCCAATCGCCTACAAATACTATAAAGCATAATTGAAATATTGGTGTCGAAGTTAGCAAGACCTTTTTTGAAAGCATTTCCACCTAAATAGCACCCAATCCCAAAGGAACCAGGATTTTTCTATTTTTAGGCATTTTCTATGAATGATAGCCGAGGTGGTCCTAGTAAGTTTTACTTTCTCATACTCTTTTGTGGCATAACTCCTAGTCAAAAGGGTTTTCATGTACTCGGACCAGGCATGCATGTCAGTAGGAGCATCCAAGATAGGAATATCCCCATGTAAATTTTTGTGGCCTCCCAAAGCTTCATGAAACGAGTATCAATCCTGGTTTTCTTTAGGCGTGCCTGGTATGGTGGATGGCTTGTAGACAGGGATTTTGGACTCGTCAGCCTCCACTAGTGGGACTTTTGGGACGGAAATGGTGAGTTCTGGTGAAGGTTGAGTTTCAACGACCACAATGTCTTCATCCTAAAAATCTAGGGGTACAATACGGGGCTTCTCCAGAGGAGGGGAGGGGGGACATTTGTATTTTCTGAATTGATAGACATAACTTTAAGTTGCTCAGGATGTTTGGGGTTATTTCCAGGTTGCCCGACAAAAGTATCCACAAGAGGTTTTTGTTGGGCAAAGAGTTGGGCCAACTGAGCATTAGTTGCTTTTTTGTGGGCTTGCTGGGAAAGGAGAATTTGATTCGTTAAGAGGAGGAATTTAAAAATAGCATCTATCCTCTCATCAAAAAGAGTAGTGACATTCTACTTCAATTTTGGTAGTGGTTGGTTCAAGATTGTTTCCCTTGGTAGGGCCAATGGTTTTGGAAATCACCCCTATAATTTCCCTGGTTTGATAAGTTCCTCTAATTGTTGTTGTGAGGAACGCTTGGTGGTGGATGATTCACACTGTTGTCTTGGGGATGAGGGGGTCTTTATTGGGGAGCAAGTTGAGAAGCATTTTCAGCACCTGATGGGTTTTTGTATTTGGATCTAGGGTGATTTCTAGCATGATTCAGGTTATAATAAGCTTGACCCGATTTGGTATGAATAGAGTTGAGGTCATCCATTTGTTTTCCAACATCTGGTTGCATGGAAGATTGTAGATATATTGACATTATAGGGTGATGTGATCATACCCTTGGCAAATTCCATGGAGAGAGTGTACAACCTTTACTTATTCAGGTTGCTCTCTCCTCTCATAGGCATTAAAAAAGGATGGTAGGCGATCCTATTTCAAGGAAATTAGATTAAGGCTTTTAGTAATATTTTTAATGTTAGGATTCTCCTCAGCCTTAGCTACCTTCAGGACTCCACCAGTCCCTCATCATGCTTGGGTTTCAAAACTGTGTTTAACAACCTCCCAAGTACTATCAAGATTTTGAAATATAAAATCCCCTCCAGATGATGAATCAAGAAAGACTTTGGTGTCATTATCAATACCATGATAGAAAATTTTTATGAGTTGGGCCTGAGGAATGTCATGGTGGGGGTAAAATAGAGGAGGTCGTTAAATCTCTCCCAATTTTCTCCTAGGGTCTCACCTGGGGTCATAGAAAATAGAGTGATATGTCCCTTGATCTCATTGGTGAGGGAAGGGGGTAATATTTCTCTAAAAACATAGATTTTAGTGCCTCCCAACTGGTGACACATTCTCCTCCCTGCATATCATTATACTAGCTACTAGATTGTCCAGAAAGAGAGTATTTGAACAATCTAAGTCGATTGGCATCCTAAAAAATGCATGGGATCTTATGTAAGGAACATAAATAAAAAAATCACTGTAGATGGTCTTGACAACTTTCACCCTTGTTACCGAAAAAGGGTTATCCTAGAATATAGTGATCCAACTAGTCCATATTTTGAACTATGGGGTGGTGATTTCGGGGGGCACAATAGGGTGCTATGCATATGTGGTTTTGTGGATTGAGAAGTCCTACAATTTTTTTATCCTTCAACTTCCTGTTGTGTAGCTTCTTGAGCCTCTTATTTGTCCATATAGGTTGCATGTTAGGAGTCCTCTTGAGCCGCACACTCAGCCATCATGGCCTCCCTTTGAGTAGTGAGTGTTTGCTCAATCCTATAGGTTACTTCCTCCTCATCCATCATAAAAAAATTTTCTCAATTTAAATGATGGAACGTTCTTTCTATCTCTAGATCAAAATCTAGCAGCACAGAATCAAAATTTGGTGGGCGTCACATGCATAGTTATATGAACAAATAACAGCCGTTGTAGGAAAAACAAAATGTCAGGACAGAAAATCGGTAGAAAGAGGAGTAGCACTTTTGGAATAGGACTCGAAACATAGAAAAAAAGAAAACAATTTCAAAAGTTTTGGGGTTTGAAAAAAACAATACGTTGTCCCCAACAATGGTGCAAATTTGATACCCATCATTCAGCAAACCAATTCACTAGTGGTTTTTGTCCTAGAGTTTAACATCTTATTACTAGAAAAACAAGCGATTAAGGTTAGTTTATTAGTATAGTGAGGGTTAATCCAATAGGACAATGTTTTAAAGATTGAGATTAAGAACAAGATCACATTGAACAAAAATTAAAATAGGAAAGTAAGTATTTGTTGGTTGATGGTTTGATTATGCTAAAACAAGGAACTAAAATTTGCAATGAAATAAAAGTTGCACTAAGAACAAGTAAGGATAGAGTTATGCTAAGAACAAGTAAAGAAAGAGTTATGCTAAGAAAAATTGATGAGATATTAACTATGAGAAAAATTAGAATTGCAAATAAAGAAAGAATAATTGAGAAACAAGCGATTGAAAAATGAGAATGAGTCTATGATATAAGATATCAGGGTTATGGGTTTTACCACAATATCTTGTGTGAAACTAGATTGATGAAATATATAAGATAAAACAAGATATACAGTATAAAAAAATATTCACAAATTCATCTACAAAAGATGAATTCCCGAAAAACTCATTGATCCTGGTGTTTAAAGATCCTATCTAAATAATCCCAATAAAGATCATTCTGAGGTCTCATCCGGATCGATATGCATTTGTTGTTGTTCTGAGCCTTGGGTTCTATGGTCACATTCTCCAAGACTAACAATCAATGAAATAAGACATCAAGTCATTTCAAATGTGTGATTATCCAAACAAAATACCATCTAAAGAAAAAAAATCATATAGAAGTCGATCTAATTTACACTATGGCTATGGAGCTACACCCCACACCCCGATCTAGGAACTACTCATGATCCATGGAGATTAAAGGGAGAACAAGGGAAGGAAGGGAGTAAGCCTTGGACTAGATGAACAAGAATCCCAAGGGGATCTTATCTATTGACAATAAAATGGGTATCTTCCTTAAATCCTTGTTCCCAAAGAGAAGACTAAGAACAAGAATTAGAAATCTTGCAAACAAAATGCTAATTTTATTGAAGAACAAGAAAGAGTACACATGAAAGAACTGAAATAACAAGTGCTGAAAATAAACTTCCAAGTACAAAAGATTCAATCCCCCTTCTTGTGGATTCCCCCCTCCTTTTATAGGGAAAGGTGGGTGGAAACCCTAAAAAGAAGGGGGACAAAGGAGTGGATTGTGACTACTGAAGGAGGTCTATCATCAGGTTTGTACCAACTGTATCACACATTGAACCATCCAATTCACATCTGTTGGACCTCTGGTCAAAGGAAGATGTCAAAAACCCTAGTCAAAGGGGTGGCAGAGCCATTTGGGTTTCTGAGCCAAGCATCTTGGATGCATGGAATGCCTATTTCACTCTTGAGATGGTAAATGTGGAAGAGCTGAGGGAGTGTAATGGTCATTTGAGGCTCTGGGGTGTGGAATTTCTTGCAGATGAACCGAAAATTTCACAGCATGAGTCGATCTGCTCATGTGTTGTGATGGTCAGAATGTTGTTCTTAAAGCCTTTAATATTTGATTTTCAGAAACATGGATCAAGTTC
Source organism: Alisma plantago-aquatica (assembly GCA_963693085.1). NCBI lineage: Eukaryota > Viridiplantae > Streptophyta > Magnoliopsida > Alismatales > Alismataceae > Alisma > Alisma plantago-aquatica. The sequence goes on from OY856409.1 coordinate 881,845,664, forward strand.
TAGTTTCTAAAATTTTAGTGGAGGTAAAACCTGCAAAATTTGAGTAAAAATTTTGAGAATTCACATTAATGGTTAAGGAGTGAATAGTTTGCAATAATTTGTCTAAAATTAGAAAAAGAGAAATAAATTTCAATAAGAAGACTAAGAAAAGTGAATTGAAAATTGGATGAATATTCATTCATTAAAATACCCCAGACATAAATCTTTGCTTGGCCTCAAGAAACAAAGGATACAAATAATTCCCATTTATACTAGCAACATGTCTATCACCATCCTCATACCATTACTTTGTTCCTTACCTCTTTTCTTGGCCAAGCGACTGAATCTCCTAGAACCACGAAACACAAATTCTACATTTCCTATCAAAACGTGTTTCATGACTTGTTTCTATATCAATACATTGTAAGAATCAGGCTTTGTCTTACTTTACTATGGCATCCAACTTTTATTATAAGTATTGCATAGGAGCATGATGAATGAGGTATGGAAGAAGATGATCCCTTCTCTATTCGACTAGAGATCTTTTTATTCACTGATTGTAGTTGCATTGACCATATTTTTTGTTGTGCTCTTTTGGCATCTTTTGATGGTATACCCCTATTAAATTTATGAGGGGTATGGAAGAATGGAGATGGCAGAACACATCTTACCTTGGACATGGAGCTTGGCATGGGGTGATTTTGATTTTTCTTTGTGAGAAGAAGATGGTTGAGGGAAGATTCATGTGCTTTCCAACTTTTTTTTCCAAGGAGTGTGATCATGTCAGTTGGACTCTTTCTGTCACTATATCATACAAGAGATATGACAAGGTAATGTATAGATTAAGTAATATAATAAGCTTAATTTTTGTTTTGATCATTGTAATAAGGCTTACCAACATTTACAAGGAGTAATGAAAATTTTGGAGTCTTAGGTAACATGGTGTTTTCTAATCAAGGCAACTTGTAAAAAAACTACAAAGAAGATTTACTAAATTAATGGGGTACAATAATACAAATTCTATTCATATTGGCCAACAAGATAAAGGCCATTTTTTTTTCAATTTTAAAAATCAAACTACATCAAATAGGTAAAATAACAAAAACATAATGATGAAAAGATAAGATATGGGGTGGAATTTTACTCACCATCCACCTACACCCCGAACTTTGGATTTTTCTCATCCTGATAAAATCCCAAACATGAGAAGGAGGGAAGAAGATCATTGCGGTGGATATAGAGGTGGTGGAGAGGAGAAGAGGAGGCAGACTTTTAGTAGTAGTTCCCCCAACATGGGGATCTGGGGTCAGGGAAAGCCTAATGGGCCCCATACTCCTCATAGGAAGGTCTGTTGGGAGCATAGTGGCCACAATCCACATGCCAGAACTCATGGGAATGTTGCATCAAGTAAAGATGGTTCAACTAATGTCGTTGACGGTTATGATCCTATTGAATATGGTCTAGCTAATCCCTGATGTCATAAAATCCATAAGGCTCATCAGGGACAGCCTCATCTCCAATGTGTCTCTTGTTGTGGTTGTGAGATGGTGGAGAAGGAAGTCCTGTCACATCATTTTTTTCCTCCATGGAGATACTCCTCTTATGGGATACAAGCTCGAGACGTCAGTCGAGTCTGGGTGCTCCAAATAGAACCATTGGACATGTGCTGACAGGTCAGTCATATCAAACACTAGATTTATTGTTGCAAATCTGGCATGTCGAGGGATATCAAGGATGACATAAGTATCTTTAAAAATCAAATAATAGACGTTGTATATACTAAAGCAAATAAACTTGATTTCCTTCAAGTAGGATAGGTCAATCAGGCAACTCTTGAGCTTCAATGATTTGAAAGAATTGTGAGTGTAGCACAAGAAGATGGCTACGGAGGTCACTAAATGGACGATGATGAAAGAAGAAGAAGTAGTCTGCTTGTCATGAGTGTTGAGATGCCCAAACATAGTTTTTCCCCGGTTGAAAGGTACACCATTCAGAAGGCACCACAGAGTGTAGAGCTCAAGATGGGTGATGATGCCTTGAGTACCTTCCCTGCTGAGGATAGTGTAGTCCAAGATACAGTGAAGATATTTGACAATTGAGTTGTTGTTGTTGAAGGCTTTGGGGCAACTGGGCAACTTGGGCTCCATTGATGCCTGACCAAAATTTCTCCTAGGTTGTATCTATCGTGGAAGGTGTCATGGGGGCACTCCATGTAGTAAGAAATCCAATAGTTACCCTCTCCATCGAGGATGATGGAGGTGAGTTTCTTAGTGGAGATCTCTAAGTCCTCCCCAAAAATCTGGACCTTGCATCTAGAACTCCCATGAGTCATGAACTCAAGAGTGAGATCTTCGAGAACTGAGGTGACACAGTAGGGGAGGATAAGAATGTTGTTCTTCTATAAAATGTTTTTGACAATAATCTTGATGCTAAGGGCATTGAGGGTGGTGTCTGAGGCCCATGTAGGGAAGATGACACAAATTTTGGTCATGGCACTAAATCTCTTATAGTGGTTGTTGAAGACAAATTGTGCATAACTTTCCAGATTTGGGATAGACTATACGAGGAGGGAAAGGCATAATAGAGTTAGGGTCATGTCGAGATGGTTAGCGTGCCTCAGTCTATTGGAGGAACTCCTTGACCTTTTCAAGGTCATGAAGCATATCCTTGACTATCTTGGGTGAAGACTAGACAATAGGGTTCCTGAATTGGATTCTGGCACTAGATCTTGAGTGGTGAGAAGGCTCTCAGAAAACAAACTTTTTAGCCAGGTCTTTCCCCTTATGGACATGGCTAAATATCATACTGTAGGATCCATCTTGGGACATTCTGGTGCTACTAGAAGCATGATATGCTTGAGTTGTAGAGCGGAATGGTCATTTCATGCAGTTGAAAAGAGCAATTGGATAGCTGAGACACTTGAATTAGTTTACTGATGGGTGAGTTGACCCTCTTTGAGACACTGATTTGAGACTTGGGCCTGTCAGGTGGATTGCTAGTGGATGTATTGAGGGAATGAGGGGAAAAAAAGAAGTAGTGGTGCTTCTATAAAGAGTGTAGCTGGATGGCAAGCAAGATGACTGTTGAGATTGCAAATGTCTGTTTAGTGATAGTGGGATGGTTGGCTGATGCTGGTGTCACCCATCTAGTCAGAGAAGGGTGAGGGCAAATGTATTCATGAGTTCCTTGATAGATGTCGAGGAAGGAGGCATAGGGGCATGACTCATCAATCCTGAGATGGGCGACTGATGATTATGATGGTCAAATTTTGTTGCGAGCTTGGAAGCTTGTATGTGAGGCGGTAGACTTGTCGATAGAGCTTGCTAGCGTGACTACTGCTACTGTAATGGGAGTGGTGGCTGGACTCAGGGAAGGGGGGGCTCATTGATGTGAGCTTCTCTCCTCGAGTTGACTTATTTTATACGCTTATTTCATGAAGATGGGTGGAAATTTAGAGAACTCAACTGATCGGTTGGCCAGTTATGGGTGGGGATGGAGGAGGTTCGACTCCAAAGGTGGTCACACATTTGAATCCATGCAACTTGGGCATGAGCCAATCTTTTGGATCCCTAACCCAATCGGTTCAAGCTTCATGGGAGGATTGGAAACATCCTTCTTCATAATCCCAACACCATCCTTGAATGTCCCCTTTGATTTTACAACTAATTATTTCACTTTATTAAACACTCAATTTGTGGTCATGGATGGTGTTTTAGGTATCGAGCCTTGCTGTCTTGGGGCGGAAGGTTGAGTAACCAACCAATCATTTTTTTTTTAAATCTAAGATGAATAGAGAACAAGTAAATGTGAGATAAAACAATTATCAAAATGAATTAAAAGGAAATGAAATGAAAATAAAAGAAATGTTGAGTTGCCTCACAAATAGCACCTAATTTTACATCCAAGGCATGACCTGTGTATTTCATGGAGTTGATTCTGGCTCAGGATTGGGAGGGGTTGGGGATCCTCCAGTTCTAAGTCTTCAAGCACATGGAGATAATGTGCTTCAGATGCTATGAAATCCTCAATAGTAATATACTAATATATTGTCTTAGCATATGCCCATTAACTTTGAATACACCATGCCATTTTTCCCAAAGGAGAAAAGTCTCATGTGGATAGGCACGCTTAACCAGGTAGGGTCCATGCCATCTATATTTGAGTTTTCTAGGGAAAAGCTTCAACCTAGAATTGTATACTAAGACCTGGTCACCCTCCTAGATATCTTTCCGCCAAATATGGTTATCATGCCATAATTTAGTTCTATCTTTGTATATTCAGGCAATCTCATAGGCTATGATTCTAAGCTCTTCTGACTCCTACGTTTGAAGAAAATAATTTTCTCTTGTGAAAAATAGGTTAAAGTTTAAAGTTATGATGGCTCAGCTGTCCTTGTGCTCCAATTCTATGGGTAAATGGCAAGATTTGTCACAGATAAATCTGAAAGGAGTGGTGTCTATGGGTGTTTTGTAGGCAGTCTTGTGTGCTCACAAGGCATCATTAATTTCAAAGCCCAATGTTTCCTAGGACGATTGACAATTATATTAGGATGGACTGGTTTTGTTAGTTTGAAACCTCAACTTGACCACTAGTTTGACGGGTGGTAGTGAGAGGTGACTTTACGGTGGACTCCATACCTTTTCAGTAAGGACTCAAACATTTTCTCTAGAAAATGTGATCCCTTGTCTGAGATCATGGTACGAGGAACCCCAAACCCAGGGAAGATGATGTCTTTGAAAAGATTTTTAATAGATTTGAAGTTACAAGTCTTAGTGGGGATGGCTTGTACCCATTTTGAAATGTAGTCTTTAGCCACTAGGATATATTGATACCAACAGGAAGAAGGAAAGGGTCCCATATAATCCACTCCCTAGACATCAAAGATCTCTATCTCTTGCTAAGAAGTCATGAGCATTAGATCACTCTTAGAAATGTTCCCAGATGTCTGGCATTGATCGCAAGTTAAGACAAATTCAGATGAATCTTGAAATTAGGTGGGCCAAAGAAACCAGATTGCATAACCTTTTTGGTAGTTTTTTAAGAACTCATCTACCCTCCGATTGGGCCAGAATGACATTGCTCAAGTTTGTCATGATCCTCTTCCTCAATAACACACTTGCGATAAAGACCATCTTCACATAGTCTAAAGAGATGAGGATCCTACCAATAATAGTGCTTTACATCATATAATTTTTTTTCTTTGGTATGTCCCTTGTAATCAGGATATAGGACGCTTGCAATAAGATAATTGGCATAATCTATGAACCATGGGTATTGGGATTCAACCTTAAGCAATTTATCATTCAGTAGAGAATAATAATTGGGGACTCCATCATCCTCACACAAGCTTAGGTGGCTAAAATTTTCAGTAACACCATTTTCATATCCACTATTGTCAAGGGTTTTTAAATCAAATTCTTGAAGTAAAAGGATCCAATGAATGAGACATCTTTTGGCATCCTTTTTGGTCATTAGGTATCTAATAGAGGCATGGTCTGTGTAGAAAGTAACTTTAGACCCAAAGAGGTAAGAAAGTAACTTGTCAATGGCATAGACGATGGCTAACATTTTGGTGGTGTAGTTCTATTGTGCATCATCTAAACTCTTGGATGCATAGTAAATTACATGGTGTTTCTTGTCAACATGCTATCCAAGAATAGAATCAACAACAATATCATTAGCATCACACATTATTTCAAAGGAAAAAGACCAATAAACTACAAGAATGATTGGGTATAGGTAAGAGCATCCTTAAGGAAAAGGAAACTGGCCATGCAAGCCTTATCAAAGATGAAGGGGACATCCTTTTGGAGGAGATTGGTGAGATGCTTGGTGATTTTAAAAAAATCATAGATGAATCACTAGTACAATCCATTTTACCCAAGGAAGGCACAAATGTCCTTGATAGAAGTGGGAGGGGGATTTTGGTGATCACCTCAATCTTGGCTCTATCCACCTCTATACCTCAGATGCTAACTCTATGTCCCAAAAGAATTCCTACTATCACTATAAAGTGACATTTTTTCCAATTTAAAACCAAGTGTGCTTCTTCACACTTATCCACAACAAGGAATAGGTGTCTAAGGAAAGAGTCAAAATAGTCTCCACAAATGGAGAAATCATCCGTAGACACCTTCATAATAGTTTCAGTCAACCCAATGAAAATAACGGTCATTGACTGCTGGAAGGAGGCTAGGGCATTACACTACCCAAAGGTCATTCTCTTGAATGCATAAGTGTCAAATGGGCAAATGAAGGTCGTCTTCTCTTGATCTTCAAGATGAATGGGGATTTAGTAGAAACTTGAATAACCATCTAGATAGTAGAAGTATTCATGATGTGCAAGGATCTCTAGTACTAGATCAAGGAAGGAAAGAGGGAAGTTATCTTTCCTGGTGGCCTTGTTCAATTTCCTATAGTCAATAAACATCCTTCATCCTATAATAGTATGAGATGGGATGAGCTCCTTCTTATCATTCTTCACAATAGTGGTTCCCCCTTTCTAGGGGACCACTTGGATAGGTCTAACCCAAGGGAAGTCAGATATAGGGTATATGATTCATGCAATCAAGAGTTTGATAAGCTCTAATTGGACATCTTTCATGTTTGGATTTAGTTTCCATCGAGGGTCCCAAGATGGTTTCTACTCTTCTAACATATGGATTCACACATGCAAATGACTTGGTTTATCCCTATCAACTCACTCATTTTATAGCCTAGGGAAGCTCTCCTTTTTCTAAGCTCAGTCATGAGCTTGGTTTTCTATTCATGAGTAAGATTAGAATTAATAATAACATGGCATATTTATTGCTCATTAAGAAAACTTATTTAAGTCCTTCTAGGAGAGGTTTCATTTCTAGGAACTTAAGGGGGTCAATTTTTTCTTCTATAAGAGAGACCATCTTTAGGTTTTCAAATTCTCCATTGGAGGCCTATTCAAAGTTGTCTAGATGAACCCTACATTGATCCAACTCCTCATCTTCAAAACCACATTCTGAAGGGGCTATGAGGGCACTATGGCAGGGATCCTCAAGTAACTCCCATTCTTGCCTTAATTGAGAAAGATTGTTAACACAATCAAGGAGGTAGACCTCCAACTAAAGGCCCGGTCCCCTCATACATTCATACAACCTAAATTCTAGGGTATGTCTTCCAAGTCGCAGAAGAATGGTTGTGACCTAAACATCAATCAAGGATCTGGCAGTGGCTAAGAAGGGGCAGTTGAAAATGAGAGGATAATGTAAATCTACCTTGATGTCAATGATCACCAAATCACATGGAACATAGGCATCTTTCCCAACCCTTACATGTCTATCTTCCATGATACCCATAGGTTTCGTCATAGATGCATCTACCAACTGGATGGTCATGGCAGTGGGAAACATATCCAAAATTCCCAATCTCCTACAAAGACTATAAGGTATAATCTAAATATTGGCACCTAAGTCAGCATGACCTTTTCTGCTGGCATTGTCACATGAATAGCACATAATCCCAAAGGAAACATGATCTGTCTAATTTTAGGCATTTTTATTTGAATGAAATCCAAGGTGGTCCTAGTACATTTTACTATCTCATACTCTTTTATGGCATACTTCCTTGTCAAAATGGTTTTCATGTACTTGGACCAGGCAGGCATGTCAACAAGAGCATCCAAGAAGGGAATGTCCACATAAAACTTTTTCCTGGCCTCCCTAAACTTCATGAAATGGGTATCAAGCCAAATTTTCTTTAGGCGGGCCGAATATGGTTGACGAAGCTTGTAGATAGGGATTTCAGGCCCATCAAACACCACTTGTGGACTTCAAGTGCAAAAATGGTGGGTTCTGGTCAAGGTTGAGTTTCAACAGCCATAGTGTCATCATACTCAAACTCTAGGGGTACAACATGGGGCTTCTCTAGAGGAGGGGGAGGACCATGTGTCTTTCCTGAATGGATGGAGATATCTTTATGTTGCTCGGGATGTTTGGGGTTATTTTTATATTTCCTACCAATAGTGTTGTAGAGAGGTTTTTTTTGGGAAAAGAGTTCGATCAACTTAGCATCTGTTGCCTTTTGGTGGGACTGCTAGGAAATGAGAATTTGATTCGTTAAGAGGAGGAATTGTTCAATAGTAGATATCCTCCCATCAGAAGAGTGGGGAGATTCTATTGTAGTTGTGGTGGTGGTTGGTTCACAAATTGATATTGTTTCATTTGGTAAGCCCCACAGTTTTGGAAATTGCCCCTGTAATTTCCCCGGTTCCCAAAGTTCCTCTGATTGTTGTTGTGAGGAAATCCTGGTGGTGGATAATTTGCACTGTTGTCTTGGGGATGAGGGGGTCTTTCCTAGGGAGCAAGTTGAGGAGCATTTTCAGCACCCTATGGGTTTCCATATTGGAATCCAAGGTTATTTCTGGCTTAATTCGGGTTATAATAGGCTTGACTCAGAATGCTATGAATGGAGTCGAGGACCTCCATTTGTTGTCCAGCCTCTGGTTGCACGGGAACATTGTCAAGATATTGACATTGTAGGGTGGTGTGATCATACCCTTGGCAAATTCCATAGAGAGAGTTTACAACCGTTACATTTTGAGTTTGCTCTCTCCACTCATAGGCATTAAAATAAGACTCTACATGATCATGTATCAAGGCAATAAGCTTAAGGCTTTCATCAATTTTTGTAGTGTTGGGGTTTTCCTTAATATTAACTACCTTGAGGATTCCACCATTCCCTCATCTTGCTTGGGTTTCAATACTGTGTTTAACAAACTACCAAGCATTGTGAAGATTTTGAATCATAAAATTTCCTCCATATGGGGAATCAAGAAAGACTGTGGTGTCATTGTCAACACCAACATAGAAAACTTTGATGAGTTGGCCCAGAGAAATGTCATGGTGGGGGTAACGATGGAGGAGGTCTTCAAATCTCTCCCAAGCTTCTCCTATGGTCTCACCTGGGGCAATAGAAAATTGATTTGTCCCCTGGTCTCATAGGTGAGGGAAGGGGGGTAATATTTCTCTAAAAACTTGGATTGTAGTGCCTTCCAAGTGGTAACTCTTTCTCCTCCCTCCATGCCATTATACCAACTACTATCTTAGCCAGAAAGATAGTATTTGAACAATCTCAGTCGAATGGCATCCTCAGAAACGCCTGGGATCTTATTTAAGGAACACAAACCATAAAATCTTTGAAGATGGTCTGGACAACTTTCACCTTTGTTATCAGAAAAAGGGTTATCCAAGAGCCTACTGATCCAATTAGTATGTATTTTTGAACTATGGGGTGGTTATGTCGGGTGGCACAATAGGGTGTCGTACATAAGTGGTTTTGGGGACCGAGAAGTGCTTCAATTGTTTTCTCCTTTTGGTTTCCCGTTGTACAACTTATTGAGCCTCTTGTTTGGCTAGATAGTTTGCATGTAAGGTAGATTGTAGAACACCCTTGGCCATCACGACCTCCCTTTGAGTAGCGAGTGCTTTCTCAATCCTACGGGTTACTTCCTCCTTGTCCATCCTAAAATTACTTTTTCAATTTAAATGATGGAAAGTTCTTTGTATCACTGGATCAAAAACTTGAAGCACATAATAAACATTTGGTGGGTGTCGCATGAACAATTATATGAATAAGTAATAGTGGTTGCAAAAAAAATGCACTACTGAAAAGAAACTTGGTAGAAGGAGTATCACTTTAGGAATGGGACTCAAAAGGCAGAGAAAAAAATGTTTTTGGGGTTAAAAAAAATCTGTTGTCCCTGGAAACAACACCAAAATTGATACACATCGTCTGGTACACCAATCACTAGGGATTTTTATCTTAGAGTTTAACCTCCTGTTAATAGAAAAACAATCAGTTAAGATTAGTTTATTAGTATAGATAGTGTCAACCCCACATGATAACCTTTTTAAGATTGAGATTAACAACCATATCACTTTGAGAAAAAATAGAAACAAGAAAGTAAAGATTCTTTGGTTGATGGTTTGATTATGTTAAAACAAGGAAGTAAAATTTTCAACAAAATAAAAGTTACACTAAGAACAAGGAAAAAGTTATGCTATGAAAAAGTAAAGGAAGAGTTAATTTTGAGAAAATTAAGGAGAGATTAACTATGAGAAAAACTAGACTGGATGTAAAGAAAGACTGACTGAGAAACAAGTGGTTGAAAAATGAGAATGAATCATTGATAAAATATATTGGGGTTATGGGTTTTACCACCATAGCCTACATGAAACTAGATCAATGAAGTCAATAAGATAAATTAAGTTAGAAGAGGGTATGTGAAAACATTTGCAAATGCATTTACAAAAGATGAACTCCCTGCAATCCCATTGGTCTTGATGTTTACAGATCCTAGCCTGGTCATCCCAATAAAGATCCTTCCGAGGTCTCATTTGAATCTTTATGCATTTTTTTGGTTATTCGGAACCATGGGTTTTGCATTCACATTCCCCAAGACTAACACTCGATGAAAAGAGATCAAGTTTTTTTAAACGTGCGATTATCCTAACACAATACCATCTAACAGATAAAATCATATGGAAGTCGATCTAATTTAGAATATGGCTATGGGGCTACTCCCCACACCACGATATAGGAACTACTCATGGTCCATAGTGATTAAAGGGAAAACAAGGAAAGGAAGGAAGTAAGCCTTAGACTAAATGAAGATGAATACAAAGGGGATCTTAGGTAGTTACAATAAAATGGTTGTCTTCCTTAAATCCTCATTCTCAAAGATAAGAATAAGCACATGAATTAGAAATCTTGATAATGAAATGCCAAAGTTATTGAAGAATAAGAAGGTGTACACATGTAAGAATTGAAATAACTAGTGCTGAAAATAAACTTGCAGTTACAAAAGATTTGATCCCCTTTCTTGGGGAGTCCCCCCTCCTTTTATAGGGGAAGAAGGGGTGGAAACCCTAAATAGAGCGGGGAGAAAGGAGTGAATGGCAACTGATGAATGAGGATGATCTTCGGGTGTGAATCAATCGGTTCACACACTGAGCTTCCTGTTTTGCATATGCTAGAGATCGGGTCAAAGGAAGTGGTCAAAACCCTAGTCAAAGGGGTGGCAGCGCCGTTTGAGTATAACTTGGCCCCAAAGCAACTTGAATTGGTCATTTCAAGAATGGGATGCTCAATTAGAATCTGAGTGTGTGCGGGCCAAGGAATAAACCTAGGATAGGCTGGAGGCATGTTGCTTGATTGTGACTTGGTCATGCAGTAGTCTAAGATAGTCGTTTGGGCTTCTGAGCTGAGTGCCTGATATGAATGGAAGGCCCATTTCACTACTGAGATGGCAAATGTGGAAGAGTTGAGTTGAGGAGTGAAACAACCATTTGAGGCTCTGAGGTTTGAAATTTCCTTTCGATGAACAGATCGTTTCATCGCATGAGCCGATCAGATCATGTACTCTGATGGTCCAAATGTTGTTCTTGAAACATTGAATCTTTGATTTTTTAGAAACAAGGATCAAGTTCTAGTTTCCAAAATGTGAGTGGAGTTAAAACCAGAAAAATATGAGTGAAAATTATGATAATTCACATTAATGGTTAAGGAGTAAACAATTTGCAATAATCACTTAATATTAGCAAAAAAGAAATAAATTCCAATGAGAAAACTAAGAAAAGTGCATTGAAAATTGGATGAATATACATTCATCATCTCACCCTGATTTTAGATGATGGTTGTCTAATATTGAATCTGCATGAATAATTCTAACTATTTATTATTGTTCTCTTATTTGATATTTAAAGGCAATAATTCAATTATGTTACTTTTTATTTATTCATATAATCTTTTCATCTTACTATATGAAGAACTCTTCTGGTATCCACTTGGATTCTTCTACCTCCCACTTCATTGGGAACCTTGTTATTTTACTTTTGATGTACTTTCTGTTGTAATGTATGCCAGAGATCCAATCATAAAATGATTGTAATGGCATAATTTGTAAATGATTTGATTAAATAAAGGTAAGCTTCCAATTTATTCTATTTTATTTAGTTATGATATAATGATGTAACATAATAAGTGTCTAGCGAATGATATTACTCTATGACATATGTCTTCAAGTACATGACTTGATCAATGAGATTATACAGACGTGAAGAGTATATACATTCTCATTATGTCCCTAGTTAGATGTTATTGAGGAAGGCATATAATAGAAATAACACATAAGACTAGAGTGTGTGTTGGTTTATGACATAGTCTCAGTAGTCATGATATGTGATATCAAACCAAGCTCATAGATACATGTTAGATAGCAGTGTATTGGGAAGACCCACCATGAGACTGACATGTGGAAGTCATTACAATGGTAGCCATAGTCAGCTCTCATAGTGTTGGTGGTGATTGTGGTTCTTAGACCTGAAGTCAGTACACTCATCACATGTTGTTCGATGTGCTTTGACATCATCCAACGTAATCCTGAACAAGGGTTGCCATAAAGGTGATTATTGGGTTACTATGACGAATGGGGACTGACTATGAATGATGTAGATGACATTTGTCCTTCCTATAAGAGTATGATATCCTAGAACTCTTGATTAACGAGACTAAGAAATGCATGTCTGTGTGCATGTGAGTCAATATGTGATATTGAGCTTACTTATATCTCAGATAGTCTTGTCTGGTTTAAGAAACAAGATGGAATATTGATGATGATGACTACTATGTGCCTCGAGTTCAATCTAGATATCAGTGGAAAAGGTACTATACAAACACTATAACAACAAAAACAAATTGTAGGTTGAAGTTACTCTGAAACTTTTCATATACTTGGGTAGCAATGATGTGTGACTAGGCACTGCTCTTTGCTTGTGATGACATAAATGGTTATGGACATTCACTACAAACATTATATGGGACGTATAGCGTCACACACATAGGAATTGACCTAGAATAGGAGTTTGATCTTAAATGATAATATCAAAGTGTTTAGGTATTCAATTCAAGCAACAAATCAACTGGATGGACTCCCAACCGATCAGCTCATGTGCTTAAATGAATTGTTGGAATGTCAGATTGATTGGATATTGAATGGGTTGAGTTATGCCAGAACTGGGGAGAGAACTGACTGATTCACTTAGTGAACCCATCGACTCAGCTCACCAACCAATCAGTTGGGGTCATGAGACGACCGGCTCACAGGGCGAGACACCCAGTTCATGGAGAAATTTGATTGAATCAAGGATTAGTGTTGGCATCATGTTGTGCATTAATTGGATTCGAATTTGCTAATTTGTATGCAATTGGGAAACATGGTGAAATGTCCACTTTACTGAGCGAACGGATTGGCTCACATGTGAACCAACCAGTTTAGTTTCCAACTGACTGATTTGGAGCTCACAGGCTATGAAAATTCATGACCTTCCAGTCCCTTCCACTCTCAACATACTGGGAATCTAGACCCTAATACCTCCTATAAATAGAGGGGTAATGGATACTTGTTAGACACATCAATTGACTATAACAATTGTTTGTCTTCTCTCATTGTGGTAACCGAGAGAACTTGAGCAAGTCCTACTTGATAAAGGGAGAGATAGCAAGGGAGAACAATTATGAGAGAGCAATTTGGTGACTAAGACACCAATAGGAGGGACAACTCCTTCCTAGAAATTCTAGTAGGACGACAGGAGTTCTAGGTAGTCCATGTGGACTTCCATAGAGGCATGGAGGTTGTTTTCTACTGTTAGGAGGACAACATCATCATGTTGTCTGTGTTGAAACTAGGAGGCCCAATAGACAAGTCCCATTGAAATTAGAAGTCAGTTGCACATCTACAACGACAAGGAGATGTCTTTAGACTTGCTCCAAGACCAGATTTATCCTATAAACCATCCTTTTCATTAAATAGTTCTTGACACGATCTTATGGTTTAATGGGGAATATGACAGTAAAATTTTTGTTTCGGATACCTATATTGTAGCCATATTTCCCTACAGTGGTATCAGAGTCACGTACATCTGTTAGATTATGAGATAATCAATATGATAAAAAATTTTGTTTTATCATTTAGTTATTGCATACATGTGAATAAATTGTGTCCAATAAAGTACCTAGTATTATCCCAAACTTATATATATATATATATATATATATATATATATATATATATACACACACAACATTGAGGACAAGGTGCGTGAGGGCCGACTCAGATGGTACAGACATGTGCAACACAGACCTACTAGTGCGCCTATATGAAGCAATGCTATTGAGCCAAACACTATAAATAGAATAAGAGGAAGGCCTAAATTAACATGGGATGAGCTTATAAAGAGAGATTTTGAATCTCTACATCTCAATCAGAATATGGCCCATGATAGAGATGAATGGAAACAAATGATCCATGTAGCCGACCCCAACATAGTTGGGATTGAGGCTTAGATGATGATGATCATGATATATATATATATACACACACATATTATACATACATATATATATGCAATTTACATGCATCACCCTAAAAGTGAGTTTTAATGGTGAATGTGTAGTGTGGTTATGGCCAATAACCCTATTATCTATGCATGGTTGTGTGGTTGGGTAATCCTATTTTATCTCAGTTTACATATGGAGCCTCTATCTTATCTTTCATTTGTAAAAGTATTATTCTCTCTTACCTTTGCTCCCCTCAAATGTAACTCGAGGTTTCTCTATAATCATGTAATAGTAGGATAGTTTACTTTCCTATTACAATGAATAAGAAAGATGCTCAGGCTACGTAAACCAACCATCTCAGAGGTGAGCCGACCGGCTAGAGAACCGAAGAGGACCAAGAAGGATGAGGTGGACCATGACCATAAGACCAGTGAGACGACCAATCGATCGGCCAGGAGGGGAGCCGATTGGTTCAAGGGTTTAACCGAGCAACCCGGATTGGCAAGCACAAATATCATCAACAGTATGTTTCTCCATGTGATGTAGACCCTAGGTTGTGGTAATTCCTTTTGGCTCTAAGGAGTTACAATAGAATGGTCATAACCATCTGTGTTTTTTTATTTCATGATTTTAGTTGTGGGATATATCATGTATATGATATGTACTATATATGTGGTGATTGGATAAAGTATATGTATTTATAAATACAAACTCCCTTAATTAAATATTAAGTCTTAGATGCTTTCCATTAGAAGCATGCATGAAAATCTTGATCGACTAAGTGTGGGCACCCCAAGGGTGGCATGCCATCTATCTTGTGGAAGTGTGATAGTTATAATGTGGGTCCGACGAGCGGGGTGCATTATTATCGTGTTGGCTTTTCGGTCGAGCTTAACTGTGTGGCCTTAATGAGATTATGCACCAGAAGCATGCAAATGATTAAGGTAAGGATTTGTGCATATCATCTATCCAAGAGTTGCATATGATGCAATTGGAAATAGTTGCCTACCTTATGATTGACTATGGACGCTAGCATTGGCCAGGTAATAGTTGAATTATTTTGGATCTTGAGTCACTAGAAGGTTGTACATTGTAATCTTATGAATTGATATGTGAGGGCTGTCAATTTGAATAAAATAGTGGGAGCGATAATTAATTAAATACCTAATTGAATATCATCAAAATTTTCAAATCAAATTGAATCAAATAAACTAGGGTTTTGGACAAAACACAATTTTCTCTTGTCAAATAAAATGAAAAACAAATTAGTATTGCGATCAGTCATTAGGAAGGACAAACTTGATGGAACAAATTTCCATGAATGATTTTGTAATTTGAGAAGGGTTCGCAATGAAGAGTGCAAGCTTTATGTCCTGTATAAATCTGTGGCAGAAATACCTTCTCCTGATGCACCTAGGGTTGAGGTGGATGCTTACTGGAAGCATGCCATCGATGCCTTGAACATAAAGCACCTTATGCTAATTTGCATGAACTATGATTTGCATGAGCAATGCGAGGATATGTGGATTCTTGAGATGGTAGCACATCTTATGAAAGTGAACCATGATCTCACAAAGAAAGAAAGGAAAAATGTCATAGAGGTGCTCTTTGAATGTATGTTGACAGTGGGAAACCTAGTAGAAGATCATGTGCTCAATATGATTGGACATGTGTATCATATTAAAGATCTTGGATTCTCTTTAAGCCAAGAGTTGGCCATGGATATGATTCTAAAATCATTAACACAATCATATAGCCACATTATTGAGTGTTACTACTTGAATAATATGGCCAGACTGATGTCAGATTTGATTGGTATGTTGATTCATGCCGAAGCAAGAATGAAGAAGGACACATTCGTGATAGTGATCGAAGGAGTTGAGTCCAAGGATGATAGCAAGGCCATGAAGAAATCTAAGGCCATGATCAAATCCTGATCTTCAACACTCAAGATGAGGAGAAAGAAAAGTACAAGAGGAACTTATCCTTTGTACTTTAAGGCATTCAAGAAGAAGAAGATGGGGTTATAGATCTCCACTTTAGGTATATACAATATTGAGATAAACTTATCTACTTATTCACCATGAGTACTAGACACCAGATGTGGATCTCACATATGCTAAAAAATGTAGGATCTAAAAAAAGTAGCACTTTGGGAAGGGGAGAGATTGAACTGCAAGACAGAAATGGTGCAAGAGTTGTTTCCACTATAGTTGGAACCTATAGTTTATCTCTACCCACATGAATTTTACCAAAGTTAATAAACTACTATTATGTACCAACCATAAATAGAAATTTCATTTCTATATCTTGTATGGACAAGGATACCTATGAATTTCATATTAAGAATGGTCAACATTCTATTTCTAAAGATGGAATCTTTTATGGCAGTGCCCCAATGTCTTATGGTCTTTATTTTTTAGATCTAAAGAAAAAAAATTATAATGTAAATACCAAAATACCTAAGATCAACAACTCAAACAAAACATACCTTTGGAATTGTTGTATGAAGCACATAAATGAGAATCACATATCTACACTCCATAAAGATTTCTATCTGGCTCTTTCAATTTCGAATCAATACAGACATGTGAATCTTGTTTGTTGGGCAAGATGGATAAGACTCCTTTCACTAGTAACAATGAGAGGGATGGTGATCTATTAGGACTCATACATACTGATGTTTGTGAGCCTTTTAGAACAACCACTAGAGGTGTGTGTCAGTAGTTCATTACCTTTGCTGATGATTTTAGTAGGTACAATTATGTTTAATTAATGAAACATAAGCCAGAAACTCTTGATAGGTTCACGGAGTTTATGAATTAAGTACAAAACCAACTTGGCAAAAGCATTAAGGCACTTCATTCTGATCTCTATGGATAATACTTAAGCCAAGAGTTTGAGGACCTTCTTAGAGCCCATGGGATTGTATCTCAACGGACTCCACCAAGAACATCTCAGCATAATGGTGTATCAGAAAGATGAATCACACATTATAGAATATGGTGCAATCAATGATGAGTTTAGCTGAGCTTATGACTAACTTTTGGGGTTATTCTCTAGAAACCGCAACATTTACACTAAACCAAGTGCCATCCAAATCAGTTCAAAAGATACCATATGGGATATGTGATGGGAAGCATCCCAATTTGTCTTTTATGAAGATTTGGGGATGTGAACCTTATGTCAGGAAAATGTTTTCTAAAAAGCTTGGCCCTAAATATGATAAATGCTATTTTGTTGAATATCCTAAGGATACTAAAGGATATTACTTTTATTCCCTATCTGACAACAAAGTGTTTGTTGCTGAAAATGTTGTATTCCTAGAAAAGGACTTTATTTCCAAAGGAATCAGTGGGAGGAAAGTGGAACTCAAAGAGGTTCTAGATCAAAAAGAAACCATTGAATTGATTGATGTATAAGAGGAACAAAGAGAATCACAAAGTGTTGTGGAATCTCAAATTCCTCAAGTAACATAGGTATCTCGTCGATCTAATAGGACACACCTTCAACCTGAGAAATTTGGATATCTTGTGACTCAGGAAGGAGGTGAGTTGGTCATACATGATGATCCAACAACCTATATAAAAGCTATTGTGGGACAATAGTCTGACAAATGGCTTGAGGCCAGGAGATTTGAGATGGAATTCATCTATACCAACAAGGTATGGACCTTGGTGGATTACCTAAAGGAATAAAACCTATAGGGTGAAAGTGGGTCTTCAAGAAGAAGACTGGCTTGGATCGTAAAGTACAAACCTATAAGGGTAGATTAGTTGCAAAGGGTTTCAGACAAGTTCAAGGTGTTGACTATGATAAAACCTTTTCTCCAGTGGCCATGGTTAAGTCCATCAGGACCATGCTTGCTATTGCAGCTTATCATGACTATGAGATTTGGCAAATGGATGCTAAAACCACATTCCGTAATGGGAATCTTCTCAAGGATGCATAAATGACACAACCTGAGGGTTTTATAAATCCAAAGGATGTAAATAAAATTTGTAAGCTACAAAGGTCAATCTATGGATTGAAGCAAGCATCTAAAAGCTAGAATTTTTGTTTTGATGAGATAGTCAAAGAACTTGGCTTTATTCAAAATGAAGATGAACCTTGTGTGTACACGAAGGTTAGTGGGAGCATAGTGAAATTCCTTATATTGTATATAGATGACATACTATTAATGGGGAATGACACCCCTACTTTATAAAAGGCAAAGACATGGCTAGGAAATATATTTTCTATGAAAGACTTGGGAGAAGCATCCTACATCATGGGGATCAAGATCTATGGATATAGATCTAGAAGGATTCCTAGAATAAGTCAGAGCACATACATTAACAAAGTGTTGAAGCAGTTCAACATGGAGAGCTCAAAAAGAGGAAACCTATCCATGTTTCATGGAGTTACTATCTCTAAAGCTCAATGTCCCAGTTCTTGTGAAGAAAGGGAATGCATGAGTTTGATTGCATTTGCATTAGCAATAGGATCAATCATATATGCAATGTTGTGTATCTGTCTTGATGTCTCATATGCCTTGAGCATGATAAGTAGATATCAGAACGATCTAGGTGATTATCACTGGACAACCTTAAAAAACATCCTTAAGTACTTGAGAAGAACTAAGTATCAGTTCATCATCTACAATGGAGAGGAAGAGTTGGTGGTAAACTATTACATTGATGCATGCTTCCAAACTAACAAAGATGGTTGTAGATCACAATCAGGATTCATGTTTTGCTTAAAAAATGGAGCTATAAGATGGAAGAGTTCCAAGAAAGAGATAGTTGTCGATTCTACGATGGAGGTTGAATATATTTCTGCATCGAATACAGCAAAGGAGGTTGTATGGATCAAGAAGTTCATATCTGAACTTGGGATTGTTCCAAGCATCAACGATGCAATTGAGCTATATTGTGACAACAATGGAGCTAATTTACAAGCTAAGGAACCCAGATCACATCAGTGTTTCAAGCACATAAAAAGGTGGTCCCATCTCATACAAGAGATTGTATAATGAGGACATGTGAAAATTTGTAGAGTACTAATTGAGAACAATATTTCTTACCCCTTGACAAAGGCACTTTCACAATATAAGCATGATGATCATGTTAGATCATTTGGGATAATATTTGTGGGTGATTGGCTCTAGGTTCAAGTGGGAGTCTATTGATATGTATTCCCAGAGAGCCAATCATATGATGATTGTAATGGCATAGTTAGTCAATGATTTGATTAATAATAAAGACAAGCTTCCAATTTATTTAGTTTTATCATTTATGAGATAATGGTGTAACATAATAAATGTCTAGAGAATAATATTACTCAATAACGTATGTCTTCAAGTTCATTGTAACAACCTTTGTCACACAAAGAGAGATTACCCCAAATAAAGCGTGGAATTATCAATAATAACAACATTACCACAAAATAGGGTAAATTAAATCCAATTTCATAATAGGATCCCATGCTGAACAACTCACAATAGAATCCATAAATTGATGCCACATGTATTTAATTCATATCAATATGTATTACACACCATTGTTCAATGGCCAACTAGCCACGACTTGTTACATATAAACATCTTCTCAAGTATAAAAATCATGTCTATACTACCATGGCATGAAGCCAAAATCTCATTTTGATGTACAACATTCACAAAAACATCCCCAAGGACCTGAGTGTACATGGACAACAAATAGGACTCTATTACTAGACACTATCAACATATCCATGATTCAACAATTACAACTCCACATGTGATTAGTCTCATCCACACGAACTCTATCTCATCATGAACATCCACCTAAAAAGATGTAGAACCCACATGGTGAGTCCAAATGTCCCAATGAGAGATATGACTCTCTGCCACCATCTATTATGAGCACATATATCTAAAGCAGGAAATTATACTATTAACTGATAAATACATTTAGATCAATGATATAAGCATGGAAATTATCATAGTTTAAACAATTAGATCATCTACACTAAATATTAGATCATCTTATGCTTTAAGAAGGAATGTGAAAAAAATGTATAGCTATTTGAAACTAAACAATATAAGAAACACAAGAAGGGGTCATCCAGTGACATTCATATGTGACCCCAAGAAATAATACTACACGAATGTGTTGTATCTTTAATTATTATAACCTAAGGATTTGAGGTATACCATTCAAATCTAACTGACCACTGCAATGTCAAAATCAGAACCATATAAGATCAATGGATGATACAGACTCCATGATCATGACCAACACTACTTGGTTAGTTTAAGTCTGTAATGCAATGACATATAGTCATACTGTTAAAAGACATCAACTTGTAGTCTTAGCTATAGTCATGTAGAAACAATGACTCATAGATAAGGCTATGGTTATGTAAACAACTAGTCATCCTTGGCAGATGGAACAACACTAGATAACTGGATCTCACATGGTTGTTCAATAATTAACATCATATCACTATTTCAACAATTTAAGGATATAGGGATATACCTCCACTTATACCCTATATATTCAACAATATGCACTCTGAGTTTCTCGTAGGAATTAATCATTTCACCATCCTGCTAAATACTGAAGAAGAATATGGATCTATGGTATAGGGCAACTACATGATTAAGGTTTCACTTTATTAGTTATGTCAATTGGGTGAATTACGGATCCATCATACAAGTGGACAAACAAAACCCTAATTCAATCTAGCAAGAATAACTGTGAAACAACTTCAGAAGATATAAAATGTATAAAGTGTAAACTTGTTACATCATCTCATGAGAATATTGTATCACTTTCTTAAACAAGGCCATCAACATCATCACTTGTTAATACTTCCATATCAGACTGATCACTATTATCACATCTCTGGGAATATTATTCCCTTATCACATCACTAGAGGATATAACCTCACACTAGGCATTAAGCCTTCACTAGGTCATAAGACCAATCACATTATTCATGTAACTCATTATTGTCCCATCTTGCCTTATCAGGCATATAAGCATCACCTATATAATACCAATCATTAGCCATGATAAACATCACATCATGCCACTTTAGGCATTTAAACATCACCTAGATTACATCACATATACATCATATCAATCATTATCTATGATTATCATCTTTCTTGTAAAATCAATGTTATACAAATAGAGAGGGAATATTCATGATTATATTATCATACTGAACACTTTAAGAAATGTAAACAAATAATCATATGTCTCCTCAATTAGGAATAGGGTTTCATGCTTAACCACATAATGTTTTATGGCATTATTTACTTACCAATCTTTAGCTTAATTAGAAGTTGGAGGGTATTAAGGTTAATCACTACATATTATAGCTAAGTATGCACATTCACATATTTACAAGGCTCATGGCCATCAACTAGTATCATTTAATCATCTTCATAGCATACACAAGCTATGACACTCAATTAATCCTACATGTTATAACCATACAAGTAAGAGAGATAAGTATACTCACATGCTATTCATCTTGTACATTCAATAAGTATAACATACCCTATGTTAGGGTTAGGGTTTTCATAGTTAGTGGTTTAGGGTTTACATCATGATTATAACACTAAACCCTAATTGAGTAACTTTCCAATTTCTTAGAATCAATCTAGGGTTGAAACATCATTATATCATTAGCACTAAGTACCACCTTCATATATATATATATATATATATATATATATATATATATATATATATATATATATATATATATATATATATATACATATATATACATATATATACATATATATATGTCTATGTATATCATATCATCATGGCATGCATGTGTTACGACAACCCAAGGGTCTTGACCACCATCTCCCATGGTGTCTCAACCTCTACATGGCTAGGCATCTCAACCTACCAGCAATATGGTGTCGTGACTATGATACCTATTTGCCTCGATCTGAAGTAATGCAATGTCGTGATCCATTGCATCACAACATCACGACCCAAGGCAACACAATGTTATGACCCAGGAGAACACAACGTCGTGACCTAGGACAACATAGTGTCATAGAAAAGTGTTGTGACCATCATCCAAATATGTCTCAACCAAAACCAACTCAAGGGAATCTCAACCAAAGTACAACACATGTCATGACTCCAAACATCAATAGGTACATATGTCTGGAGCAAAAGACTTAAAACTAGATGTGTCAACCACAACTCATCAAGAGGCACATATGTCTCGGTTGGAACCCAAGGCTGACCAATAAGAAACCAAGACTCACTATATGCAAAACTTAGATATCATGATTATTCAACCCTAGAAAAAGTCATCATGAAGGTCATTAAGTAAACTACTTAGGAGAGAAAAAATTAAACTTCATCTTATGTGAGAGCTCATTAATAACTCTATGGCCAACATGATGACCAAACATAGCACATGGAAAATAAACCAAGGCTTATGATGATCATAGAGTCATCTTCTCAAGAACACCTTAGAAATCGAGTAAATGAATTTAGGGTTTAGAAAGAGAGAAACCTAAATAACAATGCTTCAAAGTGGTACCCCTAGATTCATAAGGACCTCATTTACCATCTTACTCATCATATTAATAAAACCAAGTATTATAATACTTATAGGATCATCACCTTCATTCTCTCTAAATGAATCATGATTGTCTACCATTAACGAAACATATAAGACTAAACTTATAGGTGAAATAACCACTATGGTCAAACGGCCATAAGAATCTATAACATCCTCAAATCAGGGATGAACCATAACCTTAAAATTTTAGGTTATCACAAAGGATTGCTCATCACAAATAAAGGAAATATCGTCAGCTAAAGACGATTGTCAACATATTTTGAGCATGATAAAATTCTACATAATAGATCTTCGTGAAGAGAGGCAATTACTCATGTTTAACATTTACCGAATGTTATTGAAACTCATGTCACACTAAGGTACTCAAATACCCATTCATAAAGTTAGAAATCAATAATCAAGGCTATAATAATATCCATTTTGTATTTATCTCAAAATTGGGTACAAGAGAAAATAGGGTTTGGAAGATAAAAGCAATTTCATAGGACCATCTCCACAGATCAAACCCTAATTCATAATAACACTTTTAGCATGTTAAGATCATATTTCAAAGATAGAAAAAATAGAAAATGATCATGTTTATGGTGCTAAATAGAATAGGGAAAAGTTATATAACCCACCTTTTGTTTGCAGAGAATCGAGCTTCGTAGCACAAGCTTCAAGAGAAAGAAAGAAGCCACAACTTTGATTAGCACTTTGACCACCAAATCACCTAACAAAAGAGGAATGCCATGATTAAAAAGTAGCTCAAGAAAAAGCGAACCAATGGTAGAAAGGGAAAAGAGAAGAACACATCCTCTCACTAGTTACCACCATGATAGGACCTTGATCTAAGGGCCTTTGTGAAGAGGAGTTTCTCTCTAGAAGACCACAACGGTAGAACCCTAGTCTAAAACCAAGGAAGTGGAAGAAGAAGATGGTTTTTCATGGATAAAATGTGATAAAAAGGTTAGAACCTCTTACCAAGAGAATATTCACTAAAATTACCACCAAATGAGTTGATCTAGCACGAATTCTTCCTCAAGCAAGGTTGATCGGCCACCATGGCTTCAAGATCTGATCTCATTTGCTATGAAAGCTCCAAGTTCAGTTACAATGGATAGGGGAGAGAATAGGGCTGAAAAAAGAGAGATTGCTAATGACGAGGAAGGGTTATATACCCAAAGGAGGGGGGAAGTAAGGCATGCATGAAGTGTCAACATATTAGAAAACCAAAGGAACACTTGTCCATCAATAAGATAGCCATGCAACCACTTTATGAATGCAAGCACGAGGTGTGATACACTCTAGGTTGTGTATCAACCACTTGGGTCACCATGGTGACGACCCACCAAGGAACACCTTCAATGGTAGCGACAACAACACCAAAACACCACTTGGTCGTGATAATAGATCACCACACATACTCTAAGTCAAGACACTTTATACAAAAGCATCTGTCTTGACCCAATACCACATTGGTTGCACCAACACACCTAGGGAAGGTGTCTTGACCATGAAGCCCACAAGACATGCCCTAGGTCGCGACCTAGGTCGAGACAACACACATGGTACACATAGGTCATCACACACTAAACCCTAGAAAACCATAATCACCACGAAATGTGTCATCACTCAACTAAGGTTGAAACAAGGAGCCCACCTATTTTTCTATCCTCTAGATGATGTCAAGAAGGAGAAGGAAGACTCTTAAGGTGACAAATTGCAAGAAAACCCCTCAACTTGGGTAAATTGGATTTTGCACAAAAACTAGCACATAAAGCACAAACAACATCTAAACAAGCTCAAACTGGAAATTTAAGACCTCCTCATGATCCTTAACCATCCAAAGGGATTATATTGAAGTTTTAAACATATTATTAAGCAAGATAAGAAAAAATTAGCATTAAGCTAGGTCAGGGGCCTTACATATATAACTTGAACAATGAGATCATACATATATTAAAAGTATATACATTCTCATTATGTCCTTGGTCAGAGGTTATTGAGGAAGGAAGATAACAAAAATAACACATATGACTAGAGTGTGCAATGGTTGATGACAAAGTCTCATTAGTCATGATATGTGATATCAAATTGATCTTAGAGATACATGTTAGAGAACAGTGTATCGAGCAGACCCTTCATGAGACTGACACATGAAAATCCTTACAGTGGAAGTCATAGTCAACTCTCATAATGTTGGTGGTGATTGTGGTTCTTAGCCTTGAAGTCACTACACTCATCACATGTCGTTCGATATTCTTTGACATCATCCAACGTAATCCTGAACAAGGGTTTCCATAAAGGTGATGATTAAGTGCTTGTGACACATGGGGACTGAATATGAGTGATGTCAATGGGATTTGTCCCTCCTATAGGAGTATGATATCCTAGGACTCTTAATTAGCGAAACTAAGAAATTCATGGCCATGTTCATGTGAGTCAATATGTGATATTGAGCTTACATATATCTTAGACAGTCTGCTCTTGTTCAAGGAACAAGATTGAATATTGAAGAGGATGACTTCTTCATGCCTCGAGTTCAATCTAGATATCAGTGACAAAGGAACTATACAAACACTATAACACCATACATAGATTGTAGGTTGAAGTTGTTATTCAACTTTCTTATATACTTGGATAGCAATATGATGTGTGACTAGGAACTACTCTTTGCTTGTGATGTCATAACCAGTTATGGACATTCATTGTCAACGTAATATGGGATCTATAGGGTCATACACATAGGAATTTACCCAGAAGAGGACTTTGATCTTAAATGATAATTGTATTAACTACTAAAGTGCTTCTGTATTCAATTCAATCCACAAATCAACTGACTGGGCTCCTAAATGACCGACTCAAATGATGAACCAACCAGTTGGAATGTCAGGTCGATTGGATATTGAATTGGCTGAGTTCTGCTAGAACTAGGGAGCGAAATGACTGGTTCATTTAGTGAACTGATTGGCTCAACTCACCAACCAATTGGTTGGGGTCGTGAGATGAACGGCTCATAGGGTGAGACACTTAGTTCATGGAGAAATTAGATTGCATCAAGGATTAGTGAAAAAATGACGTCATGTTGTGCATTAATTGGATTTGAATTTGCTAATTCATATGCGATTAGGAAACATGGCAAAATGACCAGTTCACTGAGCGAACTGATCGACTCACATGTGAATAGATCAGTTCAGTTTTCGGTTTAGTTCTTGCAGATTGCAAAAATTCATGATCTTTCAGTCCCTTCCACTCCGACATAGATTGGGTACCCAAACCCTAAACCCTCCTATAAATAGAGGGGTACTGGGGGCTTTTTAGACACATCAATTGCCTATGACAATTGGTTGTCTTCTCTGGTAGTGGTAACTATGAGAACCTGAGCAAGTCATACTCGATAAAAGGAGGGATAACAAGGGAGAACAACTATGAAAGAGAAAGATGGTGAGTAGTGCACAACTGGGAGGGACAAATCCTTCCTATCCATTCTAATAGGACAACATGAGTTCTAGGTGGTCTATGTGGACTTCCATAGAGGTGTGGAAGTCGTTGTCTTCCACTAGGAGGACAATGTTAACATGTTATCCATGGTGAAGACTAGGAGGCACGGTAGAAAAATCCCAGTGCAACTAGAAGACAAATGTGCATCTACACCAATGAGGATATGTCGTTGGAGTTTCTCTACGACCAGTTATATCCTCAAAATCATCCTTTTCATTATATAGTTATTAATGAGATGTGATGGTTTAATGGGGATTATAGCTGTAAAATATCTATTTCTGCTACCTATTTTGTAGACATATTTCCCTACACATTCCCATATAAATTGTCCAATCTATATTATAAGTGCATACTAGCTTTAGTTGACAATCTTCCACCTTGTCTTTATCTTGTGGGGAGTGTTCCCAACCCCTTAGCTGAAGTAGGTCCTTCCATAGGTGACCCTGAGTTGCATCTTGATTGAGATTAGCTATTTTTTTGGGGATAGATTGAAGTGGCTGGTTTATTCTCTACTGATCTGATGCTATAGATTAGTTCTCCCAGTTTTCTTTAATGTACACCCTTTATGGTGAAGAACAATGGTAAACATGTATATTGTAATAGGTAGATTTTATCTTCAGCTGATAGACATTTGGTAGTTGATGCATTACATACATGAATTATAGTTATCATCCTTTGTGAAAAAATACTTGTGATAATTGACATTGGATGGTCTTCTATAATTCACATCTCAGTAAGTTGAGTATCTCCCCTCTCAGGTTCCACTCCATATGAGTATCAAATCAGATCTAGATCATTAGGTTCCTTATAGGACCCTTATCTTATCTACAAACTCTCTAGATGAGACACCTACACTAGTATCTACCTTTGTTAGTTTGATAGAAGGATATATAATTTGAGAAATTTTTATGATGATCTTAAGTGACTTAACCCTTATGTGTTGATATTATATTATACAATGTGTCTTTTTCCTAGAATTTAAGTTGGTATTATGTTTCGTTGTTATGAACCTATTAGTTCCCATCTAAGGGTGGATTTATGTGACAAGGATTATGATGCATTTTGTGAATTGGGATACTTAATGTAGAACCAAATGTTTGGTTTGATCCCAGATTATTATGCATGGTGATATCAAAGAGTAAGTACAAAAGTAATATATTCTATACATGGTTTTGTTAGACTCACTATTGTACCTATACTTTAGTTTGACTTGGTAGGCCAAACCTTTTTATGGGGTGGAGGGGTAGTACTAGTACCTTGATAAATCATGGATAATAATATTTTTGGGACAAAATCCTTTTTAAGGTGTGTAGTCTTGTAACATACCAAGATTTGTCTATCCTGACTTTAGAAACCTTAATTCTTGGAGTATGATGTTAGTGTGTTTGGACCTTTAGATTTGACCAAACAAGGTTAGAGTTATACCTTAATACACATGTTTGGACCCTAATGTATATATACTATTTAATCTAGGTATAAACACTAATTATGAATGTTTATAAACCCTACCCACATATACATGTTACCCTGACCATGCTTTTGATAAGTGAACACTAATGTCATGATGAATGTGTTGTATGGAACAAAAACTGGACATCATACATGTTGATGAGGGTATGTGATGTATAGTGATCATGTTGACCATCAATCCTAAGTTGTAATCTTCTAATCCTAGTATATGTGCCCTTAGTGACATTCATGATAAATTAGTGACATTAGGTGTCACAGTTGGATAACATACATTGATACACATAGACGGAACATAATCACCTAATCATGGGTCGATATTTAAATCAATTCATCATATGTAATATATTTCACCTGGTTTACTAGTATATATCTAATGACTCAAATATGGTTAATAAGTAGTTTGATTTACATAAATATACATGAATGTCTAATGTGGGTTTAAATGTGAATAATTTGTAACATAATGTTAATAAATATGAGTAATTGATTCATTTGGAAAATAATGTGACACTAATTTGATGCTTAGTGTAAGTGGGAATTATTAATGTGTCATTATTTAAATTAATATTTACATTAATGGAATTAGTGACTAATTGCTTAAAATAACCTATTCTATGCAAGATAGTTTGATATAACTCCATACGATGATAATATGATGATAATGAAATCTAAATTTGGAATATTCAAGGTAATGGTATTATATAATAAAAATTATGAAGATAATTGAGTTGAACCTAATTATACTAAAACTCATACTAGATAATCTCAAAAGATAAATCTTACTCCAAAATTGGATTCTCTTAGTCCTATTTAGTCCAAGTGAAAAATTTAAACCTATTTGGATAATATAACTATTCTAATTCAATCGGAGAAGATAATTTTGATTTATATAATCCCAATGCATATCGGATATTGGTTCATTTATTTTATTTTCCGATTTGAATGTCACAATGTTATTTCCTCGGCTCACCTAAAGTCCATGATCATGCAAATTATCTCTATGTGGGATCTTTCACAACTGTTAGATCTTCATCCTAAGACATCTATCTTTTCTACTACCTTCTGTCCGCCTCCTCCTTGATTGTTCAAAATTTGATGGATTATGGTCTCCTTCTCTCTCACTATTCTTTCCTACTCTCTCTCTCTCAAATATTGTGCTCCCCAAATTCCTCATGAATAACCAAATTGTTTGAGTCTAGATTTGATCGGGTATCCTCTCCCCAACCTCCTAGTCGACCAAGGGGCTCCTTCGGCTCCCTTGTTTCCACCTCTACTAGGAATCATGGACATCCTAGAGCTTCACAACTATAAATAGACCATTGAAAACATTCCTCATACCCTCCTAACCCGGTTACATGTTGGGTGATCATTGGATGTTCTCCAGAACATTTTCCTAAATTCTGGAAGCCTATGCTCAGGTTGTGGAGTTCTGCACCGGTGTTCCAGATGCGGATCCTTGTTTTAAATATGTTGGTCTATTACAGAGCTTCTCATGGCCTTAGTTTCATCTATTAAGGTGCGACCTTGATTTTTCCTCTTTTCTTGTTCATATTGTCTATATGTCATCTAATAACATGTCTATAGTCGTCTTTGCATGTCTTCATCTGGATTTTAGGTTGTTGACTTTAGATAATAGCATACAATCTTTCTGGAACCACAGTTTTTCCTGGGAGCCAATGATTATCAGTTTCCCATGATGGTCTTAGCTACAATGGCCATAGCAGAAGTCATGTGGGTGCTTCTGGACACCCCAGGGCTAAAAGAAGGCTTTCTTTGTCCCGTATTCACTAGAGCTACTTGAAGGTAAAGTTTTTCAAAATAATACTTCTTTGATTCATGGTAGAAATTGTTTAATTGCAACTCATCAGCTCTGTGTTCTATCTACTTCATTGTGATTTTTCATCCAAGGATATGATTGTCGAGTGGTTTACTAATATGCCTTAGTTTATATGTTAATCGTGTTGCTCTTCTCATGGGTCTATATGTCATTTGATATGTGATTAAATGAGTCATCACGATTGGATCAACGAGCCAAGACTTATCATAAGTTGTAGTTTTTCTCTTTTCCTTTGATTTAATTGATAATTCCTAACCCTTCTTTTGATGTTTTTCCATTTGGTTGGGCCCACATAATGGCATGCGGACCATACTCTGCATCTCCTTTTCCAACCCTAATTTGCCATTGATCTAGGTTGTTGGATTAAGGATATGATATCCAAGGACCAAGGGCCCATCCCCCACCTTTTGTTGCTATAGTTGTTACAGCTACAGACAATATGACACCTCCTCACCACCCTATTTCTTTCCTTATTCCCCACTTTTAAAACCTCATGTTGCTTTTGTTACTCAATCTTGGTCTTTCTCCATTGTTCTCACTTCATTTTGCGCCCCCAAACACCTCTTCCCTCTACTCTTTCTCCCTCTAATAGTGACAACACTTTGGCCTTTAGCCTTCGACATAGTAATGCCCAGACCCCTTAGGCAAGTTTTGAGGGATGCTTCAATTCCGAAAAGCCTTAGTGGGTGAAGTGGCATGTAGACATGAGATTGCATACAATACTACTATAAGGACCCCCACTTTTCAGTGTCTCCCAATGAAGAAAGGACCTTAAAGTCAAGGATAATTACCTAATATTTCCATGACCATATTTAACAAATAATAAAGAATAGTAAATAATTTCCATTAATTTGAACAAATAATGTTTACAAGATTGTATAATTATACCCCAATAAAGGATTTACATGATTTGTCAAAGACATTATATACATGAATAGAAGTGTTACATCTAAGTCATTGATGCGATGATTTTGAGTCGCATTTATAGACTTGCTTTACTTGCATTTTATGCATTTATTGGTCATTTTGGTGGTTAATATTTCATAATTCTATTGCTTTAGTCTATGATCCTTCTTAGTGTCAAGTCTCTTTTATTTTATTTTTTTGAGCATAAATGATTATAATAATAGGTTTTATCTCGGATGATGTGGTTTTGTTTTACAATTTTAGGAAAAATGCATATATGCTGTTGTCGATACCATCGACGGCAGTCGATACTATCGACACAGCCACAGGCAGGAAGCCGCAAGGAGCAACGCAGAGTTGATACCATCGACAGGGAAGTCAATGGTAGCGAGTTACCATCAGGTTGCCAGTGACCATCCAGTCGATACTATTGACACTTATAGCTTCAGCGACGGAAAAGGGATAAAACCGACGCCTAAGGGTGTCGATACCATCGACCCGCGTCGATGGTATCGAGTCAGCATCAAGCGCAACGACGAAAAGAAAAGAAGGCTTGCCGATATCGCGAGGGGTCGATACCATCGACCCGCGTCGATGGTATCGACACCGTCATATCAGAGTTTGTTTCAGATCGGCTCTAATCCAACGGTGGTGATATTTTTGCAACCTAACTCGATGATTATACCTAATGACGGTGGCCAAGAGGAGGATATCACATCATTAGCCACTGCACATGTCTCAAGAAGGTGTGGAGAGAAGAACGGACCCTAGAAGAAGCCCCAGCCATTCCGGAAGATGAAAGAAGACGTCTTCCACCGCCGAAAGGCTATAGATCGCGCATTCTACGCCAAGGAGCGATTGGATCTTCTCCGTTCAAGGGTTTCATAACTTATTCACATTTTTCTCCATGTTTCCCCTTTCTTCAACCATGTCTTGCTCTGAGATGAACATGCGGGGATAATCCCCTTTATCTTTAGGACCGGGAGTAGCCCGGGGAAGCATTGTATGACATTTTTATCATAGTAATTCAGTATTTGTCTCTTAAATCTGTGGTATGATTTCATTTTCTCAATTATATTATTATTCTTGATCACCATAATGATAATATAATGCCTTTAATTACTTTGAAAGAAGAATTAACGGTTGAAAAGAGACGAAATTCACATTAATTATCAAATCCCTTGAACAAGGTGGTGTACGGTTAATGGTGGAAACCCAGAGGTCGATGCTAATGCACCTAGCTTAGGGTATAGGTTTCTACGACAGTGGAACTGACCTAGACTTAGGTGGTGAATTGTACCACAACAGTGGGCAATTCTGACTACAGGCCACTACCCGGATTGAGAGATGGATGTGTTTAACTATGTGGAAATTCATACAATGGTGGTGAATTGTACCACAACAGTGGACAATTCTGACTACAACTGCAATCCTAAAGATCTCCATTTGAATTGATTAAACTAAACACTTAATCGATTGTTTTGTTTTATTTTATTTTCTTTTATTTCACAACAACTCTCATAACCTTTTTATTGGTCTAGCTGATTGCGAGTAGTTCGTAGTAGTCTACTGATAATTTAGTGTCCCTGAGTTCGACTCGGGCCTCACAAGGGCCTATACTACATTGATGCGTGCACTTGCGTTATACGCACGGTAAAATTGTGTCAAGTTTTTGGCGCCGTTGCCGGGGACACGACAATTTTCGGCACAATGAGTGCTGCAAGAGGCCACTCTAGGCCACATTTTTATTTTAGTATTTTATTATCATTTTGAAATTCAACGTTTTATTCATATTAGAAATCATCTAGCACGGTACTGAACCTAAATTATTATTTTACAGGTACTAGTGCATGGTGAGGACGCGTAGCACAGACTACACGCAGCTACCACCAGAGGTTCCACTTTTGGGACCAGACGACGAGGAGAATAACATTCAAAACTGACCTGAAGATATAGATTCAGACTCTGAACCAGAAGCTATGGCTGAGGAACAGACAATCTGGGAGAAGATCAAGGCGTCTTCTGCATCTGCATCTAAAGGGCCGATCAAAAGGTAGGCTATCAACATTACGACTTATAAGATTGATCCTGCATTAATAAATTTGGTCAAATCAAATGCATTCCACGGGCTTAAAAATGAAGATCCGATCACTCATATAAGCCAGTTTGTGGAGAACTGTGATATGATCAAGATAGACAGGTTTCCACAGGAGACGTTGTACTTGAAGTTGTTCCCCAACTCTCTAGCGGGAAATGCACGAGAATGGCTACATAATCTTGATGATGAGTATGTGGAATCATGGGATCATATTGTCGAGGTGTTCTTTGAGAGATTCTTTCCACCCAAGAAGACCAACGATCTGGTATTGAAGATCCATAACTTCAGTCAAAAGGCCGGGGAGACTTACTCTGAGACTTGGGAGCGTTTCCAAATCATGTTGAGGAGGTGCCCACATCATGGGCTTGACAAGGAAAAATAGGTCAAGATCTTCTATTTTGCTCTGTCTGAGCATGATAGGAGCAATCTGGATTCCGTAGGTTCATGGTTCTTCCTAAACAACACAGGCACAAGGTGTTGGGAAATTCTGAAAAATATGGCAAAGAAGCAGTCTTGGGGAGATAGGGATGCACCAGAGCAAGTAAAAGTTGTAGGTGAGTCCAGGGCCATCAAGGAGATGAATGACAAATTAGATCTCATAGCTAAGAAGCTTGTGGAGAAAGAGGAAGAATCTGACAAGGAAGTCCAGGTCAAATTTATGCAACAACAGGGCTATAGAAACAATGATTATGCTTGGAGGAAGGATAGGAAATTCTCATGGAAATATCCAAACAACTTCCTACAAGATCCAGATGCAAAGCCACAATCAACGGTAGAGGATAAAAGCACCGCGTTGCTTAGTCAAGTGGTGTAACAAAATCAAGAGATGATGAGTATGTTTAGTAAGCAGTTGCAGTCCCAAGGTGAGATTCTAAAAAAATTTGGGCAGACATTGCAAAGTCATGGAGCACAGATGAGGACACTAGAGGCGACGGTGACTCAAATCACCAATGAAGTGGCGGCCATGAAGCATACAAATCAACAAAGACAGGCTGGAAATGCAGAGGTTGCTCAAGCACATCATCAAGTGAAGTACATATCTGTGATTAAGGAGGCAGATTCCCTGGTGGTGGAGGTCCAGGAAAAAGGAAAAATGATGTTTGATACGGAGGCTACACTAAGAATACCGTATCCTTGTAGTTTTTATGGACTACCTGGTGGATATTTCCCATTCAGAAAAATCCGCTAAGAGAACATCACGACCGCGCCCACACCTAGGAAAGAAGATCAGGTGAAAGCCATACTTCACGGTGAAGCTACAACCACTGAGGAAGACGATCAGCCACAACTTACACCAATGGTAAAAGATGTATCAAAGCCTGTGCTAGAGGGTGACAATGAAGCAAGCTTAGGGGAGGAGACCCCAACAAGCCCATATGCACCACCTCATAAGCGTCTAAAGGAGGCGGTTGTGTCTTTTTCGAATTGTTTGAGGCCGAAGAAAGAGCATAGACATTACAGGAAATTCTTGGAGATGTTCAGGAAGCTCCATATTAATATTCCGTTAGTGGAGATGATAGAATAGATTCCCGCATACGGGAGGTTCATCAAGGATATCATCACTAAGAAAAGGTGGATACAAGACACAGATGTTTTCCAGGTGAACCAGATGGTGAGCTCAATTATCCATGGGAGTTTACCACAAAAGAGGAAAGATCCAGGAATTTTCTTTATCCCATGTTCTATAGGTGACAATAACTTCTCTTATGCACAGTGCGATTCAGGCGCTAGCATTAATCTTATGCCACTGTCCACGTTTCAAAAGCTTGGGTTGAATAAACTAAAGAAATCTGCTATGACTATTGAGTTGGCGGATGGGTCTATCGTGAAGCCATACGGGGTGTGTGAGGATGTGCTTGTCAAAGTTGACAGGTTTATCTTCCCGGTGGATTTCATTGTCATGGACATGCCACAGCTTAAAGGTTGTGAGATGCTATTAGGCAAGCCATTTCAAGCGACGGCTGATGTAATCATGGCTATCGGGAGAGGTACATTGACATTAGGGATTGGTCAAGATCGAGTTGAGTTCGAACTGTCGAGTGATCCCCTAGGAACACTCTCTGGAGCTCCAAGATTATGAATTCGATGGTTTCATCTAGCCTAAGACGTTAAATAAGGGTGCTTGTTGGGAGGCAACCCAACCATTGGTAGTTTCATTTAGTTTCTTTCACATTTGTAAGTTAGTTTGGTTTAATTTTGTTTTTAGTGTAAAAATGATACCTTGATCATTTGTTCAGTGTGCAGGCCTGAGGCAGGGTCGATACCATCGACCCATGTGTCGATGGTATCGACATGGGCACAGTTAGGCGGCTGCAAAAATTTCTCTGAGTCGATACTATCGACAGCCTCGTCGATGGTATCGACCTACCATCAGTAACGCCCAGGAAATTGCCAAAACGGGGTCGATAATATCGACATGGGTGTCGATACTCACGAGATCCCTGAAGATATTCAGACGAAATTTGTCTCGGTGAAGTCGATACCATCGACGGGCCTATCGATGGTATCGACCCGGTACAGGAAGAAAGCGGCGGCCGGGCCTCGCGAGGGTGTTGCCCTAAGCAGAGTCGATACTATCGACCCGCATCAATGGTATTGACGTGACACGTCACCGATTCGCGAGGGGAAATCAACGACGATCGCTATATCAAGGAAGTCGATATGTGGGATGGGTCGATACCATCGACACCCGTCGATGGTATCGATGCGTCATCGATCCGGACCCCCACATCAGGCTATCGACAACCGTCGATGCTAGCGGAAGATTGGATTGTGCTACAGGTGTCGATACCATCGACTCATGTCGATGGTATCGACGGGTGCACAACAGCAACGGCCGTGGTTATAAAAGGGTGTGATGGTTGTCATATGACGTCACACTTTCAGAGTCTTCTCCCCCTACTTGTGCTTTGCACTGTGCTGTGCGACCGGAGGCCTGCCACGAGCATCCAAGGAGCGCGATCTTCACCGAGTCTTCACCGAGCAGAGATTGTCTTCTCCGAGATCGTCTTCACCGAGCTACGTCTTCTATTCCTTCTTTCTCGACGACAATGGTGCATACTGCAGGAGCATCTTCTTCACGGGCGGCACCCAATGAGATTCTCGAGTTCATTCTTCCACGACCCGCATCGATTCCTCGTCTGAGGATAGTCCACCCTTCCGTGGAGATCCGTAAGGTCTACAAGGAGCTTATGAAGAGAAAGATTGAGCCCACGCGCTACATCAATCAGACAATGGTCCGTGACCTTGGGTTCAATGACAATCTTGCCTACGCCCTGAAGGGGCAGGAGAGACACACAACCAGGAGGCCTGACGAGCTGGAGTACCACGCCGACGGCCAGCCATTTTTTGGCGAGTAGCCAACTTACAAGGAACTTGTGGCGGAGTTCATGGCATCATTGGACATCAATGTGTTGCCCAATGACTTGATCGCCATCGACAAAGAATGGAAGAAAGGGCGGGTGTCATTCAAACTCTTCAACAGAAACTACACCATCACTCTCGCCCAGTTCAATTCAGTGTACAACTGGTATCATGACGCCTACCAGCACCGGAGGCCAGACAACAGGACAGACTACGATGATATCTTCACCCAGCTCATGACTGCGCCCCCGGGCAAATCCGTCAGCTACCACAACGCTGCAGTTGCTGACTTCGAGCATCCATTTGTGCAGATTCTGCACCGCATGCTCTGCACCACGCTATTTGCTCACGGCGACTTGTCTCTTAGCAAATTCCAAGAGACGGATTTGTTCTTCCTGCACAAACTGTTGAAGCGTGAAGAATTCAATTGGGGTGCGTTCTTCTTGACGCGTGTGTTGGCCATAAAGAGGAGTACGCGGAAGGCTCCTATCCACTTTGGAGGGCTAATCACACCACTGGTCGTCTATCTTGGGTTGGATATATCACAGCTTACTCCCCTTTCCAATAGGAGCAAGGTCAACCTTCAGCATCTGCACCACTCCAACCTCCTCCTGCTTCGTGATGGCTTGGCATATGCACATTGCCATGTTAATCATGAATATCAAGAGTGTTCGCTTCCTGACCCCGTCTTCAACATTGAGGGAGCTCAGCATTTCAGGTGGCCTATCATAGCCATTGATGACTCGGATGAAGACGGTGGCAATGACGACAATGATAATGATGACGACGAGCATGAAGAGGAAGAGGAGGTTTTCACTCCTCTTCGGGCATGAGTAGCACCCCGGAAGCGTCCCTGCTTCCACCCGAGTGAATCTTCATCTTCACAGCCTCCGCCACCTCCACCCTCTCATCAAGGAGAGGATGCCTACTCCATACAAGGGATGTACTCGATGCTGCAGGAGATTCATCAGACGCAGCAGCAACATACAGCTTCATACGTCGGTATTCAGGATACAACGAACCAGTTGTTAGATAACCAGAGGGCCATTTTCGAGAATGAGTGCCTTCTCCTCGACAACCAACAAAACATCCACGATAGGTTGCACATGATGGAGATGCAGCAGCAGCCCTTCTACGACAATTACTGGAGCCAGAATTATTTTGGGGGGTATCCACAACCTCCACCAATGCCCCAGTACGATCCTAGCTTCCAGGGGCAATTCCCATCTTGGGACCCCACGGCTCCACAGTACCCGCCTCCTCCTGCAGAATGATCGGTATCACTGTTTTTCCTTTTAAGGTTGTTTTTGACTATGAGGCCATAGTCGAATTCAAGCTTAGGGGGGGAGTTGTAACAATTTCTATCCTTTATTTTTCCTAGTTTTTAGTTTTTATTGCTTTGTGTTTTGTCATTTATTTTTCTTAGTTATCTCGTTGTTCGTAGGATCCACACTCTATCTAGTGTCATTGTGGATGTCTAATGTCATGTGTCATCTCGTTGCTTGTACATGGAAATTAGGGGTACATTTTAAAAAAATTCAGTGCTTTTGCAAGCTTGTGTTGTTCAACTTTGAGCACATAACTTAAGGAAATGATTGGGTTTGTCAACTCTAAAATATGAAATCACAACTGTACATTCCTATGATTCATGAAAAGTGGACAAAATTGGTTGTTTGAGCCTAGACTAACCAAATGATAATGAGACCTTAATTTGAAATAAGAGAGAGAAACCTCTTAATTACTACACAGGTCAGTAACGAGGGACGCATAATATTTTCCAAAGGTTCAGTCAATTAATCTTGTGATCTATCCACCCCATTGCTTTCATACTCCACCATAAGAACTGGAAGCACATTATAGTTTTAATCTCTTTGATTGCATCCCATGTAGGTAGGTTTTGCATTGCGACTATTTTCACATATTTTGCATGAAAATGAAAAAATAGACTAGTTATACATGCACATTATCCTTAGGTGTGTGTCATTTAGTTGCATAACTATAATGTTGTAGCTACATTCACATCTTTTTTGCATACAGTAGATCATGCATCTTATGTCTTCTAAAACTTTGAAGGTGATGAACTTGTTCCATACCTTCTGAATGCTTCAAATGTATAAGTTATGCAGCAATAAGTGAGCCCGACAAATAATTCATTGTCTTCTATGAAAATAAGGGTTTAAAAAAAGTTGAAAAAAAAAAGAAAAAATAAAAAAAGAGTATTGAGAAGCAAGTAGGAATGAGAGGGAGAAAGGAACATGTTCTCACTGCATTTTAAGAAGAATAAGTACATGATGTAGTTCTCTTAGATATTCCATCTCACCTCGAGACAGAATGTTAGTGCATGCATCATTTCACCTGAATGTAGGCATTAGGGCATTTTCACTTGCATATGCATCATTTAGGTCATTTTTGTTATTTGTGCATGTAAAATTGTTTGATGCTTCCATTTCTTCCATAGCCACCCATTTCATCCACCCGTTGCTCGATTTGGTAGGCCACTGTGATTTTCTCCTCACTCATTAATACCAGGAGAGCTGCTTCCATGTAGATGGTAGTTAGGGTGAGCAACGTAGAATAGAAGATCACAAGATGCACTGAGTCTGTACCGGAGAATTTTATTATGTTAACTGCCTTATGTGATAGTGTTCATCAATTTTGAGGTAGATATCTTTTATGGATGATTATTGTAGCCTTTAGGGTAATTATCATTCCGTGGTTAGTGAGGGACGGAATGTGAATGTCTGGCGGGGATCATATGGTGGTGTCTGTTGTGATAATCGTTCTTTAGTTGACCCTCGCAATTCTATTCTAGAGTTTTTTTGCTCGAGGACGAGCAATGTTCAAGCTTAGGGGAGTTTAATGTGATGATTTTGAGTCGCATTTATAGACTTGCTTTACTTGCGTTTTATGCATTTATTGGTCATTTTGGTGGTTAATATTGCATAATTCACTTACTTTAGTCTATGATCCTTCTTAGTGTCAAGTCTCTCTTATTTTATTGTTTTGAGCATAAATGATTACAATAATAGGTTTTATCTCGGCTGATGTGGTTTTGTTTTGCAATTTTAGGAAAAATGCATATCTGCTGCTGTCGATATCATCGATGGCAGTCGATACTATCGACACAGCCACAGGCAGACAGCCACAAGGAGCAACACAGAGTCGATGGTAGCGAGTTACAATCAGGTTTCCAGTGACCATCCAGTCGATACTATCGACACGTATAACTTCAGCGACAGAAAAGGGATAAAACTAATGCCTAAAGGTGTCGATACCATCGACCCACGTCGATGGTATTGAGTCAGCATCAGGCGCAATGATGAAAAGAAAAGAAGGCTTGCCGATATTGCGAGGGGTCAATACCATCGACCCACGTCGATGGTATCGACACCGTCAGATCAGATTTTGTTTCAGATCGGCTCTAATCCAACGGTGGTGATATTTTTGCAACCTAACTTGGTGATTATACCTAATAACGGCGGCCAAGAGGTGGATATCACGTCATTAGCCGATGCACACGTCCCGAGAAGGTGTGGAGAGAAGAATAGAGCCTAGACGCATGCCCCAGCCGTTCCGGAAGCCGAAAGAAGACGTCTTCCACCGCCGAAAGGTTGTAGATCGCGCATTCTACGCCAAGGAGAGATTGGATCTTCTCCGTTTAGGGGTTTCATCACTTATTCACATTTTTCTCCATGTTTCCCCTTTCTTCAACCATGTCTTGCTCTGAGATGAACATGCGGGGCTAATCCCCTTTATCTTTAGGACCGGGAGTAGCCCGGGGAAGCATTGTATGATGTTTTTATCATAGTAATTCATTATTTGTCTCTTAAATCCATGGTATGATTTCGTTTTCTCAATTATATTATTATGCTTGATCACCATAATGATAATCTAATGCCTTTAATTACTTTGAAAGAAGAATTAACGGTTGAAAAGAGACGAAATTCACATTAATTAACAAATCCCTTGAACAAGGTGGTGTACGGTTAATGGTGGAAACCCAGAGGTCGATGCTAATGCACCTAGCTTAGGGTATAGGTTTCTACGACGGTGGAACCGACCTAGACTTAGGTAGTGAATTGTACCACAACAGTGGACAATTCTGACTATAGGCCACTACCCAGATTGAGAGATGAATGTGTTTAACTATGTGGAAATTCATACAATGAAAACCCACGGTGAAACCGCAATCCTAAAGATCTCCATTTGAATTGATTAAACTAAACACTTAATCGATTGTTTTTTTTTATTTTCTTTTATTTCACAACAACTCTCATAACCTTTTTATTGGTCTAGCTGATTGCGAGTAGTTAGTAGTAGTCTACCAATAATTTAGTGTCCCTGAGTTCAACTCGGGCCTCACAAGGGCCTATACTACATTGACACATGCACTTGTGTTATACGCACGGTAAAATCGTGTCAGTAATCCTCCTTGACATTAACTTTTTGCATTCTGGTGCACTTATCTGAATATTCATGATTTCTTGTTTCTTTATGTCTTAAACTTATACATGAAGGTTCACCTAAAACTCCAACAAACAAAATGTGGACTAGTATTGTAACACCCCAATTTGTTTTTATGAACCTAGCGTGTTTGCCTTTCATTTCTACCAAAAAGTGTAATTACAAAACTTTTGATCAAAAGGATAGATCACTCAAAAATAAATAAGAAGTTGTCTAAGATGAAATATGAAAAAGGATATCTATCTATACAAACTATGAGTATCTCTCAAACATGAATCCCAAACTGCCTCATCATTCCTTTCAAAACTTAAGAAAAATCAGTGGTTTCTTTCAAGCTAGGTATGGTATGAAAACAAAAATAGCAACCCCTTTAGCTTCACGTCCAATCTTCAGGAGATCCTCCTTTAACCTCGAATAGGAACCCTAAAGATAAGAGTATCCATTCCAGAAAAGAGTACTAAACTCACAATAAAAAATATGTGCCCTAGATCTTTAGAACCTCTTTTGTAGAGGGCACACCTTGAAGAATACTAAATCCAATTTTCTTCAAATATTAAAGAGTTGGAAGTTTGTCTAAAAAGAATTTCCATAATAAACAAGAGAATCTTCTTGGGGTTTTCCCTTTCCAGACCCAATCCCCAACAGTGATTGGGTCTAACTAGATTCCAAGAATCTCTGAGTCTAGAAGAGACAAAGTCCTCAATAAGCAAAGTATCACTTTGACCAGTTGGATTAGTAGCTTGTAAAGGATCTTCACCAGATTTTCTGAACCCCTGAACTCTAGAACAGACAAACTTCCACCTTGGATGCAGTATCTAAGTCTGGCATTAGATTCATTTCCCAATCTAAGCATGAGTTGTTTGTCCACCTGATCTAATAATAACTTGGCATTCTCTAACGAGGGATATTTCCAAAGAATGATATCAACTCCATTTCCAACATAGAACTTTAAGTGAGGAATAATAACAAATCTAAAATTCAACAAATTTTTAAACAACCAAGGGAAACTTGGTTTACTATCTACATACCAGATTGAATCATTAGTGAGATACTTTCATGGACCCATTTCACCCATAGGGATTTCATGTCACTGCCAATATTCCACAAGTTCTTAAGAATGCCTACTTTTGACCAATCCACCACAAGCCTAATACCCAACCCAAATTCATTTTTGGGTTTGCAAAATACTCTCCCAAGCAACCATATAAAGATGTCTTTTCTCCATAACTTCACCCCAAATAAAGTCACTCATCATCTTCTCAATATGCAAAATAACAGACTTAGGGATAGAGAAGACAGACATCTAGAAAATGTGATAAGAAGACAAGGTAGAGATGAGTAATTAGATCCTCCCAAGTTGAGTCAAAAGATTGCATTTCCAAAGATCTAATTTGCTTCTCACTTTATCATGAATATGATTGCACATAGACTTGGTGAGACTACCTATGAAAAGGGTAAGACCCAATTATTTTACAGTTGTATTATACATACTTAGAATTTCTGAAATCATTTTGGCATAATCATCACTATTACTCCTACTAGTAAACAATTGGATTTTCAAAATTTTCAACCTCAAACTAGAAATTCTATGGAACTCACCAAAGACTTCAGTAATAGACTAAGTTGTGTCAGCATCAGCTCTCATAAAGATCAAGAGATCATCTACAAATACAATGTGGTAAATCTTGAAGTCCGAGGAAGCGTGAATAGACTTTAACCTCCCTTCACCACATATGCATTAATGGGATAAGAAAAGACTTGCATAGCAATTGCAAAGAGATAAGGGGCCAGGGAATCACCCTTCATGTAATGACCCCGCCTCCTAGTAACCCCCAATCAAGGGAGACCAGGAGGTCAGATCCATTATCCCAATTTCTGGATCAAAGGTTCAAAAAATAATCAATAATAATTATCAAATTCTACTAACTATATAGAAAGGCTGTAATAAAAAAATTACTTTGCATACCTTTTTCAAAAACATGGATATCTACTTTTATCCACATATGGAGTCTATTCTAACTAATCCTCCTTTTAACTTTAATTCTCATTTATTTCCACATATGCCACTTTATTGTTTGTTCTTTTCACTTGAACCTAAAAAACTGAAAAACAAAACATCAGTAAGCATAAATGAATTATGCCGGTATGTGGGGGAAACAATAATCGTGCAATTAACTATAACAACATATTGCAGTCAACTATGATTTAACAAACAACTTTATGTTTTAAATATAACTACGCGATCCATACATACCATATCCTCTGTGTTGTCCCTGCAGTGGACTTGGATGCTAACTTCCTTATTGTAGATCCCCATTAAACCCCTCATGATCCTACCTAATAGGGGAATCAATTTCTAGGGTTGAGTCACATGGCACTACCCGTAGGTAGCCCACTTCTTAACTCATGGTGTGCTAAAGAGTCTCATGGAACTACACGTGGGTAGCCCAATTTCTAACTCATGATAGCCTAGACCTTTCTCTAGGTTACCCTTTTTAGCCTTTACAAAGCCACAGAGGAGGACCTGGATCTAAGCCAGTTATATATATATATATATATATATATATATATATATATATATATATATTTATAGTGATAATAATAGTCACTTTATAGTTGCATGAAATAAAAGTCATCCAAGAAGTTATTTTCAGGCAACCGATAAAAATGTTCGGGAATCGCCGTGAAACTAAAGCGATTATCCATAAGCGTAACGACATACCTATCAGGATGATTTGAGATAGAATAATCCAATCAATCAAGAAATATAAATAGGCAAGAAAGCACATTATGAGATCTTGAAAAATGCATAAAATCTCCTATTATTAATCATGCCATCAAGATCTATTAAATCTAGCTCGCTTCCTAGGGTTTCTAGTCCCCTTTTAAAGTTTCCATTACAATTAGGGTTTCCCTTCATCTTTTACTATTTTAAACCCTAATTTTATACAATTACTCACAAACCCTAATTTTAGAAAAAGCACAATTAACCATCAATTAAGTTCATTAAGCATCTTTTACAATAAAACTACCATTTTTATC
Source organism: Alisma plantago-aquatica (assembly GCA_963693085.1). NCBI lineage: Eukaryota > Viridiplantae > Streptophyta > Magnoliopsida > Alismatales > Alismataceae > Alisma > Alisma plantago-aquatica. Next base: position 881,889,265 of record OY856409.1, read on the forward strand.
CTTTTAATCCATGACAAGATCATTATGCTCATTTATCATCAATTCACAGTTCATTATGGTCTAGTTCACATATGAACTCTATTTGTCATTAATTCTACCTTTATCCATTAGAAAGCCCTAATTTCTACATTAAGGGTATTTATCCACAATTAGGAACTTTTATACTCGAAATAGCTTAGAATTATCATGAAATTGAACAATTAAAGCCATTAAGAGTCACATTTACTAATATTAGGATTTCAAGGCCCATTAAAACATATTTGTGCACATGAACTTCTAAATTAAACTAATTACATGCAAAGTTCATCCTTTTTGTTCTTAATATACCTTTTTACAATTAACAAGTTATTATCAACTTTAATCATCCATTAAACCCTACTAAATACATTAATCATCTCAAAAAAGGGTTTCTTAATCATTAAAGCATTAAATTTGATAACTTCCATTACTTTTCGAATTGAAAGAGTAATTAGCTTCTAAAACCATTTTTAATGAATTCCACTCATTTTTCTAAGCAAAATACAAATATTATATGCACCTATCGGAGCTACCATTATTTAGTTATGAATATTGCAAGGATTACCTTTTTGGACCAATCAGAAGATGCCACATCGCTTCTTTCATGCAACGTTGCTTGCATTGGAAAACATAACAAAAAGTCAGAACTGCCCATGGTTAAATGGATACTCCTTCAGCCCGCGGAGGGGCAAACCCGTCCAATGACCAATGGGTCATCTTCCTCCTCACGACGGTGCACTGTTGCCACCCTAGTTGCGGTTGGGGTGGCTCCTCTCCCCCTTCCTGGACCCGAAGGCCACCGACGGTGTTTCCTCTTGCTCCACCTCCTTCCTCCATGCTTGGGGCACCTACCAGTTCATGATCAGAGTGGCAGGGTTGGGCTGCGCAGACCTGCAACCCACAGACGGTGTTGCAGCCATGCAGCTGTTGCTGTACCTGGATTAAGGCAGGGCCATGATGGTGAAGCCTCTCCCCAGCATTGTGGGGCATCCAACTATCATCTCGACTCCATTATTGTCCCTCACTACTCTAGAGATATAGCTATGCTCAATGGTTAGGGTTTGCACCAAGAAGATGAAGAAGGCAGAGAGAGTTTTGTGGGATTTCTCTAGAACTCGATCTTGAGGCTCTACCCCTTATATAGGGGAGGGTATCCATGCCCTAAGGTGTTCATCCACGAGTCAAAGAGTTCTTTTCCCAATAGGAACCCAAGTTCCTTCATTAGGAATCAAGATTCTCTCTCCTAATTATCTTCTTAAATATTCTTTGTTCTTTAGATATTAGGAATTCAAATTTCCTATCACTTATTCTCTTTATTGCTTGACGTTTAACCCATTGGCACGAAATTCTATTTTCATTTAGTAGAAAATACTTCCTTTTTTAGCAATGCCACCAAAATCATTAATTATGCATCACATTATTCTCTTATTTTGCATTATTGATATTTTCTCTTTCTTTTTCTTCATTGGGGCTCCTTGGACCCCAAGAAACTCTAAGATTTCGATATTCCTTTTTAAGGATACTTATTATCCTTCTAGTGGCATCTATATTCATTATTTCTCATTATCTTGTTTATTTCTTATTAAAATATCTCTTTTTGAGGATTTCTCTTTATCTTTCTCTTTATTTTCCTCATTGGCATTCCTTTTAACATTAGGAATCCTTTGGATATGAAAATCCACCAAGGATAACTCAATTCTACCTCTTTCCACTTATTTTCCACATTTTATCATTGTTTTCAATTTCTTTCTTAATAAAGAAATATTTAATTGATCTTTTCTTTTCTTGTTGCATTATCTTTGCAACTTTGGACTCCTTGGGACCCAAGGAACCCAAGAGGCACGAAATCTAACTTTGGATAACATTCCTATGCCTTCTAGAGGTTTCTACGTCTTTCTTTTCTCCATTTTCTTATTTACTCATTTAATAATGGAGTTTCTTTTGTCTTTTCCTTGTTATTAGGCCCAATAGCCAATAAATCCCACAAAACAACTAACAAGGCTATTGTAAATGAAACTCATTTATTCAAAACAAATAATATCATTATTTGTTCCAATATCTTTAATATGAGAAATTACATTTCTCACCAAATGAACCCAAAAGTTGGGGTTGTAGCATCCTTCCCCTCTTATAGGAATTTTGTCCTCCAAATTCCATCAAGCAAACAAACAATTCAGGATAAGACTTTTCCATGTCCATCATTGGCCCCTATGTGTCTTTAACTTATCCATGACACTTCCAAAGAACCTTTATCATCATAGATTCTTCCATCTGAGTTCTTTCTTGCCTCGGTATGTTGTACCCTCATAGGTGACTCAGGACATTTCAGCCTCTCATAAAGCTAAATAGGTTCATGGCTCAGCACATGGCTTGGGTACCTCACATAGTTCTCTAGATCAGACTAATGAAACACATTATGCATCATGTTATCCTGAGGGGTAAGGCTAAACACAACCATCTCAAATGGACCCATATATCGGGGACTCGACTTTCTAAACTGTAGCTTAGAGGGTTCGTATTTTCACATCAAATACACTCCCACAGTGAACTGCATGTCAGTCTGCTTTGCATTAGCGCACGACTCATGTCACCCCTGGGCTCTCTTTTAGCCATTGCACGATCAAAGCGACTTCATCTGCACACACTGTGGTTCTTTCTTGACCTTCGCGAGGTCCCTTCACCAACATCATCTTAATGAAGTGGTGACCGACACAAACTCCCTTATAGAGCTTCTTTACATCTCAATACTGGCCATGGTGGTTATCATCACATCTTACAGAAGACAAGAACTGCCTCTATGTATCACCTCGAATGAGCACACATGCTCTCATCAGACCCTCTAGTCTGGATCATACTAACCATTAGTTAGGGTTGATAAACTGCACTAACATCGAGTTCTTCATTTATATACTTCCACCTCATGGAAGTGAATCTTTAGGTTATACTCAAGAACTTTTGATCTTGCATCATGATGTAGTTGAACCATCTATCTTACTTGTAGTTCAATCAGATTTGTCTCCTAAAAGTACTCATTTCTTTCTCATGTCACCTAGGTAAGGAGATCTACCATAACCCATATTTCATCTTGACCTTCCTTGGTCTTGGGGAGACTTACCACAACATCCCTAGTGGTGAACTCCCATTCCCTCTCAGATAATCTTTATTCTCCTATCAACTCATTGGGTTATTGGTGTTATTCCTTCACTTCCTGGCTTGCATGGCGGCAAGCCACATGCAACTTCATCTTAAGCATCTCAAGTACTACTTTCACTTATTATCTTTGTAGTACCATGGTGTATGGAGATCTTAAAATCATGATTTCCTATATGTCATGATTCCTCAAAATTGATTCCTCAGAAACCCTAAACAACTCTAGTCAGGGTTTCATCACCTTCTTTTCCACAGAAGTGCATCTGAGGTTCTACAACCATCCTTTAATTGCATCAAAGACTAGGCTGGCTAACCAAACAACTACTAACTTGATCAACAGATCTCGTTACATCTGAGTGTTAGCCAAGCATATCTTCTTTCTCGAACTTAGGGATAACCTAACAGCCTCTTCTAGCCTCTAGCTAAGCTAGGCATCTGCATCTCAACCCGAGCATCCATTACCACTTCACATCCTTAGGTGTTATGTAATGTTGAAGACATACACCTCCATGTATTCCATTTATCATCTCATCTCAAACTCTACGTCTACCTTCATCAAGAAACTCTGAGCTCATCCTCTTAGTTTTCGAACTCAACCTTGTATAACTTGCAAATTCCACATAGCTCATGTTAAAACATCCTCATAAGATGATTACATTAATACTCTTAGTGTTTGTAAACCATCCATGTATCATTCACTCCACCAGGGTATGTTATCATCTCTGTCCTCATACCTCATGGCAACATTCCACTTCACATCACCTTTTATCCTTGGTGTATGGCATGCGTATTGTCTTATCCCTCACTCCCATAACAAGAGGAAATAAGAACTTGGCTACAGTCCAAATACAAAGTTCTTCCTATTACAAGAGTAGAGATGGTATGTCCTACCTTGCCAGTACACCTTTAAATCTAAGTTGAAACGTGCCTCGTATGTCTCTACATCACAATCATCTTGATATCAAAGTTACTTCCATGGAAAACTGGTCTTGAACCTACTTGGGTCCACACACATTCCTTGGTCATCTCCTCTAGGTATGTAGGGTGCCAAAACTTTTGAGGTCAACCCTCTTCCCTTATGCATCCAGAGAGTGCCCTCCTCATCTTCCCTTTGGGTCCCATGAGTTCATGAAGGTGATCAATCTCCTAACCCATGGTCCTCGGACAATGATAGTTGTTACCTCCCAACCCTATGGTCATGTGCAACTAGGGAATTAGGCAACTCCTAATTCCATCGGTCTTATCCCTACCTGACCCTAGGATAGACTTAGAATTCTAACATAGTACATGTCCAACTCAGAACCTTACCCAAGTCTCCATCATCTCTCTTTGCTTTCATGGGCTGACTCTCATCCTTTCATAGGGGTCATGGTGACCTACCTACCTTGGTCAGGCCCCATACCGGTTACCTCCATGGTAACAAATCCACATGCAGTCAGAGATGGTTATCTATGGGTCTATAGGTTCATTCTCATACCATGCACCTAGCTTCTCAAGATCATATGAGACCTCTTTAGGTTTCCTCAAAACCCACAAAACTGGTATACACCCTACAAAAGGGTCCCTCTCCCAGGATGAGAGGAAACTTTACCTTGATAACAAAGGTCACAAACGTCCTTAGGGTTTACATCCACCTGAGCATGCTTAACCCTAGCAGGCAACTAAGGCACAAGCATACCACCTACTAAACCATGCTAGGTCATACTTGTTCTCTTTCATCAACATTGGATCAAGATCATACCTTCTCATGTCATCAACTTAGTCGTGAGGGGTTCATCAAACATACCTTCGAATTACAGGGGTTTCCCTTTCCTCTAAACATGAGGAGTACTATGCTCGAATCTATAAAAACTCAAATCTCATCATGAGCATTAGGTACACCACTTCCCCTCTTAGGCCTAGGAACCCTAGGTTCACTTTTCTGATGACCAACTGCATGCTCAACCTCTTAACCAAGCATGTACAAGGGATGACATGCACTTCCTATCATCCTTCAACTCGAGGAACACTTCAGAGTGGAGTCCTCCTCAAGGACAACCAACAAGGTACAAGCCCTCACAACCTATTACTAAGCCTCTTCAGGGTCTAAGGAACTCTTCTTCCTATTTCAGAATGTAAACACCTATACCATAGGCACATCGGTACCAGAAGCCTCATCCTCTCTCTAGGGTTTGGTTCCTCTAATGGAAACCATGATATCATCACCCTCTAGGGATCAAGCATGAGGCAACCACTATCATCCACTTAGGTCGCATCATCCTCAATTCCCGACTGTTCCTCATATCTCGGAGTCTAAACTTCCGACCTTCTTGCTTGGGTCCTGCTATCTCTCTTTCCAGAGGTAACCCTACAAACAACCTTACTACTAGAGGTCCTCTCTTCATGAAGGTGAATCGAGCTCACAAGAATACCCCTACATGGGTGATACCTATGTTCAAGCTTATGTTTGCTCAAGGTTATCCATAGCCCCTTTATTCTTATCTCATAAGGTATCCATCATACTCTCCTGGCCAGGGTTTTAGTCTACTTCTCGCACCACTGACGTACTCTGGGCGCATGCTATGCCCTACTTGCATAAGCCCATAGGGTTTCTATAGGTCCTTCTCTAACCTCATGAATGAAGGAGCTATCCTTCTCTCTAACATGCATGACCCTTCCCAGGGTTGGGTTGCCAAAGGCACTAGGTCATCCAACCTCACATGGCTCATAATGTCATGGGAATCCAAAAGCATGTCCACACACCTGGTCTATTATGACATCATGTCATCATGCCATCTTTCTCTCTAACCACTACTTAGGGATAGGGTTAGCATCATCCTCAGAGGATGTTCTAGGTCTCTACTTTTAATGGGGATCTCTGCCTCCATGACCAACTCTCCCTACTCATCCTCCTAATAAGAAGGTCTAGCCTCAGGCCTCTCCTGAGGGCAATGACAACTCATGTCATACCACCTAAGCATGTATCTATTCTTTAGTTTACGCTTAATCTATTGATCTTATGTCCATGACATCTTATTTACATGCTTTTTATTAATTTGGTGGAGGATTGCTTAGACCTTATCAACCTTACCCATACCTCAAGAGGGTGAGGAAAAGAGAGAAAACCCTAATCCTTAAGGTCCATAATAGAATTTGAGTTAAGAAGGGATGAACAAGATGAGAGAGTCCTAAAGGTATCTTATTTCGAGATAGATCCTAAGACATCGTCCAGGCAGTCACACTAATCCAGGAGTCCTTGTATTCCGACTAGCCCCCAGACATGATCCTTTTCTAGACACCTCTGTCTTTTGGAAAATCCTCTAATAACTCCCTTGGGTTCTACAAATTTTGTAAAATTTAATAATTATTAAAGATTAAATGAGGAACCTATGCTCTGATACCAAATTGTCATGACCCCGCCTCCCAGTAACCCCCAATCAAGGGAGACCAAGAGGTCAGAGCCGTTATCCCAATTTTCAGATCAAAGGTTCGAAAAATAATCAATAATAATTATCAAATTCTACTAACTATACTGAAAGGCTGTAATAAAAAAATTAACTTTGCATACATTTTTCAAAAACTTGGATATCTACTTTTATCCACATCTAGAGTCTATTCTAACTAATCCTCCTTTGTACTTTAATTCTCATTTAATTCCACATAGGCCACTTTACTATTTGTTCTTCTCACTTGAACCTAAAACATCGACAAACAAAACGTCAGTCAGCATAAATGAATTATTCTGGTATGTGGGGGAAACAATAATCGTGCAATTAACTGTAACAACATATTGCAGTCAACTATGATTTAACAAACAACTTTACATTTTAAATATAACTGCGTGATCCATACATACCCTATCCTCTGTCTATCCCTGCAGTGGACCTGGATGCTACCTTCCTTATGGTAGATCCCCATTAAACCCCTCATGATCCTACCTAATAGGGGAATCGATTTCTAGGGTTGAGTCACATGACACTACCCGTAGGTAGCCCACTCCTTAACTCATGGTGTGCTAAAGAGTCTCATGGCACTACACGTGGGTAGCCCAATTTCTAACTCATGATAGCCTAGACCTTGCTCTAGGTTACCCTTTTAGCCTTTGCAAAACCACAGAGGAGGACCCGAATCTAAGCCAATTATATATATATATATATATATATATATATATATATATATATATATATATATATATATATATATATATATATATGATTTGAGATAGAATAATCCAATCAATCAAGAAATCCAAATATGCAAGCAAGCACATTATGAGATCTTGAAATATGCATACAATTTCCTATTATTAATCATGCCATCAAGATCTATTAAATCTAGCTCGCGTCCTAGGATTTCTAGTTCCCTTTTAGGGTTTCCATTGCAATTAGGGTTTCCCTTCATCTTTTACTATTTTAAACCCTAATTTTATACAATTACTAACAAACCCTAATTTCAGAAAAAGCACAATTAACCATCAATTAAGTCCATTAAGCCTCTTTTACATTAAAACTACCATTTTTATCCTTTTAATCCATGACAAGATCATTATGCTCATTTATCATCAATTCACATTTCATTATGGTCTAATTCACATATGAACTCTATTTGTCATTAATTCTACCTTTATCCATTAGAAAAACCCTAATTTCTACATTAAGGGTATTCATCCACAATTAGGAACTTTTATACTCGAAATAGCTTAGAATTATCGTATCTCAACTTTGATCATGAAATTGAATAATTAAAACCATTAAGAATCACATTTACTAATATTAGGGTTTCAAGGCCCATTAAAACATATTTGTGAACATGAACTTCTAAATTAAACTAATTACATGCAAAGTTCATCCTTTTTGTTCTTAATATACCTTTTTACAATTAACAGGTTAATATCAACTTTAATCATCCATTAAACCCTACTGAATACATTAATCATCTCAAAAAAGGGTTTCTTAATCATTAAAGCATTAAAGTTGATAACTTCCGTTACACTTAGAATTTTAAGAGGAAATAGCCTCTAAAACCATTTTTAATGAATTCCTCTCATTTTTATGAGAAAAATACATATATTATATGTACCAATCCGAGCTACCATTATTTAGTTATGAATTTTGCAAGGATTACCTTTTTGGACCAATCAGAAGATGCCACGTCGCCTCTTTCATGCAACGTTGCTTGCATTGGAAAACATAACGAAAAGTCAGAACTACCCTCAGTTAAGTGGATACTCCTTCAGCCCGTGGAGGGGAAAACCCGTCCAACCACCAATGGGTCGTCTTCCTCCTCACGACGATGCACTGTTGTCTCCCTAGTCGCAGTTGGGGTTGCTCCTCTCCCCCTTCCTGGACCCGAAGGCCACCGACGGTGGTTCCTCTTGCTTCGACTCCTTCCTCCGTGCTTGGGGTGCCTACCAATTCACAATCAGAGTGGCAGGGTTGGGCTGGGCAGACCTACAACCCACGATCGGTGTTACAGTCATGCGGTTGCTGCTGGGCTTGGGTTAGGGCAGGGCCACGATGGTGAAGCCTCTCCCCAGGATCGTGGGGCATCCAACTATCATCTCGACTCCATTAACATCCCTCGCTGCTCCAAAGATAGAGCTATGCTCAATGGTTAGGGTTTGCACGAAGAAGATGAAGAACGGAGAGAGAGTTTCATGGGATTTCTCTAGAATTCGATCCAGAGGCTCTACCCCTTATATAGGGGAGGGTATCCATGCCCTAAGGTGTGCATCCACGAGTGAAAGAGTTCTTTTCCCAATAGGAACCCAAGTTCCTTCATTAAGAAGCAAGCTTCTCTCTCCTAATTATCTTCTTAAATATTCTTTGTTCTTTAGAAATTAGGAATTCGAAATTCCTCTCACTTATTCTCTTTATTGCTTGATTTTTAACCCATTGGCATGAAATTCTATTTTCATTTAGTAGAAAATACTTCCTTTTTTAGCAATGCCACCAAAATCATTAATTATGCATCACATTGTCCTCTTATTTTTCATTATTGATATTTTCTCTTTCTTTTTCTTCATTGGGACTCCTTGGACCCCAAGAAACTCTAAGATTTTGAAATTCCTTTTTAAGGATACTTATTATCCTTCTAGTTGCATCTATATTTATTATTTCTCATTATCTTGTTTATTTCTTATTAAAATATCTCTTTTTGAGGATTTCTCTTTATCTTTCTCTTTATTTTCCTCATTGGCATTCCTTTTAAGATTAGGAATCCTTTGGATACGAAAATCCACCAAGGGTAACTCTTTTCTACCTCTTTCCACTTATTTTCCACATTTTATCATTGTTTTCAATTTCTTTCTTAATAAAGAAATATTTAGTTGATCTTTTATTTTGTTTTATCATTATTTTCCACTTTGGACTTCTTGGGACCCAAGGAACCCAAGAAGCATGAATTCCAACTTTGGATAACATTCATTTGCCTTCTAGAGGTTTCTACATATTTCTTTTCTCCATTTTCTTATTTACTCATTTAATAATGTAGTTTCTTTTGTCTTTTCCTTGTTATTGGGCCCAATAGCCAATAAAGCCCACAAAACAACCAACAAGGCTATTGTAAACGAAACTCATTTATTCAAAACAAATTATATCATTATTTGTGCCAATATCTTTAATATGAGAAATTACATTTCTCACCAAATGAACCCAAAAGTTGGGGTTGTAGCACTTCCTGACTCCATGAGAAGCAAGAAACGAGTTAGAAGGACTTCCATTAACCATAACTTGATAAGAAGCAATAGAGACACAGCATCAATCCATTTTAACCACTTGAGAGGGAAAGCCATTCTCCTGAGAATAAAAAGAATATAATATCTATGAAGAGAGTCATCAACATTGGAAAGATCGGCCTTAATACACATCCTCTCAGGTCCATGTGCATTTGAGAAGGAGCTAAGGATGTCATTACCCAATAAGATAGCATCACCAATGGACCTCCCTTTTATAAATGACATTTGTTACCATCAATACAATCTATGAAAATTGAACTCAACCGATTGGCTAGAATCTTAGTTATGAGCTTTTAAATGACATTGCATACAAAATGGGTCTGAAGTCACTAAGACAACAGACACCAGAAAACTATTTTTAAAAATCTTTGAAAAGGTTTATTGATGTCCTCTCCAATAATCCCCCAATAGGATTTGAGAAATAGTTCATTGAATCCATCAAGCCCAGAGGCCTTATCTATCCTCAATCCCTTTACCACACAATCAATCTCCTCAATAGATACATATTTATTTAGGATATCCAGATGTTCTTTATAAACTTTTGGCAGAACCCATTCATTAGACCAATTAACATAATCAGAAGATGCAGAGTTGAAGAGCAAGGAAAAGAAATCTACAATTTGAGAGATAGTATCACCCTGATCATAAATCTTGCTACCATTCATAGAAATGAACTAAATGTTATTAAAGATTCTCCTACTCTTAAGAGATGTATAGAAGAAAGTAGAGTTTCTATCACCTTCTTTGAGCTAGAGGATTCTAGACTTTAGCTTAAGAAGGGATTCCTCATCAACAACAGCTTTCTCAGCAAGAATTCTATCATCAGCAAATTGGGATTGAAGATCGCCATTAAGAGGATCTTTATCCAATTTGAATTAGAATTCCAAAACCATAACCACCATTTCCTTTGATTTGAGAAGATGTTTCTAACTTATTTTTTATTTCATTATAGAAGAGCTCCCTTAACAACATCCAACTTGCTATAGACTTTGTACATTGGAGCACCCTAAGGGGAAATACTTGTCCAAGCATTTTTAACCACATCAGAAAAGTTTTTTTATTAGTCCATACATTAATGAACCTGAATAGAGACCTCCTCATCTTAATATTAGTAAAGTGATTGGTAATGATATGATGGTTACTGACAATAGTTGAAATGACTTCCCCTGAAATATTAGGAAAAACATCAAGAAACTTAACATTACCCAAAATTTTGTCAATCTTCAAAAATTTACTAATCCTTTTCTTGCTTCTATTGTCCCAAGTGAAAAAAGGTCCTTTAGAAGAAATCTCAATGAGCTTAGTGTCATAAAATAAGTCATTGAAGTCTTTCATGCTTTTAGTAGATGGGGGGTGCTTCCCAAGTTTCTCTCTATTTAGGAGATCCACATTAAAGTCTCCCATAATACACCAAGACCATTGTAGTTGATAGAATGAATAGAATCCCAGAGAATCATTTTGTCATTATCAACCTTTGAACCATATATAGTAGATAGATTAAAAGAGATATCAAGAAGACTAATGTCACAGTGAATAATGTAATTATTCTCCATTTGTTTGTTAATGACAAAAGTAGGATTAAATCAAAAATAAATAATATGAGTGTACTTGTAGAAATTAGAGTTTGAAATGAACCTTACATCTTGCAACATAGACTGAATCACAAAGTCGATATTAGTTTCACTAAGACTTGATTCCAATAAGATGTAAATATCAATTTTATTCTTATCAACCTCCTCCTTAACGCGAGAGATTTTATTTTGGAGTCCTCTCACATTCTAGGAAATGACTGAGAGAGGCCTATCCATTAGGTAAAAGTTTTAATTATGTGGCATTCACCTTCCCCTACTATAACCTCTCTTCTTGGGAAAAGTCAACCTTCTCCAAGTTACTTTCCTTATTTTCGAAGTTAGAGAGAGGGGAGTACCTATTCAGAGAAATAGGAATTATACTAGAAACAACTTTTGGTGCCACTCTGGGAGGTGATTTGGAATTCTTCCCTCTCATTTCCCACTCTGGTTCTAGAGAGGTACTGGGGGTGATAAGACTACCTTCTAAAATAGGCATTACTTCAATAGTCGTCCCTTCCACTATAGAAACAACAGTAACTGAAATGCTTTTCTCAACATAAATAAAATCTTCTATTTCTTCAACATCAACCCGCTTCTTCAGAACCCAACTCATCTTTGGTTTACCTTTCCGGGTTTGTTCCTCCACATTGTTTGAACACCACACAAGGAAGACTCGTGACCAAAGAGACCATAGATCAAGCACCTGGAGGGTTCTGACTTTTACTCAAATTCAATAGCATCAGTTTGCCCATCCTCACTCACAATATGTAACTCCTTCAGAAAATAAAAGGTAGTCAAGATGACTACCTGAAGTTTGGCGAACTCCAATCTTTGGAACTCTGATGTGAGTTTATCTAGACAAAGACGTTTCCCAAGAAAATATATGATCATATTGAGCATTTTAGTTTCCTAGATCTCTAGAGGTAGATTGTGAATTTTCAGCCAAACATAGATCTATGTCAGCTTCATCTTCTCGAGTGACTGCCCTCATTCCCACTTTTTGTTTATCAGTGGCTTCCCAACAACAAACCTATAACATCCCTGACCTGGGTTATGCCTTAACCCTAGAAGTTTTTCTTAAGCAAGATAATTAGATCCTTAATTTTATCTTGTGAAAAGTAATTAAGGCCAAGAGGAACTTATGTTTCAATTTTGGTCATGTTTTGATAATGTTGAAGCAATGTTTGCTTATTTTGGACTAAAGTGAAAATTACCCAAGTTGAGGGGTTAACTTGCAAATTTTATATGCTTAAATGTTCCTCATGTGTTTAAGCATCATGATAATGAAGATGATGTAGAGTTATGGCTTGGGAAAAGCCTGAGTACCAAGAAAGAGCTGATAAAGCAATGTTTGTGCATTAAAACTTAGTTTTGGTGTATTATGCAATTTACCCAGAACCTAGGGTTCAATATGCAAATTACTACTTCAAAATAGTCCCTAATGTTTCTTGTCATCATGTAAAGCAAAGAAAATTAGAGGGGTGTCTCATTTGAATCACTTTGGAGGAGAGAGAAACTTGATATTAAAATAATCAAGATTTAAGCATAATTGGAACCTTACCTCAATTTAATGAAAAAATAAATATATTAATTGAAGTGCTCTTCAACCAAAATTTTGTTGGTTGAAATCCCTACATATGGACGTCCTTTTGCCTTGAAAAGGCACGAAAATATCCAAAGGAAGAGGATAACTCACTCACATTATTATAAGAAAAAGAAATATCCACTCACTTTAGGATATTATTATAAGGATTAAGGTGCTTAATTTGCTTTTATTTATTTCTTGGATAATTGGGAGGAATAAGAGGAAAGGAAGATAGACTCTTAACCAAGGAAGGGAAAGGGGGAAAATGGCAAGGATATGGAGGAGATAATTTCTACTTTCTCTCTCTTAAATGAATTTTTAATAAAATGCATATATGCTCCCTTATCCATAGCTTGGATGGGTAATTTCGAATCCACTTTCATTCCTTGCTTGCAAAAACGACCAAGGGAGCTTGGAGCAACAAGAGGACGACCCCCAACCTGTTGGTAAGCTTCTTGATCACTTTCAACCATGATTTCATGGTGGAAATCGAAAATAAATCATTGATTTCTTCTCTTCACTCCATCTTCAACCCTAGCCAATCTTTTCAACCAAAAGCTTGAGGACGAGCCTAGGGGGAGTTGCAAAAGCTTCATCCACCATTTTTGACGTGAAGCTCCAAGATTTGAAGCTCTTTTGGAGGCGGGTTATATAACTTGAACCCTTAATCATTGTTATTGAACTCAATTTCTCAATTCAATTGATTCAATTGTTCTTCTTGCAATACCTTTGATTATTTGATGCAACTTCCATGGGTATCGCAGTACATTTCATGGGGATGAAGGCTGATGGTGATGAAATCATCACAAGCACACATCTCAACAAATTTGAGTTGCAAACAGTTTTGGACTTTTGGTCCAAACAGTTTGCAAACCGTTTGATAACTTGGACTCCAAACCGCAAGAGAGGGTTGACCGTTTGGTTAGGTTGACCATTTGAGGTCTGAACCCAAGTACATGTTGGATGATGATCCAATGGATCCAATTGATTGATTCAATGTATGTACAATCCTTCAATTGGAAACCCAAATTGAGTTGATTGAAGAATCCATGATTGATCCTAATGATTTCAAGATAATTTGGGTCAAACAGTTTTGAAACCGTTTGAGCCCAAACGGTCTTGAAACCGATTGGGACCAAACGGTTTCAAAACCGTTTGGAGAGTTAATGGTTGATCCTTGATTATTGGATAAAGATCTAATGGTGTTGATTGATGAATCCTTCAATTGCCTAATCAATGGTCAGTTCAATGGTGCAAATTACATTCAATTTTATTGATGAATGTACCTAATGAACCCTTGTAGTTTTGAGACTGATTTGGCCCAAACGGTCTTGAGATCATTTGAGTCCAAACGGTCTACAAATGGTCTCAAGACCGTTTGGGGTCAAACGATTTCAAAACTGTTTGGAGTCAAATGGTTTCAAAACCATTTGGTGATGAAACCCCAAAACTGAATGGGGTCAAATGTGATTCAATCATTTAGAAATTGAAGGTGATGATTGTTCCATTGATCCAATGATTGATAGTAATGATAATCAATGATAGGTATAAAGGTTGAATCCCTAAAGTACCTAGATGATTAGTACCTTTAAAGGGATAAACCCTAATTGCTTATAATAGCAATAACTCAGTACACTATGTTAATCATAGTTGTATATACTTGATCGTATGATTGATGTAACCAAATCAAGTGGAGAGAATGATAGAATGGATTTCATACTTGAGTATGATTCATGTGGTGATTAAGGGTATGATCCTTAGTAAAGAGATCATAAAACCCTAATCATGAGAATAAAACCCTAATTGATAAGGTTATTGAACCCTAACCCTAATTTAGGGCAATTTTGAGTGAAACCCTAATCTAGGGTAAGGATGTAACCCTAGTTGAGGATGATTCCATGTGAAACCCTAATTGAGAATGATTCCATGTGAAACCCTAGTTGAGGATGATTCCATGTGAAACCCTAATTGAGAATGATTCCATGTGAAACCCTAGTTGAGGATGATTCCATGTGAAACCCTAGTTTAGGGTGATGCCATGGGAAATCCTAATTTAGGGTAATGCCATGTGAAACCCTGAATTAGAATAATGTTATGTGGAACCTTGATGTAATGATGTGATGTAAAACCCTAAAGTGTGATGAATAGTAAACCCTGATTATGGATACTTGAATAGGAAATCCTAATTGGGATAAATAGTAAACCCTAATTGTGGGTAATTAAAGTGGAAATCCTAATTGAGGATGATTCCATATGAAACCCTAGTTGAGGATGATTCCATGTGAAACCCTAATTGAGGATGATTCCATGTGAAACCCTAATTGAGGATGATTCCATGTGAAACCCTAATTGAGGATGATTCCATGTGAAACCCTACTTGAGGGTGATGCCATATGAAACCCTAGTTGAGGATGATTCCATGTGAAACCCTAATTGAGGATGATTCCATGTGAAACCCTAAATGAGGATGATGCCATGTGAAACCCTAGTTGAGGGTGATGCCATGAGAAATCCTAATTTAGGGTAATGCCATGTGAAACCCTAAATTAGAATAATGTTATGTGGAACCCTGATGTAATGATGTGATGTGAAATTTAAATCTGGGGTGGTGCCATGTAATGATATATGAAACCCTAATGAGGGTATAATGGCCAATACAGTAAAGTAGAGTGTGGCTGACTTAATCAAGTAAGATGAGAATGTTACACCATGAAGGGTGAAATTGATAAACCATATGAATGGTAATATTGATACTTTAATATGTAAGGGTATAAGGGACAAGGTGATTCTTAGATCATTATAAATCCAACTCTATACATGTGATTAACTTGACATACATGTATCAACCCTATACACCTTACAAAGATGAGGAAAGGACACTCTTAGGAGTGATGTATGCAACACTAAATAATGGTGTGGATAGTATTTTGAGAGTTGAGATACCTAAAGTGGTTGATAATGATATCAACGATGTCTAACCATTAGACAAGTCCATATCATTAAAGATAGCTGGACAAATCTAGTGTGTGTGACCTATGCACTATATGATAAAGGTGATAGGTGAGTGGTTAAAAGTATTAAGAGGGAAATACCTTAATACAAGATAAGTTGGTAAATTCAAGTGAGTTAGAAGTGATGAGAAAAGTGATACATCAAGACATGATAGATATCCCATTCAGCACTTCAGGATTGATACACCTTGATACACTTTAAATCCAATTTTAGTTGGATAAGAAACACATGAAATGTGTTATATAAATTGATACAATGAAATGTAAGGAGTTTGATACATTTTGATAAGTATAGGCTAACATACCTTGAGAAAGGGGTTAAGCCAAACTAATGAGTATGATGTAATCATACCCTGGCAAGGATGAGAAATAAACTCATACCTTGAATTAGTAATATTGAATGATATGTGATGAGAGAAATAAGCATGTGTGAATGCTTGTGATATTAAAAGAGGCTCTTAGAGGAGTGGAGCAATTAATTAGGGTTGGATTCATAAAATGAACATAAGCCCTAATTAATGTGTAACGGGAAATCCTAACCCTAATTTTGGGTAATAGGATAAAGAACCCTATTTGATCGTAAATCCTAATCCTGGTAAGGAAATAGTGGTGTTACTATTGTATTGTATGTTGTGATATGATTTTGTTGCTTACTGAGAAGTAACAAGATATGCATTGGCCTAGTGTGCCATTATATTATATTTTGCTTAATGAGAAATAACAAAATGTGATCAAGTTGTTGCCTAGTAAAAGGTGACAAGACAAATAATGGGCCTTGTGAGCCATGTGTAATGCTTGTGTAACAAGTATCATGTATACCTTGGTCTGAGGACCTAGAGGTAATAGTTACCTAATAAGTGGTAACAATGCATGTTCAGTGATGAACCTAGGGTTTAAATACCCAAATTTGATAAACATGGTAATAATGTGGTGGAGAGATGAGAATTCCTAGTATTTAAATGAGGGATAGAGATCCCAATGTCTTATAAAGACTGAGAAGTGATTGATGAAATAGTACATGGTTCTTTGTAGCATTTGTCATAATAAGTTATGTTTGAGAACTTGACTGATGCTAAAAGGATATGACAATGCACCTAATTAATCAAGTGAAATCATATCATGTAGAGCCCTGGCCATAGATCCATCATCGTCAGAAATAGGTGATGGTGAAACGGGTTGCTCCACGGCAAAAACCCGGAATGCGTATTTTTGAATATGTGGGGGTTAATGGGCAAACATATCCTTACGTCCTGATGAGGAGATTGATGGAAGGTAAACATTAAACCTCTCAATCCTTCATTGTATGTGTCATGATGGATGTATCACAAATCTCCCGATGATTGGGATAGATGTTGTACACATCTCCCAATAATACTTAATGTCAGGTCGATGGAGATAAACATTAAATCTCTCGATTGCTGATGGGAGTGCAGTTGACATTGTAACTCTATAGCAAAGTTGCCAGTATACCCTGGAAAGCTATATTGAGCAGTTGACATAAGTCCTGCTTGTGGTCCCGCACTGACCGGGATGTGGGAGGTCATGGGAATTCAGCTCTTCCATTGACCTATGTATGGTACCGATTTCAACTTCGCAGTGGTCAGTTGGAGTATGAGCGGTATACCTCATCTCCTCAGGGCATAAGTGTGATTGTAAAATATAATCAGCCATATAGCATGTTTGCTTAGGGATTGAATACGGAAATTCATTGGTTGATATTACATTTCTTTTATGCATCTTTAGTTGATAGATGTGAATTATGTCTCTTTACATTCCTTGCAAGGTGGATAGATGATTTACAACTCTACCATGAGTAGATGCAATGTTCTCCTTAGGAAAGGAGATTACTTGATTATGTTCATATAATGATTTATCTGTTGTTAAATATATAAGATTCCTCTGCTCAGTTTTAATTTAATAAACTGCAATAATGATGTTTCTGGCAGAGAGTTATATCTCTCACTGGGGCAATTTACAATTGTCTCACCCCCGTGGGAACCAACATTTTTAGGTGGATGCAGACGAAGAGTCAGAAATCCCATAGTAGAGAAAGAACAGCAGCATCAGGGACATCAGTAATATCTCAGGTGGAGATACTGTCTATCGAGTCTTGTAGTCAAGAGTCCTATGTCTTGTCTCTATACTCTCAGGTCCTAGGAGTCAGT
Organism: Alisma plantago-aquatica; assembly: GCA_963693085.1. Classification (NCBI taxonomy): domain Eukaryota; kingdom Viridiplantae; phylum Streptophyta; class Magnoliopsida; order Alismatales; family Alismataceae; genus Alisma; species Alisma plantago-aquatica. The sequence continues at coordinate 881,907,480 of OY856409.1, forward strand.
AGTTTGTGATTTTATAATCGATCTGAGGTTTTGGCTTGATGCCTCGAGGTTTTAAGTTGCCTATGTACAAATTTAATAGAGCAGTTGTTGTATGTAATCCTCGAGAAGAGATGGTACATGACATGTACATTATAAACCAGGATGTAATTGAAATACAATGGTTCTTATTAAAAGAGTTTTCCTGAGAATGGATCTCTTTGCAAATGGTTTTAATTTTTAGTAATTTCCAGTAATCTGTTGCTAATGATTGCTTCCGCTATAATTAATCTTGTTTTTTGTGAGTTCGATGCCACAAAACCATTGTCCTCCATCAATGGCACTTGCTGAGTATTCATCATTAGAAAACATAACAATGAAGAATCCACGATCTCTGGATCTAACTTGAGTGGATCCCTTCACACCCCAAATATGAGAAATATGGCAAACCAACATCGACCAGTGTGGTTTGAGGCCCACAACATAACCCGCCTCCATTCAAATTCACCTATAGACAAATTGCATTTCACAATCACCTTGGGATAAACCAATTTACCACCATTCATCAGAATATAAGTCTTGCACAAGTTAACCGGTCCTATGACATCCTAGTTTCTAAACAAATTTTTGCACTTCTTAGCTTCCTCTACCACTAAGACATTGCCTTGGCCTCCCTTTGGTTTACTATGAGCCTCCAAAGATTGACTTCCATTTAGATCCAGCAGGTTAGACGTCGTTGTCTCCTTGGTCGTCACCCCCACACTTGCACCCTGAGTCACCACTCCGCACACCATCCTATTGGGTTTTCCCTCTGGAGATGAACAACATTCCATGGGTATAGATGTTATCATGAAGGAAATAAAAAACAACAAACAAATTGGCTTCATGGAGACAACTATGGCATGGAAAACTTCCACTTTGAATAAGATATTTGATGGAGATAGTGACAAATGATTGCCAACAATCCAATTTTCATATCACATTAGTGGAAGCAATTTTGTTTTAAGTGAGAAGTGCTACTAACATGATATGCATTAGAATGATGAAAGAAGAACCATTACAGACTATGTATTCTCATTAATTTTCAGCAAAAGAAACATGGTTACATCAAATTATATAAAAAGCCTATACACGTGATGCTAAAACTTGTACTCTGTCTTAATATATTGGATCATATAGATGGTGCCCCACTAAGAACACATATCTTAAAATTGTTGATGAGTACTTTATCTTAAATGATCTTCCTAAAGATTAGTACATGTGGATATCTTGTCTCCATCCATGCATAATGGTAAACCTAGGTTAGAGTAAGTAGCATCAAATTTCTAATAAGATAAACATGAATATATAATAATTGAAAACCAAACTATTATCTGAAATTTCTAAACTTATATTGAATCAACATGTCTTTTATCTTATTTATGGCCACCATTATACGTTAGGTCCTCCTCTATTCATATTGAAGTATCCTCTACGGTGAAATACACCCTCTATTGGCACTATGTTCCCTCTATTGACAACTAAGTGTCCTTTATGGGGTAGTACACCCATTGTTGGAACTACATGCCTTTGTTGGTGCCAAAGTGTACTCTACGGTGCAACACACCCTCTTTTGGCACTACATGCCCTCTATGACACACACAATGCCTTCTAAAATTGTCTCGCGACTCTTTGGTTATGACTTATCATATAATGTATTGATGTTCTGGTGTCATTTTCAATCTTTTTTCTTAATTTCTTATTTCTGAATCTCAATATCTTATCTATGAATCTTGATCTCTTATCTCTAAATCTGTTTTAATTTTTTATCTCTAAATCTTAATCTATTATCAATGACTCTATGTCTTTATTATTTAATTCTTAATTGAATCTAACTCTGAATCTAAAAATTGATATTCTTATTGACTAGAAATCTAATATGAATCATTTATTTAATAGATGACTTAATTAAAATTTTATGTCTGATATATGACATACGAGTCTAAGTCTTGAGAAAATAAACCAAACTAAATCTAAACCAGACCTAGATTATAATATACTTATTGTCTGGATAAATCTTAATCTGAAGCTCTTTAATTTAACAACTATGCAAAAACTCATATATGAGCCTAATGGATTTAAAAATAAATGGAATAGAGTATAGAATTATTGAGTGTCTAAAAGAAATATAAATCTCAAATATCTAAAATCTAAAAAATTAGGCAACATGACACAATCTGGATGAAATCTAATCGTTCAAAGCATGACTGGATATGAAATACTAAAGTCTAAAAGTAACTTAGTCTCTAAGTTACTTTTGGAAGGTGTAGGCTGAATAATAATAATATTGAAACTCAATCGATATGGCCCACTTACCTACTACACTAAAAAATCCAAATATACTTCCAGGTTACAGTCAAGCGTTAACTTTCCTGAAAATGAACATGATGCATATATCAAAATTATATCCAGAAATCCAAGATTATCCTAATAGACTTTCAAGGTCTTATAATCTATGATGGGATTTCTTTATGCGTCAAAAATTGATGCCATCCTCTAATAAAATCATATTTGATCATGAATTCTGATATTATATGATCTTTATACATTTACATCATTACTTATATCATCAATTTCTTAACCACCTAAATTAACATCATTGCCTAACTTCTCTAACATTAAATATGGTAATAGCTAATTATCTTCTAAACTCAAACAAAATAACATTTTAGTGAGACATGTATCAAAATAGAATTTCAAAGATTTTCCACAAACTTTATCTCATCGTTTGATTACTCAAATTACAATAGTAACTCTAATGAGTAAACTCGTCATGATAAATTATATTCATCAAAACACTGAGATCAGATTTTGCATTTCTATTTTAGAATTTAGAATAGATCACATGAACTTATCTCCTCAAATTCAAACATCGCAATCTATTGCATAAACACCATTATCACATATATTTTTTTCTATGAAATCTTTCTCTTATTAAACATCAAAATATCCTCAAAATACTATTTTTATAATAATATAATCTTTGATATCTTTTCAATGACACCTTATTTTCCTTGGTTGAATGTCTAAGATAAAAGATACATGCTTTCCAAGATTACCTCTTTGTAGAAGATCTGAGCAATTCATCTTGAGTCTGAAAGATTACATCACAACTTTCTATTCTTTTTTCTTTCCTTTCCACTGGTTTGTGGATCTTCTCCTTGGGTTTTCCTATCTAGAAACCTAGATCTAGATAGACCTTGTCACCTTCCTCTTCCTTCTCATGTATGTGAGTGTGACATCTTCCCTTATTTGCGAGCCAGACGCGCCTTTGAATGCAGACACACCGCAGAGCTCTAGCGAGGGCCCAATGGTTGAGTAGACTCCTCCATGATTATCCATGGATACTTGCTACTCACATATGATCCTTTGAATGAGACCGATTATTGGGAATAAAGAGAGTCTCCCGTGTGGCAATCATTGTCAACACATCACTCCTCGAGAAGACTTCAATCTTATGCCCTTTTTATTAAATAAAAAGGAAGTTCAATTGACAAAGACATGATATCATATGCCCCATATTTTATAATGCATCACTGCTCTGTGTTCTAGATCCTTCTACTTTAAATTTTATGTTTTGATTGGAAATAGATTCTTAATTTGAATCAAAACTTCCCACACTCATCCCTTCTCTTCAACAAAGGAGGGTGTATTCTCTCTCCTTTTAGTATTTAATTAATTATTCAATTAGTTTTTCTCATAATGAATCAGATGTGCTCACTATTGACTATGTTTCTTTTACTTGAACACCCACACTATTGAGTCACTAACCATGTTATTTAAAACTTGGACACCATTATTCATACTTAAGGTAATAAAAAAAATCAAGGATTTTTAATATTATCCTTCCTTTCAAATTCTGTCCATGGTATGCATCATAATGGAATAACCCCAAGAATTATACACATGTTCTTTCATATATATATATATATATATATATATATATATATATATATATATATATATGAAAGTCTAGTTCTATTTCATAAAATTTATACAAGGTCCAAAAATTAGAGATGAGATTTTATCATTGTAAAAATCAACCTATGTTTAAAAAATCAAATGAACACCATAAGCCTATGAAGTTATATATATTTTTATCTTCATATTCAACAAAACACCCTATGGATTATGACCTAGTGAAATATATTATCCTTGGACTCACATACATGGCAGTCTAGATCTTATTAAAGTTTCCTTTATTCATTACTTATCCCACATAAGACCATAAATTTATGTCACTTTATGGTAAACCAAGATTTATAACAATTGATGGATCTATATTACATTTTACTAAGTCATAACACATAATTGATGAGTTCGGTTTGGCCCATTATTTATCATAATAAAATATCAAGAAAATACAAAAATATGTTTCTTTTTATGTTATCCTCCACTTCTATTTTCAAAATCATAGTTTCCATATTACTAGATGTCAGCCACTAAATAATTAGTACTATTTAAATTTGATAACGAATCTAATAATCTTGTCTACTTTCAAAATTTATTTACCTTATCGAAATAAACACCAAAAAGGCATGATATACTTTCCTACAAAACCTCTTCCATACTTCTTTCTTTACCTTATCAAAATAAACACCCATAAGTTATGCTATACTATCCTAAAAAACCTCTTCCACACTTCTTTCTTTCTTTCTTTAAAATAATTGAAGTAAAACTATTTTATAATTCATAATAAAAAATAATGAATGTTACTAAAAAATATAATGGTATTATCCTTGAGACCACTATATCCCCTAAATTTTTTATTAAGTCTAGGAATCTCACTCTTATCATGTTTGACCGTAATTTTAAATTCTACTTTGTTGCCATCTTTAGATCTTGAGAAAAAAACATTTATCATCTCTCTAATTATTTTATTTATCTAGCCATTCACCCCACATATTCTTATCTTTTGGAGTTAGTTCCTTACCTACCAATTACCAAAAATAATAAAAATTCGACCACTACAATGTATTTATATAAGGAATAATTAATAAGGTTTTAAAATTTTAAAATAAAATCCTTAATATCTTTTAATCATTCATAATCCCTTTTTGGAAAAATAATACATATCTTTTTATATGAACATTATTAAATGCTAAAACATGGTTAGAATGTATATATCATTATTTGGAATATATATATATATATATATATATATATGATAATTATTTAACATATGCCAATAAAAAAAGTACCATTTTACCCTAATTATGATTACTGACAATTATTGGGCTCAAAATGCCCCTGTGATCATTAGATCCAATTTAGCATATGTGTCATGTATTTTTCTTGGGCATCATAAGGATAAAATTATGTATATTAAATTACTTAGAATTTGGCATGTTACAAGTATATTGATATATTGTGTATGTCAGGTGCATAAAAAAGTGAGCATACAAGATAACAATATATATTCTCAACCATCAAATAGATGCACATATAAACTTGTATTTTTCATTAGATATTCTAACCCATACTTAGTCTACTATGTAGGGTGTAATTTACTATTTGTGATTGGATTTATGTGCATTACCCCTTGATCAGTACCTCACAGTGCTTAGAATATCACAATTTATTTATGTGATATTCATAGTGGCATTATAATAGAACTGAATTTAAAAAACATGTCCAACAGTTCATTTCATTTGATATTCAAGAAACCTTAGAAAATCGAAAAAGTCAATAATGTGAGTATTCATAGTCACAACCACATACCTCATTGTACTCACCATGCAATTACTTTCATGTAGTATTCCATGTACTTTATGTAATACAATCATCAAGTGTATTCAAGCAAGCAATGTTCATCCAATCAATCAACAAGACATCTAGTTGCTTATAGCCTAAAGTGTCACCAATAGAACATATAAATTCTAATTAGACCCAACCTAGACTTACAAGGGTTTAGGGTTGTCTCATGTTGGAAAAGATAATAAGGGTAACAAGCCCTTTTCCATTACCTCGTGACTAATTAGGAATATAAACCCTAACTAGACATTAGGTGTAATCGTAATTCATATTTTAAAGCTACCATGTTAATATGAACACTTAGATCATATTTGGTGGATTAAGATCATTACAAGTATAAACATCGATTTAATAATCCTAATTCCACATGTATATGATAACTGGCCTAGAAACACTAATTATTCATCACCATTATCATCATCACTCTCCAATTATCATTATTTTTAGAAACATCAAATATTATCACAAAATAAATGTATTTACTGATTTGAGCACTATATTTGTCAAATCTAGGGTTTTAGTGTACTAATCACCTTAGATTCATATATCCCCTATTCTTTTAAAACCAAGATCACATTTAGGCTTTGAATCCATTTTATTCATGATCTAATCATTTTTCTGATCAAAATCATATATACTATTGATATTATCTGAGCTACCAATGAATTACTAGAATTATTATAAATTAAACACCAGGGACTAATCAGGTATTGACACATCAGTAATAATTACGTGATCTACAAATCCATGCAGGACTATGTCAACCAAAGAGTCGGTGCCACATAAGCGTATAGATTCCATGTGGGTTGGCCTTTGATTTTGGGTGAAAGGCCATATTCCCATTTACAATGATCAAGACTGATCACACAAGTCAGGAGTACTCGAGTAAAATCCTCAGGGGCCATCTTCCTGTACTTGAGGCTTGGTCTGTGGCTCCAACCTTGGTTGAGGTCAACCTGATGGTTGACTCTCTGATGTGAGGTCTAGTGGAGTCCCTTGAGATTTGAAGCATGCATGACTGACCCTGGCTAACTTGAAGAGCTACTGGGTTAAGATGAGAGGGTCTAGGTGGGTGATCCCATGATTGATAGTTTAAAGCTAAGACTAGCATACTGATATTCATAGAAAAATGAACAATTACCGCATGAGTTCTTTCTTTGATGACTCACAACATTCGTTTATGGCCTGATGATCACCCTGATATCCTCACCACAGTCTTGGACAATTAGGATCATTGGCCTTCACTCCTCTATGGCATAGGACCTTACCGGAGACAATGACTTATTGTTAGCCCATACACTAGGGTGGAAGGTAGAATTGGTGGAGCGGTTGTTATGAGGGGACCATGATATAGTTCACTGACCCCTCTTATAGGACTGTGATTGCAAGACTCCCAAATTTGTTAGAGTCCTGCAGATCTACTATGCCCAAGAATTGGGTGTTATTGCCTCGGGAATTGGTTTCATGATTTAAGGATTCGTTGAGTTTGTAATGACTTCCCGAAGTGACTAGGTCTGAGTCCATGTGAAACTATTATGAGGTGAGAGAGAGAGATCCTATGAGAGGGGTAGTTTGGGTGCTATAGGACTCTAAGTGTGAGGAGGTTTGCCTAGACTTGAAAGAGTGCGTAATAGCTCACTGATCGACCTGCGCCGTCTTTTCCGACGGCCAATGACTACTAAGCGTAAGCGGCGGAAAACGAATCGACATCTCGATGTGATGACATGAGAGTCGTTAAATCATAGTTTAGCAATTTATATGTGTGATTTAAATTTGTATAACTCGCTAAATATTCTAGTTTATCCACAACTTAGCGACACGTATTAATCAAAATAGAAATAATCAAGATAATCTCCCACTTATTCAGTTTCTCCCAATCTTCTAAAAATCATGCGGGTCACTGGGTTTAGCCAAATGCTACAAAATTTTAGGGATATCTCTCTAATAGGGTTATCTAGTGATTGACCCATTGTGGGAATGAAATCCTAAAGATAAACACATATTTCTAATCATAAAGCATATACCTAAATTAGGCACTTAGGTCACAAATAAACATGTACTTATCTCAATTCTTGGGACCAGCTTCAAGTAAGTATTATCTCATGTGATGCTAAGTGTTAGGTCATAATATGATTATTTGACATTTGAATACTTGAAATCTAGGTAAAGACTAGATAATCACTCCTTTAATTATCTAGTTTATTTATCCTCTTAGAATATTCTAGAATCTTAACAATTATCTCAAACTGAGTTTATAAACCATTCCTTAAGATTAATTACATCATATTATGCACGAAATCCAATTCTATTTATTCTATTTTCCAATGGGTCTATTTACTATACAAATATCCCATTTGGGTTTCATTTGGATTTCAAGGCCCGTGACTCAAACGTAGGCCTTCCAATTGATCCATCCACTCTATTTTTTTATAAATTATGAAGTGAATGCTTGGATATCATAATATCTCAATTAAGCCTCATATTAATGCATACCATCAACATCACATTAATTACTTAATTTAAAGACTCAATCTAAGTCTAGGGCTTATATTGATCATCCAATGTCATAGTTTACATTCATAAAATTTGAGGACCTTAAACTCACCCCTCCTTAAAAAGGAAATTTGTCCCAAAAATTCATTCCCAATAAGTTCGATGTGAAAGATAATTCATACTTTCCTCAAACATCAAGGCGAGCAACCTTTCTTGAATAGATTTCATCTAGGTTGTCCTTAATAACATTTATGGATACAAAAGTTTCTTATTAACTGAGGTTGAATCTCTAATTCTGTCTAAGGGTATGACATTACATATCTTCTAGTGATGTCTATTCTACTTGGTGATTACATTTTCACCTAGGTTTAAACCCTATCATCATTATTCATCTATATTCATGTAAGGGTGAGGTGACACCTCAAAACGACAAATTTTTCCATGATATTTCGAATTATGGTTTTCATCTTCACATGTCAATTCATGCATAACATATGGCTACTAAATCATTACCACTCACAATAAGATTTAATAAACATTTAGCTACAACCAAAATACAATGTTCATCCTATTATAGGTGCAAAGAGATGTTGTACGTTATCTTTTAATTCAAATTTTGTTTGAATTATCCTCATCAATGACTTCATATCATAAACATATTTTTATTTGACAAATTTTCCTTGAATTTCACGAACTCAAGGGATAATGCTTTTCTCAACTCTTAAGTTTATGCATATCTCTATTATTTCAAATTTTTGGTACTCTTTATATGTATCATATCCTATGTCATTCCCCTAAGGTTTCTAGAGGTGTAGGTACTTTTGATCCTCCCTTTGACTTTGTGGGCCTTATGTACTAATGGAGTGCCTCTCACATTTCACCCTTAGGCCTCATGAACTCATGAAGGAGGCCAATATCTTGACCCCATAGCCCTTGGATGCACATTGATGGATATCTCATGACCCTACCTTCTTATTCACTTAAGGCATGATCACTTTCCGACCTCATAGGTCTTGTGTACCTTCTATCATCCATACTTGACCCTAGGGTTGACTTAGAGCTCTACGATTCCTAAGGTTTACTGAGATGTCATAACTTTCCTCACACATTTTTTCTTGAGGTTCCTCTAACAATATTTGAGCACTCTGTTATCTATGTAATTCTTTAACCCAAATGTCCTCAATCTCTTAGGGTGCACAATATGTACTCTATGCCCCTACATTGGGCTCATAGAGACCTTCCCTCTTGGGGTTGATATTCTTAGAGATCTTCCCCCTTGGACTTGGTCTTCATAGTGACTTTCCCTCCTTAGGATTGGTCTTCACAACGACTTTCCCTCCTTGGGCTTGTACTTCACAGTGACCTTCCCTCCTTGGCCTTGGTCTTTGAAATGTCAACCACTTCCTCAATGACTTTTCCTTTTGTCCCTCAGGGATGTAATAATTCGGTTAAAAGAAGTGTCCTCAATGTATGAGCTTTCATGCTTGGTATACAATCGTTCAAGGTTTAGGTGGAGTTTAAAGTTAACTTAATTCTCAAACTGATTGGTTAACTCGCTCCAATGAAGGTCCTAACCTAGGGTGCCTTCTTGACTCAGAAGAGGAGGTTAGGCTTCCTAAACACAATCTAATCCCATGGGTTTATGGTTATGACTCCAACGTAGGTTTTTTATCCTTTTTGAGTTGACCCACCCTGGGTCAAGACACCACCCCTAGAGGTGAACTACGGGTATAACCGTTTCCCTTATATAATTACCAATTTTATATGTTTCATATATATTGAAAACCCTTTACACAAAATATTCATGCAATACTCTATGTACTTGCATGCATGATAATTTTAATAAAATGATTCGTTGGGGCTCGAACTTTAGATCTCTTGGAATATGCCAAAGATATTACCACTGGGGTATCCCATCTTGGACCATGCATCAATACTACAATATCCTATTTGTGGTATTGGGACTGTGAAACCAAGCCCATTTTTATTTTCTCTTTCTAGTTTCCCTAACTCGAGTTTTATATGGGTAGGGTTTCTATTTCACCCACACTACTCCCATTTCCCATGATTAGGGTTTATGGTTAGGGTTAGAGATCAAGCCATGCATTTTAGGGTTTTACAATTCCCTTGACCCACTAGGGTTTTCATACCCTATTTGGTTACCCTACTCAAGTCTGAATCGGTTTACCCATACTTATATCTTTCTAGGGTTTAGCCTTACTAGAGGGACATAAAATGTATGAAACATTTCCAAATCTAGTTCCCTTATTATCATTATGTGTACTTTAATTGGAGTAGGATGCCTTAATCCTACTTCTTCTCAAAACCCTAATTTGAGATGAGGAGTTAAGTGTATTTTAGAGTTTATTAAGCAAAGGGATGAAATTTAGAGATGAGGAACATGTAGGGAACATTATTTTGGAAGAACTTTAGGTTCTGACCAGGAAGGTGTAAGGAGTGGGACCCTAGAGGGGAGCCACTCAACTTATGAGATGTGAATAATTGGAAACCATCCAATGCCAATTACCACAAGTAATTTTTCTCAAGGGATGATAACTATACTTCAAGTATGCAATGTATCAAATACCAAAAGTGTAGCAGTGAAAGATAATTTCTCACTATTACAATATACATGTTTGTCAGTGAGTGCTAGCCCAATTGGTCACAGCTTGGGGCCCCTCACGAAGCATCCTATTTGACTCCAGCTTGAAGTGTCGCTTAGAAATGATTTTCTTGCAGCGTCATCTAACCTCTAATGCTACTTATTGAGATATCTGTGTGCGGGCGCACGGGTCTCCCGGGTTTATCATCCCTGTTATCTGGGCCTCCTTTTGGGGGGTGGGTTTACCCTGCAAATAAAAAAATGTATACATGTTTAACATTGTTCTTCACTAAGAATGGTGTACATAAAAGAAAACTAGAGACTAATATATAACAAAGGATCAATATAGGGCTAACCAACCACTTAAATCTATATCCAAAACAATAGTTACTTTCAATCAGGCTATAACTCATGGTCACCTATGGTAGCACCTTCTTCACCTAAGGATTTGGGAACTCCCTCCACAAGAGAAGACAAGCTGGAACATTATCAGAAAAAGCTAGTAGGCACTTATAATAGAGATTGGAAAATTTATATGGGAAAAGTTCATCAAAAGTAAAATAACAAGGCTCCCAGTGAAGAGGGAGGTAGAAGCATTCAAGTGGATATCAAAAGAGTTCTTCAAATAGTAAGATGGAAAGATTATATCAAGAAATAAAAAGTACCATAACGAAATTCTTGCCTTTAAATCTCATATAAGAGAAAAATAGTAAATAATCGTAGTTATATATGCAAATTAAATATTGGACTACAACCATCTAAAAGTAGGGCTGAAACACTTCCGGATTATGTGTCGAGGAAAGAGGAGATGGAACCCACAATCCTGTATATATATATATATATATATATATATATATATATATATATATATATATATATATATATATATATATATATATATATATGTATATATATATATGTATGTATATATATATATATATATATGTATATATATATACATACATACATACATATATATATACATACATACATACATACATACGGAGAGAGGGAGAAGAAACCTTCTCTTAGATCCGATATATACATACATACATACGGAGGGGGAGCGGGGTCTCCCTAAGACTCAAATATATACATACATACATACATACATATCTACTATATTACCATTCTATGTATCAAGACTCGTCTCCGTCCCCCGTCCCTCATGTTACCAGTAATAGTTGGACTATTTCATTGTCAGGTTTACCAGATTCATCTTTTGATTATCTTATAAAGTATCAAGACTCGTCTCCGTCCCTCATGTTCCCAGTAATAGTTGGACTATTTCATTATCACGTTTACCAGATTCATCTTTTGATTATCTTATAATTTTTTTCAGTCCTTTTTGCTATCCTATAATAGCGTAGCATTGAAATTTGTAGATCCTATGTTAGGAGAACTCTCGCATCCCGCGTTCAACGGTCTCTCCCAACAATCACCTGCCGCTTCCTTTGTTATAGCCGCACTGAAAAAGGCATCTATGTAGCGACCTGGATGGGTCACACTATCACAGCGACCAGTAGATCTATTAACCACGACGACGAGATGATTTGACAACCATGGTGATACAACGTCAACTGCAATAAGCTTCCTACTTTCTTAATCAAATCACGTGTCCCTTATACAGTTATACGGATATTTGCCGTCGCAGTACACACATGAACTGAGACCGCCGGACGGGGGCACACATCTTTTTCGTGCCACAATCGCTAGCATGGATGCTTCTTTCTCCTGTTCGTAGTTTTTGTTTGACTGTTGTAATCATTCAGTATATAGGTCATGTGCCTCGATATGGAGATGCTGATTACACCATCAAGGACAAGAGACGCAAAAGAGAAGTACAATCGCAGCAGTCTCAGACTGGAACGATGTTAGCGAGTATTATGAAGATCTTATAGCAATACAAATAGAAGAAGTGATTTGGGATTATGTTTAGACAATGGTGCAAGAACGAACATGCAATCAAGGACGTCTTTCAAAAATGTGACCTGGTCAATGCGTGCTAAAAATCATGTTTCTTGTCAATTTAAATGAGTTCCTTTGTTTGCCGATCCGTTACCGGTTAATTGAAGGGTTGATCTGAATCCATATTCATACAAGGAACATAAATTCCATCCGTCCTTGAAGGGAATCCATCTATTCCTTGATGTTTGTTTCCTCAGATGTTGCTAATGCAGATCACTTATTATCCATATGGAGATCTCGCTTCCACTTGCCCTTAGAAAAGTTCATTAAGAAGTATATTATAGACAAGTCCTTGAATGTTGATCCTTATTACAAAATCTTGCAGGTGAGTTCCTCTTTGTCTACTTCTTATGGCTTCTGGATATATTTATGGTTATTTTTTGTCTAGATTTATATAGATCTAGCCTTTATTTCATCTTCAATCTACATATGGTGTCTAACGGTTGGTATGGAATCATAAGGCTAATCCGGTCTTCCATAAACTTCTATTCTTTTTTGTTAAACTGTAATGTTATGCCTGGCAATTACATACGGATCGAGGACCTTTTTTTTGTATGCCCTTCTTGTAGGGTTAACTTTGGGCTATCTATGGGTTATATTTCTGATTTCGACATGCAATTATATTCTTTTTTTACTTGAAAAGAATTGCATTTCATTTGATAAAATAAGAAAGTGAAACTCTACTTTGTTCAGTTGTTTAATTGATACATGAAGGATTAATGGCGTGACATTGTTGGGTGGACTTACTTTATAAGACAAAACGGCTACTCTGAAAATTATTCGTTGATAATTATAATTTTCATATCCAAAACAAACTACCATCAATTGGGTGCCTGTATTCAACTTACTTGATAAATATACTTTGAGATGACATTGTTATTAAAATTAACTATATTCATGGATTCATTAAACTCAAAAACTTTCAAGACAATCATCTAGATATCAACAATCTGCTTGTCTTTAAAATATTACATGGAAGGTTAAAATTTATTAGCTTAAACATAAATGCATACAACTATTTTTCTCTCAAAACTTTGAAATTTTCTAGCTATTGCTTGAATTTGACTCATCTGGTTAAAATTGGGTGCTTGTAACCGTTAAGAATAAAACGAACCTCACACATAGGCTTATAAGAATACTATCATGTCAATCACATTATTAAGACATCTCAAACGGAAAACACATGTCCACTACAATAATATGTGTATTCATTGTACAAAAGAATGTAATAATTACAACCTTAAATGAATTTCAGTTCCCACACAAATTCTGCAAACAAGTATGTTAGAATATGGAATGATCTTAAGAAATTGTAGTAGCCACAACACTAAATAGATTCATAGGAATGGATCATTGTGTTGTTAGCCCGATTAAATTGATATGGCGATCAAAAATTTTCTCTTATGCCTTTCAAATTTTATCAGTTGTATGATCACTATAGGGGTTAGTGTAAGAGATGTGCAATTATTTTATTATTAATATCTTTGATATCTTGTGAAATGTACATTCTCTAATCATAAATACTAATAATGTAAAGTGTTAAAAATATTTTTGTTTCACATGCTATTCTCATGGAAGCCTCTTTTCTTCTTGAGCAAATGGAGGAAATATGTTCATCAAGCCCATACATAGAAGGCAAAAATTCAAGGTGTTGAAAAAATACTAAACAAAAGTGCATGAGACCTAAGGGACAAATAGGATAACTACTAGAAGCAGTTGTAGGAAAACAAAGCTTAACAAGTAAATTTACATGGAATTGTGCTTTCTTGTGACATGCTTGGATGGATTTAGTTTTTAAATTCTATTAGAGTCTCTTATAGACTTTCTACGTCTTCAAGTTTTGTAATGTTATTCCCACATCATCATCATCAACAACTAAACCTCAATCTCAACCATATTGTGGTCGTTGTATGTTACTCGACATTAATATAAAATTAAGGGAAGGATTAAGTCCATGGTATGCACTTGAAATTCCTTCGTATTTCCATGAGCATGCACTCAACCACTAATATTTAACTACTGAATATATTCTAGATCTCACAACTACATATTATATAGAAAATGTAGCTAAAGAATAACTAAAAAGAGTTGTTGTTTGTATTTGAACATTTATGCATTTTAGGTTCATTCATTTTAGTTTCCTTCAAAAAAGTTACAAGATGTGTTTTTGGGTTATATTATGTTCATCATCATATAAAACAACAAAACACACTCATATATTTGATTCATATCACTAAGAATTATTAGACCATATGGATCCAACAATCATTTCTTATGATTTTGTATATGTTAATGTGATTCTCATAGTGTTTTGTCTAAATCGCACTCAACTATCCTTTGCCTTGCATCTACATATAATTGAATTAGAAATTGTAGTTCAAGACTCATTATGGAGATATATTTTTTGTATCCTTAATATTTATGACTTTTAGGTGCTTTAATGAAAAGTTATGAATTTTGTTTCAATGTTATACTATTTTCATTTATTGTGTGGTGAATAAAAAATGTAGTATAGATTTAACTTATCTCACTGTGAAGTAGTATACTATATGAATCAACTATCTCATTTTGTGTGATTTTATACATATATAATCTAATACTTTCAGTAATTTTTGTTATGGGAAATTTATTGAGGTATAGCTCAACATGCACAACATATCAGACACATACATATACATTTTTGTATTTATATATTTATGTAAATATGAATTGGGAAAATTTAAAGCTTAGATATAGTCTCACGGCATGTGCTATAATTATTATGAACTCAAAAAGAAAGTATGATTTATTCCAAATGTAGGTGTTAGTAAAAATCTTAAGTACTAACAATACTGGAAATATAGAAATTCTCTCTACTCATTATATAATAAGTAAATTGTTAGAATGAGTGTAAACAATATCCACTATTGTCAAAAAATTACATATTTTAAGTGGAACTCATCAAAACCAAAGACATTCATTGATTAGGTGATTTTACTGATTTTTAATGATTTTGCATGTGCACTTTTTTGGTGACTTCAATTTTAGAAGGTAATTTGAATGCCCTTCACAATATTTATTAATTCTTCTATTTCTAAATTTTGAAAAAACTTAATTTATATGTAGACATAAAATAAAAAAATTTATAGGATAGTGAATGATGGAATAAGAAGAGAGCATGATTGATTCTCACAATGACAATCACTATTGTAAGGTAACCTCGGGTTAATAAAAGTTGAGAAGGACACCACTAATCTGACTACATTGAAGCATTAGTTCGACATATATATTAGTGGGTGTGATTAAGATTCTACATATAGATAAAAAAATTGTATCTCTCACTTTTTTTGTATCATGATTGGGTATATATTTAAGTTTATTACTATAAATAAAATTATAATCACATCCATATTTAATATGTTTATTTTGAAAAAAAAATTGCTTATTTAGAAACACATTAGTTTGGAAAACTAACTTGAAGAAAAGATATTTGATCATGCTCCTCAACTATTTTCTTAACATTTGTATCTCATAAAGCAAAAAAAGATCATATGAATGTTACTTTCTTTTTCAGGAGAAATATAGATATCATAGAAGGTATTAGAGAGGAGCTATCCACATGTCTGGTAATAGATTGAAGATAAAGATTCAAGGAGGTTATTTACATCTTATATGAAAGTGAAAAATGAATTTATTTGTTGGAGAAACTAGGATATAATTAAGAAAAGTCAATAATTAAGTGTCATTGTTATACCTAAAAGATGAGTTTACACTAAAAAAATATTATATCAATATGACTTATACATGATCATTAGTCATGTCTAAGTATGATAACTTGCATCAAATGAATCTATCAATGAGGAATAAATGTGTAAAAGTAGATGAAAACTAAAATTACCATGTATGAATCTGGGTCGGTCATGGAGATAGATAACTCAATGACATCACTTGATTCGCCTTAAAATTCACCTTAATCATCTATGTAATATTTTTTTTATGACGTCAATACAAAGACAAAGACCATAATAAAAAAATCAGCTCATAATCTATGTAGTAAGTACATGAAAGATATTGATGGTAGCATATGAACATAAAGTAGAACCTCAACTACCACTCTCGTCCAGTGCATAGTTAAGATATTTATAGGATACAAGATGTTCACTCATGCCACAATGTAGGTATTTTTAAATGACCTCTTCACACTATTAGAACTATCCCTTCAAATTCTACCGCATAATATGTGGATGTCATAATGTATATGAATACATTAATTTATGAAAGGACGTCATTGAGATATTCTAGCACAACGATCAACATATATACAATAAATGAGTAATAGGAAGTTACAAATCCAAAACAAGTTTCATATCATAAATAATATGTATTTATGGCTTGATAGATTAATTTTGTATCATATATACAAAAGAAATGAGAAGACTTGACTTCTACGACCCTTTATGCATGAAAACATAAATTCATCTATTCAATTATGTTTATATTCAACTTTTCAATGTTATTTTGAATCAGTTATATACCTTCATCAAGATTTTTTTTTATTATAAATGATTTATTGTAGCTGGATATAAAGATAGAAAAAGCAAATGTGTTAGTATTGTCTTCATATTGACAAACAAAAAGCAAACACATATACCTTGGATTGTCAAGCTGAATCAAAATGTATAATTTGGTTTACGATGATAAATCAAATCATGTGAGAAAAAATGAGATAATTCTTTTACATAAATTCGTATTTTCTAAGAAAGAAACATTTACAACTCTTTTAAGTGTTGGCTTTCATCATTTTCTTTCATTATTTAGCGTCATAAAAATGTGTTCCGAGTTGCATCATGCCAAGTATACAATCAGTGAATATTGATGTTTATATTGATAATATCACATCCAATTTTAGCATAATGAAATTTAAGTTACTTTCTTTCCTTTATCAAATACTGAAGTAATATAATATGAGGAAATCATAGTTTTATGTAATCATAATGATTTCTTCCACTTAACTAGATATATGAAATTGGTGATTATATAATCTCCCTTGCTAATGACGGATGCTACAAATTTAGAGTGATTTACATATTTAATTAGTAACAACATAGAAAATAATGTGAGAATGTTTTAACATTTGTTATTACATAAAAATTAAATAATTGTTAATGTTAAAATCTAATTGATTCATTCATAATTTGTTTTCATTAATGTTTTGAAAGAAGTTATATAAGTTATTCACTAGGTCAAAATGTATTGAATAGATGAAAAATATTTCTATATGAAGTTTGTACATAGTTTCTTCTATGCTATTTTCAATACATAGTTTCTTCTATGCTATTTTCAAGAAGTTTGTAACTTAGTTTTTTATTATATTCAAACATACTGCATACTTATTGCAAATGATTTTCCACAAATGAATGTTCAATATTGGATGTGAAACACCTAAGGAATATGCATAGATCTTTAGAAAATACTCATATGAAACAATATGTAGCAATAGTCATTCAAAGATGATTATGTGTACACTAAAATTTAATATCAAACATAAAAACAATACAGATCATTATAGAACATTATAAAGATCATATCCTTGTTAACAATCTTATTCTATGATATTTTCATGAAATTTGTAATTTAGTGTTTATTCTATTTGAACATACTGCATACTTATTGCAAATGATTTTGCACACATCAAAGTTCAATATTGAATGTGAAACACCTAAGTTATATACATAGATCATTAGAAACATACTCATATGAAACAATATGTAGCAACAGTCATACAAAGATGATTATGTGCACACTAAAATCTAACTTTAGACATAAAAACAATAATGATCATGCTCGAACGTCATAAAGATCATATCCTTGTAACGATCTTAATATCAAGAGTAAGTTTATATTATTATGAGTTCAACTAAATAATTGGAGAAATTTATAAATAAATAGATTAAATTGAACACGTCAACATAAAATAAACAAATCATGCATGCATTTAGATATTTTAATTGAACTAAAAAATAATAAACTTTACAAAATAAAAAAGTAAAGTTGAATGAAGTATATGTTTTTCTTTAGAAAAACAATGAACCCCCCCACTACAATTTTGTAGATATTTGATACATTGATATATATATATATATATATATATATATATATAATCCTTGAATGGTATCAAGATAATCATGTATATTTATGTTACGTGCAAAGAACGTGCATCTACTAGTATATACATATATACCTATATATATACATATATATACATATATATATAAACATACATACATATATATATACATATATATTTAAATATATATATACATATATATATACATATATATATACATATATATATACATATATATATACATATATATATATAAAGTGTATAAAACATGTGAGATCACATGGGGCTAGGTGAGAGCACCATCACCCATATGATGAAAAGTTGTATAATGGGGGGGAACCCATAATTTAACACCACTAATAGATAATAACAGTATCAGAAATCAAACATGCATATAATAGAAAGGCAAGATAAAGTTCACTCCAAGCAATTTATTAAATTTGGGTTTACATTTTAAATGGAACAATAAGATAAAATTATCCAATAATGGTTGCAAATTGAATTAATATAAACAAGATTATATAAAGGAGATTCAATTTTCATTCTTAACTATATATAAAATGAATTTCGGTGAATTGGACCCAATCGGGTGAAACATGTATAATCAAGTTACATATTAAGATCTATGCCACAATCAAGTCAGAGAGAGAGACACACACACAGAGAGAAAATAGAATGATTGCCCAATATGACTAATAAAGAGAAGCAACATACCTCAAGAACATATATCCAAAGTTAGGGTCATACCTTAGATCCAAACCAAGGTCCAAATCTACCAATTAAATATTTATGTGAACTAGGGTTTATGATCCTATAAATTAAAACCTTACTTATATTGTCTTATAATGATGGTATGTGGTGGTAATGTTATGCCCTCTTGAAACTAGAAGGTCTGAAAATTTGAAGAATATACCTTTTACTTGAGAAAATTCGGACTTTCAAGGATTGTTCAATACCATGTAAGTAAAATATGTATCAATATTTCAACATATGATTTTAAATATCAATTAATGTGAAAATAATATGTTTCCCTAACTTTGATGCTGCTGAAATTTTGTGTAATCTATGTTCTATAAATAAGAGTGGCTCATTTATACCTTAAAATACCTTTGTATGCATACTCATATTTTGGTAATATGTCCCACACGCTTGAACTTTATCCACTAAATATTCTATGGTGTATCATGGTTGTAATGTGAAGTGAAAATTATACCTGGAGTCTAGGTTTGAGTCTTTATAAATGTATGTCAGTTGTTATGGTTGAAAATGATAATTGGTTCCATGTATGGGTACTTTGATATGTACTAAGAGATGTTTTCAATCTTCTGTAGTTATTTGATACCCAATTTATGTTAAATGATGAATCTAGAAGCAAATATAAACAAAAACTAATTATAGAACCAAACCACAAAAGTAAGTATGAGGTGATTTTTGAGAAATGCTTAATCAAATAAGAACTTCCAAATAAAATATGGTAGCCTTATGTATGAGAAGACTCTTAATGAACTATTATTATTACCCTGATGAAAAATCTTATGTCCTCTATCTTCTATTCCTATAAACTTAGAATACTTGGGTAAGTGTGTGATTCAAACTGTTACACTACACAATGTATCTTAACTATGGTATACACATGCAGGCTTAATGCTATTATGTCGGTACCATCATTGGTATGATTGAATGGGAGAATATCTAAGAGTTTATACATGATGGAAATGAATGAAATATAAGATGGAGGAAAAAGATTGTGAAATTCTTAGGGCTGAAAATGGTTGTGTCATGCATTTGACACACCTAGCTTTCTGATGAGGTACACCCTCTACGATAATCATGTAGGCCCTGGAAGAGACATGTAAGGATGATTTATTTTACTTAAATGAAAGTAATTAATAGAAATATAATGTAATAGTCCCTTTTAAGAATCCTTACTTTGTAATATTGATTGTCAATATTCTTAAATGATTTGGCCTTGCTAAACTTAATGATTATGAGAATTCCTATACATGAGATGATGGACTGTCTTATGAAATTTCTATGTGAACTTTAAATATGAATGATGGAAAGAGAAATACATCATTGTGATGTCATGTTTAAGGCAGATTTGATTCCCTTTTTAAGGTTTATGTTGAATACATGTGGCATAAAAAAATGTATCCCCGATGTTAAGCCCAAGAGGAAACGCCAAGTGAACAAAGTGAAGGTTAAAGACATGTGGCCTAGTTGTGATAAATGGGATATGAAGAGATGTATTATATTTTTTTTATATTTTAATACAACTCTTTCTATTTTATGTTCATAGTCCATACTTCTAATCTTATTCTATTTCTCAATTTTCTCTTTCATTATAATGATAAGTAGAAACTATCTGGACTGGTAGAGGTGTGGCAAGAACCTTATGGAATCGAATCCTCCTAGGATCGTTTATGATGGGTTTAGGCACATTGTTATTATAAACTTGTTGTTGGTATGATTTACTCCAAAATAAGAAGGACAATAGTCTTTTATAATATACAATCAGAATAGGTACTAATGATGATACTGATTATGGTATTTTTAGGATGTTTGTATTGATCGTCTAAGGCAGTATAGGTGAAGTTCTTAAGATGGTCTATATAATTGAATACAAATATAGAAATTGGAAATGTTCTGCATATTGTTTTAAAAGTATCTTGTTACAAATGATTAGATTTAGTAGGTAATTAAAATTAAAGTAAGTTTAGATATATCACTCTTGCTACATGTAATTCACTTTATATATTTCCAATACATGTTTATTCTTACATAGGAGTAATCCTTTCACTGGGAATGTTAATTTGTAGCACATGATTCTCTCAACATGTTTTAGGTATGATGGCACAATAGAAAGTATGTGGTGAATAAGACTTAACAAATTGTGTTATAGTTATATCTAGGGTGTCCATGTACTCTCACATTCCTTAGTATTGGGTGGGTAGTTGTATTACATATTATATACTATTCTCCTTAGTGTTGTTGTATGTTTATAAGTTGTGGGATGGTTTGTACCTATAGTTTGTGGTATTTTCATGGACACAAATCTTCATGTAACTTTATATGATGAAATTAATTAAGATGTTTTTGGTTTATTCTCTACATTTCTTTCTTGTGAAGTTGTATGATGTCATGTGTGGTTTTATGAAGATTGTTCATGATCATATCTTTTTGGAATTCTCCTTCCTCAAATATTTTGACTTGAATTTTTAAGGGTTTCTAGTTTAATTTTTTATTTGTTGGTGGAATTGTCTTGATGATAATTTGGGTCCTCTCAAGTGTGGCATCAGAGCATAGATTAGTTGAGTCTACAAGGATGATAGGAATTAGTAACAAAAACTATGTAATGAACGTGACATAAGTTTGACACATGATACTTGAACTCAGTGTTTGGATGTCTTGGTTGTGTACCTAAGTGTTAAGTGAGAGTTAGTGTGGAACTCTCTAGTTATTCTCCTTCCAAACAATCTGACCAAGAAGTGATTTGAGAAATAATTGAAGATCCTATATCCCTATAAAAAAGTGAGTCATCTAGTGTGTATCCTTATTCATCGATCACTCAGTTTGTTGCTTCGACTGTCAATTGTTTTACTTCAGTCACACTTTGTATATCTTGGCTTATTTATATTCATCTTTGTTGATAGGTGGTTTGCTAAAACCATTGACGGCACAAATCATTCTATGTAACAAACAACTACTGGTGTGAATGCTTTATTTTTTAAATATTTCTCGAACTGGAAAACATAACAAATAGGTTACATTTCTACATATTTTAATATGTGGCAAATCACATGACACAATACTTTCAAGCGAACATTTTTCTTTAGGCCACTCAAATACGTATGACATCTTGGATTAGTGATTTAAGTCATAATATCCTAAATATCATTCGAGAAATCTAGAGTTAGAAGGATTCAGTCCGTGTGTGCTTATTTGATGACTTTTTTTTGAAAAAGATTATTTTATAACCAAACACTACATATTGATGAGATTCAGTTGACAATTGATCAAGTTGCTCTCTTTCAACAAATTGTATGCAAATCATTACGAGTACTAAATATGTATTATATGTCAACAAACACATGATCAAGAAGAGAATCACGTAATATTAAAAATCATACACTGTAGATCGGAGGGAGTCAGCTGCATACAAATTGTTGTGGATGCAAAATTATATATTAGCCATCAACCAGCACATTCCCAAGAAGGAGAACACTGTGAATGTTGAGTTTATTATGACATATGTAGAGCATTATAAACTTAAAAGCCGTCCCTTGTGGAGTTAGCTAGAATTCAGAAGAACATGAACTGAGTCAAGAAACAATTGGTGGAATAGGAAGAGCTTGGTCAAGTGTACCCCCACCTATAAGGTTGTTGATTTCAACAACCCATTTGAAGGAGTGAGCCTTTCTATTTGTTGGTCAAAAAGTTGTTTTAATCTTCCAAGAACTGGTTGTCAATTTTCATTGCATTCATGCCCTTGATTTTATTTCATCAAATAAGCATAGCAAATGAAACTTGTGTAGGATTGTCATCAAATTTTTTTTTGAATCAATCCATTCTAATGGGATCATAAGTTGTTGTGTTTAGTTTGTAACTTTTATGTGCTTTTAAAATAACATGCTTATTTTTTAAATATGTCTGACTAATAACTTGACTGTCTACACAATAAGTTTGAATGTGTACTTTCACATTCAACCGTTTTTTTATCCCAATATGTCACACTGTATATTATGAATTAAAATATACATTTATAAGTTTCCAGTGGAATTAGAGTGTCTTGATGAAGAATATACATTATGTAGTTTTGCGATACATCTATCATAAATCAACAATCTTGAGGTAATTTTAGTCACAAATTTTCATATTGGAGAGAGTCAATTAACATTTAATCATGGTGTTTTCTTTTACCATGTCATGCTTAAAATATTAAATTAATATATATTAGTTCTCAACACACATGTTTCCTACAAGGGAGGCACATGTATTTTGAATGACATTAATATTGGAGAGAACCATGTAGAAGTTAATTTTGAGAATTGTATGTAAACTATTGTGAGTAGTACTTATATATTAATCATCATTGATAATCAATTGGGTCAGACGGAAAGCATATATACTTTGGTAATGACACACAAAAAATTAGAAGGAACCATTGATAATTAATAAAATCATTTGTCAAATAAAATGAAGTACATAATTCATGTTTATGTCAGTATAGTATATCATACATATGCATTTTCAGTGGTCACATGTTAGATTATATTAATCATAAAATACATGCTTAGCATGTGCATTCCTACTAGTATAATAAGATATGAAAGCATGACGAAAATAATGAGATACCAAATAATGACTAATGCATATCGCAAATTATGTTTGAAGATGTTTAACATAAACTAAGTACAAAACATGCTAGGTATATGACAGAATGTGCTTATATTATCTCTTGATATGAATAAACACTCTAGTTGAAACTCATAAAAACATAAGAACTTGGTATTAGAAGGAATTGAATGATTTCTTGATGCTTTCTCAAAATGTAAATAATATAAAATGGAGTTCCTGAAGCTCAAAAGAGTTCATTGTAGGGATAGGAATCTAGTGTTTGAAACTGAGATCACGAAGGATGAGATTAACGATAAATGAATCGGTGTATGGATATTTAGTTATGTCCAATAGTCAGGAGAATTTAAATATAGAACTTAAAATGTAGGGATGCATACACAATTTTTTTATAAGAATACATGTTATAAGGAGGATTTGAGATTTTGATCATCTATAAAAGAATAGGAACTCAGATGTTCAATAGGATTTGAGATGATAGGATGAAGGCTTATAGTTTAAAAGTAAGGAACCTGAGTTAACCTTAGACTAGCCAACAAGTTCTATGAAAGAGTTAATGTAAATAACCATGATGCATGGAGGAAATATATAGTAAGAAGAAGTTGAGTCTTAAGGGGGATGAAGATACTTGAAGCATAAACTTTACAAAAAAGTGAGCAATGAGGAGATTATAGTAGTTAATTAGGAAATGATCACTTATTGAAGAAAGGATATGATGAATCATGATGATATTATAAGGATAGGGGTAATCAATGGGGGAATACGGAGCCAATGTCTGGAAATTTATAGTATAATTGGATGGATTTTTCCCTATTAAAAATCAATATTAGGGAGTGGAAGTACGTTGGAATCAATATGAGGAGACGCAAACCCTAATATGATATAGAATCACATTCTAGTCAAGGATATGTGATGGTGAACAAGGTGAAATTTGAGTTTTTTGTATGATGTGAAGATGGGGATGTATAAGATTTTCTATAGTAATCATGAATACATTAAATTAAGTTTATGGAGAAAAGATAATTGATGATATGATGATTAAATGTGATGTTGTCACAACTCCTTTCTATGGTGGGGATTACATGTGTTAGTGTCGTATGTTTTGAGAGAGAGGCTTGTTTAACAAAGACACTCTTTGGAAATAGAACAAAGCCATAATGGTAATGTTAAGATTAAAGGTAAAATAATGTGGAACATAAGTATGTGATGATGAGTTTTTTGTAAATTTATATCATGCTAATTCATATACCTGGAAGAATATAATGGATCTATGCAACAAAACTTTCAATTGATGGATTGTGTTTCAGGAACACAAACTATCCCCTTGATGCAAAAATCCTCAAACACAAATGTTTATAAGAAGAGTAAGTACTGGAAAATGAACATGAAATTGATGAAATTGCAGTAAATGAGTAAGCAAATAGTGTGTTAATAAGAAAAATGACATAATAAATGTAAAGAAAGAATGATGAAGACAATATAGAATGATAACACCACTAATCCTTAAGGAATCACCAATGATTCTAGATAACACAATGAATGATGCATAAGAAGTTGAAACTTGAAAGTAATTATTGAGAAATTATCATGATAATTAAGAAGGAACTTCATGATAATTAAGTACTAATGATAACAAAGTTAAATAAGTTTTACATAAGATCTATCATGATAGAGTTACTTGTTATTGATGTTGATCTTTGCCCTGGCTTAAGAATTTAGGGGTCAAATCTTTGTTAGGGATTTATGGTTGTAAGGCCACTGACCCATCCTTAACCTAATTTGGCCTAAATGTTAACTGAATACTATAATTGAATGCTTGGTTAAGTTCTTGAATCAATTGATTAACTGAAACCCCTAATTTGGTTCAAATTGTATTTTGTTTGCTCAAATTTGTGGCTTCTTTGATGTATGATGTGTAATGTGTAATTTCACGTGATATGAGGTCCTTATTACAAATTATTTGCAAATTATCTATTCTCATGTTTTCCTCTATGTGTGTTCTGTTGATGTGTTATGGATGCTTATGATCTTACATAATGTAGGGTCTATTCCTTACATCCTAACCATATCCCTAACTGTAACCTAAGGTCTGGTGTTTGAAACGGTGAGGATGGATAGAAAACTCTTGACCCTCTATGTACTTTCCCTACCTAGCCTCAAAATCTTTGTAGGGTGCATCCTAGATACCTAGGATATAAAGGAAGCCTTGATATGTCACCTAGAAAGGAATCTCGATAGCATTAGGTAGTGGAGCTCGATAGAGGTGTAGAGAGGTATCTTGATAGTCCTGTGTGAACCTTGATACATGGCTTTATTGGACCCTTGACAAGCCATGCTATGGATCTTTGATAGGGCATGAGGGAGTGACCTTGACTTTTTGGACCCTTAATGGGTCACCCTTGATATCTCAGAAGCCAAGGAGCCTCGATTTCTCTCTTTATAATGGACTTTGATAGGTACATTTATAAGGGGATATTTGGATGTTATACCCCTATGTCTATATATACCTCTAACCCATATTCCCTACACAAATTTCTCAACCTAGACGCATTCCAAAAAGGGAATAAATATACATGGAGGCCAAGGAGGATCTCAAGAAGTTTGCTTGGCATGGTTATGTGCTTGCATATGCATAGAGGTTGAAGATCTTGCCTCCTTGGTGGATATATGGCTAGATAGATTTTTTTTTACCAAAGCCATGTAAGATATCCATTTATCCTCCCTATTTTTATTCATACCCCCCTCTATCATTCTTCCTTGTTCATGATCCAAGAAAATCCATGTTGTTTTTTTGCTTCCTAGAGATAAAAGCACACACTTCCTCTCTCTTTGGGGTGTAAAGATTGGATCAGATGGGTAGGGGCTTGGAGGAGCTTTTAGGGGATTTTGATGGCATTTTGAGGATGTTCTAGATGTGATATTCAAGGGGAGGTAGTGTTCACAATTTTTCAAGGTGGGTTTCTTGCTCCTTTCTTAATTACACTTGCGTTCTTGGCTTAAATATAAGAAAAAACTCATTTTTCACTTACTTGTTGCTAGATTCTATATTTTTTGTTTCCTTGTGGAAAATGATCACATCATTTTACATTTAAAAAATGGAATCACAGAATTGTTTAAAAGGATCACATTAGTAGTGTCTGACGGTCTCACCAAGTTGTGTAAGAGCATACCTAGTCGCCAATCGGGTTGTAGAGCTGAACAGTTAGTCTGGTTTGTTGTTCACTGCATTTTATCTTCCTTATAATGATTTTCCATAGTGGTATTATGATGTCCGCTTGAGGTTATAAGGGATGAATATTAAAAAAATGCGCTTCTTACCCTAAAATGTCAATTGTATGGATTTTTAGATGCCATGTTGAGAAAAAATCAAACCAATATTATTTATTTCTATTTAAGTAATCATTTAAGGTATAAATATTATGTTTCACTAGACATTAAGTTTCTAAAATTATATAGAACATATATTTTTACCCGAAGGTGAATCATTTATACCAAAATATGGCATTTTTTGCATAGTCTTGTTTTGGAAATATCTCCCTCATACACTGGAGCTTTTCTGGGAATTTTTGTGTCATGTTTCATAGCTATAATTCAAAGATAAAGGTATCCCTTGAGTTAATGTTGAGATCTAGAAAGGTATGGCCTTGTATTTTTCACTTTGAAATGTATTGTGAGACATTTTATATCTTATGGGGTTGTTGATACTTAACTTAGATTAAATAATGAATCTTGAAGTAACTATATATCTGCCCAATATATAATTATATAAATAAACTAAGATATTAATTATGAAAATATATGGGGGAAATCCTTAACTAATTAATAAACTATTATATAAAATATGGTATCCTTGTTTAAAAGAAGATTCTTAATGGATTATTCCTCTTCCTAAAATGAAAAGACATGATTTCCCTTATCTTCTCTTCCCATCATCTTTATGATCTTGCTCAATGTGATTTAAAATATGACACTACAAGATGTATCTTATTTGTGGTGTAAGCATGTACACTTGATTCCCTAAAGGCTATGATATGGGCTCTATCTTTGGGATGATGGAAAGGGCCAATAACGAAGGAGTTAATCCATTATGGAAATGTATACAATATGAAATAACAAAAACAATTTCCGGAATGCCTAAGGATGGAAACTATTATCTAATGTGTATGATACACATGAATATCTAATGTGGTCCTATCCTTTATCATAATCATGTAGTCCATAGAAGAGAAATGTAATGATGATTTAATTCCCTTGAACTAAAAGTTCTTAAATGAAATATAATGTAATAGTTCCTCCCAATAATACTTGTTATAATAGTGATGGTCAATCTTGTTATTTGAATAAGTTTTATTCTAAATAATTATGAAAGTTATTGGACATGAGATGAGGGACTATCTTGTGTGATATCAATATGCGCTTTGAGTGTGAATGATGAAAAGAGTAATACACCATGTTGATGTCTTGTTAAATGCTAATTTTATGCCTCATTTAAGACAAATGTTTGAATAGTTGTGGAATAAAAAGGGAAGTGGCCTAGATACTAAACTTGTGGTGTAGCTCTGAGTGAGAATAGTGAAGGTTAAAGGCATGTGGCCTAGTTGTGGAAAAATCGTATATGATGATATTTATGGTGAGTTTTGTTTGTTTTAATACAACTCTTTTTATATAATGTTCATAGTACATACTGCTTAGTCTTGTCACATTTTTATTATGAATATTGATAAGCTGGAAATCTCAAATCCATTTAGACTAAGAAAGAAAACAGTTATTAAATGAAATGAATTTGAAAGATGAGTAATTAACAAAGCAATAAGAGTGGAACCTTAATAATATAATGTATACCATGCCACTATAGTACTATCCCAATGTTTCAAAGTCAAGATAGTTAATTAGAATCCTTGTAACAACTTGATATATTGTCACAAGGTTTTCAAAATTGTATATTGTAAGTATATATGTATGAGTATGGTCGAGTTGTAGGTCTTGGTGTGATATGTGATATCGGATAGATAAGGGTTTTATACCCAATGATATAGGTTTCATGGCATGTATATCTAAGACGGAACAGATTAGGTAGACATGCTTTTAAGTTCTTTGCAAGTAGGTTTGGTCAATGTGCTCACTAGTCTGTTTACACTCATACCAACCAAGGAGTGGTGAGATCCTTGTGAGAATAGCTCCTCCTAGAGTCTTTTATGGTGGGCTTAGGACTTTTTAGTCATAATCTTGTAGCTTGGATGGTACTCTTCAAACTTACTAGGACAAGAGTTTTTATTTTATACAATGGAATAGGTAAATATGATAACACAAATGATGATCTATGTAAGATGTTTGTATTGGTCTTCTAACGAATTGTAAGTGATGTTAATTTTTTTTTCTTAAGATGGTTGGTATAATTAAATACAAATATAATAATTTTAAATGTCATGCATGTTGGCGTTTGAGGTATGATGGTGCAACGAAAAGGGTGTTTTTTTTGGAGAAGTCAGGAGGATATTTATTCATATCGCCCTCCTCTTGCAAGCCAGTAAGGAAATGTGGTACAAGGTTCACTATTATTTTCAAAGGTAAATGTGTACATACTACTACCATTCCATATATCATCTAACAAAGCTAGTTTAATGCACTCGGGTGGTCTAGTGTAATTAAAGTACCCAGACTTGTATTTTTGGTGAAATTTAGCCAGCGTATCTACCACTTTATTGCTCTCCCTTCTTGTATATCTGACCTCCCAATCTGGTTTTCCCTTTCATTTTTCTTATACTCTACATATGATGGTTGTATACTTAGGATTCTTATCAGGATCCTCCTGGAGAATTTCCACAAACACCTTACAGTTAGTACAAATGATAGGCTTCTGAATCTTATTCCTATTAGCAGCTTCAAGAGCCACATCCACAACTATAGCTTCAGCATGTGTCACGGAGTTGGCAACTATTTCCCTTGCATGGCCTCCCATCCACCTTCCATTATGATCTCGCACAACCATAGTGGTTGTGGCTTTCTTTCTAGTCCAGGAAGCATTGGTGTTCACCATGATATATCTCTCCATTGATCGTGACCATGAGCTCCCCGCACTTGCTCTAGAGATAGTGTTTACAGTATCACTTTCATATGCTTTAGCATTCAAATGGACCTCTCTTTGTATGTACTAGGCCAGGATAGCTACAGGTACAATCACATTCAGGAAGATTTGGTTGTTTCTCGCTTTCTAGAGCAACCAACATGCTATTAGGAATTCCTATAATAATGATCCACTATGATTGACTTCCTCATTGAACCAGTTTATTGTATAAATTTTGAAGAGTTCATTTTCCAAGTTGGTATTCAGGTAGTTTGACCATACATTTCTAGAGTAGCCATGGTCTCTCATTGCATGAGTGATCGTTTCCTTTTCAACCTTACACCTTTCACATAGGTTGGTGGTGGTTAGGTTTCTTTGTGCCTTCTTTTATTGATAAGGAGTGCCTCATGTATGTCTATCCATGCAAAGAATTTGACCCTGGCCGGGACACTTGCCTCCCACACCTTCCTCCATTCCCCTGTAGTAACTAATTCATGTTCACTTCTTAATAGTTTGTATGTAGAATATGTAGTGAAACTACCATTATCAGTTTCTTCCCATATCTTGATGTCTCCTGCACCAGGCTAGTAGGAGGTTCAATTGTAAGGATCTGGTTAATTTGCCTCGAAGGTAACCAATGTCTTAGAAACTCCTTATCCCATCTCCTATTTTCCATTATTGTGATGGAGACGGTAAGGTCCTCTAGGGAATCAGGTATTGGGTGGAGTGTCTTAGTTGCTAAAATGGTCCCCCGACCCACACAACTTTCATGCTAAAAATTGACCTTGCTTCCATTTTGAATCAACAAGAAGGAATTGCCCATAATAAGTTGTTTACATTTTAGAGTATCTATCTCCAATCGTGATAGGTTTGTACACTTTCCTCCACAATGGTTGTCATAGCGCTTCTTCATGAACTTGCACGAGTTAGTGGTTCTGTGGTTGGAAATGTCCCAGACGTTCTTGCCTATTAGTGCTAGGTTCCAATCCCACATTGTCTTCAAGCCTAGCCCACCATTTTCCTTACTGCTAATAATCTTCTTCCATGCAATACGAGACATAGGATTTGCCTTGTAACAGCCTCCCCAGATGAATCTCATGATGCTTCCATCAATCTTATCACAAAGATTCAAAGGTAGTACTGCAGTCTACATTGCATACGTTGGTATAGTTTTTAGTGTAGATTTGGCAAGATAGATCCTTCCAGATAATTATAGCATTTTAGCTGCCCAACTTATGGCATGAGACTCTATCTTCTTGAGTATTCCTGCATAGGTATTGTTTGTCACCTTCGTGTGGATGTTAGAGACTCCAAAGTACCAACCAAGATCCTTTGTTTCTTGAAACTTACACAATTTTGTGATTCTTGTCTAGGTTCCTCAGGGAACGCTGCTTGCATAAAAGATGTGTCTCTTGGTGATAGAAATCGCCTACCAAAATGCTCTTTCAAATTGCTCAAAGAACTTCATGATATTGCACATCTGTGAGCATGTAGCCTCCCTGAAAAGCATGAGGTCACCCCCAAAACACAAGTGGAATTTCTCTACTCCATTTCACCCCATTTTAATGGGTTTCCACTTATGATCATGCACAATGTCATTGATCATTTGGTTGAGGCATTCTATACATAAGATGAACACGTAGGGTGATAGTGGGTCTCCTTGTCGGAGACCCCTACTTGGCTTGAACAGTTGAGTGTTGATCAAAACTTAACACGTGATAATATAACTATGTTTAGAATTTCCTTGTACTCTCACTTTCCCAAGTGTTAGATGGCTAGCGTAATACATGTTGTACAATATTTTCTTTACTTTTTCTCCATGTTAATAAGTTATGAGCTGGTTTGGACTCATATTTAGTTATATGTTTCTGGATATGGTTTTTCATGTGACTTTATATGATGGGGCTAAAAGAGAGGTTTTGGGGTCTTATTCTCAGTCAAGCCTTCTTGTGAAATGTTTCTGATGAGAAGTGTCTTTTGTATGACATCTATGAGGTTTTATGACAACTATTTTGTTCATATCTTTCTACATTTGCCTTTTTTAGATTTTTTTTAAATTAATTATTGAAAATTTCTAGTTTTAACGCTTCCTATATTTTCATACATTTTGTGCAAATGTAGTTCGTCCCAAGCGTGAGTGAATGAGGAGGATTGGAGGTAGGTTGATAGCCATACATAAAAACTATGTCACTCTTTCTATGACATGGATCCTTATAAAAAAATTGTTGGAACATTTCTATCTAGCGATGCACTGCATCGATACCAGGGTGCAGTGATAAATATGCAAGAGGTTTTGAAAAAATGGTGTCCGGTTTTGTTGAAGGACAAACAAGGATTTACACATCATGGATGAGTTTTTCAATGGATATACTACAAATAATGTTAGAGATTCGTGTGACATGAATACAAGAGGTATCATTTACACACAACAAGTTTTAGCTTTTGAGGTCAAGAATGCTTTGAAAAATATGAAAATGAGAACGGCATGTGAACCCAATTGTAACATCCCTGACCTGGGTTGTACCATAACCCTGGAAGTTTTGCTTAAGTAAATTATTTATAAACTTTTTTTAATCTTTTGAATAGTAATTAAGACTCAAGGAGAGTTTAATTTTCAAGTTTGAGTTTATTTGCAAACTATTTGTGCATTATATGTTAGTTTGTGTGAATTGGAATTTACCCAAGATGAGCGGTTATATTGCAATATGTCACATGTTGAACTTGCCTCAAGTTCTTTAGCATCATAAGAGAGAAACTGATGCTAAGGGGTGACTTGTGGAAAGCCTGAGTTCCAAGTTGAAGCTTGTTTGAATAATGTGTGTGCCTTGTATACCAATTTGGTGCAAATTGCAATTTACCAAAAATGTAGGGTTGATATGCAAATTACCACCCCTAGATTGTCCCTACTCTCTCTTAGCATCATCTATAGGAGATAGAAATAAAGAGGAACCATATTTTAATCATATTTGAGTGATGGTATTAAAAGACCAAGAAGAGTTGTATAGTTGAAACCCTAAAATGAGTTGTAGAGCTTATATGGGAGTGCCTATCGGCCAAGAAGCCATAGAGGAGGTCCCATATCATTTTGTCAACTATTGGAAAGGTCCATGATGAGTTAAGAACCTCAAGAAGGTGATCGATATCAGTTTACAACTTTCCTTGGAAAAGTTGTATCAGTTTGTGAATAAAGTGATGTTGGGTTGAAATATCTTGTTCAACAAGATAACTAGTGGCTGAAATATTATCCCTAGATTATCCCTAAGAGTTTTTCATGTCAAGATAAATATGTGTGCATGCATTGAAACGTGTCAACCCATGCATGGACATGTGTCATCTAGTAGTATAAGGTGATGACACCTCTTATACACTCTCTCTCATAAGCCTCAATTATATATACCACTCCTTTCACCTAATAGTGAAACTTTTCAAATCCTACAACTCTCTTTCTCTTATATATCATGCATAGTTGTTGAGGAGCTAGGAGGAGCTTGAGCCTTAAGCTTAAGGTGAATCCATTGTTATCTTCAACCTTGGTTGAAGCATGAATCTCGAGTTGTGATTCTTCCTTTCTTTTCTTCTTCACCAAGTTCTTATCGATGGTGATTCTTTGCATATAGAGGAGTTGTGAACAAGTCTTGGATCTTTGATAAGTTCAGCTTCAATCTTGGGAATGTGAAGCTTTGGATCGTGGATCTTTGAAGTTGTTCTTGAGGTGGGTTATATAACTTGAACCCAATCATGTTATTATTCACCTTAAATCTTGCTTTACTTGTTGATCTATTTTGAATTTCAATTTTTTCATGAATGATTGATGATTCTATGAGTTCTAATAGTTGCATAGGACTATTGTCCATGAACTAGAATAGTAAGGGACGAAAGTCTAGAGCTTGGTGAAGATGACATCATCATGGCACAAATCGGTATCGGGTTAAAGCACCTCTAACCTGATATGGTAATGAAACCCGATATGGTGATATGAAATCTGTTATACCTTAGAACCCCACACCCCTATCATTTTGTACATTTGGGTTGGTTGAAAAAGGACTAACCATTTGTCTAGCATGTCACTCAACACATGGTAGGTTGATACTTTGAAAGTTTAAAAAGGTATGAGCATAAGGGTCTAACCCGATATGCAAAACCCTACACTTGAGTAAACTGATATAAGTGACACACACACCACTAGGATGATATGGTGATAAGCACACACCTCTTGGATGATATGGTAATAAGCACACACCTCTTGGACGATATGGTGGTAAGCACACACCTCTTGGATGATATGGTGGTAAGCACACACCTCTTAGATGATATGGTGATAAGCACACACCTCTTGGACGATATGGTGATAAGCACATACCTCTTAGATGATATGGTAGTAAGAAAACACCTCATGGACGATATGGTGGTAAGCACAAACCTCTTGGATGATATGGTGATAAGCACACACCTCTTGGATGATATGGTGATAAGCACACACCTCTTAGACGATATGGTGATAAGCACACACCACTTAGAGGATATGGTGATAAGCATACACCTCTTGGATGATATGGTGGTAAGAACACACCTCTTGGTTGATATGGTGGTAAGAACACACCTCTAGCCCGATATGGTGGAAGCACCTCAAAACCAATATTTTGATTCTTGATAATATGAACTTGAAACCCTAATTGGCTAAAAAGGAAAACCCTAACCCTAATAATGGGTAGGTTGTATTTCTCTTGTATTGCATGGTAATGGTATGTACTTGATATTATTTTTATCATGAAATACTAACCATGTAGGTATCGTGAGATGATGAGCATAGCCAGGTATGAGATACGAAGTTTCATATGATACAAATTAAATGGGCCTTATGAGCCATGTGAAATACTTGTGCAACAAGTATAATGTATACATGGGTCTGAGGACCTAGAGGTAATAGTTACCTGATAAGAGGTGACAATGCTCAGTGATAAACTAAGGGTTTTAATACCCAGATCTAGCAATCATGATGATGAAAATGTTAAAGGATGAGAATCGCCAATAATGTGATAAGGGACTGAGATCCTGAGTTTTATGCATTCAATGTGTTTGAAAGATTATGAATGTACTTGATAAATGTATTACACCTTTCTTTGTAGCATATGTTATAAAATCATGTTTGTAACTTGGTTGATGCTAAAAGATACTGTAATGCACCTCATTAATCAAGTGGAACTTTATCATGTAGTTTCCCTAGTCATAGATCCATTCAGTGTCAGAATTTGTTGAATGGTGAAATGAGTTTAACTCAAAGAGCATGTTTTTTAATATGTGAGGGTAATGGGCAAAAATATCCTTACGTACAAATAGGGATTGCTGTGTGATCTCCCTCATCATCATAAGAGTATGTCTATATGCCATGACTCAATATTAATATACCGGGGATTGGTGTGTGGTCTCCCTGAAAAGAGTGCATATGGAACCTATAACTCTATAGCGAAGATGCCACTATACCCAGGCAAGATAATTGGAGTTTGACATGTGATGTCACTGTAAGTGGTTTTGTACTGACCGAGACAGGTGAGGTCTTGGAAGTCATCTCTTCCTTTGACCTTGTATGGTACCGATGCTTTACGTAGTCGTGGTCAGTTGGAGCATGAGCGGTATACCTCATCTCCTCATGGCATAAGCGTGATTGTAAATATGTAATCAGTCGTGTAGTGTATTTTCTTAAGGATTGAATACAGAAACATTGGATGAGGTTCTATTACTTTTATACATATTAAATGGATAGATGTTATATACATTCTTCATATTCCTTATAAAGTGAATTGATTATTTATTGCTCTATCATAGATAGTTGCATTGCTTTAAAAGATGATATTGCTTTGTTATGCTTATAAACAATGATTAATCTTGATTATTATTATAAAAGATCATCTGCTCAGTTTTATATTATTTACCTGTGATAATAATGTTGTTGGTAGAGAGTTATATCTCTCAATGGGACTTTTGTCTCACCCCATTGGTCCCAATATTTTTAGGTGGACACAGACAAGGAAGTAGAGACCATACTGCAGATGGAGGACAACGTCAATAGGGTCATCAGTAACAACCCAAGTTGAGTGTGATGTCTGTCCTATCTTGTAGATACAAGTCCTATGTGTCATCTCTATAATCTCAGGTCCTTGGGAGTTAGTACGTAATGGTTTTATAAATGATCTGAGATTTTGGCTTATATGCCTCGAGGCTTTGTGTTGCTTATGTATATATTTGGGCAAAGCAACTAGTATATGATATCCTCGAGATGAGATGGTACAATGTATGCAAAATGTAAACCATGGTGTATATATTGCTTTGGTTCTTTCTTTAAGAGTTTCCTGGCAATGGATCTCTTTGCAAAATGGTTTTAATTTTAGTGATCTTCGTTAATCCGCTGCTAATGGTTATTTTGTGTAATTACTATGTGATTTAGCTGTCAGTTTGATAGTGGTCATCACAAGTTTTGGTATCAGAGCCTATGGTTCGTTGAGTCTATAGAGACATAGGATTAAGGTTGTTGAGTCCATTCTAGTGTCCTCCAGTTTATCTTATAGTGACTTCTACTCATATAGGAGAAGAATTAATGTTGAAAGATGGGTGGAGCACACGAAGAACATGCTGCTGAGAGCAGTATTGCTGCACCAGGAGGATGTGCAAGGGATCAGTTAAGAGAGGAATCCGTGCCTGAGAATCCCCATCTTGATGAAGCCATGCTAGAAAACCCAACCTTTCATGCTCTTTTTGGGCAGTTCATGACCACAATAACGCATATGGCAGACCGGATGCCAGCACCAGCACCTAGGGCACCAGTTCCCAATGAGGGACATGGGTCTGGTAAGACCTTTGAGCAGTTACGCCGGGTAGGATCCACTGAATATGTCAGTACAACTGACCCAACAAATGCAGATTTATGGCTCACTAAGCAAGAAAAATCCTTTAGAATCCTTGGTATCCCAGAAAATGATAAAGTTTGGCATGCTGTGTATCTTTTAAAAGGAAGCATTGGCCATTGGTGTGCCATTGAAGAAGAGAAAAGAAATGGTGTTGAGGTCAGATGGAAGGAGTTCTGATGTGAGTTTGTTAGTAGATACTTTCCCAGGACTTATCTGGATGAGAAAATCTCACTGTTTGAGAATATTAAATAAGGACTGATGAAGATTAGTGAGTATGAAGCTAAGTTCATGGAGCTTCTGTAGTTTTGTCCACACATGGCTACTACAGAGGAGGAGAGGATTATGCATTTTGAGAATGGTTTGAAAGCTAAGTTATCCATAGCTGTAGCTACTTTAGAGAATAGAGACAGGTTTTCCACCTTTGTGGAGTTAGTTAGGTGGATAGAGAGGTTCGTGGCTGAGAAATGAGAGGCTAATAGTAGAAAAGGGTGTGCCAAGTTGTAGGGGGCAGAGGCCTGGAAGTTTCAAGAAACCAAGGTTTCCTGCACAATCAGCACCACAGAGGTTCAATGTACAATTGTAGTGGACGTCATACAAGAGTAGAGGCCATAGTTTTCTGCCAAGTGGAGCCCATAGTACGTCATCAATGTCAGTTACAGGACCATCTAGACCACAGCAGGACAGAAGCTGCTTCAAGTGTGGGCAGACATGACATATGATAAGAGATTGTCCAGTTAGATACATGGAACTAACCCAACCACTGAGGCAGAGTCAACAAGGATCTCAGAGGCAACAATTTAGTAGTGGAACACAAGGATGTGGACAGGCATCACAAGTAGGCTCATCTACACCAAAAAATAGAGCACAAATTCAACAATAGGCAATAGCAAGATTCTATGCAATGAATCAGCCGGAGGTAGTAGTTAATCCACGAGTCGTGACAGGTCAGATGGAATTGTTTCATTCTGATATGTCTTCATCCTTCTTCATATCTATTTTGATTGATCCAGACACTACACATTTCTTTATCACTCGTGAAGTGATTCATAACTGCAATATGACTGTTAATCGTAGAGCAGATAATTTGTTATTAGAAACTCCATTAGTCGGATCTGAAATGTTGAGGGAGGTATGTTCTCCTTGTGTTCTTTCTTTTTCAGAACACATCATTCAGGTGGATCTTATACCACTTGAGATGCATAGGTTTGATGTAATTCTTGGGATGGATACCCTAGAAAAGTATAAGGTTGTCTTAGATTATGGTTCCAAGCAAGCTATGTTCACAAACAATGATGAGACATGGGTCTTTTAGGGGGATAGAAAGATTCTTCCAACCTATCTAATATCAGTAATGGTAGTTAAGACACTGATGCAACAAGGATGTGAAGCATTCATGGAACATGTGGTAGATACCAAAGAAGAAAGTCGTAGTCTTCCTAAAGTTCCTATTGTCAGGGAATTCAAGGATGTGTTTCCTAAAGAATTTCTAGATATTCCTCCACATCGAGAGATTGACTTTGAGATTAATCTAATTCTGGGTACACAACCCATATCCCAAACACCTTATAGGATGGCACCTGCTGAGATGGCAGAACTCAATAAATAGTTACAGGAGTTGCTTGAGAAAGGTTTCATTCAAACAAGTACTTCGCCATGGGGTGCTCCAGTTCTTTTTGTTAAAAAAAGGATGGGTCTGTGAGATTATGCATAGACTATAGACAGCTTAACAAGTTGACTATAAAGAACAAATATCCTCTACCAAGGATAGATGATCTGTTTGACCAGTTGTGTGGTGCAACAGTGTTCTCTAAGATAGATCTAAGGTCAGGATATCATCAGTTACGTATTAAGGAGAGTGACATAACTAAATCAGCCTTTAGGACAAGGTACGGTCATTATGAGTTTGTAGTTATGTCATTTGGACTAACTAATGCACCAGTTACATTCATAGAGCTAATGAATATAATCTTCCGGCCATTCCTTGATCAGTTCATAGTGGTCTTCATATATGACATCCTGATATATAGTAGAGATGGTTAACAACAAGAATAACACCTTTGTCAAGCCTTGACTTTGTTGAGATAGCACAAGTTATATGCTAAGTTTAGTAAGTGTGAGTTCTGGTTGTCAGAAGTGTCTTTATAGGACACATCATATCTGCTTTAGGAATTCGTGTTGATCAACAGAAAGTGGAGTCTATTTTAGAGTGGGAACAACCCAAGACACCAACTGAGATTCACAGTTTCTTAGGTCTGGCAGGTTACTACAGAAGTTTTATTAAAGACTTTAGTTATGTAGCATTACCCCTAACTAGGTTGACCAGGAAGGAGGTTCCTTTTTTCTGGAATGACAAGTTTCAACATTCTTTCCAATTGTTGAAAGAAAGGTTGACTAGTGCACCTGTGTTGGTTTTACCTGAGCAGGGAACGGGATACATTATTTTCTGTGATGCCTCTAAGAATGGTCTAGGATGTGTGTTGATACAGAGTGATCATGTAGTTTCTTTTGCTCCCCGATAGCTTAAGAAACAGGAGGAGAATTATCTGACGCATGATCTAGAGTTAGCTACAGTGGTCCACACATTGAAGATATGGAGGCATTATCTTTATGGAGAAATGTGTCAGATTTTCACAGACCATAAGAACTTAAAGTACATTTTCTCATAGCACGAGTTGAATATGAGACAACGCCGCTTGATGGAATTAATCAAGGACTAAAATTGTACAATTAATTATCATCTAGGAAAAGCTAATGTAGTGGCAGATGCACTAAGTAGAAAATCTTCATCTCCACCCATAGATAAAGCACAATTGAATTCTTTAATGTACTTTAAACGGGACATGTTTGTCTCTTTGAGACAAATAAATGTACATTTAAAAGTATCTTTGTTATTTGGATTGTTGGCTGAGATGCATGTGAAACCTACTCTGAGACAACAGATTAAAGAGGCACAACAAGCTGATACTGTGATTCAGCAGATCAGGTCAGAGTATGGTAGTGAGAAATGTGACAATTTCCATTAGTTAGAGGATGAGGTAGTCTGTTACCATGGTAGGATGGTAGTACCTGATGCCAATGACTTATGAAAGATAGTTATGGAGGAAGCTCATTCATCCATGTATGCAATGCATCCAGGTTGTAATAAAATGTATCATAACTTAAAAGATATGTATTGGTGGCCTTGTTTGTAGAAGGATGTAGCAGAGTTTTTTATGTGATGTCCAGTGTGTCAGTAAGTTAAAGTAGAACACCAGAAGCCTATAGAGACATTGCAACCCTTACCTATACCGTAGTGGAAATGGGATCATGTGATAACGGACTTTGTGGTTGGTCTACCCAGTACAGCCAAAAGTCATTATTCCATTTGGGTGATAGTTGATAGGTTGACTAAGTCAACACATTTTCTTCCAATTAAAACAACCTATACTGCTGAAAAACTTGCACAGATCTACATAGATGAGATAGTGCGGTTACACAGAGTTCCAGCCACAATTGTGTCTAATAGAGGTCCCCAGTTTACAAGTCATTTTTGGGAACGACTACATAAAGTGTGGCATCCAACTCACAAAAACAAGATTTACTTAAGCGGAAGTGAATCATTTGCAGTGGATTACTGAAAATCACTAAAAAGTAAAACTTTTTGCAAAGAGATCCACACATAGGAAATCTTTTCCATCAAGAGCCATTGTATAACATTTACACTCTAGTTCAAACGTACATAACATGTACCATCTCTTTTCAAAGATTACAACATCATCTGTCTTATAAACATTATATACAGACAACATATGAATCTCGAGGCATCAAGCCAAAACCTCAAACGATTCATTAATACACTAAATAAAAACTCTGAGGACCTAAGAGTATAGAGACGACACATAGGACTATCTAAATACATAACTTGACAGATAATATCTCCACCTGAGATCTCACTGCTGTCCATGATATTATTGTTGTTGTCGTTTCCCTGCAATAGGATTTCTACTTCTTTGTCTGTGTCCACCTAAAAAGTTGGATCCCACGGGGGTGAGACAATTGTAAATTGCCCCAGTGGGAGATATAACTCTCTGCCAAAACATTGTTATAGCAGTTTATTAAAATAAACTAAGCAGAAGGGTTTATAAATAATTGACAGCAGGTAAATCACTATATGAACAAGGTGAAGTAATCTCCTTTCCCAAGGAGAACATAACATCTACTCATGGTAGAATCATAGTTCATCCATCTACTTGTAATGAATACAAATAGATATGAATAACATCAATGAACTAGAGTTATATAAAAGAAACACAACATCAGCCAATGAATTTCCGTATTCAATCCTTAAGCAAACATGCTATACGGATGATTTCATTTTACAATCACACTTATGCCCTGAGGAGATGAGGTATACCGCTCATACTCCAACCGACCACTGCGAAGTCAAAATTGGTACCATACATAGGTCAATGGAAGAGCCAGATTCCCATGACCTCACACATCCCTATCAGTGCGGGACAACAAGAAGGACTGTGTTAACTGCTCAAAATAGCTTTCGAGGGTATACTGGAACTTTGCTATAGAGTTACAACGTCAACTGCACTCCCATCGGCCATCAAGAGATTTAGTGTTTATCTCCTCGACCCGACATTAAATATCATTGGGAGATTAATGTTACATCTATCCCAACCATCGGGAGATGTATGATACATACATCCTAACACATGAAGAATTGAGAGGTTTGATGTTTACCTTCCCTCAATCTCTTCACCAGACGTAAGGATATATTTCGCCTATTTACCCCCACATATTCAAAATATGCGTTCCAAGTTTTGCCGCGGAGCACCCATTTCACCATCACCTTATTACTGACGATGATGGATCTATGGTCATGGCTCTACATTAAAATATTTCACTTGATTAATTAAGTACATTTTCATATTCTTTTAGCATCATCCAGTTCTCAATCATGACTTATTACAACAATGCTATAAAGAGACATGTACCATTTTTATCCAATACTTATCAGTCTTTCAAAGACCTTGGGAACTCAGTCCCTCATTTCAAAATTGGAAATTATCATGCCTTCACAATTTCATCACCATAATCATATGGTTATGGGTATTCAAACCCTTAACTCATCATTGAGTACCATTACCATCTATTAGGTAACTATCACCTTCAGGTCATCTGACCAAGGCATTCATGATACTTGTTACACAAGTATCACACATGGCTCACAAGGCCACAAGATATTTTGTCACCTCTTTCTAGGAAACAGCTTACTCATATGACTCATAAAGTCCATGCACATTTGTTACTTTTATTAAGCAACAATAACATTAAGGCGCAAAAGGCCAATCAACATTTATTATATAAATGTCACAGCTCAAACCTGGCTATGTTCATCATCTCATAATATCTGCATGGTTATTAGACATGATAACAGTCATACAAGTCATTCATCACGTCATGTGATACAATAGTAACACCATTATTCCTTTACCAGGAATTAGGGTTTACTATC
Organism: Alisma plantago-aquatica; assembly: GCA_963693085.1. Taxonomy (NCBI): domain Eukaryota; kingdom Viridiplantae; phylum Streptophyta; class Magnoliopsida; order Alismatales; family Alismataceae; genus Alisma; species Alisma plantago-aquatica. Next base: position 881,950,245 of record OY856409.1, read on the forward strand.
AAATAGGGCTTTTCATTCCCTTTACCCAAAATTAGGGTTAGGGTTCCCCATTTCTCATTAATTAGGGTTTCATGATTATATTATCTGTCTAACCCTTAAGTCATTATTTCATACCTCTGGGGCATTCAAAGATATCATAATTTATTATTCAAGGTCATTACTCCCATCATATAGCATTAATGATCATCAATTCAAGGTATGAGTTCATTTGTCATCCTCATCATGGTATGACTACATCATACTCAACAATTTGGCTTTAGCCCATTCTCAAGGTACATTAATTAACACTTATCAAAGTGCATCAACTCATTACATTTTATTGTAATAGTTGCATAACACACTTCATATGTTTCTTACCCAATTATATTGGATTTGAAGTGCAACAAGGTATATAAACCCTGAAGTGATGAATGTGATAACTATCATATTTTGATGTATCACTTTCTCATCATTTCAGAGACTCTTGAGATAACCAACTTATTTTGTATTAAGGTATTTCCCTCTTAATACACCCCATTACTAATCTCTCACCTTTAGCATATAATGCATAGGCTACACATTAGAATTGTCCAACTATCTTTAATGATGTGGACTTGTTTAATGATAAAGACATTGCTTATAATCAACCACATGAAATGTTCACCTTTATAAGATAATTCCTTATATCTCATCATTAGGGTTTCCAAATACCCTTACTTAAAATTAGGATTATGATTCATTGTGATATTGCCGAGGATTAGGGCTTTATGTATTGTGACTCCACATTAGAGTCTTACATACCTTCACCCTTCTTAGGGCCTCTCATCACAACCTAGTATTTGATTCTCACATCACATCATCACATCAATATTCCATATACATCATTTCTAACTTATAGTTTCTCATGGCATTACCCTAGAATAGGATTTCACATGGAATCATCCTTAATTAGGATTTCCACTATAGTTACCCACAATTTGGGTCTACTATTCTGAAAACTACTAGAGGGGGGGTGAATAGAGTTTTATAGATATTTTAACAATTATTAAACTCAAACAACCACAATGAAAATATTGGACAAGGAGACACAGGGTTTAGAGTGGTTCCAACTATAGCAAATACTATAGCCGTCAATCCACTACCCGGTTGCTTACCCAACCGGGATTTGAAAAGAAATTTATTTTATTACCTCGCAAGGACTTTACATAAAATACAATTTCTTTTCCCAAACCCTTCAAGCAGCCTTCACCTAGAAGTAATCGCCCAACCTTGAAGCAGCCTTTCCTTGAAGTAGATGCACCAACTCCCGTTGCACCAGCCTTCTGAAGTAGCTTCCCGTGCAATAGCCTTCTTGAAGTAGCTTGAAGTCCCCTTCTCCACCTGAGAAGTCAACCCTCTCCAATCCGCAGCCTCCAACCCTAGGAGTAGCAAGGAGAGTACAAAAGATAAAAAGGAACAAGAAGGAAAACAGAAATTACAATACCGTTGTAAGCACAAGGCTTGATTTTCCTATATCAAGCGTTTAGATCTCCTAACCAATGTGTATGACAATGTGATTGTAGTGGATAGGAGATACTAGCCTATAGGACACGAAATGGGAGCAATAGGAATGAATGGCAAGTGTAGGAATTGCTCTATTGCTCTAAAACAGATTGCAAGTGAGTATTCAAGCTCAAGTATAGCACAAGTATAGCTTAGGTGTATTTTGGTGTCCTAACGCATTTCCTATTTATAGGAGTGGCCTATGAATACTTAAGGACGTTCTAGACAACTTCTAGGGGCTTCTAAGTGCTTAACTAGCCGTTAGATATAAGTTAAGTGCATTAGTAACGGCTAGTTACTTTATTCTGCAGTTGCTGTCAGAGACCATCTCGGTCGACAAATGGTCGACCGAGACACCTACTCGGTCGAAGTTTTGTCGACCGACAGGCTCTCTGGATCAACGTTCATTTGCAACTGCCAACTACTTTGTCAGCTGTGTCTAACGACTACTTGGGTCATTCTCGGTCGAGGAGTTTGTCGACCGAGAGTGTCTCGGTCGAGGAGTGTGGTCGACCGAGATTGACTCTATTTTCAATCTTTTAATTAACCACTAAGCATGTGTATGAGTGTACATATGTGATCCTATTTGAAGGGGATGACCTATCTAAGTGTGGTGATTAGCTAGGAAGATCCAACGCTTGATTTACATGCAATCTAAGTACTTGTACATTATATATTTGTACAAGTTTTTACAACAGTGATTACATTGCATGGAAATATAAATATGTAAGCTCTTTGGATTTTCCCTAGTTACTTTGTCATCCACCTTAATCCTGCACACTCAAGTAGCACGTTAGATCAACAAGAATGAAATGTTTGTCATCATCGAAACAAAGGGATTTATCATAATGTCCAATTTATCCAACAATCTCCCCCTTTTTGAAGATGACAAACATTTCCTAAAATATGAAATAAGAAAATATAAAGCATGTGAGTTTCATACCTGAAGATTACCTTTTGTAGCCATTCTTGTTTTACAAGTGAGTGCTGGCCATCAAGATGAAACTCATTTATATTTATATTTTTGATTTTATATTCTTTCTCCCCCTTTGTCATTTCAAAAAGATATCCAGGTTTAAACATTTTATTTCTTCTCCCCCTAAATTTTATATTAAGCTCCCCCTTAAATAGATATCCTATTAGGAACATGGATTTATGTCTAATTTATCCACAATTTGTTTCTCAATCATTTGCAAAGGATGTTAAGCCTTGAAATGATATGAGATTCCCTTAAGCTTATGATGAATGTATATTTATTTCTCATCTATCAAGGGATGTTAAGTCCTAAATTAAATGAGAATCCTTTAATCTTAGAGTACATAAAAATGTCTCCAACCAAATGTAAGGGATGTTATGCCCTGATTTGTTCAGAGAGTTCCTTTAAGTACAAGATATATCATTTTTATGAAATTCATAGATTGCTTCATAATCAGGAGTAAAAATACTAAGGTCATAACAATCTTCAAATGATGTTTACAATGTTTTTCTAAGCTTATTAATCAATTAAACCAATTTGTTGTTATGAGCTCCCCCTTAATCTTACAATTTAAGCAGTTTGATGCTTCTAAGGTCACAAATAATTTTAAATTTTGATTTTGACCTTTATTAAAAGTATACTAAGATTAAGTGCAATGAAATGATGTCCAAATAAGCATTTTGTCAAAGCTTATTTTAGGTCGCCCTTGACTACGACCATAGCGCCCCTTGGCTAAATTTTATTTTAACCAAGAGGCAAAAATTGCAGATTTCCAATTATGCATTCATATCAATTTTGATGCATGTTTAAGTGATACTAAACATGAAAGCATAATGAATATTTCAAATCTTTTTAAAAATATCAATTGAAAACACTGTTCTTTTTGCAAGCATTTCTAAGATATAAATCACCAATAAGTCCTTTTGCTTGCTTATGTAATGATAGAACAATTAAAAGCATGTAATGATAAAACAGAAATTTTCTTTAAACTAAGCATAATTTTGGTTTTTAACCAAATTAATTTCACATAATCTTTCAAGAATGATTTCCATAATTTATGCTTTATTTGTACAGTCATTAACCACAAATAGACAACAGTTTTGATCAATTTCAACAGAATTCAACAATTTTATAGCATTCTGAAAAGCAGTGACATGCTCGGTCGACAGCTTCTCGACCGAGATTCACTCGGTCGACAATACCTCGACCGACCAAGTGTCTGAAAAGTGTTCAGAAATCGATTTCAAGCAAAAAGAAATATACAAAGTAGAGCTCAATTGTGTTGAGATAAGACATTATGATATCAAGAATTAGTTTAGGTCAAATCTCAACAATTTATTTTTAAGCTACTAAGTTTTAGGAATCCAAGCTAACTCATCTTTCTTTTTCTTAGATGGGCATGAAAATGAATAATGTCCAAGACGCATGCAATAATGACAGCTGATAGAGTCAACTTCATTTCTAGGAGTTGTGTTCCTAGGTACAAACATAATCTTAGTCTTGGATGCTTGGACTCTTTTGGGTTTAATTCTCTTTGGATCGTATCCTAATCCTCTTCTTCCATTATAGCTAGAGGAAATTTTCAGAATATTTTCAAGTATGTCATTTCCTCTTAACTCATTTACATTTCTTTGTAACTTAGCAATATCTTTCTTTGCCTGATCTAAATTGGATACTAGAAAGTTTCTTTCTTTGACAACCTCATCATAATCTAAATGTGAACATAGAATAGGTTGTTTCTGAAGATCATTCACTTGAGTTTGTAAATTTGACTTTTCTAAGGAAAGAAGATTGCAATTTGCTTCTACCGATTTTAACTTAAGAGCATAATCTTCATTTTCCTTTTTGAGATTTTCATTTTCGGATACAAGAGCAAGAAGTTTAGCATTTAAATCTTTATTTGCTTTCTTAAGTTTCTTCTTGCACTCAATATATTTCTGATGAGTATCTTGAAGACTAGCAATTATATCTTCTTTTGGTAAATCATAAAGACTTACCTCTTCTTCGTCTTCATTTGTTGTAGCAATGAGGCATTCTGCTTCTTCATCATCGCTATCATCACTTGAATCATCCCATGCAGCTCGATATGCTTTTTCTTTCTTTTTGTGAGATGATTTCTTCCCTTTCTTGAGTGTTGGACAATCACTTTTCATATGTCCTTTCTTACCACATTCGAAGCACTTGGAAGAAGAAATACTAGAAGTTTTATTAGTTTTAAAACTTTTATATTTCTTACCATTTACAACGAGAGTTTCTTCTTCACTATCATCTTCACTTGTGTCATGATTGTCTCTAGTTGAAGCTTTGAATGCAATGTCCTTCTTTTTCCCATGTTGACGTTCATGTTCTCTTCTTTCTTCCTCTTCTAGATCTGCCTCATGAGCTTCTAAATTGCCAATGAGTTTCTCCATTTTGAGTCGAGTGAGGTCATTTGCTTCTGCAATGGCTGTCACCTTTGGCTTGTATTTCGGAGGAAGTGATCGAAGAATTTTTGATACCTGATCTTCCTCAAGAACAGGTTTTCCTAGGGCACTTAAACCATTAACAATAGTAGAGAATTTTGAAAACATTTCACTAATAGACTCATTAGGATCCATACGAAAATGTTCAAACTTTGTTTTAAGCATGCTACCTTTGGAATTTCTAACTTGGGCTATACCCTCATAGGTTATAGATAGTTTATGCCAAATGTCATAAGCTGTATCACAATTTGATATTCTATTAAATTCTCCTACTGAAATAGAACAATATAAAATACTTACAGCTTTTGCATTCATTTGGGCTAGTTTTACCGTATTTGCATCCCATTCCGCAAATTCGTTTTGAGGAAGCACATATGGAGTAGACACTATCCTCCATAGATCCCAGTTGATGCCTTGGAAATAGAACTGCATCCTTCTCTTCCAATATTGGTAGTTTGTTCCATCGAACGCCGGAGGCCTAGCAACAAGTGTTCCTTCAATGTTGAGGTTGTTGAGCACTCCATCCCCCATTTCTTCAAGACCTTGTTAGGGTTCCTTGAAGCCTTGCTCTGATACCAACTAAAAACTACTAGAGGGGGGGTGAATAGAGTTTTATAGATATTTTAACAATTATTAAACTCAAACAACCACAATGAAAATATTGGACAAGGAGACACAGGGTTTAGAGTGGTTCCAACTATAGCAAATACTATAGCCGTCAATCCACTACCCGGTTGCTTACCCAACCGGGATTTGAAAAGAAATTTATTTTATTACCTCGCAAGGACTTTACATAAAATACAATTTCTTTTCCCAAACCCTTCAAGCAGCCTTCACCTAGAAGTAATCGTCCAACCTTGAAGCAGCCTTTCCTTGAAGTAGATGCACCAACTCCCGTTGCACCAGCCTTCTGAAGTAGCTTCCCGTGCGATAGCCTTCTTGAAGTAGCTTGAAGTCCCCTTCTCCACCTGAGAAGTCAACCCTCTCCAATCCGCAGCCTCCAACCCTAGGAGTAGCAAGGAGAGTACAAAAGATAAAAAGGAACAAGAAGGAAAACAGAAATTACAATATCGTTGTAAGCACAAGGCTTGATTTTCCTATATCAAGCGTTTAGATCTCCTAACCAATGTGTATGACAATGTGATTGTAGTGGATAGGAGATACTAGCCTATAGGACACGAAATGGGAGCAATAGGAATGAATGGCAAGTGTAGGAATTGCTCTATTGCTCTAAAACAGATTGCAAGTGAGTATTCAAGCTCAAGTATAGCACAAGTATAGCTTAGGTGTATTTTGGTGTCCTAACGCATTTCCTATTTATAGGAGTGGCCTATGAATACTTAAGGACGTTCTAGACAACTTCTAGGGGCTTCTAAGTGCTTAACTAGCCGTTAGATATAAGTTAAGTGCATTAGTAACGGCTAGTTACTTTATTCTGCAGTTGCTGTCAGAGACCATCTCGGTCGACAAATGGTCGACCGAGACACCTACTCGGTCGAAGTTTTGTCGACCGACAGGCTCTCTGGATCAACGTTCATTTGCAACTGCCAACTACTTTGTCAGCTGTGTCTAACGACTACTTGGGTCATTCTCGGTCGAGGAGTTTGTCGACCGAGAGTGTCTCGGTCGAGGAGTGTGGTCGACCGAGATTGACTCTGTTTTCAATCTTTTAATTAACCACTAAGCATGTGTATGAGTGTACATATGTGATCCTATTTGAAGGGGATGACCTATCTAAGTGTGGTGATTAGCTAGGAAGATCCAACGCTTGATTTACATGCAATCTAAGTACTTGTACATTATATATTTGTACAAGTTTTTACAACAGTGATTACATTGCATGGAAATATAAATATGTAAGCTCTTTGGATTTTCCCTAGTTACTTTGTCATCCACCTTAATCCTGCACACTCAAGTAGCACGTTAGATCAACAAGAATGAAATGTTTGTCATCATCGAAACAAAGGGATTTATCATAATGTCCAATTTATCCAACAATCTCCCCCTTTTTGAAGATGACAAACATTTCCTAAAATATGAAATAAGAAAATATAAAGCATGTGAGTTTCATACCTGAAGATTACCTTTTGTAGCCATTCTTGTTTTACAAGTGAGTGCTGGCCATCAAGATGAAACTCATTTATATTTATATTTTTGATTTTATATTCTTTCTCCCCCTTTGTCATTTCAAAAAGATATCCAGGTTTAAACATTTTATTTCTTCTCCCCCTAAATTTTATATTAAGCTCCCCCTTAAATAGATATCCTATTAGGAACATGGATTTATGTCTAATTTATCCACAATTTGTTTCTCAATCATTTGCAAAGGATGTTAAGCCTTGAAATGATATGAGATTCCCTTAAGCTTATGATGAATGTATATTTATTTCTCATCTATCAAGGGATGTTAAGTCCTAAATTAAATGAGAATCCTTTAATCTTAGAGTACATAAAAATGTCTCCAACCAAATGTAAGGGATGTTATGCCCTGATTTGTTCAGAGAGTTCCTTTAAGTACAAGATATATCATTTTTATGAAATTCATAGATTGCTTCATAATCAGGAGTAAAAATACTAAGGTCATAACAATCTTCAAATGATGTTTACAATGTTTTTCTAAGCTTATTAATCAATTAAACCAATTTGTTGTTATGAGCTCCCCCTTAATCTTACAATTTAAGCAGTTTGATGCTTCTAAGGTCACAAATAATTTTAAATTTTGATTTTGACCTTTATTAAAAGTATACTAAGATTAAGTGCAATGAAATGATGTCCAAATAAGCATTTTGTCAAAGCTTATTTTAGGTCGCCCTTGACTACGACCATAGCGCCCCTTGGCTAAATTTTGTTTTAACCAAGAGGCAAAAATTGCAGATTTCCAATTATGCATTCATATCAATTTTGATGCATGTTTAAGTGATACTAAACATGAAAGCATAATGAATATTTCAAATCTTTTTAAAAATATCAATTGAAAACACTGTTCTTTTTGCAAGCATTTCTAAGATATAAATCACCAATAAGTCCTTTTGCTTGCTTATGTAATGATAGAACAATTAAAAGCATGTAATGATAAAACAGAAATTTTCTTTAAACTAAGCATAATTTTGGTTTTTAACCAAATTAATTTCACATAATCTTTCAAGAATGATTTCCATAATTTATGCTTTATTTGTACAGTCATTAACCACAAATAGACAACAGTTTTGATCAATTTCAACAGAATTCAGCAATTTTATAGCATTCTGAAAAGCAGTGACATGCTCGGTCGACAGCTTCTCGACCGAGATTCACTCGGTCGACAATACCTCGACCGACCAAGTGTCTGAAAAGTGTTCAGAAATCGATTTCAAGCAAAAAGAAATATACAAAGTAGAGCTCAATTGTGTTGAGATAAGACATTATGATATCAAGAATTAGTTTAGGTCAAATCTCAACAATTTATTTTTAAGCTACTAAGTTTTAGGAATCCAAGCTAACTCATCTTTCTTTTTCTTAGATGGGCATGAAAATGAATAATGTCCAAGACGCATGCAATAATGACAGCTGATAGAGTCAACTTCATTTCTAGGAGTTGTGTTCCTAGGTACAAACATAATCTTAGTCTTGGATGCTTGGACTCTTTTGGGTTTAATTCTCTTTGGATCGTATCCTAATCCTCTTCTTCCATTATAGCTAGAGGAAATTTTCAGAATATTTTCAAGTATGTCATTTCCTCTTAACTCATTTACATTTCTTTGTAACTTAGCAATATCTTTCTTTGCCTGATCTAAATTGGATACTAGAAAGTTTCTTTCTTTGACAACCTCATCATAATCTAAATGTGAACATAGAATAGGTTGTTTCTGAAGATCATTCACTTGAGTTTGTAAATTTGACTTTTCTAAGGAAAGAAGATTGCAATTTGCTTCTACCGATTTTAACTTAAGAGCATAATCTTCATTTTCCTTTTTGAGATTTTCATTTTCGGATACAAGAGCAAGAAGTTTAGCATTTAAATCTTTATTTGCTTTCTTAAGTTTCTTCTTGCACTCAATATATTTCTGATGAGTATCTTGAAGACTAGCAATTATATCTTCTTTTGGTAAATCATAAAGACTTACCTCTTCTTCGTCTTCATTTGTTGTAGCAATGAGGCATTCTGCTTCTTCATCATCGCTATCATCACTTGAATCATCCCATGCAGCTCGATATGCTTTTTCTTTCTTTTTGTGAGATGATTTCTTCCCTTTCTTGAGTGTTGGACAATCACTTTTCATATGTCCTTTCTTACCACATTCGAAGCACTTGGAAGAAGAAATACTAGAAGTTTTATTAGTTTTAAAACTTTTATATTTCTTACCATTTACAACGAGAGTTTCTTCTTCACTATCATCTTCACTTGTGTCATGATTGTCTCTAGTTGAAGCTTTGAATGCAATGTCCTTCTTTTTCCCATGTTGACGTTCATGTTCTCTTCTTTCTTCCTCTTCTAGATCTGCCTCATGAGCTTCTAAATTGCCAATGAGTTTCTCCATTTTGAGTCGAGTGAGGTCATTTGCTTCTGCAATGGCTGTCACCTTTGGCTTGTATTTCGGAGGAAGTGATCGAAGAATTTTTGATACCTGATCTTCCTCAAGAACAGGTTTTCCTAGGGCACTTAAACCATTAACAATAGTAGAGAATTTTGAAAACATTTCACTAATAGACTCATTAGGATCCATACGAAAATGTTCAAACTTTGTTTTAAGCATGCTACCTTTGGAATTTCTAACTTGGGCTATACCCTCATAGGTTATAGATAGTTTATGCCAAATGTCATAAGCTGTATCACAATTTGATATTCTATTAAATTCTCCTACTGAAATAGAACAATATAAAATACTTACAGCTTTTGCATTCATTTGGGCTAGTTTTACCGTATTTGCATCCCATTCCGCAAATTCGTTTTGAGGAAGCACATATGGAGTAGACACTATCCTCCATAGATCCCAGTTGATGCCTTGGAAATAGAACTGCATCCTTCTCTTCCAATATTGGTAGTTTGTTCCATCGAACGCCGGAGGCCTAGCAACAAGTGTTCCTTCAATGTTGAGGTTGTTGAGCACTCCATCCCCCATTTCTTCAAGACCTTGTTAGGGTTCCTTGAAGCCTTGCTCTGATACCAACTAAAAACTACTAGAGGGGGGGTGAATAGAGTTTTATAGATATTTTAACAATTATTAAACTCAAACAACCACAATGAAAATATTGGACAAGGAGACACAGGGTTTAGAGTGGTTCCAACTATAGCAAATACTATAGCCGTCAATCCACTACCCGGTTGCTTACCCAACCGGGATTTGAAAAGAAATTTATTTTATTACCTCGCAAGGACTTTACATAAAATACAATTTCTTTTCCCAAACCCTTCAAGCAGCCTTCACCTAGAAGTAATCGTCCAACCTTGAAGCAGCCTTTCCTTGAAGTAGATGCACCAACTCCCGTTGCACCAGCCTTCTGAAGTAGCTTCCCGTGCGATAGCCTTCTTGAAGTAGCTTGAAGTCCCCTTCTCCACCTGAGAAGTCAACCCTCTCCAATCCGCAGCCTCCAACCCTAGGAGTAGCAAGGAGAGTACAAAAGATAAAAAGGAACAAGAAGGAAAACAGAAATTACAATATCGTTGTAAGCACAAGGCTTGATTTTCCTATATCAAGCGTTTAGATCTCCTAACCAATGTGTATGACAATGTGATTGTAGTGGATAGGAGATACTAGCCTATAGGACACGAAATGGGAGCAATAGGAATGAATGGCAAGTGTAGGAATTGCTCTATTGCTCTAAAACAGATTGCAAGTGAGTATTCAAGCTCAAGTATAGCACAAGTATAGCTTAGGTGTATTTTGGTGTCCTAACGCATTTCCTATTTATAGGAGTGGCCTATGAATACTTAAGGACGTTCTAGACAACTTCTAGGGGCTTCTAAGTGCTTAACTAGCCGTTAGATATAAGTTAAGTGCATTAGTAACGGCTAGTTACTTTATTCTGCAGTTGCTGTCAGAGACCATCTCGGTCGACAAATGGTCGACCGAGACACCTACTCGGTCGAAGTTTTGTCGACCGACAGGCTCTCTGGATCAACGTTCATTTGCAACTGCCAACTACTTTGTCAGCTGTGTCTAACGACTACTTGGGTCATTCTCGGTCGAGGAGTTTGTCGACCGAGAGTGTCTCGGTCGAGGAGTGTGGTCGACCGAGATCGACTCTGTTTTCAATCTTTTAATTAACCACTAAGCATGTGTATGAGTGTACATATGTGATCCTATTTGAAGTGGATGACCTATCTAAGTGTGGTGATTAGCTAGTAAGATCCAACGCTTGATTTACATGCAATCTAAGTACTTGAACATTATATATTTGTACAAGTTTTTACAACAGTGATTACATTGCATGGAAATATAAATATGTAAGCTCTTTGGATTTTCCCTAGTTACTTTGTCATCCACCTTAATCCTGCACACTCAAGTAGCACGTTAGATCAACAAGAATGAAATGTTTGTCATCATCGAAACAAAGGGATTTATCATAATGTCCAATTTATCCAACATATTCATCTCCATTAGGATTTCATTCAAATGTCCATAATTAGATATTCACTATTCATCCCAATTAGGGTTTTACATCTCATTTCCCTAAATTAGAGTTTCACAATTCATTACTCTAGATTAGCACTACATCCTCACCCTGGATTAGGGTTTCATTTAGAATTGCTCTCAACTAGGGTTAGAGTTCAACAACCCTGTCAATTAGGGTTTATATTCATGATCAGGGTTTTATGATCTCTTTACTAAGGATCATACCCTTAATCACCACATGAATCAAATTCATGTATGTAATCCACTCAATTATCATATCAACTTGATTAGGTCATATCAAACCCTTCATTCAAGTACATACAACTATGATTGACATAGTGTACTAAATCATTATTCTTATAGTAATTAGGGTTTTCCCCCTTTAATAGTACTAATCATTTAGGTACTTATAGGTCTTTAACCTTTGTACCATCTTTTATTACCATCATTATCAATAATTGGATCATTGGAACAATCATTACCTTCCATTTCCATGTGATTGCATCACCAACAACCTCCAATCGGTTTTGAGGTTTCATCACCAAACGGTTTTGAAATCGAATGGTCTTTGGTCTACAAACGGTTTCGGACCGTTTGGTCTAAAACAGTCTTGAGACCGTTTGGACCCAAACGTTCTTGTGACCGTTTGGACTCAAACGGTCTTAAGATCGTTTGGTCCAAGCCCTCTAATAATTGAATGGACCAAAAAGTCCTTTTAACACTTACATGATACATGATTTCAATGGATGAATCGATTATAAATTGAAGCCTTGATTTCTTTGTTACTTGAACTATTGAATCAACCTTCAATTAGACCATAAATTAAGGTTTTGAACCCAATTGATTTAGAAATCCTACTCAAGAAACTAATGAATTAGACATTGTGGAATTGATTCCATTGCAACTAATGAATCATCATCAAATTTTTGATATGACCTGACCCCAAACGGTCTTGAGGTCGTTTGGATGACCTCCAAATGGTCTTGAGACAGTTTGCCTCATCCTATCCTTGGATTTTGTGAAATTTCATTAGGATTTAGATCATTAGTTCGATCATTAAATCATCACTTAATTGCATTTCAATTTGGTACCTTAGGACCTTCAATTACTCATCCATACTTAACACTAGACCTCCAAACGGTCTTGGGTGACCCCCAAATGGTCTTGAGGCCGTTTGGATGATTCCCAAATGGTTTTGAAACCGTTTTCCCATTTCATCATCAAAATCCATAACATCCAATTAGGGTTTGGATCATTGGATTGATTGTCAAATCAGCAATTGATTGTATTTCAATTTGGTATCTTTGGATCTTCAAATACCCAACCATACTCAACCCTAGACCTCCAAATGGTCTTGAGACCGTTTGGGTGATTCCCAAATGGTTTTGAAACCATTTGGGTCAATCAACCCAAAACCTCAACTCAATCAATTGCCAAATCAACACTTAGTCGATTAGGTTTTCTATTTGAAAGTTTGTCCATAAGTTGAACTAATCAATTGGAGCCCTTGGATCATAATCCAACATTTTCTAGGGTTCAGACCTCAAACAGTCAACCCATCCAAATAGTCAACACCCTCATGCGGTTTGGGGCTCAAAATCACCAAATGGTTTTGAAACTGTTTGGTCTCCAAACGGTTTGGTGAAACTGTTTGAACCAACAAGATGAAACTGTTTGCCTTGGATATTTGTAGAGTTGTGTGCTTATGATGATGTCATCATAATCAAGCTCTAATCTCACAAAACCTTCTGTGATTTCCATGGTGATTGCACCATTCAACCAAATCAATTATTGTAAATGTAGAAAGGATCATTATTTGATAAGGAATTGAATGCAATAACAAAATTAAGGGTTCAAGTTATAAAACCCACCTCCAATTGAGCTCCAAAGCTCCAATCTCATGGCAACAATTGTGTATGCAACTCGTTTCACCATTCCAAGGCTCGTCCTCAAGGTTTGAGTGAAAAGGAATGGTTAGAATTGAAGAGGGGATCGAATTAGGAAGAATTCATGCATTGATTTGCGATTTCCACCATGGATTCAAGAAGAAAAGGGATCAAGAAGCTTACCAACAGGTAGGGAGTCATCCTCATGATCCTCCCAAGCTCCTTGGTCGTTTTCCAAGCAAAGGGAAGAAGTGGGGGCGAAAAAGCCTTTCATTTGGTTTGTAACAGGTCTTTTTATAAAAATTCAATGAGAGAGAATATGTTTTATAAATATTTATTTAATCCCAAAAATTGGGCCACCTCTTCCCACTCAACTTCCTTGGATCGGAGTATATATTGTTTGCCTCCAATTCCTCTCAATTATCCATGATTTAAATAAAAGCAAATTAAGCACCTCAAATCATATTATATTAATATCCATATGTGAGTGGATATTTCTTTTTCTTATAAAATTGTGAGTGAGTTATCCAGTCCCTCGGATATTTTCGTGGTCCTTGTAAAGATTAGGGATGTCCACACACATCTTAATCCAACCATTATAATTTTGGTTGAAGGCCCTTTAATTAATACATTTATTTTTGCACTAAATTGAATTAGGGTTTCAATTAGGCATTAATCTTGATTATTTTAATATCAAGATTCTCTCTCCTCCAACTTAATTCAAATGAGGCTCCCCTCTAATTTTTGTTTGTTCTTCATGATGCCAAAAAACATTAGGGACCTTATTGAAGTGGTAAATTACATATTGCACCCTAGATTTTGGGTAATTTGCACATTACACCAAAACTAGGTTTTCATGCACAAACATTGCTTTATCAGCTATTTCTTGGTATTTAAGCTATCACAAGCCATACCTATGCATCATTTTCACTCTCATGATGCTTCAACATATGAGGAACATATTATCATGCACAATTTGCACTTAAACCCCTCAACTTGGGTAATTTTCATTTTAGTCCAAAACAAGAAAAACATTGATTTCAACAATATTCAAAAAGGACTAAAATTGCAACATAAGTTCCTCTTGAGGCATAATTACTGTTCACAAGATAAGATTAAGCATATAATCATCTTTCTTAATCAAAACACCTAGGGTCATAGTATAACCCAGGTCAGGGATGTTACAAAATATAAACCCCTAACAAGGATTTCGTCCTCGAAATCCAGATAAAGGAAGACAGATGTATTTTATTCATCATACTATATAGTCTTCACATATCATCTCCTTATTATGGAGGCACCATAAAACTTTTATCATCACAAAGTGTTTCCATACAAGATTCTCATAGAATCAACACACAAGACACATGCTCCACTGTTCTTCATCATTGACTGTGGAGTCAATTTTGTGTCAAGAAACACTTTTCTTGTTTAGAGAAACATCATACATTCTTTATTAATATCATGTTTATGCAGAGAATAAACCCCTAACATATGATGTTCATATTATTTTATATAATCAGACTAATTTCATAGTTGACCACTCCAGGTAGCCAACATAAACCATCTGATATTTCTTAGATACCAGAATCTTTCACCTTGGTATCTATCACGTGTTGAGAACACATCACATATTTCTTTTCCTTTTATCTTGGAACATTAATTGTTACATATATCTTCACCTTGGAACTAAAGTCCAAGATAAACTGATACTTTTCTAAGTATCCATCACTTGAACATTTTATTTTATGCACATCAAGTGTACTAAACCAACATGATTGCCATGTCCCTGAAAGGAAAGAAAATAAGGATTCATATTCCTCTGATTAATTCATGTATTTTCAACTATTCATGAACCATTTACTCTTTATCTCATCCTAGGTTCCTTGCCCTCAGCATAGGAATTTATAAGGATGATTACATAACATTATCCCTTTCTTTATTGTTATCTAGCATGTTTATGATCATCTCATGATCTCATCATATTTCTCATTTCCTCATTAGGGAAAAGACCTTTATTATACTTGCATCATTATTGAGCAGGGTTCATTTCCCTTATTCTTTCTTATCTTATGAGGAGTACACCTTCAGTTCCTCATATAACATGCTCATCTGAGATTATCTCAGACTTCTCTTTCTTATGCTTAGGATATGACACATTTATTCATTCCATATTTTTGATTTCATGATACTCATTAGATTGTCTCAGAATGACTACTTGATCAGAGCAATAAAAAAGAAAACAATCTAAGAGTTTCCATACTCACTTTATCATCAATAGTTGTATACCTGGCCAGGGTATATATATACTGAGATTAAGTGGTATGCACTTTGTATACTACCATATTCCTTTTTTTTCATATTATCACAAACATAGGGTTTAACATCCCTGGATTTTGTCTAGGCATCTTTTCTATACCTCATCTTTTCTTATAGAGGTAAGAACAACATAGAACATTTGTAATGTTCTACTATGCAAAACATAAGTCCTTATAGGACTAATCAAGGAAAGTTCAGTCAATTCCTTTCTCAATTAATCTAGGAATCCATAAAATGACATATTTGAATGACATTATCTTGTCTAACCTGTCATGATTCATGGATTATTCACTGCTTTAGGCTAACTCTGCCTCAAAGATTGATTCAACAGGATAAGGTTGAGCACATACTCAATTTAAGTCCAGAAATTCATCATTTCCTTTTTCTTCAACCTGCAGATGCTGATTACAAATCATGTTGATATCTAAAACATCATAATTAGGGGCTGGGAATCTAAGTTACACTACCAATGCTTGATCCACTATATACATTACTGTTGGAATATACATTACTGTTGCCCTAAATTCTCCAATAGTAATACTTAAAGAAGGATTTCTTATTACAGTTGGATCATCTAGAGGGTTCTTAGGCAATTGTCCCTCTCTTGCCTGCTCCCATGCACCTCTTCTTAGTGCAATATTTCTGCTTTCAGTAGCAACCTCCTCATGTGACCCAGTCATCATTAAGTTCTTCTTCTCTTATACGAGCAGAATACACTATCAGATACACTGGATGACACTAGAACAGACTCTACTACCTTAGTCCTATGTCTCTATAGACTCAGCGAATCTAGACCTCTGATACCACTAATTTGTGGCATCCAACTCACAAAAACAAGATTTACTTAAGTGGAAGCGAATCATTTGCAGCGGATTACTGAAAATCACTAAAAATTAAAACTTTTTGCAAAGAGATCCACACATAGGAAATCTTTTCCATCAAGAACCATTGTATAAAATTTACATTTTGGTTCAAATGTACATAACCTGTACCATCTCTTTTTAGAGATTACAACATCAGCTGCCTTATAAACATTATATACAGACATCATACGAATCTCGAGGCATCAAGCCAAAACCACAAACGATTCATTAATACACTGACTAAAAACTTTGAGGACCTGAGAGTACAGAGACGACACATAGTGTAAGGACCCTGACCTGCGTTTAGGGTTTACCCTATTTGTTTTGCTTAACCTTGGTGGTTTGATGCTTTCTAATCACCTTTGAGAGGTGATTAGGGTTTTTGTTGTGCTTTGTTGAGAGTTCGAGGGGCTACTTGCAAATAAACAAAGTTTGGGGTTTTGTGTGCAAGTTTGCCATCTTGTGAGATGTTTTCCCCTCTTTGCTTCCTCTAGGGTTGAGAGGAAGGCTTGGGCTTGTTGTTTGAGTTTCTTGGGCCTTGCTTGAGCTTGTTTGGGCCTTGAGGTGCTTTGTTTGGGCTTTCTTGAGCCTTGTGTCGGCCAAGACCAGCTTGTGTCGCCCAAGGAAGAGGTGGTGTGTCGACCTGGAGTAGTGTGTGTCGCCCAGAGGAGTTGCTAGTTGTGTCGCCCATGTTGCTTGGTCCAACCTTGACCATGTTTGGTGGACACTTGGTATGTATCTTTGACAAGTGTCTCTTAGTGTGCTAGTGTGTTGGCTTGAACCCTAAGACAAGTGTCCCTTGGGTGGACGACACTTAGCATAGATCTACCTTGTTTTCTCCTCCCTTCCCTTCTATATATGTGGCTCTTTCCCTTACCTTAGCTTCCTTTGCTCTTTTGTGTCTCTCCTCCACCTTGAGTGCATGACACTCCTCCCTCTCTTACTTGTGTCGGCCGAGACACTCTCCTGGAGTTGTAGTGGTGGCTGATACCCTCTCTTGGATCAGCTTTTGTGGACGATATCCCTTGGAGCTCGAAGTGCATCTTCTTCCTTGGAGCTTGGAGCTTAAGGCGGGTTGCATAACTTCTAACCCTAACTTCTTTACCTCTTGTTCTTGTTCTTGTTCATAGATTAGTAGCTTAGACTTGTACCTTGCTTGAGTTTCCTTTGGTGGCCGATATCCCCTTAAGGTTTAGGGTTTCTAGTGTACCTTGTGATCTAGGGTTTGTGCTTCTTTGAGTTGGAGGTTGATGGTGACCTAGGGTTGGGTGATATCCCTTCTTTGTTGGTGGAGTTGGCTGATATGGTTGAGTTGGCCGATATGGTGGAGTTGGTCGATATGGTTGAGTTGGTTGATATGGTTGAGTTGGCCGTTGGATGTTGATGGGCGATACATCTTGAGGTGTTGGCCGATATAGCCTTGTCAAGCTTGATGGTTGTTGGTGTCGGACGACATGGCCATGTGTGGCTTGTTTCCTTGTCTTAAATGATAGACCATGCATGTTGGCCGATAGCCATGTTGACCGATAGGCCATGCATGCCATGGTGGCCGATAACCATGCTGGCCGACACCCATGATGACCGATAGACAAGGTGGGCGACAACCTAGGGTTGGGTATGTGTCGGCCGACAGGCCTTGATAGGGTTTAGTGAGGGTGGTGATGAGTTATGGTGAGAGTCTTGTAATCATATAGTAACGGTCCTTTGTGATGTGGAAGTGATTAGTTATGCACCAATAAATGATGGTGATGTCTTATTAATAGTGGGAGCAATAATCATGTTAATGATGATGCTAAGTGACAATTACATTAATAGTTTGCTTAATGATATAACAATAACAATAATAGTGGACGATGATAGTCATAATACTGATAATAGTAGTGATAGTATGGATGGGAGCAAAGATGCTGATAATAGTAGTATATGATGATGATGACGAAGGTAGTGGTAATGACATGCATATAAGTAATCCTTATGCCTAATCATTAATGATAATGAGAATGGCGGTAGTTATACTAGTAGTTGCATAATGATAATAATGATGATAATGGATGGTGACAGTAATGTTAAGTAGTAATAATAATGTTTGTTTTGTATTCTCAATATGACATCTTGCTTGATGTGAGCATCTTGTTTATTCATATAAATCCTGAGATAAGGGTAAGCATGAATATGGTTTGTTGATGATGTGTTTAATACACTTGATCAGTAAATAGTGTGAGAATGATAAGTAGAGTATCTTGAATGATATTTCATGATAGTGAGCATATCCCTTATGTTGGAATTATGATTATTGTGTATCCTAACCATGCAGGTGATGATTAGCCATGAGAAGGCTATGAGACATATGTGATGAGTAACATCACCTTGATAATTATCTATGAGGTTGTATGTATGATGTGTTTGTTCCATGATGATGATGTGAGCCTTGAGAGGCATTGACAGTACATGATGAGGGATTGAGATCCCATGGTATGTGATGATCCTCGAGATGGATCTGGATGGTTGGCAAGAAGCCAAGTGGTAACATGTGATGTTGGATCCTTGTGATGGATCAGGTTGATGTGATTAAATAATAATATAATGTTGTTTACTTTCCGTTATATCTTGCATGTTATACAACTTGGTTGAATCCTGCAATCCATCTAAAAGATACTAATTAATCATAGTGAAATATATCATGTAGTTTGCCCTGGCCATAGATCCATCATCGTCAGGACTTGGTGATGGTCAAATGGGTTCTACCACGGGATAACCTGGAAGCGCATATTGTTGAATATGTGTAGGTTGCTCCTAGCCTGAAAATGAGGAGGTAAGAGTGTAACTTCGGTTGCAGACTCAGATATGTATAAAGAGCATGGTGAATAGGCCCATGGCTCAGGATATGTGATGTGAGGAGCATGAATGCGTTCATGGCTCAGAGCACGGTGAACAGGCCCGTGGCTCAGTTTTACTAGAGCTGAGACATGTACCAAGGCGGGCTAGAATGAGGGTAACCTATGGAGCTGACCCTGTGGCTTAGACCACTTCAGCATGTGACTACGGTCATGCTTGTGTTGTACTCGTGTACTGACCACGAGGTGGGAGGTCGTGGAGTCTGGCTCTTCCATTGACCTTGTATGGCACCGGCTTGGGTTTCGTAACCGAAGGTTGGATTTGAACAGTACAGTTCAAATCCTCAGGGCATAATAATACGTAACACAACCGTTTAGTATTTACTGCTTAAGATAAACACGTAACATTGGTTGAGGCCTTATTTGTGTAATATCTTTGTTATATCTTGCAGGTTATGTGACAATATGTCTTATCTTGATAAGCAGGTTATGTGACATTATATCTTGTTCTGATAATCATGTTACATAGGGATACATATTATCTTGCTAATCATATTCCTTGAGATATATCTGGTTATATGCTTTTTTATAGCGGGTAAGCTTGTCGGTAAGAATAATCTGTTTTATATAGACTGCTCTTGTTATACCTGTTATTAGATATCTACTGTTATAGTATATCTTGCTGAGGTTCTGTAGTTGCGGTGGGGAGTTATGTTTCCCGCTGGGACAATTGTTCAATTGTCTCACCCCACTGGTTTAACCCCTTTTTAGGTGGTCGAGGTAGGCGTGGTCATGGTCGTGGTGTTGCGACCGAGCAGCTTGAGGATCAGTAGAAGGCAAGCGATGGATATGCTACTGTTTTGGATGTTTTGTAGTAGAGTCTAGAGTCATCCTTGTACTCTCAGGTCCTTGGCAGTGTTATGACGTTGTTTCATGATGATCAATCGATGATGTTTGTATATCCTGCTGCTGGTCGGATGTGGGCCTTTATGTATATGAATAGGTGGTGAACTCATGTGATGGATGAATAACTGTTCCTATGTTGTGGACACGTATCAGATCTCGTATGTGTACTTATATGACATGTTTCTGTGCAGGATGAGGACTGGAAAGTAATAGTTTCACGGTTTATCAGTTTTCCGCAATCGGTTTTAATTAACCCGTGTTTTCGATAATCTGTGGTTATGGTGATTTCCGCACGTTTTCGCGTAACACCTCATTATCTGTGTGATAATGGGATGTGTTGCCACAAGTTTTGGTATCAGAGCTCTAGGTTCACTGAGTCTACAGGGATTTAGGACTAGGTTGAGCTGTTCTTATGAGTGTCCAGGTTTTCTTACAATATCTTCTGCCCTCAGTGTAAGAAAAGTCAAGATGTCTGGAAACCATGAAGAACACTCTGCTGAGTACAGTGATGCTGCATCGCTTGATGGAGCAGATGGACAGGCACATGAAGATTGGGTGCCTGAGGTTCCCCAATTTAACCCAGCTATACTTGAACATCCTGCCTACCAACAAGTTATGGGGCAGTTAATGGCTATGATGAATCTCATGGTTGAGAGATTACCAGTGCCTCCTCCGCGAGCATAGGTTCCCCATGGAGAAGCATCGGGTATTGGGAAGACCTTCGAGCGGCTTCGCCGAATTGGAGCTTCGGATTATGCTGGAACGGCTGATCCAGCGGATGTAGATTTGTGGCTAACAAGTCTCGAGAAGGCTTTCCGGATTCTTGACATCCCCAAAGCAGACAAGGTAAAGCATGATGTCTACCTTATGAAAGGTAGTGCTGGTCACTGGTGGACCATCGAGGAAGAGAAGTGGCCTGGTGAGGTGATCTGTTGGGAAGTGTTTCGACGCGAGTTCATCACCAGATATTTCCCAAAGACGTATCTGGATGAGAAGGTTAGTCAATTTGAGAATCTGAGGCAAGGAACGATGAACATCACCGAGTATGAAGCCAAGTTTATGGATCTGTTGAGGTTCTGTCCTCACATGGCGGCAACAGATGAGGAACGGATCAGACGTTTCGAGAAGGGTTTGAGTGCTGAGTTGAAGACCCATGTGTCTGCGTTGGAAAACTGAGAGCGGTTTGCTACGTTCGTGGAATCAGTTCGACGGATCGAGAGGACAATAAGGGAGAAAAGAGAATCTATGTCTCACAAAAGACCTGCTCAGTTTCAAGGATGGAGGTTTGGTGGTTTTAAGAAGCCCATGTTTTCAGCACCGTCAGCAATGAGAAGCTCTGGTGTACCATCTCAGTGGTCTCTGAGTAAAGGGAAAGGTTATGTTTCTTCACCGTCTAAGGCGCATAGTTCAGCTTCAGTGGCAGTAACATGGCCAGCTAGGCCACGGTTTGAGGGCAAGTCATGTCATCTTTGTGGACAGGTCAGGCATTGGAAGTTCAATTGCCCGAATAGAGATGTTGAAGTGACACAGCAGCCGAGGCAGAGTTTTCAGAAGTCAGAGAGACCACAGGCTAGTGGTAGCATAGGTCGAGGACACGGTCAAGCGTATCAGGCTGGATCATCTGCTCAAGGAAGCAGAGGTCGTGGATAGCAAGCAACGGCTCGATTCTATGTCATGAATAAGCCAGAGGCAATAGTCAACCCGCGAGTGGTGACATGTCAGATGGAGTTATTTCATTCTGATATGTCTTCTTCTTGCTTTATATCTATTCTGGTTGACCTGGGTGCTACACACTCTTTCATCGCCTATAGTATGCTTGAAAACTGTCATTTATTTGTTAGTTGTAAGAAGGATAGCTTGTTGTTAGAAACCCCTCTTGATGGTTCCTCTTTGCTTCGAGAAGAGTGTCCATCTTATGTTTTGTCTTTCTCGGGACATCGTATTCAAGTGGATCTTATACCACTTGATATGCATGGTTTTGATGTTATCCTTGGGATGGATACCTTAGAGAAGTATAAGGTTGTCTTGGACTGTGGTTCCAAGCAGGCAGTGTTTGATGTTGCTGGAGAGAAGTGGACCTTCCAGGGAGATAGGAAGATTCTTCCGACATGTCTAGTATCAGCTTTGGTGGCAGATAAGTTGTTACGACAAGGATGTGAGGCGTTCTTAGCTCACGTGGTGGATACCGTTATGGTTACCAAGGCGAAAGGTCCTAGTCTCAAGGAGGTGTCAGTGGTTCGAGAGTTTGCAGACGTGTTTCCTGAGGAGTTTCCTGGTGTTCCTCCACCCCGAGAGATTGATTTCGAGATCAATCTGGTTCCAGGAACACAGCCAGTTGCACAGTCACCATACCGGATGGCTCCAGCAAAGATGGCAGAGTTGAAGAAGCAGTTGCAATAGTTTTTGGAGAAAGGTTTTATCCGACTGAGTACGTAGCCGTGGGGTGCTCCCGTGTTGTTCGTCAAGAAAAGGGATGGTTCGATGCGGTTGTGTATAGATTACCGGGAGTTGAATAAGGTCACGATCAAGAATAAGTACACGTTGTCGAGGATAGATGATCTGTTTGATCAGTTGCGTGGTGCTATAGTGTTTTCGAAGATCGATCTACGGTCTGGATATCATCAGTTGAGGATAAAGGCGGATGACATACCAAAGTCAGCTTTCAGGATGAGGTATGGTCATTTCGAGTTCGTGGTTATGCCGTTTGGGTTAACCAATGCACATGCTGCTTTCATGGATCTGATGAACAGAGTGTTCCGTCTGTTCTTAGATCAGTTTGTTGTAGTCTTTATAGATGACATCTTGATATATAGTCGGGACAGGCTAGAGCATGAGCAACATCTTCGTCAAGCGTTGACTCTTCTTCGTCAACATCAGTTGTATGCCAAGTTCAGTAAGTGCGAGTTCTAGTTGGAAGAAGTGACTTTCTTAGGTCATGTGATATCTGCTCAAGGTGTCAAAGTAGATCCGAAGAAGGTGGAATCCGTTGCGGATTGGGAACAACCGAAGACACCAAAAGAAGTTCGTAGTTTCCTTGGTTTGGCAGGATACTACTGGAGGTTTATCAAGGACTTCAGTGTGATCGCATTTCCGATGACGAAGTTGACCAGGAAGGATGTTCCTTTTGTTGGGATGATTGATGTCAACAAGCTTTCCAGAGTTTGAAGGAGAAGCTGACCAGTGCTCCAGTGTTGATCTTGCCAGATCCTGGGAAAGGCTATGTTGTTTTCTGTGATGCTTCCAAGAAAGGCTTAGGTTGCGTGTTGATGCAGGAAGATCATGTGGTTTCTTTCGCCTCACGACAACTCAAGAAGCATGAGGAGAACTATCCGACTCATGACCTGGAGTTAGCGTCTGTGGTTCATGCGTTAAAGATTTGGAGACACTGTCTGTATGGGGTAGTGTGTCATATCTTTACGGATCATAAGAATCTGAAGTACATCTTTACACAGTAAGAGTTGAACATGCGACAACGACGATGGATGGAGTTGATCAATGATTACGACTGCACTATCGAGTATCATCCTGGTAAGGCGAATGTGGTAGCTGATGCGCTTAGCAGAAAGTCTTCTTCACTTTCTTTAAAGAAGGCACAGTTGAGTTCTCTGGTATGTCATAGGCGAGATATGTTTGTTTCTTTGCGGCAGATGAATGTGCAGATAGAAGTTTCTTTGTTGTCTAGTCTTTTCGCACAGATGCAAGTTAAGCCTACGTTGAGACAGCAGATCAAGGATGCACAGCAGACAGATGATGCGGTATAGTTGATCAGATCAGAGTTTGGCAGCGACAAGCGTGATGGGTTTCATGAGTCCGAGGATGGACTAGTTTGCTATTGTGATAGGATGGTGGTTCCAGATGCTGATGATCTGAGGAAGTTGGTTCTTGAGGAAGCACATACGTCGATGTATGAAATGCATCCAGGTGTCACCAAGATGTATCATAGTCTGAAGGACTTGTATTGGTGGCCCGGTTTGAAGAGAGATGTAGTTGAGTTCGTGGAAAGGTGTGCAGTTTGTCAGCAAGTGAAGGCTGAACATCAGAAGCCGGCAGGTACGTTTCAACCTTTGCCGATACCGCAGTGGAAATGGGATCACATAACCATGGATTTCGTAGTTGGTCTACCCCGGACAACTAGGAATCATGATTCTATTTGGGTGATAGTGGACAGATTGACTAAGTCTGCCCATTTTCTGCCAGTAAAGACGATGTATACAGCTGAGAATCTTGCTAGAGTATATGTGGATGAGATAGTAAGTTTGCATGGAGTGCCAGCGACGATAGTTTCTGACAGAGGTCCTCATTTTACGAGTCATTTTTTGGAACAGTTGCACAAGGCGTTGGGAACGCAGTTGAGGTTCAGTACAGCTTTTCACCCGCAGACAGATGGACAGTCTGAGAGGACTATTTAGATTTTGGAAGATCTTCTTCGAGCTTGTGTTTTGCAGTTTCTAGGAAATTGGGATGTACATCTGAGTTGGATAGAGTTTGCCTACAACAACAGTTATCAGCGGAGCATTGACATGGCTCCTTATGAGGCTTTGTATGGAAGGAAGTGCAGATCTCCTTTGTGTTGGTATGAATCAGGTGAGTATCAGCTTTTGGGTCCTGAGTTAGTTCAGCAGACGACAGAAAAGATCAAGGTGATACAAAAATAGTTGAAAGTGGCACAGGACAGGCAGAAGTCTTATGTAGATAATTGTCGACGACCTTTGGAATTTCAGGTAGGAAACAAAGTGTACCTTAAAGTCTCACCGTGGAAAGGTGTGCTAAGGTTTGGACGGAAGGGTAAGTTAGCTCCCAGGTACATGGGACCTTACCCAGTCAGAGCACGTGTTGGCAAAGTAGCTTATGAGATAGAGTTGCCTCCAGAGTTGTACAGGTTGCATCCAATGTTTCATGTCAGTATGCTGAAGAAAAGTCATCCGGATTCAGGTACAGTGATACAGCCAGTTGAGGTTGAGCTTGATGCAGATGTGACCTACGAGGAGGGTCCTGTGGCGATCCTTGACAGAAGGATCAAGAAGCTAAAGAGGAAAGACCTGGTTCTTGTGAAGGTTCTTTGGCAGTGTCGTGGCATTGAGGAAGCCACGTGGGAGCTTGAGGAAGAGTTGAGGAGGAAGTATCCCTTGCTTTTCTCTTCGGATTTCGGGGACGAAATCCCTTAAAGGGGGTTAGATTGTAAGGACCCTGACCTGCGTTTAGGGTTTACCCTATTTGTTTTGCTTAACCTTGGTGGTTTGATGCTTGCTAATCACCTTTGAGAGGTGATTAGGGTTTTTGTTGAGCTTTGTTGAGAGTTCGAGGGGCTACTTGCAAATAAACCAAGTTTGGGGTTTTGTGTGCAAGTTTGCCATCTTGTGAGATGTTTTCCCCTCTTTGCTTCCTCTAGGGTTGAGAGGAAGGCTTGGACTTGTTGTTTGAGTTTCTTGGGCCTTGCTTGAGCTTGTTTGGGCCTTAAGGTGCTTTGTTTGGGCTTGCTTGAGCCTTGTGTCGGCCAAGACCAGCTTGTGTCGCCCAAGGAAGAGGTGGTGTGTCGACCTGGAGTAGTGTGTGTCACCCAGAGGAGATGCTAGTTGTGTCACCCATGTTTCTTGGTCCAACCTTGACCATGTTTGGTGGACACTTGGTATGTATCTTTGACAAGTGTCTCTTGGTGTGCTAGTGTGTTGGCTTGAACCCTAGGACAAGTGTCCCTTGGGTGGACGACACTTAGCATAGATCTACCTTGTTTTCTCCTCCCTTCCCTTCTATATATGTGGCTCTTTCCCTTGCCTTAGCTTCCTTTGCTCTTTTGGGTCTCTCCTCCACCTTGAGTGCACGACACTCCTCCCTCTCTTGCTTGTGTCAGCCAAGACACTCTCCTGGAGTTGCAGTGGTGGTCGATACCCTCTCTTGGATCAGCTTTGGTGGACGACATCCCTTGGAGCTCGAAGTGCATCTTCTTCCTTGGAGCTTGGAGCTTAAGGCGGGTTGCATAACTTCTAACCCTAACTTCTTTACCTCTTGTTCTTGTTCTTGTTCATAGATTAGTAGCTTAGACTTGTACCTTTCTTGAGTTTCCTTTGGTGACCGATATCCCCTTAAGGTTTAGGGGTTCTAGTGTACCTTGTGATCTAGGGTTTGTGCTTCTTTGAGTTGGAGGTTGATGGTGACCTAGGGTTGGGCGATATCCCTTCTTTGTTGGTGGAGTTGGCCGATATGGTTGAGTTGGCCGATATGATGGAGTTGGCCGATATGGTTGAGTTGGCTGTTGGATGTTGTTGGGTGATACATCTTGAGGTGTTGGCCGATATAGCCTTATCAAGCTTGATGGTTGTTGGTGTCGGACGACATGGCCATGTGTGGCTTGTTTTCTTGTCTTGAACGATAGACCATGCATGTTGGCCAATAGCCATGTTGACCGATAGGCCATGCATGCCATGGTGGCCGATAACCATGCTGACCGACACCCATGATGACCGATAGCCAAGATGGGCAACAGCCTAGGGTTGGGTATGTGTCGGCCGACAGGCCTTGATAGGTTTTAGTGAGGGCGGTGATGAGTTATGGTGAGAGTCTTGTAATCATATAGTAACGGTCCTTTGTGATGTGGAAGTGATTAGTTATGCACCAATAAATGATGGTGATGTCTTGTTAATAGTGGGAGCAATAATCATGTTAATGATGATTCTAAGTGACAGTTACATTAATAGTTTGCTTAATGATATAACAATAACAATAATAGTGGACGATGATAGTCATAATACTGATAATAGTAGCGATAGTATGGATGGTAGCAAAGATGTTGATAATAGTAGTATATGATGATGATGAAGAAGGTAGTGGTAATGACATGCATATCAGTAATCCTTATGCCTAATCATTAATGATAATGAGAATGGCGGTAGTTACACTAGTAGTTGCAAAATGATAATAATGATGATAATGGATGGTGACAGTAATGTTAAGTAGTAATAATAATGTTTGTTCTGTATTCTCAATATGACATCTTGCTTGATGTGAGCATCTTGTTTATTCATATAAATCCTGAGATAAGGGTAAGCATGAATATGGTTTGTTGATGATGTGTTTAATACACTTGATCAGTAAATAGTGTGAGAATGATAAGTAGAGTATCTTGAATGATATTTCATGATAGTGAGCATATACCTTATGTTGGAATTATGATTATTGTGTATCCTAACCATGCAGGTGATGATTAGCCATGAGAAGTCCATGAGACATATGTGATGAGTAACATCACCTTGATAATTATCTATGAGGTTGTATGTATGATGTGTTTGTTCCATGATGATGATGTGAGCCTTGAGAGGCATTGACAGTACATGATGAGGGATTGAGATCCCATGATATGTGATGATCCTCGAGATGGATCTGGATGGTTGGCAAGAGGCCAAGTGGTAACATGTGATGTTGGATCCTTGTGATGGATCAGGTTGATGTGATCAAATAATAATATAATGTTGTTTACTTTCCGTTATATCTTGCATGTTATACAACTTGGTTGAATCTTGCAATCCATCTAAAAGATACTAATTAATCATAGTGAAATATATCATGTAGTTTGCCCTGGCCATAGATCCATCATCGTCAGGACTTGGTGATGGTGAAACGGGTTCTTCCACGGGATAACCTGGAAGCGCATATTGTTGAATATGTGTAGGTTGCTCCTAGCCTGAAAATGAGGAGGTAAGAGTGTAACTTCGGTTGCAGACTCAGATATGTATAAAGAGCATGGTGAACAGGCCCATGCCTCAGGATATGTAATGTGAGGAGCATGAATGCGTTCATGGCTCAGAGCACGGTGAACAGGCTCGTGGCTCAGTTTTACTAGCGCCGAGACCTGTACCAAGACGGGCTAGAGTGAGGGTAGCCTATGGAGCTGACCCTGTGGCTTAGACCACTTCAGCATGTGACTACGGTCCTGCTTGTGTTGTACTCGTGTACTGATGACGAGGTGGGAGGTCATGGAGTCTGGCTCTTCCATTGACCTTGTATGGCACCGGCTTGGGTTTTGTAACCGAAGGTTGGATTTAAACGGTACGGTTCAAATCCTCAGGGCATAATAATATGTAACACAGCCGTTTAGTATTTATTGCTTAAGATAAACACGTAACATTGGTTGAGGCCTTGTTTGTGTAATATCTTCGTTATATCTTGTAGGTTATGTGACAATATGTCTTATCTTGATAAGCAGGTTATGTGACATTATATCTTGTTCTGATAATCATGTTACATAGGGATACATATTATCTTGCTAATCATATTCCTTGAGATATATCTGGTTATATGCTTTTGTATAGCAGGTAAGCTTGTCGGTAAGAATAATCTATTTTATATAGACTGCTCTTGTTATACCTGTTATTAGATATCTGCTGTTATAGTATATCTTGCTGATGTTCTATAGTTGTGGTGGGGAGTTATGTTTCCCACTGGGAGAATTGTTCAATTGTCTCACCCCACTGGTTTAACCCCTTTTTAGGTGGTCAAGGTAGGCGTGGTCATGGTCGTGGTGTTGCGGCCGAGCAGCTTGAGGAGCAGTAGAAGGCAAGCGATGGATATGCTGCTATTTTGGATGTTTTGTAGTAGAGTCTAGAGTCATCCCTATACTCTCAGGTCCTTGGCAGTGTTATGATGTTGTTTCACGATGATCGATCGATGATGTTTGTATATCCTGCTGCTGGCCGGATGTGGGCCTTTATGTATATGAATAGGTGGTGAACTCATGTGATGGATGAACAACTATTCCTATGTTGTGGACACGTATCAGATCTCGTATGTGTACTTATATGACATGTTTCTGTGCAGGATGAGGACTAGAAAGTAATAGTTTCACATTTTATCAGTTTTCCGCAATCGGTTTTAATTAACCCGTGTTTTCAATAATCTGTGGTTATGGTGATTTCCGCACGTTTTCGCGTAACACCTCGTTATCTTTGTGATAACGGGATGTGTTGCCACACATAGGACTATCTAGCTACATAACTTGACAGACAATATCTCCACCTAAGATCTCACTATTGTCCATGATATTATTGTTGTTGCCCTTTCCCCGCAATAGGATTTCTGCTTCTTTGTCCGTGTCCACCTAAAAAGTTGGATCCCACGGGGGTGATACAATTGTAAATTGCCCCAACGGGAGATATAACTCTCTGTAAAAACATTGTTATAGCAGTTTATTAAAATAAACTGAGCAGAACGGTTTATAAATAATTGACAACAGGTAAATCATTGTATGAACAAGGTGAAGTAATCTCCTTTCCCAAGGAGAACATAGCATCTACTCATGGTAGAATCATAGTTCGTCCATCTACTTGTAATGAATACAAACAGATATGAATAACATCAATGAACTAGAGTTATATAAAAGAAATGCAACATCAGCCAATGAATTTCCGTATTCAATCCTTAAGCAAACATGCTATACGACTGATTGCATTTTACAATCACACTTATGCCCTGAGGAGATGAGGTATACCGCTCATACTCCAATCGACCACTGCAAAGTCGAAATTGGTACCATACATAGGTCAATGGAAGAGTCAGATTCCCATGACCTCACACATCTCGATCAGTGCGGGACCACAAGAAGGACTGTGTTAACTGCTCAAAATAGCTTTCCATGGTATACTGGAACTTCGCTATAGAGTTACAGTGTCAACTGCACTCTCATCGGCCATCGAGAGATTTAATGTTTATCTCCTCGACCCGACATTAAATATCATTGGGAGATTAATGTTACATCTATCCCAACCATCAGGAGATTTATGATACATCCATCCAGACACATGAAGAATTGAGAGGTTTGATTTTTACCTTCCCTCAATCTCTTCACAGGACGTAAGTATATTTTTCACCCATTTACCCCCACATATTCAAAATATGCGTTCCGGGTTTTGCCGCGGAGAACCCATTTCACCATCACCTTA
Source organism: Alisma plantago-aquatica (assembly GCA_963693085.1). NCBI lineage: Eukaryota > Viridiplantae > Streptophyta > Magnoliopsida > Alismatales > Alismataceae > Alisma > Alisma plantago-aquatica. Next base: position 881,980,534 of record OY856409.1, read on the forward strand.
TTACTGATGATGATGGATCTATGGTCAGGGCTCTACATGAAAATATCTCACTTGATTAATTAAGTACATTTTCATATTCTTTTAGCATCAGCCAAGTTCTCAATCATGACTTATTACAACAATGCTATAAAGAGACATGTACAATTTTCATCCAATACTTATCAGTCTTTCAAAGACCTTGGGAACTCAGTCCCTCATTTCAAAACTAGAAATTATCATCCCTTCACAATCTCATCACCATAATCATGTGGTTCTGGGTATTCAAACCCTTAATTCATCATTGAGTACCATTACCATCTATTAGGTAACTATCACCTTCAGGTCATCTGACCAAGGCATTCATGATACTTGTTACATAAGTATCACACATGGCTCACAAGGCCACAAGATATCTTGTCACCTCTTTCTAGGTAACAACTTACTCATATGACCCATAAAGTCCATGCACATTTGTTACTTTTATTAAGCGACAACAACATTAAGGCACATAAGACCAATCAACATTTATTATATAAATTTCACAGCTCAAACTTGGCTATGTTCATCATCTCATAATACCTACATGGTTATTAGACATGATAACAGTCATACAAGTCATTCATCACATCATGTGATGCAATAGTAACACCATTATTCCTTTACCATGAATTAGGGTTTACTATCAAATAGGGCTTTTCATTCCCTTTACCCAAAATTAGGATTAGGGTTCCCCATTTCTCATTAATTAGGGTTTCATGATTATATTATCTGTCTAACCCTTAAGTCATTATTTCATACCTCTGGGGCATTCAAAGATATCATAATTGATTATTCAAGGTCATTACTCCCATCATATAGCATTAATGATCATCAATTCAAGGTATGAGTTCATTTCTCATCCTCATCATGGTATGACTACATCATACTCAACAATTTGGCTTCACCCCATTCTCAAGGTACATTAATTAACACTTATCAAAGTGCATCAACTCATTACATTTTATTGTAATAGTTGCATAACACACTTCATATGTTTCTTACCCAATTATATTGGATTTGAAGTGCAACAAGGTATATAAATCCTGAAGTGTTGAATGTGATAACTATCATATTTTGATGTATCACTTTCTCATCATTTCAGACTCTCTTGAGATAACCAACTTATCTTGTATTAAGGTATTTCCCTCTTAATACATCCCATTACTAATCTCTCACCTTTAGCATATAATGCATAGGCCACACATTAGAATTGTCCAACTATCTTTAATGATGTGGACTTGTTTAATGATAAAGACATTGCTTATAATCAACCACATGAAATGTTCATATTTATAAGGTAATTCCTTCTATCTCATCATTAGGGTTTCCATATACCCTTACTTAAAATTAGGATTATGATTCATTGTGATATTGCCCAGGATTAGGGCTTTATGTATTGTGACTCCACATTAGAGTCTTACATACCTTCACCCTTCTTAGGGCCTCTCATCACAACCTAGTATTTGATTCTCACATCACATCATCACATCAATATTCCATATACATCATTTCTAACTTATGGTTTCTCATGGCATTACCCTAGAATAGGATTTCGCATGGAATCATCCTTAATTAGGATTTCCACTATAGTTACCCACAATTTGGGTCTACTATTCATCTCCATTAGGATTTCATTCAATTATCCATAATTAGAGATTCACTATTCATCCCAATTAGGGTTTTACATCTCATTTCCCTAAATTAGAGTTTCACAATTCATTACTCTAGATTAGCACTACATCCTCACCCTGGATTAGGGTTTCATTTAGAATTGCTCTCAACTAGGGTTAGAGTTCAATAACCCTGTCAATTAGCGTTTATATTCATGATCAGGGTTTTATGATCTCTTTACTAAGGAGCATACCCTTAATCACCACATGAATCACATTCATGTATGTAATCCACTCTATTATCATATCAACTTGATTAGGTCATATCAAACCCTTCATTCAAGTACATACAACAATGATTGACATAGTGTACTAAATCATTATTCTTATAGTGATTAGGGTTTCCCCCCCTTTAATATTACTAATCATTTAGGTACTTATAGGTTTTTAACCTTTGTAACATCTTTGATTACCATCACTATCAATCATTGGATCATTGGAACAATCATTACCTTCCATTTCCAAGTGATTGCATCACCAACAACCTCCAATCGGTTTTGAGGTTTCATCACCAAACGGTTTTGAAACTAAATGGTCTTTGGTCTTCAAACAGTTTGAGACCATTTGGACCCAAATGGTCTTGAGACGATTTGGACTCAAACGGTCTTAAGACCGTTTGGTCCAAACCCTCTCAAAACCGAATGGACCAAAAAGTCCTTTTAACACTTACATGATTCATGATTTCAATGGTTGAATCTATTATCAATTGAAGCCTTGATTTCTTTGTTACTTGAATCGATTATAAATTGTTTGCCTCCAATTCCTCTCAATTATCCATGATTTAAAGAAAAGAAAATTAAGCACCTAAAATCATATTATATTAATATCCATATGTGAGTGGATATTTTTTTCTTATAAAATTGTGAGTGAGTTATCCACTCCTTTGGATATTTTCATGGTCCTTGCAAAGTTTAAGGATGTCCACACACATATGAATCCAACCATTGTAATTTTGGTTGAAGGTGAATTAGGGTTTCAATTAGGCATTAATCTTGATTATTTTAATATCAAGATTCTCTCTCCTCCAACTTAATTCAAATGAGGTGCCCCTCTCATTTTATTTTTTCTTAATGATGCCAAGAAACATTAGTAACCTTATTGAAGTGGTAAATTACATATTGCACCCTAGATTTTGGGTAATTTGCACATTACACCAAAACTAGGTTTTCATGCACAAACATTGCTTTATCAGCTCTTTCTTGGTATTCATGCTATCAAAAGCCATACCTCTACATAATTTTCACTCTCATGATGCTTCACCATATGAGGAACATATTATCATGCACAATTTGCACTTAAACCCCTCAACTTGGGTAATTTGCATTTTAGTCCAAAACAAGCAAAACATTGATTTCAACAATATTCAAAAAGGACTAAAATTGCAACATAAGTTCCTCTTGAGGCCTAATTACTTTTCATAAGATAAGATTAAGCATATAATCATCTTTCTTAATCAAAACACCTAAGGTTATAGTATAACCCAGTTCAGGGATGTTACATAAAGCCTTGGGTATGCAGTTAAAGTTTAGCACAACTTTTCACCCTCAGACAGATGAACAATCTAAAAGGACTATACATACTTTGGAGGATTTTCTTAGGGCATGTGTTCTTTAGTTTGTAGGAAGTTGGGACTTACACTTGAGCTAAATAGAGTTTGCCTACAAAAATAGTTATCAGAAAAGTATTGATATGGCACCATATGAAGCATTATATGGTAGACGTTGTAGATCTTCATTATGCTGGTATGAGATAGGAGAATACCAACTTCCAGGTCCTGAATTATTGCAACAATCAACTAAAAAGATTAAAGTAATACAACAAAAGTTGAAGGTTGTACAGTATAGACAGAAGTCATATGCCGATAAACATCGTAGACCTTTAGAATTCCAAGTTGGAGACATGATGTATCTCAAGGTTTCTCCTTGGAAAGGTGTTCTCAGATTTGGGAAAAAGGGTAAGTTAGCTCCTATATTTATGTGACCTTACCCAGTGACAACACAGATTGAAAAGGTAGCCTATAGGTTGGAGTTTCCACCTGAGATACATAGACTACATCTAGTGTTTCATATATATATGTTGAGAAAGTGTCATCCTGATACAGAGTTGGTGTTGCAACTTGTAGAGGTAGAAGTGAATGAAGATATATCCTATGTGGAAGGTCCAATGATGATTCTTGACAGAAGAATCAAGAAGTTGAAAAAGAAAGACATAGTTCTTGTGAAAGTTCTCTGGCATCACTATGGAATTGAAGAAGCCACATGGGAGATGGAGGAATAAATGAGGAGGAAGTACCCTTCTCTTTTCTCTTGAGATTTCAGGGATGAAATCCCTATTAAGGGTTGATGATTGTAACATCCCTAACCTGGGTTATGTCATAACCCTGGAAGTTTTGCTTAAGTAAGTTATTTATAAACTTGTTTTAATCTTTTGAAAAGTAATTAAGACTCAAGGAGAGTTTAATTTTCAAGTTTGAGTTTATTTGCAAACTGTTTGAGCATTATATGATAGTTTGGGTGTAAATTGAAATTTACCCAAGATGAGGGGTTATATTGCAATATGTCACATGTTGAATGTGCTTCAAGTGCCTTATCATCATAAGGGAGAGAATGATTCTAAGGGGTGTCTTGTGGAAAGCCTAAGTTCCAAGTTAAAGCTTGTTTGAATAATGCTTGTGCCTTATGTACCAATTTTGGTGCAAATTGCAATTTACCCAAATGTAGGGTTGATATGCAAATTACCACCTCTAGAGTGTCCCTACTCTCTATTAGCATCATCTAGAGGAGAGATAAATAAATAGGCACCATGTTTGAATCATATTTGAGTGATGGTATTCTTGGTGATGAAAAGACCAAGAATAGTTGTATAGTTGAAACCCTAAAATGAGTTGTATTGAGTTGTAGAGCTTATATGGGAGTGCCTATCAGCCAAGAATCCATAGAGGAGGTCCCATATCATTTTTTTCAACTCTTGGCAAAGTCCATGATGAGTTAATCACCTCAAGAAGGTGATGGATATCAGTTTACAACTTTCCTTGGAAAAGTTGAATGGGTTTGTGAATAAAGTGATGTTGGGTTGAAATATCTTGTTCAACAAGATAACTAATGGCCAAATTCTTATCCTTATATTATCCCCAAGAGTTTTTCATGTCAAGATAAATATGTCTGCATTCATGGACACATGTCAACCTGAAACGACCGACACCAAACTGACAATCAAATTAAACGAATGCGGAAGCGATTAGCAGCGGAATTATCAAAAATCACTAAAAATTTAAAACTTTTGTAAAGAGATCTTTGAAAGATAAAAACTCTTTCATAAACAACATGATAGGTCATTTACAAACTGATCCATTGATACATCTCTGTAATAAACACATCTCGATCATTACAACAAAACCCACCTTGTTAACTGTACAAGGTAAGATACAAAATCTCGAGGCATCATGCCAAAATCCTCAGACCTACTAACTCCTAGGACCTGAGAGTACAGAGATGACATAAGACATGCTATCTATAAGACTAGACAGTTAGTATCTCCACCTGAGATTCACTGCTGCTCCTGATGTTGTTGTTGCTGTTTTTGCTCATTCTTAAATGGATTCCTTCGTCCTTGGCATCTTCCTAAAAAGTAGAAACCTACGGGAGTGAGACAATTTGAATAATTGTCCTAGCGAGAGTTATAACACTCCACCAGAAGCTTTGTTATAGCATATAAGGAATAAAAGAAGCAAAGTAACTGAAAATATCAACAGCAGGTTTGGTAATAAGTAAAACAACATTTACTTAAGCAATCACTTCATTAAAGCATATGTAGAACATGTATTCTAGAAACTTGAACAGACTATTAAAGTCAACAATGTAACATCAATCATTGTTTCTCGTAGTACAACCTAAGCAGTTATACTATACGGCTGATTATATTTTTCAAACATCATTATGCCCTGCGGAGATGAGGTATACCTCTCATACTCCAACCAACCATTTATAAAAATCGCGTTGGTACCATACATAGGTCATCAAAAGAGTCGGATTCTTATGACCTCATATTCCTCAGTCAGTAAGAGGATTTACTTGTAGGACATCTTGTGTCTCTGTTGTAGTAGCTATCCAGGGTATTCTGGAAACTTCGCTATAGAGTTACAGTGGAGTTCTGAACTCTCATCATCATCGAAAGATTTCTTGTTTATCTCTCATCGATGCAGTATTAGTAATTTCTTCGGGAGATTTGTGGTACATCACCCGGTATGAATATATAGTGAAGGGTTGAAAGATTAAAGTACATCTACATCAATTCTTACACTAGGACGTAAGGATATTCACGTCCATATACCCCCATATACTCAAAAGTATATGCTCTAGGAGTTCCCTTAGGAAAACCTATTTCACCATCATTTGGTCTCTGACAATGATGGATCTATGGTCAGGGCTCTACATGATATGATTATACTTGATTAGTTAGGTACATTCTAGCATTCTTTTAGCATCAAGCATGTTTCCAAGCATTAATCATTAGAACAACAGCTATAAAAGTAGAATACTAAATGTATCAAGTCTAACTCACATCAATTATCAATTGGATATCATTTCTTAACCATTTCATTACTATGATTCAAGAATAGGGTATTCAAACCCTTAATTCATCATAAGTCATCTTATTAGCATGGCCTTGATGTTACTCATGGCTCTCACAGCCTATCAATCTTATATGATGTCACTTAACTAGGCAACATGGTATATCACTATTCACAAAGCTAATAACATGCTTCCAATGAATATGATATCATAACCTTTACCTGGATATAATCATCCTTTTATAAGAACCTGCATAGTTAATTCAATTGACAATAATAAACATTTCATTTCCAGATCAGCAATTTATAAAGCAAAATTAACCTTTCAATTCAGGAATAGTACCTTCATGCATACACTAAGGCTAGGTTCCCTTATTTACTTCAATTAGGGTTATTCAATCCCTTTCTTTATGATTAGGAATAATGATTCCTCATCTCATACTTTAATCATGAAGATTCATGCTTAAAAGCATAAGTAGAGTTAGGGTTTACCCCACTCAATTAAGGTTATTGAATCCCTTTGTCTTATAAGACATAAGAAATCTTATATTGTAATTTGTTCACAGAGTTTCATACTTGAAAGCATAACCCAGGACTAGGGTTAACACACCCCATCCTTCATTAGTTAGGGTTTGTATTCTTTTACTTCAACATAGGGTTATAGAACCTCTTAGCTCTCGAGGCATAAAGATTCCTCATATTACAACTTGTAGTTAGGGTTTCATACCCAAAGGTATAACCCTGAATTACTCCCTTTATCAGATCACCCTAAATTAGGGTTTACTATTCACATTACATGTTATTATTCTTAGAATTAGGGTTTACTATTCACTTCATAGTGAATTGAGCTCATAGCATCATTATGTATGAAAATGATCATCATTGATGCCCTCAAATTAGTTTAAGATTCATTAAACATCATAATTAGGGTTTACTATTCACTTCATATTAGGAGCCTTCTCTCTCCTCTCACTACTACATGATGTTTACATCACTCTAGGTTATATTAGGTCAAGTCATCTTTGATTAACATAGATTAAGACATCCCATTATAATCATTAGGGTTTACTTGATCAAGGGTTGTTATCTACTTGAACCCTTCAAGGGTACATTGGTAATGTTTAGCATTAACCATAACATGGGTCAAGCTACTAATTACTTAGCCCCTTAATATCTTTAGGTATCATTAGGGTTTAGGTTAAACCACCATTGAACCATCTAAGCCTTCAAAGCATTAAGCAATCTTAAACCTAAAAGTCCCCAAACATTTTCAATTGTTTTCAAGGAATATGACATCATAACTCATACCTGGCTATGATCACCTCATAATATCAACCTGTATGACTTATACAAATAAGGACATGCATATATAACAATGTCAGTGCAATACCAAAACTTTTCAATTTCTTAATAGGACACCATGGTCATGCCACCTTACACGGTTGTGCAAAGTAAGGCTACCACGGCCGTGCTCCCTTGCACGGTCGTGCAAGTTAAGGCTACCACGGCCGTGCTCCCTTGCACGGTCAAGCTACAGCAGATCATTACATGATTCATATATATATATATATATATATATATATATATATTCTAATTTCTCATTATTTCAAATTGATTAGGTCACATCAACCCTTCAATCAAGTACATACTACTATGTTTAACATAGTGTATCAAGCTATTAATCCTATAAACAATTAAGAATTCTCCCTTGAATTGGTTCTTAATCCCTTAGGTATTATTAGGGTTTCAACCTTCGCACCTTCATTGATTATCATTACTAATCATTATTGGATCAATAGAGCATTCATCATCTTAATTCTCAAAGATTCAATCACATTGGACCTCCACTTCATAAGGTATCCAATTGAATTAGGGTTTCCAATGTTGATTCCTTCAATCATTGAATTCATGGAACCAATCATCAATTGGACCTATACTCATACCTTAATTGAGTTTAATAGGTCAACCTTAAACTGATTTTTCCCTCACTTGACCCTCAATTGACCATAAATTAGGGTTTAACTCAATCAAATTAGGGTTTGGAATCAATAACCCTTCAACATATTTCAATGTGGGTTTAATTGATTTGAACCTATTGAACCATCATTCAATTGGGACATGACCTGACCCCAAACGGTCTTGAGGTCGTTTGGATGACCTCCAAATGGTCTTGAGACCGTTTGCCCATCATATCATCAAAATCCAAGTCAAATAATTAAGGTTTGGATCATTGGATTGATCACCAAAACAACAATTGATTACATTCCAACTTAGTATCATTGGATCATCAATTGCTTAACCATACTCACCCCTAGACCTCCAAACGGTCTTGGGTGACCTCCAAACGGTCTTGAGACCATTTGGATGAGTTCCAAACGGTCTTGAGACCGTTTGGCTCAACCAAACCTTGGATTCTAGTGAAAAGTCATTAGGGTTTGAGCTATTGAGTTGATCATCAAATCAGCATTGCATTGTATATCAACTTGGTACCTTTAGACCTTTAAACACCTAACCATACTCAACCCTAGACCTCCAAACGGTCTTGAGTGACCACCAAACGGTCTTGAGACCGTTTGGATGAGCTCCAAACGGTCTTGAGACTGTTTGGACCATCCATCCTTTGGATTCTAGTGAGAAATCATCAAGTATTGGTCTATCGAGTTGATCAACAATTCAGCACTTAATTGCAATATGATTGGTACCTTTGGACCTTCAATTGATCAACTATACTTGACCCCAGACCTCCAAACGGTCTTGGGGTGACCCCCAAATGGTCTTGAGACCGTTTGGATGATCCCCCAAACGGTCTTGAGACCGTTTGGGCAAGAAAACCCAAAAAGTCAAATCAATTCATTGGAATTTCAACACTAATTTCGATTAGGGTTTGCCCAATTGATTAGCCTTCAACTCATTATTCCTTGAGCATTAACCCCTCAAATTTGGTGAGTTATTAACCAACATAATTAGGAACAGGAATCCCAAACGTTCAACGCTTGGTCAACGCCCTCAAACGGTCTTGAGACCGTTTGCCCAAAATGTTCAAGTTAATCAGATTGGAAATCAGCACTTAATCCAATTCGGTTTTCCTAATTGTTTAGCCTTTAACTCATGATTCCTTGGGAGTTAACCTATCAAATTTGGTGGGTTATTAGACCACATCATTAGGAACAGTAATATCAAACGTTTCATGCTTGGTCAACGCACTCAAACGGTCTTGAGACCGTTTGCCCAAAAAGTTCAATTAAAACAGATTGATAACCAGCACTTAATCCAATTAGGTTTCCCTAATTGATTAGACTTCAACTCACGATTCCTTTTGATTTAATCCCTAAAATTTGTAGGTTCATCAACCAACATAATTATGAACAGGAATCCCAAACGGTCAACGCTTGGTCAACTCACTCAAATGGTCTTGAGACCGTTTTCCCAAACAGGTCAAGTTAATCAGGTTGAAAATCAGCATTTAATTCAATTTGATTTATCTAATTGATTGGCCTTCAACCTACGATTCCTTTAGAGTTAACCCCTCAAATGTGGTGGGTCATTAGCCTACATAATTAGGAACAAAATTCCCAAACTGTAAACACTTGGTCAACTCACTCAAATGGTCTCCAACCGACCTTGTGAAACCGTTTTCCCTTCAAACGGTTTTGCAAACCGTTTGGCCAAAGGAGTGGGGGGCAAGACCGTTTAATAAAGTAACATTGGTAATCATGCACATCTTCTTATACCTCCAGATCAAGGTCTGTTCTTCGTGGTTTTAGTTGCAAGAAAGCAAGGAAGAGTGGGAAAGTAGAAGAACTAAGTACTAATTGCAAGAACAAAGATATGCATAAGAAAGCAAAAGGTTTAGAGTTATAAAACCTGCCTTAAGGTCGTTCCTTGAGATCCAAGCTTCCAAGCTTCAAGCCTTTAATGGTGTCTTGAGCTCCATAGGTCGGCCAATGGTGTTTCTCCAAGGAAAGGTTGGGAAACGATGGCTAGAAAGAGGAAACAAGGAAGACCATAAAACCAACCTTGCACCATGAATTCCTCCCTGAATCCGAGCAAGAAGATGACCAAAGCTTACCTAGAACTCCTTATCTGTACTCCTCTGCTACATATCTCTGTCCTAAGTCAGTCTAAGCAAGGGGATAAGAAGGGAAGTGAAGGAAACGATCCTTGCTAAGTGAGAAAAGGTGTATATATACTTTGGATGAATTTCCAACATAAGGACAAGTTGTTTCTCCATTTCTCATCTAGGTCCTTCCCTTCTTCTAAGCCACGTTTCTCCCTTCCATACTTAAGAAAAACTCATCTTAAACCCAAGGTCTAAAGGTGAAGAAAGACAACTTTTTACTAAGTTGCACATATAGAAGGGTTATTAGGCTTATAACTTGATTATTTAATTTATAAGGGTTATCATTCTTATTTGATTATTCAATTGAAGTGCCCTATTCATCATTCTTACTCTAAATGATGCCAAGAGTCATAAATATACTCTAAAAAGTGTATTTTACAAGTTTCATCCCTCATTTTGGGTAAATTGCACTTTACACCAAAATTAGGGTTTTAAGCGCAAGGATTGCCCCACAAGCTGCATCTCAGTGCCCAAGCTTGGGGAACCAATCACACTTCATCACATTCATTCTTATGATGTATTATCATCAGAGGAACATCTAAACATGTGCAATTTGCAAGTTAACCCCTTTAATTGGGTAATTTGCACATAGGTCCATGTATTACAAAACAATATTACAACATTGTTCAAAAGGGGCAGAAATGGAAATGTATGTTCCTTAGGAGCTTTAATTACATTATCAACAGATAACCACAAGCATTTAATCACATGTTTAAGAAAAACACCTGGGTTAGTTCATAACCCAGGTCAGGGATGTTACAAATTATAAACCCCTAACAAGGATTTCGTCCCCGAAATCCCAGAAAGAAAAGGGAAAGCAGATATTATTTAAGCATTATACCATTATGTCTTAAAGTGACATTTTGTTATTATGGAACATCATAGAGTTTTGTTCAATACATAGTTACTCCACACAAACTTTTCATGGAAAGATTCATATGGAACATATACTCTCATTTTCCTTAGTTAGATCAACATTTATTAACATCACAATTATACTCTATCATTTATTTGAGACTATATAAGTCCTTTCATACCTTGATTGTGTTATCACATATGATAACACCATATTAACTTTCCTTATTATTTGTACTAATTCTCTCATTAGTTGTACATTCTCTTATTATAGGGAAAAGTTTCTTATCAATCAAGGATTTATCTGAAAGATATCTTAGAAAGAATTTTGTCTATGAAAAACATAAACCCCTAACATGTGATGTTCATATTATTTTACATGTTTAATTTGATTTCATAGTTGACCATTCCAGGTAATCAACATAAGTCATTTGATATATTGTTACATTCTTATCTTGATACCTATCACATGTGTTATCTTCCTTTCATCTTGGGACATTACTTGTTACATATATTCTCAACTTGGAACTAAAGTCCAAGATAAACTGATACCTTTCTAGGTATACTTCACATAAACATCTTTATATTATGCACATCAAGTGTCCTAAGACCCACTTGATTGCCATGTCCCTGGAAAGAAAGAGAATAAGGGATCATATTCCTCTTGTTATATCATGTATTTTCAACCATTCATGAAACATCTTATGATTCCATCACATTTTCACATTTATGGGGAGGATCTTTATTATTATTCTTACATCTTTACTGGACAGGGTTGACCTCCCTTATTCCCATATTTCTTATTTCTTGATACTCATTAGATTGTTTCAGAATGACTACTTGATCAGAGCAATCAAAAACATAACAATCTAGGAGTTTCCATATTTACTTTATCATCAGCAATTGTATACCTGGCCAGGGTATATAAATACTGAGATAAGGTAATATGCATTTGTATACTACCATTTTCCTTCTCTTTTCCTATTATCACAAGTATAAGATCTAACATTACTGAATTTTATCCAGACATCTCTTTAATACATCATCCTTTTTATGGAGGTAAGCATGTAACATGAAACATCTATTTTATACAACATTATAAGTCCTTATAGGATTAATCAAGAAAAGTTCAATCAATTACTTTCTCAGTTTTGTCCAAGAGATCATAAAAAGACATCTAAGAATAACATTTATTTCGTCTAACCTGTCATGACTCGAGGATTATTCATTGTCTCAAGTTGATTCTGCCTCAGAGGTTGATTTGCCATAACATTTCTGGTTGGGCAATTTCTTGCCAGATGTCCAACCTGTCTACATATGTAGCAAATTCTAGGTGCCCAGTATGGTCTGAAGGGTTCTTTACCCTTTCTGGATGACCATTGTCTTGGTGTACTAGGTCCTGGTTGTGTTGGTGACACCAGTAACTTCTTCCTTTTGGAACTACCAGGTCTCTGGTCCTGGGTTTGGATAGGCCTTTTCTCAATTCTTCCTTTATATTTCTCTTCTGGACAATTATTTCTGATATGTCCAGGCTTCCTACACCTATAGCAGGTCTTGGTCTCTGGTTGTATTCTAACCCCTATATTACTATATACTGATTCATCAGACTGAGGTTGGGCACTGGCTTGCTCTAGGTTCAAAGCTTCATCATTTACCATTGCTTCAACCTGTTGTTGTGGTTCACATATTCTGTTGATATCCAAAACATCATCATTAGGAGCTGGTAATCTGGGTTGTATTTCTAGTGCTTGATCCACTAGATACATCATGGTAGCCCTAAATTCCCTAACAGTGATTCCTAAGGAAGAATTCCTTATCATGGTTGGGTTAGCTAGGGGAATCTTAGGTAATTGTCCCTCTATTGCTTGCTCCTCTGCACCTCTTCTTGGTGTAGTATTGTTGCTCTCCACAGCAAACTCCTCATCCGATCCAGTCATCTTCAAGTTCTTCTCCTCCTATGTGAGCAGAAGTTACCATCAGATACACTGGATGACACTTAGAACAGACTCTACTACCTAAGTCCTATGTATCTGTAGACTCAGTGAACCTAGAGCTCTGATACCACTTGAAACGACCGACACCAAACTGACAATCAAATTAAACGAATGCGGAAGCGATTAGCAGCGGAATTATCAAAAATCACTAAAAAATTAGAACTTTTGTAAAGAGATCTTTGAAAGATAAAAACTCTTTCATAAACAACATGATAGGTCATTTACAAACTGATCCATTGATACATCTCTGTAATAAACGCATCTCGAGCATTACAACAAAACCCACCTTGTTAACTGTACAAGGTAAGATACAAAATCTCGAGGCATCATGCCAAAATCCTCAGACCTACTGACTCCTAGGACCTGAGAGTACAGAGACGACATAAGACATGCTATCTATAAGACTAGACAGTCAGTATCTCCACCTGAGATTCACTGCTGCTCCTGATGTTGTTGTTGATGTTGTTGCTCATTCTTAAATGGATTCCTTCATCCTTGGTGTGTTCCTAAAAGTAGAAATCTACGGGAGTGAGACAATTTGAATAATTGTCCCAGCGAGAGTTATAACTCTCCACCAGAAGCTTTGTTATAGCATATAAGGAATAACAGAAGCAAAGTAACTGAAAATATCAACAGCAGGTTTGGTAATAAGTAAAACAACATTTACTTAAGCAATCACTTCATTAAAGCATATGTAGAACATGTATTCTAGAAACTTGAACAGACTATTAAAGTCAACAATGTAACATCAATCATTGTTTTTCATAGTACAACCTAATAAGTTATACTATACGGCTGATTATATTTTTCAAACATCATTATGCCCTGTGGAGATGAGGTATACCTCTCATACTCCAACCAACCATTCATAAAAATTGCGTCGGTACCATACATAGGTCATTAAAAGAGCCAGATTCTTATGACCTCATCTTCCTCAGTCAGTAAGAGGATTTACTTGCAGGACATCTTGTGTCTCTGCTGTAGTAGCTATCCAGGGTATTCTGGAAACTTCGCTATAGAGTTACAGTGGAGTTCTGAACTCTCATCGTCATCGAAAGATTTCTTATTTATCTCTCATCGATGCAGTATTAGTAATTTCTTCGGGAGATTTGTGGTACATCACCCGGTATGAATATATAGTGAAGGGTTGAAAGATTAAAGTACATGTACATCAATTCCTACACTAGGACGTAAGGATATTCACGTCCATATACCCCCATACACTCAAAAGTATATGCTCCAGGAGTTCCCTTACAAAAACCTGTTTCACCATCATTTGGTCTCTGACAATGATGGATCTATGGTCAGGGCTCTACATGATATGATTATACTTGATTAATTAGGTACATTCTAGCATTCTTTTAGCATCAAGCATGTTTCCAAGCATTAATCATTAGAACAACAGCTATAAAAATAGAATACTAAATGTATCAAGTCTAACTCACATCAATTATCAATTGGATATCATTTCTTAACCATTTCATTACTATGATTCAAGAATAGGGTATTCAAACCCTTAATTCATCATAAGTCATCTTATTAGCATGGCCTTGATGTTACTCATGTCTCTCACAGCCTATCAATCTTATATGATGTCACTTAACTAGGCAACAAGGTATATCACTATTCACAAAACTAATAACATGATTCCAATGAATATGATATCATAACCTTTACCTGGATATAATCATCCTTTTATAAGAACCTGCATAGTTAATTCAATTGACAACAATAAACATTTCATTTCCAGATCAGTAATTTATAAAGCAAATTAACCTTTCAATTTAGGAATAGTACCTTCATGCTTACACTAAGGCTAGGTTCCCTTATTTACATCAATTAGGGTTATTCAATCCCTTTCTTTATGATTAGGAATAATGATTCCTCATCTCATACTTTAATCATGAAGATTCATGCTTAAAAGCATAAGTAGAGTTAGGGTTTACCCCACTCAATTAAGGTTATTGAATCCCTTTGTCTTATAAGACATAAGAAATCTTATATTGTAATTTGTTCACAGGGTTTCATACTTGAAAGCATAACCCAGGACTAGGGTTAACACACCCCATCCTTCATTAGTTAGGGTTTGTATTCTTTTACTTCAACATAGGGTTATAGAACCTCTTAGCTCTCAAGGCATAAAGATTCCTCATATTACAACTTGTAGTTAGGGTTTCATACCCAAAGGTATAACCCTGAATTACTCCCTTTATCAGATCACCCTAAATTAGGGTTTACTATTCACATTACATGTTATTATTCTTAGAATTAGGGTTTACTATTCACTTCATAGTGAATTGAGCTCATAGCATCATTATGTATGAAAATGATCATCATTGATGCCCTCAAATTAGTTTAAGATTCATTAAACATCATAATTAGGGTTTACTATTCACTTCATATTAGGAGCCTTCTCTCTCCTCTCACTACTACATGATGTTTACATCACTCTAGGTTATATTAGGTCAAGTCATCTTTGATTAACATAGATTAAGACATCCCATTATAATCATTAGGGTTTACTTGATCAAGGGTTGTTATCTACTTGAACCCTTCAAGGGTACATTGGTAATGTTCAGCATTAACCATAACATGGGTCAAGCTACAAATTACTTAGCCCCTTAATATCTTTAGGTATCATTAGGGTTTAGGTTAAACCACCATTGAACCATCTAAGCCTTCAAAGCATTAAGCAATCTTAAACCTAAAAGTCCCCAAACGTTTTCAATTGTTTTCAAGGAATATGACATAATAACTCATACCTGGCTATGATCACCTCATAATATCAACCTGTATGAATTATACAAATAAGGACATGCATATATAACAATGTCAGCGCAATACCAAAACTTTTCAATTTCTTAATAGGACACCGCGGCCGTGCCACCTTACACGGTCGTGCAAAGTAAGGCTACCACGGTCGTGCTCCCTTGCACGGTCGTGCAAGTTAAGGCTACCACGGTCGTGCTACAGCAGATCATTACATGATTCATATATATATATATATATATATATATTCTAATTTCTCATTCTTTCAAATTGATTAGGTCACATCAACCCTTCAATCAAGTACATACTACTATGTTTAACATAGTGTATCAAGTTATTAATCCTATAAACAATTAAGAATTCTCCCTTGAATTGGTTCTTAATCCCTTAGGTATTATTAGGGTTTCAACCTTCGCACCTTCATTGATTATCATTACTAATCATTATTGGATCAATAGAACATTCATCATCCTAATTCTCAAAGATTCAATCACATTGGACCTCCACTTCATAAGGTATCCAATTGAATTAGGGTTTCCAATGTTAATTCCTTCAATCATTGAATTCATGGAACCAATCATCAATTGGACCTATACTCGTACCTTAATTGAGTTTAATAGGTCAAACTTCAACTAATTTGTCCCTCACTTGACCCTCAATTGACCATCAATTAGGGTTTAACTCAATCAAATTAGGGTTTGGAATCAATAACCCTTCAACATATTTCAATGTGGGTTTAATTGATTTGAACCTATTGAACCATCATTCAATTGGGACATGACCTGACCCCAAACGGTCTTGAGGTCGTTTGGATGACCTCAAAACGGTCTTTAGACCGTTTTCCCATTATATCATCAAAATCCAAGTCAACTAATTAAGGTTTGGATCATTGGATTGATCACCAAAACAACAATTGATTACATTCCAACTTAGTATCATTGGATCATCAATTGCTTAACCATACTCACCCCTAGACCTCCAAACAGTCTTGGGTGACCTCCAAACGGTCTTGAGACCGTTTGGATGAGTTCCAAACGGTCTTGAGACCGTTTGGCTCAACCAAACCTTGGATTCTAGTGAAAATTCATTAGGGTTTGAGCTATTGAGTTGATCATCAAATCAGCATTGCATTGTATATCAACTTGGTACCTTTAGACCTTTAAACACCTAACCATACTCAACCCTAGACCTCCAAACGGTCTTGAGTGACCACAAAACGGTCTTGAGACCGTTTGGATGAGCTCCAAACGGTCTTGAGACCGTTTGGCCCATCCATCCTTTGGATTCTAGTGAGAAATCATCAAGTATTGGTCTATCGAGTTGATCAACAATTCAGCACTTAATTGCAATATGATTGGTACGTTTGGACCTTCAATTGATCAACTATACTTGACCCCATACCTCCAAAAGGTCTTGGGGTGACCCCCAAACGGTCTTGAGACCGTTTGGATGATCCCCCAAACGGTCTTGAGACCGTTTGGCCAAGAAAACCCAAAAAGTCAAATCAATTCATTGGAATTTCAACACTAATTTCGATTAGGGTTTTCCCAATTGATTAGCCGTCAACTCATTATTCATTGAGAACTAACCCCTCAAATTTGGTGAGTTATTAACCAACATAATTAGGAACAGGAATCCCAAACGGTCAACGCTTGGTCAACGCCCTCAAACGGTCTTGAAACCGTTTTCCCAAAATGTTCAAGTTAATCAGATTGAAAATCAGCACTTAATCCAATTAGGTTTTCCTAATTGTTTAGCCTTTAACTCATGATTCCTTGGGAGTTAACCTATCAAATTTGGTGGGTTATTAGACCACATCATTAGGAACAGTAATCTCAAATGGTCCACGCTTGGTCAACGCACTCAAACGGTCTTGAGACCGTTTGCCCAAAAAGTTCAATTAAAACAGATTGATAACCAACACTTAATCCAATTAGGTTTCCCTAATTGATTAGCCTTCAACTCACGATTCCTTGGGAGTTAATCCCTAAAATTTGGAGGGTCATCAACCAACATAATTATAAACAGGAATCCCAAACGGTCAACGCTTGGTCAACTCACTCAAACGGTCTTGAGACCGTTTTCCCAAACAGGTCAAGTTAATCAGGTTGAAAATTCGATTTATCTAATTGATTGGCCTTCAACCTACGATTCCCTTGGAGTTAACCCCTCAAATTTGGTGGGTCATTATCCTACATAATTAGGAACAAAATTTCCAAACGGTCAACGCTTGGTCAACTCACTCAAATGGTCTCCAACCGACCTTGTGAAACCGTTTGCCCTTCAAACGATTTTGCAAACCGTTTGCCCCAAACGGTTTACAAATTGTTTGGCCAAAGGAGGGGGGGGCAAGACCGTTTGATAAAGTAACATTGGTAATCACGCACATCTTCTTCTACCTCCAGATCAAGGTATGTTCTTCATGGTTTTAGTTGCAAGAAAGCAAGGAAGAGTGGGAAAGTAGAAGAACTAAGTACTAATTGCAAGAACAAAGATATGCATAAGAAAGCAAAAGGTTTAGAGTTATAAAACCCGCCTTCAGGTCATTCCTTGAGCTAAAAGCTTCCAAGCTTCAAGCCTTTAATGGCGTCTTGAGCTCCACAGGTCGTCCAAGGGTGTTTCTCCAAGGAAAGGTTGGGAAAAGATGGCTAGAAAGAGGAAACAAGTAAGGAAGACCATAAAACCAACCTTGCACCATGAATTCCTCCCTGAATCTGAGCAAGAAGATGACCAAAGCTTACCTAGAACTCCTTATCTGTCCTCCTCTGCTACATAGCTCTGTCCTAAGTCGGTCTAAGAAAGGGGATAAGAAGGGAAGTGAAGGAAACGATCCTTGCTAAGTGAGAAAAGGTGTATATATACTTTGGGTGAATTTCCAACATAAGGACAACTTGTTTCTCCATTTCTCATCTAGGTCCTTCCCTTCTTCTAAGACACGTTTCTCCCTTCCATAATTAAGAAAAACTCATCTTAAACCCAAGGTATAAAGGTGAAGAAAGCCAACTTTTTACTAAGTTGCACATATAGAAGGGTTATTAGGCTTATAACTTGATTATTTAATTTATAAGGGTTATCATTCTTATTTGATTATTCAATTGAAGTGCCCTATTCATCATTCTTACTCTAAATGATGCCAAGAGTCATAACTATACTCTAAAAGGTGTATTTATAAGTTTCATCCCTCATTTTGGGTAAATTGCACTTTAAACCAAAATTAGGGTTTTAAGCACAAGGATTGCCCCACAAGCTGCATCTCAGTGCCTAAGCTTGGGGAACCAATCACACTTCATCACATTCATTCTTATGATGTATTATCATCAGAGGAACATCTAAACATGTGCAATTTGCAATTTAACCCCTTTAATTGGGTAATTTGCACATAGGTCCATGTATTACAAAACAATATTACAACATTGTTCAAAAGGGGCAGAAATGGAAATGTATGTTCCTTAGGAGCTTTAATTACATTATCAACAGATAACCACAAGCATTTAATCACATGTTTAAGAAAAACACCTGGGGTTAGTTCATAACCCAGGTCAGGGATGTTACACAACCCATGCATGGACATGTGTCACCTAGTAGTATAAGGTGATGACACCTCTTATACACTCTCTCTCATGAGCTTCAAATATATATACCACTCTTTTCACCTACTAGTTAAACTTTTCGAATCCTACAACTCTCTTTCTCTTAGATATTGTGCATAGTAGTTGAGGAGCAAGGAGGAGCTCAATCCTTAAGTTTAAGGTGAAGCCATGGTCATCTTCAACCTTGGTTGAAGCATGAATCTCGAGTTGTGTTTCTTCCTTTCTTTTCTTCTTCACCAAGTTCTTATCTATGGTGATTCTTTGCATATAAAGGAGTTGTGAACAAGTCTTGGATCTTTGATAAGTCCATCTTCAACCTTGTGAACGTGAAGCTTTGGATCTTGGATCTTTGAAGTTGTTCTTGAGGCGGGTTATATAAGTTGAACCCAATCATGTTATTATTCACCTTCAATCTTGCTATACTTGTTGATTTATTTTCAATTTCGATTTTTTCTTGAATGATTGATGATTCTATGAGTTCTAATAGTTGCATAGGATTATTTTCCATGAACTAGAATAGTAAGGGTTGAAAGTATAGATCTTGATGATGATGACATCATCATGGAACAAACCGATATTGGGTTGAAGCACCTCTAACCCGATATGGTAATGAAACCCAATATGGTGATATGAAATCCATTATACCTTGGAACCCCACACCCCTATCATTTTGTACATTTGGGTTGGTTGAAAAAGGATTAACCAGTTGTCTAGGTTGTCACTCAACACATGGTAGGTTGATACTTTGAAGGTTTAAAATAGTATGAGCATAAGAGTCTAACCTAATATGCAAAACCCTACACTTGAGTAAACCAATATAAGTGACACACACACCTCTTGGATGATATGGTGATAAGCACACACCTCTTGGACGATATAGTGGTAAGCACACACCTCTTAGATGATATGGTGATAAGCACATACCTCTTGGATGATATGGTGGTAAGCACACACCTCTTAGACTATATGGTGGTAAGCACACACCCCTTGGATGATATGGTGATAAGCACAGACCTCTTGGATGATATGGTGATAAGCACACACCTCTTGGATGATATGGTGATAAGAACACACCTCTTGGATGATATGGTGATAAGCAAACACCTCTCGGATGATATGTTGGTAAGCACACATCTCTTGGACGATATGGTGGTAAGCACACACCTCTAGCCCGATATGGTGGAAGCACCTCAAAACAAATATGGAGGTGAGCACCTCAAATCTGATATACTTGATTGTGTAACACATGAAGTGTGTTATGTCAAATGATACATTAAGATGTAAAGAGTTTAATGCATTTTGATAAGTGTAGGCCAATGGACCTTGAGAAAAGGGTTGAGCCAACTTAATAAAGTATGATGTAATCAATATCCTAGTGAGGATGAGAGAGAAACTAATACTTTGTGTGATAATCATTTAATGATAAATGATAAGAATAAACAAGTATGATTGAATACTTATGATATCAATGTATGCTCCTAATATGTGTGGATCTATGAATTAGGGTTTTGATTCTTGATAATATGAACTTGAAATCCTAATCGGCTAAAAAGAGAAACCCTAAACCTAATAATGGGAAGGTAGTATTTCTCTTGTATTTCATGGTGATGATATGTACTTGATAGTGTTTTTGTCATGAAATACTAACCATGCACATATCATGAGATGATGAGCATAGCCAGGTATGAGCTGTGATGTTTCATATGATACAGATTAAATGGGCCTTGTGAGCCATGTGAAATACTTGTGCAACAAGTGTAATGTATACATGGGTCTGAGGACCTAGTAGTTATAGTTCCCTGATAAGAGGTGATAATGTTAAGTGATAAACTAAGGATTTGAATACCCATATTTATCAATCATGATGATGAAAATGTTAAGGGATGAGAATCCCCAATAATGTGATAAGGGATTGAGATCCTGAGTGTTATGCATTTAATGTGTTCCAAAGATTATGAAAGTACTTGATAAATTCATTACACCTTTCTTTGTAGCATATTTTATAATTCATGCTTGTAACTTGGTTGATGCTAAAAGATATTGTAATGCACATAATTAATCAAGTGGGACATTATCATGTAGTTTCTCTGGCCATAGATCCATTCAGTGTCAGAATTTGCTGAATGGTGAAACGAGTTTAACTCAGAGAGCATATTTTTGAATATGTGGGGGTAATGGGAAAAAATATCCTTACGTCCAAATAGAGATTGTTTTGTGATCTCCCTCATCATCATAAGAGTATGGCTATATGCCATGACTCAATATTAATATAATGGGGATTATTGTGTGGTCTCCCTGAAGAGAGTGCATATTGCGGCTGTAACTCTATAGCAAAGATGTCGCTATACCCTGGCAAGCTAATTACAGTTTGATGCGTGATGTCTCTACTAGTGGTCTCGTACTATCCAAGACAAGTGAGGTCTTGAAATATGGCTCTTCCTTTGACCTTGTATGGTACCGATGCTTTACGTAGTCGTGGTTGGTTGGAGCATGAGCGGTATACCTCATCTCCTCAAGACTTAAGTGTGATTATAAATATGTAATCAGCCATGTAGTGTATTTGCTTAAGGATTGAATATGGAAACATTGGATGAGGTTGTATTACTTTTATACATCTTAAATGGATAGATGTTATGTGTGTTCTCCGTATTCTTTATAAAGTGAATAGATGATTTATTGCTCTATCATAGATAGCTGCATTGCTTTAAAAGATGATATTGCTTTGTTCTGCTTATAAACAGTGATTAATCTTGATTATTAATATAAAAGATCTTCTGCTCAGTTTTATACTGTTTACCTGTGATAATAATGTTGCTGGCGGAGAGTTGTATCTCTCGTTGGGACTTTTGTCTCACCCTATTGGACCTAATATTTTTAGGTGGACGGGGACAAGGAGGTAGAGACCATACTACAAATGGAGGACAACAACAACAAGGATAGTAGTAACAACTCAGGTTGAGTGTGATGTCTGTCCTGTCTTGTAGATAAAAGTCCTATGTGTCGTTTATGTACTCTCAGGTCCTTGGGAGTTAGTACGTAATAGTTTTATAAACGATCTGAGATTTTGGATTGCATGCCTTGAGGTTTTATGTTGCTTATGTATATATTTGGGAAAAGTAACTCGTATATGATATCCTCGAGATGAGTTGGTACAATGCATGTACAATGTGAACCATGATGTATATATTGCTTTGGTTCTTTCTTTAAGAGTTTCCTGGCAATGAATCTCTTTGCAAAATGGTTTTAATTTTTAGTGATCTTTGTCAATCCACTGCTAATGGTTATTTCGCATAATTACTGTGCGATTTGGCAGTCAGTTTGATAGCGGTTGTCACACCGATGGTATTCCCATTGATGTATGGAAGAATATGAGGGATGAAGGAGTTATGTGGTTAACAAAGTTCTTTAACAAGATCATAAAGACCAAGAAGATGTCAGATGAGTGGAGAAATAGTACTATAGTCCCCATCTACAAGAACAAAGGTGATATTTAGAGCTGCATAAATTATAGAGGTATCAAGTTGATGAGTCACACAATGAAGTTTTGTGAGAGGATTATTGAGCAGAGACTAAAATCTATAACGCATATATCAAACAACCAATTTGATTTTATGCCTGGAAGATCAACAACAAATGTTATTTTTCTGATAAGGAGGCTTATGGAGAAGTATAGAGAAAGTGAAAGAGATCTTGTTTATTGATTCAGAAAAGGCCTATGATCGAGTACCCATAGAATTGTTGTGGATGGTTTTGAAGAAAAAAGATGTGTCAATCCAATAAATTCATTATTGCTCATATTTTTGGCGAGTCATGGTTTCAATAAAGGATATATATATATATATATATATATATATATATATATATATATATATATATATATATATATATATATATATAACATAGCTAGTCATTGATGTTACATCGACGCCAATTGATGTGGGCAACAATAAAAAAAGTAAAATGAAACAAAGAAAATACGCATCATGTCTAGTTGCAACAAAGGGTCTACCTGACCTTCCAAGAGAGATAAACTAACAGTTTTGATTGAATAGTAACAAATGCGATGGCTTATTGGCTTATCTTTACTTTACCCAATAAAGAAGCATATGAATTAATACAGGGTAAATGCTCTTATTCGCCGACATCCTTAGTTAGCACTGGACTCTCTAACAATTGATCGGAGACCGGAGTTCAGTTAAGGACATCTTTGGTTGGATGTAGTCGATGACAACAATAAGTTTTATGTATTGTTTGTACAAAATTGTTATTTACAGTTTGACTACATCTTGCTAAACTAGCTATAAAGTAGATTGTGACTGATAGAACTTTATACCCTGTGGAAAGTCACATGTTATCACAATAAGATTACCCTTTTACTCCCAACTCCGAACAAGGAAAAGTGAGTACGTTAACCTCTCACCCTGAAAGACTAGTAATATATTCACTGGCTAAGAAACAAGATAGGTCGTTCCCACGCAGCAATGTAACATCAATCATTGTTTCTCGTAGTACAACCTAAGCAGTTATACTATACGGCTGATTATATTTTTCAAACATCATTATGCCCTGCGGAGATGAGGTATACCTCTCATACTCCAACCAACCATTTATAAAAATCGCGTTGGTACCATACATAGGTCATCAAAAGAGTCGGATTCTTATGACCTCATATTCCTCAGTCAGTAAGAGGATTTACTTGTAGGACATCTTGTGTCTCTGCTGTAGTAGCTATCCAGGGTATTCTGGAAACTTCGCTATAGAGTTACAGTGGAGTTCTGAACTCTCATCGTCATCGAAAGATTTCTTGTTTATCTCTCATCGATGCAGTATTAGTAATTTCTTCGGGAGATTTGTGGTACATCACCCGGTATGAATATATAGTGAAGGGTTGAAAGATTAAAGTACATCTACATCAATTCTTACACTAGGACGTAAGGATATTCGCGTCCATATACCCCCATATACTCAAAAGTATATGCTCTAGGAGTTCCCTTAGGAAAACCTATTTCACCATCATTTGGTCTCTGACAATGATGGATCTATGGTCAGGGCTCTACATGATATGATTATACTTGATTAGTTAGGTACATTCTAGCATTCTTTTAGCATCAAGCATGTTTCCAAGCATTAATCATTAGAACAACAACTATAAAAGTAGAATACTAAATGTATCAAGTCTAACTCACATCAATTATCAATTGGATATCATTTCTTAACCATTTCATTACTATGATTCAAGAATAGGGTATTCAAACCCTTAATTCATCATAAGTCATCTTATTAGCATGGCCTTGATGTTACTCATGGCTCTCACAGCCTATCAATCTTATATGATGTCACTTAACTAGGCAACATGGTATATCACTATTCACAAAGCTAATAACATGCTTCCAATGAATATGATATCATAACCTTTACCTGGATATAATCATCCTTTTATAAGAACCTACATAGTTAATTCAATTGACAATAATAAAAATTTCATTTCCAGATCAGCAATTTATAAAGCAAAATTAACCTTTCAATTCAGGAATAGTACCTTCATGCATACACTAAGGCTAGGTTCCCTTATTTACTTCAATTAGGGTTATTCAATCCCTTTCTTTATGATTAGGAATAATGATTCCTCATCTCATACTTTAATCATGAAGATTCATGCTTAAAAGCATAAGTAGAGTTAGGGTTTACCCCACTCAATTAAGGTTATTGAATCCCTTTGTCTTATAAGACATAAGAAATCTTATATTGTAATTTGTTCACAGAGTTTCATACTTGAAAGCATAACCCAGGACTAGGGTTAACACACCCCATCCTTCATTAGTTAGGGTTTGTATTCTTTTACTTCAACATAGGGTTATAGAACCTCTTAGCTCTCGAGGCATAAAGATTCCTCATATTACAACTTGTAGTTAGGGTTTCATACCCAAAGGTATAACCCTGAATTACTCCCTTTATCAGATCACCCTAAATTAGGGTTTACTATTCACATTACATGTTATTATTCTTAGAATTAGGGTTTACTATTCACTTCATAGTGAATTGAGCTCATAGCATCATTATGTATGAAAATGATCATCATTGATGCCCTCAAATTAGTTTAAGATTCATTAAACATCATAATTAGGGTTTACTATTCACTTCATATTAGGAGCCTTCTCTCTCCTCTCACTACTACATGATGTTTACATCACTCTAGGTTATATTAGGTCAAGTCATCTTTGATTAACATAGATTAAGACATCCCATTATAATCATTAGGGTTTACTTGATCAAGGGTTGTTATCTACTTGAACCCTTCAAGGGTACATTGGTAATGTTTAGCATTAACCATAACATGGGTCAAGCTACTAATTACTTAGCCCCTTAATATCTTTAGGTATCATTAGGGTTTAGGTTAAACCACCATTGAACCATCTAAGCCTTCAAAGCATTAAGCAATCTTAAACCTAAAAGTCCCCAAACATTTTCAATTGTTTTCAAGGAATATGACATCATAACTCATACCTGGCTATGATCACCTCATAATATCAACCTGTATGACTTATACAAATAAGGACATGCATATATAACAATGTCAGCGCAATACCAAAACTTTTCAATTTCTTAATAGGACACCATGGTCATGCCACCTTACACGGTTGTGCAAAGTAAGGCTACCACGGTCGTGCTCCCTTGCACGGTCGTGCAAGTTAAGGCTACCACGGCCGTGCTCCCTTGCACGGTCAAGCTACAGCAGATCATTACATGATTCATATATATATATATATATATATATATATTCTAATTTCTCATTCTTTCAAATTGATTAGGTCACATCAACCCTTCAATCAAGTACATACTACTATGTTTAACATAGTGTATCAAGCTATTAATCCTATAAACAATTAAGAATTCTCCCTTGAATTGGTTCTTAATCCCTTAGGTATTATTAGGGTTTCAACCTTCGCACCTTCATTGATTATCATTACTAATCATTATTGGATCAATAGAACATTCATCATCTTAATTCTCAAAGATTCAATCACATTGGACCTCCACTTCATAAGGTATCCAATTGAATTAGGGTTTCCAATGTTGATTCCTTCAATCATTGAATTCATGGAACCAATCATCAATTGGACCTATACTCATACCTTAATTGAGTTTAATAGGTCAACCTTCAACTGATTTTTCCCTCACTTGACCCTCAATTGACCATAAATTAGGGTTTAACTCAATCAAATTAGGGTTTGGAATCAATAACCCTTCAACATATTTCAATGTGGGTTTAATTGATTTGAACCTATTGAACCATCATTCAATTGGGACATGACCTGACCCCAAACGGTCTTGAGGTCGTTTGGATGACCTCCAAATGGTCTTGAGACCGTTTGCCCATCATATCATCAAAATCCAAGTCAAATAATTAAGGTTTGGATCATTGGATTGATCACCAAAACAACAATTGATTACATTCCAACTTAGTATCATTGGATCATCAATTGCTTAACCATACTCACCCCTAGACCTCCAAACGGTCTTGGGTGACCTCCAAACGGTCTTGAGACCATTTGGATGAGTTCCAAACGGTCTTGAGACCGTTTGGCTCAACCAAACCTTGGATTCTAGTGAAAAGTCATTAGGGTTTGAGCTATTGAGTTGATCATCAAATCAGCATTGCATTGTATATCAACTTGGTACCTTTAGACCTTTAAACACCTAACCATACTCAACCCTAGACCTCCAAACGGTCTTGAGTGACCACCAAACGGTCTTGAGACCGTTTGGATGAGCTCCAAACGGTCTTGAGACTGTTTGGACCATCCATCCTTTGGATTCTAGTGAGAAATCATCAAGTATTGGTCTATCGAGTTGATCAACAATTCAGCACTTAATTGCAATATGATTGGTACCTTTGGACCTTCAATTGATCAACTATACTTGACCCCAGACCTCCAAACGGTCTTGGGGTGACCCCCAAATGGTCTTGAGACCGTTTGGATGATCCCCCAAACGGTCTTGAGACCGTTTGGGCAAGAAAACCCAAAAAGTCAAATCAATTCATTGGAATTTCAACACTAATTTCGATTAGGGTTTGCCCAATTGATTAGCCTTCAACTCATTATTCCTTGAGCATTAACCCCTCAAATTTGGTGAGTTATTAACCAACATAATTAGGAACAGGAATCCCAAACGTTCAACGCTTGGTCAACGCCCTCAAACGGTCTTGAGACCGTTTGCCCAAAATGTTCAAGTTAATCAGATTGGAAATCAGCACTTAATCCAATTAGGTTTTCCTAATTGTTTAGCCTTTAACTCATGATTCCTTGGGAGTTAACCTATCAAATTTGGTGGGTTATTAGACCACATCATTAGGAACAGTAATATCAAACGTTTCATGCTTGGTCAACGCACTCAAACGGTCTTGAGACCGTTTGCCCAAAAAGTTCAATTAAAACAGATTGATAACCAGCACTTAATCCAATTAGGTTTCCCTAATTGATTAGACTTCAACTCACGATTCCTTGGGATTTAATCCCTAAAATTTGGAGGTTCATCAACCAACATAATTATGAACAGGAATCCCAAACGGTCAACGCTTGGTCAACTCACTCAAACGGTCTTGAGACCGTTTTCCCAAACAGGTCAAATTAATCAGGTTGAAAATCAGCATTTAATTCAATTTGATTTATCTAATTGATTGGCCTTCAACCTACGATTCCTTTGGAGTTAACCCCTCAAATGTGGTGGGTCATTAGCCTACATAATTAGGAACAAAATTCCCAAACTGTAAACACTTGGTCAACTCACTCAAATGGTCTCCAACCGACCTTGTGAAACCGTTTTCCCTTCAAACGGTTTTGCAAACCGTTTGGCCAAAGGAGTGGGGGGCAAGACCGTTTAATAAAGTAACATTGGTAATCATGCACATCTTCTTATACCTCCAGATCAAGGTCTGTTCTTCGTGGTTTTAGTTGCAAGAAAGCAAGGAAGAGTGGGAAAGTAGAAGAACTAAGTACTAATTGCAAGAACAAAGATATGCATAAGAAAGAAAAAGGTTTAGAGTTATAAAACCTGCCTTAAGGTCGTTCCTTGAGATCCAAGCTTCCAAGCTTCAAGCCTTTAATGGTGTCTTGAGCTCCATAGGTCGGCCAATGGTGTTTCTCCAAGGAAAGGTTGGGAAACGATGGCTAGAAAGAGGAAACAAGGAAGACCATAAAACCAACCTTGCACCATGAATTCCTCCCTGAATCCGAGCAAGAAGATGACCAAAGCTTACCTAGAACTCCTTATCTGTCCTCCTCTGCTACATATCTCTGTCCTAAGTCAGTCTAAGCAAGGGGATAAGAAGGGAAGTGAAGGAAACGATCCTTGCTAAGTGAGAAAAGGTGTATATATACTTTGGATGAATTTCCAACATAAGGACAAGTTGTTTCTCCATTTCTCATCTAGGTCCTTCCCTTCTTCTAAGCCACGTTTCTCCCTTCCATACTTAAGAAAAACTCATCTTAAACCCAAGGTCTAAAGGTGAAGAAAGACAACTTTTTACTAAGTTGCACATATAGAAGGGTTATTAGGCTTATAACTTGATTATTTAATTTATAAGGGTTATCATTCTTATTTGATTATTCAATTGAAGTGCCCTATTCATCATTCTTACTCTAAATGATGCCAAGAGTCATAAATATACTCTAAAAAGTGTATTTTACAAGTTTCATCCCTCATTTTGGGTAAATTGCACTTTACACCAAAATTAGGGTTTTAAGCGCAAGGATTGCCCCACAAGCTGCATCTCAGTGCCCAAGCTTGGGGAACCAATCACACTTCATCACATTCATTCTTATGATGTATTATCATCAGAGGAACATCTAAACATGTGCAATTTGCAAGTTAACCCCTTTAATTGGGTAATTTGCACATAGGTCCATGTATTACAAAACAATATTACAACATTGTTCAAAAGGGGCAGAAATGGAAATGTATGTTCCTTAGGAGCTTTAATTACATTATCAACAGATAACCACAAGCATTTAATCACATGTTTAAGAAAAACACCTGGGTTAGTTCATAACCCAGGTCAGGGATGTTACAAATTATAAACCCCTAACAAGGATTTCGTCCCCGAAATCCCAGAAAGAAAAGGGAAAGCAGATATTATTTAAGCATTATACCATTATGTCTTAAAGTGACATTTTGTTATTATGGAACATCATAGAGTTTTGTTCAATACATAGTTACTCCACACAAACTTTTCATGGAAAGATTCATATGGAACATATACTCTCATTTTCCTTAGTTAGATCAACATTTATTAACATCACAATTATACTCTATCATTTATTTGAGACTATATAAGTCCTTTCATACCTTGATTGTGTTATCACATATGATAACACCATATTAACTTTCCTTATTATTTGTACTAATTCTCTCATTAGTTGTACATTCTCTTATTATAGGGAAAAGTTTCTTATCAATCAAGGATTTATCTGAAAGATATCTTAGAAAGAATTTTGTCTATGAAAAACATAAACCCCTAACATGTGATGTTCATATTATTTTACATGTTTAATTTGATTTCATAGTTGACCATTCCAGGTAATCAACATAAGTCATTTGATATATTGTTACATTCTTATCTTGATACCTATCACATGTGTTATCTTCCTTTCATCTTGGGACATTACTTGTTACATATATTCTCAACTTGGAACTAAAGTCCAAGATAAACTGATACCTTTCTAGGTATACTTCACATAAACATCTTTATATTATGCACATCAAGTGTCCTAAGACCCACTTGATTGCCATGTCCCTGGAAAGAAAGAGAATAAGGGATCATATTCCTCTTGTTATATCATGTATTTTCAACCATTCATGAAACATCTTATGATTCCATCACATTTTCACATTTATGGGGAGGATCTTTATTATTATTCTTACATCTTTACTGGACAGGGTTGACCTCCCTTATTCCCATATTTCTTATTTCTTGATACTCATTAGATTGTTTCAGAATGACTACTTGATCAGAGCAATCAAAAACATAACAATCTAGGAGTTTCCATATTTACTTTATCATCAGCAATTGTATACCTGGCCAGGGTATATAAATACTGAGATAAGGTAATATGCATTTGTATACTACCATTTTCCTTCTCTTTTCCTATTATCACAAGTATAAGATCTAACATTACTGAATTTTATCCAGACATCTCTTTAATACATCATCCTTTTTATGGAGGTAAGCATGTAACATGAAACATCTATTTTATACAACATTATAAGTCCTTATAGGATTAATCAAGAAAAGTTCAATCAATTACTTTCTCAGTTTTGTCCAAGAGATCATAAAAAGACATCTAAGAATAACATTTATTTCGTCTAACCTGTCATGACTCGAGGATTATTCATTGTCTCAAGTTGATTCTGCCTCAGAGGTTGATTTGCCATAACATTTCTGGTTGGGCAATTTCTTGCCAGATGTCCAACCTGTCTACATATGTAGCAAATTCTAGGTGCCCAGTATGGTCTGAAGGGTTCTTTACCCTTTCTGGATGACCATTGTCTTGGTGTACTAGGTCCTGGTTGTGTTGGTGACACCAGTAACTTCTTCCTTTTGGAACTACCAGGTCTCTGGTCCTGGGTTTGGATAGGCCTTTTCTCAATTCTTCCTTTATATTTCTCTTCTGGACAATTATTTCTGATATGTCCAGGCTTCCTACACCTATAGCAGGTCTTGGTCTCTGGTTGTATTCTAACCCCTATATTACTATATACTGATTCATCAGACTGAGGTTGGGCACTGGCTTTCTCTAGGTTCAAAGCTTCATCATTTACCATTGCTTCAACCTGTTGTTGTGGTTCACATATTCTGTTGATATCCAAAACATCATCATTAGGAGCTGGTAATCTGGGTTGTATTTCTAGTGCTTGATCCACTAGATACATCATGGTAGCCCTAAATTCCCTAACAGTGATTCCTAAGGAAGAATTCCTTATCATGGTTGGGTTAGCTAGGGGAATCTTAGGTAATTGTCCCTCTATTGCTTGCTCCTCTACACCTCTTCTTGGTGTAGTATTGTTGCTCTCCACAGCAAACTCCTCATCCGATCCAGTCATCTTCAAGTTCTTCTCCTCCTATGTGAGCAGAAGTTACCATCAGATACACTGGATGACACTTAGAACAGACTCTACTACCTAAGTCCTATGTATCTGTAGACTCAGTGAACCTAGAGCTCTGATACCACTTGAAACGACCGACACCAAACTGACAATCAAATTAAACGAATGCGGAAGCGATTAGCAGCGGAATTATCAAAAATCACTAAAAAATTAGAACTTTTGTAAAGAGATCTTTGAAAGATAAAAACTCTTTCATAAACAACATGATAGGTCATTTACAAACTGATCCATTGATACATCTCTATAATAAACGCATCTCGAGCATTACAACAAAACCCACCTTGTTAACTGTACAAGGTAAGATACAAAATCTCGAGGCATCATGCCAAAATCCTCAGACCTACTGACTCCTAGGACCTGAGAGTACAGAGACGACATAAGACATGCTATCTATAAGACTAGACAGTCAGTATCTCCACCTGAGATTCACTGCTGCTCCTGATGTTGTTGTTGATGTTGTTGCTCATTCTTAAATGGATTCCTTCATCCTTGGTGTGTTCCTAAAAGTAGAAATCTACGGGAGTGAGACAATTTGAATAATTGTCCCAGCGAGAGTTATAACTCTCCACCAGAAGCTTTGTTATAGCATATAAGGAATAACAGAAGCAAAGTAACTGAAAATATCAACAGCAGGTTTGGTAATAAGTAAAACAACATTTACTTAAGCAATCACTTCATTAAAGCATATGTAGAACATGTATTCTAGAAACTTGAACAGACTATTAAAGTCAACAATGTAACATCAATCATTGTTTTTCATAGTACAACCTAATAAGTTATACTATACGGCTGATTATATTTTTCAAACATCATTATGCCCTGTGGAGATGAGGTATACCTCTCATACTCCAACCAACCATTCATAAAAATCGCGTCGGTACCATACATAGGTCATTAAAAGAGCCAGATTCTTATGACCTCATCTTCCTCAGTCAGTAAGAGGATTTACTTGCAGGACATCTTGTGTCTCTGCTGTAGTAGCTATCCAGGGTATTCTGGAAACTTCGCTATAGAGTTACAGTGGAGTTCTGAACTCTCATCGTCATCGAAAGATTTCTTATTTATCTCTCATCGATGCAGTATTAGTAATTTCTTCGGGAGATTTGTGGTACATCACCCGGTATGAATATATAGTGAAGGGTTGAAAGATTAAAGTACATGTACATCAATTCCTACACTAGGACGTAAGGATATTCACGTCCATATACCCCCATACACTCAAAAGTATATGCTCCAGGAGTTCCCTTACAAAAACCTGTTTCACCATCATTTGGTCTCTGACAATGATGGATCTATGGTCAGGGCTCTACATGATATGATTATACTTGATTAATTAGGTACATTCTAGCATTCTTTTAGCATCAAGCATGTTTCCAAGCATTAATCATTAGAACAACAGCTATAAAAATAGAATACTAAATGTATCAAGTCTAACTCACATCAATTATCAATTGGATATCATTTCTTAACCATTTCATTACTATGATTCAAGAATAGGGTATTCAAACCCTTAATTCATCATAAGTCATCTTATTAGCATGGCCTTGATGTTACTCATGTCTCTCACAGCCTATCAATCTTATATGATGTCACTTAACTAGGCAACATGGTATATCACTATTCACAAAACTAATAACATGATTCCAATGAATATGATATCATAACCTTTACCTGGATATAATCATCCTTTTATAAGAACCTGCATAGTTAATTCAATTGACAACAATAAACATTTCATTTCCAGATCAGTAATTTATAAAGCAAATTAACCTTTCAATTTAGGAATAGTACCTTCATGCTTACACTAAGGCTAGGTTCCCTTATTTACATCAATTAGGGTTATTCAATCCCTTTCTTTATGATTAGGAATAATGATTCCTCATCTCATACTTTAATCATGAAGATTCATGCTTAAAAGCATAAGTAGAGTTAGGGTTTACCCCACTCAATTAAGGTTATTGAATCCCTTTGTCTTATAAGACATAAGAAATCTTATATTGTAATTTGTTCACAGGGTTTCATACTTGAAAGCATAACCCAGGACTAGGGTTAACACACCCCATCCTTCATTAGTTAGGGTTTGTATTCTTTTACTTCAACATAGGGTTATAGAACCTCTTAGCTCTCAAGGCATAAAGATTCCTCATATTACAACTTGTAGTTAGGGTTTCATACCCAAAGGTATAACCCTGAATTACTCCCTTTATCAGATCACCCTAAATTAGGGTTTACTATTCGCATTACATGTTATTATTCTTAGAATTAGGGTTTACTATTCACTTCATAGTGAATTGAGCTCATAGCATCATTATGTATGAAAATGATCATCATTGATGCCCTCAAATTAGTTTAAGATTCATTAAACATCATAATTAGGGTTTACTATTCACTTCATATTAGGAGCCTTCTCTCTCCTCTCACTACTACATGATGTTTACATCACTCTAGGTTATATTAGGTCAAGTCATCTTTGATTAACATAGATTAAGACATCCCATTATAATCATTAGGGTTTACTTGATCAAGGGTTGTTATCTACTTGAACCCTTCAAGGGTACATTGGTAATGTTCAGCATTAACCATAACATGGGTCAAGCTACAAATTACTTAGCCCCTTAATATCTTTAGGTATCATTAGGGTTTAGGTTAAACCACCATTGAACCATCTAAGCCTTCAAAGCATTAAGCAATCTTAAACCTAAAAGTCCCCAAACGTTTTCAATTGTTTTCAAGGAATATGACATAATAACTCATACCTGGCTATGATCACCTCATAATATCAACCTGTATGAATTATACAAATAAGGACATGCATATATAACAATGTCAGCGCAATACCAAAACTTTTCAATTTCTTAATAGGACACCGCGGCCGTGCCACCTTACACGGTCGTGCAAAGTAAGGCTACCACGGTCGTGCTCCCTTGCACGGTCGTGCAAGTTAAGGCTACCACGGTCGTGCTACAGCAGATCATTACATGATTCATATATATATATATATATATATATATATATATATTCTAATTTCTCATTCTTTCAAATTGATTAGGTCACATCAACCCTTCAATCAAGTACATACTACTATGTTTAACATAGTGTATCAAGTTATTAATCCTATAAACAATTAAGAATTCTCCCTTGAATTGGTTCTTAATCCCTTAGGTATTATTAGGGTTTCAACCTTCGCACCTTCATTGATTATCATTACTAATCATTATTGGATCAATAGAACATTCATCATCCTAATTCTCAAAGATTCAATCACATTGGACCTCCACTTCATAAGGTATCCAATTGAATTAGGGTTTCCAATGTTAATTCCTTCAATCATTGAATTCATGGAACCAATCATCAATTGGACCTATACTCGTACCTTAATTGAGTTTAATAGGTCAAACTTCAACTAATTTTTCCCTCACTTGACCCTCAATTGACCATCAATTAGGGTTTAACTCAATCAAATTAGGGTTTGGAATCAATAACCCTTCAACATATTTCAATGTGGGTTTAATTGATTTGAACCTATTGAACCATCATTCAATTGGGACATGACCTGACCCCAAACGGTCTTGAGGTCGTTTGGATGACCTCAAAACGGTCTTTAGACCGTTTTCCCATTATATCATCAAAATCCAAGTCAACTAATTAAGGTTTGGATCATTGGATTGATCACCAAAACAACAATTGATTACATTCCAACTTAGTATCATTGGATCATCAATTGCTTAACCATACTCACCCCTAGACCTCCAAACGGTCTTGGGTGACCTCCAAACGGTCTTGAGACCGTTTGGATGAGTTCCAAACGGTCTTGAGACCGTTTGGCTCAACCAAACCTTGGATTCTAGTGAAAATTCATTAGGGTTTGAGCTATTGAGTTGATCATCAAATCAGCATTGCATTGTATATCAACTTGGTACCTTTAGACCTTTAAACACCTAACCATACTCAACCCTAGACCTCCAAACGGTCTTGAGTGACCACAAAACGGTCTTGAGACCGTTTGGATGAGCTCCAAACGGTCTTGAGACCGTTTGGCCCATCCATCCTTTGGATTCTAGTGAGAAATCATCAAGTATTGGTCTATCGAGTTGATCAACAATTCAGCACTTAATTGCAATATGATTGGTACCTTTGGACCTTCAATTGATCAACTATACTTGACCCCATACCTCCAAAAGGTCTTGGGGTGACCCCCAAACGGTCTTGAGACCGTTTGGATGATCCCCCAAACGGTCTTGAGACCGTTTGGCCAAGAAAACCCAAAAAGTCAAATCAATTCATTGGAATTTCAACACTAATTTCGATTAGGGTTTTCCCAATTGATTAGCCGTCAACTCATTATTCATTGAGAACTAACCCCTCAAATTTGGTGAGTTATTAACCAACATAATTAGGAACAGGAATCCCAAACGGTCAACGCTTGGTCAACGCCCTCAAACGGTCTTGAGACCGTTTTCCCAAAATGTTCAAGTTAATCAGATTGGAAATCAGCACTTAATCCAATTAGGTTTTCCTAATTGTTTAGCCTTTAACTCATGATTCCTTGGGAGTTAACCTATCAAATTTGGTGGGTTATTAGACCACATCATTAGGAACAGTAATCTCAAATGGTCCACGCTTGGTCAACGCACTCAAACGGTCTTGAGACCGTTTGCCCAAAAAGTTCAATTAAAACAGATTGATAACCAACACTTAATCCAATTAGGTTTCCCTAATTGATTAGCCTTCAACTCACGATTCCTTGGGAGTTAATCCCTAAACTTTGGAGGGTCATCAACCAACATAATTATAAACAGGAATCCCAAACGGTCAACGCTTGGTCAACTCACTCAAACGGTCTTGAGACCGTTTTCCCAAACAGGTCAAGTTAATCAGGTTGAAAATTCGATTTATCTAATTGATTGGCCTTCAACCTACGATTCCCTTGGAGTTAACCCCTCAAATTTGGTGGGTCATTATCCTACATAATTAGGAACAAAATTTCCAAACGGTCAACGCTTGGTCAACTCACTCAAATGGTCTCCAACCGACCTTGTGAAACCGTTTGCCCTTCAAACGATTTTGCAAACCGTTTGCCCCAAACGGTTTACAAATTGTTTGGCCAAAGGAGGGGGGGGCAAGACCGTTTGATAAAGTAACATTGGTAATCACGCACATCTTCTTCTACCTCCAGATCAAGGTATGTTCTTCATGGTTTTAGTTGCAAGAAAGCAAGGAAGAGTGGGAAAGTAGAAGAACTAAGTACTAATTGCAAGAACAAAGATATGCATAAGAAAGCAAAAGGTTTAGAGTTATAAAACCCGCCTTAAGGTCATTCCTTGAGCTAAAAGCTTCCAAGCTTCAAGCCTTTAATGGCGTCTTGAGCTCCACAGGTCGGCCAAGGGTGTTTCTCCAAGGAAAGGTTGGGAAAAGATGGCTAGAAAGAGGAAACAAGTAAGGAAGACCATAAAACCAACCTTGCACCATGAATTCCTCCCTGAATCTGAGCAAGAAGATGACCAAAGCTTACCTAGAACTCCTTATCTGTCCTCCTCTGCTACATAGCTCTGTCCTAAGTCGGTCTAAGAAAGGGGATAAGAAGGGAAGTGAAGGAAACGATCCTTGCTAAGTGAGAAAAGGTGTATATATACTTTGGGTGAATTTCCAACATAAGGACAACTTGTTTCTCCATTTCTCATCTAGGTCCTTCCCTTCTTCTAAGACACGTTTCTCCCTTCCATAATTAAGAAAAACTCATCTTAAACCCAAGGTATAAAGGTGAAGAAAGCCAACTTTTTACTAAGTTGCACATATAGAAGGGTTATTAGGCTTATAACTTGATTATTTAATTTATAAGGGTTATCATTCTTATTTGATTATTCAATTGAAGTGCCCTATTCATCATTCTTACTCTAAATGATGCCAAGAGTCATAACTATACTCTAAAAGGTGTATTTATAAGTTTCATCCCTCATTTTGGGTAAATTGCACTTTAAACCAAAATTAGGGTTTTAAGCACAAGGATTGCCCCACAAGCTGCATCTCAGTGCCTAAGCTTGGGGAACCAATCACACTTCATCACATTCATTCTTATGATGTATTATCATCAGAGGAACATCTAAACATGTGCAATTTGCAATTTAACCCCTTTAATTGGGTAATTTGCACATAGGTCCATGTATTACAAAACAATATTACAACATTGTTCAAAAGGGGCAGAAATGGAAATGTATGTTCCTTAGGAGCTTTAATTACATTATCAACAGATAACCACAAGCATTTAATCACATGTTTAAGAAAAACACCTGGGGATAGTTCATAACCCAGGTCAGGGATGTTACACAACCCATGCATGGACATGTGTCACCTAGTAGTATAAGGTGATGACACCTCTTATACACTCTCTCTCATGAGCTTCAAATATATATACCACTCTTTTCACCTACTAGTTAAACTTTTCGAATCCTACAACTCTCTTTCTCTTAGATATTGTGCATAGTAGTTGAGGAGCAAGGAGGAGCTCAATCCTTAAGTTTAAGGTGAAGCCATGGTCATCTTCAACCTTGGTTGAAGCATGAATCTCGAGTTGTGTTTCTTCCTTTCTTTTCTTCTTCACCAAGTTCTTATCTATGGTGATTCTTTGCATATAAAGGAGTTGTGAACAAGTCTTGGATCTTTGATAAGTCCATCTTCAACCTTGTGAACGTGAAGCTTTGGATCTTGGATCTTTGAAGTTGTTCTTGAGGCGGGTTATATAAGTTGAACCCAATCATGTTATTATTCACCTTCAATCTTGCTATACTTGTTGATTTATTTTCAATTTCGATTTTTTCTTGAATGATTGATGATTCTATGAGTTCTAATAGTTGCATAGGATTATTTTCCATGAACTAGAATAGTAAGGGTTGAAAGTATAGATCTTGATGATGATGACATCATCATGGAACAAACCGATATTGGGTTGAAGCACCTCTAACCCGATATGGTAATGAAACCCAATATGGTGATATGAAATCCGTTATACCTTGGAACCCCACACCCCTATCATTTTGTACATTTGGGTTGGTTGAAAAAGGATTAACCAGTTGTCTAGGTTGTCACTCAACACATGGTAGGTTGATACTTTGAAGGTTTAAAATAGTATGAGCATAAGAGTCTAACCTAATATGCAAAACCCTACACTTGAGTAAACCAATATAAGTGACACACACACCTCTTGGATGATATGGTGATAAGCACACACCTCTTGGACGATATAGTGGTAAGCACACACCTCTTAGATGATATGGTGATAAGCACATACCTCTTGGATGATATGGTGGTAAGCACACACCTCTTAGACTATATGGTGGTAAGCACACACCCCTTGGATGATATGGTGATAAGCACAGACCTCTTGGATGATATGGTGATAAGCACACACCTCTTGGATGATATGGTGATAAGAACACACCTCTTGGATGATATGGTGATAAGCAAACACCTCTCGGATGATATGTTGGTAAGCACACATCTCTTGGACGATATGGTGGTAAGCACACACCTCTAGCCCGATATGGTGGAAGCACCTCAAAACAAATATGGAGGTGAGCACCTCAAATCTGATATACTTGATTGTGTAACACATGAAGTGTGTTATGTCAAATGATACATTAAGATGTAAAGAGTTTAATGCATTTTGATAAGTGTAGGCCAATGGACCTTGAGAAAAGGGTTGAGCCAACTTAATAAAGTATGATGTAATCAATATCCTAGTGAGGATGAGAGAGAAACTAATACTTTGTGTGATAATCATTTAATGATAAATGATAAGAATAAACAAGTATGATTGAATACTTATGATATCAATGTATGCTCCTAATATGTGTGGATCTATGAATTAGGGTTTTGATTCTTGATAATATGAACTTGAAATCCTAATCGGCTAAAAAGAGAAACCCTAAACCTAATAATGGGAAGGTAGTATTTCTCTTGTATTGCATGGTGATGATATGTACTTGATAGTGTTTTTGTCATGAAATACTAACCATGCACATATCATGAGATGATGAGCATAGCCAGGTATGAGCTGTGATGTTTCATATGATACAGATTAAATGGGCCTTGTGAGCCATGTGAAATACTTGTGCAACAAGTGTAATGTATACATGGGTCTGAGGACCTAGTAGTTATAGTTCCCTGATAAGAGGTGATAATGTTAAGTGATAAACTAAGGATTTGAATACCCATATTTATCAATCATGATGATGAAAATGTTAAGGGATGAGAATCCCCAATAATGTGATAAGGGATTGAGATCCTGAGTGTTATGCATTTAATGTGTTCCAAAGATTATGAAAGTACTTGATAAATTCATTACACCTTTCTTTGTAGCATATTTTATAATTCATGCTTGTAACTTGGTTGATGCTAAAAGATATTGTAATGCACATAATTAATCAAGTGGGACATTATCATGTAGTTTCTCTGGCCATAGATCCATTCAGTGTCAGAATTTGCTGAATGGTGAAACGAGTTTAACTCAGAGAGCATATTTTTGAATATGTGGGGGTAATGGGAAAAAATATCCTTACGTCCAAATAGAGATTGTTTTGTGATCTCCCTCATCATCATAAGAGTATGGCTATATGCCATGACTCAATATTAATATAATGGGGATTATTGTGTGGTCTCCCTGAAGAGAGTGCATACTGCGGCTGTAACTCTATAGCAAAGATGTCGCTATACCCTGGCAAGCTAATTACAGTTTGATGCGTGATGTCTCTACTAGTGGTCTCGTACTATCCAAGACAAGTGAGGTCTTGAAATATGGCTCTTCCTTTGACCTTGTATGGTACC
This sequence comes from Alisma plantago-aquatica, assembly GCA_963693085.1. NCBI lineage: Eukaryota > Viridiplantae > Streptophyta > Magnoliopsida > Alismatales > Alismataceae > Alisma > Alisma plantago-aquatica. The sequence continues at coordinate 882,021,105 of OY856409.1, forward strand.
GATGCTTTACGTAGTCGTGGTTGGTTGGAGCATGAGCGGTATACCTCATCTCCTCAAGACTTAAGTGTGATTATAAATATGTAATCAGCCATGTAGTGTATTTGCTTAAGGATTGAATATGGAAACATTGGATGAGGTTGTATTACTTTTATACATCTTAAATGGATAGATGTTATGTGTGTTCTCCGTATTCTTTATAAAGTGAATAGATGATTTATTGCTCTATCATAGATAGCTGCATTGCTTTAAAAGATGATATTGCTTTGTTCTGCTTATAAACAGTGATTAATCTTGATTATTAATATAAAAGATCTTCTGCTCAGTTTTATACTGTTTACCTGTGATAATAATGTTGCTGGCGGAGAGTTGTATCTCTCGTTGGGACTTTTGTCTCACCCTGTTGGACCTAATATTTTTAGGTGGACGGGGACAAGGAGGTAGAGACCATACTACAAATGGAGGACAACAACAACAAGGATAGTAGTAACAACTCAGGTTGAGTGTGATGTCTGTCCTGTCTTGTAGATAAAAGTCCTATGTGTCGTCTATGTACTCTCAGGTCCTTGGGAGTTAGTACGTAATAGTTTTATAAACGATCTGAGATTTTGGATTGCATGCCTTGAGGTTTTATGTTGCTTATGTATATATTTGGGAAAAGTAACTCGTATATGATATCCTCGAGATGAGTTGGTACAATGCATGTACAATGTGAACCATGATGTATATATTGCTTTGGTTCTTTCTTTAAGAGTTTCCTGGCAATGAATCTCTTTGCAAAATGGTTTTAATTTTTAGTGATCTTTGTCAATCCACTGCTAATGGTTATTTCGCATAATTACTGTGCGATTTGGCAGTCAGTTTGATAGCGGTTGTCACACCGATGGTATTCCCATTGATGTATGGAAGAATATGAGGGATGAAGGAGTTATGTGGTTAACAAAGTTCTTTAACAAGATCATAAAGACCAAGAAGATGTCAGATGAGTGGAGAAATAGTACTATAGTCCCCATCTACAAGAACAAAGGTGATATTTAGAGCTGCATAAATTATAGAGGTATCAAGTTGATGAGTCACACAATGAAGTTTTGTGAGAGGATTATTGAGCAGAGACTAAAATCTATAACGCATATATCAAACAACCAATTTGATTTTATGCCTGGAAGATCAACAACAAATGTTATTTTTCTGATAAGGAGGCTTATGGAGAAGTATAGAGAAAGTGAAAGAGATCTTGTTTATTGATTCAGAAAAGGCCTATGATCGAGTACCCATAGAATTGTTGTGGATGGTTTTGAAGAAAAAAGATGTGTCAATCCAATAAATTCATTATTGCTCATATTTTTGGCGAGTCATGGTTTCAATAAAGGATATATATATATATATATATATATATATATATATATATATATATATATATATATATATATAACATAGCTAGTCATTGATGTTACATCGACGCCAATTGATGTGGGCAACAATAAAAAAAGTAAAATGAAACAAAGAAAATACGCATCATGTCTAGTTGCAACAAAGGGTCTACCTGACCTTCCAAGAGAGATAAACTAACAGTTTTGATTGAATAGTAACAAATGCGATGGCTTATTGGCTTATCTTTACTTTACCCAATAAAGAAGCATATGAATTAATACAGGGTAAATGCTCTTATTCGCCGACATCCTTAGTTAGCACTGGACTCTCTAACAATTGATCGGAGACCGGAGTTCAGTTAAGGACATCTTTGGTTGGATGTAGTCGATGACAACAATAAGTTTTATGTATTGTTTGTACAAAATTGTTATTTACAGTTTGACTACATCTTGCTAAACTAGCTATAAAGTAGATTGTGACTGATAGAACTTTATACCCTGTGGAAAGTCACATGTTATCACAATAAGATTACCCTTTTACTCCCAACTCCGAACAAGGAAAAGTGAGTACGTTAACCTCTCACCCTGAAAGACTAGTAATATATTCACTGGCTAAGAAACAAGATAGGTCGTTCCCACGCAGCACCCAGCCACATGACGGCTATTCGCGAACGTGAAGAGCCAAAGGAAAAAGGAAAACGAAGAGGTAGGGTCAAGTGCATGCACGATCGCTATCCATCATCACCAACTTGCATTTCAATATCTCGGTCCATCCCCTCTTGCTTCACCCTTTTCCATTTCCGAAGCAGCAACACAGAAAATTTGGTCGATGGGGATGATGCACTGCACTGCACGGGAGTCAGGCGTGATTGGGGTGCGTTGGACGGGGTCAGTCCCGTAAAATGAATGCAGTAGGTGGGTGAAAGGTGGGCGGGGTTGGATGGATATGCATGGACGAGGAGTGGCGGTCGGGAGAGCGAGCCAGGGAATGGGAGGCGACGACGGAAAGAGACGGCGATTCAATGGATCGGTGCGAGAGTCAGAGTTAGGGAGGATAACGACGAAAGAGAGACAAGAGGGCCAAGTTGGGAGCCAGGTGATGGGAACAGACAGCGGCAGCTGGTGCCCGCATGATGGCGCGTCAGAAGTACGGTGCAGGGTGTTGCTTATGGATGGGATCGAATTGTACGTATACCGCACACTGCATTGAAAACGGGAGTTAGGTAAAAGTGGACAGCCTACGGCCTCACCCGTTATAATATGATACAATAAATGGTTTTCTACGGTACAATTACTGTAGTAGTATGTGGTCTTTGCTTCTTCTTCTTTTTCCCTTTGCGAGCCCAATTACACAACGTTACATCTTATCCTGATCAGAACATATTTGATTTCTTCTGGGCATGCTCGGACCGTGGAACTCTTCGGTTTGTTTGTCAATGATCCACTTGGCTAGCTTGTCTGCTAGCTTGTTCCTCTTCTTTTCACTTTCAGGATATTGCATTTTGAATAAACTCCGTCCTGATTTTGCTGATCTTCTATACTAGCGACGAGTACTTAGGCGGGCAACTTTGCATATTTTCTATGTGGTTTTTGATAAACGATGCATTCATAAAGATAAAAGGGGGCAAAATGAAAATTGTGAAACCTGTTCAGAGTACATGTGGAGCAACTTAGAGTCGATGCTCAGACCTTCTTTCACCAAGATGTCCTGAACGCATTTTTGGCCGTCCGATTAGGATTTAAGAATCCGGCTCTTCTCTACCTACCCGTCTGATCTTCACGGGGTACCTTTATCTTTAGCCACCCCTTCAATTGCCACCGTTCGTCGCTTTGACTGCCAAGGAAGGCACAGTGGACTCCGTTACCGATGCTCAATTAGACGGTCGACTGCCAGGGAAGACACACTGGATTCCATTATGCTCAACTAGACGGTGGAATGGTCAACCGCCTGTGTCCCAGTTTTCAAAAGATGATGATTGATGCAACCTCCCGCTACTAGAAAATACTTCAAACACAACATTCAAGTATGTCATCTTTAGCTTAAAAGGTGACGTGGTTGGTAGTCATCTACTAAATGACTGTCATCTTTTAAGCGTAATCTATGCAGTATGTAGGTTTTGATGTGTACGTCATCTATGCTTACTATAGATTACATTCATGATTGTCACCATCTCTCTGAAAATTGATAACAAACCATGTCACCTAATCCATATAAGATGACATGCTTGTATATAAAGTATGCATGAGACATGTCGCGTCCAACTCATAAAAACAAGATTAACTAATGCAGAAGCTATCGCGTCCAAGACCTCCCACATCCCGGTCAGTGTGGGACAACATGCAGGACATCTTGTGTCTCTGCTACATAGCTTGCCAAGGTATAATGGGATCTTCTCTATAGAGCTACAGCGGCGGTTGCACTCTCTTCGCAATCGAGAGATTTCATGTTTACCTCCATCGATCCGACATTAACATCATCGGGAGATTCGTGATACATCCATCCTGACACATATAATGAAGGATTGAGAGGTTTAATGTTTACCTTACATCAATTCCTCCATTAGGACGTACGGATATTTTTGCCCATTGACCCCCGCATATTAAAAAATATGCGCTCTCCAGGAGATCCCGTAGAAAAACCTATTTCATTGATAATCGGTTCATCTAATGAAACCATGAATAGTTTATGTGTTGATAGGACTTTTTGGTCCATTCGGTTTTGAGAGGGTTTGGACCAAACGGTCTCAACCCGTTTAGAGACCCAAAGTTCAATCGGTTTCAACACTTTTCTTGTCCAATCGGTTTCAAGGACAATTTGTCCAAATGGTTTTCTACCAATTGAATTCTGAGAACTAAGATCGTTTAGGGTCTAAGTAATCAAATCTTTTTGAGGTTCAACATGGTTAATCCATTTGGATACCTAATATAATTGAAGGTCCAATATGGTCAATCCAATTGAATGCCTAATGCAATTGAAGATTCAATTGGTCAATCCAATTGATAACGTAATGTAATTGAAGGTTCAATTGGTCATTTCATTCGGAACCCTCATGTAATTAAAGGTTCAATTGATTAAACCATTTGGAGACCTAATGTACTTAGATGATTGATACCCTTAGTGGGATTAATCATTGATGCATAATGATGTAATAATTCAATACATCATGATAACCATCAATGCATGTATTCGAATAAAGAGTAAGCTCAATCAAATCAAGAATTGAGTAGTGAACATACTGGGTAGGATGAGAGAGAGAAAGATTCATACATGAATGATAATCATGTAGTAATTAAGCCTAACACATTCAAAATAATTGTGATATACAATTAGGGTATGATCCTTGATAAAGAGATCATAAAACCCTAATTGAGTTGATTAATGAACTCAAACCCTAATTTAGGGCAAGTTTAAGTGAAACCCTAAACTAGGAGGATGATGTGATATGAATTTAGGGTAATGACATGAGTAACCCTAATTCAGGGTATCCTAATGATAAACCCTAATTAGGATGAATAGTAAACCCTAATTGTGGGTAATGGAATAAAAAAACCCAATTGAGAGGGATAGTAAAACCTAACCCTAAATTGGGTGTTAGTATATGATAATCCTTGATGTGATGTGAATGGTAAACCCTAATTCTAAAATAGGGTGAAGGTATGTGAAACCCTAATTCTGGGTTATATTATATAACATGAAACTCTAACCTTGGACAATGAAATGATAAATCACTGGTCCTAATTGTGCAAAGGGAACGAGTAACCATGTTTGACATGAAATGGGAAACCCTAACCCTGGTAAGGGAATAGTGGTGTTACCCTTTAATAGCATGGAATTGAAATATGATTGATATATCTGTTATCATCTGTACTAACCATGCAGGAATCATGAGATGATGAACAAAGCAAGGTATGAGCTATGATGTTTTATTTATTGAAATTATTTATTGGGCCTTGTGTGCCATAATATGCCTTGTTTCCTAGTAAAGGTAACAAGAGAGTTAATGAGCCTCAAGTGCATAAGAGATGCTTGTGTAGAAAGTGTCATGTTTACCTTGGTCAGATGACCTGAAGGTGATAGTTACCTAAAAGAGTGGTAACAGTACTCAGTGATGAGCTAAGGGTGGAATACCCAGAATCATATGATTATGGCATTGAGTTTGTGAAGGAAAGAGTATTCCCAGTATTGCAATGAGGGACTGAGATCCCAATGTCTTATAAAGACTGAGAAGTAACTGATGAAAATAGTACATGTTTCTTTGTAGCTTTTGTTATAATAAGTTATGTTTGAAAACTTGGCTGATGCTAAAAGAATATGATAATGTACTTAATTAATCAAGTGAAAGCTATTCATGTAGTGCTCTGACCATAGATCCATCATCGTCAGTACGAGACCGTTTGGGTGACCTCCAAACGGTCTTGAGACTGTTTGGGTTAATCAACCCAAAAATCTAAATCAATCAATTGGAATTTTAGCACTTAACCCAATTAGGGTTTGCTAATTGATGAACCTTCAATTAATGAACCCTTTGGATTTAGTCAATTAACTTTAATGGGTCATAAACCATCAACATTAGCATCAAATATCCAAACGGTCAATTGTGGTCAACCCTCCCAAACGGTTTGAAACTGTTTAGTTCCTAACAGATTAATGAAACCGTTTAATTCCAAACGGTTTTGCTAAAACTGAATGAGCAACTTGTTGAAACCGATTGGAATAGGAATTCCTTGGGAAAAGTGTCCAAGATGATGTCATCATCATCTACTTTCGTCCCTGTAACTTATAGTACTTCTAATTTCATGAATTTACCAATTACAACAAATAATTAATCAAGAAGATGAAGGAATCAACGAAATTGCAAGATTGATAGTTGAATAACAATGTAGAGGGGTTCAAGTTATATAACCCGCCTCCAAATGAGCTTCAAAGCTCCAAGATCACATCAAAAATGGTGGATGCAAGTCCTTTCACTATCCCAAGGCTCATCCTCAAGATTTGAGTGAAAAGGAATGGTTAGAATTGAAGATGGGATTGAGATAAGAAGAAATCATACATTGATTTGTGATTTCCACCATGAAATCAAGGTGAATGAAGGTCAAGAAGCTTACCAACAGGTTGGGGGTCGTCCTCCTGGTCCTTCAAATCTTCCTTGGTCATTTTGAAAGCAAAGAGAAGAAGTGGATTCGAAATTACCCTTTCATTCTATGGATAAATGAGCTTATATGCATTTTTATTAAAAATTCATTTAAAAGAGAGAAAGTACGAATTATCTCCTCAACTTTCTTGCCATTTGCCCCCTTATCTTCCTTAGGGACGAGGCTATCCTCTTTGACTCTTATTCCTCTCAATTATCCACAATTTACATAAAAGCAAATGAAGCACCTTAACTCTTATAATATTAATATCCATAAGTTAATGGATATTTCTTTTTCTTATAATAATGTGAGTGGAGTCTTCACCTCCTTAGGATATTCCGTTGCCTTTGCAAGGCACAAGGACGTTTGCACTAAATAAAATCCATCCATATCGTTTTTGGTTGAAGGTCCTTCAATTATTTTATTTATTTTTGCATTAAATTGAATTAAGGTTTCAATTATGCTTAAATCTTGATTATTTTAATATCAAGATTCTCTCTCCATCAAAGTTGCTAAAATGAGATGCCCCTCTCATTTTCTTGCCTCTAAAAGATGTCAATAATTATTAGGGACCTTATTGAAGTGGAAATTTGCACATTGAACCCTAGGTTTTGGGTAAATTGCACATTACACCAAAACTAGGTTTTAATGCACAAACATTGCTTTATCAACTCTTTCTTGGTACTCAGGCTTGTGGTAGCCATACCTCTGCATCATCTTCATTCTCATGATGCCTCAACACATGAGGAACATATTATCATGCACAATTTACAATTTAACCCATCTACTTGGGTAATTTGCACTTTAGTCCAACACAAGCAAAACATTATTTTCATCATTATTCACAATGGACTAGAATTGAAATATAAGTTCCTCTTGAGCCTTAATTACTTTTCAAAAGATAATATCAAGCATATAATTATCTTTCTTAAACAAAACACCTAAGGTTAAAGCATAACCCAGGTCAGGGATGTTACAAGTTATCCACCCCTTATAAGGATTTCGTCCCCGAAATCATTAACGAAAACATTAAGAGAAAAGAGTAGGGTACTTCCTCCTCATCTCTTTCTCTAGTTCCCACGTAGCCTCTTCAATGCCACAGTGATGCCAAAGAACTTTTACAAGACAAATGTCTTTCTTTTTCAGCTTTTTAATTCTTTTATCAAGAATCATCACAGGTCCTTCAACATATGATATATCATCATTTAGTTCTACCTCAATAGGTTGTAGAACTAATTCTGTGTCAGGATGACACTTCCTCAACATGGAGATGTGAAACACTGTGTGAAATCTATGCAACTCATGTGGTAACTCCATCTTATAGGCTACCTTTCCCATCCTCTCAATGATCGGATAAGGCCCCATAAATCTAGGAGCTAACTTAGCCTTCTTTCCAAATATAAGGATACCTTTCCAAGGTGAGACCTTGAGGTACACTCTGTCTCCAACTTGGAATTCTAAGGGTCTATGATGCTTATCAGCGTAAGATTTCTATCTATCCTGAGTAGCTTTCAACTGTTGTTGTATTACTTTAATCTTCTCAGTTGTCTGCTGAACTAGCTCAGGACCCAAAAGTTAGTACTCCCCTGTTTCATACCAACATAAAGGAGATCTACAACGTCTACCATACAATGCCTCATATGGTGCCATATCAATACTATGCTGATAGCTATTATTATAAGCAAATTCTATCAAGCTCAGTTATAGATCCCAACTTCCTACAAACTGAAGGACATATGCTCTAAGCAATTCCTCCAAGGTTTGTATGGTCCTCTCAGATTGTCCGTTTGTCTGTGGGTGAAAGGTTGTACAAAAGCTTAACTGCGTACCCAAAGCTTTATGGATTCGCTCTCAAAAATGACTCGTGAACTGGGGACCTCTATCAGATACAATAGTGGATGGAACCCCATGCAAACGCACTATCTCATCTATGTATATCTGTGCATGTTTCTCAGTAGTGTAGGTTGTTTTGACAGGAATGAAATGTGTTGTCTTAGTCAACCTATCAATCATCACCCATATGGAATCATGACTTTTGGTTGTTCTTAGCAAACCAACCACAAAGTCCATGGTTACATGATCCCATTTTGCACTGCAGTATAGGGAGAGGTTGCATTGTTCCTACAGGCTTCTGATGTTCAGCTTTAACCTACTGACACACCAGACACCGCATAACAAACTCAGCAACATATTTCTTCAAACCAGGCCACCAATACATATATTTCAAGTTATGATACATCTTGGTGCTCCCTGGATGCATGGCATACATTGAAGAATGAGCTTCTTCCAGAACTAACTTCCTTAAGTCATTGACATCAGGTACTACCATCCTACCATGATAACAGACTACTTGATCATCTGCATCATGGAAGCCATCTCTTTTCTCACTACCATACTCTGACCTAATCTGTTGAATCACAGTATCAGCTTGCTGTGCTTCCTTAATCTACTGCTTCAAAGTAGGTTTCACTTTCATTTCAGCTAACAACCCGGCTAAAAATGATACTTTAAGTTGAACATTGTTTTGCCTCAAGGAGATAAGCATATCTCTTTTAAAGAACACTAAGGAATTCAACTGTGCTTTATCTAAGGTTGGTGTTGCTGATTTTCTACTTAGTGCATCAGCAACTACATTGGCTTTCCCTGGATGATAATCAATTGTACAATTATAGTCCTTGATTAACTCCATCCAGCGGCGTTGCCTCATGTTCAACTCATGCTATGAGAAGACATACTTTGGGTTCTTATGATCTGTGAAAATCTAGAATGTCTCTCCATAGAGATAATGTCTCCAGATCTTCAAAGCATGGACCATAGTAGCTAGCTCTAAATCGTGTGTCGGATAATTTTCCTCGTGTTTCTTAAGCTGTCGAGAAGCAAAAGAAATCACTTGCTTATCCTGCATCAACACACATTCTAGACCATTCTTAGATGCATCACAGAAGACTATGTACCCCTTTCCCTGCTCAGGTAACACTAACACTGGTGCACTTGTTAACCTTTCCTTCAGTAACTGGAAAAATATGTTGGCACTTGTCATTCCAGACAAAAGGAATATCTTTCCTGGTCAACTTGGTTAGGGGTAAAGCTATAGAACTGAAGTTATTAATGAACCTACTATAATAGTCTGCCAATCCTAGGAAACTACGTATCTCTGTTGGTGTCTTTGGCTATTCCCATTGTTGGACATATTCTACCTTCTTTGGATCAACACGGATACCTGAGGCAGATATTACATGTCCAAGAAAAGAAACTTCTGGTAGCCAAAAATTGCATTTGCTAAACATAGCATACAACTTATGCTCTCTTAGCAAAGTCAAAGCCTGACGGAGGTGCTGCTTATGTTGTTGAGCATCTCTACTGTATATCAAGATATCGTCGATGAATACAACTATGAACTGATCAAGAAAAGGTCGAAAAATTCTATTCATTAGTTCCATGAATGCAGATGGTGCATTAGTTAGTCCAAACGACATAACTATGAACTCATAGTGACCATACCTTGTCCTAAAGGCAGACTTAGGTATGTCACTCTCCTTAATACACAACTGATAGTATCCCGACCTCATATCTATCTTAGAAAAGATAGTTGCACCACGCAACTGATCAAACATGTCATCAATCCTTGGCAGAGGATACTTGTTCTTTATAGTTACTTTATTCAACTACCTATAGTCAATGCATAATCGCATAGACCTGTCCTTCTTCTTAACAAAGAGGACCGGAGCACCCCATGGAGAAGTACTCAGTCGGATAAAACCCTTCTCAAGAAACTCCTGTAGTTGTTTCTTGAGCTCTGCCATTTCAGCAGTTTCCATTATATACAGTGTTTGTGCTATTGGTTGCGTTCCTGGGATTAGATTAATCTCAAAATCAATCTCTCAGGGCGGTGGAATTCCTGGAAGTTCAAGAAATACATCTTCAAATTACCTAACTATCGGAACTTCAGAAGGATTAGGACCTTCCATTGTGGTATCTACCACATGAGCCAAGAATGCAAAGCATCCCTGTCTTATCAACTTCTCAACTACCATAGCTGACACAAGACAAGTTGGAAGAATCTTTCTATCTCCCTGAAAGATCCATGTGTCACCATTGTCTGTAAACACAACCTGCTTGAAACCACAATCCAAGACAACCTTATACTTCTCTAAGGTGTCCATCCCAAGGATTATGTCAAAACCCTACATCTCAAGTGGTATAAGATCCACTTGAATGCGATGTTCAGAAAAAGAAAGAGTGTAGGGAGAACACACCTCCCGCAACACTACAGATCCCAACAAAGGTGTTTCTAACATCAAACTATCTGTTCTACGACTGACACTCATGTTGCAGTCATGAATCACTTCTCGAGTGATAAAAGAGTGTGTAGCACCCAGATCAATTAAAACAGATACGAAGCAGGATGAAGACATATCAGAATAAAATAGTTCCATCTCACCTGTCACAACCCGAGGGTTGACTACTGCTTCGGGCTGATTCATAGCATAGAATCTAATCGTTGCCTGCGGTTGACCCTGTGCACGGTTGTTGGGTGCCAATGATCCAGCTTGGGACGCTTGTCCACGTCCTCTAGCACCACTAGAAAACTGTCTCCTCCGTGAGCCTTGCTGACTCTGGCTCTGGGGATGAGTTATAGTCCTAACTTTCTTAGGACAATCTCTCACCAAATGTCCTGGCCTCCCCACTGGAAGCAATTGTAGCTTCCCACATTATGCCTAGGTGGTCCTGTCACTGATGTTGATGTTCTACTGGGGGCTCTACTTGGAGGAAAACTACGGCCCCTAACCCTACTTGACGTCCACTGCGTCGAGATATTAAACCTTGGTGGTGGTGGTGGTGCAGAGAATCTCAGCTTCTTAAAGCTCTCAGACCTCTGTCCTAGAAACTGAGGATACACTTTCTTATTACTGGTCGATCGCTTTTCGATCACAAACCTCTCTATCTGCCTAACGGATTCCACAAAAGTGGAAAATCTCTCCCTGTTCTCCAGAGCAGACATAGGAGTGGTCAAATCAGTGTTCAACCCCTTCTCGAAATGCCGAATCCTCTCTTCATCGTAGCTGCCATGTGGAGAAAGAACCACAAAAGCTCCATGAACTTAGCTTCATATTCGCTAATGTTCATCTGTCGTTGTCTAATTCTCTCAAACTGAGAAATCTTCTCATCTAGATACATCTTAGGGAAGTATCTAGCAATAAATTCACGTCGGAATTCATCCCATCTGACTTCAACTCCTGGCCTTTTGCCTTCCTCAATGGTCCACCAATGACCAGCACTACCTTTCAACAGGTATACAGCATGTCTCACCTTCTCATCTTTAGGAATCATAAGTTTAGGAATCATAAGGATTATGAAGGCTTTCTCCAGCTCAGTTAACCATAAATCAGCATCTGCTGGATCAGCTGTGCTAGCATACTCTATGGCTCCCACCTGGAAAAGTCGTTCAAAGGTCTTGCCAACTCCATGTCATTCATCGTGGGATGGTACCCTAGGTGCAAGTAGTGGCATCCTATCTGTCATATGAGTCATGGATGCCATAAACTATCCAAACATGGCTTGGAAGGCTGGGTTCTCCATATCCGCTTGATTGAACTAGGGTTGTTCAGGCATTGGTTCCTCCCTATCCTGGTCCCTTGCACCTGCTTCTGGTGCAGCAATGCTGCTCTCAGTATCATGTTCATCATGTGTTCCAGACATCTTCAAGTTCTTCTTCTCCTATATGAGCAGAAGATACTTATCAGATAAACTGGAAGACACTAGAACAACTCAACAATCTTAATCCTATGTCTCTGTAGACTCAACGAACCTAGAGCTCTGATACCACTAATTTTTCGTGTCCAACTCATAAAAACAAGATTAACTAATGCGGAAGCTATCGTTAGCAGCGAATTACTGAAAATCACTAAAAATTAAAACCATTTATAAAGAGATCTGTTCTCAGGAAAACTCTTTAAACAAGAACCAAAGTATTATAATTACATACTGATTCACAAAGTACATTCCATGTACCATCTCTTCTCGAGGAATATATATACATCATTAGTCTGCTAAAAAGCACAAGTAACAAAATCCTCGAGGCTTAAAGCCAAAATCTCAGATCGAATTATTAAAAGAACTAACTTGTGGGCTCTGATATCCAAACGACGATATAAACATGATTTAAACTTAGCGGAAGCGATTCGATTAGCAGAGGAATACCAAAAATCAGCGGAAATTAAAACTTTTTGAGATAAAGCATTGAAACCATAAAACTTCCTTCATAAAAGGAGATAAACTGTTTACATCTCAGATAATTACTTCTTGAGTAATTATATACAACATGATACAACATCTCAAGAACTCATAACCAAAATCTCAGACCAAAAGACTCCAAGACCTGAGAGTACAGAGGACACATAGGACTGACTCTAACTACACCACATGGCAGGCTAAATCTCCACCTGAGATTTTACTGCTGCTCCTGGTGCTGCTGCTGCTGGGATTGGTCACCTGTAGACCTGTTCCTCCGTCCTCGACATCCACCTAAAAAGTTGAAGTCTACGGGGTGAGACAATTTTACATAATTGTCCCAGTGAGAGTTATAACTCTCCGCCAGAAGCTTTATTATAGAACCTCAAAGAATAACTTAAGCAGTAAAAGCTTCAAAGTATTCAATATCAGATTTAATAGTAAGCATGAGTTCAATAGTTATGAAACATGAAGACATTTGCACTATACAGTGTAGCATCAATCAATCAACTCGTAGTTATCTCTAACAGGTATACTACGTTGTGGATTATGTTTTTCAAACATTACTTTTATGCCCTGTGGAGATGAGGTTTACCACTCATACTCCAACCAATCACTGCTAAGTGCCTCGGTATCATACTAGGTCATCGAAAGAGCCGGATTCTCATGACCTTCACCTTCCTCAGTCAATAAGAGGATTACTTGTAGGACATCTCGTGTCTCTACTATAATAGCTTACCAGGGTAATCTGGTCCTTCGCTATTTTAGAGTTACAGTGGTGTTCTGTACTCTCTTCGTCATCAGGAGATTTCATGTTTATCTTCCACTGATACGGATATCTGTGCTTTCTTCGTCATCAGGAGGTTTCATGTTTACCATCCACTGATACGGTATGGGATTGTAGTGAAGGATTGACGGATTACACATCTACATCAAACACCTACACTAGGATGTAAGGTTCTACACATCCATATACCCCACATACTCAAAAGTATGTCATCCATGAGTTCCCTTAGGAAAACTTGTTTCACCATCATTTGATCTCTGACAATGATGGATCTATGATCAGGGCTCTACATTACACTTGATTAGTTAGGTACATTCAGTATTCTTTTAACATCATACATTGTTCTTCAAACAATAACATTAGCATAACAGCTATGAAAGGAGAATACTAAATGTAACAAGCCTAACTCTCATCAATCATCATTTCTCAATACATTCATCACAAGTCATCTCTAAAGCATGACCTTGATGGTATTTATGGCTCTCACAGCCCATTTAATTCATAGGTTGCCATTGACAAGGCATCAAGATATTTTACTATTCATAAAGCTAACAACATGCTTTCAATGAATATAGCATCATCATCCATACCTGGATATGATCATCTTTATATCAGAACCTGCAAGGTTAATTCAACTGATAAAAGCAATTCAAATCAAGAATTATACTTTCCACTCTTGCCATAAGAGCTAAGTTCCCTGATTCTCATCAATTAGGGTTTACTATTCACATTACATGCCATCACCCTAGAATTAGGGTTTATTATTCACATTACATGCCATCACCCTAGAATTAGGGTTTATTATTCACATTATGGTAAAATGAACTCATAACATCATCATGTATGAGGAACATCATCAATGATGCTCTCAGATTAGGTTAAGATTCATCATCTATCATAATTAGGGTTTTCATGATCTCACATAGGTGGATCATACCCTAATTATGCACATTCATGTGTATTGAAGGTACTTTACTTGAGTTTCCACCATAAAAGGATACTTTCTCTCTCTTATGATACTTTCTCTCTCCTCATACTAGTAGATGGTGATAACACCACTCTAGATCAGGTTGGGTTAAGTCCTTATTGATTAACACAAGTCAACACATCACTTTCATGTGATTAGGGTTTGATTAAAACAAGGTTTCACTCAATTGAACCTTTCAAGGGTATTTTAGTAAATTACCCATTGATCATCATCATGGGTCAAACCATTAGTCACTTAGTCCTTTAATGACTTATGTTTCCATCATGGATTAGATTAGATCATCATTGAACCATTTGTGTTCTCAAGTAGTTAAGTATAAACATCTTTGAACATCTTCAACTAGGTTAGGGTTTAACCTTCAACCTTCAACACAAAAGATCCTTAAACGGGTGTGACTCGTTTGGCCTTAAACGAGTGTGGACTCGTTTGGACTCAAACGAGTGTAGACTCATTTGGGTCTAAACGAGTGTGCACTCGTTTGGGCTCATGCGACCCTGAGGTCGTTTGGGTTCAAAAGCTCAAGACCGCATGGACCTCCAAGGTGATTCAAAGGGTCAACTTGATTAGGGTTTCTTATGTTGAAACGTTCAATTGGCCCAAGACATATTAACCAATTACAATTTGAGTCAAATAGGATGAGCCTCAATCAATTGGTCACCAATTTGATCTTCAATTGCAAGCCAATTAGGGTTAAATCTAATCCAATTAGGGTTTCCAATCGATCACTTATCAATTATCAACAATGTGACTCAAAACAAGGTTGAACCTATCAATTGAACTCCAATTGGGCCCAAACTTGGCCCAAACGGTCTTGAGATCGTTTGGATGAACTCCAAACGGTCTTGAGACCGTTTGGCCAAAGTTTGACCAAAAACTAAGTTGATTTGATAAGGGTTGAACCCTAATTATATTACAAATCATCACTTTTCATCAATTATCAATATCTTGTGATTGGGCCCTCAGTTCATCAAATTCCTTTAACCTTAGACCTCCAAACGATCATGGAGTGTCACTAAACTAGTGTGGGATCGTTTGGGAGGAACCCCAAATGGTGTGGAACCCGTTGGGGTCCTTCAACCCAAAACTCAACACAATCTATTCTTTAAATCAGTAATTTTGACCCGATTAGGGTTAGGGTATTAAAGTACCTTCAACTCTTAATTGGTTAGGAATTAGATGATGATTCTTGGTAGAAATGAAATTCAATATATTATGAACAGGAATCCCAAACGGTCAATGCTTGTTCAACGCCCTCAAACGGGTTGGGACCCGTTTGTGCAAAAGTTCGAGTTATTCAGTTTGATGAATCAGCACTTAATTCAAATCGATTTCTTAGTTGATTGGCCTTCAACTTATGACTCGTTTGGAATTAATCCATAAAATTTGGTGAGTCATTAACCAATGTCATTAGGAACAGTAATCCCAAACTGTCAATGCTTGGTCAACTCCTTCAAATGGGTTGGAACCCGTTTTCCCAAAAAGGTCCAATTAAACAGGTTGAAAATCAGGACTTCATTCAATTAGATTTGCTAATTGGTTAGCCTATATTTCACGATTCCTTTGGAGTTAATCCCTCAAACTTGGTGGGTTATTATCCTACATAATTATGAACAGGAACCCCAAACGTTCGTCGCTTGGTCAATGCCATCAAATAGGTTGGAACCTGTTTGGGAAAACCGACCTTGGTGAACCCGTTTGGCCTCTAAACGAGTATGAACCCATTTGGCCAAAGGTTCAAGGTCGTTTCATAAAGTAGAAATTCGTGGATAAGCATAGGAAATAACACCCTCATCTTCTAGCTCGAGAACAGTAGTATTTCCTCACGGATTTGCTTGCAAGGATGCAAGGGAAGATAGGGAAGAAGAAGAACTAGCAACTAAATGCAAAGAGAGAGATGTATAATCAAAGCATAAGGTTTAGAGTTATATAACCCGCCTAAAGATTGTTCCTTGAGCTCCAAACTTTCAAGATCCAAGCCTTTAATGGCGTCTTTGAGCTCCATAGGTCGGCCAAGGTGTATTCTCCAAGGAAAGTTGAAAAGGAATGGCTAGAAAGATAAAGCTAGGTGAGCTAGCCATAAATTCAACCTTGAAAACGAGTTTCCTCCATGAATTCAAGCAAAAGGGATGATCCAAACTTACCTAGGACCCTTGGTCGTCCTTCTCTGCTCTAGAGCTTAGCCTTAGTCGGTTTTGAGCAAGGGGAAAAGAAATGAAAAGAAGAGGATCGTTCCCTTGCTAAGTGGGGAAGGTAGTATATATACTTAGGTGAAATTTCAACATAAGAACATATGCTTTCCTCATTTCTCATCTAAGTCCTTCCTTTCTTCTTTGCTCGTCCCCACATCTTATTTCTAAGTACAAACTCCTTCTAAGGTCAAGAATTGAAGGCAAAGATGATCAACCCATCACTAAAGCATACACATAAAAGGGCTAGTATACATTCACCTTGATTATTCAATCACAAAGGTGTTCTTTATTATATGATTATTCAAATGAAGTGACCTTTTCATCATTTCTCTTCTAAATGATGCCAAGAGTCATAAAAGATATTTTAGATGATGTATTTTACAAGTTGCACCCCTCAAATTGGGTAAATTGCACTTTACACCAATTTAGGGTTTTCAAGTACATGGGTTGCTTCCACAGCTGCACCTTGGTGCTCAAGCTTGGGAAATCCCTCAAACTTCATCATAAACATCCTCATGATGTCTCAACATCAGAGGAACATCCCAACATGTGCAATTTGCAAGTTAATCCCTTAACTGGGTAATTTGCACATAGGTCTCTACATTACAAAACAATGCTACAACTTTATATATAAAGGAGCAAAATTGAAATATATGTTTCTGAGGAACTTAATTACATGCCCAAAGTTAATCACAAGGATTTAATTACATATTTAGGCAAAACACCTAGGGTTAGTTCATAACCCAGGTCAGGGATGTTACATAACTCCTAGGACCTAAGAGTACAGAGAAGACACATAGGACTCTACATACTAATACTGCACATGATAGCCAATATCTCCACCTAGATATCACTGATGTCCCTGTTGTTGCTGTTGCTTCTCTTCCCCTGCTATAGAGTTCCTGCCTCTTTGTCTGCGTCTACCTAAAAATGTTGGATCCCACGGGGGTGAGACAATTTGTAAATTGCCCCAACGAGAGATATAACTCTCCTCCGAAAACATTATTATTTCAGTTTAATAGAAATAAACTGAATAGTGGAATCATATAACCAACATCAGATAAATCAATATCTATGCAGATTAGAGCAAAATTTCTATTCAAGCAATTTATCTATAAAACTTGATAAGTCAACATGTATTTTATTCAATAAGGAATTGAAGAACATATATATAACATTTATGTATCAAGGACATGCTAAGCAGGATAACATCAACTAGTGAGTCTCGTATTTCAATCTTATGCAAATACGCTACACGGATGATTACATTTTACAATCACACTTAAACTCTGAGGAGATGAGGTATACCGCTCATACTCCAACCGACCATTGCGAAGTCAAAATCGGTACCATACAAGGTCAATGGAAGAGCCGGCTTCCAAGACCTCCCACATCCCAATCAGTGCGGGACCACATGCAGGACATCTTGTGTCTCTACTACATAGCTTTCCAGGGTATAATGGCATCTTCTCTATAGAGCTACGACGGCGGCTGCACTCTCTTCGCAATTGAGAGATTTCATATTTATCTCCATCGATCTGACATTAACATCATCGGGAGATTTGTGATACATCCATCTCGGCACATATAATGAAGGATTGAGAGGTTTAATGTTTACCTTACATCAATTCCTCCATTAGGATGTACGGATATTTTCACCCATTGACCCCCGTGACCGGACCAAATTGTGCATATAAAAGGAGCGGATTTGAAGTAGTCGGACTTTTAAATTACTCGACTCTTAGGCCCCCACAACGATGACGGGGTCCGAAGTAGCAATCGGGGTCAAACAATAGGGACAAGGGTGGTAGTGTTAAGAACACAGAATCAACACATTACACTCCAGCAAAAGCAAGGTGAGGATAAAATTCCCAACGGAACAACATGCGAAGATCGGTAAAACAAAAGAGAACTACCTCCAACTGGATTTACAAGGAAAAATAAGGTTTTTGGCATTTATCAGTTTTTAGGGGTTAGCGTAACAGAACCAGAGGAGATAACACCATTGCCTTGGTAAGGAACGGAGGAGGAAAACTTTGGCATAGCAAGCGACAACAGGAAACATCATGTACCCCTTCTATCAAAGAGGGTACCTCTAACTAAGCACCAACACCCTCTCTCAAGGTTGATGGACTTTGTGGGCTCTGATCTCCAAACCACGATATAAACTTAGCGGAAGCAATCGATTAACATCGGAAGACAAAAATCACGGGAAATTAAAACTTTTCGAGATAAGGGCTTGAATTCATAAAAACTTCTTTCATAAAAAGGAGATAAACTGTTACATCTCTGATAATTACTTCTTGAGTAATTATATACAACATGATACAAAATCTCAAGAACTCAAAACCAAAATCTCAGACCAAAAGACTCCAAGGACCTGAGAGTACAGAGAACACATAAGACTGACTATCTAACTACACAACTCAGCAGTCTGAATCTCCACCTGAGATTTACTGCTGCTCCTGGTGCTGTTGCTGCTGATACTGATCACCTGTAGACTGGTTCCTTCGTCCTCGACGACCACCTAAAAAGTTGAAATCTATGGGGTGAGACAATTTTAAATAATTGTCCCAGCGAGAGTTATAACTCTCCGCCAGAAGCTTTATTATAGCAATCAAGAACAATATAAGTAATAAAAGCTTTAAGGTAATCAACAACAGATTGTTATCAATTAGAACAACAACATTTAAGGAATATGAAGAACATGTATACTAAGTAATGTATCTTCAACCAATGTATCTCGTAGTTCAATCTAAGCAGATATGCTACGCGGTTGATTATGTTTTACAAACATCATTATGCCCTGCGGAGATGAGGTATACCTCTCATACTCCAACCGATCACTATTAAGTCGCATCGGTATCATACATAGGTCATCAAAAGAGCCGGATTCTTATGACCTCATCTTCCTCAGTCAGTGTGAGGATCAACATGCAGGACATCTAGTGTCTCTGCTTCTATAGCTTACCAGGGTATTCTGGTACTTCGCTATTAGAGTCACAGAGGCATTCTGTACTCCATTCGCCATCGAAAGATTTCTTGTTTATCTCTCATCGATGCGGTATAAAAGACTTCCTCGGGAGATTAGTGTTACATCACCCCGGCATAAAACACATAGTGAAGGATTGATAGATTAAGATACATCTACATCAATTCCTATACTAGGATGTAAGGTTTTACACATCCATATACCCCACATACTCAAAAGTATGTGCTCCAGGAGTTCCCTTAGGAAAACCTGTTTCACCATCATATAATTTCTGACTATGATGGATCTATGATCAGGGCTCTACATGGTATGATTATACTTGATTAGTTAGGTATAATTTAGTATTCTTTTATCATCATACAAGTTCTCAAACATTAATCATTAGCATAGCAGCTATGAAGGAAGAATACTAAATGTAACACGCCTAACTCTCATCAATTATCATTTCTCAATACTCTCATCACAAGTCATCTCTTAAAGCATGACCTTGATGGTATTCATGGCTCTCACAGCCTATCAATCTCATAAGATGCTATTAACAAGGCATCAGGATATATGTCACTATTCATAAAGCTAACAACATGCTTTTAATGAATATAGTATCATCATCCATACCTGGATATGATTATCCTCATATAGGAATCTGCATGGTTAAATCAAATGATAACAGTAAATAACTCATTTAAAGAAGTTGTATCTCCCTACTCATACAAGAGCTAGGTTTCCCTGATTTTCATCAATTAGGGTTTACTATTCACAATACATGTCATCACCCTAGAATTAGGGTTTACCATTCACCTCATGGTGAATAGATCTCATAACATCACCATGTATGAGAAACATCAACATTAAAGACCTCAGATAAGATTAAGATTCATCAATTATCATAATTAGGGTTTCCATGATTTCACATAGTGGATCATACCCTATTCATGCACATTCATGTATATTGAAGGTATTTTACTTGAGTTTCCACCATAATTGGTACTTTCTCTCTCCTCTAACTAGTAGATGGTGATTACACCACTCTAGATTAGGTTGGGTTAAGTCCTCATTGACTAACACCAGTCAACACATCACCATCATGTGATTAGGGTTCGATTAAAACAAGGTATCACTCAATTGAACCCATCAGGGGCATTTTGGTAATTTACCCATTGACCATCATCATGGGTTAATTCATTAGCCACTTAGTCCCTTAACATCTTAGGTTACCATTAGGGTTTAGATTGGATCATCATTTGAACCTTTTACACTTTCAAGTGATTAAGTATAATCAACCTTGAAGGTCTCCATTTGGTTTAGGGTTTAACCTTCAACCCATTTGATTCTTAAACGACCTTGAACTCGTTTAACCTCAAACGACCTTAGACCCATTTGAGCCTTAAACGAGTGTGGACCAACTTGACCTTAAACGGGTGTGGACCCACTTGAGTCTAAATGGGTGTGAACCCACTTGAGTCTAAACGGGTGTGAACCCACTTGAGTCTAAACGGGTGTGAACCCATTTGAGTTCAAACGAGTGTGAACCCGTTTGAGATCAAACGCGTGTGAACCCGTTTGAGATCAAACGAGTGTGAACCCGTTTGAGATCAAACGAGTGTGAACCCATTTGAGATAAAACGAGTGTGAATCCGTTTGAGATCAAACGAGTGTGAACTCATTTGGGCTTAAACGAGTGTGGACTCGTTTGGACTTAAACGAGTGTGGACCAACTTGGATTCAAACCGCATGAACATAAAGGTGACACAGGTTATATTTGAATAGGGTTTCCTATGTTGAAGCCTTTAATTGGCCAAAGCCATGTTAACCACTTACAAATTGATTCAATTAGGATGAGCCTCAATCAATTGGACTCCAATGTGACCCTCAATTGAAAGCCAATTAGGGTTAAATCTAACTCAATTAGGGTTTCCAATCGGCTAATCATCAATTTTCAATAATGTGAAACAAAGTGTAATTGAACCCATCAATTGAACTCCAATTGGGCCCAAACTTGGCCCAAACGGTCTTGAGATCGTTTGGATGTCATCCAAACGGTCTTGAGACCATTTTCCCAAAGTTTGACCAAAAACCAAAATGATTTGATAAGGGTTGAGCCCTAATTAAATAAAAAAATCAGCACTTTTCATCAATTATCAACATCTTGTAATTGGACCCTCAAACCATCAAATTTCTTTAACCCTAGACCTCCAAACGATCTTGGGGTGTCACTAAACGAGTGTGAGATCGTTTGGATGAACCCCCAAATGGGTTGGAACCCGTTTGGGTCCTTCAACCCAAAACTCAACAAGTTCTATATTGGAATCAACAACTTTCACCCGATTAGGGTTAGGTTATTGAAGTGTCTTCAACTCTTAATTGTTTAGGAATTAGATTACAATTCTTTGTAGGAATGAAATTCAATACATTATGAACATACCCTCAAATGGTCGTACCTTGGTCAACCCTATGAAACGGTCTTGGGGTCATTTTGATCCAAACGATCTTGCAGTATCGTTTGAGATCAATCGGGTTGAACCCGTTTGACCTTAAACAAGTTGCACCCATTTGGACCAAAAGGGTTCAAGGTCGTTTCATAAAGTGACCTAGGAATCCACGCCCATCATCCTCAACCTCTGTTCAGGTCGGTTCCTCCACCGTTTTTCTTGCAAAAGAGCAAGGAAGAAGGGAGGTAGAAGAAGAACTAATCATAGGAAACAAAAACAAAGATATGCATAACAAAGCTAAGGGTTAGAGTTATGAAACCCACCTCAAACGTGGTTCCTAGAGCTTCCAAGATTCCAAGCTTCAAGACTTTATTGGAGTCTTGAGCTCCACAGGTCGGCCAAGGTCAATTCTTCAAGAAAAAGATGGGGATGGTCGGCTAAAACAAGGAACCTAAGTAAGAAAACTAGCAATTCAACCTTGTAATACGATTTCCTCCATGAATCCAAGCTAGAAGATGGTGTTCTCTTACCTTAGAACAGGTTGGTCATTTCCTTGAGCTCCTGAGCTCCTTCCTTAGTCAGCCACAGCAAGAGATAAGTGAAGAGTAAAAGGAAAACATTGCCTTTGATTGCAAAGGAAAGAGGTATAAGTACCTTTGGGGTTATTTTCATCATAAGGACAACTTACTCCTCCTTTTCACAACTAGGTCCTTCCTTTCTTTTAGGCACGTCCCTCCTCTTATTTTATAAGGTAAAACTCCTTCTAAAACCAAGAACTAAAGGCAAGGAAGGTCAACTTATCACTAAGGTACATATGTACATAAGGGTCTCCTTACTTACATCTTGATGATTTAATTACAAAGGTGTTCCTTATTATATGATTATTCAAAGGAAGTGCCCCCCTTCATCATTATTAGTTTAAATGATGTCAAAAGTCATAAAAGATGTTCAAGATGGTGTATTTTATAAGTTGCACCCCACATTTGGGTAAATTGCACTTTAATCCAAATTAGGGTTTTTAAGCACAAGGATCATTCCACAAGCTGTATCTTGATGTCCAAGCTTGGGAAATCCATCTTACCTCATCATATTTACTCATATGATGTCTCATCATCAGAGGAACATCTTAACTTGTGAAATTTGCAAGTTACGCCCTTTAACTGGGTAATTTGCACATAGGCCCCTACATTACCAAATAATTCTACAACATTGTTTTAAAAGGACAGAAATGAAAATGTATGTTCCTTAGGAACTTAATTACATGCCAAAAGATAATCACAAGGATTTAATTACATATTTAGGAAAAACACCTAGGGTTAATTCATAACCTAGGTCAGGGATGTTACAGACTTGGGTTAGAGTGGAAAGGTAACTGAAGCAACTCCGATCCTGGGTACTCTCGTACTCCCTGATCGGACCAAACACTAGAGCCACAACACCTCTCTAGAGGGAGTTGCAATGGGAAACACGATTCGATAGCTAGTCAAAACATGATCCAAGCATACAAGATAGAGTTCAGATTCTAAGAAAAGTAATCATCCAATAAAAAGGAACCAAACATGAAGCAACAGACATATAAAACTCATCTAGTTCCATTAGCATAATCATTATATAAAGGGGTTTGGTTACATTGCCTAAATAAAGAAAGTAAATGACTGAAAAAGGGGAAGATAAGTATCGCCTCCTTGATTTAGGAGATTGACAAGCAGCAGCAGATCCCTAAGGTCCCTCTAGACCGATACCGGGCGGGAGTCCTGCCCGATACGCCTGTGTCAGGCGGCATCCCCTGTCGGGCGACACACCATGACGGGCAGACATATCGATCAAAGCACTCATGCCCGATATGGTCGTGTCGAGATGCCACCCTCTTGGGCGACACACTGCAACGGTCGATGCGTATCGGGCTCGGTATCGTGTCGGGCTAGAGACCACTTAGAATATCGGGTTCCTCGTATCAGGTGGCCTTTTTGGTCGATATGGGGCTGCTGCGGCGACCGGGACGGATTCTAAGTGAACCATTCCCGCCCTCTCGGGTTGGGGAAGTGCTCACCTAGTATCGCCCGATACACCTCTGGGACGCGACATACTAGCTCCAGGTGCTTTCCAAAGTTAGCTTTCACGGGATTCCGACCCGTCCCATCGAGGTCCTATAGCTGCTATTTATAGGCAGCGGTTGGAAGAAGTTGTGGTTCTCCGGGCGCCACATGTCCTCCATCGTCTCTATTAGCGCGGGTTCAGGGATGCTTGATGTGTGTGTCGCCTGACACCATGGGTGTCAGGTAGCAAGCCTATCGGGTATTGTGACGGGTGGGTGCCTGCCGGTGGGTGGCTTGTATCGCGCGACATGTTTTAGTAGTCATGGCAAGTACAACTCCCTGTGTGGTAAGTGGCATATCGCCCATCAGAGTCTTCTTGCGCGGCACACCCATGTCGCACAACATATGTATCAGGCTGCTTTATGACGGGGAGTGAGTGTGTCGGCCGACTGGTAGGAGGGTCGATGCAAGTAAAACACGTTCATGGGCCGGGACTGGCCTTTTGCTGATTTTTGAGTGGAAAAATGAGGAAAACTCTGCAAAAGATGATAAAAATGAGATAAGAGCATAGCGTGGCCTGTTTGTTCAAAAACATGACAAAAAGGAGAGGAAAACAGTTTAAAAGGGCAGATTTGACAATGAAATATGGGCCATAAACATCAAAAAATTTGGTGTTATCACCCCGCATATTCAAAAATATGCGCTCTCCAGGAGATCCCGTAGGAAAACCTATTTCACCATCACCAACTACTGACGATGATGGATCTATGGTCAGAGCACTACATGAATAGCTTTCACTTGATTAATTAAGTACATTATCATATTCTTTTAGCATCAGCCAAGTTTTCAAACATAACTTATTATAACAAAAGCTACAAAGAAACATGTACTATTTTCATCAGTTACTTCTCAGTCTTTATAAGACATTGGGATCTCAGTCCCTCATTGCAATACTGGGAATACTCTTTCCTTCACAAACGCAATGCCATAATCATATGATTCTGGGTATTCCACCCTTAGCTCATCACTGAGCACTATTACCACTCTTTCAGGTAACTATCACCTTCAGGTCATCTGACCAAGGTAAATATGACACTTGCTACACAAGCATCTCTTATGCACTTGAGGCCCATTAACTCTCTTGTTACCTCTTACTAGGCAACAAGGCATATTATGGCACACAAGGCCCAATAAATAATTTCAATAAATAAAACATCATAGCTCATACCTGGCTATGTTCATCATCTCATGATTCCTGGTTAGTACAGATGATAACAGATATATCAATCATATTTCAATTCCATGCTATTCAAGGGTAACACCACTATTCCCTTACCAGGGTTAGGGTTTCCCATTTCATGTCAAATAGGGTTACTCGTTCCCTTTGCACAATTAGGACCAATGATTTATCATTTCATTGTCCAAGGTTAGAGTTTCATGCCATATAATATAACCCAGAATTAGGGTTTCACATACCTTCACCCTATTTTAGAATTAGGGTTTACCATTCACATCACATCAAGGATTATCATATACTAACACCCAATTTAGGGTTAGGTTTTACTATCCCTCTCAATTAGGGTTTTATATTCCATTACCCACAATTAGGGTTTACTATTCATACTAATTAGGGTTAATCATTAGGATACCCTGAATTAGGGTTACTCATGTCATTACCCTAAATTCATATCACATCATCCTCCTCGTTTAGGGTTTCACTCAAACATGCCCTAAATTAGGGTTTGAGTTCATTAAACAACTCAATTAGGGTTTTATGATCTCTTTATCAAGGATCATACCCTAATTGTATATCACAATTATTTTGAATGTGTTAGGCTTAATTACTACATGATTATCATTCATGTATGAATCTTTCTCTCTCTCATCCTACCCAGGATTTTCACTACTCAATTCTTGATTAGATTGAGCTTACTCTTTATACGAATACATGCATTGATGGTTAGCATGATGTATTGAATTATTACATCATTATGCATCAATGATTAATCCCACTAAGGCTATCAATCATCTAAGTACATTAGGTCTCCAAATGGTTTAATCAATTGAACCTTTAATTACATGAGGGTTCCGAATGAAATGACCAATTGAACCTTCAATTAAATTAGGTGATCAATTGGATTGACCAATTGAATCTTCAATTGCATTAGGCATTCAATTGAATTGACCATATTGGACCTTCAATTATATTAGGTATCCAAATGGATTAACCATGTTGAACCTAAAAAAGATTTGATTACTTAGACCCTAAACGATCTTAGTTCTCAGAATTCAATTGGTAGAAAACCATTTGGACAAATTGTCCTTGAAACCGATTGGACAAGAAAAGTGTTGAAACCGATTGAACTTTGGTTCTCCAAATGGTTTGAGACCATTTGGAATCAAAAGATCTTGAGACCGTTTGGTCCAAACCCTCTCAAAATCGAATGGACCAAAAAGTCCTATCAACACATAAACAATTCATGGTTTCATTAGATGAACCGATTATCAATTGAATCCTTGATTTCTTCATGAATTGAAATATTGAATCATATTTCAATTGGACCATAAATTAGGGTTTTGAACCCAATTGATCTAGTATTTCTACTCAAGAACCTTCAATTAGGGCTTTGAAATTGAGGAATCATTAATGATTATCATTGTGGAATTGATTCAATTGAAATTAATAAATCATCATCAAAATTTTGATATGACCTGACCCCAAACTGTCTTGAGGTCGTTTGGATGACCTCCAAACGGTCTTGAGACCGTTTGTCCCATCCTATCCTTGAAATTTGTGAAATTCCATTAGGTTTTAGATCATTGGATTGATCATCAAATCATCTTTTAATTGCATTTCAATTTGGTATCTCTGGACCTTCAATTACTCAACCATACTCAACCCTAGACCTCCAAACGGTCTTGGTTGACCTCCAAACAGTCTTGAGACCATTTGGGTGACCTCCAAATGGTCTTGAGACCGTTTTGGTTAATCAACCCAAAAATTTAAATCAATCAATTGGAATTTCAGCACTTAACCCAATTAGGGTTTGCTAATTGATGAACCTTCAACTAACGAACCCTTTGGATTTAGTCAATTAAATTTAATGGGTCATAAAACATCAACATTAGCATCAAATATCCAAATGGTCAACTATGGTCAACCCTCCCAAACGGTTTGAAACTATTTAGTTCCTAACGGTTTAATGAAACTGTTTAATTCCAAACGGTTTTGCTAAAACTGAATGAGCAACTTGTTGAAACCGATTGGAATAGGAATTCCTTGGGAAAAGTGTCCAAGATGATGTCATCATCATCTACCTTCGTCCCTGTAACTTATAGTACTTCTGATTTCATGAATTTACCAATTACAACAAACAATTAATCAAGAAGATGAAGGAATCAACGAAATTGCAAGATTGATAGTTGAATAACAATGTAGAGGGGTTCAAGTTATATTACCCGCCTCCAAATGAGCTTCAAAGCTCCAATCTCACATAAACAATGGTGGATGCAACTCCTTTCACTATCCCAAGGCTCGTCCTAAAGCTTTGAGTGAAAAGGAATGG
The DNA here is from genome assembly GCA_963693085.1 of Alisma plantago-aquatica. Lineage (NCBI taxonomy): Eukaryota > Viridiplantae > Streptophyta > Magnoliopsida > Alismatales > Alismataceae > Alisma > Alisma plantago-aquatica. The sequence goes on from OY856409.1 coordinate 882,048,823, forward strand.
TTAGAATTGAAGATGGGATCGAGATAAGAAGAAATCATACATTGATTTGTGATTTCCACCATGAAATCAAGACGAATGAAGGTCAAGAAGCTTACCAATAGGTTGGGAGTCGTCCTCCTGGTCCTTAAAAGCTTCCTTGGTCGTTTTTCAAGAAAAGGGAAGAAGTGGATTTGAAATTACCCTTTCATTCTATGGATAAATGAGCTTATATGCATTTTTATTAAAAATTCATATAAGAGAGAGAAAGTAGGAATTATCTCCTCAAATGTTTTTCCACTTGCCCCTTTCTATTACTTAGGGTTGAGTCTATCCTCTTTGCCTCTTATTCCTCTCAATTATCCACAATTTAAATAAAAGCAAATTAAGCACCTTAACTCTTATAATATTAATATCCATAAGTTAGTGGATATTTCTTTTTCTTATAATAATGTGAGTGGAGTCTTCACCTCCTTAGGATATTTCGTTGCCTTTACAAGGAACAAAGAGGTTCACACTAAAGAAAATGCATCCATCTCGTATTTGGTTGAAGGCCCTGCAATTATTTTATTTATTTTTGCATTAAATTGAATTAAGGTTTCAATTATGCTTAAATCTTGATTATTTTAATATCAAGATTCTCTCTCCATCAAAGTAGCTCAAATGAGATGCCCCTATAATTTTCTTGCCTCTACAAGATGTCAAGAATTATTAGGGACCTTATTGAAGTGGAAATTTTCACATTGAACCCTAGGTTTTGGGTAAATTGCACATTACACCAAAACTAAGTTTTAATGCACAAACATTGCTTTATCAGCTCTTTCTTGGTACTCAGGCTTGTGGTAGCCATACCTCTGCATCATCTTCATTCTCAAGATGCCTCAACACATGAGGAACATATTATCATGCACAATTTGCAATTTAACCCCTCTACTTGGGTAATTTCCACTTTAGTCCAACACAAGCAAAACATTATTTTCATCATTATTCACAATGGACTAGAATTGAAATATAAGTTCCTATTGAGCCTTAATTACTTTTTCAAAAGATAATATCAAGCATATAATTATCTTTCTTAAACAAAACACCTAAGGTTAAAGCATAACCCAGGTCAGGGATGTTACAAGTTATCCACCCCTTATAAGGATTTCATCTCCGAAATCATTAACGAAAACATTAAGAGAAAAGAGTAGGGTACTTCCTCCTCATCTCTTCCTCTAGTTCCCATGTAGCCTCTTCAATTCCACGGTGATGCCAAAGAACTTTTACAATACAAATGTCTTTCTTTTTCATCTTTTTAATTCTTTTATCAAGGATCGTCACAGGTCCTTCAACATATAATATATCATCATTTAGTTCTACCTCAATAGGTTGTAGAACTAATTCTGTGTCAGGATGACACTTCCTCAACATGGAGATGTGAAACACTAGGTGCAATCTATGTAACTCAGGTGGTAACTCCAGCTTATAGGCTACCTTTCCCATCCTCTCAATGATAGGATAAGGCCCCATAAATCTAGGAGCTAACTTGCCCTTCTTTCAAAATCCAAGCATACCTTTCCAAGGTGAGACCTTGAGGTACACTCTGTCTCCAACTTGGAATTCTAAGGGTCTACGATGCTTATCAGCATAAGATTTCTATCTATCCTGAGCAACTTTCCACTGTTATTCTATTACTTTAATCTTCTCAGTTGTCTGCTGAACTAGCTCAGGACCCAAAAGTTGGTACTCCCCTATTTCATACCAACATAAAGGAGATCTACAATGTCTACCATACAATGCCTCATATGGTGCCATATCAATACTGTGCTGATAGCTATTATTATAAGAAAATTCTATCAAGCTCAGGTATAGATCCCAACTTCCTACAAACTGAAGGACACATGCTCTAAGCAAGTCCTCCAAGGTTTGTATGGTCCTCTCAGATTGTCCGTTTGTCTATGGGTAAAAGGCTGCACTAAACCTTAACTGCGTACCCAAAGCTTTATGGAGTCGCTCCCAAAAATGACTCATGAACTGGGGACCTCTATCAAATACAATAGTGGTTGGAACCCCATGCAAACGCACTATCTAATCTATGTGTATCTGTGCAAGTTTCTCAGTAGTTTAGGTTGTTTTGATAGGAATGAAATGTTCTGTCTTAGTCAACCTATCAATCATCACCCATATGGAATCATGAATTTTGGCTGTTCTTGGCAAACCAACCACATAGTCCATGGTTACATGATCCCATTTCCACTGCATTATAGGGAGAGGTTGCATTGTTCTTGCAGGCTTCTGATGTTCAACTTTAACCTACTGACACACCAGACACCTCATAACAAACTCAACAACGTCTTTCTTCAAACCAGGCCACCAATACATATCTTTCAAGTTATGATACATCTTGGTGCTCCCTGGATGCATGGCATACATTGAAGAATGAGCTTCTTCCAGAACTAACTTCCTTAAGTCATTGACATTAGGTACTACCATCCTACCATGGTAACAGACTACCTGATCATCTGAATCATGGAAGCCATCTCTTTTCTCACTACCATACTCTGACATAATCTGTTGAATCACAGTATCAGCTTGTCGTGCTTCCTTAATCTGTTGCCTCAAAGTAGGTTTCACTTTCATTTCAGCTAACAACCCGGCTAACAATGATACTTTAAGTTGTACATTGTTTTGCCTCAAGGAGATAAGCATATCTCTTTTAAAGCACACTAAGGAATTCAACTGTGCTTTATCTATGGTTGGTGTTGTTGATTTTCTATTTAGTGCATCAGCAACTACATTGGATTTCCCTAGATGATAATCAAGTGTACAATTGTAGTCCTTGATTAACTCCATCCAGCGGCGTTGCCTCATGTTCAGCTCATGCTGTGAGAAGATATACTTTGGGTTCTTATGATCTGTGAAAATCTGGAATGTCTCTCCATAGAGATAATGTCTTCAGATCTTCAAAGCATGGACCACAGTAGCTAGCTCTAGATCATGTGTCGGATAATTTTCCTCGTGTTTCTTAAGCTGTCGAGAAGCAAAAGAAATCACTTGCTTATCCTGCATCAACACACATCCTAAACCGTTCTTAGATGCATCACAGATACTATGTACCCCTTTCCCTACTCAGGTAACACTAACACAGGTGCACTTGTTTACCTTTCCTTCAGTAACTGGAAAAATATGTTGGCACTTGTCATTCCAGACAAAAGGAATATCTTTCCTGGTCAACTTGGTTAGGGGTAAAGCTATAGAACTGAAGTTATTAATGAACCTCCTGTAATAGCCTGCCAATCCTAGGAAACTACATATCTCCGTTGGTGTCTTTGGTTGTTCCCATTGTAGGATAGATTCTACCTTCTTTGGATCAACACAGATACCTGAGGCAGATATTACATGTCCAAGAAAAGAAACTTCTAGTAGCCAGAAATTGCATTTGCTAAACTTAGCATACAACTTATGCTCTCTTAGCAAAGTCAAAGCCTGACGGAGGTGCTGCTTATGCTGTTAAGCATCTCTACTGTATATAAAGATATTGTCGATGAATACGACTATAAAATGATCAAGAAAAGGTCGAAAAATTCTATTCATGAGTTCCATGAATGCAGCTGGTGCATTAGTTAGTCCAAACGACATAACTATGAACTCATAGTGACCATACCTTGTCCTAAAGGCAAACTTAGGTATGTCACTCTCCTTAATACGCAACTGATGGTATCCCGACCTCATATCTATCTTAGAAAAGATAGTTGCACCACACAACTGATCAAACATGTCATCAATCCTTGGAAGAGGATACTTGTTCTTTATAGTTACTTTATTCAGCTGCCTATAGTCAATGCAAAATCGCATAGACCCATCCTTCTTCTTAACAAAGAGGACCAGAGCACCCCATGGTGAAGTACTCAGTCGGATAAAACCCTTCTCAAGCAACTCCTGCAGTTGTTTCTTGAGCTTTGCCATTTCAGCAAGTGCCATTCTATATGGCGTTTGTGCTATTGGTTGCGTGACTGGGATTAGATTAATCTCAAAATCAATCTCTCAAGGCGGTGGAACTTCTGGAAGTTTTTCAGGAAATACATCTTCAAATTCCCTGACTATTGGAACTTCAGAAGGATTAGGACCTTCCATTGTGGTATCTACCACATGAGCCAAGAATGCAAAGCATCCCTGTCTCATCAACTTCTCAGCTACTATAGCTAACACAAGACAAGTTGGTAGAATCTTTCTATGTCCCTGGAAGATCCATGTGTCACCATTGTTTGTAAACATAGCCTGCTTGGAACCACAATCCAAGACAACCTTATACTTCTCTAAGGTGTCCATCCTAAGGATTATGTCAAAACCCTGCATCTCAAGTGGTATAAGATCCACTTGAATGCGATGTTCAAAAAAAGAAAGAGTGCAGAGAGAACACACCTCCCGCAACACTACAGATCCCAACAAAGGTGTTTCTAACATCAAACTATCTGTTCTATGATTGACACTCATGTTGCAGTCATGAATCACTTCTCGAGTGATAAAAGAGTGCGTAGCACCTGGATCAATTAAAACAAATATGAAGCAGGATGAAGACATATCAGAATAAAATAGTTCCATCTGACCTGTCACAACCCGAGGGTTGACTACTGCTTCAGACTGATTCATAGCATAGAATCTAGTCGTTGCCTACGGTTGACCCTTTGCACGGTTGTTGGGTGCCGATGATCCAGCTTGGGACACTTGTCCACGTCCTCGAGCACCACTAGAAAACTGTCTCCTCTGTGAGCCTTGCTGACTCTGCCTCTGGGGTTGAGTTATAGTCCTGACTTTCTTAGGACAATCTCTCACCAAATGTCCTGGCCTCCCGCACTGGAAGCAATTGTAGCTTCCCACATTCTACCTAGGTGGTCCTGTCACTGATGTTGATGATGTACTGGGGGCTCTACTTGGAGGAAAACTACGGCCCCTACCCCTACTTGATGTCCACTGTGTCGGGATATTAAACCTTGGTGGTGGTGCAGAGAATCTCAGCTTCTTAAAGCTCTCGGACCTATGTCCTTGAAACTGAGGATACACTTTCTTATTACTGGTCTGTCGCTTTTCGATCACAGACCTCTCTATCCGCCTAACAGATTCCAAAAAAAGTGGAAAATCTCTCATTGTTCTCCAGAGTAGACACAGGAGTGGTCAATTCAACGTTCAACCCCTTCTCGAAATGTTGAATCCTCTCTTCATCAGTAGCTGCCATGTGCGGACAGAACTGTAAAAGCTCCATGAACTTAACTTCATATTCGCTAATGTTCATCTGTCCTTGTCTAATTCTCTCAAACTGAGAGATCTTCTCATCTAGATATGTATTAGGGAAGTATCTAGCGACAAATTCACGTCAGAAGTCATCCCATCTGACTTCAACTCCTGGCCTTTTTCCTTCCTCAATGGTCCATCAATGACCAACACTACCTTTCAACAGGTATACAACATGTCTCACCTTCTCATCTTTAGGAATCATAAGGATTCTGAAGGCTTTCTCCAGCTCAGTTAACCATAAATCAGCATTTGCTGGATCACCTGTGCTAGCATACTCTATGGCTCCCACCCGACGAAGCCATTCAAAGGTCTTGCCAGCTCCATGTCTTTCATCGTGGGATGGTACCCTAGGTGCAGGTAGTGGCATCCTATCTGTCATATGAGTCATGGCTGCCATAAACTGTCCAAACATGGCTTGGAAGGTTGGGTTCCCCATATCCACTTGATTGAACTGGGGTTGTTCAGGCATTGGTTCCTCCCTATCCTGGTCCCTTGCACCTGCTCCTGGTGCAGCAACGCTGCTCTCAGTAGCATGTTCATCATGTGTTCCAAACATCTTCAAGTTCTTCTTCTCCTATATGAGCAGAAGATACTTATCAGATAAACTAGAAGACACTAGAACAGACTCAACAATCTTAATCCTATGTCTCTGTAGACTCAACAAACTTAGAGCTCTGATACCACTAATTTGTCGTGTCCAACTCATAAAAACAAGATTAACTAATGCATAAGCTATCATTAGCAGTGAATTAATGAAAATCAATAAAAATTAAAACCATTTATAAAGAGATCTATTCTCAGGAAAACTCTTTAAATAAGAACCACAATATTATAATTACATACTGATTCACAATGTACATTCCATGTACCATCTCTTCTCGAGGAATATATATACATCATTGCTCTGCTAAAAATCACAAGTAACAAAATCCTCGAGGCTTAAAGCTAAAATCTCAAATCGAATTATTAAAAGCACTAACTCCTAGGACCTGAGAGTACAGAGAAGACACATATGACTCTACATACTAATACTGCACATGATAGCCAGTATCTCCACCTAGATATCACTGATGTCCCTATTGTTGTTGCTGCTGCTCTTCCCCTACTACAGAGTTCCTGCCTCTTTGTCTGCGTCTACCTAAAAATGTTGGATCCCATGGGGACTAGAATTGAAATATAAGTTCCTCTTGAGCCTTAATTACTTTTCAAAAGATAATATCAAGTATATAATTATCTTTCTTAAACAAAACACCTAAGGTTAAAGCATAACCCAGGTCAGGGATGTTACAAGACAAGTCACCAAGTCTCACATACATAAACACTTTAACCATACCAACTTCAACCATATTTTAATAAGTATTCATAGATCAAACATTAACAAATTGACTCAAATAATTATTGGTTCAGAACAAATCATATATAAAGGAGAAGATACTAAAACATCCATAGATGAAAACTTCATAAACCATCTCGTATTTATTGATTTAAAAAAATATTCATTTACAAAGGAAATGATGTGATGTTTCCCCTAAGCAAGAAGTACCATGTCTAGCACGTACACTGAAAATATGGAAATAAAAGAAACTACTAAAGAAACAAGCCTTGAACTTCTAACATGCACTTGTAGTTATAGGAGGACGCCACCTTCTTATTAATGCTATATATCAGTAAGCCGATACTACAAATGTCAAGGACAAAAGTCAAGATTTGAGGATCCTAATTAGCTGCCAGTTGTAGGTTTTGGCCCTTGTGATGTCTTCTTTTGGTCCCGGTAGCTATTGCCGGTGAGGTGGTGCAGCATGACTATGTTCTCCTCCCGCAGAAGCAGGGCCCTCTTCCTCAACCACAAGTTGTCCTCCATGATGTGCATGTTCTCCATGTACAACCTATGGTTCTCCACATACACCGCCTGCCTCACCGTTCTATGCAACCTCCTAGACTCACGAACTCCATCGACCCTCCTCGTGTGACCTCTGCAAAATCACCATATCACGTTAACTAATTTGTACCGAGGAATGAATTATGGGACACCTTACATGAAGACGTGAGGGTGTGGACAATAGATGAAACAAAAGAAAAGAAAGAAGCAAGCTTGGCCATCACATGCATAATCTGGAAAAAATATCTAGAAGGTAATGAATTTTCCATTCTATGTACTAGTGAGTTTGCGCGTGAGATAAGAAAAGGGAGGATCAACATTATATGTTGTTGTCACTAGCATCCACAGCTTGTCTGAGTTGACAGTAGTAGTAACAATGGTGATGACAGCACCATGGCTATTGTCCAGAGCATATGAAAAGTTGATCTTGAGGTCCTTGAGATGGGTACGTAATCAACATGACCATCATCCAGAGGCATAGTCATCAATGTGGAATCATTGGCTCGGCCAATTGGGGGAAGTAAAGAAAAGTATAAGGAACAAAGAAAGTAAAAGGAGAAACCAATTGGTACCTGGAAAGAAGCAAAGGAAGATGCTAGGTTTCATATCATTGTTGCTTCGTAATTCCAATTAGCACTTCTGATTTCCAGCTAGGGCTTCACTGTCAATTTCTAGGTAGGGAAACATTGCCAATTTCTGGCTAGGGCAACACTCTCGGTTTCTGGCTAGGGCACGCTGGAGAGTCAAACTCGTCGATTGCAACGGAGGCGTCGAGCTTCTAGACAAAGTCCTTGAGAGAGGAGAGGGTGATGAGTCGGTCTTTCGTGAGAGAAGGGGCTTGGAGAGGATATTAGTCGGGGAGTGGGGTAGAGAGTCCAACGGTGGTGGGGGAGTAGGTGATAAGTTAGGGGGAAGGGAGTACAACCGTGCACCTGAAATGGGGGAAGCGTAGGCTTATGGAACTAATTCAAAAATCTACTTGCTATCAATTTTTAAGTCAAATATATAATAGTAAGGTCCCCATAAGAGGTAAACATGATATTTCATCCAATATCGTATGCCTAGTATATTTGATTCCTATACATATAAGTCCCTTGCAACCCAAACAACTTCAAAATCATGTTTTACATTTCTTTCAAAGAAAACTTAGTTTCTAATGCTTTTAGTTGATATCATACCCAATGGAAGATATGGGAGGAGATGTTATTTTCCAGTGTGATGGTTACCAACTTTCTAGATGCAAAGAGTTGACATGCAGGAAGATAGATGCCATGGAAGTGGTGGATTGGGGTCTATGGGAATGATAAGGATCTCGGTTCTCCAAGAACGAGCAAGTGTCGACTAGGAAGTAGTATGGCGGTGGAAAGTGGTAACAATATTAGGGACTACCAGGACAAAGGCGGTTAGTTTGAATGTTCTATCGATACCAACAGAGGATCTTAGTTGGTTAATATTGAAGACATCAATCCAGAACATGGAGGTGCCATGGAAATACATCATGATAGTGTGGGCGTTCTCTATGGTTCAAGCAATGTCAGAACTATCAATGTTCAATAGAAATGCATTGCTCATGACAGGTATGGATTATCCAATGGAGATGAAGATCTCACCACAAGGGTGAATGGAGAGAAATCTATTGTGGAAAGAGATAAAGATAGCCTTTGGACTCAAGAAGCAAGATTGAAACTCGCTATATGGATATGCATGAAAGAAAAAATGAACAATAGAATATGCCCTCTCCTACTATTTGCAACAAATCATCTAGTGATGATAGACATCATCATCAAGATATGGAGGTTTTTCTCAAAACATCCCTAGAAATTACAATACTACCAAGTAATATAGGGATGCAACAGTGGGGGTAGGTAAAAACCAAGCATCCAACTCCTTTATGGATGATACATCATAAATAATCAATCTTAGTGATATTTTCCTTATTCATGAACATGGTTTTCAAAATTGATGGTTTTAGTCTATATTATAGAAAAAGCCTTAGAAGTTATCTACAATTGTCAAACTTGTTGGCCAGAGCATTAGATATCTTACCTTATGTGACTGTTTGCACATGTTATGGCATCTGATTGTTAAATGGAGAGTATATGAAATTAGTTTGAATCATTTGTAGTTTGATTTTCAGGTCAACATGATTTCCTAACTACAATCACTGGATGGGCATGGTCCATCTTTGACTCATGTTTAATTGTATAGATACAGAAAGGGGACTTTGTACATCATATGAAATTCCTCTAACAAATTGATCACCCAAGATCTCATGTCAAAAATGGAGGCAGATCTCGAGTAATTGGACTTCAAATTTTGTAACCTGATACTTAGACATTGATAACAATAATATGGAGTCCTCTACAGTAAACAGGGTTGAACACAGGGAAAAGGGTGGTAAGTGTATAAGACTTAAGACCTTATCTTATTTACGTCCAAATGAAAGGAAATAAGTGTCCCCTCACAGGAAGATGGTACCCAAACGAAAATCAAGATAACAAAAGTAAAGTAAATATATATTAACAAGGTAAGAATATATTTAAATGGAAATGCATTAAGGATGAGTCATGGCCCATATCATGATAGTTTCCTCTCACAAAAAGACCATCAAAATAGATTTGGGAGGAGTTGAGGTCCATATCATGAGAGTGTCCTCTCACAACAAGTCTCTAGAAATGCATTTGTGAAGAGTCGAGGCCCATATCATAATAGTGTCCTCTCACAACATGTCCTAAAAATGTATTTAGGACAAGCCATGTCTGATATCATGACAATGTCCTCTCACTAAAATTCCATCAAAATACATTTGGGAGGAGCTGATTCCCATATCATGATAGTGTTCTCTCATAGCAAGTCCCTAAAAATGCATTTGAGAGGATCCACAACACATATCATGAAATTGTCCTCTCACAAAAAGTCCCTAAAATGCATGTGGTAGGAGCCGCGACCCATATCATGACAATGTACTCTCACAATAGCCCCTCAAAATACCTTTGGGAGGAGCTAGATCACGTATCATGATAGTGTCCTCTCAGAGTAAGTCCATAATGCTCTTTGGAGGAGCCAGGGCCCATATCATGATAGTATCCAACTAGAGAGAGTCCTTGATAATGCTTTTGGGAGGACTGAGACTCACATCATGACGGTGTCCTCTCACACAAAGTCCCTTGAAATACATTTGCAAGGAGTTGATACCCATATCATGATAGTGTCCTCTCATAGAAAGTCTCTAGAAATACATTCGGGGAGCTAGTGCCCATATAATGACGGTTTCCTTTCCTAGAAAGTCCCTAAAAATGCTTTCTGGAGGAGCCATTTTCATATCATGACAGTGTCCTATCAGAATGAGTACTGAGTAATGCTTTTAGGAGGAGTCAAGGTCCATATCATGACAGTGTCCTCTCATATCAAGTGCCTTAAAATGCATTGTGAGGAGCCAAGACCCATATCGTGACAGTGTCCTCTCACATCAAATCTCTGAAATTACATTTGGGAAGAGCCAGAGCCCAAGTGCCTTAAAATGCATTGTGAGGAGCCAGGACCCATATCGTGACAGTGTCCTCTCACATCAAATCTCTGAAATTACATTTGGGAAGAGCCAGAGCCCGTATCAAGACAATTTCATCTCACAACAAGTCCATGTATGCTTTTATGAAGAGTCGAGACCCATTTCATGTCAATGTCATCTCACAACAAGTTAGTAGAAATGCATTTGGAATGATCCATGACAGATATCATGACAATTTTCTCTCACAACATGTCCCTAAAAATACACTCAGGAGGAGCCAAACACATATCATGAAAGTGTCCTCTCACAACAAGTCCCTAAAAATTCATTTTGGAGGAACCACGGCCCATATCATGACAGTGTTGTCTCGCACAAAGTTACTTAAAATGCATTTTTTAGAAGTTGGGACCCATATCATGATCGTGTCCTCTCACAACAAGTCAGAGGAAATGCAATTGGGAGGATTCAGGGACCATATCATGAGAGTGTCCTCTCACAACAAGTCCCCAAAAATGCATTTAGGAGGAGCCATGGCACATATCATGAAAGTTTCCTTTCACATAAACTCCCTAAAAATGCATTTGGGAGGATTCCAGACCCATATCATGACATTATTCTCTCATAGCAAGTCCCTAAAATGCAAATGGGAGGATC